>OX602119.1:17500-2417500 GCA_951449985.1 Falcaria lacertinaria | reverse complement strand
GGTGGAGTAAGAGTTGGAAGCTGAACCGAGTATTCAAATTCATCTGTTTTTCTGTTCCAGGTAAGTCCAAGTATTCTAATTATTTCGTCTAATTTTATTTTCAGAATTTCCTTACCTTCTTTTTGATCAATTTCTTTCAATATCTCTTCATTGTTACTGCTCCATTTCTGTAAGTTAAAACCACATCTGTTAAGTAGTTGAGTAATTTCCTTATAAATGTTTTTACCTTCTTCCACAGAGAAGCATCCTGACATGAGATCATCCATGTAAAATTCCTTTAATACTCTTTCTACTGCTAGTGGAAAGTTCTTACCCTCATCATAAGCAGCTTGTTGTAGTGCTCGGACAGCCAGGTAAGGTGCAGATGCAGTTCCAAATGTCACTCTTAAATGTCTTAAATGTTGCAGTTCATCCTCCGGATTTTCACGCCACACAAACCGTTGGAAATCTGTGTCAGGTTCAGCTACTTTTACCTGCCGGTACATTTTTACAATATCTGAGACAAAACAAATTGGATATCTGCGCCATCGCATGATGATATGTCGTAAGTCATACTGAAGTGACGGACCCACTAAAAGATCATCATTTAATGAGACTCCATTAGTGCCTGGACACGATGCGTTGAACACAACTCGAACCTTGGTAGTGTCCCTTTCTTCGCGAACTACAGCGTGATGAGGTAAGTAAACCGCATTCACAGCTTCCCATTGATTCCGTGGTACAGTTTCTACGTGACCAAGATCTTTATATTCCGCTATGACAGCTGAATATTGATCTTTCAGTTTTGGATTTTTTGAAAGCCGTTTTTCAAGATAACCGAACTGCTTAATTGCTATAGCTTTTGAGTTTCCATACTTACAAATTGGGTCCTCGTTTCTAAACGGTAGTTTGACAATATAGCGACCTGAGCTATCTCTTTTAGTGGTGGACACAAAAATTCGCTCACACTTATTTTCTTCATCTGTGAGTTGAGGTTTTGTAACATTAAATGAATCTGATTCCAATTCCCAGAACTTTTTCATAAGTTCGTATTCATTATCTTGTTGGATATGGTTGCACATTATTGTAGTGGAACTAGATTTGGCTTGAACTGTACCCGAAAGAATCCAACCCAGTTGAGTATTTTGAGCTATTGGTGACCTAGGGGAACTCTTGATTAAACCATCTAATAAAATTTGTCCATAAACATCAGCTCCAAGAAGTACGTCAATTTTATTTGGTGTACCAAAAGAGGGATCTGCTAAAACTTCGGGCCATAATTCGATAATAATCTTCCTTTCGGGAAGCAGTGTAGTGAGCTTATTGAGTACAAAAGCTTGAATGCAAAGACTAAAGTTGCAATGAAGTGACTGAAATTCAAGTTCAACCTTTGTCTTTGAGGCAATAAAACTAGATTGGTCCCTTCCCAAACTAAAAATTGAGCTTTTGTGAGGAATTTTCTTAAGGCCCAGAAGTTGAACTGCAGCTTCCGTTATGAATGAAGCTTGTGATCCCTGGTCTATCAAACATCTGAGAGTAACAAATGAACCGGTGATAGTCTTGGCATTAATTAACGCAGTGGCAAGTAAAACTTGACCATTAGAGCTTGAAAAATTGGCTGCTATATTGTTATCCTCACCCGCCTGCTGTGCTGTAGATGTTGTTACTATTAAAGCACCTGTTTCTGTACCAGTCAATTGGTTTTCTGCTGGAGTTGAGACATTTTCCGGGTGGAGCAATGTATGATGTTTCCTGCTACAGATACGACACCTGAAATACGAACGACACGACGATACATTATGACCGGCATTAAGACAATTGAAACAAAGATTATTTAATTGGACGAAATGTTTTTCGAGTGTCAGATAACTCTTTGACAAACCCATTACAATTCCGGAGATGATGCTCGTCCGAACAAAAAAAAAAAGAAAAGTTGAAGTATGAAATATTCTTGGAGCGAAGTTACTTACCGGAGTTACATTATTTTTATACTGTAAGACATTTTGTTTTATTAACTTAGGATCTATAAATTCTAACGCGCGAGACCGAATTTCCAAAAAGGCTTTAAATTGCTGATAGGTGGGCAACTCATTTGATGCTTCACTAGTTCTAAGCTCCCACTGCTTGCGAGACTCCGCGTCTAATTTTAAGCACAGTAAATATATAATTATAGTATCCCAAGTGGTGATATCAATAGATAAATTAGATAAGGCATGTAAACATTCATTAGTTGTGTCTAACAATTCTCTTAGTGCTGTCGCTGACTCTGGTATGACGTTTCTTTGGCTCATAAATCTCTGTAAGATGCAATTGGCAAGATACTTTTTGTTGCTGTAGCGATCTTCAAGTTGTTTCCAACACAGCAGATAATTTTCAGCAGTAATTGGAATATGCCGCAAAAATTGTTCTGCTTCTCCCGTGAGTTGACATTTCAAATAATGTAATCATTGAACGTCATCTAATGTTTGATTTTTGTGAATCAATGACAGGAAAAGATCACGAAAACTAATCCATTCGGCATATTTTCCAGAAAAGAATGGAATGGTGATTTTTGGTAACTTAAACCCTTGTTGTTTCAGCCCCGATGCTTCTGAATTGGCATTACCTGGAGATTGGTGATTATTAGTTTCAACCAACTTAGCACGAGCTTCACGTAGCTCAAACTTGTACTCAATATATAATTCTTCACACTTATCATACGTATCGGCTTTCATGTAATTGGTAGATTTCAAGGTGTCACTGTCGGAGATCTCTATAATTTGCGTATGTGTTGAAGCAAATTGAGCCCACAATTCTTCAAGCGCTTCCAGTCGAGTGGTCAAATAAGCATCATTTCCTAATCGATCCTTAGGTGACTTCTTAAAATTTGTCTTCGCCTTTACTATCCTCTCATACAAATTATCTTGAACCTTAATCCGTAATTCCATCTTGTTAACTTAGTAAATGAACCAAAGTAAACGCAAATAGTAAATTTTATCTAACAAGTCCAAATTTGTTTTATCTTATTTTAATTATTAACTTCAAGTCCAAAAATTTACCAAGTCCCTATTTATTGTACTCACAGTTTCACACTTGTTATTCACAAGTCGTTACTCACGCACACACAACACCGAATGACAAGCATGACGTCTCGAGTTGAAGCTCCCGTGCCACGGCGACCGATGACCACTGACCGTTGCGTAGCAACGGTGATAGATAACGTCCAGTTATCTTGTCGGTGCCCGCCAGGAACTTCGAACTCCAAAATCTTCTTCTTCGTCTAGATTTGTATTTCGGCTTCTCGAAGGACCATGTTCAACCTCTCAAGGAATAAAACTTCTTCATATTTGTTGTAGATATAGACAATCCTTTTATTTTGAGTTTTGATAGACAACATAACAATTTGTGTACAGCTCCTACCTAGCCTTCCGTCAATCAAACCATAGTGCGATTCACAATCTTAAACACGACATCTAGTGGCAAGATAGGAACTAAAGTAATAAACATAAAAACAATTAAATTATTATTACATTTGAACACTAGTATTGGATAAAATAGTTCTATCTATATAGACTATTATTTGAAACATAATTATTGTGCTTTATAGGTCTTTTATCATCTGTAACAAGTTGATTTCATTCGTACTAACATCAGCTAAATTAACGCGTTAAATAATTTCGTACTTCTTTTGTTACCCAGGAAAGTCAATTAGAACAAATGACAGTTCAGACGACGTATCTGATGAAGAAGACGAGTCTACCGGCCTCCCGCAACACGTTTCCAGGCTCCAAGTACCGACTCAACGCGTCAGATCCCGCCATAAAAGCACCAGTCGCGCCCGCTCCTTGTCCAAAAGCCAAGGGTTCGATGACTCCCAACACACAGTCTCTGAAGGCAGAGCATCTTCCCACTCCAGACATTACAGGGTCCAGAGATCGGAACTGGGCAAAGGCGTCATCTATCTCCCAAAGGAGTTCAACCCCGTCGCTTCTATTCAGGCCTTAGAAGCACTAGACAATTTCAAAACAAAATGCTTCTTTAGCAGAGCTGAGGACAGAGAGAAATCCAAAGAGAACGTGTCGACCTTAAACCTGTATCCGATGCAGGAGACCAGGCAAGACAGTGTGACTAAAGATGGTGATGACACCGCCTTCACGAACCACATGTTCCTGGCGTCCTACGATCAGAGTTACTTGAAGAGGTTCAGCCAGGACGGTCACTTGGACAGCGTGTTGAAGGAGAGGAAGAACAGGTCGTTCAACATGAGGTACACAACAGACGCGGCTGTCTACAAACAATTTGTTACGGAAAGTAGGAGGCAGGACATGTTGGTGATAGGATGTTTGATCGTGGAGATATTTCTGCACAGCCACATGCGGCCTTTGAGAACCTCGAGCGAGTTCTTTTTAGAACGATATAACAGTTGTCGGACAGTGTTGAAGTATAACTTGAGTGCGCTACCGAAATGCGTCAGTTATATCGCGTCCCTGCTTTTGAATGTCCAGCCTCCGAGTTTGAGCTTTAGGAACGAATTGGCGACGAAAAAAGATGACGGTACGAAGAAAGTAGTGGTGACAGACAAAGGTCTACCGGCTGCGACTCCTTCGCAGCTTTTGCAACCTTTACTGATGCAGCACTTAATACCATTCCCTCCCAGCTTCAACATCCTCTATAAGCTGCTCAGTACACTACACGAGTATGAGCTGACCAGCAATGAAATGAATATTCTGTTCACGTACGAATGTGATGGGTTACAATGCGAAAAGTATCAAAATATAGACAAAACAAAGCTCTATTTCAGTCAGAAAATTGCCGAAGGTAAGATCCAGGCCTGTTCTGCTCATTTAGAGGTCCTTCTGAGCCAAGTGACGTGTTACAGCCAATTCGATGTCCTGGATATATTCCTTTGTCACTACATTGAGCTATTGCAAAACAAGGACACGTCAGTTTTAGCGGCGTGGTATTTGTTTGATATAATCAGCAAAGCTCTGGGTCCCGTGGAGACGAAGAAGAAGTTATTACGTCACATTTTGAATCTCTATGAGGATGACGACTTGGTGATGGACAAACCAGATCAACACAAGCAGACTGATGTCGACGCCGCCACAGCTAACGGCGTGGGTAGCAGCAAACAAAAATTCGTCAAATTATACCATAACATTTTCTTGCTCCAGTTAATGGTGAGACTTGGTCTTCAGTGTTTCCTAGACAACTTCACGCAGCATTTGGTGGAAGCTGTTGGTGGGTACAAGGATGTGGTCACCGAAGTCGGCTCGCCCGGACATCTGTGCCACAACCGAGCCATGGCCAATAAGAAACCCAGATACTCGGACGACAACGTAAAAAATGCACTGTCCACTAATTCAGACATATTCTCACCGGACACCTCCTATGGTTCAGAACACGTGATGACGCCAAATGTAGACAAAAATGAGATGAAAGATAAAGATAAAGATGCTGACAATAGAAGTGAAAATGAATTGTTTCATTTCGAAACAGATAAAGAGAGGCTTCCTAGTCGAAACAGTAGGAGCAAGTCGCCAGCGGAATCAATCGATTCTTACAACTCTAACACTCAAGAGAACAATGTTCACACACCGTCTCCATCGGCTGATCTCTTTTCCCCAGTAGCATCGAAATACTTCTCGCCAAACAATGCAGTGAATAAAGAACTTAATTTCGCAGACGACAAAGACGAAAATTCTGAAACAAAAACCAAACCTATGTCACCTACGATAGCAATTCCGACGAAATCTATGTTCACCAGCCACTTGCATTTTGCAGAAGATGTTAAAGAAGTAGAAGTTAGAAAGGAGTCTCTCATGCGGGAAGTAAAAAGTCTAGAACTTAATAGGACGATAGTTTCCGATATCGAGGTTCCGATATCGTGTGGGAGAATCAATGAAGACCAGACATCGGAAGATTTGAAGGAACCATGTGCCTGTAAGATTTCGGATATGAGTTCAGAGAGCCTTATATGGCTCGCCCACAAACTGGGACCGGTACTCACGTGTAGGTACATCACTAGAAATTTGCTGAAAATGCTCACTCTATGCTACATAGGGAAGGATAACCTGAGCCCGTGGGAAGGGGAGGGCAAAGATGAGTTCGACGAGATATCCATTTTAAACAGCAGAGTTTCTGGCGATAGAAATGCTATAAGGGTCATTAAGTGCCTAACTTCTATTGTTGGTGAGTATTTTTATCTGTTCTTTAAAGAGTGTAATTAAGCAATACAGACCTATATTTTTTAGGTTAAGGTATGATGGGGCTGGCATACCATTTGGCAAAAGCAATAAAATGTTGATTAAAAAAAGAGATGTTTAAGATTGTATGACAATTAATTAAACAGTCTGTATTGTAGGCGTATGGCCCAATAATAAAACGCCAGTCATAAGATGACACATTATGAGTGTCCTCATAGAGCCAGTCATAAGATGACACATTATGAGTTTTTTGATGACGATTCAAACAGTTACGAGGGGCTCAAAACTTGTCATGTCGTTTCAGTGTTTGGCCGTTTAATTGCTAATATGTGGTCCTATTATACAATTAGGTAACATGAATTTGAAAATGGTGCATGGTTTCAATAAACCGAGATTTAAAGCATTTTAAAGATACACAAGTGTGAAATTAATTTTGACTTTACAAAAGTCTTCATACTAGTTTAGGTTCTTATTTTGGGTAGTATTTCAAACAATTAATTATATGTCGTACATTTTATATTCAAAGGTTATTCAAGGATAGGTATGTAGATTCGTTTTCATTTGATCTTTTCCAAATATACTGAGGTGAGATGAATTATATTCGAAATTTATGCAATCACAAATTATTGAAAGTAAGTTTATTTCCCATGACGGTTGCGAAAATACTGTCGCCATTTTGACGTAGCAGTTAAATAAATATTGCAGTTTCCATTACAGAGACCGCCGATTTTTCGCTCTATCTAAAATTGGCAACGGCTTGGCGATTGCTCCACCGACAAAAGCCTAGCTCTCAAATAAAATGATGATGATCTAAAGTTACGTCAGAATGTTCGCAGCAGTCATAGGGAATAAGCCCACTGGAGACTTAAGTCAATCGGTTTGAAGCTTCCATAGCTCGTGTTTCTTTCAGGCATGTACGGCGAGCAGCTAATAATATTCCAATACCTACCTCACATGGGAGAATTGATAGCGTCTTCGCGGCGTCGTCTGTCGGCGCCCTTAGAAGGCGGGGTGGTCGCTTGCCTTCAGCTCGTCAAGTACCTCCTACCTTACATGTCTGATGTCAAAGTCATGGAACAGTTGCAGGTCAGTTTCTTCTCCCGGGCTTACACCAAGAATTTTTGTTTACCAATAAGGTGGCAAACCAGTATACGGCCGAAACGATAGTAAGCGGGTACCTATTGCTGTAATATCAAGGAAATCACTCGCGATTTCCTAGCCGTTTTTTTTTCAACATTTTTGAAAATCTTTCTTTCTTTCTTTAATTGATATTTCTATATATAATTTGATATTGATTCTACTATTTTATTTAAAAATCATTCCAACACTGCCATTTCGAATATCAGACGACAGATCCAATTAGCAGACTATTAAAAGTTAATAATCTGTATTATGATCTGGCACTACACTAGATGACCACTTATCACAAGAATGCATAACTACATTTAAACACTGACTAGCTGAAAATTAATTAAAATTAACCACGACTGCCGCATAAAGACATGTATCCGGGGCCTTAAAATTTTATACCGAATTAAAAAAAACACATTTATTCAGGATACGTTTCTGAAGTCAATATTGCAACCAGCGCTGCGGCTGGCGTCTACTACTCGGAGTTCTTATCCCAGCGGAGCCCCGGCTCGTAGCGCCCTTAGCAGGAAGCTTTTGGACGCTCTTCACGTGTTGGCTCTAAGGATAGGCCCTGAGATGACCAGGCGACATCTATGTGTGCCTGCTTTGCAGAGGTACGGAGGACTTTCCCAAAGCATATGAGCTATATACATATAAAACATGCAAACCGAATCTCCTACATATTAATTTTGTTTAAAATCCGTTGGTTTTGAATTCAAACTCCATAGACAATTCTTTTTTTATATTACTGCATTCATGGCAATTTTTAATATTATAATCGAAGGAAAAATAAATCATAACTAACCTAATATAAAAAATAATACAAAAGTAAAAAAAAAAAAATAGTTTATGTGGCCCAATTTAGTTTCGAAAAGTCCAAACTTTTTTTTAACATATACACTAGGTACACTGCCCGTTTAGCCTAATCTTTTGCATTAACAGTCAATGTACCTAAATGTGAATCTTTTTCGCATCCAGATTTTTCTTGGCGTTCGACAAAGCAACGGGAAAAATAGACAACTGGCCGAAGCAAGACGAAGTCTCTGTGGATAAAGTAAGTAATAAATAAATAATGCTTGGACATTACCACACACAAACTAAGCAAAGCTTGCACTTTTTTTTATACCACTAAGATGGCAAACAAGCATACGGGCAGCCTGATGGTAAGTGGTTACCGAAGCCAACTACAATGACCCTACAGGTTTGGTGCCACAGTAATAAATGTTCAGACGGGCAAACTAGCAGAATAAACAAAAAAACAAAAAAAAATCGTTGGCCGCCACTTTCAGATTTGGACCAAAATGGATGATGTCCTTTACGTTCTTTTGTCGTAGCCCCAAGAGCAAGAGTCTCCAGAGGCTAAGATGGAGGGGTTCCTGGAGATCTGCCGCGATGGCACCACGGCTGAGTGGACGGTGCGGGACGGGCGCGTGCTGCGGGCTGACCTGCCCGACCTGGCCTGCTCGCCCCCAGACCTACACCAACCCCCACACTCCAATATACGCACCGTGAGTACATCTCCATGGGGACTCCATGAGGTGAGTACGGTTGCCAGTGCTCCACGAGGATAAGCTGCGTTAGTAGTTATGCTGCCAGCACAGTGAGACCTCATCAACAACAGTGTTGGCAACGCGTTAGTGATACCCCTGATATTGCTAGCGGCTATAGGCTACGGTGACTGCTTACCAGCAGGTGGGCTGTACGCTTGTGTTGTGTGCCACATTAGTGGTATAAAAAAATGGGGATACTGACTTGAGGACTTGAGCGAATAACATTATGGTCGAATACTGAAACGACATTGAACGTTTGAAAGTCCACTTAACTGATTGAACTTAACATCTTGTTGCCAGTTGAATATCTTTAGACATTGTTAAATGTATTTTACACGCAGAAACGACAGAATACTGAAAAATAATTCAAAGTTTAAAAGCCCATGTAAATGTTTAAATACAATTTAGTTTCTAAAATTGGAGGCCTGAAATTTTACTGGCGTTTCAGTATTCGGCTAACAGTCTAACGACTGTTTTAATCCAGATTTTTCGATTAACATCTAAATCGGGTTTGATCGAGTTTGATGATAGACCTCAACATTGCAGATTAATGTTGATGAAGTTTGACTTTGTATCGCCAATCTATAGGCTCAAGAAGAACTCCTCATGGTGTTTGACGAGGAGATGGCGTACCAGGCGTACACTACGTTCGCCAAATACATAGGCATGGACACGATGGAGCGGTGCCTCAAGAATAATGACACCATACGCACGCTCTGCAGGAAGTACCAAGAGAATCATTCCATCAGGTAACCGCAGGCTTTTACTATCTACACTCGTTAACGCTATAGAAATCGTGGAAATGTATGGGCATTAAAAACTCTTTACGTTATGTCACGTGGTCAAGTTGTCAATTCCCATTTCCCATACATTTATTTCAAAAATCATTTATTCAGTTTAGGCCCTAATAAGGCACTTATGAAGGTCTAAATTACCACCATTTCGTTGTCAATAGCGTTGAAGATTATAGATAGTAAACATGGCTACGGGTATTGACTACGCAATGGCGTATGGGGTACTGAAATCATGAAAACAATATGAATAGTAAATAATCATTCCACTTGTAAATTCCTTAATACTTTATCAAAAATATTGGAGGTTTCAACAAGAAAGGTAATTTTATTTCAGCTCTCCCCTCCAAATAAGAAGTGTCAAGTTCCAATCGTCGTTTAGTGACGAACCATTGAGCCGTCGCTCTGACGTCACCGCCAAGCATGACGTAGTTATGGACCACATATCGAGCTCGAACAGCTTCGGGTCTAACGTCACGTTGGTCGGGAATAGAATTGACGTTGCCGCAGATGGTGACGTCAGTAGCTGCGGTCAAGGGAACGGGTTCGACGTTGTGGCTTATAAAATGGATAATGGGCTTAAGAGTAACAGGTGAGTTGCTTTATCAGTAAAGTTTTGTATGACTTTAATTTCTATTAGGGGTCTATTTGGGTCGTGACCCCTCAATCCACTTAATGTTTCCACTAGGCGATTAAAACAGTATCGTGAGTTGATAAAGAATATCACTATTAACATATTTGAAAGTCTTCATAGTATCCTACTAAAAATAAATATTTTAGGCATCTCCGCGGCGACTGGCTAATATACTGGGAACACGAGATAGGCCGACCTGAAAAGGAGACTCGCTTCAATCTGAAGCAGATCAAATTACAGACGTTCTCAGGTCATACGCACACAGTCAAGTCCATACACTGTCTGGACAATGAGAGCAGCTTTATGAGCGGTTCCAAGGATAAGACGGTTAAACTGTGGTCTTTGAGGAATCAGGTAAGTTGTCAAAAGAATTATCATTGCTAGATAATGTGTATGGATTAAAAGTAGATATATTCATCGCTAAATATTATTGTTGTATTTAGTTCTGGCTAAGGCTGCGTTAGGTCACTTAATTTGAAACTTAATGTGAAACAGTTGAAGGTTAATAACACTAATCACACTAATATTATTAATTCGAAAGTATGTGTGTAAGTGTGTGTGATGGATTTGTATGATATTTGGAATGTAGGTAGCTTATAAGCTGGATTAACATTAGGATACTTTTTATCACGGAAAATTTTGTGGTTCCCGAGGGATAATAGAACCATGAGGGGACACCGCGAGTAAAAGCTAGTAGAAAATAACACTACCTATTTTGTTACATACTGTTAGTTGACACTTAAATTCGTGAATTTTCATAAATAGGGTGATGGAAATGCAACAACCCAATGTAACTGGACGTATACTGGTCACAAGAAAGGCGTGCTCTCTCTTACATTCCTGGAGTCACAGCGTCTCGCCGTCTCTACTGACTCCGTTGTCCATATTTGGGACCCATTTATGGAGAGTGTTGTTTCGCAGGTACGTATAAAAAAAGATGTGTTAAAAGGTCTCAATTTTATACATCAATTCGTTACTATTCTTTCAAACTATATAATTTGTGATTCAAGCAAAGCCTTTGATATTCTTAATGTTTACATAAGATAACAGTATGACAAATGGCGATTAGAATTATATTGTATATTGGTTACTTATTTTCGTTGATTCTTTTTTGTTTATTAGAAAATAAATCGATGCTTGTTTAAAAATGTTACATGTCATATTTTTCATTTATTTCCTTGGGTGTACCACAGGGGAGTATCCTAGGACCTCTGCTATTTTTTGTGAATTTAGAAGAC
Source organism: Falcaria lacertinaria (assembly GCA_951449985.1). Lineage (NCBI taxonomy): Eukaryota > Metazoa > Arthropoda > Insecta > Lepidoptera > Drepanidae > Falcaria > Falcaria lacertinaria. The sequence goes on along the minus strand of OX602119.1, from coordinate 2,405,992 downwards.
TGCGTCAGATGTATTGAATGTAATTTGTTCTACAGCTGGATCACATCAAAGTCCCTATTAGTATAGTGAGAACAGTCCCGTGTGGGAGCGGTGCGGGCGCTATTATAGCGGCTACTACTGACGCGACGCTAAAAGTGTTAGACGCAAGGATGCACAACTGTGCACATGATTTGAAGGTATTTGATTTACGTTTTATGTATAAATTAATGAAGTTACAATTATTTTACTACTCAGTGTATTGAACTTTTAGTAACAGATTGTAAATTAATTCCTTACAACGTTTTGTTATGTTTGTATTGTAAAGTAAGCCACCGTATGCCATACGTGCCCATTAAACAGTTTCATAGTTCGTTTGCAGTTTGTGTCATTGTCATGTCTTCTTAATAGCGACGAGTTATTCCCTATTTCACCGACGTTGTTTGGGCATAAATATTTAATATTGTCTGGAGAGAGGGGAGTGTGATTTTTAAAAAAAACCATGTATAGGTTATATCTAAAACATACAAATTTTTTATCTGTATTCAATGGCAGACAATAATATCGGTATGCCTGGAGTATTCCGAGATGACTGTGTGATTGTGGTTATATTGTTAATGAGTTAAATTTTATTAGTTTGTACTAGATGTGAATGTGTGTGTGTGTATGTGTGTGTGTGTGTGTGTCATGTGCATGTGCGGCGTGGGGCTAGTTGTTAGTGTGTGTGTAGGTGGGAGCGAGCGCGAGCACGTTCATCCGCTGCATGTGCATGTGCGGTGTGGGGCTAGTTGTTAGTGTGTGTGTAGGTGGGAGCGAGCGTGAGCACGTTCGTCCGCTGCATGTGCGTGTGCGGCGTGGGGCTAGTTGTTAATGTGTGTGTAGGTGGGAGCGAGCGTGAGCACGTTCGTCCGCTGCATGTGCGTGTGCGGCGTGGGGCTAGTTGTTAATGTGTGTGTAGGTGGGAGCGAGCGCGAGCACGTTCATCCGCTGCATGTGCGTGTGCGCGCGCGGGCGTTGGGCGGCGTGTGGGCTGGCGTCGGGTCACGTGGCCGTGCTGGACCTGCGCACCGGCCAGCTGGCAGCGCACTGGCGCGCGCACGACGGAGAGGTACCCTTACTTTAAATAAAGCCTTCTAAATTTAAAACCTAGATCTTAGATCAGATTATCTACAATTATTAACTAAATACTAGGCAACGAAATCTACAGTGTTATCCAAAAAATTGCACACGCGCAGGTTCTAAGACTGACAGCAGTGGACGAGCACAGACTCCTGAGCTCAGGTCTAGATCAGGTCACTGCCCTCTGGCGGGCCGACGATGGGGAACTGATCGCGCACCTCAAGTGAGTTACTTTATTCTACTCCCAACATAAGCCGTGTAGTACAAGATGACATCGTTAAATATATTATGCCTATGTTACTTACGGATTGGGTAAAATAGATTGCCACAAACTAACAAACTATGAGCATATAACATTAGTTAAGTTTGGGTTTAAAGCTGTTTACAGTGTAATGTTGTTTGTGTGATGTGATCAGATGTCGATTATAAAAACAATTGGGAATGATCGAAAACCTATGAGAAGAGTTTGGAACCATTTTAATAAAAAAAAAACACTGAACAAGTTCTATGAACAAAATTGGTTATACGTTACAACTTTGACTGTTTAAAGAACCGCATCACTTCACCCAAGAAAAGAACCGTGAACATTCATCAATTTATAATATTTATTCCAACAGAGGCAGCACAGAACCCGTCCACTGTCTGTCAGTGTATTACAACGAGCTGATATCAGGTACCACCAACAATCGTATAGGAGTCCACACTTCGTTAGACCAGGACGCCTCGTTTTCTAGTACTAAGCTACGTTCGGACACATTCAAAGGAGTGTTGACCTGTATGTCTGTGTTGCCTTTAAACAGGCTGCTGCTTTTGGGAAGTGATAACGGTACGATCAGCTTGCTTTGCTGAGTCACTGATGTGTTTAGAAACTCAATATAACTTCTCAGTGGGTATTCTTAAACATGACGCAAGTTTCATTTGATCAGTTCAAGTTTTAGTACCGCTTTTCGCCGTCGCAGCGCTGTACATTTTCACAAACAAATATAGTCGAAATCGATACGAATACGCAATCGACAGTTGTTCTTGCTCAGGCTACTGATATATGTTTCAAGTAATCTTGAGTCGAGATTTCTATTGTGATTCTCCACTGAAATTCTAGTTTCAAGTCGAGATTCATGATTGTGTTTACACAAGACTCATGTGTCGTTTGACAGTTCGCCTGATCATTTCTTGCCGATAGAATGTAAGCTTCAAGTGTATGAATCTAGAGTTGGGTTTAGTACTAGAATGAATTTCCACTCAAATCTAGTTTTAAATCGATGTTCGTCGCGTCATTTTAGAATACCGACGTGTTTGTTAACAATGTAATACTGATAGATTGATCTCCTTAATAAAATATGTGATATATTTAGGACCCCATTTGTATGGATTGAAAGGAAGATGATATACTTATGAATTTATAAAAATTTTGAAGCACTTGAATATCGTACCAATGCGCGTAACAAAAATATATGTGTATCGCGGTATAATTTTAAAAACCATAAACGATTGATATATTCAAGAACATCTTTTCTTGGAGTTTTTATGTTATGAATGCGGTTTATGCATAATTCACATTAAATAAAAAACATAATACGTACAGATTAATAAAAAGTCTATGTATGCTTGTCTGTGACGCTATGATGAAGTTTACTAAACTTGGTTAATGAATGAATTAATCAGCATGTGATGCTGTCATTCCACAAAATCATTCCAAAATTGATTTAATAATGAGTTTTCTGTTAATATGTCCTACATTCCAAATGTAATTATAATTGTGTTGTACTTATTAATTAATATTAAATAAATTTACCATTTTGTAGCAAGTATTATATTGCTTTATTCGAGACAGATTAAACTATTTACGTTATTTGTAGCAAGTTACGTTTAATATGATTGGATTTGATTCATGACACTAGCTTGGCGCTCTTTACATTGTTTGAAGTACAAAATAATGTTACCAAAGTTGTTACTGTAATTTCAAACGCTATTTATAACACACTACAGCTTAGTTTAGAATGTGGCAGTCAATAGTTAAAACGCGCTCTATACTCAGCCTACCCCGAGACTCGAGAGGGACTTGGCGCGATGATGTAATATATTTTACAGTAAAGTTTAAGATTTGTCTTTTGTAACCTAATTCTTTTGTTTAGTACTAGGCTGTTTCTTAATAGTAAAAGTTTTTTTATCGTTAGTAATCGAATTTAAAAGTTACTTTCCTGTATTGCAATAATGTTATTATTATTATATTTGTTTTATGAAATATTTAATTTGCTCACAACTATCGATAGGTAAGTGTTTTGAATTTATGTTTTGAGTGATATTTTGAACAAACATAATATTTTATATTCTGGACTTAGTTTAATAAATAGGGCAAGCGTTGTTTATATACGTTGTTCAGTATGTCTGTCTGTCACGTAGAGGGATTAACTAATAGAGGCAATAACATCTGCTCTCCTCACACAAAGAGAAGGCTATATACGCTACTAATGTACAAAACAAGGACACAGTTATACATTTTTTGTCCCTTACCGCGTGCAGGTGTACGTTTCGTAAAATACATTATGCAACTTAACCTATCTTTTGGTTCAGTTAAACGGGAGATGTGACTTGTGTGTGCACTTTACGTACACGGACGCACACATTTATAACTATCTCCATCACTTTCTAGGGCACGCGGCACCACCGTCTATTAGTTACTCAGTTTACGGTCTGTCACTATACATGATATGTCATCAATTATGGGGTTCTTCAAGAAGGGTGTGAAGAGATTTTTGAAGGGTCGGCAACGCGCGATATACCCCCGGTGTTGCAAGCGTCCACAGGCTGCGGTAACCGCTTACCATCAGGCGGGCCGTATGCTTGTTTGCCACCTTAGTGGTGTACAAAAAAAAATTATGTCAAATACAAATAGCTTGCAGGGTAACTGGTGTTGCAAGCGTCCATGGACTACGGAACCCGCTTACCATTTGGTGGGTCGTACGCTTGCTTGACACCTTAGTGGTATAGAGAAAAATAGTGATGTGACTCGATTGAAGTGTGACCTCGATATACTTGGTCAATGTTGTACATCGTCCGGCAGGTACTATATGTATATATTCACAATACAATAAAAGGTAGAAACGTACTTTTAAGCTTGATGCACTGTATATTTAGTTAAGGGAAATATTAAAATTAATATATTGTAACAATCATTTTATAAGGTGTGTAAGTTTGGAGTGAAATGGCGGTCTATACTTTGAAATGTATATGTATGTATGTAAATTAGTAAATACATAAATAACTATTACATTACACACAACATTTTTAAGTTTAATTAAAAGTATTGAGATGTTTTTTGTAGTTTGTGTTATTTACAATACATTTCCACCTATAAACAGTCTAAAGAAATATTTGTATTGAAATAGTTGCCAATTGAAGCCGAAATGTGTTGAGTATTATAATACTATTTTATGTATACAATCTACCGTATAGCTATATAGTAGGTAAAGTTGTAAACAATGTTATATAGCTAGATATTGTAAAGAGAAAATATTTGTATTTTTGTTTGTAATTAATAAACTCAAGAATTACTGGACCGATTTGAAAAAGTTTTTCTTCAGTAGAATGGTATATTATCATAGAGTATCCATAGGCTATATATTATATTGCTATGCGTGCGAAGAAGCGGGTAAAAACTAAAAAGCTAGTGTTTTATAAATGTAAACTATACGTCCTGAGCCATTTACAGATGTTTATTAGATGACCAATATAAAATCATTTATTTACACAATTCTTGGAAATATAAGTGTATTATATGCTAATTTATTATTATGTTCCTTACTACTTTTCATGTCCACAAAAGAAAAGAAAACCTACCTGTGAAATGTAATGTAGTGAAAGGTCTAGGCTGTTAATTAAAAGGCTAATTATGATACTTGGCTGCGACATACGAGTATACCTGCACATTGAATCGTAATTTGTAGTCGAATTTTACTGTGAATAGGTGCAAGCAATGCCTTGTTACTGTTGAAAGCTGTTGTAACTAAGTATAATGCCGTTCATGTATTTAAAGGTTTTTTTTATGTAAATGATGTAATTAAAGTATTTTATAGAATGTAATTTCATTGTTTTATTACCCATAGCTTTTTAGACGATGGAACTTTACAAAATAGTTGGCAGTTACATTTAGTTTAGGTAATAACTCCGAGTAGATAATCAAAAACCTATTAGTAATAGGAAATCTAAGCCAATATTTATCCCCACATGTTCGATAGATTAAGTACAAAGTAGAAGGGTACGGGCATTGAAGACAATTAGTGTTTTTAAACAAACAGAAAAACGCACGCTGGTCATTGTATGGGGCGACAGGGACAGTTTATTTTGCTAAAATATATCGTGATAAATGAAAACCTCGACATTTTCAAGCCGGTCCTAGTAGAAAGAACCTTTTCTGTATCTGACAAGTCTTCTGAGCAGAACATCTATCAAAAATCTATGCCCAAAAATACTTATATCATCTTCCAAGTGACATTTCAATTTAACAGCGAGATATTTTTGTGTTGTAATACAGAATAATAATTTCATAGTTGGCGTCACATGGAATGTGTATTTTTTCTCTTCTGTCGTAAATATATTTGTTGATCACAATGCCGATGCAAGCTCGCCGTAAGTCCAGTCTCTCGCTGCTGGGAGGTGGGCCTCACCGTGCCAGCGTGTTGACGCACGCGAGTGCTTCAGAACTGAACCTGTGCAAGGAGGAGACCCACACAGGTGACCACTTCCTCACTCCAGCGCAACTTGAAGTCGTCTACAACACCAACGTCGAAACTGGACTCACTGAGGACTTTGCCAAGGAGCTCCTTGAAACACACGGCCCTAACGCACTCAAACAGCTAGGTGGTTCCAGCTACTGGAAGATTTTCAAGCATAACCTATTCGGCTGGTTCCAATGCGTCCTCTGGGTGGGTGTGATACTCAACTTTACTGCTTACGTGTGGACCGGGTCTAACCACAGCGAAGACTCCGGGGGACACTCCCAAAAGGAATATTTGTACTTGGGCTGCGTTATAATGGCCACTATCATCGGCACCGGCCTGTTTGGTTTCTACCAAGAAGCTAAGAATGTTGCTGTAATGAGTGGCTTCGAGAAACTGGTCCCGCCTAATGCAATTGTCATTAGAGACAACACTAAGAAAATAATTCCCAACGTGGATATCGTGATCGGTGACATAGTCGAGATGACTGGTGGCGAAATAGTCCCTGCCGATGTGCGGATTCTATCCTGCGCTAACTTTAGCACTGACATGTCGTCTCTAACTGGAGAGTCCGAACCTATCAAGCACACCCCTGAGTGTACACATTCCAATCCATTGGAAACAAAGAACATGGTGTATTTTGGTTGCCCGATAACAGAAGGCACTGCCAAAGGAGTTGTGATCGCGACTGGTGAGATGACACAAATGGGCAAAATTGCCGGCCTCGTAACAGGCTTGGAGAAGGACGCAACTCCAATTGCCAAGGAAATAACACACTTCATTAAAATGATCTGCGGTGTAGCCTTTTTCTTTGGAATTATCTTCTTTATAATGGTTTATGTAATTCAAAAGAACATAATGTCAGCGCTGCAGTATATGCTGGGTATAATTCTCGCCAATGTACCTGAAGGCTTACTAGTAACGTTGACTGTTTGCATGACTTTGTCAGCTAAACGGTTGAAAAAGAAGAACTGCATGGCGAAAACTTTACAGGCTGTGGAGACTCTGGGTTCTACGTCTTGCATATGTTCCGATAAAACTGGCACGCTGACCGAAAATCAAATGAATGTGTCTCATTTATTTTGCAATTATCAGATATTTGATAAAACTGATCACACTCGCATTTCGGATCCTTCATATGCCACTTTATGTCTAGCCGCGTCCCTCAACCTGAAAGCAGTATTTATTAAGGATGCAAACGTGCCTGTAGAGAAGTTAAAAATCCTAGGCGATGCATCAGAATCAGCCATATTACGGTACATGGAGTTAACGCGGTCTGCCACTTTAACCCGGGAAGAGAACCCTAAGGAAGCAGAAATACCTTTTAGTTCCGTTTATAAGTATCAGATTTCCATTCATCGCTTACAAGCCGCTCAATGTTATTATTTGGTTATGAAAGGAGCGCCTGAAATAATCATAGAGTATTGCTCAACCGTCCACACCGACGAGGGAGAGCAGCCTATGACACCACAAATCAAAAAAGAGCTGAAAACTAATTTCATCAAATTAGCCAACATGGGTGAGCGAGTAATTGGTTACTGTGATCTGAAGCTGCCTGTAGATAAGTATCCTATGGGATTCAAATTCGACACACAGACAAAGAATTTCCCGATTGAAGATTTGGCTTTCGTAGGCGCAATATCAATGATTGACCCGCCTAGACGTGGTATAGAGAAGTCGATAGCTTTATGTAAACAGGCCGGAATTAGAGTCGTAATGGTCACGGGAGACCACCCTGTAACTGCCCTCGCCATATCTCGTAAATGTGGCACTATAACTCAGCCTACCGCATACGACTACGCCTTTGAACATCACATCGAGCTGTCCGACGTGCCACCGCACATTAAAAGTCAGTTTAAAGCGGCTGTCGTTACTGGAGATGAACTTCGCAAATGTACAGTACATGACCTTAAAGTAGTTTTGAATAAGTACACAGAAGTCACATTTGCTAGGACAAGCCCTCAACAAAAACTTTTTATCGTTGAAACTTTTCAAGCCTTGAAACACGTCGTGGCTGTCACTGGAGACGGAGTGAACGATTCGCCTGCTTTGAAAAAAGCTGATATAGGGATAGCTATGGGTATTACTGGAACAGAGGTGTCCAAGCAGGCAGCTGATATGATCCTTTTGGATGATAATTTCTCTTCAATAGTTTTGGGAGTAGAAGAAGGACGAAGAATTTTTGATAATTTGAAAAAGACTATAGCGTATACCCTTACGTCGAACACTCCCGAAATGCTGCCTTTTGTCCTATATGCCTGCATTGGTATGCCATTACCACTTACATTGATACTAATTTTAGTCGTCAATGTTGGAACTGATCTGCTGCCGGCCATGAGTCTCGCTTACGAAACTTCAGAAGAAGATATTATGTGTATCCCGCCACGGAAGCCAACTGATCGTCTTGTAAATAGGGTGATGATATTCATGGCTTACTTCCAAGTCGGCTTGATTCAGTTTTTTGCAGGGCTCTATGCATACTTTGTGGTATTTGCTCGCGATGGATTTTTTCCTTCATCTCTAATATTCATAAGAGACGAATGGGAGCGGCGCAACTATGTGGTCAAGGATACTTTGGGCCGCCCTTGGGACTTTGACGATAGAAAAAAAATCGAGCAAAGAGCGCAGACCGCTTATTTTGTTGCAATTTGCTGGACCCAAATTTCCGATGTGATTATTTGTAAGACTAGGCGGATTTCGCTAGTTAAAAAAGGCATGAGGAATCATGTACTGAATGTCAGCATCATATTGGACCTCATAGCGGCGTTAATCGTTACGTACGTTCCCATCTGCCAGGAGGTTTTCAGTACTGAGCCGCTGATCTGGTACGAGTTCTTCCTTGCCACGCCGTTTATGATGCTGATGATCGTAGGCGACGAAATAAGGCGTTATTTAATTAGGAACAACATTTCTAAATGGGTCGAACAGGAAACCTATTACTGATAAGGATGTTTTAATATTAAGAAGGATATTTTGTTAGCTTATTAACGAAGAGGTGTTTTATTTATTGTTTATTGGTCTGAGTGTATTAATTGGTGAAAGTCAATAAAAACTATAGATTGTAATGGCGTAAGTACATTTGATAGATTATTAGTTTAATAGCTACGAGTGCAGCAAAAGTTGTCCTTGCAACATACGGGTATCGGTTTACTAATCTAGTGATCGTATGAGCCGCACAGGGCGCGCCGGCCGCGTTATGAATTTTAACTGGCACGCATGTACCTTACCGGAATATGCTTGGGCGAATGTGACCCACATCACACCAAAATATGTACGCAGGCGGTACTATGTTGCAGATCACTTCGGGTTTCTTTGATAGCGATTAGCGATAACACACTGAAAGCTACAAGGCTGTCGCGGAATCACTTTTGGCATGGTACAATGTGCATGGTAATTGTTTAGGGTTCCCCGTACCTAAGATACAGAACAAGAATCCTTCGTGTAGTTTCTACGCTAGTTATATTCTACTCGGAGGTTTAATAAAGACGCTTAGTAGCTCAGCGACCACATTAATATCGAATTACATTAGTTGTCCTGTTTCCCCTAGTTCCCGGAATACCTATCTGTGATTCAGTATGGTGTAAAAAATAATTTATTAAAAACATAAATTTTCAATTATGCTTACAGATCGACACGCAGTCTGATATTCTGATGTACGTAGGTAGTACCTGTAGGTACGTGAGCAAATTATAAGTTTAGATTCGTAGTGCAAAAAATCACTGAATATTTTTTGTGAGCTAAAAAATATGGTATCATATACACACAATTTATGAAGCCTGCCAAGAATGCTGACAGAAAATCAATTCAATTTAAAGGTATCAACAAATTCAACACACAAATTAATTTTATCTCCGCTCGATGTGTAACCCCACCTCACAAATATCTTAGTTCTATCTACAATAGGTTACATTCACAGCTGTTCGCATATTCTTTGCCTAAGCCTAGTCTAGATAGTTCGGACGGATCTATTAGCGATTACTGAACACATATTCATGTTTAACCTTAGTACAAGATCGCCACCGAGTGCCGACCAAAGATTTTATATCTAAGTAAAACGGTTCTTACTTGTATTTCAAATTTGTTATACTTATAAATAGACTAGCGGCCCGCCCCGGCTTCGCACGGGTAGACTTTTATATCAAATATTTTGTCTACCCGTGCAAAGCCGGGGCGGGCAGGTAGCCTATGTTAATCAGTAATAGTGTAGCTTTCTAACGGTGAAAGAATTTTTGAAATCGGTCCAGTAGTTTCGGAGCCTATAGACATTCAAATATTTTGTCTACCCGAGCGGACGGGGCGGGAAGCTAGTATAATATATAGCCTATGTTACTCAGTAATGATGTAGCTTTCTAACGGTGAAAGAATTTTTGAAATCGGTCTAAAAAATAAAAATAAAATTTAGGGTTGGACTACCCCTAACATTTAGGGGGATGAAAAATAGATGTTGGCCGATTCTCATAGATACCGGATAAGCACAAAAAATTTTATATATTAGATTTACAATAACATATATCTTAACGCCTTCCCACGAGAATCTCCGAAGAGGTAGCTAGAGGCTTTACAGCACCCACTTTCCATCGAAGATACATTTGGCACCAACGTGACAGATGTTAAGCCCGTAGCTGTCTCTTAGGCACGACATACATCCTTACACCACTTGACATTGGCGGAATAGCTGTATATAAGCTCGTCGCCATTAACTTAAAGAAGAAAAAGAAGAATTTCTTCTCAGACGCCGTTTTCCTCGCGATGTTTTCCTTCACCGTAAAGCTCGTGGTGTGACTACTTAATCATTGCACTTATGTTAGAAAAACTCATTGGTACAGACCGGTGGGTTTCGAACTTGCGTCACTAGAAGATCTTTCTTCTCGCTTTCTTGAAAAGAGACGGAAATACATTACTGGAAGCCAGGGACCAGTGTTGTTAATTTAGCGACTTAGTCGCTAGACTACAAGTGACGATTTTTGTTTAAGTCCTAGCGAGAAAAAAGAAGAAAAAGTTGAACGCTATGATTAAATCATAAAAAATTAAAAAGGGGGCTCCCCTACAAGAATCGAGTTTTTTTGCAAACTTTTGGTGCAAGTATTCAATCGTTCAGTTGTTTCATACATATTTCAGCTTCCTGAACGACGCGTTTCGCGTTCAATTTTAATTTTAAATAAAAAATAACTATAGTTTTGTTGAAATATTGCATGTTTTCGTGCATAAAATAAAACACTAGGTATTGCAGTTTTAAAATGCAGGCACATGTTTTTCGCAGTACAAATACAATAATTATTATCTTAACCAAGTAGAATAATAATTATCTTTACTGTCGTAGGTACCTACCGAGTACTTTATCAACTTTTTGCGCTGACTGACCGCGCCTTTAATCGAATACCTATCTAAATAAGACATAGATTAAGTGAGAACTAGGTTAAAATAATTGAAAATGTGTATTCAATGTTGAGTTCTATAAATTATGCCCGTTTCCACATCCTTATGTTAATTATAGCACGCACGTTAGACCGCGTATGACCCAAACCTCGTTTACAAACATGCAAGATACCTAATAATCATATTAGGTATCATGAATTTAATCGTATAGAGATATAAGAAAAAGCTGTCGTGGTCTAGTGGTATGAAGCGTTGCCTGCTATTCTAGCGACGCAAGTTTGAATTCCACCGGTCTATACCAATAAGTTTTAGTGAAAGCAAACATCGTGAGGAAACCTGATACGTCTGAGAAGAAATTCAAGGACGTATGTAGTGCTTAAGAGACGGCGACGGACTCACCGGCGACGGACACATTTCTATTAAATTACAACTTTAATTAAAAATATAATAAAGTACAGATGAGAAATATAAATTACTAGCGGCCCGCCCCTGCTTCGCACGGGTAGACATTAGTTTCGGAGCATAGACATTTATCAAATATTTTGTCCACCCGTGCGGAGCCGGGGTGGGCAGCTAGTATAATATATAGCCTATGTGATAATGTAGCTTTCTAACGGTGAAAGAATTTTTGAAATCGGACCCGTAGTTTCGAGCATATAGAGATTTAACAAATATTTTGTCTACCCGTGCGAAGCCGGGGCGGGCAGCTAGTATATGTTACTCAGTGATCATTTAGCTTTCTAACGGTGAAAGATTTTTGAAATCGGTCCAGTAGTTTCGGAGCCTATTCAATACAAACCCACAAAAATACAAATTTTTCCTCTTTATAATATTAGTGTAGATTTCTAAAATTTAGTAAGGTGAAATTGCTTTCGAAAAGTAGGCTATGGGAATGAGCCCCTGAATCCATACTAATATTATAAATGCGAAAGTAACTCTGTTTGTTACCTTTTCACGACTAAACGGCTGAACGGATCGTAATGAAATTTGGCATTGAGATAGATTTAACCTCGGGCAGGACATATGCTATCTTTTGTCTCAAAATAATAATAAAAACAGGGGTTAAAAGTTTGTAAGAGCAATCCATTATTCCTCAAGCTAGGGATCTGAATATTTTTTTCAGGAAGCCCCGGGCTATTGCTGGTAACATTATATATGTATATTACTTGTATTTCCAGATTTTTACAAAAATTTAATATATAATATAGGTACATATTACCCTTTATTGCTCAGAGATAATAAAGCAATCTTATAGTGAAATATTTTTTTAACGGTCCAGTAGGTTTTGAATTTATTCATTGCAGACAAAAAAAATGTTTATTTTCATAATATTAGGATAGAAGATGGATTATTAGTAAGTTTACTTCCTACTATGGATGGATGTTTGTTACTCTTTTACGCAAAAACTACTCAACAGATTTGAATAAAATTTGGAGCACCGATAATTATAACCTGAATTAACACATGGGGTACTTTTTATCCCGGAAAAAAAAACCGGCAAATTTTAGGTTACTCTGAGATTCTAAGCTTAACGCGGACGTAGTCGGGGGCAAAAGCTAGTTTAATATAATTGGTCTTAACAATAAGTATTGACGAGGGAGCGTAGATCACATGAAGCTTAGTGAAAGGTGGAGTAAGTTATAAGAAGATTAATAATTCAGTAAGTGTCTGCCTAAACTAGCCTCGGGTGACTTCACGTAACACCAAACACATATGGCCTTCAAAGAAAGACTGAAGCTTATTTATTACCTGGCTTAAGAATGGTGAAATTAAGATCTTAAGTTGCTGAAAATTCTGACGACAATGATGATGAGGTTTCAGTTACGCCATCATAATTTCTATATCCCAAGAATAGGTAGCTAATTTGACAGGACTAAAAAGTCTTGCTATCTTTATTTAACCCTGAACATGAAAAAGGGAAGTAAGACTTTTTAGTCGTGTCAGATTAGTTAAGTTTAGTGATTTCCTACAACGGAATCTACACCAATATATTCATAATTAAACTAACGAAATGGCACGCATGCATTACAGTACAACCCACCCCGGTATACATAGCCCTAATTGAATGCATGTATGAGGTTGTGAAATATGTACCAAATGTGACCGAGGTCCTTTATATAGCAGGCCGCAGGTTGCTCTGAACGGTACACGCCTAGACACAACGAGCACGCAAACATGTTGGCTAAGGTACGGGGATTATTATAATTAATTCATTTCTTAAATATAAAATTAAAAAAAGGAAAAAAAAAACTTAGCTCGTTCAGTATCGTGGTGTTTTCCTTTGAAATAAGTTATTATTAAAGAAATTGCATCGGCAATTTACGGAACTATTCCAATTTAAATTTTCCCACTTAAAAAATCTTGTCCATACTTTTTACTTACTTTTTCAGTACGATAAGATTATTACACCTATATATTTATTGAAATTAAATCGATCGAATAATAATGTAGTATATATATAGGAGGCAATAGTGCAATACTGTATGCTCGTAAGTCGTAGAAACATGATCACGTGTTGCTTCGCGTAGACGAGTCCAAACACAAGTTCGATGTAAATAGGGTATAAAAAATGCAAAAGTTCTCATGGAAACTGTAATTTAACATTTTGACAGTTATTTATGTTGTCCTGCGCGTGCGCCGCTGCTGCTGCTGCGCCGATATTGAGCAGCGTCGGGTACGCGGCGCCTGCATACGCAGCCCCAGCATACGCAGCCCCAGCATACGCGGCACATGCGTACGCAGCCCCCATCGCGCACACATACGCAGCTCCCGCGATAGCACATACTTACGCTGCTGCCCCAGTAAGTAATAATTAAGAATTAGGATTATTTTTAAAGGATAAAATAATTTTGTTTATGGTGAAGAGTGGCGTGGAGAGACATAGGCCGGCAGGCATTTAGGTTCATCACAGAATTCAGTCTAATTGCTTAACGCTGTAACCTTTAAGTTTCTTGCCGGTTCTTCTTAGAAGACTTCCGAACCTGTGGTAGATTCAAGGACCTTCATAAGTGCCTTAAGACCTAAACTGATTGAATAATTATCTTGTACATTTTCACTTTGTGTAAGAGCCTTGTTTGATTTAGGTGGTGCGTGCTGAGCCCGTGGACCAGAACCCAGCGTACAGCTTCTCATACGGCGTGGCGGACCCGTCGACTGGAGACCACAAGGACGCGTCGGAGACCCTCCAGAACGGAGTCGTCCACGGCTCCTACAGCCTCGTGGAGCCCGATGGCCACGTGCGCAGAGTCACCTACACCGCTGATAAGATTAACGGCTTCAACGCTGTTGTGGAGAGGACGGGAGGCGCTCATGCGGTCAGTATTATATTGATACTAGTTTCTGCCCGCGATTTTGTCCGCGTTGGACTTAAAATCCCAGGGGATCATAACATTTTCCTAAGATAGAAAGTCCTATGTGTTAATGCAGGTTTTCAACGATACGTGTACCTAATTTCATACAAATCCGTTAAGCCGTTCTTACGTGATTGAGCAATAAACTTAGGTACATCCATTCTTACAAACTTTTACATTTATAATATTATTAGGATAAGATTGAAACTAACAGCCCCTGAAATATGTATCCCCAAGGTCACTGGAAAAATCCCAGTTTGCCATGTAAATTGTAAAGTGATTTGTATTTTCGTATGAGTTTCGAAAAAATATGTTTAAATTTTTAAACGTTACTGCAATTCCACCAAAGATATGTTTTGTATGGGTCAGTTACATAATTTTACGTAGTATATTACGTTTTCACTTACGTTGTCGAAAAATGTTTCTGCTACCGGCACTTGAATATGCAAGTCCTTCACGGGGCAGCCAGAGATTACAAGTTCAGTCAACTGAACTAGTGGGAATAGACCTTATAGAAGATTATTTCTCAGTTATTTTTATTCTCTTGACATGAGTTAAATCATAACCATTCACGTAAATTTGTATTGTCGCAGGTGGCAGCAGCACCTATAGCGAAGATCATCGCCCCAGCGCCCGTAGCGGTGGCGGCGCCAGTGGCGCGCTACACACTACCCGCAGTCGGACACCCTTGGTAGTCGGACAACTCACCTGAATACGTTAACCTTGTTTCAGATAAACTTAATACCAATTTATTTCGCTATCCAAAAAGCTCACCGTATACAATTGCGATGACAATGCAACAGGGATAAGGACGTGGTAATACATAGTTATTATATTACCGTGGTACGTGTGGACGTGGTTACACACTGTTATTGCGGCCGCACCACGCGCAATGTGTTATTGAAATGCAAATAAATTTGTGTAGGTTTATTTGAAACAGACTAGCTGTGTTGCTGAACGAACTATAGAAGGTGTGCCGGCACTTGATAAATGATAAATGAAGTTGATTTGGAACACTGCTTGGAATATTTTGTCACCTTGTTAAATTACTTTTATGCCATCAAGACCACGATGTAGGTAATTGCTTAAATGCGTCAGTATACGTTGAAACTGAAACTTGTAGGTACAAAGATCTTGTCCAACAATTTTCATGTGTTCACAAGTATACTGAAATTAACAATTAACTTCATTGCTCAAAATTAGTGCCTGGAAGTGTATATTTTGAAGTTTAGTTTGTGAATGAATTGTTATTTATGTAAAAGGGGTGGTTTTGAGAAGAGATTATTTATGAAAGGCCGTTGAGCCTGCGGTTACATGGTAAAGTTTTGTTAAGTTTTGAATACCGTCTTTTGGTATTGTATGAATCCCGTGTTTTTTAGTCAGTACGGTTTCTAAGCGGAATTTTTATCCATTTCATTTAAATTGCACCAAATTTTTTACCAACTAACCGAGGCTATATAACACGACCGAGTGAAATAGATGCTCGTTCAACAACACAGTGCTACAATCGACGACCTCCCCGCTAGACGTGTTATACACACATGAGAAAATGGATCTATCGTGAGATATATCTGTCGTATTATTTATATTATGCTTGACTGTTGCCTACGGACCTGATCTTGACGCGTTGTACAATTTACTCAGTGTAAATATAATGTAGTTTTAAATAAATGCAATTGTGCAGTTATTTTTCTTTTTTCCATATCCTTTTTTGGTGTTCTTCGATATATGAAGATCTGTACTTATATACACATACTTATCAGCTCATGTCACTATACAACTATTGAAAGAGTTTCGCGACTTCTTTCGCGTAGAAATATAATAACACACACAGCCTTATCTTAAAATAACGCCGATGTTATCCAGGGATAATGTAGCTGTTTATAGTGAAAGATGTTTCTAAAATAATTTCCTTCTCGTGAATACCCATACGTAAAAACAAAAAAGTATGTAAAAAGTATTGTAATAGTAAATATTTAGGTCAATTATTTAATTTCCTCACTACGCGAGACTACAACATTTTGGCATAAAAAATGCTCTACTCTACACGATATGTTCGCGGATAAACTAGTCACTAGAGTGGTCTTGCCTTTAATGGTAATTGAACCAACTAATGGTATTTCCGGTCAATTGAATTTATAAACTCTATATGGCAGTAAATTGGCCCCTAAACCTACCTAAGCAAGCTACAATGTTAAACCTTCTTTGCTACGATTACCTAATAGCTTTATGGTTTTTGACGAGACCGCTGGTCTAGTCGTTAGTACGAGGTCGCGGGTTCGATTCCCGCCGGGGCAAACATTTTATGTGACAAATATGTTTGCCTTTGGCTCTGGGTGTTTGGTATGTATTATAAGTATGTATTTACAAAAAAAAGTATACAAATATTATATCAGCTGCTGGTTCCCATAGTACAAGCTTTGCTTAGTTTGGGGCCAGATGGCGTTGAGTGATAATGTACACACATTATTATTATTATGGTTCCTCAATTATATCGAACCAATCAGGCAGAATAGGAATCTAATATAAATAAAATAATCTTTAATCAGCCTAGTGACGTGAATTTGACACAAAAAGTAGATATACAATAGAGTTATCTACTGTAAATGTAGTACTAGTAATACTTCTTTTATACCACTAATAATGAGCGACACGTTTAATGGTGGGCGGTTACCGTAGCCCATGGACGCTTGAAGCACAAGGGGCATCACTCGCGCGTTGCCGACCCTGAACTACGCACACTGCGGTGCCTATGCAATCAAATAGGTAATTGAGCACAGGTCCTTCGTTCATAGCAGTTTTCCTTTGCGATTTCGTCAAACAGTTTCCGTTTAGTATTACTAATAAACTGGAATCTTAACTTAGTCTACATCTACACTTCTATACTAATATTATAAAGAGGAAAGATTTGTATTTTTGTGGGTTTGTATTGAATAGGCTCGGAAACTACTAGAACGATTTCAAAAAATCTTTCACCGTTAGAAAGCTAAATTATCACTGAGTAACATAGGCTATATATTATACTAGCTGCCCGCCCCGGCTTCGCACGGGTGGACAAAATATTTGATAAATGTTTATGCTCCGAAACTAATGTCTACTCGTGCGAAGCCGGGGCGGGCAGCTAGTACGTGATAACTTAAAACTCAATTTACGGATCAAGAATTACGGATACTCAAAACTTAATTTATACATTATTTCTCTGCAATGGCCTCTGACATATAAGCAGGCTTTTAAATTAATTTCTGATAACGATTTGTCATATATCTTTTACTTTTATTTAAATTATCATAATATTGACCTCAATAAAACTGCAGCATAAATAGTACCAATCGGGACAGTGTGTTTATAGACGTGTATATGACCACCCGGTTTCCATCAAACCGGTATCCTGTTCTGTTGGGCCCAACGCGCTATGGTCCGCGCGAGTTGGTCCCCGCGAGGGTGCGCTCGGGGCCCCCGCAGCAGCGCCACGGCCTCCCGTAGGCCCCCACTGGCTCCCCCGCCCCCGGCCTGGGCCCCCGCGGCCGCCAGCTGCGCGCACCCACACACCGCCCCACGTAGGCCTTCCCACATCTCTGGGCCTCCGTCCAGTCTATATATAAATACATAAACATCATCACGCTAAGTTCCTCTCCTGGTAGATAGAGAGCATATAATAGAACCTTATATCACTATCAAAATACGGTTACAACGACAACGCCTATAATGCCGCAACATTCTTCTTCCTTCTTTTTTTAAGGAAATTTGCTATCTTCTTTTTTTTAGGGAAATTATATCGAAAATTAAAAAAACACCCTGCTTATTATGACAGTGTACCATACGGCTCACCAGATGGGGTATCAGTCGCGCGTCGTAGACCACCTATATTAAGAAAAAAAAAATTTTTTTTCTCGTGTCTGACTCGCTCTTGGCGGTTTTTATAAAATAGAATATTATACATAACCATAATTTGATACTTAGAACATTATTGTTATAAAAAAAAACATGATAACCTGTCAAGCATGTGGAAGGCCTTGGCCGCTACCAGGAACTGCCCCATGCGGTAACTGTCGTTAGCGACCAGTTGCAACAACGCGAAGCTGTCCGGAGTGCCGGCCGACTGAGGAAAGAGGCAAGCTTCAGCTTCACTTCGCAGTATGCTTAATAATTTTGGACAGGGCACAACTTTCTTTGTACTGATGCATTGAGAGAGTAAAATATGTAATAAACACGTTAACAGCTTAATTCTGTTGTTCAAAATTACTAAACTTAACTAATTTGACAAGTCTAAAAGCCTTTCTCATGTGCGGGCTTAGGTAAGGATGGCAATGTTTTCAGACCCGTCAAATTAGATTTAACAACAGAATTGACACTAATGTCTCTTATTTTTAATAAGAGAATAATTTAATATCAATTAAATTATTCTCGTATTAAAAATAATGCCAAAAAAGTGATGTGACTTTTTTCGAATTTGGAATTTTTTTAGTTCTTGCATAAATTGCACTAATGGGACTGACTGTATACAAAATTTAAGCGAACTATTTGAATGTGATGGAAAATATAAGCAGTACAATACATACTATACCTTGTCCAATTAAAAAAGTACGTCATATTTTAAAAAAGTACGTGCCTTCATAGTATAACACAAAGTCGCTTCCCTCTGACTGTCTGTCTCTATGTTTGCTTGGTTCTTCAAAACACAACGGAATTTGATGCGGTTTTTATAATAGATAGGGTGATTCAAGAGGAAGATTTTTATGTATATTTAATTTGTTTTGTAGGTATTTAACTAATATGGCTAACGCTGGCCGTGGCCAAAGCCGGGGCATGTCGAAGATTAAGACAGTTAAAAAAAAGTATTCACCTTAACACAGATCTCCCAAGCCAGATGTGCTTCCTTATTCATCACGTGACACCGACATAGGCAAGCTAGGTAAGTGAACGAGTTGCGAATATTGTCGTCCTGAATGAGTTGCAGACATTCCTCTGCTTCGCGATAGAACCCAGTTGCTACTTTAGCCTAGAAATGGAAAAAATAAAAATATTAAAGTCGGCTGCGCAAAAAGTACCGCAATCGCCTAAAATACTACTCATATGTCAAAAAAGAGATCAAGTTTTGGCTAGAAAACATAACCCAATGACAAATTCTTGTAAATGTTGCGGATGTCAATTTTACATTTTAAAGATGAAAGTAAATAGACGGTTAATTACAATATATATATATATATATATATACATATATAGAAGTGCTAAATCTGAATTTAAAAGAAATCGGCCTCAAAGATCATACCCAATTCAGAATGCTGAGACTGCTTACGATACCTGGGCATAATTGAAGTTAAAAGTGTCATCATTGACGAAGAAGCTCTTGATCGAGTTGAGGTAGACGAGCACCTCCTCGAACTGACCAGCCAGGAAGTAGGAGGAGGACATGCACTGCCGACCCGGGATCGTGTCGCACTCCGATGCCGAGCTGCCTACCAGATGGAAGCTCTGTTGAGCCAGCTTCATTTGTTCTTCCTTAAATTAAGCATACAAAAATCTAAAAATCATTCATTCAGTTTAGGCCATAATAAGGCACTTATGAAGGTCTAAATTACTACAAGGATTCTACTCATATATCATTTACAAAATCTATTTCTCTCTCAGTATGAATGAAAGGAGTTACAGGCCGGAAAAAAGATAAATGTGGAGGAAGCGAAAGACGGGTTTAAGATATGAGAGCCGCCCGGCTGGGGACTGTACCTCCGCCTTACAGAAGACCGCAGTGAAATAACACTACTTGATGTAATGTTGTGTTTCTGCGGTAAGTAAGGTTGCCAGTGCTCCACGAGGTTACACTGGGCTAGTAGTAATGCTGCTAGCACAGTGAGTCCTCATCAATAACATGGTTGGCAACCCGTTAGTAATACCCCTGGTATTGCTAGCGGCTATAGGCTACGGTGACTGCTTACCATCAGGTGGGCCGTATGCTTGTGTGCCACCTTAGTGATGTATATAAAAAAACGAAGTTTGGGTTAGAGAATATTAGATTACATCTTACATCTCCAGTTTCATTGTAGAGCTTGACAGCGACGACGGCTCTCAGGATGTAATGTAGCGGTGACGTGGCCTGCAGTGGCTCGAGGAGTGCTCGCGCCTCTATCGGCTCCCTATGCCGGAGCCTGTACCCGGCTAGGTTCAGCCGAGCTTCTGGCACCACGTCTACTAGCTCTGGGAGCACCTGCCAATCAAATTTACATATGTACCTCGTCAGTTTAAGATGCGGATGTGAATTGTGGTGATAGGTGTAAGGATTATAAATTCTACGTTTATGTTTAAAATGGTGTCGATTCTGTTGTTCAAAATTACTAAACTTGACTAATTTGACAGATCTAAAAGTCTTGCTATCCCTTTCTTATGTGCGGGGTTAAATAAGGATGGAAATATTTTTAGACCTGTCAAATTAGTTATGTTTACTCATTTTGAGCAACAGAATTGGCACCAATAACTTAAATAAATAAAAATACTAATATAAAATACTACTGTTTGTATATTTACCAGAAAATACTAGGTACTAGACAAATTTCCAAAAAATTCTTTACTCTTTATTGAAATTGATTATTTTTTAATAGAGTAACAATCGAAATATATACTCCCATAATTATTATGCCAGCGAACATGAAAACATATTACAGGACATCTATGAGATTAATTCAATTTTAAAAAGTATACTATAAATCAATTACCTTTAGAGCACCTTCTCCATTCCTAAACACAACCAGATTGTGTTTTACAAGGTCCTGACCAAAGGTGTGTTGATCAGCCGATATTTGCTTCAGCTCATTTTCGGCTGCTTTGCCATTGTACAATCTACAAAATAAAAAAGATTTACTTGTATCATAATATATTTATTTATTCAGGCATAAAACAAAAATTTTATACAAAATTTTTTTTGCGGTAATATCTCCAGTAGTTTGAAACTGTGTCGCAGATAGTAACGTATGTTTAGGGTTAAGGTCTTATATAAGTTAATAGGGCACAAAGAAATCCAACTAAGATAGCCTCCACTTTACGACAGATCTTACATGTAGCCTAGCTAACACAGATCTAGTGTTGTGATTTTGGGGTAAAGTTTCTAGAGCTCCACGAGAATACCGATCATGAGTATGAAACACGCAGTACCGGCGTTAGGGCCAATCACGCCCCGGGAAAGAATATTGTAGCGCTTTAAGGAAATCATTATCGAGTACAATTTTTTTGCTGCACCAAAGTGAATTTAAATTAAGAATTAAATCTCTTCTCACGACACGGGAGTAGAAAGTATTAAAGCTATTCTTTATTCTTTTTTTATTCTTATGGCGCCCTGTCCCCTAATTTTTGCGCCCTGAGCCGACGCCCTCCTAACGCCAGCACTGGATGCACGGAGGCGAAAGCTGAAGAATCCAATAATAATGTAAGGTACCTGAATAAGTTACAAGCCTTCAGATTCCCAGCCACGGTAGACGTCGCATGCTGAGCCAAGTACACTCCTAGCACTTCTTGCGATACATCGTAGTAATCCAACTTGTAGTAGCAGAGAGCCACGTACACGTTCAAAGCCATGTAAGTCCTGTGATGTAGAGAGGTGTTATAGACGTTTCAGTTTAACACGGAACAATAATTATTTACCTAAATCTTCATATACGTAGTAACTATGTCCTTCTTTTTTTTTGTTTCCGTTACAAGAACATCTATACTAGATTTGTATTTTTGTGTGTATGTTTGTATTGAATAGGCTCCTAAACTACTGGACCGATTAATCTTTCACTGTTAGAAAGCTACATTATCACTGAGTAACATAGGCTATATATTATACTAGCTCCCCGCCCCGGCTTCGCACGGGTAGACAAAATATTTGATGTCTACCCGTGCGAAGCCGAGGCGGGCACCTACTTGGTTAAAAATAGGATCAATTTGTCGCTTGCAATGTAAGATGTGACGAAAACTCAATGAGCGAAATTATGGTAAATGACCACGATGATGATGATGATGACCACGCTAAAAAACTATGCAAATAATTCTTGTAGATGAAGAATATTGTCAATGTACTTACGAATACATACAGAACAAGTGGGAATATAGCATTTAGACAATATCTTACATACGAATAATACCTTCAAAAAACGATTAGAACATTAGATTAAGCAGTAAATAAAGTAGGTAGTTGTGTTGTTAATTATTAAGTTACTATGTTATAAATGAGTCTAAAAGTTACATAAGACTTAGGTACATGAGATGCGTAACTAAAACAATTGATCTTAGTATAAATTACCCTGCCGTGTGGGATAATACTTTAATCCAGTCCATATCGTCTTTCTCGTATCTTTTATATCTGCAAATAAACTCTGTTAGGTGGATCGTTCGTTAATTTAATCTCTATCATTATTATGGTTTGAGCTACACTCAACTTACAGACACACCGTGGTACAATGAAATCTATGATGAATTTTTCACTGCGGAACCTGTACCTGTAGCCATGTTTACTATCTATAATCGCTATCGCTATAGAAAACGCAATAAATGTATGGGAATTAAACACTTGATCACGTGACATAACGGAACAGTTTTTAATTCCCATACATTTTTAAGCGTGATAGTAATAGCGTTAACGATTATAGTTACTACGTTACCGTAGATAGTTAACATGGCTAAGGTGCCAATTCTGTTGTTCAAAATTACTAAACTTAACTTATTTGACAGGTCTAAAAATATTGCCATCATTATTTAATCCCGCGCATGAGAAAAAGATAGCAAGACTTTTAGACCTGTCAAATTAGTTGTATAGTAATTTTGAACAACAGAATCGACACCTATGCCTGCTTTAGATGAGCTTTGCTTTTGATTAACCTAATTAACTTCTTACGTATCAGTTACGAAAACTTAATATTTTCACAGAGACAAGAGATACTCATCTCTACTCATTAGTTTATGCTACTCATGAATATTTCTATCACACAGAATATTCAGTACAGATTGATTAATCTTTAAAGAAGATTTAATGCCAATGAAATACAATACCTATTCAAACTCTGAAAGAACTCACCTACGATCCAGAAGCAGTTTTTTATAAACATCGATAGCCTCTTGATAATGCGCTCTCAGGTAGTGCACAGATGCCAAGCAGAGCTGGTCCTCGGGCACGTCCCGTAAGGCCGCGTGAGCCTTCATCAAAACCTCCTCATCTCCCAGCTTGTGGGCGAGGTGGAATTGAAGTCTGTTCTGAAGTAAAGGGATTTATTATCTACAACTTTCTTTTTGTTTCCTCGCGAAGAATTAGCCCTTTAAAATGTTACCTACTTAGATATTTTAAAAATTACTTAGTATAATTTTTAAATCTATTCACCGTTTCTGAGGTTACTTTATACACTGGCTTCCCGCGAGTTCGTCGATTGCCTTTGTCCTTCCCCACTTAGGAGTTAGGCTGTGGAATGAATTTAACCAAAACTGTCAGTAGCTCTAGCAATAACAATTTTCGACTACGTCAACTACGTATTCTTATCACTTTCGACTATTTTTGTTTGGGAAAATAACAGCGCTGCGCCGGTGAAAAGTGGAACTAAAAATTTGTATGAAAATTTTGACATTTCGCGAGTTACGTTTTCGAATACGTAGTCGTATGTTATTATTGCTCGGACTACTGCATTCGTCGGAATTCACAACAATTCTATGGCATAAGCGAAATCGCTTAACATCAAGCGAGATGGTGTTCTTCACCGCAGAGGTTCAACGAAAATACAGCAGATACCATACTCACTTTGAGCGCACATTTAGGAGCTTCCTCTACTGCCGCTTGTGATTCTGTGTACATTCCTAAACATACGAAAAATATATTAGATCTTATGTTGATTGTTTGCGAGTTTAAGATTTTTCAACGTTTTTATTTTATTTTACATTCGTTGTTTGTAAATGATTGGTAGTGACACTCAGTTGCCAGAGCGGTCGCTGGGCTTATTCCATATGACGGCTGCACGACTGTTGCAAAGATTCTTAAGAAATAGTGGAAAGAAATGTGGCATTATGCGTAGTAAATACGACATATTTTATGTCAAATGACGTCCGATGAATTGCAACCGTCGTGCTACAGTCAAGCCCACGGAGCGTATAAAATACACACAAACGTCCACCACCCAAACAATGATCTTTTTTTTTGCTCTGCTACCAGGATTGAACCCGGGACACCTAGCCAGCGAAACAGACAGGCTAACCGTTAGACCAACGGTTTCGCAGTTATCTTTTTATATTTGTTTTGATATACTCTACGGGAAGTACAGGATGGATTGGAAATGTCGAACCTAAAAAGAAGTAGCAGACAGCGAGGTCGATGGCGACTGTGTCAGCGACTGCGGGGGGCAGGTTTTCCTTGGCACGGACCCCCAGGTAGCCGTCCAAAGAGCGCCGGTACTCCCCAAGGTGGAACCAGCACCACGCTGACCACACGTCGACCCAAACTTCCGAATTGCCTTCACGTTTTAGAAACTACAAACAAATAAACAATGTATACCATTACAAACAAGCTTACGGCCCGCCTGATGGTAAACGGTTGCCGTAGCCTGTGGACGCTTGAAACACCAGGGGTATCAACCGCGCGTTGCCGACCGAAAAAAATATTGAATTAAAAAATTGCCCGAAACTGTCTAAAACGGGTAGACAAAATATTTGATAAATTTCTACCCGTGCGAAAGCTAAGTCCGTCTCAAAAATCCAATCTGCATATCACCTCCAGCATGGTGAGTGCCCCAACATAGTCCCTCTTCAGAATGAAGTCCTCGAGCTCGGGAAAATGTTTCTTGGCGGAGCTGCTGCCAGTGCTGGCACGGCTGTCAGACGCCGGCTTAGACCGTGATAGTATCTGTGATGTGAAAGAAAATTACCATACTTGTATGGACATGATAAGTATCAAGGGTCGGCAACGCGCGAGTGATACCCCTGGTGATGCAAGCGTCCATAGGCTACGGTGGCCGCTTACCATCAGGTGGGCCGTATGCTTGGTTACAACCTTAGTGGTATAAAAAAAGCACTGAAAGTTTTAGAGGAGATCGTTGTACGGCCCACCTGATGGTTAGCAGTCAGTCACCACAGGCTATAGCCGCTAGCAATACCAGGGGTATCACTAGCGCGTTGACAAACCGACGGATAATAGCCTTGTGATCTTCGTTTTCTCGCTGTTGAGGGGGAACCTTCAAACGGTACCCTATAAACAGCTGGGATAGCCCTTAATCTGTAGGCTACAGTGTACTTTTACTCACTTTCTTACCAAGAGAATACAAACGCTACGCTAGACTTTCTTACTATACAAATAGGGAGAGAAGGCAAAACATGCTTACCATTTTCGACTAATAAGTAGTAATCCAAGGGAATACAACCGCTACGCTATTCTCAAAGTGGAACCGCGCTTCTGTTGATGTTATCTGTCACCATGGTAACGGTACGGTGAAGTAAACAGATAAGAAATATGCAGTATGCGCACAAGGAGTGTTTATATTCTCCTCTCACTATCGACCCGCCCCGGCTTCGTACGGCCAGCGCTATCTATATAAATAAAATACCTACAAAACACAAAAAACCTACCTCTTGAACTATGCTCTTGAATCACTCTATTCTATCTAAGCATACATAGGGGCAGACAGCGGGTAGCGACTTTGTTTTATACTATGTAGTGATAAATTATAGTGAATGTAGCGTGTGGTCTCTTGGCTTACACTACTAGCCTACAATCTCTTATTACATGCCCGTCGGTTGATTCCGAGTACTTGTGGGGCGAGCGAGGTGATCATGCTCAGCCACCGCAAAGGGAAGATCTTCCAGCCAGGCGGGTGTTTTGCCTGGGGAACCGCGGCTCCAACTGTTCTAGTCGGAAACTTGTATATATGTTGAATTGCGTAGAAAACTTCGCTAGCGCGTGGCAGGATTGTGACATATGTAGTTTGTCAACCGTTTAATGTTGTCCCGTTAGTTAGTAGATTTCTAACATTGGTTTATGTAGCGGGGAGGTCGCTACATACTCTTTTCCTCTAAATATTTTATTTATATATAATGTTTCTGAATATACATTTTATTTTGTCTGGTTTGCGTTTTGACGCCATATCCTTTTTCCTACTGCCTAATTGGCTAAAATAATAAGGTATTGTTTGGAATTTGACTAGATTTAGATACCTAAATTTAGTAGAAAATAGATCTCTTGATGCCTTTTTAGGCACCGTTGAATATAAGGCAGCTAAAGTGAATTAAGAATTTACTTATATACATAATATACCAAACCTCAGATACTACCCAAACGGACAAAATCGCGGAAACACGTAGTATTACATAAATCAGATCATACCTCTTTTTTATAAGTGGTTAAATTTGACGAAACAAAATCGTTGCTACGAGCTTAGAGTTACTTAGCAACGACAGTTGACAATTTTAATAAAATTATTTATTCTATTGTTAGGCGTCTAAACAACGTAGGATTTCATAAAACTATCAGCAATTTTATTACATACTGTATTTTTTGTTATTTGAAGTAATTTGGTGGTAATGTCTCAATCGAATCCATCGTGTCCTTGCACTGAGGACAGCTCGCCCCGTGCTTCAGTCAGCCCTCACTGCGAGTGTCCGAGAGATGAGCACGACATCGTTGTCCACGAGGACACCTGCCTTCTCTACAAGAATGAAAAGATTATATTCCCTCACGTTAGTTGGTGTTTATAGAAAACTGGATTTTGTCTCCAACTCCTTCCTCGGGATACTAAGACCAAAATCTCTTTTTCCTTCCCGTCGTAATTTTTTGGTGCTTCAAGATAATGACTTCGAGGTTCAGTTGGATTCGATTCTTTAAAATCTACATTTTACTAGTCAACGCTTGACAGGCTCAGCATTTTGTATGTTATCTTCAGATAATTTTATCATTCATGTATATTTCACTAGCTGTTACCCACGGCAACGTTCGCGTGGTTATCGACAAAAAAAATCGTCATTATGTAAGAAGAGCACTCTGAGCTGATTAAGACGGTACATAAACTTTCAACCCCTGACAGTCTACATCCTTCACGAGGTTTAAATCCATCTCATTGCCAAATGTCAATGCCAGTGACATGCTCACCACCCTTATTTCTGCGGATCTTGTTTGTATTTTTCAGCATAAAGGTTTTTATGCTGTAATCATTTCAAAAAACAAATTTTATATACCCAGTTTGCTTATTGACTAGGAGTTGGAGACGTGTGAATGTACGACGCCGCCGCACGAGGAGGGCATCTGCAGGTGTTGCGCCTGCCCCGCGGACCAGTGCCACTGCAAGAAGGCTGGCCGGGAGGCGTTTGACGAGTATGTATCATACACAAGACAACAGACGGTCTCCTTCACCTTACGAAAACAGTTCTCAGCCAAATAACACTATATCCCATAAAACAAAATTGGTGCCACCGGATTGTGACAGTTTCGGCACCTTAAAGAAGACCGCAGTAATTATTTGTTTCTGTGGTGAGTAAGGTCCTTGATACGCTAGTAGTAATGAGATCATAATATGTTGACACGGCGAATCCTCTTAACAGTAAGATTACTCCTGGTATTTCAAACGTCTATAGGCTATGGTTTTTGCGTAGCATCAGGCATACCGTTCTCTGGTATGCCACCTTCGTAGAACAAAAGTAACTCCACTAGCTACGGTGCCCGACAAACTGGAACACAGTAATACACATATTTCTGCTTAATGGCAGAAGATGTCCCTGCACTGGTAGCCACTTGCTATATGAGACACACCACCTAGTGAAAGCCTAGCCCTATGACAGATGGCGAAACAATCGCGACATCGGCGCCATGCCAGCAGTGCTGGAGTCCACCCACCCGCTCATGCAGAAGTTCCAGCTGACACTTAAACAGTTCTTGGAGAAGGAAAACGCTATTGCCGAGGAGCAGATACTTAACTTGGTGAGAATCTACCGAATTATAAATGCGTGCCTGATGTCCACGTAAGACATATGTATAATAGAGCTTAAATTCTGGATAGTTAGGGTGATTCAACATGTTTATTGGTGACAATACCAAATTTATGCAAGTAAATAAGCGATTTTATTGTTATTTTTTGTGTGAACAATTCGTTGATGGAATGGAAAAGACAAGCACAAAAAAGAATATTAATGCATAAGTGTTGTATTTCAGCGCGATGAACTACGCCTCAGCAAGCAGGGTTATGATGCGGATCTTGAGGCTATCTATCGAAGCGACCACGACACCAATGCGCAGAGGGTAAGTTAACCATGTGAAAATGGTACTCATAAAAGCACAAATGATTCCAATAGTCGACTTACTACATACCTCTACTCAGTGCCGGATTTAATTTTTTTATGAGTGTAGGCCATTTTATTTCCGCCGCCTGGTGTAGGTACTTTTTTTTAAATAATAATTTTGTCGTAAAGTTATATAAACGAATGAATTAGTCATAAAAACGAAACAAGTTTTTTTTACAGTTTTTTTTTATTCGAAGACCTAAGACTAATTAATTCCTATGAAATCTGCCAATCTGCCGCGGCCTATACGGCCTATTGACAAATCCAGGACTGCCTCAACTGTACTGTACGTGCGAACCCCCTTCGTGTCACAGCGCATTGGACTAGCGCTTCTAGTATTTGCTATTCTACACTTAGAGAACATCGCAGTCAACTAACACTAACTTGATGTACTGTTGTGTTTCGCGATGAGTAAGGTTTATCCAGTGCTCCCGAGTGCGCTGTACTAGCAGTGAGCCCTCAGAACAACAAAGCGACAGGCTTGGTAACGCGCAAGCGGTACCTCTTTTAGTATTGGAACTGGTGATGCAAGCAATATATAAGGCTTCGATGTTAGCTTAGAAGTAGTCGGCCGTACGCCTTCTTACCAAAGAACATTATCGACGTTTCATAGAGTTTTGGTCCAAATCTGAAAGGAAAGTGCCGGCCATCACATTTTTTTTTGTATATTCTGTACTCATAGTAAAAAAATGTTCAGACGGGCAAGCTCTAACAGAATATACAAAAAAAATGCGTTGGCCGGCACTTTCAGGTTTGGACCAAAATGTATGATGTCCTTTGTATTATAATTAATGATAATCTTTTGTAGAAACTCATAGAGGAGTACGAGGCGGCCCTGCTTCAGAAGACTGCGGATCGCGAAGCTGCCGAACAACGAGCTCGCGACGCTAATGAAAAGTACAAACGTGCCATGGAGAAGTTGGAAGCTGATAATGCTACAGGTAACGGTCCAACTACAGTAGTCGGAGCCGCAGTTCCCAAGGCACAAAACCCTAGCCGGAAGATCTTCACTTCGTGGCGGCTGACTATGATCTCGGTCAGCCCACACGACTATACAATTTTAGTTATCTAATTCGAATTTGTAGATTAAATGAGTTCGGTATATACGGAACACAGGAATATAAATTGCTTTTTGTTGTTTAAAATAACACAAATTGTTTTTCTAGAAAGAGAAGCTACTGAAGAATTGGAGGCTCTGACAGCGCTCTGTAGACAGCTCGAGCACTGGCGAGAGGAGACCGAGTCAGACCTGACTGTCAGCCAGCGCATGTCCGACAAGATGAGGGCTGAGAAACAGGCGCTGGCAGACGATAAGCGACAACTGGTAACCTTTATACAGTAATGTACCTGTAGCCATGTTTACTATCTACAATCGTTAACATTTTAGAAAACGAAAGAAATGTATGAGAAATAAAAACTTGACCACGTGACATAGCGAATCACATGAATATTTTTTTTTTAAATGCGGCTACTCTAAACAACCCCTTCCACAAATATTACTGAATTTGCCTGAAAACATTACGAGCCTTATAATATGTAAAAGCAACTCCTTTGTTAGTCAAATTGCTGTACGTGACAATTCCAACAAACATTTTATTTCGGCCATTTCGGCATTATATGTACCTAGTATATTTATTTATAATGTCTCATTTTTAGTGATTACTTCCTTTTTTTAGGACATGTTCATCTTCGGCCTGAGCAACGAGGTGTGGAAGCTGGAGTCGAAGCTTGAGTTGTTCCAGAAACAGTTGGAGGTTAAGAATGGAGAGATGGAAAAAGTCAACGATAAGGTAACTTATAAGCTACTATTAATATAATCAGTGAAAAGATTCCGGTAAACCAAGTTTCAGCCCTAAGATCAAGTTCTATCAATCTCTTCAATCAGCTTAACAGTTTTATCATTAAACTGTTAATTCGTTTATTATGTAAGAAAAAAGTATTTTTTACGAAAAACTAGACCTCTTTCTTGCTTTCAACCTATTTACGATCATACAATTCCCTCACAGAAGCAATCATTGTATGATCTCCGGGTACATACTAATATCAAAGTAAGGCGTAGGATTTTTTACGTTCTCCTTTTTAGAAAGTGTGTGTGATGCAGGGAACCTCAATTTAAACGGTATAATGATACCTCAATGGATGGTTGCTATTTCACAGGTAACCGCGTATGCAGCGGAATTGGAAGACTTGGAGCTAGACAAGCGTCGCTTGGTGAGCTTATGGAACTCTGTGTTGGTGAACATAACTCAACGTGATAGGGTGTACGACACTGTCAGGGAAGATTACAGGTTAGTTGACAGCAGCACCGATATAATCAGAAGCAAGATCAAATCAAAAAAATATTTATTCAGTTTAGGTCCTAATAAGGCACTTATGAAGGTCTAAATTACCACCTCTGAGATGCTTCATCATACTACATGCAAAAATCATCTGCCAAGATTCTATGGCCGATGATGATGAGCCTAACGTTGTGGAAGACAAGATTAAGTGATTTACAGGCTGAGGGCTACATGATGTCACATTTTCAGGAACCGTTATAATATTTAAATTTTCTCCTTTGGGTGAACTAAGCTCTATTACTCGGCACGGCACCCAATCTCACCTAATGTCATCTATCCAGATTTTTTCGAAGAACTTTTTCCACTAGAAATCAAGCTTATTTATTTTGGTAATATTAAGATTCGGTAAATAACTTAGCAGACTGGATCTTCTAGGTGTGGTAAGTTATAGCGAGGGTCAAACGACAGTCGATTCGCTTTAAATGATTGAGTGCCGCCTGCCTATTCCAACAATGTTTGGGATGATGGATGTTCGGGGCGATGATGATTTGAGGTCTGCATTTTATAAAATCAAACAGGACACTAACAGAAAATTACCGAACTCTACTGAACAACTTGGCGATAACGAAAAAGGTGCTGGAGGAAGAGATGAACAAGGGGAAGGAGCTCGCAATGAACAAAGACAAGCTCATATACGACGTTGAGCACGCTACTAAATTGTGTAAGCGTATTTACTTAACTTACCTATGATTTTAATTTATTAAAGAGCGTTCTAAGACGACGTAATGTTCTGGAGATTCTGGTATTATGAATGTGAAGATTTTTAAACTTGGACGGATTTTTTTTTAACATGAAAATAACTTAATAAAGTTAATTTATCCATCTATTGTTAAGGAGGACATTAATAGGATTTTGCGGATTTTAATTCCAATCACAACCAGAAGGGATAGTATGTTTAAAGATAAAATAAATATATATATTATTTGTGCTCTCATTACAGTTGATAACGAAGACCTGAAGAGAATTAATTTGGAGACACAGATTAATGAGCTAACAGAATCAATTGAGATGACTGATAGAGATCACGACATGATGAAAATGGTGATTTGTACAGTTTGACTGCCTATACCTATATAATAGATTATGATGATCAGCTATTAGATCGAACTTGAAAATTTAAGACAGGGAATCAATCTAGGATAACAATAATAGGAACTATTTCTACTTAAAATATCTTAAACTCTTAATAATATATTTTTATAAATATTATAATATGATGATCAATCTACCTTCACATAGAGACGGATAATGTATATATGTACTTGCGAAATTTACCGGAACCAATTATATTTAAAGACCTGAAAACTAGTGATAACAATTTAAAACACGATGTACTACACAACAAATTTCATAATTTTCACAGGAAAACCAAGCAATGTTGAACATGCTAAAGAGCACAGAGAAAGAGTACGAACGTAAGAACGACCAGAAGCGCAAGTTGGAAAATGAGATCCTGGCGAACCTACAGGACTGTCTGCTGAACGATAAGGCAGTGGAATCTATGGCCAATGGCATAAAGAAGATGAGGGAACTGTCCAGGAAGCAGGTATTGAAATAGTTTCACGCAATATCTACGTATCTCAGTCGTGCAGCTTCCGTTTGAGAAATTTCTCGAATGCGAGAGAAATGTAGCTGACGGTAAGTATTTACTAATCTTATATCCATAAAGTGTAAATGAATTAAATGCTTGTAGGAAATATCGCTAATGGCGATGGAGAACCAGCACGCAAAGATGATGCTGGACATCGAGACGCACAGGAACCGACAGGCGAAAAACAAGATCATCCTGGAAGACAACCTCGCGAAGGTGCGAGAAAGAGAGACAGAGATCAATCGGCTGCAAGAGAAGTACGAACAGAAGGTTTTGCTGCAAACACGGAAGCAACGCGAGTTGGATATCATTACCAAGAAGTTTATGACCCTCAAGGAGATATTCGATGTGAGTACACTGAAGAAATGTTTGACCAAAGATTTATTCAATAATTTTCTTTACTAGGTAGTTACTATTTATTTATTTTTAAGTCTAACGGCTTGTAGACCAGTTATTAAAACCAAGTAATTACAATGGGTAAGTTCAGGTATCAATTCGCTCATTTCAGAGTAATTCACACAGCTTAAGGCAGTGTCAGATGTTTTAATAATCATTAAAATCTTAATCGATTACAAAAATACACACTGATTGTTTCCAGTTGAAATCCCCTCAAGAGCGCCGCATCGAGGAGTTGGAACAGCAGATCAAGAGCCTGCGCGAGCGCACCGAGAGCATGCAGCACGAGTGGCTGCGGCTCCAGGGGCATGTGGTGAAACTGACCGCGCAACACCACAAGATGCTCTACGACGTCAACCTGATTAACAAACGTTGGACTTGCATTTATTGTGCCATTAATGAATATCCCCACGTATTTTTCAAACTCGTCACAATTATTATCTTCCTTTAGATACCTTATGTATCGCATCGTGGAAACAAAACACAAAATTTTTGATAATCAAACTATTCTACTGATATAATCGATGCGAAAGTTTGAATGGGTACCATGTAAGTCGCAGGCTAAGGATTAGATCTTAATAACGAAGGTGAAAAGCCACCTAACGTCGCTATAGTTAGTAAGCAGTCACGGTAGCCCATAGAAGCTTGCAATACCATGTCACCTAGTCCAGGTGTATCACAATCGCGAACCCTATTTGTTATAATGTTGTCATTGTCACTGTTGTCAAAGTTCCAGGGTTGTCAAAAGCACGTTGCCAACCTTGTTTTGAGGTTGTCAAGAGAAGTTGTTACAATGTTTTCAGAGATCCAAATCTGCGAGCAGAAGTCGATGCGCATCCAGGCGGAGTGCAGCAGCGTGGTGGCGGAGCGGCTGCGCGTGGACCGGCAGCTGCGCGAGCTGCGCGGCCGGCTCGAACTGCTGGAGCGCACGCGCAAGGACGCCTCCGAGCGGAACGACTCCTCGCACAAAGCCAACCTCGCCATCACACACGAATACGCTGCTAATTTAAAGGTTACATCCTTATGAAATGAGAATTGAAAACTGTTTATTCAATCACGGTCCGAATATGCTGCTCATTTTAAGGTAGTCATCAAAAACCGCTAACAAAATCTAATAATGTATTTAGGATTATAACAAGTATATTGTCTACTCTGAGCTTATAGAATTTGAGGTCACACACGTGATTCGAACTTGTGGTATCTAGTACTCTTTTCTATAAAATGTTATACTCAGTCATCTGTTTCTGTTTTGGAATCCCACTGTCTGTATCATCAACGCGAAATTTGTTAATCTGGCTTTACCTTAATAATGTCAGTTTGGCCATGAATTTCGGCTTATAAAACAAATGTATATGTACACAGGACGCAGAAACAGATATAATCCAACTGGAGGAGGATATAGAAGCAATGGATAAGGAGAAGATGAATCTAACACAAGAGCTAGACCGAGTGCAGCGGGAAGCGCTCATTTGGCAGAGAAAGGTTACAAGAATATATGATAGACATTCTTCCCTTACGTATATTATGTACACTGTACATTGATATCATCAGGCAGGCAGAGAGTATAGAACGCCATTTCCCTCTTGACTTGCACACCACCTTTGCAAGAGATCTTCATACATGCCCGCCGGTTCCGAGTACTCTTTACCTTTAGATGAAACCGCTGGTCTAGTGGTTGGTATTCTAACTGACTGCTACGCTACGGGTCGCGGGTTCGATTCCCGCCGGTGCAAACATTTATGTGACAAATATGTTTGCCTAGCGCCTGGATGTTTGGTATGTATTTATTATTAGTATGTATTTAGAAATAAAGAAGTATATAAGTATTCCATCGGCTGCTGGTCCCCATAGTACAAGCTTAGTTTAGGGCTGGCCCTAATCACATAGCGCCATCTGGACGGTTTTTTTCGCTTACTTTGAAAGTTTCATTGTATTCTTGACATGGAATTGTACCTAAATTTCAGGGAATCCTAGCTGTGGAGCTGAAAAGAAACATGCAGTCTGCCAAGTCAGCGGCTGGCGAGATAGGCCAGATGAAGAATGAAATACATAGGATGGAAGCAAGTATCCATAGTATTTAGCCCAATTCAGGGAGAAGGATCTCACAGTTGTTTTTTAAGTATGTGTCTCAATCACCATTTACTCTGGCGTGAATGTATCAATGTATGGACTGATTTCAATGATGATTTCCGAAGCACCGGCAAAATTACAATGTACCTAATTTTGTGAAAATCTGATATAAATCTCTTAAGACATAATGAACGGATTTCTTTATTGCATAGCAAATAACTAGAATAACTGTAAATTAAAGCATTTCTAATTCAATGCCCAGCGCCCACAATAAAAATGTTTAGTTTACTCATTGGGTTACACAACCATAGAACTACTGACTAACCTAAGAGTCTACTGGACCAAAGCGGTAGATAATATAATACCGTGTTATCCAAAGGTTCGAAGGGAACAGTTGAGGCGAACCAGCGAGAAGCTAGCTGAAGACTTGGCTCTGTACGTGACGAGGCGCGACACGGCCGTCGAAAAGACGCGTGCACAGGCGGCCGTGGAGAAGGCGCACGGCTCTGGCAACACTTCACAGTCCTCCTACCACCACAAGCTGAGGCTCGTTAGATCAGATGTTGCCAGGGTCACCAAGGTACAAACAACTTACTTTAGCTTTGTGTGTGACTTCGTTTGATCCGTAATATCCGTTAACGAAACCTATTTGGGTAAGTATTAGTTATATAAATAAACAATGCTTGGACGTCAATGATATTATATTAATTTGCATAGATATAGTATTTACTCGTATTATCATTGTTGGACATTATCACACAGCGCCATCTGGCCCAAACTAAGCAAAGCTTTTTCTATGGGAACCAGCAGCTGATGGATTTTTTTGTAAATACCTAAGTCATTATATTTATAATTCATACCAAACACCCAGACGCAAGGCAAACATGTTGGTCACATAAATGTTTGCTCCGGCGGGAATCGAACCCGCGACCCATAGCGTAGCAGTCAACTATACTAACCACTAGACCATCGGTCCCGCCTCGTATGTTGTCCATTCATGAACTCAAAAGAATGCCAGACCGCAGTAAAATTTTGTTATTGACTAGAAGGGTTGCTACTAGCACTGTTATCGTTATTTGACAGTTAATATTTTGTTTGATTATATTAATCGAAGTTGCATGTATTTTCTTCACTAAATAATATAGGACTTGTCCGAAGCGAATGACTACCTAAAGAGGCTAGAAGCGGAGCAAGCTCGGCTGGAGAAGGAGGTGGCCGACACTAGCGCTGCGAATTCGCATCTGGAAGAACATGTCGCCACACTGATGCGAGAGTGTCGCGAGACTGAGCGGGAAAAGCAATGGGTAAGCGAGAACTGACCTGCGTAGGAGGCGAGATGTACATTTCGGGGTTTTGTTGTGCTTATTTGCATTATCATATATATAAAATTCTCGTGTCGCGGTGTTTGTAGTTAAACTCTACCGAAACAGCTTGACCGATTCTCATGAAATTTTGTGTGAATATTGGGTGGGTCTGAGAATCGGACAACATCTATTTTTCATCCCCCTAAATGTTAAGGGTAGTCATTTATCAAATATTTTGTCTACCTGTGCGAAGCCGGGGCGGGCAGCTAGTTGAATATAATGATATGTTTATTCGTAATTAATTTGACACTTTGATTACATTAAGACTTGAGATTATTTTATAATACCCACTACTAGCTTTTTGACCGCGAGCGTCGTCTCCTGCGTAGCAATACAATATTTTATAGCCTATGATACTCAGTGATGATATAGTATTCTACTGGTGAAAGAATTTTAAAAAAAATCCATTTGATAAGATACAAACAAACCAACCTAGTCATTTTCTTGTTACCATTCCAAAAAGTTTATTACAAAATATATTAATTTAAATTAGAAAAAAAAAATTAAAGAGAGGTAGGGCGATTTGGGATTTCCGGTGGGTTTTCTCATTTAAATTGGAGCCGCCCGACTGGGGACTGTACCTCCACCTTACAGAAGACCGCAGTGAAATAACACTACATGATGTAGTGTTGTGTTTCTGCGGTAAGTAAGGTTGCCAGTGCTCCACGAAATCCTCATCCTCATCAAAAACATGGTTGGCAACCCGTTAGTGATACCCCTAGTATTGCTAGCCTACGGTGACTGCTCACCATCAGGTGGGCCGTATGCCTGTGTGCCACCTTAGTGGTATAAATATATATTATTATATATACTTTACGAGTATGTTTTATGGACAGCTCCTAGAGCGCGTGGTGCGCAGCCAGCGGCTCGGCAGCGAGCTAGCGACTGCGATCAAGCGGCAGTCAGTGCGCGTGAAGAAGCCCAAGGCGACAGTCCTTGCGGAGTACAACCAAGCGCGCGCACTCAACGACAGGATCAAGTACATTGTAGAGACTTTAGCTCACGACTATCCATACTTAGGGGAGAAACTGGATGCAATTACCAACACGTTGAATATATTCAGCCCCGGAGGGTCCCCTAGACTGACCGAGGAAGGCGGCGGATGTATCGCTGAGGAAGATCCTGAAAATGTCGCCGAAAAACCGCTGTGCCCTTAAATTAGTCAACGTATTATAGAGGAACCCAAAGATGTGGGCAGTGCGACATCTGAAAGGGTCCCTCCTAATGGGTAGGCAGAGTTGAGACATCAGTGAACACTTTTTTCTCACCGAAAATTAATGTCCCAATTTTTAATGTTTTTGTATTACGTATTAAATTTATCAATGACGCGGTGATTGTCCGTTGTTAACCAATTATGGCGTGTGCGCTTATTCCATATTAGTATTATATATATATAATTTGGTTAAATGACCCAAAAATTGGTCCTTCGAGCCTGATTTGAAACAGCTTCCTATGGATGTACAGGCCACTGCTGTTGTTTTTGATTATAATGTATTCATATTTTAGATGTGTGCTTTGACTATTATAGGTATGTATTTTGAGATAATACCCTTATTTTTCGTTTATTTAGATGACACTTTCATATTTAATTGTTAATAATAAATTGTAATAAAAGGCACAGTAACAAATTATACAATTTATTTTAAACTTAATAAAGGTTTTCAACGTAATTTTTTTTTTATCTATTTCATAAAACTTATTACTTAAATATAAATTAACATAAGTCTATATAAAATATAGTCGACGTCATATTATGACATGAACAATGAAATATGGAGCCCGCTCTACCAATACCAAAGCACCATTCAAACACCACCGTTCAAAAGTTCGAACAGCAATCCAAAAAGGCCGGACAAATCCGCGGTGGCGATAGAAATATAAATTATGTTATGGAGCTAGCCGAAACTGTTGGATATACGTAATAAAAATATATCCGTGCCGGTAGCAGGAACATTGTCGACAACGTTTTCGTATCGCCTTCGACTAATTTTGTATTGGAAAATGAACAGCGCTGCGGCGGTGAAAAGTGAAACTAAAAATTAGTATGACAATTTTGACATTTCGCGAGTTAAGTTTTCGAATACGTTGTCGACAATGTTCCTGCTACCGGCACCGTAGCCGTTATAAGTTTCGATTTTGGATAGGGGCGGAGTCGTAAGTGAGAATAACGTTATGTCAGGTTTTTTTTCTGGCCGAGCCCCTATTTGTATTTTACTTCGACAATTCCCATAAAATCAATTATCCGTAACCGAAACTATCGGATAACCAGAATTTATTTCATATCCGTAACCGTATCCGAAATTGATATAATATCCGAAATTTCATATGCATAATATCCCTAATTTATTGAAAGTACTAGCTTCTGTCCGCGACTACGTCTGCGTTGAGCTTAGAATCTCAGAGGAACCTACAATTTTCCCTGGATAAAAAGTATCCTATGTGTTAATCCAAGTTATAAATTATCTGTGTGCCAAATTTCATCCAAATCCGTTGATTTTGCGTGTAAGAGTAACAATCATCCATCCATTCATCACTCACATACTCACAAACTTTCGCTTTTATATATAATAGTAGGAAGTAGTATTAGTAATTATAGGCGTGTTTTCCCGGGTTCGGGCAGCAGATGTCGCTGGTGGGCGGTGTACTCGTGCCGCTTGCGATGGTCGGAGCGACCGAAGCGCACGCCGCAGTACTGGCACTCGTGGGGCTTCTCCTTCGTGTGACTGATCATGTGTGCGCGCAGGTATCTACAAACACACACACACATGCTGACAATTGTATAGAGATGTGGGCGCTGACATAATAAATTGATATCAGTGGACTTATTCCATATGGCGGTTGAACGGCGGTTCCGAGCATTCGGATTGCGATATTGGTTATTAATACACATTTTTTTTAAAATAAAACATATTGCTTCTATTTAAATGGTTTCGTTTAAGAGAGAATTTCGACAAAAAATTATGAAAATTCTGATATTCGAACTCAAATAAAATCGAGGACCAAGTTCCTACAGCTTAGGTGTCATAGCAATATATGTTCAGACGGGCAAGCTCTAACAGAATATACAAAATAATTGCGTTGGTCGGCCCTTGCAGATTTCGACCAAAATGGATGATGTCATTTCATACAAATCCATTGAGCCAATTTTACGTGATTGAGCAACAAACACCTATACAGTAATCCTTACAAACTTTCACATGGACTGAGTACACGACAAGACAACATACCCTTTTCTGATGAAGGTCATGGGACATAGTGAACATTCGAATATCTTCTCTGCTCTGTGAGTCAGTTTGTGATTTTTAAGCGTTTCATTTGTCGCAAAGCACTTGCTGCAATCCGGACACTTGAACGGCTTCTCTTTGGTGTGACACCTGAAATGGAATAATCATGAAACCTATTCATTAACTCCAAATACTCTATTTGGAGTAAATTAATTTAATCTCAGAAAGAACTAAGGGCAAGGACTTATGGTGACCTCAAAAAGGAGCTAGGGCGGCAACGCGCGAGTGATACCCCTGGTGTTGCAAGCGTCCATAGGCTACGGTGACCGCTTATCATCACGTGGGCCGTATGCTAGTTTGCCACCTAAGTAGTATAAAAAAATCCTAGGAGTTAGCACCTAAGTGATGCTAGGAAATTGTATATGACC
The DNA here is from genome assembly GCA_951449985.1 of Falcaria lacertinaria. Taxonomy (NCBI): domain Eukaryota; kingdom Metazoa; phylum Arthropoda; class Insecta; order Lepidoptera; family Drepanidae; genus Falcaria; species Falcaria lacertinaria. The sequence continues at coordinate 2,365,776 of OX602119.1, read as the reverse complement.
ACAATGATCTAGCAATCAAATATCTTCATATTTTTTATTTTTTATGTTTAATTTAGAGTAATTTAGTGGGCAATCTAAAATCTCTGCAACTTCAGAGCCATTTTAAAATATGTTACAGTATTCCTGAGTAGCATAGGGTATTTCTATATTTCCTTATGTACATGCGTAATGATACATATACGCGGGCGAAGTTGCGCCAGTACTAGATAAAATGGGCTTACCTCAAATGTACATGCAGGTGATATTTTTTGAAGAAGCTCTTGGAGCAATATTGACATAAGTGCATTTTTTCCTTGTCGTGAACTTGTCTCCTGCAATGTATAGATTAAATATAAGATAATTGATTAACTCACTCAATTTATGCATTTATTTCACTGACCTACTAATACAATACCTGGTGTTGCAAGCGTCCATAGGCTACGGTAGCCGCTTACCATCGGGCTGTATGCTTATTTACCACCTAGAAGTATAAACAAAAAAAAATGGACATCATGATTCGATCGAAGACACCGGTTCTAGCAAGTGTCAGGTGATTCCCTATGACTCGTTACGGTTACGAAAATTCTGACGACATTTTGATGTAGCTACAATTCAAAAGATGGCGATTTTGATTACAAAAGTCGCCATTTTTTCTCTGATGATCGAAAATAACGTCAAATTGACGTCAGAAATTCAGAATGTTCGCAACCATCATAAGGTAAAAGAACACTTATCTCTTCTACATGTACATGAATACATTAGACTATTATAAAAATCCACATACAGTTTAAAGACTCAACAGCAGGCTTAGCCATGTTAATTATCTACAATCCTCAACGCTATAGAACACAAAGGAAATGTATGGGAATTAAACTCTTTTTTTTTATACCACTAAGGTGGCAAACAAGCATACGGCCCACCTGATGGTAAGCGGTCACCGTAGCCTATGGACGCTTGCAACACCAAGGGTATCACTCGCGCGTTGCCGACCCTTCAAAAATCTCTTCACACCCTTCTTGAAGAACCCCCCTTTATGTTATGTCACATGGTCAAGATTTTAATTCCCATACATTAATTTCGTTTTCTATAGTGTTAACATGATAGATACTAAACATGGCTACAGGAACAGGTCTCACTTGTGAATAGTCAAGTTGGCATTTACTGCAAACTTCTTGTCACAAAGATCACAGGCGTGCGGGCGGTCTTTGGTGTGCATCGCGACATGTCGATCCCGGTGTGACCGCGATATGAACCGACGGTCACAAGAGACGCACCCAAACGGTAACTTTTCCTTGTTGTGAACTGTTAGTGTGTGTTGAGGCAGGTGCAGTATATCTGGAAGTATGTATATATAACAAAATAGTAAATTGACTTTTTTATGTCTTAATACAAAGTGTGAATTTATTAGCATGATATTCAAAATAACTGAATTTAAGAAATGGTCAAGGGACTGCAGGTAGTTTTCTACATGTAATAAAATATAAGGGTTGGCTACGCGCGAGTGATACCCCTAGTGTTGCAAGCGTCCATAGGCTACAGTGACCTGCTTACCATCAGATGATCCGTATAATCATTTGCCACCTATGGTATACACAAAATCATGTTTATATTTCGACAGTAATATTCTTTATTGGCAGGTAATAAGCATTGTCAACCTAAGTCAACATTCTTGATTGATATTTCTTTATTTTTTTTTTTTTTTTTTATACCACTAAGGTGGCACACAAGCATACGGCCCACCTGATGGTAAGCAGTCACCGTAGCCTATAGCCGCTAGCAATACCAGGGGTATCACTACGGGGTGCCAACCATGTTGCTGATGAGGACTCACTGTGCTAGCAGCAATACTACTAGCCCAGCGTATCCTCGTGGAGCACTGGCAACCTTACTTACCGCAGAAACACAACACTACATCAAGTAGTGTTTATCACTGCGGTCTTCTGTAAGGCGGAGGTACAGTCCCCAGTCGGGCGGCTCCAATTGAAAATGGGACAACCCACGGGAAATCCCAAATCGCCCTACCTCTCTTGAAAATAAATTCTCTTTTTTAATATTGATACTTACATTTATCACAGATCTTGCAATGCTGTTTGATACCTAAATGCTTTATCCTGTTATGTTTGTATCTGGCAGAGGAACTGGAAAACGCCTGCCCACAGACTTCACACTTGTACCGTTTGCGCATCTCTACAGGCTGGTGTTGGTACATATGGCTCTTCAGGTCCTTTACGGTGAGTCCGCATTCCTCACACACCCGGCCACGACTCACTGATTTAACCTTTGGTTTTAAAACTTTTGGTGTGCCTCTCTTTTTCTTTACTGGTGCTGGAATAATTTTGTCATGTTGTCATGAATCTACATTGAACTAAGACGTGTCATTTTTAAAAGTGGATTTGTTAAACAAATATTCTTAAATAATCATTCATACCATTCTCCTTAGATTCTTCTTCAACATATTCATATTTCATAGTGTTTAATATGCTGAGGCACTCATCATCAGATTGGTTTAAAGAATCCTCGATTTTTATGCCAGATACTTCTTTAACTTCTATGTATTCCTCATCATGTATAAGCTTGATGGAGTCCTTTACTGCCTTAATGTCTTCATCAATCTTTTCTTCTTTAAGCTCTTTATCCAACGACCTCAAGTAAGTTTCACTTTGCAGAGCCAGTGTTTTGAACTCGTGAAACAATAAAATATTCTTGTGACATTTTAAACATAGCTTTGTGCTTATTTTAGAGCTCTGGGTTATCTAGAATAAAAGCGCATGTAATCTAACAAATATGTCCTAAGAGACAGTGTAAACTGATAATGCGATATTTACCTTTATATTAAAGCAAAATTCCATTAAGTTTATTAATGAATCCATTTTCCCATTTATATGTACTTTAAGGTCAAAAATATCCTTATCACTTTCATTTGCAAGGCAAATTCTGCATACATTCATGTTGGAACAAATTAATCACAAGATTTGTGTGAACACCATGTGAAAATTAAGTGAATATACTCTATGAAATGAACTAATTAAAACAGCTGAAGAAGTATTTTTTTTATTGACCTAGTTCAATTCAACTTTTTATTATCTAGGTACATTTGTACGCATTTATTTTGTTATGATTAAACTCTAAAACTCCTACACCGATTTATTATAAATGCTTTCACGAACAGAATACTATAATATCACTGAGTAGCATAGGCAATATATTAAATTGCTACGCGAGCGAAGTCATTGCGTAAAAGCTAGTAAAGTAAGGAAAATAAAGTCGGAAAAAGTATAAAATGTATTTCTATAATTATTCTTTTTCTTCTTTCTTAATACAGCTATTCCGCCAATGTCACGTGGTGTGGTAGGCACAGAGTACATAAGTACTAAACGTAGTGGACGTTTATTAGTGGTAGATGAAGATAAATGATGGAGACTGGTCAGTGGAAAATTTATAGTTTAACTTTATTAAATAAAATAGAGAAATTTATCTAAGAGAACACATTATAGTGAAGTTTAATTTTGATATTGACAGCTATAGGTCGCGGCACGAAACTCTAGCGCTGACCGTTATTGCGCAGAAGTAAAAAATAAGGTGTCTTGGCGGGGTACAGGGGTGAAGGGCGAGCGTGCGTTGCGCCGATTGGCTCTCCAGTCGTACTCCGTCCCCCGTGCCGATACGACGCTCCGCGCACTTCCAGTGTACAGTCGCGTTCTGAATTGTTTTGTTGTCATCGTTAATTTTTGTTGTTGTTTTTTGTTAAGTTTGTTTTGTTGATTTGTTTGTTGTGTTTGTTAGTTTATTCACTGTTTGATTAAGTTTGAACAGTTTTTAAACAGTGAAAATGCCGAGGCCGAGAAGGAATACTGTTTTGAAAAGACAGGCACGGAAAATGGTGTTTGACGTGCATTGTTTTCTGAAAAGGGAATCGAATGATTTCATTAATTCCCTGAAACAAATTCAAAGTGAAATTGGCGAAGCTGCGAGTATTTTACTCGATTCTGACCGCAGCACTGTAGATATAAGTGAAATAAAACAAACTGCAGAAGTTATTCAGGCGGGAAATATAAAATTAAATAGTATAATTAGTGACTTACAGAAAATTCAGAAAAGGACAGCTGAATCTACAAAGACGTCCATAGCAACGGTAAGGAAAATCTCCACTGAAGCCAATAATTCCGACTTATTATCAGTATTTAGAACACCAGGCAAAAAACGCTCCAGATCAAAACCGGTCACAGATATTGATAACTTTGATCAAGGATTAATAAAGAGGTGCATACATAACTTTCATAGGACAAATAATGAACTTCCCACCGTCGGAAAGTTGAGAAAGAAGCTAGAGGAAGATATAAATTTCAAAGGCTCAGAACGAAGTCTTCGACGAATAATTAAGAGTTTAGGGTTTCGGTGGAAAAATACTGAAAACAATCGAAAAGTACTGATTGAAAGTTCAAATATACGTTTACTACGTATCGAATACTTACGCAAAATAAAACAATATCGCCAAGAGGGAAGGCCCATCGTATATACAGATGAATCTTACGTAGATTCATCGCACTCTGCTCCAAAAGCCTGGACCGATGGTACTACAAAAGGTCTCAAAAAACCTATCTCCAAAGGACAGCGGGTGGTCATTGTCCACGCAGGATCAGAGGCTGGGTTCATACCGAACGCACTGTTAACTTTTAAAGCTGGTGCGAAATCAGGCGACTACCACGACAATATGAACTACGACAACTACGAAAAATGGCTGAGGACACAGTTATTGCCGAACTTACCGCCTAATTCTGTCGTGGTAGTCGACAACGCATCATACCATAATAAACAATGGGACCTTGCACCCACTTCTAATTCCAAAAAAGCTGACATGCAGGGTTGGCTTACTGAAAAGGGCATACAATATGAGGAAACTCTACTAAAACCTCAACTATACAATTTAATACGGGCTAACAAAGATAGATTTAAAACATTTTCAATTGACAGGATACTAGCAGAGCAAGGACATCAAGTGCTAAGACTGCCACCATACCACCCAGATCTAAATCCAATCGAAATGGCATGGTCTGACATAAAGCAATATGTAGGCAGTAAAAATGTGAAGTGGAGTGTTGCTAAATGTATAGAACTAATTCAAGAAAAAGTTTTGCTGATGGGTGCTTGGGATTGGGGAAAGTTATGCCAAAAGGTAAAGGACATAGAAGAGCAATATGTCAAGAGTGACCATGTCGTGGATTTGGTTACAGAAGAATTCATCATTCGCGTTGATGGTGACAGTTCAGAGGATAGCCTTGGTGAGTCTGATGACGATGACGCTGTTAGTGCCGACGACCGAAGCAGCCCTGAGCCGGGGCCCTCAGTAAGCAAAAGGCCCTGTTGGGATACTATTGAAGGTGTAAGACCATTGTCTGATTCGGACTAGATATCGGAAAGGAGAATGCGGTGTCTGATGTCCACACCCTGCCGAACTCGCAGGTTTCTTCTATCCTGAGAAGAAACTTCAGTAGGTTCTTATGTAATTCGGACTTAATATAATTTTTTTTATTATTTGGTATTTAATATAAAAATTTACAAATCCGATAGTGTATTTATTTTTCTACTCCCCATAAACTTGTTAAAAATTATATTGTAGGTAACATGAAGTAATATTTGCGTGCGTGACAGTACCCATACGCAGTTAAGTTCCACATTTTGTTCACCGCTAGACTTACTATTTGACTTTACATTAAAACATTATTTTGCTGTTTTTAACTAAGCAATTAAATTACTAATTTGTATTGCGTGCGCGATGGTACCCATGCGCAGCTATCCCCTCCACGTTTCGCTCAGCGCTAGAGTTTCGTGCCGCGACCTGTAGCTTCGCCGATTTTCTTTTGACAGATCACAAAATGACAATTTGATATTTGACTGACGTGTGAAATCATGTACTCTGTGGATTTATTAGTAAGAGGGATAATATGGATAGAAGTCTTTTATTTTATTCACTTTTTTTAATTAGATTTTGAATTAAAACGTCTTGCTTTATAATTCTAAATGAATACAAGGCAGATAATAACAGTTACCAAACTCAGAAGTGACCTACAAAAATGTACAAATGTACTGTGAGAAAAATACGCCAAAAAGTCCTTAAATACCCTGTCTGGCTGGGCCACGCAAGGAACATAATTCAGATATTCAAAGTAAGTCTGTCCCTCAAAAGCCCTGTACCGATCTATACAGAAACCCTATAACAAAATATTTAAAGCAAAATCCGATCTGATCTGGTACGAATATTCTCAACAGTCTGGCTGGGTACCGAATAACATCACTATGCTGTTTTATTCTTTTAACACTTTGACAGCAGATCACGTACTACGCACGTGACGCTTATTTTATCCTAATTAGCCGCATACATAATTAGCGTACCATTCTGGGCGCGCCGGCACTTTTTGACCATTTTGTTACTTTTATAGAAAAAAGACTATAATAGTTGCGGCCATGATTTTATTTTCATTGTATTGAGGGTATCTTATATTATTATATAAAATAAGAAAAACATGTATGTGGGGCGAGTAATAACGTTGGTTTATGTAGCCGTGAGGTCGCTACATGTATAATTGTTTTTTTTTATTATAAAATCAACTTAGAATAAGGCACGTTTACAAAAAAAAAAAAAACTCGTACATCTACATTTTTCGATTTTTTATGCCGTGTAGTCTTTCCTGGTGTGGTATTTTTTGAAGCACGGGTCATAACACAAGGGTACGTTGCAATCTGGGCAAAAAAATATCGTTTCCTTGCGACCTCGCTTACCCGTTTCCTTCAAAAAATTGTCACGTCTCGATCGCTTAGCTACGCTGGGGCAACTGGCGCGCGAGTCGACCCGGCTCGGGCGATCCTTTGTTTCCCGCACCCCACACACCGCAAGTATTTGAAGTGCGTTTGTGTGTGTAGCCTCAATATTCATCTAAGCATTGACGTGACGCGGATCACGCCTACAGGCCGTTGTTTTAAAGTAAATAGTATTGAAATTCACACACGCAGTACGTGATCAGCGTCTCTAACAAACGGACTGTCACGGACAGGGGACGTGATCGGCTGTCAGAGATTGGAAATAAATAAAATGCTTGGCTGTCAAAGTGTTAAGCTTGCTAAAATTACATGACTGTTTTTAAACTACTGACTTTGTATATGCGTCAGGTATGGAGTCCTGGTTTTAGTGACAAAAGCCCACGTGCTCCGGCTGATTCTGTAGAATATAACTACAATGGAATATATATACAAAGCCAGCAGTCACTATTATTGTAATGTTAAATTTCTTTGTACTTATATTCATCACAATTCATAGCCGAAGTAATTTTGCTTATCTGATTTACTATGTATGGTGTCTAACATTGATTATATCTCAGAATAAAGCGAGAGTTAAAGTCCTTATTCTGAGGATTATAATATACTTGATACAAATAAAAAAAAAAAAAAAATGAAAACCGCAAAGTATTTATCATAGCTTTTATTCTCTTGTAAGAACGCTGGATACAAATTGCTAATTCTGTATCAAATATTTAAAAATGCCACAATAGACAGAGAAAAAATTGTACATTAATATAAATAGAACCCTTGACACGTCCTACAGCGATAACGGTACATCTCACAGCGGAGCAAAGGCAGGCACATTCCACTTACATCTAATAAAACATAATGTCTAAAACAAAAATCAATCCCTTATATCACAAATTGTGATGTTATTACATATTTTATGTGCTCTAATTATGATGTCAGCTGCCATTCTGTAATTATAATTGTAATTATGTAGTGCACATTAAGAGTTATGAAAAATAAATATAAATAAGCTAAAGAATATTGCATAAAACTTCCGTCTGTTCACAGATATAAAATACTTTTAAAACAACAATTACTGAACGTACAACAAAATGGGATTATTAAAATCCAGATAATAATAATAGAATATAAAATGTAGCAGATACTTGTTAAAACCTAAAAAGTTCTTAACATGTTATTTTGAAGTCTTTCTCATTCAGGATGCCGTATGCAACGCTTTATCAAAACTTAAGACTTTGAATGGCAATATTAAGATAATTGTTTTTATACCTACAACCTTCAGTGTGAAGGCTATTTAAATGCTATCAATTATAAAATATACTCTAGTCATTGCTAATTGTCAAAAAATTTCCTATCACTAATCCTTAAATTTAAATTACATAAAAAAGTGAAATAAATAGGCACATCACATTCACTCCGAAAGTATAAATATTAACTAAACAAGCTATTATTGGTACATTAATTTCACACTGCTCACATTTTTAAACATGTTTTCTATTTAATTAATAAGGTAAGTAATTAAATTAACAATCCACAATTTTATTGCAGTGTTGGTAATACAACAAACGTTGCTATGGCTCCCTGATTTTGTACTAAAATAAAATCTTAAATTCTGTTAAACCATCTGCATAAATATCGACCACAGATAAACATGGCTTCTTAAAATAATTTTGTAAAAAGTAAAAAATGGAATGACATATTTTTAAATCAAATAATTTTATCGTTAATTAGTTCTTGTAAAACTTAAAACAATGTTTAAAAGTAAAGCCACGACAAGTTTTATATGTTAATCTCAAAAGGGCATGTATCTGAATAACATTAAGTACTTACGGGTTTAAAAAAAATACCTTTAGATTATGTCACTTCAATTAAGCTAGATATAAGGCATTGTACAAAAATAATACATCCAAACCAATGCTATCTTAAGGTTAAGTGGCATGCATCACATAATATAAAAACAATTCAACTACCCATTATAAAATGCTTTACAGTAAACCTATAAAGGAAATTAAATATATAATATACAAAAGAATTCTCCTATTCTCAAAACGAGCATGGATTTTTTGTATGCAGCACAATGCTCAAAGTGATATAATGTCGAATTCAAACATGGCAGTCACATTTAGCTGTTAAGATACAGAAGAAGAAACAAAATAAAAATGCATAACAATAATACTACTAGAAATATATTAATCGTAGACCTATCCGTCGCCTTGATACATTTCTTTATCGACACAATAAATCCGCTAACATAATCCGATACATCGGTGGACTTGAGGATAGTTTTCGTTTGATAGGGGTCGTTGAGGGTCAATACTGTGACAGAATCTCGTTTGACGGGACCGTTCGAAGTGGGCAATATGTGTCGGGGGGGTCGGTACTCGGATTGTGTGTGTGTGAGTGTTTCTAGTGCGACTCGGCCGGCGGGACTGGCACGGCGAGCGGCGAGCGCTGTCGGTCAAACATCTCCAGGATGAGCTTGGGGTCGGTCCCGGCCGGGACGGTCACCGTCCCCGTCTGTACACGCACCGCTCATGAGTACCACCGCACGTTCTTCTCACCAATGCGTGGCGCCCGCGCGTGTTTCAACGGTACTATTGCAAATACAATCGTACTGTTCAACTTTTTAAGTATAATTTATTGTGAACATGAATGATAGGACACGACCGGACGCCACAACATTGCTTTTCACATTTTAAGGGTTAATAAAACAGTTTGATGTTAGTCAAAAGGGGAGTTTTAAGGTAAGAGCTAACGAGTGGAAGCTGATAGAAGTAAATGCTATTTATTAAGTTATAGTTATATAAATTCATGCTTGGTTGGTTGCTGAGGGTAGCGAGAGGCGATACTTGTGTTATGAGATAATTAGTTAGGGTAGTGAGGTAGAGATAAATATTATGTGTTCAATGAAGTTGGAGAGAATGAAAGTCTTTGTTAAATATGTTGCGAAAAGAATGTCGTTTAGGTAGAAAAATCTAGTATGTTTTTATATACCACTAAGGTGGCAAACAAACATACGGCCCGCCTGATGGTAAGCGGTTACCGTAGCCTTTGGGCGCTTGCAACACCAGGGGTATCACGCGTTGCCAACTCTTAAGTGTAGGACAAATATGTGACATTTGGGTTAGTTTGTGGTGAGAGAAAAATAAGATGATCTCTTCGCAAGTGTCACAGTAAATTAGTTATTAATGTGAAAAGGGTCAAGTATCGCCAATCGCCACCAATTGTAATATTGTAAGCAAAGTGTGGGGTACCTCGATGCGGGTGATGACGCCTTCCTCGCGACTGTGCTCTAGGACTACAAACAAAAACACAAAGCGCCCGTCAAACATACAAACGAACAGACATTTAACATATAAATAATCTATAGTGAAGGTGAAGCAATACATGGCCTTGTACATTTTATTATATTGTAATATGTATTGATTTTATTTAGTACTGATCAGTTACTGGAGATGCCTATACAACTTTTTGAAAGCTATACCGTTCCTATAACGTACAATAGCTACATCACATATATTGTTCTTCGTGTGTCATTTTCAGTAAATGTTGTGTTTACATATAATAGACACTAGCGGCCCGCCTCGGCTTCGCACGGGTAGACTTTTTTATCAAATATTTTGTCTACCCGAGCGAAGCCGGGGCGGGAAGCTAGTATAATATATAGCCTATGTTACTCAGTGATGATGTAGCTTTCTAACGGTGAAAGAATTTTTGAAATCGGTCAAAAAAAAAAAAAAAAATATGGTGGACTACCCCTAACATTTAGGGGGATGAAAAATAGATGTTGGCCGATTCTCATAGATACCGGATAAGCACAAATAATTTCATCAAAATCGGTCAAGCCGTTGCGGAGGAGTATGGCAACGAAAACTGTGACACGAGAATTTTATATATTAGATATACTTCAGACTAAGGCCTTGAACCTCTTTTAACAAATATAAAATTAAAATAAATTAACTTTTTTTTTACCTTTTACCAAAGAGATGTATGACTCACTTTAAGATAAATTGTATTATGACACTTCCAGTAACCAATATAATAACAAAAATAGATAGATTTTATAAAAGCCAGCTTCGATTCATGTAAACATATGGATATTTGATAATATTAAACATATTTAAAAAGCCAAGTTGAAGCAAATAATTTGCCTTCATGCTGTACAGCTTCGTTTTAAATACTTCGAGTAGTTTATTTTATAAATTTACTAACGGCGAGGGCTGGAAAAACGGCTTTATTTAATATCCTGTGATGAAAGTTACCCTTTCACTGTGCTGGTAGTATTGAATAATATAGTATCTTATAGTATATCTCAATTATTAGGTCAGTAGCTATACGAAATCCTAACCTTTTTTGAACCCCTTAACGGGCTCAAATTAATGGAAATCCTTTAGTAAGAGGGTTCTATTAAAACCCTAAAGAGAGTTACTCTCTCTCTCTCTCTCTCTCTCTCTCTCTCTCTCTCTCTCTCTCTCTCTCTCTCTCTCTCTCACGACACACTTTGGTGACGATAGTTTCCATAATTGATATAAATATTGTAGTTGTCAATGAGGCAAACAATTCAAAAGATGATCTATTACTAATGATTATAATAAAAAAGAACAACATTTACCACTATTAAATAATAATAACTTTTTGATTATATAGATTAATAAAATTCAAACAAGACAGTTAGAAACAGCTAATATTCTTCCGTCGGGAGATTGAAAGCAGATACAAGTATTCTAAAGAAGCACTTTCATCAAAAGATATCAAAACGCCTACCTGTCTCGACTATCTATGCCATACTCGGTCGAATACTGGAACGACATTCAAGGGCCCACGTATATAAACAGCTTGAAGCGTCATCAAATTATAATTGTGCAAGTAAATTCGCAGGCCAATTAAAATTAATGAGGCATCAGAGTTGATCGGCGTTTCAGTATCCGACCGAGTGAGTGATGTGGTGAAGCGTGCATACTCACTGTTTTCTGTGGTGGAGTTTGTGGTAGTGGTGGTGGTGGCGGCGCCGTCGCCGTTGTTCTCGTTGATCGTGGTCCGCGTCGTCGTTTTGACCACCATAGAGCTCGTGTTTACTTGAGAGTTCTATAAATCAAATACGAAAGCCAATTATGTATCGACAAATATATTTTTCGAGTATCTATTAGAGTTAGTCTTATTTCTATTTAAAATGTATGTACTAAAACATCTTGCATTACAATGTCTGGTCAGTAAAGTCCAATAAAATTAAGATTATTATAGACTATGTAAGAAATTCGTTTATTAGAGGAAGTTTGAAAGTAGCTCCAGTGACAGAAAAGTTGAGGAGCAAGCGTTTGCCATGGTATGGGCATGTTATGCGGAGGTATGAAGATAACGTGGTAAGAATGGTTTTAAGTATGAACGGGCACAGGGGTCGAGGTAGACCTCAGAAATGTTGGATGGACTGTGTGAAAGATGACATGGCCAGAAAGGAAGTAAATACAGAGATGACGGCTGATATAGAAGTATGGAAAAGAAGTAAATTTTTGTTTTTTTTTTCACTAAGGTTGCAAACAAGCATACTGCCCGTCTGATGGTAAAAGCGGTTACCGCAGCCTATGGACGCTCGCAACACCAGGGGTATCACTCGCGCGTTGCCGACCCTAAACAACAATTGCAACAAATATTGCGCCGACCCCAAATAATATGGGATAAGGGCAGGAGAACGAAGATTAAATTAAGAAGAATTTTAATTTAGAGACATATGACGGTCGTAAGGCGTGCTCATGTACCTGCAAGTTAATGTTGAGCTCGGGCGGATGTTCGGCCGCGGCGTTGGTGTGGTCCCGCACGGAGTCGACGGTGATGTCTGCGGACGCGGCGGTCACGTCGTGCGCCGCCTCCGCCGTCTCCTCCTACAACGAACACTTATATTAACACTTCAACCATCGACACTGTGTATATATTACTAGCGGCCCGCCCCGGCTTCGCACGGGTAGACATTAGTTTCGGAGCATAGACATTTATCAAATATTTTGTCTACCCGTGCGCAGCCGGGGCGGGCAGCTAGTATAATATATAGCCTATGTTACTCAGTGATAATTTAGCTTTCTAACGGTGAAAGTATTTTTGAAATCACAAAAATACAAATCTTTCCTCTTTATAATATTAGTGTGGATGTAGAAGTGTAGATTTTCATATTTATTTTAAACTAGCTTTTCTTAAATTCGCTCGCGTAGCAATATAATGGTGCTAATTCTGTTGTATGAAATCGTTAAACTAAAATAATCTGACACGATTTAAAGTATTGCCATCCTTATTTTAACGCCGCACAAGTGTAAGGGATAGCAAGGCTTTTTAGTCCTGTCAAATTTCTTAAGTTTTTTATTATTATTTTCTATACCACTATGGTGGCACACAAGCTTACGACCTACCTGATGATAAGCAGTGACCGTAGCCTAAAGCCGCTAGCAATACCAGGGATATCACTAACGAGTTGCCAACCCTGTTGTTGACGAGGAATCACTGTGCTAGCAGCATTACTAATAGCCCAGCGTATCCTCGTGGAGCACTGACACAACCTTACGTACCGCAGAAACACAACACTACATCGAAGTAGTTTTATTTGACTGCGGTCTTCTGTAACGTACAGTGAAGTGATTTGTACAACATAAACCCCCGGCTACGCGTCTGTTTACATTAAATCAAAATTAATTATACATAAAAACCTTCCTCCGTCTATTAGTAATAGCCGCATTAAAATCCGTTGCGTTAAAATATTTATATGTAATACACGTGCAATTATTAAATAAATAAATAAAATAAATAAATATCTAAGCGTACAGACGGGGCCATTTACCTTGTGGTCACCGTTAGTTAAAGGAGCCTCCTCGGACGCCCCTTTTAACGCAGCCGCCCACGGCGACAGGATCACGTGACATTGGGCGATCGTCACCTGACGAAAACATACAAGTTAGTATAATTATGTGGGTGAATTTTTCAAGAGGACGTCTACAAGTCGTCGATTCAGAAATTATGAGGTCCAGCGAAAAGTACTCAAAGAATTCTCAGGCCAGCTTTGATGAAACTAAAATTGTAGTCTTTAATAAAAAAAAAAACTAGGAATCGAACCCGTTCATTTTGTAGGAAAAAAATGTATTATCACACTATCCTATCCGATAGCGTCGCTAATAAGGATCGAATTTTGGGAAGTAATGACATACGGAAAACTTAAGGAAACATTTTGAAGTAAAAAATATTGTGACATAAATCAAATCAAAAAGGAACAAAAAATTACTGTCAAAAACATTTCATATCTTGTCTTAGATATAGTATACAAAGTTTGTACCTTAGTCGCGGAGAGTGAGATCCTCTGTAGCTCGGATGAAGAGTGCAGGTAGAGCGCTTCACCGCGCTTCGAGAAGCACAGACTTGATATACCGCTGTCGAAGATAGCACACATATTGTTTTGTGGATTATTGATGTATAACAATACACATCCGTTTATATTATGGATGTGTGTTATTATGTGACACGGAGGCAGTTAGGGCGCAATGAGATTTTGCACTAAAAACTTGAAGCCCAACTTAGGAACTATCTCCACTATACAAAAGATTGCAAACACTGACCTAGCCTACAGATACAGCTTATCAAATCTCAATTATGTACTACAAAATTACGAAATGTGAGGCTTAAAGAATCGGTCATCAGGCGGGCCGTATGCTTGTTTGCCACGTTTTCATATCGCCTTCGACTATTTTTGTATTGGAAATTGAAAAGTGGATCTAAAAATTAGTATGACAATTTTGACATTTCGCGAGTTACGTTTTCGAATACGTTGTCGACAATGTTCCTGCTACCGGCACAGGACTAGATTCAGGCAGTATGTGTATGTCCTCTAGGTCAGGACTGGGTTCAGGCAGTATGTATTGTATAGTGTGCGGTATAGTTACTTGATGTCCTCCTTGCGCACGGCGGCGGCGTTGAGCTGGCGGCGCAGCTCGGGGCTGAGCAGCAAGCAGTCGCCCAGGTTGGTGAGGCACAGCAGGCACCACTCGCGGTGGCCCGACCCGCTCGAGAACCACGCGAACGCCGTGCGACGGATCTGTGTCGACACATTCAACTTACATATATATATATACCACTATGGTACAAGCATACGGCCCGCCTGATAGTAAGCGATTACCGTAGTTTGTGAACGCTTGCAACACCAGAGGTTGCGCGTTGCCATCCATGTTGCTGATGAGAATTTTAAGTGCTAGCGCAGCGTATCCTCGTGGAGCACTGGCAACTTTACTTATCGCAGAAACACAACACTACATCAAAGTAGTGTAATTTCACTGCGGTCTTCTCTGACTGTACCTCCACCATACGTGGAGGTACAGTCCCCAGCCGGGCGGCTATTTTCCCAATAAGATGGAAAATACAATTCGTCCTACCTCTCTTCTTAAGCTCATGGTGAGGTCGATCTATGTATTTTAGCTTAGAAAAAATCATTGGTACAAGCCGGGGTTTGAGCCTGGGCCCATCAGTTGACAGGCCCTTGCTTGAACCACAAGGCCATGTAAAATCTATGTAAAATGGCCGAAGGAGTACATACCCGTGCGCCCTCGTGCGCGGTGAGCTTGTACTTGTTGTGCGGCTTGAGCGAGGGCAGAGAGAACACCTTGAACTGCTCCTCCGAGGTGATCACCACGCGGTGAGCGCCCGGCTCCGGCAGTGGAGACACGCCGCGCTCCACCTACATTACATAACATCATTTTTAATAGGTTTCACGTCTCTGGATACATGTCCTTTTCATTTAATTAAAACTTATTTGCAATTATTCATTACACTTAAATATATTAATTTATAATCATCAAATCTTTCCTAAATCAACACCAGAGACGACTATAACACAATTTATTCAAGTATTCATAGGCTAAGGTAACATAACAGTTTACTATCAGGCATGCCGTATGCTTGTTTGACCCAGAGACTAATGGGTAATATATAACAATAAATCCCTATTCCCTTTGGTCACGGCATCACGCGTGAACGGCTGGACCGATTACGCTAATTCTTTTAAGCTATTGCATAGCTTTTATCCTGAAAAAAACCTAACACCCCCCACTCCGCCATCTATCGATAAATACCAGAACTTTTAATGACTTTTTGAAATATCACGCTTGTCTCTTTAGTTCAGCAACCCGCCTTTAGGTGGCATTGGTTGTATTGGAAAACTACCGTAATCAGCTGTTTGTGAGAAAGTATATAGGTATATAAAAAAATACTGCATTAATAAAATAAATAAATAATTATAATTGCGTAAGTTGATAAAAAATGCTATGCAATAGCTTTACCGCGGCAGTCTCCGAGTGCCACACCTAATTTTTTGTGTTTGTTATTGTCGGGAGAAGGTTTTTATGAAAAGAATAAAAAAACGGATATTTTTAATTTCGTAATGAATTCATAGCTAAGACAGTACACGACAGACAAGTTCTGTCGGGACAACTAGTATAAAATAACAATTAATCTGTTCCGTACCTCTAACGCGTCCGGTAAAGGCACAGAAGCTCCGTCTACAACAGTGATTCCTATAACGGGGGCTCTGTGTTTTAGCTGGATTTCCTTCGCTAGTTGACTGGTCACCTGAAAGGGATAGAAACAGTATAATAAATATTTTTTCTTATAAACAAATATATTTCTCATATTTAGAATCGCATTAACAATACATAGAAACATAAGAACTATTTTTTTCCCGCGGTTACGCTCGCGTGGTTCTAGAGGAAAAAATACATTTCTTTTTTAAATATATACACTGCCTACCCCGTGAGGGATTCGGCATGATGTATTTTGAAACCTGGAACTCTTATATCCTTTGCTGTGTGAAAAAAATCATAATGATCGATAGGACTAGTCAAGCCTTTTTTCGATAAACTACTAGCTTTCATCTTAATTTCAAGCGTTATATACCTACTTGTCTATGTGTTAATATTATTTTTTAGTGTATCAATTGTTTTTCATATATTATTTTGAGATAGGTATCCATGTTAAGTTAGTATTTCAAATGTAAACTTTATGTAATTCTTTTTGTTTTTAAAAGAGTAATTGCTGAGTTTCTTGCCGGATTATTCTCAGCAAAACCGACCTTCCGAATCCGGTGGTAGATTCTGACGATTTTAAAGTGCTTGCCTGTAAAGTCTAGTCAAATAAAGATCTTATTGAATTTGAATTTGAAGGCGTGAAAGCGTAACAAATACACAAACAAACTCATATTAGCAGTTATAACATTAGTTTATAGTAACAATGTTGAGTGCAGTCGAATGCTCTTACCGGTTCGTCTTTCCTCTTGTTGGTGTTGGGTACGTGTATCGTGAAGGCGTACACTGTGCCGTTGTTGGTCCCCGCCCAGAGAGTGGGCGTGGAATTTTGTGCTGCAAACAAATTGATTATTATTTCACTACACAATAAACTCTAATTTCGAACGCTGTGGTTCTATAACCGGAATTTGTGAACTTCTATCCATTTTCTGATAACACATGACTTGAAATCTGTGCTCTGAACTACTTGGGATATTTCAATTAATCCAATGCATAAGTTTTAGTTGCCTAATGTATACATTTCAAGAACATATTGATCTTACTTAAAACTGAAAGGTGGATATATATCATACCACTCAGGTGGCACACTAGCATGCGGCTCATCGGATGGTAAGCAGTCACCTATAACCGCTAGCAATACCAGGGGTATCACTAACACTTTGCCAACCCTGTTGTTGTTGAGGACTCACTGTGCTAGCAGCATTATTACTAGCGCAGCGTATCCTCTTGGAGCACTGGCAACCTTACATACCGCAGAAACACAACACATCAATGTAGTGTTATTTGACTGCAGTCTTCTGTATGGTGGAATTACACTCCCCAGTCGGGCGGCTCCAATTTTAATGGGAAATCCCACGGGAGATGTATTCTTGTATTAAAAGTAGTGGTGATATACTGACTATTAATAAGGAAGGTGCGCGCGAAGTAGAGACATCGCACCATAGAGCCGAACGCGTCGTCTGTAGAGCGGGCCTCCACTGCGCGCTCTATGGGCTTCACGTCTGCGTCCGGGTCCACTGGCGTCTTATCTACTGGCTTCTTGGTGGGCTATGGGGAGAATTTTAAATAATAAAAAAATATACTTCTGTGAACTTCACTGATGTGGTGATATTTCTTCGAAACATATTATGGAGGGTCCTCACGATGTTTTCCTTCACCATAAAGCTAGTGGTGTGACTAATCACTGCACTTAGTTGGACAAACTCATTGGTACAGACCGGTGGAGTTAGCATACGTCGCTAAAATAGCAGGTAATGCTTCATACTACACGACATACATGACTTGTTGATGTGTAATATCTTTCCTCTCACTTTCCAGGGCGTGATTTCTTAAAAATGGACGGAAATGCATTACTGGAAGCCGAGTATAGTGTTGCCAAACAATAAGAGACTTTATCACGCGAAGTATAAACTTTTGTTTAAGTCTATGCGAAAAAAAAGAGGTAGAGTTGTTAGATATTTTGTTGTTGTTATTAATATTTTGTATGCCTAACGGCGGAGCATACTAAGACTATGGTGCCAATTCTGTAGTTCAAAATTACTAAATTTTTTATATGACCTTACTATACTATAAGGTAATATAGATTCGAGGATATATGTGACCTGTGTGGGCGAGGTGGGGCTGGCGGTGGTAGTCTGTCGCCTCTGCGAGCGTCCCTTGCGCAGGCGCCGGAAGGACTCCCGGAGAGATTTTTTGAACGATTTCCTTCGCGATATCGGCGTGTCGCCGGCGCCAGAGTGATCTGCAATTTACAATTTCAGTTTAAAGGGTAAAAAGACTAGGCGTTGTATTTCCTTTTCTTTAGTTGCGGCAACCAAATACTTTTCAAGAGCTGTTTTTGTAAACTAATGTAGGAGTTTTTTTTTTTAATTATACTTTAATACGCATAGAACAAACAAAGGTGCTTAAAATTCACGTTTTTAAATACTTCCTGGACTTGTTGCAGAAATTGCAAAAACGATAATGTAGACGAGAATCTTTTGAAGGTTCCTAAATAAAACAATAGGTGAGATCGCGCGGTTTGAACGTGAATATATATTAAACAATTGGGTAGGTGTGGTCACGGATAGTTGCGGTTGGCTCCCTTCGAGCTAGGTACCTTTTGAAGGTGTTCCCTAGTCAACAAAAGAAATAATGTGGTGTACATACCGTGTGGGTTGAGCGTGCACTTGTGCAGCACGGGCGCGGCGCGCGTGGCGTCGAGCAGCGCCAGCCCGTGCGCCGTGCCCGCCGCCAGCACGCCCCACTCCCACTGCGCGCACAGCGCCGTCACCGCCGCCGGCGGCTGCAGCTGCACCACCGACGTGGCCTGCACCACACACACACATCTATACTAGTCTCATGCCCACTCCCACTGCGCGCACAGCGCCGTCACCGCCGCCGGCGGCTGCAGCTGCACCACCGACGTGGCCTGCACCACACACACACATCTATACTAGTCTCATGCCCACTCCCACTGCGCGCACAGCGCCGTCACCGCCGCCGGCGGCTGCAGCTGCACCACCGACGTGGCCTGCACCACACACACACATCTATACTAGTCTCATGCCCACTCCCACTGCGCGCACAGCGCCGTCACCGCCGCCGGCGGCTGCAGCTGCACCACCGACGTGGCCTGCACCACACACACACATCTATACTAGTCTCATGCCCACTCCCACTGCGCGCACAGCGCCGTCACCGCCGCCGGCGGCTGCAGCTGCACCACCGACGTGGCCTGCACCACACACACACATCTATACTAGTCTCATGCCCACTCCCACTGCGCGCACAGCGCCGTCACCGCCGCCGGCGGCTGCAGCTGCACCACCGACGTGGCCTGCACCACACACACACATCTATACTAGTCTCATGCCCACTCCCACTGCGCGCACAGCGCCGTCACCGCCGCCGGCGGCTGCAGCTGCACCACCGACGTGGCCTGCACCACACACACACATCTATACTAGTCTCATGCCCACTCCCACTGCGCGCACAGCGCCGTCACCGCCGCCGGCGGCTGCAGCTGCACCACCGACGTGGCCTGCACCACACACACACATCTATACTAGTCTCATGCCCACTCCCACTGCGCGCACAGCGCCGTCACCGCCGCCGGCGGCTGCAGCTGCACCACCGACGTGGCCTGCACCACACACACACATCTATACTAGTCTCATGCCCACTCCCACTGCGCGCACAGCGCCGTCACCGCCGCCGGCGGCTGCAGCTGCACCACCGACGTGGCCTGCACCACACACACACATCTATACTAGTCTCATGCCCACTCCCACTGCGCGCACAGCGCCGTCACCGCCGCCGGCGGCTGCAGCTGCACCACCGACGTGGCCTGCACCACACACACACATCTATACTAGTCTCATGCCCACTCCCACTGCGCGCACAGCGCCGTCACCGCCGCCGGCGGCTGCAGCTGCACCACCGACGTGGCCTGCACCACACACACACATCTATACTAGTCTCATGCCCACTCCCACTGCGCGCACAGCGCCGTCACCGCCGCCGGCGGCTGCAGCTGCACCACCGACGTGGCCTGCACCACACACACACATCTATACTAGTCTCATGCCCACTCCCACTGCGCGCACAGCGCCGTCACCGCCGCCGGCGGCTGCAGCTGCACCACCGACGTGGCCTGCACCACACACACACATCTATACTAGTCTCATGCCCACTCCCACTGCGCGCACAGCGCCGTCACCGCCGCCGGCGGCTGCAGCTGCACCACCGACGTGGCCTGCACCACACACACACATCTATACTAGTCTCATGCCCACTCCCACTGCGCGCACAGCGCCGTCACCGCCGCCGGCGGCTGCAGCTGCACCACCGACGTGGCCTGCACCACACACACACATCTATACTAGTCTCATGCCCACTCCCACTGCGCGCACAGCGCCGTCGCCGCCGCCGGCGGCTGCAGCTGCACCACCGACGTGGCCTGCACCACACACACACATCTATACTAGTCTCATGCCCACTCCCACTGCGCGCACAGCGCCGTCACCGCCGCCGGCGGCTGCAGCTGCACCACCGACGTGGCCTGCACCACACACACACATCTATACTAGTCTCATGCCCACTCCCACTGCGCGCACAGCGCCGTCACCGCCGCCGGCGGCTGCAGCTGCACCACCGACGTGGCCTGCACCACACACACACATCTATACTAGTCTCATGCCCACTCCCACTGCGCGCACAGCGCCGTCACCGCCGCCGGCGGCTGCAGCTGCACCACCGACGTGGCCTGCACCACACACACACATCTATACTAGTCTCATGCCCACTCCCACTGCGCGCACAGCGCCGTCACCGCCGCCGGCGGCTGCAGCTGCACCACCGACGTGGCCTGCACCACACACACACATCTATACTAGTCTCATGCCCACTCCCACTGCGCGCACAGCGCCGTCACCGCCGCCGGCGGCTGCAGCTGCACCACCGACGTGGCCTGCACCACACACACACATCTATACTAGTCTCATGCCCACTCCCACTGCGCGCACAGCGCCGTCACCGCCGCCGGCGGCTGCAGCTGCACCACCGACGTGGCCTGCACCACACACACACATCTATACTAGTCTCATGCCCACTCCCACTGCGCGCACAGCGCCGTCACCGCCGCCGGCGGCTGCAGCTGCACCACCGACGTGGCCTGCACCACACACACACATCTATACTAGTCTCATGCCCACTCCCACTGCGCGCACAGCGCCGTCACCGCCGCCGGCGGCTGCAGCTGCACCACCGACGTGGCCTGCACCACACACACACATCTATACTAGTCTCATGCCCACTCCCACTGCGCGCACAGCGCCGTCACCGCCGCCGGCGGCTGCAGCTGCATGTAATAGTATTATCATATTGGCAGCATAAACGCCGGAATCATCTAGTTCTACACTAGAGGGTTCTTGTAGAGCTGACAATTAACCATAATATTGCCTCGTCTTCGAAGTTACACAATACTAAACACAACGAAAACCACCAACTTATACATATAAATATCTGACCCAGCAAGTGTTTTAAATACGGGTACGAAGTGCCTTACCTGATAGCCTTGCGGGAATGTTAGCGCTCCCGACCTCAAGGTCAACTGATCGTGTCCCTTCCACACGAAGCCGTCGCGGTCCGACACGATGTTCACTGACACCGACTGAGGAACAAGATTTCCATTACAAAACAATTGTAGTACTACTTCCTCACTATCACCAACCAATAGTGCTGAAAATATATCAATAAACTAATTCATTTAAAAATATCGCATCAAAATGTGACTTCAAAATATTCTGATAATAATAATCAATAAATATTCAATATCGGATCCAATCGGATTCATGACTCGAGATTGTATTGTTTTAAATAACCCTATTAGTTTCATTTTAAGTATGAATCCTGTTCCTAACCTCCACCCGGTCACATTCCAGACTATTTATAAGACATATAGAGTAAATAATAAACAAATATAATACAGGATGCATGTATAATGTCAGCACCTTGACTTCAGCAGTGCTAGCAGTGTTCTTCAAGCTGGCGATGACGATGTGCCCGGCCGCGCCTCCGATAGTCAGCATGCCCGACAGTGGACAGAGGAGGACCTGTCGTTAACGTCATGCATTACAATTAACAAGTAAAAGTTATTATTATAGTTCTTCTATTGTATCCAGGCCATAATAACGAATCGATTGACACCATATTGATCAAAATCGGATGAATAGGTCAGGCGCTGCGAAGGAAAATACAAACATACATATATTCATACATAGACTGCTAAAATCATAACCCTTCCTTTTGGCTACGCCGTAGCCGGGTAAAAAGGCTATCTCCATTAATATCATAAAACAGTATAAACTATTTACTAAAAACTACCAACTTATACATAACAGATCTGACCGAAACCAGAATCAAGCGGGAGCGTGCCAAGTATACTGGCAGTATTGCCACACTAGATAGCAACGCTGATTCTCTGAGCGAGATATTTTCCAGCACACCTGTCAGGAGAGATATCACCACCCCACGTGAGATCTCTTCAAAAAGCTGATGACCAGTTTAGTGTCACTTACGATCGAATACTAAAACGACAGTCAGTGACCATCTAACAGTTTGAAGCGTCGTTTATATACATATATAAATGTTGCATCAGATTTCAATGGCGTTTCAGTATTATTTAGAGCTATATCTTGCGTGAATGCATATCCATCCATTGCGGAAATTAGTTGCGAAGTGAATAAAAGAAGTCTAACTTACCCTCTTGACCGCCAATCTCGGATCGTCACTATAAGGGTCAAAGGTGCCGATACGACGGAAGGGCGGCCATTCCTCGTCATCGGCCTGGCTGTCGTTGTTCTCTCCAATCTCCTCACCACTGAGGATAACAAACGCTGCTTAGTTAGGTGGATACGTTGAGAGTATTACATGAAATGGTGCTCAACCAGTTGGTTCAATTAAGTATTATTTATATACATATAATCACGCTAAATCAATTTCGTGGTAGGCGGAGGTTGAAGCGAAAATGCTACTAGCTTTAACATTTTATTGTCAACTTACATACGTATTTAAGTACCTCAACTATTAGGTAATTGACATTAATAAAAAAAAAAACAATAATAATGCTCGGACATTATCACACAGCGCCATCTGGCCCCAAACTAAGCAATGCTTGTACTATGGGAACCAGCAGCTGATACAATACTTATATACTTTTTTTTAAATACATACTCAATACCCAGACGCAAGGCAAACATATTTGTCACATAAATGTTTGCCCGGCAGGAATCGAACCCGCGACCCCAGTCCCTCTGGTCTAGTGGTTAGTATACTAACCACTAGACCAGAGGTCACAGGAATTTTAACGAAACATTACTTTTGAGATATCTATGATATATTTGCTGTGTAAGTGTTTCTTATAATAATACCATTGAAGCGTGATCATTAAAGCTACCAGCTATGTACAGTATTATATGTGTATTAATATTCCTGGATTAATATAACCGAGTTGAATGTGGAAATAGAAAGAATAACTAATTATTTATTTTATATGTTATTAAAATTCCAGAGCATCCTTTGTTATCCCGGAATAAAAGGTACCCTATGTTTGACTTTGATTAAGAAAACTGACTGTTTCTTCCAGGCCAGTCTTATTTTTAATTCAGAAGTTAAGTACGTCAATAATACGCAACATTCCTATTGGTACTAAGCAAAATTAATGAACACTAAGGGAGATAAAGCCAGAAAGCGGATAATTTGAACAATACTAAAAAACCTCTTGATGTGTAACATCTTGCTTCTCGCTTGCCTGGGAACCAATTCATGAAAAGGGACGGATGTGCATAACAGGATGCCGGGGAACAGTATTGCCAAGACTACTATGGCGTTAGAAGTGACGCCTTTACTTTAAGTCTTTTTTAGAGAGGTAGGGCGATTTGGTATTTCCCGTGGGTTTTCCCATTTAAATTAGAGCCGCCCGACTGGGAACTGTACCTCCACCTTACAGAAGACCGCAGTGAAATAACTCTACTTGATGTAGTGTTGTGTTTCTGCGGTAAGTAAGGTTGCATGTGCTCCACGAGGATACGCTGGGCTAGTAGTATTGCTGCTAGCTCAGTGAGTCCTCATCAACAACATGGTTGGCACCCCGTTAGTGGTACCCGTGTATTGCTAGCGGCTATAGGCTACGGTGACTGTGTTGCAAGGCTTATATGCCACCATAGTGGTATAAAAAAAAGTCTTAGCGACAACAAAAAGAGGTTGAGTAGTCAGATGTTCCACATATGCGATTATTGTTAGCCTTGCAATTTTTTTAAAATACCAGGTGTATTTACTCACGCTACTCTAGTATGAAGCTGAACAAAAATACATGCCAATATATGTAGGTGTTACCTCGTGGTCGATCGTTTCAGCCCACTGCAGCAAGCAATAAGCAGAACACATAATTAGCTATATTGGGACGCTGGGACAAGGCTCAAGGCTCTGTGATAATATTAGGTCCTTACATATGAAATTGGCGTTTTGTATGGGAGGAACAAAAAGTCGAATATTTTTTAATATAATATATTTAATTAATCAAAGTATGAACCATTATTTTCTATGCACTTTTGCCATCTCATAGGTAGTTCATTGATCCCTTTACTAAAAAAACCAGTCGGACGGGAATCAATAAAATCTTTGAAGGCGATTTGGACTGCCCCATCGGAGTTGAATTTTTTCCCTTGCAAGAAGTTATCCAAATTTCGAAAAAAATGGTAATCTGTTGGAGCAAGGTCCGGGGAGTACGGAGGATGTCTTAGACTTTCCAATTGAAGCTCTTCTAATTTAGTAGCCGTCTGTAGCGCAGTGTGTGGTCTAGCGTTGTCGTGAAGCAGCAGTGGCGTGGAGCGATTGACCAGCCTAGGTTGTTTAGCCGCTAGCTTTTCCATCATGGTTTGCAATTCCTGACAATAGACATCAGCCGTAATAGTCTGGCCAGATTTGAAAAAACTGTAATGAACAATACCGGCACTAGTCCACCAAACGCTTACAAGTAACTTTTTTGGGGTTAATTTTCGCTTGGGGCAGGATTTGGCTGGCTGGCCAGGATCTAACCATTGCGCTGAGCGCTTCCGATTATCGTAAAGAACCCATTTTTCATCACAGGTAATGATTCGGTTTAAAATACCTTCATTATTGTGCCGGTTTAGTAATGTAACGCAGCAGTCGACGCGCGTTTGCCGGTTTGTTTCAGTCAATTCGTGAGGTACCCACCTTTCAAGCTTTTTAATCTTCCCAATTTGCTTCAAGTGAATTAAAACAGTTTTATCACTAACATTGCAGCCTGCAGCTAACTCGGACGTGGTTTGCGATGGATCCGCTTCCACAATAGCCTTCAACTCTTCATTATCAACTTGAGTCTCAGGCCGTCCACGGGGCTTGTTCTGCAGGTCGAAATTTCCAGAACGAAAACGTTGGAACCAAAAACGAACTGTGTTTTCTTTTGCAACACGACCGCCATACACATCATTCACCCTTCGAGTTGTTTCCGCAGCACTAGTGCCACGGCGGAACTCGTACTCGTAAATAATGCGATATTTAAGGTTTTCCATTTTGTAAAATGAGTGACGCAAACAGAAAAAAACAGAAGAAAAAAAACAAATGAATGACGATCATCGAAGCACAAATACATGAGTCTATAGCTGTACAAATTTGAATTTGGAATTCCTTACCAAAGAGGAGAAATTCGTGATTAAAGTGGCCAGTACGAAAAACGCCAATTTCATATGTAAGGACCTAATATATAACGCTCAAGCCACATGTTAATAGCAGCTATGGAGAAGTAAACCTTACAAAAATATGTTTAAGGTTAAAATTGGGGTGATAGGGAAAATATTGATATTTATTTGGGAGATAAATTGGTTGCTATAACAAACAAAACCAAAACAGTGCCATTAAAATATACCATCGGATTTGAAAAGCTAATCAATACTTGAAAGCCGACAAGATTTCCACAGAGTATCTTGAAAAATCTAGTACCTTTGTATCCAGGACCTTTTTATGGTATGATAACATTTGAGACATTTAATTATATTAACGTTAAATAGAGAACATATACGTTCAATGCATATAACCTAATATATATTGAACGAATACGAAAGTTACATCGACAATTATTTCAAAATTTTGCTTATAATATAATACAATACTTATAAAATTTATATTATGACTAGGTTTTGTCTGCGATTCCGAGTTACAATCCTACGTGTGTCCGTTTAATCATTAATGCGTATTCGAGTTACAAACTCACAATATTATAGTAAAAATTGATCGTTTAAAAGCAGTCAATCGCTGAACCGGACTTGACATGTAAAAAGTTCAATTTCCTCAAAAAAATAATTTCTTACCCCTGAGTAGCATAGACTATACATTTTATCTGTGATCCTTATTCTCCGCGGATAAAATCTCAAACAATCCTAGTAATAATAATATAGCAAGAACATCATCATAATGAGACGAACCTGAACAGCTGTGAAGTGGTATACTTGTAGAGCGGCGTCATGGCGACCGTGGACACGTCCCAGAACCTGACGGAGCCGTCTTCGTGTCCCGTGAGGAGTAACTGTCTCTCCACCGAGTCCGGACTCTCGGCCACTCCGCCAGATATCGGCCAGGGACTCGAAGAGTATACATTCTCTGTCTGCTGTTGACCTGTTGGGTTTTGGGATAAAATGTTAGAGTAGTAAAAAGTTTGACAAACTGAAACTATTAAAAAAAATATGAAAATTTTTTATTAAAACCCGCGCTACTAAAAGGAATGAAGTCGGTTAAAATCTGGGGATAGACGGTAAAGTCGACTGCTCGTATTGTTGAAGTCGGTTAAAATGTGGTGGGCCATAATACATATGGTAAAACCATAACGCTTTATTTTGGCTTCGTCGCAGTCGGTTAAAGACAAATTTCATTACCGAACTAGGGGCGTTTGTCACCAATGGAGTTGTTTAGAATAATACTTGAAAAAATATTTGTGCGTCAATCATTAACATTTGTTAAACATTGGCAAAGTTACTATTTATCTAACACAAAACAGATTAATTATTGGAAAACAAAATGAAAATTCTTATTAAAGTGACGTCTTGTATTGTAGTGTGGTGCCGGTCTCAAGAACAACAGTCGACTATGAAAAAGTAAAACTCTCAAAATGTCTAATTATTCATACGAATTTTTAGTTCCACTTTTCGCTGCCGCAGAACCGTTGATTTTCCCATACAAAAATAGTCGGAGGCGATACGAATACGTAATTATGTTATGTACCTGCAGCCAATATATTATCGTAGACGTTATCGGCGATGTTGTCTACCAGGTAGGCAGTGGTGACCGCGGAGGCGTGGACGGACACCAGGTAGGGCAGCCGCAGTGGCCGCCAGCCGCCGTCCGTCAGGTCAATGGCCACCAGCTCTTCCTCCGCCAACACTACCTGCAATACACACTCTGCGTTACTACTTCATTTTTTTTTTAATTAAGGTTAACCAACTATTTGTTACTTTAAAACATACATTATTTACATTTGAAGTATTATAATACTTAATGCACAAATTAATTACAGGTAAACACAACATGATAATATTATATTCTGCATCATCATCAAGTTTTGGTGGTTTTTTTTATAATGTGTGTTTTTTTTGTAAGAATTTGAAAAAAAAACACCTAAACTAAGATTTAAAACAAATAAAGGGAATAATAATAATAATATCTTTATTTGCATAAAAACGTGGTATAAACAGGTGTTGTAAAATATAAATATAGTGCATACATGTTCTCGCTGCATATGTTCAGCGTGCAAATTTACAATAAAGTGTTCAGTTCACTATCGCCAAGAAAGTCTTTAACACTATAATAGCTGTATATGTGTATAAGGCCTCTTACTATGATATATGATTAAAGCAGCGGCAAATATCACGCCACTTCCGCACATGGCTAAGAAGGCCGATACAAGATCGACAGACTCGACCGCAGGATTCGCATACGACTACTTACAACACTCATACACAACAAATTACAGCATGTGGTCCTTTGAGAAGAGTGTGATGAGATTTCTGGGTCTGCAACGCGCGAGTGATACCCCTGGCTTTGCAAACGTCTATAGGCTATGGTAACTGCTTACCATCACGCATACCACCGCATGCTTGTTTGCCACCTTAGTGGTATATAAAAATAGTAGATTGTATCATTAGGGAGCAAAATTTTTTTTACGGCGAGGGCGGTTATTTGAATTGATTCTTTAGTAGAATCCTGAACGTCACATTACACAGGAAATCATAACAATGAGTTCAGTCTGCACTGTATCCCTTTAGATAGAGATCAATACATGCCGATGAAAAGGTTGAATCGTTTAAATAGTTGTCAACAATACAAGGTAGCTTACCAGTGTAGCGGCGACTTGGTTGACGGTTTGCGCTAATGTCTGCGCCGGAGTCTCAGGGCGGCTCTCCTGCAGCGGCGCACCGTCCGCCGGCACGGCCGTACTCGTGAACATGTCTATTACCTGTCACACAAGAACATTATAGAATCTTCAGACGACGCCATAGTATTTATTTATTTATTTATGTACTAGCTTTTACCCGCGACTACTTCGCCCGCGTGGTTATAGATAAAGATAGCCTATGTCCTTCCCCAGGTTATAATCTCATTGCCATATGTCAATCATATAATGTTGAGTAGCAAAACTTGTAGCGATAGGTAGTTCTATGTTAAATTATGCAATCATTTTGGTCAATAGGTTACCTCTAATCTAAAGGCGTGTTACGATCTGCTACTGCCGTGGGTTGTCTCCAGAAACTCCATTGGGCGTTAGAATGCATGACACTAGGCATTTTAATGCGGCAAACACGAGAAATTTTGCAACATGAAAATTCTCTAACACTCGACACTGGCAAAAATAGTCCCTGAAGGGATTGATTGCCATACTTAGGAAGAAGAAGAAGAAGAAAAAGCTTTTTTTTCATAAGAACCTTTCAACAGCAACAAATAAAATAAATAATTATCGAAATCGGTATAGCTGTTTACGCGTGATGCCGTGACCGAGGGAAATAGATTCATTTTTATATATGTACTCACTCGACTAGTAAAATCGAACGCGACGTGTTTCTCTCCCTGTTGCACCGTCACTGTGTATTTGTCTGAATATGACGCTCTGGGCATGCCACCTGAAAAGTCAATGAACTCTTTATTTTATTTTTTATTTATTTACACTTCAAGCTAAATACAGTTTGCACAGGCGGACTTAATAACGTAGTCATTTTCTATCAGTCAACCTTTGGGTGATTGGGCTGAGATAAACGAGGCAGGTATGAAGTGAAGAAGACAAAAACTCTTACTCTTACTCTTTACTACATATGCATTTGAATAATTTATAACGGTGAATGAAAATATCGTGAAAAAACCAGCATAAATCTGAGAAGAAATTCAAGGATGTATGTAGTGCCTAAGAAACGGCGACAGCCTCACCTTTTGGTCACATTGGCACAAAATTATCTTCGGCGGAAAGAGGGTGTTGTAACACCTCCGCCTACCTTTTCGGGGACCGTTGTGGGAAGGCGTGAAGATATATAATTATTATTTTTTATATGAAATAAACAAAAAGTGGGCAATTTAACAGTGCAATATCACTCTGTGATCAGACCTCGGCCTACTCTGAATGAGATTCAGCGTGATCATTGGTCATACCTTTCGAAGAAATATAGGTATCGCTTGGCACGAGCAGTTTCATTTTGTTTTATAGACTTGGTCCAGTATTATTATAATAAGACAATGTTTATACACAAAGCATTCCTCAAGAAATGTACGTCTTAATAGTAAAAAATGTATTCATTTTCCTGTAAACGGCCGTCGATGTTAACACATTAAAAATACTTGTATATAAAAAGATAGGTATGGCGAATTGGGAAATCCCGTGGGTTTTTCCATCAAAAATTGGAACCGCCCGGCTGGGGACTGTACCTCCACCTTACAGAAGACTGCAGTGAAATAACATTACTTTGATGTAGTGTTGTTTCTGCGGTAAGTAAGGTAGCCAGTGCTCGACGAGGATACGCTGCGCTAGTGGTAATGCTGCTAGCACAGGCGTCCTCATTAACAACATGGTTGGCAAGGCGTTAGTGACATCCCTGGTATATCTAGCGGCTATAGGCTACGGTGACTGCTTACCATCAGGCGGGCCGTATGCTTGTGAGCCACCTTAGAGGTTTAAAAAAGTTATTCATACACACCTGCAAATATAGTAATCTCCTCTCCGTCCACGCTGGTTCTGTTCAGTATCTTGGAGATGGCCTTGCAAGGGTACGGGCCGTATGGTGTGATGGGTTCTTTAAGAGGTCGATCGCTGGACGCCCCAGCTACTTCCCATGTGACGTACGATCCGTCGTTGTGGGATGATGTGAAATGCTCGCCTGGAAAAGATACTTAGCTTAACAACTACATAAAGTAAAATTATCGATGCAGTGCAAAACATTATCTTTTCAAATCTTATGGAAGGCAAAGTCATCAATTATTCGGTTAAAAATAATTAGCTACAACTGCATTTTAAATAAAACCTTATTGCGTCGACATATGCATTTCAAATTACTTTTGTTTCTTTTCAATATCAATCGAAAGGGTACAGAATTAAAATTGTATATTTGATAAAAAATCTTTTTCAACAATGGTTGTAATCGAGTCTTTGGCCGGTAACTAATTTTAGGAAGTACTTTTACTATAAATGTTACATTACATGTTGTAGAAGAAACTCTTAACGTAAAGATAAAGATGCAGCCTGGTAGAGATCAATCAGAGAGAAGAGATCTTGTGATAGGACCGCCGCTAATTGCACCTACTTGTATTGTATAATATATTTTATGTTTCTGTGTTATTGATCTATGTGACATTTCCTAATGACTGACCATCATCGTTCCAGCACAAGCTCTCCAGCTGTTGGTTGGAGACGAAGGTGTGTGTGGGGGCCGCGGAGGCCCGGTCCCAGAGCACCACGAGCCCCCGGTTGTAGCCCACCAGCAGCCGGCTGGGCGCCTTGGGGTGCTCGCACACCGCCTCCACCGCACCCGGGTTCACTTTGAAGTCCTCCGGGCAGCTGAAACGGACATTATTTCAATTTAACAGAATTAAACAACTCATTACTTAAGGACACAAAGAAATCAACGAGTATTCAACACTTTTTAACGTATTTTTTACACCATTACGCAATGTAAAAACATCATGTGTAGCTAAAGCGACATTCATAAGTGTCTTCTTACTTCAGGCCTGAACAGAAAACATCATTGTATTTCCTTAGTCATCCACGAGACATGGTCACAAATAATGAAAAAAAAGAGGATCTAAATGCGAAAGAAGGACCACCTTCATATATAATCTAAATTTAAGTCACTTCCAAAAATTAAATCCTCATAATACGACCATCAATAAAAATCACTACTACAAAATGTGCCAATCAAATAGACATACATGCATACATACATAATCATTAAAAATATTACCCTCTTTCAGGGGCAGTCGGTAGAAGAAACAAATATTCTCATAATATTAAATGCCAATCTAGTTTTTTTTAAACCACTAGCAAACAAGCATACGACCCGCCTGGTGGTTAGCGGTTATCGTAGCCTATGGACTTTTGCAACACCAGGAGTATCACTAACGCGTTGCCGACCCTTAAATTGGTACTTGTCTAAAACTTGTATAGCACTTTTCAATAGTAACAACCGTGACTTTTGTGGCTCAGATTAATTAGTGAGTCAAAATTTAGCAAAAGAATGGATATTTGCAATTGGAGTCTTAGCAATGTAATTGATTATTTTCATGGTCAATTTGATGTTCTTTGAATTTTAATTAAAGTAAATAAGCCAATAATGTAAGTTGAAGGGAGAATCTTAACATAAAGTTAACTATTATTAAGATTCTTACACTGACTGTGGTTGCATTGTTCTGGAATGACGTGTACCAGTAGTAATAAAAGTTACCAGACATAAGTCAGCTAGCTAGTTTTGAGCCGTTGGGGGATCAAATGATCATGATGAAATCGAGTTATTATATCATATGAACTAGTCAAGGTAACCTGCTTGATGGCAATAGACGCTTGCAATAATAATAGGTGTAACACTAGCGCGTTGCCAGCTTTATTGGAAGACTCACTCAGTCGCGGGCAACGATTAAAAGATTCTTTGGAGATACAGAACCATCCCCAAAATTTTTATAGGAGTAAAATTCATAGAAATGGAAAAAGTACTCACTTTTGCATAACAACTTCTTGATAAATAACATCTTCTGTGACAGTGAACGTATTTAAATCTAGTGAATATATGTTCCCGCCTTCTGTGCCTAGGAGCAGATGTTTGCCGGACGACTCGACACATAGCGAAGATATCTTCTTGTTCTTCCCTTCGAATGTGTAAGACTTCAGTTCCACGAGAGATTTTTCGTTGATCTCCCATAGGTGTAGGCTGTTGTCGTCGCAGAGCGACACTAACCGGCCAGTGCCTGGAAGAGGGAGTTTGTAATAAGGATGGTTTGTTGGCAACACTGATGAAAGCTAAGCCCGAAGATCAGCTGTTGTAATTCATTATCAATCTTATTGAGTGACCTGAAACTCGAGATTTTCTCGATGAACTGCTGTAAGTTTTGTTACTAGACGGCTGAATGGATTTTAATGTAAGTTGGCACACATTAAGGACACGGTCTCGATACAACGTACGTTTTTTTGTAACTGGGGTTCCTACATCAGATATTTTATTGACGAATACGCGGACAATGGCTAATTGTATGAATAACATAGAAAACGGGTAGTATACTCGAAATTCATTAGTTTATTTACCAGTTGTCCACGATATTATTATGTGTTAGGATCGCGAAAGTTTGAAGAATGGGCTAGTTAGTTTCTAAGAGCACTGCACCTGGTATGAAGTGTATCTGAGTGACGACGGCTTCTGGGTTGGTGTGTTGTCCGTACAGCTCGACGCCGGGTCTGCCGTACACCTTGAGTGCCCCCGAAGCGGTCCCCAGTGCCGCCAGCCGGAGTAGCGGGTCCCACGCGAGCGCCGATGCTCTGTGCGGGAATCCGTGTTGGACTGTCTGTTGACAACGAGTGCATTACATTACTACCTATTAAACAAACACCAACATACTCCTGATACTCCTGATTTTTTTTTACATTATCGTATTGTAAAATTAAAGAACGGCAACGCGCGAGTGATACCTCTAGAGTTGCAAGCATCCATAGGCTACGCTAACCGCTTACCATCAGGCGGGCCGTATTCTTGTTTGCCACCTTAGTGGTATTCAAAGAAACTATGTTTATAAGTGAATCGATGATGTGCGTTATAATTTAAACCAATAAAAAAGAAAAAGTCTGTGATCTCGCAATAAAGGCTTTTTCTTCTCATATTTTCACCTACAAATAAGTAAAAACTATTATTTGGGCTTATCAAAAACAACAGGTTCCCACGGGAATTATGAAAGAAACAATATTTGTCCTAATTTCACGCGGTAGACGCGAATAACCACTGGTTAAATGTCATCTTGTCAGTTTTGGTTGCGTTAGTAAGGCAAGGCAACTGAAACGTATTTTTATGACTTATGCGATGAATATTATTCAACACTCGTGTAGTAAATAAGAGAGTAAGAATGGTCACCAAAGCTGAAGTTGTATTTTTGCACAGTTCCTCGGCAAGGTGCCCAATCACTATATTGCCGGACTCATTAGAATATTAGTGCGGCGACATGCACTTGCAGTAGCATTTTATTGGAGAGCGAAATTTTATCATCTAAAGTGTCTTGATGAAGTCATATAATAATAGATGTTTTCTGTTTAAAAATGTAAGTCAAAAACAAAACTCTTAACCATTCCGCTAATACAATACTGGTCACAAAAAATATTGACGAAAGTCTCTTGTTGGAATTACCATTAACATTACCGTACCATAGATTAAAAACTAATTACTTAACCAACGAACTTTATCATAGTCGTTAATTGATGAATCAGTATTCAAATCTGTCGAGTAACGTAATATAAATCGATGAAATTATAAAAACAAATCGTCCCTTCATATAACCATACAATCTATAAATTAGCAACGTACAATATATTGAATTACGTGGGAAAACTAAATACAAAGACACGCAAACAGTGTCGTGTGCGAACCATAATTACGTGATCAATTATAAAAATGCACAAGCAATTCTCAGAACAACGAATGTGTGAAACTAAAATTATTAGCTGGCAAATTGCTAGCATTCATATTAACTAAATATGGTACTGAGAACACGACGCTAAAATCTAGGAATTCAAGAGTATGATTCGATGACAAAACGATGAAAACACTACATCAAAGTAGTGTTCTTTGACTGCGGTGGAGGTACAGTCCCCAGTCGGGCGGCTCCAATTTTAATGAGAGATCCCAATTCTATTTGTCACTCTTTTTAAGCTTATGGTGTGTTTATTCACTGTATTTAAGCTTAGAAAAACTCATTGTTACAGGCCGGGCGGGGTTTAAACCCGGGGTTTTGGGCCCAGGCCCATTAGATGACAGGCCATTGCTCCAACCACAAGGCCACCACGGCTTCAAAACTTGCGATGTGTACCAAAACTATAAGTAGGTATCAGCGCGTTGGAATCATAACGGATTGTAAAAGTGATAATTATAGATGAGTTAGTTGTCTACGAACCATATACATATATCATGGAAATAGCATCATGTCATTACATGCTATCGGGTCGGCGAGAAAGGCATTATCAAAGACTACAACGAGTGTTGGTGCGAAGATGCTTCCGAATTCCAATACAAAACTTCTATTATCCAGGACTGTTATGTAGTAACTACGTATATAGGTATGGATACGAAGTATTTTAATTCTTATGTTAGAAAGTGTTACTACGCACTATTAGTTATTTTGTTCATATAACATAAACACATGGCTGAATGAACATTTTGTGTACTGATAACCTATAGGATTGATTTGTTGCTACTTTGACTACTAGCTTTTGGGTCGTAGAAATCTCATTAGCTACCTTTTTTCGGCAAGTAGTTTGTAGTAAATTTTTGTTCTATATAGTTTTAGCATAGAATGATGTACATAGTACACACATATAGTATTTAGAAGAATATAAAGGCAGGACACAGATTTCTAAAGTGAAGGTCGCCACATAAACCGTATTGTATTTATACCAAGCAGGTCACAGTTCAGTGCTCGTCATGTATGCGTGACACACATACCCTGTTGGAATTGGCATGACTGACGATCTTAAAACTTATCTGCCCACGCGGGTATTTCTATATTACACTTAATTCTTTATTGCAGGTAAGCTAGAATTAAGGAGTGATGAATGGACGTAGCATTTTTAATAGATACCCATTCCTCTATGTTTATTTTGTAAGGCTTACATCTACAAAAATAACATGTAGCGACCTCACCGCTACATAAAAACCAACGCTAGAAATTTACTAACTGGACAACATTCAACGAATGACAACTCGGACGTCACAATCCTGCCACGCGCTAGAGAAGTTTTCTACGCAATTCAATATATATACAAGTTAGACTAGAACAGACGGAGCTGCGGTTCCCCAGGCACAGCCTGGCTGGAAGATCTTCCCTTTGCGGTGGCTGAGCATGATCGCCTCGCTCGCTCCACTAACATTTAAGTTAAGTCAATATAGTGAACTTTATAATGGTTCAAATATTAGTAATAGTTTTAGGTGCATGCGCACGCGATCCTCGCGTTCATTTCATCATTTTGATTCAGCCAGTCAAGCACTCAAGTCACAGGACCGGTTCTGTAACACCGTTACTAGTCTAGCCCCGTCGTGCCAACTTCTAGGACAGGGGTCATCAATTAGTTTCATTTGAGGTCTGTTTTATAAAATGTTATGACTGTCGCGGACCGTTTGGGAAGTAAACCTCCCCCGTACCTTCTTATCATAGTATTAAACAAAGTTGCTTCCCACTGTTTGTACGCTTTGATCTTGTAAACTACGCGACGGATTTTAATGCGGAATTCCTGAGGAAGGTTTTTATGAACAACACTCCCGTGCTATGCCGGGGCGGGTTGCTAGTTATAATAAAATAATTTTAATCTAATAACATTATTCGTTTATAAATTGTACGATTCGCCATTTGGTGACCCCTGTCCTAGAACTTTCTTATAAAGATCATAACACCTATTTATATGGTCAAGTTTTTACGACTATCCTAGATATTTAAATTACTGGTCAGATGCAATGTCCTGTATATATTCTATTGGTCTCTTCTTATTTGTCAAAATGGTGATTAGATAATTGAATTACGTCAGTTATGTAATAATAAAGTAAATGCAAATTACATTGTTCATTCATATTCATGACAGAACGGCGGAATTTAATCAATGCGATGTTGTTAGCGTCAATTAGAGCAATGGGCATTCCTGAGGTTCATTATGGCACTACCAATTAATACAATATTAAATATTCCGGTAGCAATGTCGTTTACTCGAATTTCGTTTTTATTATTAGCTAATCCTTGATTTCTAAATTTATTGGCTTGGATTTCCAACAAGAAAAAAAAACAAACATTGTAGCTAGACAAAAGTGCATTGAATGTTATTTGTTTCCTTAACTATGGTAAAGAGCGTGCGTAGTTTACAATAACGAAACTAGAGGCAAATGCCAATATAAGAAAGCCTGTGATGCTACAAGGAGAAGAACAAAATATCAAACACCAATTACGAAAACAACATATTTTACCAAACTCTTCTATAATATTTTGTATAAAAGTTGTAGAACGCTTAACTTATATCAATCAAGAGCCAAACATAACGCAGATATAGCCGTGTTTAACATATAATATTTATTACAATGTGTTTGAACAAAATTGCAATAGTCTGCACCTACGTAAATCGCAAAAAGCAATGATATCACTACAACAGTAGCGTGCCAAGTGACGTGTTTTATAAAGGTAATTGTATATTCACTGAGAGCAGTAATTGAACACTATTCGGAAAATAACATAGCGCTCATGGGCGATTTTAACGCTCAAGTTGGCGCTCGATTAGCAGGGGAAGACCATATAATAGGAAAACACGCTAGAGGAAAAAGGAGCAAAAATGGAGAAAAATTGATTGAACTCTTACTTGAGCAAAACTTAACACTTTTAAACTCCATGTATCGCAAAAATCCCAAAACCAAATGGACTTGGATATCCCCAGATGGAAGGACTAGAAACGAAATCGACTTCATAATCACCAATAAAGTCAGGGCATTTAGTGACACAGGGGTAATACAAAACCTAAATTTCAATACGAACCATCGAATGGTACGCAGCTGCCTAAACGAAAGGAACACTAAAAAACGAAGACCAAACTTCGCTGCTTCGTTGACGGCTATTGCCGTCAAAGAAGCAGCGTTGCCAAGTGACAGGTGGAGGGAGCTTTATCAACAGAACCGAAATGAATATTTCTCTTAAATGAAAGAAGGGCATCGTAATATACATTTCGATCGTTTACTTCGACAGATCTAAGTTTACCAGCTAACTGCCGTGTATGTCACACCTACACCACTAGTACCGAACTGTGGAGTCACATCACGCGTGGTGTATCAGACGGGCGGTTTCCTGCTTACATCCGGGCTTGCAATGCGCGGGCGCCGCGCCGCTGCTTGGCCGGTATTGTTATGAATAATGGAGACTACGTGATAATTGGACGCGGGACCAGATTTTAAACTAAATTGTTGTACAACTTAGTCATATTGGTTTTTTAACTCATTAGGGTGACAATAACTTCTCAGGTATTTCTCGCTTTACAATCTTCAATGACTTGTTTCACAAGCTGTGAGTATTTATGTGAAAAAATCTCAGGCCCAACACTTTCTTTACTAGGTTTACATTTTCTGAATGAAACAAATCCCGTGATAAAATTCAAGCTATCGACGCTAATCCGCAGAGCCATAAAGAGCAGGCAGCAAACGGAATTACTTCCTTTATCGATGCCCATTTACAGAGTAGCGCATGCGTCGACGATGACTATTACATTAGTGTACTGCGCCGGCGCTTACCATGCTGTCCACCTAATACGTTTGTTAACACAAACCATGTTTCTATGACTTCTTCAGTAATAAATAGAGCTCGACAGGAAATCGCAGTGCCAGTCAGTACTTTTGCAACATGTTAGTCATAATGTTTATTACTCACACTAAACAGTTGCGCTTATCATGTTTGACAGCGAAGTATAACGGTGACATTGTTCAACTCAGACCTACTGACATGAACTAGATGCTAGTACATTGAATGGGACTTGGCAGTAGACTTAGTCAAACTTTACGAACATAACATAAACAGTTCATTCAGACAACCTAATCCAATGTTTTAGTTTTTCATATACATATAGCTGAATAGAATAGAATATAATGTGTAGAAAACTGAAGGAGGTCACTTCAACTTTTACATTGCTAGTCGGTGTGTATTATGAAAAAATATGGTGAAAAACGTGAATACAGCCTGATGCTTAGTAGCATGTGTACGCTTGCAACCACTCACAAAATGTATTGGGTCGGTCAGCTCAACTTATATGATAAGTTGAATGACTCAGTAAACCACAATCTTATAAACACGTTTTTATTAGCTTCACCTGTATGTATGTCTTTATGTACTTATGTATGTATGTATCTATCAATGTATTTAAAACTTCAGATTATTATGAAAATGGTCCACACGTATGGAGCGATAACAATGAAATCATTTCGTAACTTTATCCTAATATCCTGACCAGGATCATCAGGATAAATACACAATAAAACACTTGTGTGTGTACAAGTGTTTTATTAAACGAGTAGTAACTATTTTAATGTATAGCAATGTGATCAATCGGTACCGTACCTTAAACAATTTATGAAGCTATCTTTGAATGTAAAGTACCTACATTTATCATTGATAAGTTTTATATACACTTTAAAATAGAATCCAGTATTTTTTCCAGGAAACTTATTGTTGCAATGTTTTCCGAATAATATGACACAATACGGATAAACAGCAGATTGTGATTCGGATTGCGATGATGTTTACCTGTTCCGTGTTACAGTGTTGATTAGTGTATGAATCAAGCTTATCTTGCATTCGCGTAGATGTCGCGGTAAGTAAGAGTATTATTCTCGAGTTTTTAGCGAATCGTTCAATGTACAGCGTGAAGTACGATGGCGTTGTGATAGATAAGTTAGAGATGGGCAGGTGATTGCGAAGGCATGCGTGACTCACTGGAGTTACTTGCTCATTGAAATCTATCAGCATTCACGACACGACTGCAATTCGCATTTACGACTGCGGTTTGTCTTACGTTTGGTTTTAAGCCTGGTATACCAATCTTCGACAGGTGATATTAAAAAAAAACGCATTATTAACTTAAATGGTGCTCTATACTCTCTGCCTACCCCGAAAGGAACTTTGCGTAATGAAATTTATGTATGTATTAGGATAGCACGTAACCTATGCGCCTCATTTTTATAAAAAGCCGAGTGTAAAAAGACCTACGTTTTTTCATGAGAACGAATGTTGAACCCTCCTCAATTTAGCAGACAGTGTGCTTTCAAATATGTATCTATAGTGCTTAATAAAACAAAAATATTAAGCAAAAAGGTGCTCAGATACAGTTTATTAAACAAGATGTGTATTGTGTATAGATTTAGTTTAGTTCATAAGTCTCTATGCTAACGTATTAGGAATACCTGTGATGATAGTGGTAAAATAATAAATAAATAAATAAAAGATCAATTTAATTCAGGAAGCCGTAAATAAAAACTTTGTACAGAGACACATAACAATATTTTCGCGTGTGGGTCCGTTGTTCTCGTTACCCGAGGTTGGCTCTACATTACGTCATCGCCGCCTATTGCCATAAACCTGAATTATGCTTCCTTTGGGACCGACCTTCTATCAAATATACGAGGAAAACTCTTTTGACGACGCGAAAGCTAGTTCTCACCTAAAACCTGGGAATACGTAAGTGACACTGACGCCACATAAGGCTAGATAGATAAGAAATTTGGGCTGTAATCAAGCGGAGCGATTGGAATTTAAATCAATATTTTGTAAATTGTGTAATAGTGATCTTTAGTGTGTATTTTAGGTGCCATATGTGCAGTAACTTATCTATATTTATTTAGTGACTGATTTATAGGTACATTGATACGGCTTTGGAGGAAGTGATTTATTCTTTTAGCACATAGGTTTTCTGACCTAAAAGCCTATTACAATCTGCTGCTGCCTTGGATTGTGTCCAAAAACTAAAACACTGCATCTACCGGCAAAGTATAAGGTCGATGCAAGGAGGCGCGGTACCGTAATACCTCCGCTCCGCTCGAACATTTGAACCTACTCAATCCACCACATTTTTTACAACTTATTACAAAACCCTAAGGTTCATATTTGTTTTGAACACGTGTGACCGTTCGAAACGGCTTAATTATAATGAACAGCTAACGGTATGTTGTATTGTGTATTTAATTAATTCTCGAGATGACAGATGTTTTGTCTCGGGTCCTCCACTTAAGGGTCAATGAATGATCATACATATTTTGTTTATTGTTAGTCATCAGTAACTATTTCATAGAAAACTCTTTCTTCGAAGAATTAGAAGAATCTTATCGTTAGAGAGCTTTGCATAGCTACCGTTAAAAATAATAGTAAATTAATCTGAATCGTGGATATCGATTAACATTAATCGAATGAAAATGCACGCGAAAGTGAAAATCGATTCTCGTGTGCAATGTCATTATGCAATTGTAGGAAATGGAGCAGGCAGCGTGATCTCGATGGCAAGTAGCGGAACGAAAGCCGCGGTTGTCAATTGTCGCCGACGACGATAATTTGTGCATACTTGGTGTATCAGTAATATAAGTGTTCTAGAGAAATGCAAATCTTCTTGCTAAAAATATTAGATAAAATGTCTCCGAGGCCCAAAGCATAAAAATTCAAGAACCTACATTTTCAAAACACGATTGTGATATTTGGTATATAAATGAGGATACAATTTAGGTAAATCAAAAATAATACAATAGGTATGATGGAATGGAAAGACGGCGAAATTAATGCGGAATAGTGTGAGAAATCGATGAAAGTTTAATGAAGAAATTGAACCATTTCAGGTTAGGCAGTAGATGATGGGAATGCTGACAATCTACTGAAACTTCGAAGAAGTTAGCTTTTTCATTCGTACGCTGATTTCAATATCTAATTGACAAACGATGTGCAGTGTGCATGTTCTAGTATTGGTACATATTTATAGCCTTTTCTCTCATTTAAAAACGTTACAAGTATATTATAATTCCAATGGTCGATAAGGGTATGCAGACAACCATGGGCGATAGGATACCTGTGCGTCCGATGCGACCTTCAAATGGAGAGCGACGGACTGTAGGACAACGTTCCAAGCCCGCATGGTTGTACATGCGATTTGAGACATTTGCGTGTTTCAAATTAAGAACCTTACTTCATAACAAGCTCTTAAAGCTACTCGTATTTCAACAAGATAAACAAACAATAGGATAATAGAAAAAGTTAAAGCAAAAGTGTAATGTAACGACAAATATCCTGGAATGTGATTAAGCTTATACATATACCTAGCTTATGACTTATGAATATTTAGCCCTACAAATCTAAAGTCTGATTGAATTAAAAGAAGTTAACAGAATCGGTAACATTCAAAGTATAGTTAAAGTAAGACATTAT
Organism: Falcaria lacertinaria; assembly: GCA_951449985.1. Lineage (NCBI taxonomy): Eukaryota > Metazoa > Arthropoda > Insecta > Lepidoptera > Drepanidae > Falcaria > Falcaria lacertinaria. The sequence goes on along the minus strand of OX602119.1, from coordinate 2,323,756 downwards.
GGTTACCCATGACAATTTTACAACGAATGTTGGCTTGCATTTAACCCATGCAGTAGGTAGGTAAGGTACGCGATAACAGAACCTAATAAACCTCTTTGTTTTAAGATCCTTCAGAAGGGCAGATAGTACCGTTACACGATCGATATTGCGGTATCTTATCGGCAACTCATATCTAGTACTGAGAATTGATAATTCTAAAATACACTACAACATTTTGTACTACATGATAAATTAATTAAACTTAACATTGTACAACAATGCATCTACTATTTCATGTGACTACAAAATTCTGCTTAGGATGTATCACAAATTTATATAGTTACAAATGTTATTGCTAAACCATCTCAAATTGTAGCCATCGCTATCATCGATGGCAATGTGGCTGGAAACATCTGAAAGCTAACATGGCCAATGTTGTAAATAAAGCAAACAAAAATAGTAACTCGTTCACAACCACCGACAGTTACGTCAGCAATAAAACCGTAACGACTTGCACAAACATTATACGAGCGAGTAACGTATTAGCTAATACCGTGGGAATAGTAAAATAAATTAACAATAATCGTAAATGTAGCTCGGATGATGCAACGTTAAGCATCATGTCTGACAAGGGCGACGCGCGACGAATCCTATCTGCAAAATGTAGAACCGGAAATGGAGTTTTAACTCGAGACTTTCCTAGCGGTGCAGCAAATATTTATGAAACTCAAAGCAAGAAAGAACACAATTGAACAGTAATCGAAATATTTTCAAATATCATTCATATTTGTATTAGCCAATCGGGCTATTGCTTATTAACACAAAATAAAATGTAAGAATAAAAAGCATGGTTGCGAAAATACCGGCTGCTCAGCAAGACCTCGGCTGCACGTGCCTAGGAACCGATGCCAAAATAGATAGAACAAATAGTGATGTTTATAAACGGAATGCGTTAAATCTAAACACGATATTACAATGTAAAGAGTTTTGGAATTTTTCATTCATGGAGTTGTACTTGAAAAACGAAATAGGAAAAACGTTCCAACCAAAATATAACTTCGATAAACATTAACTAAATATTGAAAAGTACTTTACAACGTTGTTAAGCACATTATTATCAAGAGCCAAGCTTTGAAAGTTCATGTACCTACTTACTACAAGTTTGCAACGCCGATGAGCAAACAAAAGAGAACAAAATCAATAGAGAGGACATCGAACCCAGACAATTTGTATGGCTTCCAGCGCGTGCGATGCAGCCAGGTGAGATCTGATATTCATTTCTACTATTAGGGCTTCATTTGCAGCCGACTATTGAGTTACCAATTGTGAAGTAACTTTTGCAAGTATTAATTACCACGTTAATGATATGAACAACTTTTTTGAATTGGATTATATATAGCTAAAGTCGATCGACTAAACTATCGAAATGCATGGCATTGCTCCTAACGGTTTATGATCATTGACGAATTGAAATTAAATATTTTTTCAGGTAGTGAGGGTAACCATCATTACATATAATATATAACCGGTTATAATTAACACGTAAATGAGATCGTTCTTACACAAAGGAAGCTGTTCTACTAATGTTTGTTAATTAAAAACTTATGAGGCTACATGTATGAAACCCAAAAAAATGACAAATTAAATATATATGTCGCAAATACAGGTTGATAATGAAAGGAAACCGATAATTTATGTTGTATATAAATAGAAAGTTTTAAAACATGGGGGATCTGGTTCGATTTTGTCTGATGGAACAGTCCTAAACACCAGAAGTACTACGTGGAAAGTAATTACAAAACGAGATTAATCGTCACCCCTAATGTTTGGGCCATTAATCGTCTAAACAAATGACAAACGCAGGATTCGTGGCAATGCATTAATGTCCACCATTACACGCGTGACTAACAAACTTTATTTTCATTCCATTATTGTCCATAAAATAAAAATAAATTCAAAGCTTTTCAAAATTCGCCTTCTGGATCTATGAGACGTCAATAGAAATATAAAAAAAAATTGTTAAACTTAAAACAGATCCGAGGATTGTGAACACGGACCTCTGGGAATGAATGTTAACGGTGATGAATCAATCAATTGTTTATATACTTAATATCTCGTATTGAAATCGACCACCAGTACTGCATAATGACAAAATGCTTGCGACTCATACTGCTGAACCAAACACTTTCAGTTGAAAGCAAAAATGTAGTAAGCTCACTTTAGTCTGGAATACATATTTAAATTCCTGCATATCGTCACTGGTCGTCTAAACAAACATTTTATTTAACAGATAAGGATCGCGAATTTTACTAACAAAAATTTGTACAGCGTGGCCTTTAGACGCCGCAGTGTGAATGAACCTAAAGCTGTTGCTTATCGTACAGCGACTGCTGCGTGGAGGAAATGTTGTATGCAAATATGTATTTAGGCAAACTTTACCTTAACGATTTTGAAACAGATAAATTATCTGAAAGAATTCATATTCGGACGGACCTTATGAATAATTAAAGAAGCCAATCAATTGAGCAGTTACAATTTAGAGAAAACGAGTAGGAACTATTTTAAGAAATCCTAATAAGACCTCCGTGAAGTATTCCTGGCTATGTATCGTGTCTTAAAGTGGGAGTCCAATTACTAGAACCAGGCCAGACCAAAATAGGAAATGCCACCCTCGGGAATTGGTAGGATCGTTTGGTTGTCCAAATGCGCGTTATGATAGTTAGCCTGAATTGATCTCCGAGTACTGAGCAAGCGGGATGTCGTGGGAGGCGCGCCGTTCAGGCAATGATGGCTTAATGGAGGTTAAGATGTGTGCCCCGTATAACGAGCATCGCGCCTTGTTTGACCAACGCATCATCTACGGGTGGTTTCATGAATAGAATGTGATCACGTGCTAATTGGCCAGGTCAAACTAGATGAATGACACTTTTTAAATATAAATATAGCCGTAGCATTCCTGCGTTTTAATACCCAGGAATGTTTTAGTCTATTCATAGAACACGTATCCGCGGTCGAAGGGCCGTTACATTTCATCAAAATAAAATTCATGTACCTTTATATTTATACTTAGCTACAATGAGTAAAGCCAAAGATATGCGGAGTCTGGCCAGAATCAGCAGTAGTCTGCAGTTTCCTATAAAACTCAACTAAAGTGTAAACAATAGCATACCGACCGATGCATTATTTTTAAACACAATATTTTATTTGTGGGGTAACGTTCATCGCGTGTGCGTTTCGTCGATAAAAACATCACTCGATATAAAACTGTTCACAACTTTCAAATTATCCGTTAATGCCAGTATCGATAAAATGTTAAAGTAATGTAGGACAAAAGGCCGAAAGGGCAAAGCCCTTGACAGCGTAGACCGGGTGTCAGACAAACGGAGATTGGTAAAAAGCCTCAGCTGACAAGTCACGATCGACAATGAGGGACTGATTGAACTTGTAAGAAACGTCGTATCGAAAGACACTTATTGTATCTAATAGCAACCTATTACCTTAGGTATTTAAATAAAATGAAATCTATCAATACATTTTTTAACGGATTTCAGAGTAGTATCGTTGAGCAGGAAACACTGGAATCTATCAGAGGTTAAATTTACACAACTTACGTATAAAAATCATAAGATAAATATTTTCCTCAGAGGTTAAGAATTGATACTTGAACCAAATAGACTTGCTTAGGTTAGGAGCATTAAACCTGTTTGATCAATGGTAAAGAAAATGTGAAACACAAAAGATAATATGGAACGCGGCGTGCCGCGTGTTTCGTAAGTGTAGAGACAACACAAAACGAACAAGATCGCTTCGGAGTTCGGACCACAGAGACGGCACGTGGAATGTGGACTCGTAGGTCCCAAGGTCCGAGCCCCCTGATGTCATCAGAGTAGTGTTTCTAGGTTCAATGATTTATAAATACTACTAATAATCATTTACCAAATGCAAATTCTCTTTGTTTACAAGGAGTATAAGCTCTCTACTGAGAGTTTACTCATTCAAAATTTACTAGATTAATACCGTTACATGTAGTTTTTTGATAGGGTACATTAAATTGTATATAAATCTATATGAAAATAAAGCTAAATCCAAAATAATATTGGCAGAGGTCACAGAAGTTTTTCCCGGAATAAGGGCGTGGACTACCTGACGTGAACATAATTAGTCTGGCTCAAGTCGAAAGCGTCATACAAGAGCCAGACACATATTTCCAGGATACTAATTACCTACCTTTGGACTAATCGCTTAATGGTTTTAATGGTTTGCCTCATTGTACCATGGTTCATGAACAGATAAGTGAAGTATCTAAAAAATCTAAATGCGTTAAAGGATTGTTTTGTTAATGGTTGAGTGAGATTCTTTTAAAAGACTCGAAAATTGTAAAGTAAATTAAATTCCTGTTGTATTGATCATTACTGTTGAAGATACGTAGGTTTTTGTGTTTAAAGAGCACGCAATCCGCATAGTATTATCCCTACTATTTCGGTATTCTCCCTACCAGTGGTGTAAGCGTCGAGTTATAAAAATTAGCATAGTTATGCCCTGCCCCTGCCCCAGTTCCAGGCCGAGTTGTCAGGGTGCGGGCTCAACGACTGGTTTGTTAAACTACTAGGCAATGCCTAGGAAAATCGTGGGATTTAAGCACGAACTGTAAAAAAATCTAAACTGGAAACGTAATGTAGGTGAACTATAATTATTTCAATTGGGTGCCGATAGTGCAGCAATTTGATGCTTCTATTTATAGGGTACTTGACTGGCAGTAAAACATCAATCATAACAAACTTAGGAAAAGAAGAGATACGGGGTAGACAAGGAATTAGAATGGACACAGCTTGGGCTTAGATTTCCAAGTCGGGCTTATAATTATGCAATTTCTTTGTTTGGCTTTTAAACTCTTGAACATATCGCTCGCAATTGAATGATCCAGAGGAAAGGCGATGAGATCACCCATCAGTTTGGGAGCTAAAATATTTTCGTTGGGAATTGAGTGCTGTTTGTCTGATTAGACTTTTTAAGTAGGAAGAGTTAGTTTATAGGATCCAGGACTGTGTAGTGAACAATTATTGACTAAGGCAGGCTCGTCATACAAAGTAAATAGGTACATACGAGTAAAAAGCTAATTATTACGTCACACTTAATATCAAGCCTCGATGAACAGCCTCGGGGCTGTGCAGACCAGTTCCAATCATGATTCAATAGCGGTTCTATAAATCTTTATCACGTACATGTGGGGCAAAAAATGTTATTGTAATGATTGCTAGTTGGTTTCGGAATGGTCTAGTGGGAAAACGATATAAAACCTCCGATACTGAGTCCTATATATTATTTGTCATTACCTGGATGGTGTCTTTAAGCTAATCATAGAATAGTTACTACTCTCGTAGGATGACTGACTAAAATTAAATTTTCTGCTAAGAAACAGTACTATATATTCTCTTAAATTGTACCTGGAGTCTTTGGATTTATATTCCTGGCTCCTGGGTCGATGGATTACCTTGTAATCTTTTTTTATACTACTAGGGTGGCACACAAACTTACGGCCCACCTGATGGTATGCAGTCACCGTCACCGTAGCCTATAGTAGCCGCTAGCTATACCAGGGATGTCACTAACGAGTTGCCAACCCTTTTGTTGATGAGGACTCATTGTGCTAGCAGCATTACTGCTAGCGCAGAGTATCCTCGTGGAGCACCGGCAACCTTACACACTGCAGAAACACAACACTACATCAAAGTAGTGTTATTTCACTGTGGTCTTCTCTGAGGCGGAGGTACAGTCCCCAGTCGGGCGGCTCTAATATCAATGGGAAAACCCACGGCAGATCCCAATTCGCCCTACCTCTCTTAATCTGGGTTGAGGGTAAATTACAAAATTTATAAAACTTTTCTTTGTGCATTGATAACTTGCATGCATTAGTTATATGTTATTGGTTTTATGAAACTACTCCATAGATATATTAAAAATTTGTATAAAAAATAAGTTTGTCTTTATTTTTTAGAAATATGTTCGCTTCCTTCTAATGTATTACTGAATTGGTGTGAATTTTTATAAAGTATGTTTTTTTTAATTATAACTCGTTACGATAAATTGGTATATATTAGGTCCTTACATATGAAATTGGCGTTTTGTATGGGAGGAACAAAAAGTCGAATATTTTTTAATATAATATATTTAATTAATCAAAGTATGAACCATTATTTTCTATGCACTTTTGCCATCTCATAGGTAGTTCATTGATCCCTTTACTAAAAAAACCAGTCGGACGGGAATCAATAAAATCTTTGAAGGCGATTTGGACTGCCCCATCGGAGTTGAATTTTTTCCCTTGCAAGAAGTTATCCAAATTTCGAAAAAAATGGTAATCTGTTGGAGCAAGGTCCGGGGAGTACGGAGGATGTCTTAGACTTTCCAATTGAAGCTCTTCTAATTTAGTAGCCGTCTGTAGCGCAGTGTGTGGTCTAGCGTTGTCGTGAAGCAGCAGTGGCGTGGAGCGATTGACCAGCCTAGGTTGTTTAGCCGCTAGCTTTTCCATCATGGTTTGCAATTCCTGACAATAGACATCAGCCGTAATAGTCTGGCCAGATTTGAAAAAACTGTAATGAACAATACCGGCACTAGTCCACCAAACGCTTACAAGTAACTTTTTTGGGGTTAATTTTCGCTTGGGGCAGGATTTGGCTGGCTGGCCAGGATCTAACCATTGCGCTGAGCGCTTCCGATTATCGTAAAGAACCCATTTTTCATCACAGGTAATGATTCGGTTTAAAATACCTTCATTATTGTGCCGGTTTAGTAATGTAACGCAGCAGTCGACGCGCGTTTGCCGGTTTGTTTCAGTCAATTCGTGAGGTACCCACCTTTCAAGCTTTTTAATCTTCCCAATTTGCTTCAAGTGAATTAAAACAGTTTTATCACTAACATTGCAGCCTGCAGCTAACTCGGACGTGGTTTGCGATGGATCCGCTTCCAAAATAGCCTTCAACTCTTCATTATCAACTTGAGTCTCAGGCCGTCCACGGGGCTTGTTCTGCAGGTCGAAATTTCCAGAACGAAAACGTTGGAACCAAAAACGAACTGTGTTTTCTTTTGCAACACGACCGCCATACACATCATTCACCCTTCGAGTTGTTTCCGCAGCACTAGTGCCACGGCGGAACTCGTACTCGTAAATAATGCGATATTTAAGGTTTTCCATTTTGTAAAATGAGTGACGCAAACAGAAAAAAACAGAAGAAAAAAAACAAATGAATGACGATCATCGAAGCACAAATACATGAGTCTATAGCTGTACAAATTTGAATTTGGAATTCCTTACCAAAGAGGAGAAATTCGTGATTAAAGTGGCCAGTACGAAAAACGCCAATTTCATATGTAAGGACCTAATATAAATTTGTATATCGTGCCTTGAAAGACCTACTGAGCTACCTTTTGCATTTTTGCAAATAGCACAATTACGATTTATATATTTTACAAAACGGTACAAGGATGTACCTTGTTCCACAACTAACTACCCAAGCCACAGAATAAATAATACCCCAAGCGTTTGATGTCTAGACGTTAATAGTGGCCAAATATTGCGGTTATTGCCCAGTTCTTCGTACAGTTTTATGGCCAATTTAGTAGGTGATACTCCACTTAGGTGCAATATCAGTTTATATTGAAATATTACGGCACGGGCGAGGTTAGGCGCGGCTGTTTATTGCTCTCCAACATACAAAAGATATCGGTGTTTAGCGACCAGCGTAGGAAGACCTTCGATAAAATTACCTATTGAAAATCCGGTGTGAAGATAGGGACAAAATCAAACACCTTTATGATAATAGCCCAAGGCGTGATCCAACCATTGCTTTTTATTCCGTCAAATAGTTCAAGCAGAATGCTAATTAAATAAGTAAGGTTTTATTGGAATACCGAGATCTTTAGTTTTCTGGCAGTAAACAGAAAACATTATACATGTCGACATTAAAGTAAGACCAATAAACCTAGTCATTTTAAAGTATTTATATGCATCAATTTGTACCGTTGGCAAATAAAAAAATTACAAACAAGGTCTTTATAATGTAGTTGACGTCTGTACGTAAGTATAGTGATTAGGCCATCGGAAAAAAAAGCTTTTGACTAATGCGAAGATGGATTTCTAACTTCATTAGTAGGTCAAAGTGGAATAACGAATCTTGTTTAGACTGAAATGGATAGAACAGCAAAATGTTAATATTGAGAATTTGGTATACCAAAATAAATTATTGTTGTTTCCAAGCAATAATATATTTTTATATGTAAAGTGCTAATGACTGAGTGTTGCATGGGTGAGACGCGCGAGTCGGACTGTAATTGATTAACATGGCTGGTTTAACAATCAAATGTATTAAAGAATCTCTTTCGACTGGTTGGAAGTCAGAACGACCAGTGTTTTTAGTTCAATTAAACAGGCATAAACTTCTCCTGAAACTTTAAGTCCCGAGGCCTCCCCATTTACGTTCGAATTAAATCAAGAAAATTAAGTTAAGTCTTAAATGTTTCGGTTATTTCGGTTCATACTTAAACGAGATCTGTCCATATTTTTTTCAAATTATAATTTCTTTATTAACTCTGTTTAATTATATAACTTTATGAGATAAAACATGATGGCCAAACAATAAACATTTTTTGGTCCGTTTAATTAAAGTATACGCCTTAAAATCGTTCAAGCTCATATTTTGGAATATCTCTAATGTACATTACATTGACGGCGTTATAATCATTTATACATAAGTAAATATGAATTTGGAGGGCTCAGTCGCTGGTCGGGCGGTGAGAGATATCGATTGTACCTCTATCGCTATCGGTGGTATCGGATAAACGATAACCGGCTCGCCGGTCGCACTCGGGCATTATGTTTGTTTAGCTTCAAGAAACAATGGAACACCGAAGTTTAGGACAATATTTAATCTGTTCAGTTTGGGGCAAATGGAAACTTATGAATACGTAGGAGTTATAAAATGAATAGTTTACACATATTTTGTTCGTCCGTAACTTTGGCAGTTTATGGTCGGCTACGCGCGAGTGATACCCCTGTTGTTGCAAGCTTCCATAGGCTACGGTGACCGCTTACCGTCAGGTGGGCCGTATGCTTCTTTGCTATATACATATATTATTGCTATAAAAAATTGGTGCTTCGAAATAATATCGTTAACAATTTTATATCGTTAGGATTGCACATATAGCATAGCACATCTGTCTATGTATGAAAAAGTAACCAAATGTACCTTTTACTATATTACAATATCTAATAACAGTGTTTAGCAACGTAATGTATCGACTATCGAGCTTATAAGTTCAATATACTCTATAAGGAACCTGTATTATATTCGACAGAAGTAAATTACGTGTGTGTATGTGTGTATTTTAAACAATATGCCGACCTTGATACCAATCAATTCAGATTGGGTGCGGCCGATGAATAAGTCATCTCAATAAAGATTAATAAAATTCATGAAATTGTTTTGTAGTGGGCAAAGGAATTGAGGGTTGAAAGCCAGAAGAGCGACGAATGAAACATAACTAAGAACGAAGAAGAGATGGATGGATTATGCGAAATAAAAAATGAGTAAAAGAAGAGACGACAAACAGCTGAGACGACTTGAAAATTAAGAGATTAATGATCGAAACATTGTTATAGCACCACCAAATAACAAGACAATTAGATGAAACTATCGTACAGGCATCACATACGTGGTGATGGTAGATTCAACGACCATGTTGAGTGCTCAATTATGGCGCTGTTTAAAAGATTTTCATTTCATACGTGGTATCACATATCAGTTAAAACCAAATTCTCACCGAAGATATTTTCATCAGGCACATTCCAATCCCGGTCAATACCATATATTTGGCTCAGTACAAACACATTATTGCTTAGCCACGGCTAATATGATGTTTTATTCTTCTGTTTTATTTATTACGTAGCGGTGCCCGCGACTACCTACACGTGGGATTAATTTTGTTCACAATTTCATAGGTTTTAGTTTCTTGCGCAGAACCCTAATTACTTTTCCTAAATAAAAGTAAGTCTAAGTTACGCCCTATAACATGAATGCCATTGAATATATGATATAATAGACACTGCTATTTTAAAGATAGATTTAGATTATGTTCTCTGGAATCGTTTTGGTATATTACTTAGCCTACAAGATAAAGGTATTTCTCGCGGATGACGTGGCGGGGCGGGCAGCTAGTCATTAATAACGTTACGCAAGGTCACCCACGTCAAGGTAAGTAATTTTAATGATAATTTCATTCAAGCGTTAATCATCTTATATACTATTACTACATAATGAGCTCGATATATATTGACAACTACTACAGATGAATTTTATGAGTCATATACACCCATTCTGGGTGTATTTTAAACAGCCGATCAGTGGCCTGGTGTCGCCGTGTCGCATGTATTTGATTGCGGCTAGCCGCCTAGGGTCGCAGGTTCGATAGCAGATTGTTTACTCTGTGATATAGCGCTGCGCTTGGCCATGACACAATAGTCTTCGGTAATCCCTCACCATCAAACACGTTGTGTACATTCGATTGTCATCTTGTGGCAAAAGGTAAAATAATTTCTCCAGTGTAAAATATTAACTGTAAATTCTATTGCATAAGTTTCTCAACTATTCACAACACAACAACATTTATTCAGCATTTTTTATAGGCTGAGCATGATTAAGTACCCCATTTGTCACATTATAGTATACCTCTGACCATGGCCCAAATTTGTCAGCAGGCCCTGTAAAAATTAAATGACAGCCTAATCTGAAGGTAAATAGAGTAGGGCTTGGCTCGATAAGATTGTGCAAAACAAACATTTTGTAATCGAGGTGGAAATTTAAGTGGATTTTACAGATACATGAATATTTCGAAGGGGTTTATTCTATTTAAAGTATCAATATGAATAGTACACAATTAATCCATGAGAATAGCCAAATAGAGGCAACATAAGTTTTGGAATGGAGGGCAATGGGAGTTCATAAGGGCACCTTTTGGCTCCATCTCAGAGTAACTCAATGGTAGGCAGCATATCATTGCCACATCACAAATGTAACAACTTCAGCTGAATCAGATGCCATCTAATGTACTTTATGAACAAATAAAAATCATAAAAAGGTTATGAGTTTTGTTAATAATTAAATTGCCTACTAAATTAATTACTAATAATAATAAATGCATCAAGCTCAAATTAAATTGGTTTTTTTTTTTGTAACAAAAGCATTATTTACTTTTGATAAGCTCAGTGCTAAACTCCAACTATAAGCAGTAGCTATTCCATGATTTTTGGTAAACCCTATTGGAATACTACTTCAAGGTAAAAGAAGCAATTATCCAGAATTCTGAATCAAGATATATGACCTTGATAATATATTAATAATATGCATTAATCTGACCACAATAGTAATGCATAAAAACATCAAGAGTTCTGAGTAACGCTCTATTTCAGTTAATACCTAAGTGGTATGAAGTCATCTATGCCCGGTGATGCCCCACATATGTCATAACAATCATCTCAGATCAAATGAAAAAGGTAGATGGAACTTTGCAACCAACGAAGTGACGCCGATTAAGACTACGCCTTGCAGTGTACACGTACACAATTCCACACACAACAATGAAATTACGCCTTGGCCTCACACATGTTTAAAAACGACACACTGTTGTGCGTAAAGTTTCATCTACCTTTTTGATCTGAGAAGATCACTTATTACGAAATCAAATATATATGGCAACGCTTGAAAGTTGAAACTGATTGATGCTAGCAATTCACCTACAGTTTTATAACACTGGCCATACATAATGTTGGTTGTGTGTAGTTATCCAATGTAGGTACTAAGATTTATTTAAATTGTTCATTTGTGTACATAATTTACTTTATTTCAATAGGGTATTCATTTGTTTAGTTACCGGTTTTCAAGAGTATGCTAATGGAACAAACTATTTTCAGAATTGGTTAAATTATAATGAGTAATGTTATAGATAATATAAAATTTCATAAATAATTATGTTACATACAAATTTGGAAAGTCTACTACAAACTAGTATCTTAATATTGAATGAAAAATTATGTTGATTCCTAAAGATATAGATGTAAATGTAAAATACATAGTTATTTATTATTCAGCTGTTTTATGTGATCAAAACTATAATATGGTCACAGCATAAACATTTCTTTTTTATATTTTGTTTTAATAATTATTTATTATGCTACTTAACCACTATCTTCATTGCCTGAATATTTACAAGCAAACAATTGGATGAAACACTAAAGTACCTATATTTCTAATGACACATGTAACTAGGTACTTACCTTGCGAAACGCAAACAGTTCATTCTGTAGCTTCTGCCTCTCAGCAGAGGGCTGCTGGCCCTTGCCGCGTATAAACTTTAGCATTCTTCCGGCCTGCAACAGAACAATCACTCATGTAGCAACAGAACACTTGTCTTCACAATCACCACCAGCACAGACCGGTCCTGTCTCACCATTTTATCATGCTACCACTCGACAAACGAGCACACCGACCGGCAACGACAAGCCGACTGACTGCTATTGCTGCTATTATAAATTTGTACAGATCCTACGCGATACACTCGCCTAGCACCAGTGCCTACTGCCTAGCCCCCGCGATTATAATAACACGAGCTTCCCATGAAATCGCAAGATAACCGGCCCAACGAACCGATAACACAATCGATATCTATCTAGAAACATGTTAATTACACGACAAATTGTAATTCAAACCTATGGACACTTGCGACAACGCCTGACCAACTTCGAAGCATCGAAATGCACCTCTTTTCTGAGTGGTTCAAGGTTTGTTCGTCAAATAAAATGATAGCTTACGTACCCAAAGACCTAAGTTTGGTGAGTTTAAGTGATAGGATCCAAAATTAGAGGGACAACAGACAACTCACAAACGGCGTCAGATAAACACACAAACATGAAAAACCACTCACTCCTCTCTTCACAATTTTTTATTCATGAACACACGCACAAATGTATTACACACCCACACTAGTATTACCGCGAGTGACGTGACTGGTTAAGAATATTGCCATTCGTAAAAAGCACAGAATACATAATCAGTACGTTTTGTAAACAAAGTGATTCTTTAAGGGTTCCTTTTTTCATTTTCTGGTATGGAACTCTAAAAAGGAATATAATCGGGAGTAAGTAAAATATATGCCTATAAAAAAAAATATAACAGGCCAAGTGCGAGTCGGACTAGCGCACCGAGGGTTTACACATTTGGAGGTAACGTAACGTTAAAAGTAGTAAAGACGGACCATTATTTGTATGCTTGTTTGCCCAAAAAAAAATATTTTCATATTGTGTCGTTACGTGACTTTATTTCATAGGTTTTTTTAATTCGTTTTCTATAGGTATGTCATGAATTTATTTTAGTATTTGAATGCAGTATAATATGTGGCACGTTCAAAATATACAAATAAACTATAAATCTGGAAATCTGGAACTCTTTAATCTATAGAAAGACAACCTAAAATGGTCTAATTTCTAGAAGATTTCAACGTAGAGGGAGTAACTAATAAAGACAATAACATCTTCTTCTGTTCTCACACGCAAAGAGAAGGCTATATACGGTATTAAATACAAGACAAGGCCTCAGCTTTACCATTTTTTGTTTTTTAGTTATTGTTCTGAGTTTGATTTACATTTTATTATCGCAGAACAATATCTAAGGCTATAGTTTCTGAGTTTATTAGTGTATATTCCACAGATAACGAATACCTTGAGTAACGCCATCTATTGAGCATTAAATTATTAAATATTATTGGTTTGCGCGCATGTTGGAGTTATGAGTAATGCCATCTATTGAGCATTACAGTATTAAATATTTTTTTGGTTTGCGCATGTACCATTACCACCACTACTTTCCTTTCCTATATATGTGTATTAACTATGACCACTACGTTGATAAAATACGACATCGACAGCGTTTTAAGAAGCTTTATTTGAAATGTAGTTCCGCTAAAGAACTTGACTGGTAGTAATCGTCACGTAACGAACGAGCGCCTGGTTGTTTAACCGTTGATTGTATAAGCGGGAAAATATTTGCATACTTTTTTCCATGAAAGGAAATATTTGGGATTTTGTTCATCTAAAATTTCTTACAGGTCGGGGTGGGCCCTAAGTTTGTGGGGCCCTGGGCTAATACTGCTTGCCATTTGGCCAAGAACACTGTATAGAAAAACAATAAAATAGTTTATTTATCTCAGGACTGCCCCAAAGATTTATATTTAATTCATATATTATTTTTATTTTAATGCACAGTATTGTCTATTTTATTTTTAATGGGAGCTGGGGCCTTTTATTTCCACGGGGCCTTAGGCTGCAGCTTAGGTAGGTAATGATATGAATATCTTTAATATATACTTTATATCTTTCAAGCTTGCATATTAATGTGCCATTAAATTAGCATGAAATTTGTTTTTAGATCATAACAATTTATAATGTACAAAGACTGTTAATCCGGGCTCGGAATAAGCGAACCCGCATCCTGGTTACGAAAGGATTAATAAGCGCTTTTCTGTTTACTTGAGTTCTTCCAAATTGTACCTACCGTAATTGGATAAGTAGACAAAGTGATAAGCTCACATAATTAGGGACAGGACTATCGTATACGTGGATTATATCGAGTGTACCCTTTTGGTGACTGTTAAAGTAAGGCGTTATGGCAACATTTGAGACCGCTGGTGGTTAGTGGTTAGTACACCTTACTGCTACGCTAGAGGTTGCGGGTTCGATTCCCGCCGGGGCAAATATTTATGTGATAAATATGTTTGCCTTGCGTCTGGGTGTTCGGTATGTATTATAAGTATGTATTTACAAAAAACAAAAGAATATAAGTATTATATCAGCTACTGGTTCCCATAGTACAAGCTTTGCTTAGTTCGGATCCAGATGGCGTTGTGTGATAATGTCCATTTTTATTATTATTATTATGTAACATTTACTGGCAATAGTCGGGATAATTAACAAAATCTATCTTAATCGCTGGCCATTGGTAACAATAATTTTAAGTGTGACGTGTGTGACAAGTGTCACACGTTCTCATGATAAGGTCGTATCTTGAGATGGCAAATTAATGCATTCATTTAAAATGAAAAAGGACATCATTCATTTTGGTCCAAATCTGAAAGGGCCAACTCATTTTTTTGTATAGTATGTAATGTCCAGCTTTGTTGCCATCGTTTTAAATGATCAGACGGACAAGCTTTAACTACGAATATACAAAAAAATATGTTGGCCGGCGCTTTCAGAGTTGGACCAAATCTCTATGATACATGGATGCCCCTAAACCAAATGATATTTTTTGTTTGTACCACTAAGTTAGCCCACAAGCTTGTGCCTCACCTGAACTGATGGTAGGTAGTCGCCGTAGCCGTAGGCTATAGCCGCTAGGAATACGAGGGATATCACTAACGAGTTGCCAACCAGTTGATGAGGACTCTCTGTGCTAGCAGTAGGTATTAATACTAGTACAGCGTCATCCTCGTTTTAATCAATTTTCTTTCTTTATAACGCCATAACTAAAAACTAAATGCTATAACTAATGAGAGTTAAAGCATGAATACTAAAATATTTACGAGAAAACCTATAATAATTATGTTTTTCATTTATATAAAGAAATATTGGGCTTTTTTTTTCAAAAGCTATTCTTCAGATAATGGAAAATGATTGCTGCAAATATGACAACAAACAGACATCAAAGAAATGCACCATATTGAAAATATTCACTATCAGAAAGAAAATATTTCCCAGTCAATTTTCCAAGCAATATATCAGAAGCGTGTTTTGAGAAATATCTCAAACGTGGTGGTTTTCACTCGTGTATCGACGGCTTGCCAATTTCGCATGCGGTTGGGGACTTTTACATCAGACGACTTTGATGAACCTGTTCATTTATGGGCGTCGCAGCCACTGGTCGTGATAATAGTTTCCAGAGAATCTTTTCTAAGCAGAAAACATAGGTATCTAATCGGTTCACAAAGCTAAGTTAGAGCCACATAAAAAGTACAAACACACGATATTATCACATACCTATATGTCCTCTTAAGTTTTTTCTTGTTAAACTATTAGCACTATACATTATGTATATATAAAATTAATCGTCTTCTGGGGGAAACTACCCTCTATGCCATCCTTGACAACGCCCTTGAATGTTACCCAGTCCTTCTGATAATATTCCGAGTATTTTTTTTATTCAGAGAAATATACAATTCCACTTTGCTGATTCAAGTGAAGACGGTTGAACAATCCGTTGATATTTCTATTAATCATTCCTAACCGGATAAGTAATCGAATAGGGGTACTCGTAATAAGTGGTAATAATATAACAAAATAAGAAATTTTGACTAGTTATCATTCTTAAATTACTGGTTCAAATTGAATGAAATTTGAAATGTACCGTGTTTATACAATGCTTGCTTGGTAACGGAAAATTCAGGCTTCTAGTTTTATTCACAACGAAGTTTTAGGGAGCCAAATGGCCTGAATTGCTTCGAGAAAAGTATGGTTCGGCCATGCCGCTCCTCTGCTCGACTTTGGTCACTCCCGAGCCCTCAGATCGTCTGTTGTAAAGGCCCTGTCGTCTGGTTACGAGCAGGTCGTCATGGTAACGGCATCGACCCGCGGCGCATCTTGCACAGTGCAACACGGACCTATAAGCCTTCGCCGACTGCGACCTTCCACGGACTTAGCCCGACGGGAGATAGCGGTGCTCTTGGCTGAACAATGAACATCAGTTTTATTTTAAGGCGATATTGTTATAATCGCGGGGTATTATTGTATGAGATAAGCCTTATTGTATACAAAGTGGAATAGACATCTCAAAATCTCAACTCACGTAGTATTCATGTTAATTGAATATTTGTCCTATAAGGAACTAAAATTTCCCACTAAGGTTATTTTGGAGGATGCTTAAAATCTTCGTATTTTTAGACATCGTAAAATACACACGTTTTACAAGTTTGCTTTACAAAACTTATAAAAATCTTATTTGTATGAATTGTACACTTGTGTATGTATATAAGTAACGCACATACTGACTGTTCATTGTAGTGTTTTGTTGTTTCTGTGGTGAGTAAAATATTGTTTCTCTTTATATTATTTTGCGTCTTGCACATCGATTTCTCCCAACATGAGGTTGGTTAGCGCGAAAGCGCTTATGATTCCCCTGGTTACTGATATGCCTGATCTTATTTTTACTATGTTTTATTTATATTACATTTTATCGGGGTCTTCTTATTTTCGCTTTAGGTTTTGCCTTTTTTATATAATAAAAAAATAACTCTTTATAAATAAAAAGTGCACTATTTATCAAAAATACTTGTATTTTACGAACGTTGTGATTTCCTATAACTGAGAAAACTTATTACTTTTGTACTTCTGTCTAGCTATAAGAATTTTATTGAGTGTTTCTTGTTGGAAATACTAACATAAATAAATAAATAAATGGATACTTGGACACTGTCACAACCAGTATTAGCTGCTTTAAAGATCCTCACTCACGCATAAAATACTTGAAAACCAGAATTATTCCTGCTTGAAGATAAATCAATTCTCACTCACGAATATCCTAAACGTTATTTTAACGTAGGATGACAGAATCGTCTGTGAAAAAATCTTTTCTTTTACCCTTTCACGTCTGATTGAGCTGAGCCCGTTAATCGCTGAAACCTATTAAAGAAATGTCGAGCTTAGATTTAATTTCCTTCGTCTTTTGTGGAAGTATTTTTTTCATTCACCCTCTCGAGGTCGACGCCTGGCCGGAATTTAATTTCGTTGGCTTGTGATCTTGAGAATGTTTTGAATAATTCCTCAGGCGAAAATCTTCGGCTCAGCTAAAATAATTATGAAATTGATGATTATTAATACTTGAGCTGCGATTTTCTCTACACTTCATAAAATTATAACATGAAGTGGGTCCTAGACCACACAGAAACGAAGCTCGAGTAAGTACACTCCTGTTTGATTGACTTGCTTACTATGCGAATATACCAAGACATCGGCAAGAGGACAACAAGCAAGTGTTCATAGGCTACGGTAACCACTTACCATCAGGTGGGCCGTATGCTTGTTTGCCACTTTAGTTATATAAAAAGAACGTGCAAAATATATAAATTCATTTGAACTTTTGTTTCTATCGGATACTCATATATTTCGGACACGTCGCTCGTAGATACCCTGATAGCCTAGAAAAGCTGATGGTAGACCAACGGGAAAAGACAACGTGGTCGCTCACCTACCCGTTGGTCAGACATAATAAAGATGTTCACTGACTTATTACCGACACAAAATTATTACGACCGCCGCGGACAGAAACACTTAGAAGAACATGGTGCATTCAGTGATCAACACTGCAACCTACGGCCTTCAGCAAAGATGATTACGACTAAGAGGAAGAAGATACATTTGTTTGACCTTATTTCGCATCAATGAAAACAATGCAGTTGCTACTAAAATGCATATCACGTGTATGTCTTTGTATGGTTTGGCAAAAAAATCCAGAAACGTAATTAAATTTTTGGCTACTGGCAACTTTCACAAAATGGAATTCAAGTAATGACGTTTACTCTAAACAAACCAATCAAGACGGTTGATGCTTTAAAGGAGCTGCGGCGGGATGCCATACGAACAGTCCCTATTATTTTCTACTCTTTTTTGCCAGACTATACTTATTATTACGAGTACGATATTAAATATGGGTTTGGTAATAGTTGCGTCCGCGTTTGTATCTCAGTCAATATAATGCCACAAAATGTACAATCACTGTTCATTTCGTGAGCTGTAGAATGTGTTGTCCCCAGCCGGCCAACTTTAGGGTCGCATTATAATTTACTGGCCCTAAAACTTTCCGCATTTTCACTCTCGCTCCTGAATAGTTTTATTATTGGCCAGGATTTATAGTTTAATATTGTTTGGGAATGGACTAGCTGACCCGGCAAACGTTGTCTTGCCATATAAATAAAATTTGCTATCCTAAAATTGTAAATCAGCCGTGTCTGTTCAAATCCGACATAAAAAAAATGCTATATTAAAACAACTCGAGAAATAATATTACTGATTCCTTTTCATTGATTCAATATTGATGAAAGTATTTTTATTCTTAATTGAAACTGGAAGAAGCGCAATCCCCATTGCCTACAGGGGCGAAGCCCCGGTGGGGGTTGGGGGTCACTCTTAAATACAAATATTAAAATAACTTGAGATATAAATATTGCTGTTTCTTATGCAAATATCGATGAAAGTATTTTTATTTTTAGCTTGCTGTTCCCGCTACTTCGTACGCTTGAAATGATTTTTTCATGGGTTTAATATTTTTCCGCGGACAGATATTTTTAAAAACGAAAAGTAACGTAAGTGCCGCCTTATAGCAACATCAGTAGGACGAATTGGGTACTCCCGTGTGTTTCCCCATGAAATTGGAGCCTGTACCTCGGCTGGGGACTGTACCTCCGCCTTACAGAAGACCGCAGTCAAATACCACTACTTTGATCTTTGAATTGCCAGTACTCCACGGGGACACGCTGCGCTAGTATAAATGCTAGCATAGTTAGTTCTCTTCAATAACATAGTTAGCAAGGCGATAGTGATACCACTGGTATTGTTAGCGCCTATAAGCTACGGTGACTGCTTACCATAAGGTGGGCCGTATGCTTGTGTGCCACCTTAGTACCTAGTATAAAAAAAAACCTTTATCTGCCAGGGAATTTTCCGGTCCAACCGTTTGGAATTTGTTCAAAATTTTATGTTTTTTTTTTGTTGCGCGGAACCTTAATTATTTTCCAAAATAAAAGTAGCCTATGTTACGCATATTAGCATCAGCTATCTACCAGTGACGGTTCCGCCGTTCAGATTTTGTTCACAATTTCATGTGCCTTTTTTTGTTTGGCGGAACCCTAATTTTTTTCTACATGAAAGTAGCCTTTGTTACGCTATTTAGCATCAGCTATCTACCAGTGAAAGTTCAACCAGTAAGATTTTGTATACAATTTAATGGGTTTTAAATGTTGCGCGGAACCCAATTTTTTTTTTCAAAAGAAATTTAGCCTTAGTTACGAATTATAGTATCAGCTACCTGTTTGAGAAAGCCCTGTTCCAATCAGTCTTGTCGTTCGGATTTTGATCTAAATTTCATGGGTTTTTTATTAGCTGCGCGGAGCCCTAATTATTTTTCCAACATAAGAGTTACGCCCAGTAATATCAGCTATCTGCCAGTGGAAGTCTCGTTCAAATCGGTCGAGCCGTTTCGGAGTTACAGCCAAGTACACATTTTTACTTTTATCCCCTATCCCAAGGGAACCGTGCTGAATTTCGGGATAAAAAGTATCCTATATGTTTACCTCGTAGTATGAACTCAAATTGTGCCAAGTTTCATTTAAATCCATTCAGCAGTTTCGGCGTGATGCGCGGCTAAGATATAGACAGACAAAAATGAAAAAAAATACAGTTTTGGGTTCAGTATCGCCTACAGAGAGCCCTCCAAAAGAAATTTTCAAAATATCTTCAACGTACAGAATTGGACCTGTTACAGTTTTATTATAAGAACCTAAAGATTATTTCAAATAAATCGAATACTCTACGGGTAATTCGTTCTGGCAGTATATATTTTTTAGTTCACGAATGAGTAGCCAATAGAACTCTCAGTGCATTTCTGGGAAAACAGTTACTGAAATCTTTCCTGCTTATTAATGCGATTTGTCAATATCTTAACTGTCCTAGCTAGACTGCTAACGAAAAAATATTATAATACATTTTTTGGCTTATCGGTGCAAGCATCAAGAATCTTTGGCCTCGCAGCTTTGAGTCGAATAGGGTCCACAACACACTTACATATCGCCAATTACAACTATTAAAACCTTTCTAATCAAAACACTCCACTTCACTATGGTGGTGTGTATTTATTTCTATTGGACCAATACATTATAACATAAACTTAAAATAAACTAAACTAAAAAGTACAAACTTAAATACCTACACGTAAAATAAATGACCCGAAGCAAAAAAAAAAAACTTATTTATTAATTGTTTAATTTAGCTCTATTGTGCTATTTTTAAATATATTCCTTTTATTTGGCTCTATGTTTAACGATATTTCTTTTATTACTTTGTTTAAAGATAAATAAATAAATAAATTGTTCTACTCTGCTCCCCTTTGAGGACCTTTAGAGAAGGCGTGAAGATATATACAATATATCTTCAGTTCTATAGAGACCAAAAACATCCCGGTGACACACAAAGGTTCTCCATGACTTGAGTCGTGTCAAATACTCGTATTGATTTTTCTTGAAAATGAACGAACCGTGACTCGTAGAGTTAGTAATTCAAGGGCAGTGAGTCACTCAACTTGTTTCCAACTAAGAAAATAGCTAATAACGGACACAAACACTTTTTGTTAGTTATACATGCAGGTTGTATACACAATACGATATAAGGTTGTAATATTTAGGTGTGAAAAGATTTTTTTATTAATTGATGACATAAGAACGGTTCTTATACAGCAACTTGGCTGAAACTTCGAGGTAAATAAACAATTTAATATAAGGTCTTTGTTATAAATTTATTAAGTAAGCGGAAATTGGAAAAATATTATGTATAAATAAATAATTATTATTTGTATACTTGAATCGCGTTACTACATAATGTGTTTTTAGCAAACTTAATCTTGGTATTTTATGTACATTAAACTTAGAATTTATCACACAGCGCCATCTGGCCCCAAACTAAGCAATGCTTGTACTATGGGAACCAGCAGCTGATACAATACTTATATACTTTTATTTTTGTAAATACATACTTATAATACATACTAAACACCAAGACGCAAGGCAAACATATTTGTCACATAAATGTTTGCTCCGGCGGGAATCGAACCCGCGACCCCAGCGTAGCAGTCAAGTATACTAACCGCTAGACCAGAGGTCTCGTCTTAAATTAAACCTTTACTTTTAATAACATCAAGTAGTTTTGTAACAGTCCAAATTTTAAATGTCCATTCAATATAAAAAATAATTCATTCAGTTTGGCCCTAATAAGGCACTTAAGAAGGTGTAAATTACCATCGTCCTATATAATCATACGAAGAAGCTATGTAAAAAAAACCTTTAAAATATGAGTGTGTTGGCTTATCAGTATTAGTTATAAGCCTATAAGTTAATAATTAAGGGTAAAAGAAAATCGCATCTTAAATTAAAATATAACAAACCAAACCTGTAGCACGCTGCTACGGGCGTAGCGTAGGCGATCTACGAGCGAATAACGCCTACGATGTTCTATTCATTAGAGAACCAAAATTGTTTATTTAAAAAAAGGGGATAGCAACATTAATTTCATTCATTAACTATTAACAAAGATTAATTTTGGTCTGCAAAAGCAAGTTAACGGATCCTCTCAAAGTTATTTTATATTAAAAAGGAATTAAATTCCTCGCGACTTTCCTTGTAATAATCAAATCAGAGTGAATTAGAAAAAGAGGTCTGCAAGTCAAGTGTGAAATGGTTTTCTATACCCTCTGCCTACCCGGAAAGGAGCTCGTGTGGTGATATGTATATACATATGTAGGCTACCTATTTATCTTTATTGCTAAACTGTGAAATTCTATGCTTGTTATCTACCTATCATTAATTACTCCTTCAATCCGCATACGCATACAAAAAGATAGACCACAAAATACACGTGTTCTATCTTTTTGTATGCGTATGTGCTCGTGCTATAATTATAAACCCTAACGCATTACCACGGACTACAAAATTATTTCTTGGTTGGGGCACCAACTCTTAAAGTAATTGAGAAGACTCTTCACACACCATTCCACACATATTTGTGTTCTATTATTTCGTCTGTATATCTCAAGTAAAACATATAGTTTTATTCCATCCATGTACCTAACAATGCTGCCTGAATTCTTGGCTCCGCATGATTCTGGCTTGGGTCAGAGCTTTTATCTACAAGTAGGTTGGTTAAGTTCTGTTTTTGAAAATATATTAATTAATGAAAACCCGAGAATATTAATGACACTCACGGACCTACGTCACCCCTCATAATTTCCTTTAAATATTTATCTCCTAATGGAATTTGGGGAAGAGCAGTAAGAAACCACACCGTCGGAGTCGCGAGCCATAATGTGCATTGTGTGTATAATAAATAGGATGAAGAATCGATTAGCTGTCAGGAGGGATGTCTCGGGACGGAAGGCTTTTTGGCGGTTGCAAGATGACGAACAAAACTTTTTACGTAAAAAATATGGTCGGTAAGTCGGTACAATGGCTGGATTCTTTCAAAAGACTGATTCACTGTGTCTTGTATTAAAATTTACAGGGTTAAGAAATTTAAACATCATGTTGTTTTTACTCTTAAAATATGAAGGTAAAAGAAAATCCTACGTTTCTTGTACCTTCATATACAAACGTAGGAAATAGGAATATGGGAAGGACGATATCAAATTATGAAGTAAATTACAGCTTAAAAAACACAACCCACCTACAATGTTTTTAATCTTGATGATCTTGGTCAGAACAAAAGGACAAACTCTTGAAATTATTGTATTGTCCACAGTGTGCAAAGTTACTACAGTGAGACTTCTTGAAGTCGGTGTAAATGGTGGTAAAAGATTCCGTATATAATCTCATTTCGAGTTCTACAACGGTATGGGTCTTATTACTAGGCCTTTCTTCTGTATGTCTGTCTATCAAACGTTCTATGTAGGTATATGTTCCTTATACCAAACGCAATATTTACGAGTCTTCAATAATTTTGGTCCGGCTCTTGAATAACAATAATCAAACACTGCGATCCTACGAAAACACAGCGCTTGATTAAAAGTAATCAACACGTTTTAGCTTACCTTCCTGTCACTTGCTGAGGGCATAACTTAATTAGTCGCTTCAAGCTAGAAACAAACCCTTTTTAATATCGTACGGGTGCTCGTACATATTGATCAAAACATATTGCAGTGTCGGGTTACGTTACGTCAAGGCACCTCACCCTATAAAATGTTTTAAAGGCAATCGCTATCACTTCCTATAAATCACTTTGGAAACTCACTCTGTTCTCGAAGCGTCGTATCTCTTATTACATATACACTAGCTGCCCGCCCCGGCTTCACACGAGTGGACAAAATAATTGATAAATGTCTACATATATGCTCCGAAACTACTGGACCGTTTTTTTTTAATTTAGGTTCATGAAAAAATTATGTTGTCCGATTCTCAGACCTACCCAATATGCACACAATGATAATCGGTCAAGCCGTTTCGGAGGAGTTTAACTACAAACACCGCGACACGAGATTTTTATTTATAAGAAGATTAGTAAGTTTCTATTTAGCATTATGCAAACCCCCTATAAAACTTATGTTAGAGGAAGAGATGCTTGAAGTTAATGCATATACTAGTTTCCTAGGGATAAAAAGTACTCAATTGGTTACAAACAATATTTTGTATGCTATTAATAAATTGTACAAGCCAATATGTCCAGTCATTCAGTCAGTACATAAGAGTTTATTATTCATGGTGAAACTACTTTTAAAGTGAGTTCCATTAGTAGGAGCACCATGCATCGGAGTAGATGCATCCAATTTCACCGGGTAACTGCGAAACGGAAGGCTCAGAATAGAACTAGTGAGTGCGCTCCCAATAAACTCATTCTACACAGCAGGTACCCGGCACACGTGTCACCGGTACGACTTCTTTTATAAATGGAATTGGGGTATTTTTCTCTTCTTTTTGGATGAATAGGTTGAGAATCTTTTGAGACTATTTTCTAAAGCAGTAAATTCATAAGCTAGCCCAATATTTTATTATACATACATATTTATTACAAACCTACTTGATTTGTTTATAAATTTGCCAAAAATATTATCACAAATCGCCAACGGACCACTGTTCTTCTTTTCATTTTGTTCACTGTGATACATGAAAGCAAATAAAAAAACCTGAAGAAAATTTGATGTACATATATAAATAAACGTAAAATTACATTCATTCCACTAATGTGATCTTACCCTGACCGGTGATAATGTCATTAGTTTTAAATTGCAGTTATCTCCGCATCCCTCATACATTTTTCATACCTCACGGTCACGGAGCATAGTCCTCGTATGTAGAGGATGGTCGTGAGATTTTCCTCGTTAAAATCGAGTGCACTTCACTACCCGTTGAATTGACTTTTGTTGCCAGCCTGAATTTGTGCCACTTTGAATGGTTGAGTGCAACCTTAGGGAACACATTTTCTAGTACTTTGAAGACCTGTCTGGAGCTAAACCGATCATTTCAAAAATGTGAACAGATGTGGGCTCACATCCAAATAAGAAAATATGAGGTGAACTTCTATGATATCTCATTAAAAATTGGTCTATCCCCTGGGGTTTCGCCACCACCTTACTAAATATCGCATACATGGAAACCATATAAAATCTTTAGTTTACGATTGATTTATTATCAGGGTAACTACATCAGTAAAGTTTTACATTACATATTCGAGTTAGTGTTGTTTCTGTGGCTAATACCTAAGGCTTCTTGACTCCTTACCACTGTCGGACCGTATACTGGTTTGCCAAAACATTTATGACGATCAATATTTGTGGTTTAACGAAGTCGGATTAAATAAAAAAATAAAAGCTTTTCCTACCAAATCTGTTGGCGAATGTATTAAAACATTCCCTCAAAACTTACAATACATAACTCTAGGTAAAGTTTGCTTATTAAATAGTTAAGGGGAGTAGTAATCGTGCGGGAGACGAAGTTCTCTTATTGAAGAGTTGATGGGGAAGCGTTAGAGAGCTAAGTTTTCAGACCCACAGGCAAACTGGAGTTCTTAACCCTAAAAAGCTTCATCAGTAAATTTAAAACCACCGAGTAAGAGCTACGCCTGTCGTGCTGTAATGAAAGGAACATATTTGAGGCTAAAGATTCTTTATTTCTCATAAGAATTACAGAAATTCACTTACATGAGAAAATAACAATGTTTGTGTATAATGTATGTGTGTATGTAGGTCGAGTCGTACATATAACTACTATTATTATAAACGATGTACTTAAAATCTAAAAGTGATGATTTACAGACATCTACATATTTGTACATAGTTTAAGCAAGTGAGTTCATAATTAATGCGTCTCGTCTCGAGACACTAGTTGTTTTTTTGATTTTTTTTTTTATATCACTAAGGTGGCAAACAAGCATACGGCCCATCTGATGGTAAGCGGTTACCGTAGCCTATGGACGCTTGCAACACCAGGGGTATAACTCGCGCGTTGCCGACCCTAAAATTTACCGACCCTGTTTAGATTATAATGACATTACTTTAATTTATTGATCTGTGATCTCAGCAGAGTATCGTACGTAATGAAGGACAGATCAAAGGATATATACTTACTAAAACATTTTTTTTTCATTTGCCATCAGTCGTTAAATATGTAGGCAGAAAAAAATACGACATCCCAACTATGTATTTGCGACTTATCATTTTCAATTATTCGCTATTCACTTCCTATGTTCACTATTATGTAAGAACTGAAGTGCTCAAAAATTAAACTAAATTTTAAATCGAATTTATTTTAAATGATAATCGATTTATATGTATACTAGCGACCCGCCCCGGCTTCGCACGTAACCTACACAAAACAAATGAATTGTACATAAAAACTTTCCTCTTGAATCACCTATAAACAAACCGCATAAAAATCAGTTGCGTAGTTTTGAAGATCTAAGCATACATAGGGACGGACAGACAGCGGGAAGCAATTTTATACTATGTAGTGATGACGTGTGACAACGTTGTGTATGACAAACGTGCTTCCCTCTTTATCAGACCGCTGCGCATCCAATTTAACTTGTTTTCTGAGCCGACTTTGCGTTCATTCCGCCCCTCCGCTTTAAATCAGACCTCTATTACATTTTAAACGAGCTGTTAAAAATGAAATTTCATACCACACAACCGGATGATTTTTTTTTGCCTATTTTATGTTTTATGAATTGGGAAAATTTCTGAACTAATATTATAAAGACATAATTATTAGTTTTTTTGTGTGATTATCTCTATGCTTTCTAAACTGATTATAGGAAATCTATCAATAGTGCAAAGCCACGCTTAGCCTGAGTAACATAAGGTATATTTTACCTTATTTTCTACAAAGGCGATGTCGCGCAAAACCTAGCTATCTATAAAAATGTGCGTAGACAATGCACTCAGCAAGAAATAACCCCAGAAGTATCTCATATACAACGTGATATAATATATCAACTATAACAACGTGATGATATGCGTATTTTGAAATAGAAAATTTCCTCGAGACCCCGGCTCTACTTTCAACACAAACATATACAGAATACAGTGTATAAATTACATTTTCATCGGCGGCCATATTAATTACCGTGAGACCATCGAAACTCCCTTCCATTGCCTTCCCAACGTTCTTACAGTTTGACAGTTATAGTCCGAACTTTCTATGGCGGCTACAAACCTTTGATTTTGCCGTGAAAAGCGCGGATATTCACTACCTACCATGTGGCAAACCTTCCATCTCTTTTGTACATAAGGTGAAGGAAAAGGAGGGTGGATTCAGAAAGATTAAGGTTTGAGGAAATGGTATGGGATGAGGTAATCATGATTGGTCCAGCGTTTATAATCAGCGGTGTTCCTTCAGGATCGTCGTTTATGTCGCGCGTAATGATGAAAGATGGCTGCGGGAGTCGAGTAATATTTGAAGTCTAATTGTTTCTTGCATTGGTTGGTAAATAACAACACAAAAAAAATTATGTCGGAATATAACATAACGCCAAAGTATAAATATATATACTGTTGTTAGATGGTTTGTAATTTTTAAAAACTACAGTTGAAATTTGTAAGTACCTAGCTATTCTTCTTCCGAACTATGGTAATCAATACTCTTTATTACTATTATAGGGACTATTATACTATTTATACTTTAAATTTATTTTAAAAATCGAATAAAATGTATTCTTAAAAATTTAAATCTAATCATATTTTCCCCCCTAACCAGCGTTCAACTCATCCCTGTAAGGAAGTAAACCCTCATTAGTGCAAAAAGGAAATTAAGTATCCCTATAACGTTCCTAAATGGTAAAAATAAGGCAGCTTGGAACAAAGGTCTGCGAAGGGCGAGCGCTTCCGGAGCCGTGCGCAACATATCGAGTACCGCCCGCCTAGCGGGGTCAAAGATTAGGCTTGGACGTAGAGTGGTATTTTCAAAAAATTATTCATAAATTACCTACTTCGATAGCACCCGCGATTCGGTGTTATTTTCACGTTCATTATTTATCGGTCTTATTAGCTTGACATTGCTTATTAGTTGTCATATTACAAAATTTCTAGGTGTGACCCGTAAAAAACTAACAGATTTTACCTTTCCAAAAAATAACTACTCAGAAGTCCGTTGGTAGCTGGAGGATATTGAAGTTGTAGAAATTAAAGATAAATCAAGATACGTATATCGTATGCGAAATTGTATTCCAAATAATCTTAAATAAATGTTTGTAAATTAATAAACAAGCAATTAAGTTATTAAAAAATACTAAATAACCAGGCTCCACATGTATGACGCGTATTCAGCCATTCCGGACTAGAACTACATAGTTATTGGTGCCAATTCTGTTGTACAAAATCACTAAACTAAACTAATTTGACAGGACTAAAAGTCTAACTGTCCCTTTCCCATGAGTGAGGTTAAGTGAGGATGGCAATACTTTTCCTGTCAGATGTGTTTAGTTTAATGATTTCGTACAACAGAATTGTAATCATTACCTATCAGTCGCCTCTGCTTTTGTTTAGTCTCTAAGGCTCCCACAACCCAACTCGGCGTTCCGCGCAAACGATGGCCAGTGCCCCGCGCGCCGCCATCGACTCTTCTCGCAAGAATTGACGCGTGCCAACGTGCGACCATATTTTCTTACTAACTACATTAAATTCGAAGTGTTGTAATTTATTTTTAACAAAACAATTGTGAATCTTTAATTGAACTGTAAATCTTGGTAGAAATGAGGACGGAGTAGGACGTGGAAAGGTAAGTGTGAATATTTTTCTATATTTATTTTTAGTGTTTACTCTTATTTACTATACCTACCTAATTTATTTTAAAATTTTATATTTGGAACTTTAATACCTCTACGTTTAGAACCACAGGCCTAGGATTATTGCTACATCTCTATGGTTGGAACTGATCCCACTGTGACGTTTTATTATTTATCTAGTTTTAAATTTAGCATTCTATTTATGAAGAAACTTTTTGAAAACTACTTACCTCCGCCGTCGGGAAATTGTGATTGGGATTCCATTTTTTTTAATGAGGAGTGCCTAGAAACTGGTGGAAAAGATCAAGAACTGCCTTATAATTACAAAATATACATTGACTGACGCGGCATCGATAAAATTAAAGAAAAAAATATTATAAAACAATAGTAACAACCAACCCGAACCACGCCAATAAAATTATTTCGGTTCGGATAGTCCTAGGTCCTAGATGCACGAGGTCCTAAGAACATTTGGTGCCTTTAGACGACGCACTACGTACTTGACTTTCATACTCATATACTACCCACATGAGTCTGTAAAAAATCCTCGGATTGCTTCCCTCAGAAGTAACAGGCAACCACAGCTTCAAAGCACATGCTTCTTGGGTCCAATACTTGTTCTGAAGCTCCTGCATATCTATGCTTGGTAGATTTTTTTATATCACTAAGGTGGCACACAAGCACACGGCTCATCTGACGGTAAGCTGTCACTGTAGCCTATAGCCGCTAGTAGTACCAGGGTTATCACTAACGCGTTTTTGATGAAGACTGTGTTAGCATCATTACTAGCGCAGCGTATTCTTGTGGAGTGCTGGCAACCTTACGGCAGAAACAACACTACATCAAAGTAGCTTTATTTGACTGCGGTCTTCTGTAAGGTGTGATTAATATTGTATGCTGATTCGTGCCATAATAAACAGTCAGCTGCCTTAGTACTGAATTGAAATGAAATAAATTGTTTTGGTACATAAAACATGCCCTTACAATATATTATAATTAAAATCAAAAGTCGTTTATTTAGTTTAGGCCCTAATATGGCTCTTATGAAGGTCTACTTTACCACTGTCTGATCTGTTAAGACTGATCTGTAAGAATTTGAGGTAATGGGGAAAAATAAAAGTAGCGCTGATAACAGGATCAACTGTACACGAAACTAATACTGAAATAGCAAAGCTCAAAGCATTACATCAAAATTCATAGGCCATTAGGCTACCTAATTAAGGCTATACATTTTTCTCGGCAATTAACAATCATAGGAAACGTACGATTTAGTATAGTTAGGTAATCATACCCACGCACCGCGCTCTGATTTCATTAGGATAGTAATTGATTTGATAAATTGTATTGGAATAATGACACAAATGATTGCCATAAAATATATTAAAGAGTTGAGTAGAAAAAGAAGCCATGGAAAATCACCGCCTCTCAACTTAGAAGTACTTGGAACCGACGGGCCTGTACATATTAAGTGGAATTTATGTATCAAAAGAGGTGTACAAATCAAGAGTGAACTGATGAAAAAATCACCTTTACTTGATGAGATTGTAGAAAAAAGTACTTTAAAATATTTGACGCCACCGCTAGTCTAGTGGTCAGTATACTTGACTACTACGCTATATGTTGCGGGTTGGATTCTCGCCGGGGCAAACATTTATGTGATAAGCATTTGTGTTTGCCTTGCGTCTGGGTGTTTGGTATGTATTATAAGTATGTATTTACAAAAAAAAGTATATAAGTATTATATCAGCTGCTGGTTCCAATAGTACAAGCTTTGCTTAGTTTGGGACCAAATGACGCTGTGTGCAACCAAGTATTATTATTATTTTATATATATATAAATAATCAGAATCTACGGTCGGATTCCAGGGTCATTTTTGCTGAGAAGAATCAGGCAAGAAACTTAGCAATTAGTTGTAGAGTTGTTTATAATGACCTGATGTTGTATGCGTCCTTGAGGGGGGAATCTCAAGCGCGGGTCAGTGTCGATGCTATCTAACAAGGGCATTTGTAAAATGAAGGAAACCCATAAAATATGCCGACGTTGGGTTTCAGTGTAATCCTATTGAACGTGTATTGAATATCTATTGAACAGACTACAGACCTCTATCTAGGCCAATATGAGACGCTTTGTATTATATTAAAGGTAGCTTTTGTCAATCTGGTTTTGCAGTGCTATTAGTATTCGCTACTGATTCAGTAGCGAATTCAGTGATACAATTACTTTTATAGTACAATGTGGCCTAGGGGTTCTATAGTAGTTCCGTACACCAGAATACTGAACCATTAAGGGACACTCAATATATATATTGTAACAATCAGATATATCTAATCTAGAATGGGCATGTATGCAACGATTGGTGAACGTAATAGTCAAAATAGATGTTCAAGTCTAGAGTAAAATGGCGCTCTATTCTCTCTGCCTAGCCCGTGATCCCGGACTTGGCGACGTGTTATTATGTATGTAACTATGTAAATAATGATGCCAATTCTGTTGTTCAAAATTACTAAATTTAACTAATTTGACAGGTCTAAAGGTCTTGCTATCCCTTTCCCATGTGCGGGGTTAAATAATGATGGCAATATTTTTAGTATTTTTTTCGTAATTTTGTTAAGTTTAGTAATTTTTAACAACAGATTTGGCACCATTATCAAAGAGAATACAACACGTTACTAATATCTGATGCAAAATAGGATAACCCAAAGTGAGTCCTAAATTGTAGAAAATAGTAACTTTTTGAAAATGGA
This sequence comes from Falcaria lacertinaria, assembly GCA_951449985.1. Classification (NCBI taxonomy): domain Eukaryota; kingdom Metazoa; phylum Arthropoda; class Insecta; order Lepidoptera; family Drepanidae; genus Falcaria; species Falcaria lacertinaria. The sequence goes on along the minus strand of OX602119.1, from coordinate 2,291,967 downwards.
ACGTACATATTAGTTCAGTGTGCAACCAATGGAAGCAGTCAATTTCTGTAAATTTTACAACATTCCATTGAACAATTTATAAAATGGCTGCCATAAGAGCCTGGGGGTGAATATTTAAATTCACCAACAAACCTGACGTGAACGGCTGCAGTTGGCAGCGCGCGCATGTTTTCACGTTGCCTTAATTGGGTTAATTGTCAGTGTCAGTGTTTTGTTCTCATAAATATAAAAAAGACGATAAAAAAAAGGAGTTAATTTTTTTTTAAACTTAAGCAGGTAAGAGAATAGTCCGTACTTAATTATGTTTTTTTCATTGACAGACAGGTTTGTTTTTGTTGTCTTGCTACCTTTTCAGGACTAAATGTCTGAACGGATCGTAATAAAATATTGAAGCGGTTCATTTTAATAGATAGAGTGATTCAAGAGGAAAGGGTTTATGTATAATTCACTTGTGTTTTGTAGGTAATTGAATTATATGGCTAACGCTGGCCGTGCGAAGCCGGGACGGGTCGCTAGTCTACACAAATATTATAAAGAGGAAATATGTTTGTTTGTGTGGAATAGGCTCCGAAAAATTATTTTACCATTAGCAGCCGAAATTATCCCTGATAAACATAAGTACTTTTTACCGAGGGAAAATGCTTCATTTCTACGGGAAAACGGGTAATAGTATACTATATTGCAACGCGGGGAAAAAGCTAGTATGCTTATAAACTTAAAACATTTATTCCCGTTCTTCGTGATAATGCAAGTGTCGGGGAGATGTTCATTGGTGCCTACCTATTTCAGTGCCTATATATTTCTATTCAGAGTGGAAGCTAAGTCAGCCTCGCTATTAAACAACTAGAACGGCAAAGTATATAAGGTAACACAATATTAAACGTGCAACGTGAAGTAATTGTTGGTACACAGACCGGGAAATGCTATTAGGGCGCAACTGAATTAGCGACAGGCTACGAGGGGGCTTTCAAGGGGGTCGCAGCCTTTGGGGGCGTCTTAAAGGGGCGTTTTTACTTGAGAAACGTTAACGGAATAATGATAACGGGATACCTTGGCTTAGGTTCGAAACGGGAATAGGGTCAAGTGGTAATCAATATCGCACTTGGTAGGTATCTTGATCTACTCTTGTTTCTTCTCTGATTGATTTAAGAGATGCTAGATACAATCCTATGATAAAGGAAATTTAATTAGCTATATTTGGAAATCTCATAATTAAATAAGAAGTTCCAAGTTTTCCCAAAGGAGTACAGCATGGGGTTCTTCAAGAAGGGTGTGTAGAGATTTTTGGAGGGTCGGCAACGCGCGAGTGATACCCCTGGTGTTGCAAGCGACCATAGGCTACGGTGACCGCTTACCATCAGGTGGGCCGTTTGTTTGCCACCTTAGTGGTATAAAAAAAATATAAAAGAGTCGCTTTCTCTGTCACTGATAATACTAAACGATCCCGCAAGTCAATAGTTTTTTTCCGAAACTGTATTCCTACGGCAATATGAACTGTCGAAAAATATAATTAAAGTGTCGAAAATATATTTTATTAGTTGGTTTTCACTTAATAAAATATTACTTAATGCTTAAACCCACATTTGGGTTAAAAGTTGACTCTACAAAGTTCTATGCATGTGTTTGAATGCTCTAAATTAGTTTGGCGGGTTCCAGATTTTTATATCAATTGCTAAATATCAGCTACTCTAATCTATTACCTATATCCCATATCAGCAGACATAAAAATATTATTTTGGACTCTTAAAAGCTCCGCGTTATTCACTCTTTCAAAGAGCATTTAGTGGCTTAAGCCCAACGCAAACATTACAATCCTCCATAAATCCTGCCTCCAAAATGGCCAACCATTCAACGGAATGCTCTTTACATTTCGCCAAACCAGCGGTCCGCTAAAATTCGTCCGAAAGAATCGCTATAATAACCACAAATTCCGGTTGCGAGTGACGTGAGTGCATTGAAGTGAACGGGAGTGGAGGGCCCTTCTACGTCCGCACGAGGCCCCTCGCCGCTTCCATGCCCCCGCCGCTTCCAGGCCTTTCACATAGGCCCTCGCCATTCAACACTTGACCCGGAAATTAAGAAAGACCGATTGTTTCATTGCAGATTTATAAGAGGATAATGAAAGGTTTTGTTCCTGCTATGATACGATAATATGAGTTGATAGCCGGGGTTTGTCTGTGTATGTGTGTGTAGTGTTGTATAGTTGGCATGTAAAACAAACATGTTGTGTTTGTTTCAGTAACTGGGTTGCTTGTAGGTCATAACGATTGGGATCGATAGCCAACCATCGTGAGAAAATTGTTTGGATATTTATGTGTGGGCTACTCTAATAGTAATAGTAGCCTTTTACACAGTAAGAATTGATTAAGGTTTCAATTTTATTAATTTCGTTTATTTTTGAGTAGGTGTTCCTTTGTCTTCCTGTTTTGCACTCCTTTACCTTTAACTAGCTAGTTTCTTAACACAGTCTGCCAGATGTATCCATTCTAAATAACCAATTTCCAATTAATTCACCATTCTTTATATCGCATATAATATAATATATAACTCTATTAGATGCAACTTAATGCTTATCCACACTTTCACAATACTTTTTAATAATCTAGACTGCATCTTTTTCCCTCGACTTCGCTCTCTAACACTCATCATCTCAAACAACACATATTGTTACGAATTTGGCATACTTATTCATTCCACGACGCAGGACACTCAATAATGTTTCTTTGCATCTTATCCAAAACTGGGTTTTTATATATTCTTTGGCTAAATAAAAATCAAAATTAAAAATCATTTATTCAGTTTAGGTACTAATGAAGGTCTAATTTACCACGCTGGCTACGCGGAAAAACTAGATGAATATATAGCCAGTGATACTCATGAATAGTGTAGCTTTCCATTAACTTAAGAATTTACTTCTTTATAATTATTTTAGTATAATATTTACCATAATGTAATCAACAGAGGATATTGATAATGTTACACAAACGACGGCCTGTAACTGTATTAGTACCGGGCTCAAATAATTGAGTTATAGTCTGCTCTAATGAGCACCGAGCGCCAGTGGGGAACACGCGTTTGGAAATCGAATTTGATAAATTAAACGAGCTCCAATGATGCCACAATGTTACTTGATAAACAAAATGTATTTGTGCATGCACTTATGCATTACTGATATAGCGGCCGGCCCCGGCTTTTGTTTGATTTATCATTTGCCTGTTTAATTTGTCTGGTACCGATATATATAACATTTGCTTAATTCGGTATCAGATGGACTATGTTATAATGATCATTTTATCCCATATATATGTCACATCACACCTGATGTGACACCCTCACGTGGCAGAGTGCATAGAGCGCCATTTCACTCTCGACTTTTTTTGCTTCTTTTACATTCATCAACTTTTCATACACGCCTCCGGTTCCGAGTACTCTCATAATCAAAATAAATATTTATTCAGTTTAGGCCCTGAAGGCTTATGAAGGTCCAATGTACCACGGGCTCGGAAAAAATAACCACCCGAGAAGAACCGGCAAGGAACTCAGTGGTCTTTTTTTTTTTCGCTCTACGTTTCCGTCATTGAGTACTTTGGTAATTTGATCAAGAAAGTAGGACCTTGAATTTTCTTGAATATTTCACGCGTAACAAACATAAATTGCACATAACAAGTTTAAAGCGATAAACATATTTTCTATTTATTTACCTCTTGTAATCAATATGTATTACCAGACTTCGTACCAACTTTCACTTTACTAAGTTTTTCAAACTTTAAAAAAGCCCTTTGAGAATCGTTTTCGCAGTGAATGAGTTCTTTCAACAAAAGTTACGGCTAGCTGAGCCATACAAAAGTTACATAGGTAAGAATTTTTCGACATCAATCGGGCTATTCTTGCAAAGTTCATGCCACAAAGGTTAGTAATGGAAGTTACTTGAAGAGAAAAAGGGCAAATGAGATTTCCTGTTATAAATTTCAACTGGTAGTACCTATCTCACCTACCTATCTCAAAGTTGCTGAACATTGCGGTCTAAAGTATCTCAGAGGAGATAATATACCACTAACGTCTGATGTAATGTTTCGATTTAGCAGTAAGTAAGGCTTCCATTGTTATACGGGAAGATGTGGTGGCCTGGAGACCTGTAGTCCTTCATGTAGCTGCTAGTATCACAGATATTCTTTTGCAATATACAATTTTTTACACACAAAACTCGCTATTCACCTCCCAAGAACTAACAATAAAACATCTGCAATCACGAAGCTAGTTTTTTTTAGTTTCATAATGGAAAATTAATCGAGGAAATAAATAAACTTTCTAACAGTGCTATTTAAAAAATGTGGCAGAGTTCACAACTGGAAGTATTATGCGAGGTGTCATCAAATGCCACTGATATCTCGGCACTGTAAGTAATTGACAAATGAAATGCAACGTAAAAAAATCTGAATTACCTAATTTACACTGTATTTTAGTGAAACGCAAACAACCCTTGATAACGAGTGGTGTATTACAATGCCAGCAAGGACACAAGTGCACAACTCGACAGGAGCTCTCAGCTTTGTGTGCCCAACTAGTGCTTTTGAATGTGCACTAGCTGTCGTATCGATCCGTAGGTGTGCCGTGCCGTGTTGTGTGGAGGGAAGTAAGGACCGCTTGTTGATTTCAGGGCTGTTAATCATAATTCGAACGCATAGCAGTGTGAGAATACAAGTTCCAACTATCTCTCACACTTGTAATTAGTAATTAATTATTTTTTCCGAGCTTATTACTCATTAGCAATAAGTAAGACGATACCTTATTTTTACTCGACTGCTCAAAACGAAGGGTGATGGTTTTCAATACTTACAGTTTTATTGGCAACCTCTCGCAAGCTGATGCTGATTGTAGTGAAGCGTATTTATACGTAAATAAATATATCATCACGTGTTAGATATTGTATATCTCCACGAAAGCCTAGATAAAGGACCGGAGTCTATAAGGCTCCGTGAATTTAAGAGATGCATTATAATTTAATATTGTTAAATAATACTTAAGACAAGAAAATAAGTAAGTAAAGGGAATGGAAAATATCTCGCTCAGAGAATCAGCATTGCTATCCAGCGTGGCAATGCTGCCAGCATTCTTGGCACGCTCCCGCATGATTCTGGTTTGGGTCAGATTTTTTATCTATAAGTATGTAAGTTAAGTTCAGTTTTTTGTAAATAGTTTAATCTGTTTTATGTTAATAAAGGCAACAATAATAATATGCTTGGATATTATCACACTGCGCCAACTGGCCTCAAGCTAAGCAAAGCTTGTACTATGGGAACCATCGGCTGATAGAATAATTGTAAATACATACTTATAATACATACCAATCACCCAAACGTAAGGCAAACACAAATGTTGATCACTAGAACTACGGAAACTCGATAACAATCTCTAACACATATATAAATATCAACTGAGAAGCTTGTTCGAATCGCATACATTCAACTTTGAGTACGTACATCACGCTTAAACAGTGCTATCTGTGCAGCCAGGCTAGGTTTGTTAGTATAGCGATGGGTGACATCGCGTGTCGGGCACAGTAATCTGTTTGTGTTTCTTTGTCATGCCGAGGGCGGGCGTACAAACCACAGATATGTAACAGTGACTACACTTCTCTAACCGCTACTACTGACTGGAAGTTGTAGAACAAATTGCATTTTGAATATAGGTTAGGATTGATTGCCATAGTTAAGAAGAAGGATAGCCTTATCGTACTCGTTTTACTAGTTTCATTTTCAGGTCTATTCAGAATTTGAACTGAGTTATGTTTGAAATAATACCTTCTTATAATTTCTGTATCAGAATAAATGTGAATAATATACATTCTCAATGGCCACACAATTTAGCTTAGTCAGCGCTAAATTGTTCAAAGAATTTCTTAATGTTGTGAGACCTGGTACAGCAGGCGGTAGCCACTTATTATCTACAGAAGAATAGCATAAAAGTAACTGTAGATTAGATACTTGTTTAAAAATATACTACCAGAAATATATTCCCTGTATGTTGTAAGATTTTATTCCTATATATAGGTACTCAAATTTAATGATGTTTATGCAACACATTTAAATAACCCTTTGAAAACGCGCTCGACGGAAAGCTGGCTGGAAAGCGCTAATAAAAAAAAAGCTTTACAGACTTTTTCTGTGGTTACAATGCAGCGCCACATAATTATACTATTTTCTTCAAATAGTTTTCATTACTTTCATTACGAATCGACAATCTAGCTGCCACATATTTAAGTGTAAAAAAAATTCGCAACAATCTCACGCTAGGAATAAGTTCCGATAGTAAGACCGTAGTTTGGTGGTGAGGTTCTTTTTACTGGCGTTTTGTGTTGTGTGGCCATAATTCTTTTAAACAGCAGTAAAAGAATGGGACTTTCATTACAAAGCCCGGGGAACGTTATCTGCCTGCAAACTTATTACAATAATTATCTACCACGCTGTATTTGGAAGTGTTCTAACTTTTATATGTAAATTTGTGGCTACGGTACAGTGGTTTATAGTTCTCAGTGTTTATTTCTTTAACGTTTTTACTTTAGGCTTTATTGAAGGCGTGCTTAGAGCTAATTTAATTTTAGAGTTGGATTTTTATAGAAGTTTTGGAGCTGTGTGAGACGCACGCATCGTACTAAACTAACAAAGTAATTAAAAAAAACTCTTACTTTGACCGTAAAGTAAAATATCTAATACTAACTTTTTTAATAACTTCGTGCAGTCAATCAAAAAAGCCCACGCTGACGATGTATCTTCAAATTCTATTAAAACTATTCGATTATAATATATATTTAAAACTTAAGAGCAGTCAGAACTAGCGATTATATGAAGAGATTGATGAATTTTAAATAAGCAAAATAAGTGTGCAAGTCTATAGTGAAATGGCGCTCTGCCTCTTGAGGGACTCGACGTGATGACATATATATGTTTATACGGTATATTTAGTATGGTTTTTAGTAAGTAAATTTGCCAGTGCTCCACGAGGATACCCTTCTAGTACAGTGAGCCTCATCAACAACAGGGTTGGCAACTCGTTAGTGATACCCTGGTATTGCTAGCGGCTATCGGCTAGGCTGACTGCTTACCATCAGATGGGCCGTATGCTTGTGTTCACCTTAATGGTATAAAAAAAGTTCAGTTGAAATTACGAATGTAATAGCACAAAATAATGATCCATCTAAAACTACTGGTCGTAAGGCACTCTTGGCGCTATCGAGCCGAGTCAACGAGTTCATAGTACTTCATTGTTTCGCCAACACTGCAGACGAGCGATCGAGGACCATCCACTCTGCAGACTTCATTATACGGAATTCTGCCTTCCTGACTCCCTTCGAGAATATTCCAACTTCTAACGTCTATTGAATACACCCGTAATGATGCTCGCGATATTAACATTTTGTGTCCTTCACTCAGATATTAATATTGAAGCGTTTATTGAACGTTTCATAATTTATTTCCGCAGTGACGGATATTAATGATCGTATTCTAATAATGTAATATAGGTACGACTAAGTTCCCTTATTAATTCTGGTCTTCTAACGCAATAGGAAGGGATTTCATTAATTTTACTTGTAGGGTTTTCTGTGACTTCACACGCGTAGCAACACGATATAATTATATTACTTAGGGATATAATATTATGATTTAGAGTAGATTTAAAAATCATTTTGTTCTCGAATTAAAAAATATATGTAAAGAAATATCTTTATATATATTTTTAAATTAAGAATGTTGTATAAGAATTTTGTATAATGTTTCGTGGCCTCAGTGTGTATTCACACTGAGGCCACGAAACATTATACAAAAATACTACTTTTAAATAAAATTAGGAGCTACTATCACAGTTTGATCTTTAGACAAGCAATCAAATTTATTTAGTTCTGCATGAACATCCTACTAATATTATAAATGCGAAATTTTGTGAGTATGGATGGATGGATGTTTGTTGTCTTTCACGCAAAAACTACTCAACGGATTTGGATCTAAGCTCAACGCGGACGTAGTCGCGGGCAGAAGCTAGTTTAACATAATAATACACCATGCATGCGTCAATTTGGATACCTACATGTATTTACTAGCTAAAACGTCACCTGAACAGTGAGAATACTAGATAAATTTTACAGTATCTCTCGTTACAAGATTGTGATTCGTGATCTAAGAACCTTTTCCGACAAAGTCAGTTCTAGGATAAAAAGTTCGTCAGTAAACCTCCTAAGTAAAGCCCATATTTATGAAGCGACGGTGAGCACCATATAAACTGGCATTAAATATATCATAAATAAATACTAGATTGTGGGAATACGCCATAAATGTCGAACAGTTGGGATGATAGTGATAAAAGCGTAAATAATGTTGGCAAAGGGTCTCCCTGGGGCGTGTTACTGCGGACCTTGTTCTATAAATACGCGATATTAAAACTCCAATAACTAAGCTCTATTTATGTATTACGTACTATTAATTACTAATATTCACACTCGACTCCCTATCTAGGTAAGTAGTAGGGTTGCCCAACTATCGATAGTTCCACTATCGATAGTTGTCCTCGAAAATTAGTAACAATATCGATAGTGTTGTTACTATCGATATCACAAATTAGGTTGGAAGCAATAGTATCGATGGGATCGATACTATTACATGATAATACTATCACTAGTATCGATAGTATACATTTATTTTAAATATTACTAATGATATCATTTTTTTTCTGTATTGTCTTATATATATATATATATCGCCCCTTTGACCCCAAGGGAAGTCTGGAATCACAGTACCATAAGCTAGGTACATCAGTGAATGAGTAACTATCAATCTACTTAGTTACTCATTGCTCAATAAAAATACTCTTCCTAAATTATTAAGTACGTAAAGCATATTATACGCTCCAAAATAAACGTAATAACATCGGAAGCTCTGTTCAAAACTAAGTAAATTCGTTCTAGATATTTCCTATTAAACATGCTATGCATTACTCGGAAGAGAGATTAGTCCTCCAAGTTAAAACAATTCTTTAAGCTCGCTAAGTTTACGGCGACGAAGTTTATACACACGATACAGGTTTCCGGGTGATGTTCAGGGTTGTGCAAGCTTAAAGTTATTGAGTAGAAATACAAAGAATATTTTGCTTAACTAACTTAAACATTGACATCACAAACGACAGTTGAACACACTTATATATTGCTCAGTATACTCTGTCTGGTTCAGTATTTATATTATAAATAGGGGTATAACCGATATGTTACACATCTATACTCTATACTAATATTATAAAGAGGAAAGATTTGTATTTTTGTGTGATTGAATAGGCTCTGAAACTACTGGACCAATTCCAAAATTATTTCAACGTTAGAAAACCACACTATCACTGAGTAACATAGGTTATTTATTATTTTGATACGCGGGCGAAATCGCGGGGAAACAGCATTTATACATATAATAATATTACAAAAAAAGATATAATTTATGTAACGATGAAACAACTGTATTTTTTTGTACTACTAATATACGCTGTTTTCAGTAGCATAGGCAATTATATCTACTACAGAAGCATGCAGAAGCTAGTTTCATATCACTACTACACATGTAAAAGCGCCCAGCGTGTCGATACAATTTTCTGAAACATTTTAATCACAATCCACAAAGAACGCATACACCACAGCTTAAAACGACAGTAAACACTCCACAGAAAGTCCATTAAATAAAACACATGACGCTATTAATTACAAAACGTTCCGAGGCCGGAGTTTTAATTAAAAACAAACTATGGACTAGGATGTCTCACGGCTCACACGACACATAGGTTCTTTAATCTTCTAATTAAGGAGAGTGCTATTCTGCATTCGGTTCGTTTTTTAATTTTGCAAGAAAGGTTCAATTGCCAGGCTCAGCAGACATTATTACTCTGTTGGCATTGTCCTTAAGGATTTTCAGCTTATATTGGGGTCGATGTACGATCTAGCCCGATCAAAACACAGTTCAAAAATACTTCTGTATTAATGACTATGTTAAGAACTCAAGGTAGATGGAACTTTGCGAGTAATGAAGTGACGCCGACTAAAACTACGCTTTGCAGAGTAAATATACACAATTACACGCACACACCTACAAATAATACCATGAAACTACGCCTTGCCTAACCACTACACGTTAAAAAACCGGCGTCATTCGTTGTACGCAAAGTTCCATCTACCTTTTTAATTTGATCGGAGGTTTAGAATTTGTTCCTGTATTTGATATAGGTATTATGGTAAAGCCCGCGATTGGAATTTTCCCGAACAACGGCGATGTGCTCAACAATCTCACCAGTCAGTTAATAAACCATTCCAAATATTTGGACCAATGTAACTAATAATACAATTAGCGGGAACAGAGCAAATATTTCGGTGAGAGTGGTTGTCAACTGATGTCACCTCTACCGATCTCTTCGAGAACCCCTATGGGAAGGCGTAAACGTATATGTAGGAAAGGTAAAACCATAAATGCCTCTAGGAGATGTATTAAACGCAAATTAAATAAAGTAAAAAGTTTAACAGCTTAATCTTCTCACCATCTCAAATTTTGGATACCATTATAATTATCTAAGAGCGATCTATCTCCCAACCAGCCTAGCAAAAAGTCCGAAACTAATACAAGATATATGATACTGGATTAGCCTAATATTGGCGGTGTCAACCCTCGTCAAGCTATAATAATTGCCTCCGAGATATAGTACGTGGTCGATTATGCCTTGTCAACAACATGCCTATATCATCGTGATTAATGTATGTACATACGAACGTGATAAAGTTTGCCTACATCGCGGCACCGTCACAATGAAGACAATAGCGCCGACGGTATAGTTTGTACTCTACGCTCAAATTGTAATTAGTGAAGGCCCGACGAGTATGCCTGACAATTTTCAAATTACATTTGTATGTCTGTCATAGATATAAAGTTACACAAGCAAATTCTTCTTAAAGAGAGGTAGGGGGATTTGGGATTTCCTGTGGGTTTTTCCATTATAATTGGAGCCGCCCGACTGGGGACTGTACCGCCACCTTACAGAAGACCGCAGTGAAATAACACTACTTGATGTAGTGTTGTGTTTCTGCGGTAAGTACGGTTGCCAGTGCTCCACGAGAATATGTTGGGCTCGTAGTAATGCTGCTAGCACAGTGAGTCCTCATCAACAACATGGTTGGCATCTCTTTACTGATACCCCTGGTATTGCTAGCGGCTATAGGCTACGGTGACTGCTTACCACCAGGTGGGCCGTATGCTGGTGTGCCCCACCTTAGTGGTATAAAAAAACAAAACAAAATGCCACAAAATACTATAGGTACTATGTAGTTTATACTACAGAGTCGGCTTTTTTTGGTTAATGAGGGGGAAACCTTCAAAAGGGGAGCAGAGGGTATGTGAGAGATTCTTACTCACTAGCCACCGGGAGGGGGCCCCCGGCCAGCATCCGTGTTCGGCCTGCCTGATGGTAGGTAGCCCATACACACTTGCAATACCAGGCGTTGCACACAAGTGCGTTTAAACCTTACTTGTTATATAATTGATTTATATATTTATGTGAACTTTATTGTAAGCAAGTTAACTATGAATAGTGATTGTACTTTACGACGCCCGGGCATTAAACGTAATTGAATACTTAGAATCAGCTAGTTGAACAACTTCAGTTCAAATGTCGTCTTTAACGAGTTTCAGAGAGGTCCTTTCATTTCATTTCGATGACCCTATAAATGAGTCCATTTATAGGGTATTTCTGTCAAAGGAGTCTAAGTCAAAAGGTAACTAGTCTGACTAGACTCGATGTACCCATTGGTTATGTTAATGACCTGAAATAGCAGGTATTCTTTTTGTAAGGCAAATTTCAAGTTCAATAATGCTGAAAACATTCAATTACAGGACTTTTTATTATTCGCTTCACTATGTATGTAACGAAATATTTCAACGTCATTTAATTATACGGACTTCATGTTTGTTGAAAATTTTGTAAGATGATATATTATTATACTATATTATTTTAAGAGAGGTAGGGCGATTTGGTATATCCCTTTGGTTATCGCATTTAAATTGGAGCCGCCCGACTGGGGACTGTACCTCCGCCTTACAGAAGACCGCAGTGAAATAACACTACTTGATGAAGTGTTGTGTTTCTGCGCTAAGTAAGGTTGCCAGTGCTCCACGAAGATACGCTGGGCTAGTAGTAATGCTGCTAGCACAGTGAGTCTTCATCAACAACATGGATGGCAACCCGTAAGTGATACCCCTGGTATTGCTAGCGGCTATAGGCTACGGTGACTCCTTACCATCAGGTGGGCCGTATGCTTGTGTGCGACCTAAGTGGTATAAACCAAAAAAAAAACATAACTTTATCCAAATATCTCGACCCAAATAAATACACTTTGAAGCAAGATTAAATAAATAATAATAAATAAATAATAATGTTTGGACATTATCACACAGCGCCATCTGGCCCCAAACTAAGCAAAGCTTGTACTATGGGAACCAGCAGCTGATACAATACTTATATACTTTTTTTTTGTAAATACATACTTATAATACATACCATACACCCAGACGCAAGACAAACATATTTGTCACATAAATGTTTGCCCCGGCGGGAATCGAACCCACGACCTCTAGCATAGCAGTCAGGTGTACTAACCACTAGACCAGCGGTCTCGTCGATTATTTATTTTTATTATTTAGATTCGTTAAACTAGTAATAATTTACTGTAAATTCAAAGTAGCTGCTGGTCTTTTCAGTAAACGGTTTCGTTCTGGAAAGCATTTTGCCTATTGTGACTAAATGTAACGTATCTTATTAATTTTTTGTTGATTATTATCGCTGAGAAGTTTTGACGTAACTTCGTTTATAGCGAAACCTGTGTCACCTTATGTTCTGTCGAGAAGAACATACAGAAAATTAATATGCTATCTAAAGAGCGTCTTCACTCATATAACGGTTGGACTAATATTATAACACTTGCTCTAAATAGTCATATAAGCACCAAAGAGACTCAGAACTGAATTGGAAAATAATATAGTCACAGTAGCCCGAATTCAGCGTGAACTACAAATTGAAGTGTAGTTGGAGTGTTGAGATCACCGAAGCAATGGATAAAGTTCTTCAAATAAAATTACAAACTTCTTTTAAACTTCAACTTCACTGTTATATTACTTCGTTTCGGAATAAAACATGTCTCGTCTAAAAATATATCGATAGAGATTTTATTATGTTTCTGTCTGGATTGGAATAACATTAATCACCCTCGCCTTATCCCAAACATTATTGGGTTGGCAATGTTGGCATAGGCGCCACCAGAATTACTTTCAGGGAGTTGCATCTGCATCTACACAAAATTATACTAATGTTTAATTTAACAACATAAAATAGATTAAACTATTTACAAATACAGAACTTAACCTACCTACTTATAGATAAAAGATCTTACCCAAACCAGAATCATGCGGGAGCGTGTCAAGGATGCTGGCAGCATTGCCACGCTGGATAGCAATGCTGATTCTCTGAGCGATATATGTTCCAGCACGTCTGTGAGACCTCCTTAAAAAGCTGAAGAGCATCCGGGCCCCAGGGACCCAGAGTTTCAGCCGCTACTATTAACTAATACAAAATATTGAATTAAATACTTAGAAACAATTTGTCGGAGTCGTCACCGTGTTTAAACAATGCATGTGTACTTTTGTGTTCCTTGGTATATAAATCCACTAATGAGGAAGTTTGAAAGTAGCTTGAGTGGAAAGTGGACGATCAAGTGCATGTCATAACAAGGACTTTGCAGAGTGGTGAGGCTACGTAGCCCAAAGATTAAAGTGTGAATGGCAATGGTGATAATAATAGAGGAAGAATATATGGATGGGAAGATAACATGACTGGAAATAGAGATAGACAAGAGAGAAATACTGAGAAGGCTGATAGAGGAAAATGAAGGTAATATAATTACTATACTAGTGGAACAAACTTTACAATCCTACTATCCTACTAATATTATAAATGTAAAAGTTTGTAAGAATGGATGTATGGATGTTTGTAGCTCAATCACGTAACGTCACACATACGTCACGACACGACTCAACGGATGTGTATGAAATTATATGTATAGTTTGTAACTTGGATTAGCCTATAGGATACTTTTTATCCCGGGAAAATGTTAGGGACCTCTGGTATTCTAAGCTCAACGCCGACAAAGTCGCGGGCAGAAGCTAGTAATTCATAATGGAACCAAACTCTTAAAACAACGCTTTATCTCTCACAATACGAAACAGCTTGTTTATTAATCTCTGAGGTATTAAAAAGGTAAAAACTCTTGGCACGATTAGATCTCAGCTCGCGTACATTACGAAAGGGGCCTTAAATCTTTTATAATGAAATACCCGAGAGCCAAGAGAAGTAATTACTGAGACATCACGTTGGACCTCTTTTGTAACGTATCTTTACACTACATTGGCTGGAGGAATGAAACTTTTAATTCAGAGTAGATATTTATACTACTTTTTAATATGGATGAAATAAAAATCGATATTTTTTCTTTAGTAAACGTTTTCAACAATTGGAAATATAATTATGGTTAGGCTATTTTGAAAGGAAGAAAAAACATTTATTCGTAATCAAAATTATTTATTCAGTTTAGGCCCTAATAAGGCACTTATGAAATACTAACACAAATATATAAGACGGGAAGACAAGTGTAGAAGAAGAACATAGTGTCGTTATGAACGGTCCCAACTCAGCATGTGCTGGTCGGCGTATGACGGACAACCAGCGCTGATCTTCCGTATTGGATAAAGTATCTTTGAGATTTTCTTTTAAATGTACTGAAAATATACAGAGTACGCTTATTTCTAGAGTTTTTACACAAAACATCACGGACTGCACTTCGAAGACAAATATTGAAGCAGCTTCGCGGCTAACGAAGTCTTATATATCTTATATACTTATATTGTGTGAACGTGTGGGTGCGATAATCAAACACAAACGATAAACAAAATTTTACACGCCCATAGCTAAATATTTTTTTATTAAATGCTACAGAATTTATGTATATAATTACCATTTTGTTCTAAAATGACATTGACGTCAATCAGTAAAACCACTCATACGATCGTTTTACAGAATTTAAAGTTGTGACTTAGTTTATTAACTTCTGACTTTATGAACGCCACTTTTCCATTAGCAACTCATTTTGAGGTTTAAGACTTATGGTCAGAGGTTACGAGGTCAAAGCGACCCTCTACTTTTATTCCAGCAACCCACACATGCGGACACAACCCTAAGTCACTTTGGGCGTAAACAAAGCCACTCAACACAAGTGCATGAATGCCGGAACAATTTGGCTTTGATGTGGCATTGTGCATTGCTGAGGTACATGCGAAGCACAGGTGGGGTTAACTCCATCGCTTTTGGCTAATTGTTTCAAACTGGTTAGATTAATTCAATTAGTGGCTATGTGGAAATTGATAAACATGGCATAGACATGTTATAAGGAGGAATTAGTACTATGTAACTTAAGAAATAATTAATATAAAGGTGGATGAATATACGGGAAAGAATAAAGGATTTAAGACATCATTGGATTGCGTAAAGGACGTTAAAAGACGTTGTGAAGTGAATAATGTTCGGACGTTATAACATAAAAGCTTGTGAAATGACCTATAATAATATTTTTTCATATTTATTTTGTTATAATACATACTTATAATAATAATACATACCAAACACCCAGACACAAGGCATATCATTTATCAGATGAATGTTTGCCCTGGTGGGAATCAAACCCGCGACACCTAGCGTTGCAGTAAACTAAACACGTACTACCCCAAACGAATATTTGCATATGAATATACTTTTATAAAAGCAAAAACTATTCCAACCGGCATGGGAGCGTTACGCGATATTTTGCGACACGAACGGGACACGATAACATTTTATTGTTTCCCTTTGTTCCGGAAGAAAATTAATACACGGTTTTTGTTCTGTGCCTTTTTATTATTTAAAGTTGGGTGGAATAGAGTATAGTTTCACCTTTATGAAATAGTTTTGAATTTTGTTTGGACGCTCCTACTTCGTTTCCGCTAGTAAAGTTAAATATCAGTTATTTTTGGCTTTCCAACTTTATATGAGGGGGTTAAAGGTTTTTTAAATGGCTGACACGAATTTGCAGTGACATACATTTTGCGCTGTGTCGACACATTTCTGCACAAACAGAGTAACAAACAAGGAATGACGTCATACAATTTTAATAACCAATTAGGGCCTTTTGGGTCCAGCCTCAGGTGTTATGGGGATGGAAAAAATACCGGAGAAGTGTTACTTCGTGCAAGGTCCGTGTCCCTTAACATATTATTAATTATTTACATCTATCTTCATAATTAAATGGTAAATTTATCAGATCTGACTTTCTGCCTGGCCTAGAGATTGGTAAAAGCCCTAAATCACTTTTCACAAGTAGTTGTAAAATTTTTTACATTTTTTCCACCTGGGATTTAATACAACGTAGTATATTATATACTCTGAGATACAACTATCGAGTATTTTATTAACTTCATAAGTTAAACTTTGTATCTAGTTTCTTGTAATGTTATCAAACTTACCTTATTCCAGACATATTCAAATCGCTATCAGCTATGAAACGGTGTCCAAAGGACTTGTATCCAAAGACGTGAAATTAATTTAAAAAAATACTTTTCCTTACTAATTCGACTCGTTTCAATGTTGAAGCCGTTTCATATCAAAAATAGTAAAATACCTTGCCATAAAAGGTTTCCGCACTTGCCAGCATAAAATAAAACCTTCTTTTCTCAGTGCACATTATATCAGGCGTGTCATAAAACGTAGGGGCATAAAAGGTGACCGGGTTTTGACGCGAGGGAACCCTCCTAGAGGGGTCTGACAATGGGAGTGGAAACTAGGCTAGCTTTAATAGACTGGTAGGTATTTAAGGAAGTGTTACCAGCGAGATGGACCTTTGTGAGACACACACATAGAGAAGACAGACACAGACAGATATTACTGAGAGAGATAGCACACACACACACACTTGCGTGCATTCAGGAAGGAAATGCCTTCGCTTGAAGTTGGTAGGGTTGTCTGCAGCTTTAATGTCTGAGATAGTGCGGTGTCTGAAGTTAGCCGGTAAAGTTAAGTGGAGTTCTAATGCCTTTTAATATGGGACTACAGCTTACATTTTTCTAGAAAAATCTCTCTCAGCACACATTAATGATAGAAGATATACATGTATATTATGACGATATTGGTGCCAATTCTGTTGTACAAAATCACTAAAGTAAATTAATTTGACAGGTCAAAAAGTCTTGTTATCCCATTCTCACGTGAGGGGTTAAATAAGGATGGCAATACTTTAAATCCTGTCAAATTGCTTTGGTTTAGTGCAACAGAATTTGCACTTTGTTTATTTACCTTGACATACATAATATGTACATATCACGCCAAGTGACTCTTTTACATTAATTAATAATTAAGTGTTTATTTTGTTGAAGGAACAATGTGTCGCACGTGGTGGCTCGTGGTCGCTGTTCTGGTGGCAGCGGCCGGCGCTGATGAAGCTTCCGACCCTGAGGGGCTGCTAGAGCCGACCCTTGGTAAGCAGTTTATGTCTAATATTAGTTTGTATCTTACCTTAGTACTTACGTCCCACTATGCAACTGTTTTTGGCAGGAACAAATTAATTTATTTAATACAAAATTAAAACAAATACATCAGTCAGCATCAGTTACAATAAAAAACATATCCGGCCAAGTGCTAGTCGGACTTGCGCACCGAGGGTTCCGTACACACTTGTAGGTAAGGTAAAGGTAGGACAACTTCAAATGAGGTCATTATTCGTCGGTGACTCTCAACAGCGCGTTTCAGGAATATTTTAGTTACTTCGCTTTTTTTTATTAAATTACATATTTACGGTTTCCAGATTTTTTCCCTTCTTTCCGTCCCTTACTTAAGACACAGCTTCATGCCAAATTTCATGATTCTTGGTCAACGGGAAGTACCCTTAATTCCCTTGTCAAATTGCAAAAATATGCGAAAATTTGCGACATAAACGGTCATATATTTTCATCATATTCACTCACAGGTTTGATTATTTTACAGCCGAAAGAGACTAATTTCTTTTTTCTAATTTCAACTTTATAACTCCACGCGTTCTTGAGAAAGTCTTGACAGACAGACGGACAACAAAGTGATCCTATAAGGGTTCTTTTTTTCCATTAAAGGTACGGAACCCTAAAAAGTACTAAAACCTATGTAATTCCAACCGACAAACAACACTCATAAGGTGTGCGATGGTTCGCTCTATAAAAACTTGATAACGTAGCCCCCGTAGCGCTACGTAGCACTACGCCGTAGTACCCGGATCGTAACACATAAATCTATATGCGGAGAGCCATTATCCCGGTTATTATGTTGTCCGATAACGGAACCGTTACGGCTGACATTGGGAATTACATTAATTCGCTACGTGAACTGAAATTTCGCTACCTTTTGTAGCATCCTTTGTGTTTAAGCCCGGTTATGGTACACTTTGTAAATTAAACAATTGGAAATTTAAATTAGGTACGTACTCCAGGGCCCATTGCCTACAGCACGGAACTTCGACAATATACGGTAGATCAATTTCATTTAGCATTAGGATACATTTGTCGAGCTCTACATATATTTGTCGATATTCATTTCAAAGGAAATTCATTCCAGTGAAAATTCCCTAGAATTTTGTTAGTATTGAATTAGAACAACAATCAGATGAACCAATACTGTCAATTGTTTTGATTTGAAAACTTGATTGTATTTTAAAATACAAATTCTTGTTTATAAACAGATAATTATTTACTTTCGTAAATTAGGTACTAAGATACCTTGAAAATAAAACAAATTGAATTAAGTAATGCCTTATTTTAATTTATTTTTATATAAAATGTTGTTACATTACAGTTGATTTAAATTAAAAATATCTTGAACATTTCTCCAGTTAAAACCGTAGCAATTTTCTGCTCGTAAGAGGAGCGTGGGCAGCAGAAAACTATTTTTAATCAAGCCACTGATTAAAATGCGACGTACAACAACTTGGTAATGTAAAATAACGGTACACTATCTGGAATAATTACTATGATTATTATGTATATCATATTAGTCATATATATCTCAATAATATTATTATAAATGCGAATGTTTGTATGTGTTTGTACCTTCACGCCTCAACGGCTGAATGGATTTCCATAAAATTTGCAATAGTAGTAGCTTATAAGCTGGTTTAACATATAGCATACTATTAAATTCACTGCATATAACGTTATGTATTTTTGAAAACATTCATTGGGCTCACCAGACGTAGAATTATAAATTTTTGATTCTAAATTCTTCCTAAACCTTTCCATTCTATTCTTAGACAGGGGTCTACACTCTTTCATAGAGGTGCTCAACTAATTGAGCCATATGATCTGATCTAATGCCACTTATTAACGACTTATTTTTTATATTTCCATTTGATATTATATTATCAATGCAGGTAGACGAAGTGGCTGTTATTCTTGTGGGCTCATTAAATATGTCTAAATTAAATGATTTGAAAAGATTTTTAAATAAGCGTGCCTCAGTTGACATTTTTAAAGTATCTACATTAAAATCACCGCATATAACTAGTTTTTTATTTGTATAAAATAATTTTCTAAGCATTGCCTCCATTGTTGAACAAAATAAACGAATATCCAAATTTGGAGGTCTATATACACATAAGATTATGTATTTATCTATCTCTGCACAAGCTGCTTCACAAACCCGATCAACACACAATCTAGTGATATCATTTCTATCTTTGCACTTTATATTACTATTAAATAATATAATCGATCCACCACCCTCCGCTGAGAGTCTGTTAAACATACTGGCAATTGTAAAGTTACTAATATTGAAATGCACTGTGTCTGGTTTTAACCAGGTTTCTGTGAAACATAGTAAATCAATTGGAAATTTGTCTAGTAATAATTCTATGTCGAGAATTTTGCCAGAGAAGCGGTTAATATTTTGGTGTAAAAGGTGTATATAACATGCATCCGACTTCTCTCTTGTCTTACGGACTAGTTTAAAGTGTCAAAATGACTATTCACAGTGCTAGTAGAACCACTACTTAGCACTGTTTCGTCTCTTAAGCTATTCTTTGTTATATTAGATATAACAGAGTTAATATAAAAACCTAAATATGTAGCAATATGCAGTCTGCTTTTCTTAGGGATAAATAGTGATTCCCTGGTCGGTCTTACACCACTAATAAAATGGTTTGTGTCAAATAGACTAAAAGTTTCATCATATGTCGTCATAATATGCATTACATTATTTATATAGGCTAGCTGTTTATTCTCAGTCACAGTGTAGTATGCACTATAAGGAAATGTACACAATAAAATTATACCAGCATTTAGGTTGTCAACACATCAAAACTACTACTAAACTCTTTTCTGCTTAAGTTTAGACATTGACCTACTAAAATTATTATTATTGTGGAACTGTCATGGTTATTTTGTCTTATTTTATCTACAATTTGTCTATATGAGGCTCCTTTTTCAGTTACTTTTATTTTGGAAATAAAGAGGGTTCCGCGCAAAAAACACCCATGAAATTGGAATAAAAATTAATTCATCGCGTACGAAGTCGCGGGTACGGCTGATAGCTATACATATATATATATATATATATATCCCTGGCTCTTATCTTGGTAGATATTTTGCGTATATGTATATGTTGCAGTCAAAACTCATTACCAGTCAAAATTACTTTTGACTAGCGCAATCAGTTAAAAGTACTTTTGAACGTAAAAATATATAATATTATAGCCCGTGTTACTCAACAGAGATAACATCACTTTGCACATTGAAATAATTTTCACCATTGGCTCAATGGTTCTTCAGAGAGGCATACAAACAAATTTTACCACCGATCATTTGAGTATAGTAGTATCTCACAGTAGATTATATACTACAAGTAGTATGCAATCATTGTCCAATTTCTCTGTAATATTCACCGTGTTTTATTAGGTGAATTGAATCACACTGATCCCGAAGGGGTGCTACGCAGGGAGGTAAATAAGTTCGCGGAAACGGGGTGTTGGCGGGAGGTTGGTTTTTTTTAACCTGCACTAATTGCGGGACTGCTTATGAGTATAAATACCAAATTTTATATAAATCGAGTTATCATCGGTCAAACAAGTCAATCCGGAAGAAAACTACAAACATGGAGAAAATCGAGTTTCGTGCTGTCATCAAGTTCCTTACCAAGCAAGGAAAACCTTAAACCATTTTAGAAGAGATGTCTTCTGTTTACGGGGTATATAGAGGAGCTTATATCGTGTTTACTTTACTCCGAGCCAAGAAAAGAAAGAAACATAACCTCCGAAGCTTCAGCTTATGGTTCGCCATATTGTTATTTAAAATTGATACAACGGCTTTGTTCGACACGTGTATGAGTACATGAAGCTTTTTTTGGATAGAAACTCAACCATGAATATTTTCTTTTACGCTGTTAAATTATATTCAAAGTTTTACTTAAATAGTCAATAAATTTAATTAGGAACCGTGGTAAGAATACATAGGACTATCTGTTTTTTTTGTTTTGTTTTTATTTACTGAGAACACAATAAAATACATTTCGTATTATAGTAGAATAAATCTAGAGTGCGTAGACCACCAAGAATGCAAGTTGCGTCATGCTTCTTGACAATTATGAAATATTCCGATCCGAGATATTAAAAAAAAACGAGAATACTCTGAACGAGATATAAATCAGACATCAGTATACTTATCATGAGACGTTTTTAAATGTTTATTACTACGGCTACGGTGACTGCTTACCATCAGGTGGACCGTATGCTTGTGTACCACTTAAGTGGTATAAAAATAGCTTTTATGTACATTAGTACGCCATAAGTGCGCGCCTGCATAATTCCTGCTATTTAAACCACAAACCACAGAACACGGAAGTGAGTTATTTTCTGTGGCGCGCTATTGCGAGGTAATCAGCCCACTATGGTTAAAATAACCACCTTAAAATCCCTTATTCCATAGTAATCCTGATAACGCGACCTAATGGATGTAGAAAGAATGAGGAGAAATTAAGGAAGTATTTTTCAACCGAACTTCGAAAACGATAAGCGTAAGCCAAATATAAAAAAAAAATTATGTCTATTATATGCTTCAACCACATTCAAAGTTATAGGAAGTCTCCTTGAAGCCTAACGCAATTGTTGGCTTCTTGAGGTACCTTCTAAACAAGTCTAATAACAAACGAATTATTCGTGGCATTACGTAAAAACAAAACTAAAAATGTACGTAGAATTATCCTCATTCGGTGCTATACCAAAAATAACAACTCTTGAACAAGATTTTCTTTGAGCACAATACAAGTATTTCGTGGAAAATACCTTTTGTTACTTTGTGTTAGCAACCCGCAAATAGATGTTTACAAGAGAAATACTAAAATAACATAAATGAAATCTGTCCGTACATTCGGGGAAGAGCAAGAATTAATATTTTCCAAGGGAGGCTTACCGAGTAGAATCTCCGGAGATTATCTTCAAAGTGTTTTTATGTCTATCGTCGTAGGTCTGCCCTTATCGGGGATCATAAGCGGACGAGATCAAAGACATTCTGCTGGTATTCCAGACGTCCCTTCTATAAAGTAACTATTTTATTCACAAAGAAAACATGTAAACGGCTGTTCCTTTTCATATTGATTTTCCATGAATAAAGTCACGAGATAGATTCTAAGATGGCGGTTTATTCCACCGTTTGAAACAGCTAGGTACATTTTCAGAATTTCTGAGGAAAAATATTTCTTTGTGTATTGATTTCAATAATATATTTTACCTTATCACTACATAGAATAAAACAATGTCGCTTCCTGCTGTCTCTCTGGCCCCATGTATGCAGTTGTTTAAAATAGATATAGTGATTCAAGAGGAAGGTTTATATGTATAATTAATGTGTGTTTTGTAGGAATCTAACTTATATGGCTAACGCTGGCCGTGCGAAGCCGGGGCTGGTCGCTAGTTATGATAAACCATTGAAATTGCGAACAAGCAACGGTCTGCCCGCTAATAAGCGAATACCGTAGTCTATAGATGTTCACAACTTCAGAGAAATTGTTCAATCGTGAATTCTGTATTAGATTCCTGTCGATAGCCGTCCAGTTTCTCTGTTGGCTCAGCAGTTCAGCACTCTCTCAAGGAGCTCTTTCGTAATAAACAGATGCATTCAGTTAGTGCTACTTTGCAATAGTTTTAAAATTGAAACTTGTATTGTCGATAGACTTTTCTTTACCATAACCAGCTCAATTAGGGAGTAGATTATTAGTCACTATGTTACTTTTTTTTTATGTAAGCTTCTTAAATAGACATAAACTATTTTCCAGTTGCTATACATAGAATGGTGTGCAATAAAAACACGTAGAGAATAGATTTCCTCATCATATATCATAGAGTAATTCAATGACCTTTTTTATTGTATCTCTTTGTATATATTTCTCAACATAGTATATTATCTAATTTAACACATTCCTTTCTTCCGTCATCGACTTTGGAATATCACCTACTTCATTTTAACACACAAAACAAATATTTGAAACTGTTTGGAAGCGCTCAGCGAATCTCTAACCAATAATGGTGGCAGTGGTCCGTTGGATTTCAGTCCTGAACCAACAGCTCGATCGGTACGGCGTAAGCAAATATTCGTCCGGTTAGCAAACGGGCGGGAGCCGGCATTGACATGGTAATGTATTAGCATTCGGGGAGTGATGGATGTACAACGAAGATAATGTAATGTAGGAGATAGTGCTGCGAAATTAAATATTCGCTTTTATAACATCATCCATCAGTTGCGTGTTACATCAATGATGTGAGGTTGAGATGTATTGGGAGGCAAATGTACAAACAAGTAGATGATATTTATAGTTACTTAGACACTAGTTAGATACAATTCACTGATATATATTGTAACAGCATCATTCTCCTGCCCTTATCCCATATAATTTGTGGTCGGCGTAATATGTATTCCTCTTCTATCCTTCTCTATCAGCCGTCATATCTGTATTAACTTCCTTTCTGGCCATGTAATCTTTCCCACAATCTATCCATCTTTTCTTAGGTCTATCTCGACCCCTGTACCAAAATCGAATGAAATCACATCTAATCATCCTATAGACTAGTCCTATATATAAAGCTAACAAGATCACTACACGTTCAATTAAATTAGCACGAATTTAATTAATAATAATAAAAATAATGTTTGGACATTATCACACAACGCCATCTAGCCCAAACTAAGCGAAGCTTGTACTATGGGAACCAGCAGCTGATATAATACTTATATACTTTTTGTTTGTAAATACATACTTACAATACATACCAAACACCCAGACGCAAGGCAAACATATTTGTCACATAAATGTTTGCCCCGGCGGGAATCGAACCCGCGACCCCTAGCGCAGCAGTCAGGTATACTAACCACTAGACCAGCGGCCTCGTCAATTGTAATTGTAGACAAAAAATATATTACAAGTGATTACTATTGTAATATAACTTAATTGGCCATCCACACTATCAACCGAATTATAGCGCCTTATACGGCCATAACAGTTTGGCGGAGGTTGCACGTTGCAAAGTGTTAATATAGCAGCAGGCTGTGTGCTCCCCGATAAGCCTGAAGCCCGCTCGTTCCGGAGGGAATTGAGCGCGCTAATGAATTTGGGTTCCCTTGCGTTCTTAATAACCAATATAACGTTAGGTTTTAACTAGTGAACGCTTTACTCAGGTTTTTGAGTATTACCTCATATCTCGAAGAGAATATGAATATAAATATAAACTTTGTAGTGGTAATGGTGTAACAAAGTTCATTGCCAAAAATTTTATATTTAAGACCTAGTATATATGTCACCGGAAGATAACAAGAACCGCAAATTTATAAATTTCCTAGGAAATTCTAGGAAATTTATCAACCTTTGTAGGATTGTAAACGAGAGTTTAATTATATTGAATTGATTCAGGTGTTACTTTGCGGAAATTCATATTTATAGAATACAAAATATATTACAATTTGCTTTGTCCGCTTAAATGAGTGATACGGTCGAATGGTCGATGGTCGGATGCTATCCGACCATCGTCCTGTGGCGCTGCTCCAGCATCCAGACCTCGATGTGACATCACGCTGCTCGACCAACGCAGCGGCACCGTGATGATGGGACGTGGAAGTCCTGAAACACGTGTCGGAACAAACCACGCCTGGGTGCAGGCCGTTCGACCGTATCACACTCATTTAAGCGGACAGAGAGTTTATTTGTATTAATTTACGTTCACCGTTTGTAACATTGTAGTCCGACATGGCCGTGATAGGTTAGAAGGCTAAGGCGGGTGCGAAGTATAGCGGAGTTCGTATTTCGTAACGATGTGTGATATTTTCATCAGCCTTATTAAATTGTACATAGCTCTATTTCTGCTGTGCTGCCACTAACATTGGTGGCTGATTTCCGGCGGAAGCGTTAGGTGTTACGGTCTGTGACATGACTTCATTTCCTCACTTCCGTCCCGCGCCGGAAGTGGACGTCTAACAGCACAACCTACATTCCACAGTACTCGCCACAAAAATGTTTACCAGATAAGTTCGTTTCCTGAAATCAAAATATGAAAGTACAATAGATAGATAGATAGATACACTTTATTGCACAACAAGAGGATACATACATTGGAAACATTTTATATTTTATCGTACAATTGGCGGTCTTATCGCATAATAGCGATCTCTTCCAGACAACCGATGAATGGACTAGAGAAAATTTGGATTCGAACAGTGGCTGGTAGTGTACCGTCGTCATTGTTACCAATTACAATAGTACTCGAGTAGATTACTAAATACCTAAGTACATATAAAATAATAAAATATTGAAATAAATAAATTATACTAAGGGTGCGAACATAAAAGATAAAGTAGTGGAAGAAATAGTTCAGTAAGAAACATGAGAGAATGTAAGTGGATTAGTGTTGTAAAGAGTAAGTGAGTGAGAAATTATGATGTTATCAGTAAAGTAAGAAAAGAACAGCATGAGTGATATCAAAAACAGGGCTTGTATAAGAAGAAGATGTTATAGAGAAAGATAGTGATTTTTGACCAAGTTTTGAAAGGAAGTAAGGGTCTGAGCACATCTCACAGGAACAGGCAGAGCATTCCACAAACGAGTTGCTTGGATCGTAAAAGATTTGCCAACGAAGTCGGTGGAATGCGCCGGCATACATAGTTTCAGTTTCTCTGATGTCCTCCGGGGCCTCGAATGTGAATCCTGAAGAAATGCAAACCTTTCCTTAAGGTATTGAGGGGAAGACGGATTGAACAAAATATTGTACAGTAAAGAAATAATATGAGCATTACGGCGAAGTCTAATAGAAAGCCACTTGAGTTTTTTGCGAAATTCGGATACGTGATCATATTTGCGAAGTCCAAATATAAATCGTATGCAGAAGTTTTGAAGTCGCTCAAGTTTATCAAATTGGACCTGTGTGAGATCAAGGTAGCTGGTATCCGCATAGTCGAGGACTGGTAAAAGAAGGGACTGAG
The DNA here is from genome assembly GCA_951449985.1 of Falcaria lacertinaria. Classification (NCBI taxonomy): domain Eukaryota; kingdom Metazoa; phylum Arthropoda; class Insecta; order Lepidoptera; family Drepanidae; genus Falcaria; species Falcaria lacertinaria. Next base: position 2,265,343 of record OX602119.1, on the reverse strand, counting down.
CAAGCGCAATCTTAGTGGTAGTAGGCATAAAGTTACGCAGTCTGCGCAGAGATCCTGCAGTCGCGAATAGTCTCCGACTAGTTTCCTTCAGTTGTGGACCCCATGATAAAGTTTTATCTAAGTAGATCCCCAGGTTCTTGACTATGTCACTATATGGTACAATGGTGTTGTTAAAAATCACCTGGGGAAGCTGTGACCAATTAATATGGCAGATTTTTCGCGGGCTACCTATTATTATGGTTTGAGTCTTAGAGGGATTCACGAGAAGTCCATACCTTCGGCTCCACTCGGCAATTTTATCGAGGTCACTATTGAGTGCAAGAATTGCGTTGGGTAATGTATCTACGGAAGCTTGCGTATAAATTTGTAGGTCGTCTGCATAAAGGTGGTAGGAAGAAAGTAGATGAGTGGATATAGAGTTAATAAAAATTGAAAAGAGTAACGGAGATAGAACGCCACCCTGAGGAACGCCAGCGCTGGTATTGCACCAAGATGATATGCTATCATCAATGCGAACACGCTGCCGGCGGCCACTCAGGTAACTGCGAAACCAGTCAATCGCCACCGGAGACAAGTTAAGAGAGTGCAATATACCGATAAGAATGTCAAAGTCAACGGTATTGAAAGCGTTGCTGAAGTCAAGCAACGTCAAGACCGTTAACTTCCCACACTCCATACCTAACCTGATATCCTCCGTAATATTGACCAGGGTTGTGACGGTGCTATGACCACGACGGAAGCCGGATTGGAAGGGATTAAGAAGGTTATTCATGCATAGGAAGGAGTTCAACTGGTTATGAACTAGACGTTCCAGGACTTTGGAAAGGAAAGGAAGAATGGATATGGGACGATATTCTGAAAAGGTACTTGGGTTGGGTTTTTTAGGCAAAGGAATTATTTGGGCATCTTTCCACGCAGAGGGAAAACACCCAACGGATATGGAGTGGTTAAGGATATGGCATATGATTGGAAGGATTTCGTCGAGGATGGGAAGGATCATATTACGGCTGATACAGTCACATCCAACAGAGTTAGATGTTATAGATAGTACACTCTTCTCAACATCACCGGCGGTAAAATGACTAAAGAAGAACGTAGAATGAACTGGGGTAGGTAGCGAAGAAAGAGATTGTATAGTATTCATTTTAGTGGATTTATCAAAGTTAGAAGAAGATGAGAAATGTTGATTAAGGGAATTGATATCTAGGTCTTTAGGATTAGAATCTGGGCGCTGTTTTCCAACCCCCATTGATTGGAGAAATTTCCATACGCGAGATGGATCTTCGTCTTGAACTGATTTGTGAATGTGCTGGCGTTGTGCGTTCCTACATACCCTATTGCAGACGTTCCTAACAGCGATGTACTTACTCCGGTTGGAGTCATTTTGCCGAGCCTTAAGTTTTGATTTTGCTGCTGCTTTTTTATCGAGAAGTTTACGGATGTCAGCAGTTAACCACGGTGCAGGCAGGTGTTTTATTTTAATCGCTCGAACAGGGGCATGTACATCATAAAGTTGAATGAGCTTGTTGTTTAAAATATTCAACTTTTCGTACGTAAGAAAATACATACAATACATACGTAAGAAAAATATTTGCCTTTTTCCGTACTGAAAAGCTAAGTTTATATTGCTGAACCAGGCCATACTTCGCTGCCACAGTCTAAAATTAAGTATTAGGAAAGTTAATAAAAGTATATTTCCCGCTTCCGTAGGAGCTTTAGAATAAAAACACTTCTAGTATAATATAAATGTAATAAATCTTCTAATTAAATCCATGTAGTTTTGCGGTCACAAAAATACGGAAGCTTTATTTCTATATAAATAAAGATAGCATATCGTATTATTATAATGTGAATTTAGAAATTAACCTTTAAAAAAAGCCCAAACAAATATCTGTGAAAATCCAGTCACAAACCCATAATACGATTACAATTTCACAACAAATCACAATACGTTCATTGTAAATTTATACAGAATCGATTCTGACCCAGCCAGTACGAGCGATGCTTCCAATAATCCGATCAGACATACATATAGTAAGAACGTACGTCACATCTGCCCGTTCTATTTAGCTCCGGGGGGAATATTCCCAGATCTTGAGTGATTAAAGCTGTTTTTAAAGAAGGCTATAAATTGCTTTTATAGGCGTGTAAAGGAAGACCTCACTCCGAGCATTCGTGTGTCTTACACATTTTTTCAATCGTTAGCGCGAAGATAAGGTTAATTAATTTTCCTTTTAAATGTGATTTTTTTAATGTAAGGATCTAGTCTTATGTTCAATTTGATCCACAACAGCTAAAGCCTCCATAGTCCATGTTCTGAATTTTTGTATACTCTTGGTTACATGATAAAGTTAATTTATACTTTAAACGAATTCTACACATTCATATTCGTGCTCAGAAATTGTGATGCGATGATATAACATCGCTTTAGTAATAACATTTTCTAATATACATTAACGTTCTAACCTTCGTCCTTACGTTAAGTAAGATTAAAATAATTATGATGATATTATTAACTGAAATTAGCAAATATAATTTCAGTTTTCAATATCGTTTATATTGAAAACTGAAATTATAATTGCTAATTATATTTTCAGTTGTCGAGCTGGTTTCATTTATCTTCTCAATGGCGCCTCCTACGCCAGTATTAAAAATACCTTTTAGAACATTTTGAACATGCTGCGTTATGTCTACGTTAACTTGGAAAACCTACGTTAACTTGGTAATTTAGACCTTCATAAGAGCCTTATTAGGGCCTAAACTGAATAAATGATTTTTGATTTGATTTGATTTGAGACGGGGCAAGTCGGGAGCTTTCCACCCGGGGCATGGGGAACAGGGCAGGGCTATTCTTGCGCTAGTTACCGCGCTATCACTACGACTCAACTCAATATAGACCAGACAAGCGGCCCGCCCCGGCTTCGCACGGGTAGACATTTATCAATTATTTTCTCTACCCGTGCGAAGCCGGGGTGGGCAGCTAGTATAGCCTAAGCCTTCCTCGATAAATGGACTATCCAACACAAACATATTTTTTTAATTCAATCCAGTAGTTCCTGAGCGCGTTAAAACAAACAAACTCTTCAGCTTTAATATGAGTATAGATAAGGGTACTGTTCTCGTTTCAGATTTGATGGTCATTACTATAATAGTTAATTTATGTATGGTATATTTTTTTTAGTTCAATATGCCTGCATTATTATACAGTGATGTCCTACGTTACAAGCTAATAAACGCATAGTTTTATTAGAAAGTGTTTAAATAATATTTTGTTTACATCCTATATCACACATTTAATTTATAATTATAATTGTGCTTGCAGAAGATTGTTTACTACACCAACCGACACAAAAAACTTGAAAATACAAACACACCTTATCTGGAAAATACAGACAAACACGTCAATATGTATATAAATAAAGCGAAGACTATCGACTGATATTTGCAGCATGTTATCAATGTTTATGAAACTCGCCGACGTCAAGGAGCGTTTGGCAAAACACAGCAAATTGCTTCCATTAGTGTGCATTAAGTGAGGGAGGCTGCACAAGCATGGAACACTCTTGAGGGGCTTTCATGGCCCGCAAAAGTTGTTATCTTACTGAAACTTTAGTTTAGTTGTTTATTATTAGTTGATAGTTGTAAAACTGATATTCACGTCGAATTTTTGTTCTTTACCTGCCTTAATCTGTTGATTAGCCTATGGGAAGTGACTTTTATTTTAACTGGCAATATTTGATAATCGTTAACTAATTATTATGATGAGAAAGGGTCAAAAACTTTAATTAATGATGTGCCGGTCAATAAAATATTGAACTTTCCGTTAATACGAAAATAAATATGCTACATAAATGATCGGATTGGATTTCCAAACTTGTACAGTACATGGTAGAATTCCGGCTTGGAATCGAACTAATTGATTTATTCTTAACTTAGGATGATAATTTCCAATATTTGGAAATATTACAAGATAAGTCCAATATACAACTCGGAAGAAACGTAATTAATGCGACTAGTTAAAACAAAAGCCAGGATTAGATAGATTTTTGTTCAGAATGAACGCGCTAACAATTTAAGATATAATGACTTTTACCATGTGAAATTGCAGAATCTGTTTTACGTAAAATATTCCAGTTCTCGAGTGACAGATGCCTCCGTTATGCGAACCATATATTTTAGTGCACGCTTCGGGTATTCTTCGTTGGAATTTCCATACGCATTTAGTGTATGGTAAGTGTGTCTGGCACAGTGTGGCAGATTATGACATTCAAAAAGGTCTATTCTATGTTCCGTAACGTTACGTAATGTATTTATCTATACTAATATTATAAAAAGGAAAGTTTTGTATGTGTTGAATAGGCTCTGAAACTACAAAACCGATTTCAAAAATTCTTTCACCGTTAGTAAGCTACACTATTATTGAGTATGTATAGTAGCTGCCCGCCCCGGCTTCGCAAGGGAAGACAAAATATTTAATAAACGTCTACCCGTGCGAAGGAGGGGCGGGCCGCTAGTATATTATAACACACGGTGCTGCTCGTGTAGCTCGAACTTGGCTTGACACGCTACCGCGTGTCTAAATTTACCTGCTGTTATTTTCGCCCCTTGTTTTTCTTTTCATTCACAACTGAAAATCAGTAACCGAGGCTGTTGAGCGCAGTTTCGGTATTTTTATTCTTATTTATGTAATGTGTTATATTGAGTGTCAGAAAGAAATGTATTTCATTTATTTTTTATGTTATTTGTGATTTCGCACCCTTCCTGGAAGAAAGCAATAAGTGAAAACAACAAAGTTTTCAGAAGCGTAAAAAAACTATGCCATAAAAAAAAAATTAGCCGTAAAAAAACTAAGTCCTAAAAATACCTCACCTACTGCAAATGTTAGCTAAGAGTAGCTGTTACGTCCGAACATAATTTTATTCTTGAACTAACCTATTCATATTTTTCGAGAAAAACGTAAAAAAGAGTGTTACCACAATATTCCTCAAAGCCATAAAATTAAATGCTGGAGTAAGTACGGTTATTGATTTGTTACTAATTTTTATACACTGTGGTTAACTGATTTAACTTTAGTTACCCATTTATTCACACTCTGGTCTCAGTCTAGTGTCACACTAGTGTAAAGATGTAAGTATAGGATACGTAATTATTCCACGAGCACTTCATTTGTGTATCAATACTTACATACTTGTTACCTTGTTACCTTGTTTTGAATAAATACATAAAATTAGTTACACTAAAAAGTGTCGGTGAAAGTTGCGTGGAAGAAGTAAGTAACTAGACTTGCACGGCACCTCTCTCTCGATCAGATCCTAGAATAGGCATTCAAGTTTATTTACGTATAAACTTTTTTATAAATCTTCGTGAAACGTTTGTGTAACTGTAAATAAGCTTTTATTAACCGGGAAACTTTTAAACTAAATAAACGTATATGCATTTACTTATTTATTGCAGTTGAATAGTACAATTTTCTTATGTTGCAGAAATTAAAAATTATTGCTTTTATTCTCTCATTTTTTAAGATATTTTTATGAATTTTTTTGAGGAGGTGTATTATTTGACGCTTGATTTTTTGGAATAATAAAAAAAAACGTGTAAGTGAACTTACTTACTTATTCCAAGTAGGGTGCGATTTAGGATTTACACTGTTATAACTTATTCTTTCAAACGCAAAAAGCAAACGTCACTCTAAAACTCATTTACAGATAGTTCGTTGTTATTAGAGAGATGACGCAGATCTTTGCTTGGGTAGCACTGCAAGTTAGTAGTAAGCTGTCTGACGCTTACCATAGGGTCAATAACATGTTCGTCTCTTTACTTGGTGTACTGTATAATTTATTCACCGTAGAGGTCTCGACATCGGGCCTTTGACCTGCGTAGGTCACTTATTCCGACGCAAGTTTATTTTAAGTCCAGCGTTTAGATATATTACACTTAATTTTACAGTCTTGTTTTAGATTGGTGCTTAGACACTGATTGGATAGGACTCATTTTGGAGAACGAAATTAATTAGCAATAGTTTTAAGGGATCCTGATTAAATCTTAACACGCAATGCTGAATCAAATGATACTTTTTTTTTATAATATGGTGGCACACGAGCATGCGGCCCACCTGATGGTAAGCAGTCACTGTAGCCTATAGTTGCTAGCAATACCAGGGATATCACTAACGAGTTACTAACCATGTTTATGGGGACTCACTCTGCTAACAGCATTACTACTAGCGCAGCTTATCCTCGTACTTTAGAAAGTACCCAATACATAAGTGCCAACTAAAAAAAACGACATATCCAAAAGGCTGTATCCTATTCATTCATTATACAAAGAAGTGACATATACATCGAAGCACATATAAATGGCAAGTTATCAATATCTCTGGGATATTAGATAGTACATAAGTTTTATTATGAATTGAGTGTCATGTTCCTGAATTGAGTGTCATGTCCTTGAATTGAGTGTCATGTCCCTGAATTCTGAAATACAATACGCCTATCAACACATGAACAAATTACATATATACAACTAACGTAACTCTTCTTTCTTCACGGTAGGCAATAATTTACGAGCACGGTGAAGCGAGGTACGGTTGTTTCTGATCGTGGCAGTAAAATAATAGAGGTAGAACCATACTTTATTACAACACCCGACGGTTACACCAGAGAGAGTATCAAAAGTATATTATCAGAGTGCATAGACAATGGTGCTTATTCAGTGGTAAGAAATCATTAAACTTAATTAATTTGTCAAGGCTTAATGTATTTCCATTTTTAATTACCCCGCACATAAGAAAGGGATAGCAAGACATTTAGTCACTTTTAGTAGGATCATAATATACATGTGGGGCGAGCGAGGTGATCATGCTCAGCCACCGCAAGGACAAGATCTTCCAGCCAGGCGGGTGTTTTGCCTGGGGAACCGCGGCTCCGACTGTTCTAGTCGGAAACTTGTATATATGTTGAATTGCGTGGCAGGATTGTGACGTATGCAGTAGTCACTCGTTGAATGTTGTCCTGCTAGTTAGTAGACTTCTAACGTTGGTTTATGTAGCGGTGAGGTCGCTACATACAGCCTGCTGACAGACAGACGAGACGGACAGCGGAATATTCGTAATAGGGTTCCGTTAGTTACCCTTTGAGTACGGTACCCTTAAAAGACAGTGAGTGTATATATGTCATACTGCTTACAGGTAAGGTAACTGTACAATCAAATGCAATGAATAGAAAGCCAGTTAGTTAAGTCTCGTCGTGAGAAATGCGTCACGGAAAATCCTTTTTGCCTAAGCTGCCGCTCCATGGTAACATACAATATTAATTAACAAATTGCTCCCATGATTCCCGAGCAAGTGGTGATATCAAAGTAAGCTCTCCCGTGGAATTGGAAATAATAGCCGTTCATTAAATTGATACAACTCATCAAGCGGGATTATTATGTACATTCAATTTAAACTGAGTGAATTCGATATTGATATTTGCTTTGTTATAGACGAAGCTTTTCGTTAACCCCTAGCCATGTAACATTGATAATATTGATATATACCTACTTTTAAAGCATTTGCAAACCATGTAAGTAATATTCTACACTCAAATGTTCTTTAATAACAATCCAATGCCTCACATGTCGTCATTAATTTCTTGTGATACGAATATTTATGTAATATTGAACTATGAAATTTACTATTGTACGCGACGTGTCGTGTAGCAACATCGTAAGTGCGTACGTACGTACGTACAATTACAATTATAGCTAATATTTAAAGCGTCTCTTTATATAAATATTCAAGTAATATTTTTAAGATATGCAGAGCTACAATACATTCAATATTCAATATACAATATACTTAGTATTAATCAAACACAACGCATCACGCTCTGATCTTATCCTGACTGTGTAATCAAATATTTACCCATCTGAGCTAATACGAATATGTTCTTAATAATTTGCAAGGTCCTGCGAAATTCCTCTCCCGTTTGTCTGCCATAGCGACCGCAATCTCTCACCGAACCGCATCGATAGAGGTTCTGATTGTATGTACAGACCTCTGTTCCCAAGTTCTTGTATCTATATAAATTGACGCTTCTGGGATTGGAAGATAGTCTGAAACCCTCTTCTTGTTTTAGATATAATAACTAAATTCTTCAGATAATTTTCTTTGTTTCGCGTGAATGATTAAGGTTCTTTGTTATATTGATTTGTTCCGCATTGGCCCCACATCTTCGGCCCACATCCCAAAAAAATCCTTGTAGTATCCAATGTAGCGATTTTCAATGCTTTCTGAAGTTTCCAATAAGCAATCCAAAACAGAAGTAGATCATAGGCACATCCCCTAAGTCAGAGGTAACATAATATAGTATAGTGACAAGCGTGCCTTTTGATAAGCGGATACCTTTGATACAAGTATATAATCAAAGGCGGTTACGTGGCCTATGGACACTTGCGCCTTATTCGACAACAATGTAGCTTTGTCATAATCCTATTTCTTAGTAATGCTTGGCACGTAAATCTTTTTATATTCTGAATATTCGCATTATTTTATCAAAACGTTCAATCATCTTTTAGAACACAAAGTGCCTCTAATTTGAACGAATATCCAGTGACTGAATCCTAAATCGCAGCTGCATGAAATTCTCAGTCAATTACATTCATTATACAGTCTGATACAGGACTTTTATGTAAAAATCCATTAGCAAAAGCTATTCATCTTCACGCTCCTGTGAGCTGAATTAAATGCGAAAAGGTTTATATTTACCATTCGGGTGTATTAAAACTGGCGCTTACAATGAGGGTAGGGTAGCATTATACCGGAAAAGACGGCACTAAGAAATCAACACAAAGAAAAAATCTTACTTGGTCAACAGTACAAGATACATAAAAACATACAGACAAACATAGAACACTTTCTCTTTTTTTGTCGGTGAAAAAATGAAGTTACTCTAATTCAGCTTAGCTTTTTTAGGCACTTTTGAACGGTAAGGGTTCCTTACAGCAGTTTTAATATAACATAATTCGTGTTTCTTTGGTAGGTGACGGGTCTGAAGCGTGAAATTTCCCCCCGTACCCGCGCTGGGGTATTTACCCCCCCTTGTATCACCCTGCATAATCGATCGACTCTCAGTGTCGCAAGCCCAGTAAGGGATAGTATACAACTTGTAATAAACCTGTTTCGTGATCATGTTTTTGTTAAATAATTTATGTTTCTGCTTTATAATTCACAAAGAACTGTGGCGCAATTAAAAGGGATAATGTTAATAGGGATAGCTTTAACATATAAATACAGGGATACCGTAGCTTTTGGGTCAGCATCGCGCGAGTCATAGGTACCCCTGGTGTTGCAAGTCCATAGGCTACGGTAACCGCTTACCATTATACGGGCCGTAGGCTTGTTTGTCATCTTAGTGGTATATACCTTATGTTTCCTCAATTACAGGAAATGAGATCTTGCGTAAGTATTTTTTGATACGAGTTGAGTAAAGTCCGCCTTAGATACAAACATACCTCATTATAATATTGGTATGGAATAATTAAATTTTCCCAATAAAACAAACTTTCCTCAGCATTTCCGCGAAGTTGTGCATGTACCTTTACCCGAAGCCTAAACTTTCATCAAAGGCGAAGTCCCTTGGAGACCATTAAAAGTCGCGATGGCCGCCCCCACGCAGGCTTCCGTGGTTTTCTACTAATTAATATTGACTGCTTTCTTTGCTTTTGGTATTTTTGTGAGTCTTACCATTTAGTGGTGTAGTATGTACAAGTACTTGATAAAGTATAAAACTTTTATATACCCGCCCCGGCTTCGCACGGGTATAGACGTTTACAGGCAATATTATATATATATATATAGACATATTTCAAATATTTTTTCTACCGTGTTTTAGACGTTTACAGGCAATTTTAATTTTTTTCTCTCCGTAATACTCGTACTTCAAGAAATATTCTAAAAAAAAGAATTAGCGAAATCGGTTCTGCTGCTCTCGAGAATTGCGCTTAGCAAAATATTCAGCGATTCATTTTTATAGTATAGAAGTATTCTTCAAGTATTCTTGGCACGCTCCCGCATGATTCCGGTTTGGGTGAGATCTTTCATCTATAAGTAGGTAGGTTAAGATATGTTTTTCTAAATAGTTTAATCTGTATAGAAGATTAGACAAACATACATACACTGATATACCCCTTCCACCTGATGGTGAGCACTTACCGAATGGTCTATGGTGGTTTGAAATATCTACATTTTTATCTACACTTTTTTTTTTACAAAAAACTTTTATATCAATAAAAGACAAGCCCTTTCATTTGATACCCATATCAAAGGAATTAATGTGAAACTTATAAATTGACATCTTGAGGTGGCCGCCATAGTAGATAAAAAATGGCGACATTCAACTAATCGTGCATTGTCACCGGAACCAAACTTGGAAGTCAAATTTCATCTCAATCGGACCCTGGAAAGTGGGTCCAAATTAGCTCGCATGATTTGATTACTCACACCGGACAGCTGAAAAAAATCGTATAATAATGCATAATCATCTGTCTTGGTTCCCTATTTTCTTAACATTATAAACTCATTATTTATTCACTTCACATATCATCATATATGTTAGCTATCTATGTCAGTTAGTCATAATATAATATATGAAGTCATTTAAAACCAGTTACGAGTTTTATATCCCTTTAACAGCTTTCTCACGGATTTATATGCGTGGAACTTTGCGGTTTGCATGTAAATTTTACATCCACGAATATATCGCATATTATATTTGCGCTTTCTTCAGTTAATATGCGCTGAACATGATATGAACGCTTTAATATCATCCTCATCTACTAATATAAATTAATTAATTAAAAAGTTGGGCTACTTGTTTTCTTGTTACAAAATCATGAAGCAGCTTTTACAAGAAAACTTACATACAAAAGAGTAAAATAATCCATCAAAAATATAAAAGAAAAGCCTGGGAATACATTAGGTGATTCTGATACGCCTTAAAAATGGATGAGTACAAAGGAATCAAAACCCTAGTCTCAAATTCCTTGAGTACTGGATCTTTTTACAGACCTTCCACCGAGTAAATAAAGTGCCCAGACGAAAAACAAGTTAGTACCATAAATAGTATATATAGATCGTGTGTGCAGTGCAAGCTATAAACGGGAATCGAGTCCGTGATTGCGACCAGCTGCAATATTTTATCCCGGGATTTGAAAGAGTTCCAACAGGAATCGAAGTTATACTTTTTTTAAAAGCTGTGTGACAATTTTATTAAATGTACCTATGTACTAGAATGTTCTTCTAGGCATTATAGGCATAAGAATATACCATCAATCACCTAATTAGTCGGGTACATACAATAATAATAATTGACATTATTTTTTGTCTAGTTCAAAGAGACGTTACACTATAACGCAAAAAAATATAAGCCAATCTGTATCTCATGTAACTTTCATAAAACTCAGCTTATTTATTTCCGTTTGAAGATTACATGGCCCTTAAGCTACGAGCATATTCAATCTCCGTAATAACCTTTAAAAGATATATTTATAGTATCAACCTCATTTTTGGAATAATATAATCAGGATAATCTACAGAGAAGTATACAAAGTACCAGAGAAGCTTAATAACCAATCAAACTAAGCTCTCACTTTCAGTTAATGTTAAGCATAATCCTTAGTCGAAAAAACGGATTCTAAGTAAAAGGAGAAACGCGGTCCTGAGATAATCCTATATTAAGGGCGGTCTAGACTAGATGGCAAGGATTTAAAATTATTTACGTAAATAAAATCAACAGCTTTTTTTTTACGATGGCAAGCGAGCCATAGTGCACCACGTGGCTGCAAGTGCAGTCAGTGTGGTGCAAGAATTTTACATACGACTAGGTATTGCTTCTCCACGTATGCAGGTTTTCTCGCAATATTATCCTTAAATCCGAATATCTTGTGTTGCTTATAATCATTGTACCTACATAAATGTATATACTTATGACTACTTACTTATAACTTTTAAAAAAAAGCAGCTATTTTTTTTTTTGGGACAAAAATGTTTGTTAGCTACCTTTTTCAAAGCTTTATTTTCTGATCTTCGTACTTACTAAGAACGGATATGGGATCGGTCTACTTCTACGTATAATTTTGGAGACCGAATTATTTTGATGATGTGACTCATCGGTAAGTGTTTCACTACAGTAGGAGATATCCTTTACTATCGTCGGCGCGGCAGGAGTAAAACGTTGGAATTCATTAGCTGGATAGACCCTTCAGCTATGTTTAACTGATAAGGATTATCTTCAAACTTTGTATAAGCCGAGACGACGCTGTTTTTAAAGTCTCAGCGCTATGAAATTTGTGTTTACTGCCTACGGGCGAGTTTTGTTGAAGATGAAGAAGATGTTGAAAATTTTTCTTAACATTCAGTGGCAAGTATTAATGTTTAATGGGACCAAGTTCCTTAATGCGGCTTGCAGTGGGGTTTGTGAAAGAGTATGAGCGGACTGTATGTATTAACGGAATTTAGGACGTTGGAAAATAAAATAAAACACAAAGCTTGTTCACATTCAAATGGCGGCGTTAGAAACGGAAGAGGATGTTTTGTATTGGTGTTACCACTTTAAAAGATAGATAAATAACTCTTTATTGTACACCTTAAAACTATAATACAGAAAGATCACGATATTGCACCTTTAAGATTATGTTGGATTGCCAACACTTGACTGGTAGACATCGTCACGTTACAAAAAAGCGGCCGGCTGTATAACCTCAATACTGAACGCGTGGAATTTGTTCCTGAAGGGGATCCCCGAACGCACACTTTTTTAAGCACTTTTTGCTGACACCTAAAAAACTATAGCACGTATCACAGAAGAAACAATTAATTTATCCTTTCGGCTGCATAAATAATTGCTTAGCTTACAATAGTAGGCATCTATCACTATCTTTTAGGCGTATCGTACGCCATCCATAGAATAGATATATAATATACTAGCGGCCCGCCCCGGCTTGCACGGGTAGACATTTATATCAAATATTTTGTCTACCCGTGCAATGCCGGGGCGGGCAGCTAGCCTATGTTAATCAGTGATAGTGTAGCTTTCTAACGGTGAAAGAATTTTTGAAATCGGTCCAGTAGTTTCGGAGCCTATAGACATTTATCAAATATTTTGTCTACCCGAGCGAAGCCGGGGCGGGAAGCTAGTTTAATATATAGCCTATGTTACTCAGTGATGATGTAGCTTTCTAACGGTGAATTTTTGAAATCGGTCCAGTAGTATCGGAGCCTATTCAATACATACAAAAATACAAATCTTTCCTCTTTATAATATTAGTGTAGACATATTGTATTTGTATAACCATTTGTCGCAATAATGGTGATAGGTAGTTATAATAGTGGCTACATGTTTTACCCTGGGGGGCATACAAATTAAGAGGGTGCTGTATATATAAATAGACTATGCATATTTTTACCTTATCGACTTTTTTAATGTTAATTGATCTTCTCTATTTGAATATTCTTAATTTTCACTTGCTGTATAAGAAAGCCAAACACGTACCGACAAAAATTGCAAGCCCTCAGTCTACGATATGTAGACAATACAATATGATTTACATTACAAATGGATAAAGTGCGTTATAAAGCTGTTTATATTCATCAGCAGGCCGGTCACGTGGGCACTCTCTTTTATATGTGTGTGTGGTATGTGTTCTGATGTGTGTGCGCTAGGGCTGTCACTATCATACTTGTGGTTTTATTTTTAGTTTGGTTTGAATAAAAAATCCCATTAGTATGTAAATTCGAATTTTGTTTTGATACATGTAGGCAGAAAGTACAGAGCAACATAATATTGCTATTTTAATTAAATTAATCATGACATATTCATTTTCCCTTACTTAGGTACAGTTTCAAAGTGTGTTTTTATACCACCAATGTGGCAAGCAAGCATACGGCCTGCATGATGTAAGCGGTTACCGTAGCCTTAGGCACTTGCAACACCAGAGGAAATAATTTGAAAAAGGAAAGAATTGTTTTCATCTGACAACCCTGCACGACATACATATGAATCCTACCGGTTCGTTGATTTATGGAGCTAATCTCCATGACGACGGAGCAGTGAATTTCAGTCATATAAATGTTATCCGAAATGAAAACGGATGGATATAAGGTAATAGAGGATAAGTTAAATATGTATATCCCGCATCGATCCCAATATTATTTAGCTTCCAAGCCGACGTCACATAATCTCAACGAATTATAAACATGCTATATTTAACTTTATACTGGAATATACAAAGTTGATAATTGAGTACAGTTAATAACATTAATCATCGTTGTTGGCTGGTGACATAAACGGCAAAGTTATTGACTTAATGACAAACAAGTTGAATTTAGTTCTTCGTTTAAAATTAGCAAGCTTACAGTATATAATGTAGCTAAAAGTATGTATGATATTTATGTTTAAACTAGCGGCTCGCTCCGGCTTCGCTCGGCCTGCGTTAGCCATATACGTTAAATACCAACAAAACACAAATTATATACATAATAACCGTGCCTCTTGAATCACTCTATCTTAATCTCTTATCTTAAAAAACGCATCAAAATCTGTTGCGCAGTTTTAAAGTTCTAAGCATACATAGGGACAGACAGACAGCGGGAAGCGACTTTGTTTTATACTATGTTGTGATGTAGTTTTGCGTTTGATTCCGGATAACCACAGCTGGCGCCGGTTGTTTCTCAGCAGACCTAAGAGTGATTAAATAGAATAAGAAATACATGTTTTAATTAGACAGCATAAAGTTTAAATTATCTTTGAAGGTGCGACTGATTTTGGTATCTTTGCGGATATTTGTCTCATAAAAATTAAGGATAAAAACAAGTATAATCAAAGGATAAAACTTAACTATGCGTTATGGCATCATATAAAATTTAAAGGTGATATAAACTATATACGAAAGAGTTTTACGTAACAGTACAAATCCTTTCAGTTGCCACGCCTAGAACACGTGAATCCATGTCCTGGTGATTTACGAATGCAATCTCCAAGGCGACGGAGAGTCTCACATGAAACGTCTTTATAACTACACTGACGAGCAAAAACAAGGGGTCGGTTATAAAAGTAGCGATTTTTTTTAAACATGGTTTGGTATAACTTATAAAAGTCTCTCCTATACGATATTATTGTATGAAATAATATTTTACGCAAGGAACCTATGTTATTTTCGTATTGCTCGTCAGTGTACTTATATGTATTCCGGCGTGGGTGCTCAGTGTTTACGAGATTTTTTTTCTCATACAGATGGACTTGGCTGATGTTCTGTATGTATGTATTATTTGTAAGATAGGATAAATAACAAAAATAATATAGTAATACATGAAGCCAGCCCATTTGTCCTCGTATCACCCACACGCCATCGAAATAATATCCACGAGGCGCAAGGAGTCAAATTCTTTGTAATGTCGGCTTCACTCAAACAAATTGAAAATGTATCGCTACATCTCCACCTGTCAACAATCTTCCAGCGAATTTTCGTGCCAGGTTATTTACAACCTAACGAACATCATTATAAAGTACAATATTGTGAAACGTGGTACATTTACAAATGTGAATAAATAAGCTCCTTACTGCTGGAATACAATGATTGACATAAATACGTGTCACAATAAGCTCCTTACTGCTGGAATACAATGATTGACATAAATACGTGTCACAATAAGCTGTAAGGACTGCTGGAATACAATGATTGACATAAATACGTGTTACTTTGTGTACTTTCGGGTGTAGCCAGAGCCTAATATACTCGAAAATACGGAGAATTTGACACGTGCAAAGAATTAGCTTTGTGTGAACCTTTCAATATATTTCCATATTCTTGCCAAGCATTAACATAATAAGTAGATAATTTAATTTAAAAAAATCGTAACATTAATGTCTGATAGTTATGAAAGCCGAGTTTAGGAACAGTATAACGCTCTGTCTCATTCTTTGACATATGAAATGATAGTGAGAAAATATTGGCCTTACAGTTAACCTGGTTTATATTTCTTCATTTAAGGAATTTAAACTTAAATTTAATTCGTTTTTAGTGATGAAATCAAATACACCTAAGCAGCTACGAACGTAGCTGATTCGTAGCAACACGTAGCGCGTAGCTCCATTCCGTAGAACTTACGACAACTAGCAAAATTACATGTAAAACGTATACATTTCATTTTTCCAAGCCTACATTGAAGTACTGTAATTTATAGATATATGGATGTAATCAATGTAATCAATGTGCCGGTTTCGTTGTGACTATTACATCAATGTCAGACCTCGCGGAACGATTCAATTTACGAAATGAATTTTTGATCAGCATCGGTTACGCACGAGGCAAGGTTATTTACCTCAATTCGCCAGCTCCCTGAATTGTGAGTTGTGTACAATATGAGCCACAAGAGGGCTCGTTGAATGTGACCTGTTGTATTCGAAATGTCCGACTTTGCGGGTATAAAATATGGGGGCAGGATAAAGGCTGGAATACCAAGGGTCATGTAGGGATAACAATGGGAAATATATCGCATCAGTGTACGCGCAAAAAATGTTTGTATTTCAAACAGAATAAACAAAATACACACGAATGCTGAGAGTTTCGTAAATGCTTTTTCCAGATTTTGTTATATT
This sequence comes from Falcaria lacertinaria, assembly GCA_951449985.1. Classification (NCBI taxonomy): domain Eukaryota; kingdom Metazoa; phylum Arthropoda; class Insecta; order Lepidoptera; family Drepanidae; genus Falcaria; species Falcaria lacertinaria. Next base: position 2,248,709 of record OX602119.1, on the reverse strand, counting down.
TGGCTGTTTCTGTATCGTCCTTATCTCACAAATACCATTAATCAAAAGATTTTCCTGTTCATATTTCATACGTAACATGAATTACCGTATTCCGTGAACTTTCATTTTATAAATACAATTATATCGAGTATAATACACAGCGAGTATAAATTTATATCAAATATTATATCAGATATTTGTTATAATATTTCATGTACCAAGTACTTAATAAATGCAATTCAATCGTTTCCCTTTGTTGAAATTCTTTATATTCTATACGTGTATGTATTGAATTAAGATGTCCTCTGTACAGTGCCGGTAGCAGGAACATTGTCGACAACGTATTCGAAAACGTAACTCGCGAAATGTCAAAATTGTCATACTAATTTTTAGTTCCACTTTTCACAGCCGCAGCGCTGTTCATTTCCCAATACAAAAATAGTCGAAGGCGATACGAAAACGTTGTCGACAATGTTCCTGCTACCGACACAGAACTCAATAACTTTAAATTCGAATCTCTTAATGGAACTATTTGGTCATTTTGTAACTATAAGTAATGTTTAAATTAGTTCAAGACTGTAAGTTTTCCTGAATAAGTAAATAAATAAATAATATTATATATTGTTACGTTTCAAACTTTAACTGAAGTACTGTATATGGTTTAATAATTTCAGACATTAATAGAATAATAAATGAGGTATGTTTTATGATAATGGGATATATCCTAGCATCATCTATGACAATCTACAGTTTTAGATTAATTCAGGTCTTAAATAGCGTTGATTTATATTACACTAGCGACCCGACCCGACTTGGCACGGTCAGCGTTAGCCATTTAAGTTAAATACCTACAAAACACAAATGAATTATACATAAAAGCCTTCCTCTTGAATCACTCTATCTATTAAATACCGCATCAAAATCCGTTGCGTAGTTTTAAAGATCTAAGCATACTTAGGGACAGGCAGACAGCGGGAAGCGACTTTGTTTTATTCTTCGGTTCGGATGTTCTATATCCTTAGATCTTTAGGATAAAAGACTATAAACGAAATTGCACAGGTACTTTTAAAGTAAAGTATTTCACTCTTTCACGAGCTTCGAGTTTAATGATCCGAAACAGGTGTTTCGTTCAGATGAATGGGAGGCTGGCAACACGCACGTCTCCGTAAATAGGCTAGCGCCTCGAGTTCACTGACCCGCCTGACGTTACCCGCTTAACCTAAATTGGAAAAGTTGTCCCTCCATGCTTCTCTGCACAGTAATCACAAGCGACTCTGAAACTTTGTCGATTTGCTATATGGTAAACTTTTTAGAATATGTATGAAAATTGTATTTTTAATACCGAAGTCTTCTTTGTTGACTAGCCGCATACAAGAGATTTTTTTTAATTTTCTTTTTTAAATTGCACATTTTACATATTTTTGTCAATATTTATTACATTTTTACTTACGAACTTAACTGTGATTACAAAGCTATTTTGACACAATATATATGCTACACCAAATGTGTTAATTTTGTGCAATCAAAGTCAGTATAATACAGGATCCAGAGGAATAAAAATTTATTATTATTTAAGAAACATTTTCTAAACATAATTTGATCTAAGAAATCCCCTCATATTTTAAATTATAACGATAAAGAGGTTAAGAAGGGAGGAACAAACTGGCAGTCTCGGAAACGTGTTTATCTCTGAACTCGAGGTGAAAATTGAGTTAGGAAATTGCAAAAATATTTCCCTGAGATTAACTTAATTATGGATGAGACGGCTAATGTAAACGAGTTGACAGTTTTAATAAATTTACTTCTATTTAAATACTATTTTCAGGACAGTTTTCAACTAAGTAAATAAATATTGTAATATTAATAAATAAGAGATAGAAGAAATTACTTTTATTAATAGTGTATTGCAACAGGACTGCAGTAAAAGAGCGCCTAGTAATCATATCGTAATTTTAGTGTCGGCAACGCGCGAGTGATACCCCTGGTGTTGCAAGCGTCCATAGGCTGCGGTAACCGATTACCATCAGGCGGGCCTTATGCTTGTTTGCCACCTTAGTGGTATAAAAAAAAATATCTACGTACTTTCATGAATATAAATGTAACCTTATAGACTGGGATATACATAATTGATAATTTATCCAATGGCACAAATAAAGATATAATACTGAGATTAGTCCAATCAAGTGTGTATCCTTTCAAATGCATCCGGAATGAGCCCATCCCTTCTGGGCGCAAAATCAGCATCAAAATCCGCAATATTATCTGGAACGAATGAATGCTTTCATCAAACAAGGAAATTTTGAAGTTCATTGAACAATATTCGATGTTAGACTATCTATCTCAATAGAGGATGAAGATATCCCAAATCTACTGACTGACTACTGTCAATATAGGTAGTAACTTCGTGGAGTGTTATTCCTCAGCCTTGGCCTAATTAAAGTATTTTATAGTAAAAAGGGGATATATTATATATTGTTTGATGGTAAGCGGATACCGTAGTCTATAAAAGTCCACACCACTGTCTAGTAAGTGAAACAACTGCATTACATTAACTTCATCATCATCATATCAGCCATAGGACGTCCACTGCTGAACATAGGCCTGATTAATTTAAGATACATTGACTTATTCAATTTAATTGTGGAAGGCAAGGCTGGTTTGAAGTCAATATGGAAGAGAGCGGGAACATATATTTATACATAGCAAAATGTAGCCATTTAATAATATTTAAGGGTTTTCAACAGTTATGGATGGACAGCGCGCTGCCAACCTTGAGAAACTAACGGGCGCACTTTAGCCATTACAGCACCTCTTAGAACAGCCCTAAATTACCAGTCGATTGACGGATCACTATAACACATCTTTAGATGAAGTACGTTCAACTATCGTCATATTTATTATTATTATTTGAACGTTCGATAATTATGCTTATTATATGACTTCAAATTTCATATTTCAGCTTTATTTATTTCAAATACTAACATCAAAGCAACCCCAGCGTGATTGACGAAGCCAAAAATGGAACTAATATTTGATTCGGAACTCATATCTAGTTGGGAAACCGTTCGTACTGTTTCGCCACAATTTTACCGACCATATTGATATATTGTTAAAGTTGCGTAACTGTACCCGATATAAATAGTCAATAACATGTGAGCTTTGGTAAAAGTAATTTAAAGTTAAATGCTTTCCGTAATGAACTCAGTTGATACCTATTTAGATTGTGGTTTGAAATAAATGATTCGATTTGATGATTTTTTTTTGCTATCCAGCGTGGCAATACTGCCAGCATTCTTGGCACGCTACCTCATGATTTCGGTTTGGGTCAGATCTTTTATCTATAAGTAGGTAGGTTAAGATGTTTTTGTAAATACTTTAATGATTTCTAATTAAATTAAAAATACATTATATACAAGCGTTTTAAACTAAGTGAAATGAAAAAAAAAGGAATTATTAATTCTACATACCTGAAAAAATCCTAGCAGGAGGACAAAGAATTACCAGAAAATCCTATTAAAATGCAAATTGATACAGTACGACAATTCAAATTACAGTTACTGTCTGTGCCACAAAGGCTGTGATCGATAGCTACGCGCCTACGGATAATGTCAGTCGCACGTCGTTTCCATAGCGGATTATGATGCTATGTAATTTGGTAGGGTTATTCATACATACTCGTATGTGTGTGTGTGTGTGTATTTTATTAAAGGTTATTGTGTGTATACCTACATGAAATGATTTTTACATAGAAAATCGGCTCCTTATTTGTGTATAACATGCCACTGAGTAAATTGGGTTTCATAATGTTTTATAATAATACCGCTTTAGTATCTAATTAAACTACATATTTTGCTTCTTCGATATTCATCGTTATCCGTTTAATATAGTTATGGATAAACTCATAATTTCCAATCAACGCTTTACTTCAACAAAAAACTATTTTCTACAACGCTAATTTTATGTAATCCGCAAGAAGCTTGCCTAAAAAAGGCGGATCTCTTTAATTATCTTCAATTAGATCTTGTAATTCACTTTTTTTGTATGAAACGGACTTCAAAACATTTTTTTAATTAAAAAGTTGTTTTATTTATTTGGAGTACTCACTCACAAACATTCGGAGCAAATCTCTTAAATGAGAGATATACCTTAACTACGTCGTTTACCTCAAAGGACCATTGTTCTATTTAGAGCGCAGCGTTTAAAAAGGTGTCTGAATATTGTTCGCTCAATATTATCTTTGGTTTATAATGGTTTCAAGATAGCTTCTAGAATAAAGCACTATGTCATCCAATTATAATACGAGAGTACCTATGTAGGTAGGAGACATACACATACCTATAGTCTGGCCAAAAAGTCTTGAAACGGAACAAAACTTTTGGGTACTGGCAACTTCCAAAATGTAAACCTTAGAATAAGGACATCGCTGAGCGAAGTCCTTATTCTAAGAAACAAACCAATCAAGAAGTTTGATGCTCTATGCGAACTGTGACTGGTTGCCATACGAACGGCACAGTGGGGCCCCTATTATTTTTTACTCTCTTTTTGCCAGACTATGTTATAGTTCGTTCGTAATAAGTTAAACACTTCTATACAGTTTTGCAAGCACTTGCTTTGATTGAGCTCTGACACTGGAAGACGCGGCTCTTGGATGGTCTATACTTATCGCATGATCACTACAGGAGACTATTCTTAGCATATTCCAGTTAAATTTAACAGCGACTACCAACTTTGTGATTTAAACACACCACCCATAGACTACCAAATCAACACGTCAGGTAAAACGGATTAGGAATTTGTGTTCGCTGCCGCGACACAATGTGCTATTGAACCGCACGTACATTTAGTAATAAAAAAAAAATACAACTTATAAGGCATTGATCTATTTGGCTGTGATCTGCTATTGAGTCGAAAAATACTCAGAAATCCAACCCTACAATGTATAAGAATTTTTTCTATGTACTACCCTATTCGACGCGCAGATATATTTGGTAGAATAGCACGCCAATTTTTGAACGGGGAATAACATTATACTGTTCCTCCGTTGATTGAGTCCCGTCTTCATCATAAAGACGCAAGCGTCATTAACCTTCCCGACTAATAGGAAAGCCTGCAAAAACAAAACCCCATTCCTTTCATACATTTACATACAAAGATAAATTACATTACAAAATGCCGCTATTATTGGTTAGGCGCAAACAAATTGAGATCGAAGCCTAAATTAATTAATTACCGAAGACTCCTGCTCCCTTAGACACAACTTTCAACGCGGGCGTAGCGTTTTAATCATATTAAATACTGTTTCCTGATTGGGAAATCCTAAAGAAGCATCTTCAGTGCGATTTATTTAATTTTAAGCTTAAAGTTTAAGGTCATAAGGCTTTATTCGATTTATTTTAATTTGAGTAATGTATATTTTATTTTTTCTTAACTTCGTCGTTTCTTTTCCTGCCAGATTTAAATTTGGAAAATGTCATAATATTTAAGGTTTTTAACAAAATGCGTTGTATATGCGTTTTCCTTAAATTACATAAGTATCTATTATTTGATTTTGTAATTAACAGTACATTTCGCTATTTGTAAAGCTTAAATCAATCAGCAATGAGTAGATTCGGGCCGCAACATTAATTGCATTGGATACATAACATTGGTTATTTGAAATAAGATTTGTCAAACTAACACATTGACAGACTAATAATTTTGTATGTTTCATAACACTATTGACCTAATGCATATTTATTGACACAAAACAGATTAAACTATTTACAAAACATATCTTAACCTACCTACTTATAGATAAAAGATCTGACCCAAACCGGAATCATGCGGTAGAGTGCCAAGAATGCTGGCAGCATTGCCACGCTGGATAGCAATGCTGATTCTCTGAGCGAGATATGTTCCAGCACGCCTGTCACGGGAGGCCTCAACCAAACACACACAACACACTATTGTAATTAGAGCGTAATAGGTCATAACAAAATGTATGGTTTGAATCTTTTTACAAGATCTAAATAATCAAAAGGCTATTTTCCATGTTCCGCTATCTCTGGTTCATATTACACTACATTAATGGTTTATCTGTCCCGTCCCGTACATTATTTAAACGTCTAGCCTAACTACGGAGTAAGGAGGGCTGTCTTAATTTTTTTAATCCTTCGTGACGTTAAACGGTCTATGTTGCTGGAAATATGAACTTGAAGAATATATTGAAGAAAAAGTTAAGCTTTTCTTCGATAGTCGGTCACATACATGCTTACAACATTACATTTAGTTTTAATTAATTTAAATGAAAAATAAAAACGTAGGCCAAAATACCTGGCAGGCTAGAATTTAAATTTGGAATAAAAATATTCATTTCAGATTTATTCTCTCAAGCAGTTAGATTTTTTTTCCGTATAGCGAACGAACATTGTGTATTTTCGATGTGATTTTTAGGGTTCCGTACTTTAATAAGGACATCGCTTCGAGTCCTTATTCTAAGCTTCAGACCTACAATTGTTACTGGCAGGAAAGAGTCCTCGAAGAGGTTTATGTAGCCTTATAAAATTTTTGATTACATTTGAAATAGGAACTCATTGTTAATTCCTCAGAATCGGCTGATGCGGAGTACTCTGTATACGTGGGCCGGTGGACTGAATGCAGCTCGCTGGGACAAGGGGAACACGCGGCGAGATCCATTGAGAGGTACGTTGTATCAAGTATAGAATGTAAAGTTTTTACTTATAAATGCGGACGCAGAATGCTAAATCTGACTCAGATTAGTAGGTTTCTGTATAATTCACGTGTCTTTTTTTGTCTTAGGTACCTGAGACTGGAATCGGACTCGCTATTACATACGCCCCGGCTGGGCCTTCAGCGGAGGCAAGTCCAATGTCGGAGGAAGGACGGAAGCTTCGTTGAGGCTATGTGAGTAATACCTACAAAATCTTAATTTTATCTCAAAATATCCTCCAAGATTTAGCCGGGGATTTCTGTAAGCAATGGGTGCGAAAACAATCCAACTTCATACTTTCTTTTGCCTGCTCTGTTCAAAATTACTTGGGTCGGAGCAATATATATGCGGCCATTCCTTCCTTCTTCCTACTTATACATAAATGTGAAAGTTTGGCTGTTTGTTTCTTTGTTATTTGCTGACTTACACCAAAAAAGGTTATGGACCTCGAGTCAAATATATAATCCTTTATCCACACATACGTTGTGAAGTTAGTACATTTTTATTAAACTGTAAGTTTACTACTACTGTAAGCGGTTAGGGTTACCGTAGCTTATGGACGCTTGCAACACCAGGGGTATCACTCGCGCGATGCCGACCGATGACCGACGATAAATTACGGTTTTTATTGTCTTAATGTTTTTAAACAGATTATTAATCAAAAAATTGATTATCAATATTTTCTGCATATATTTCCGCAGCCAATGATCACAGCTCGTCCTTCTTAAAAAGTCATATCATATGTTTGTTGTTTCTTTTTGTTAGGTTTTGTGGCTCAGCTCTCGCGGACATAGGTACAGCACGAGTGTGCGTTATTAAAGAAGACTGCCTGCTAGCTGAATGGCTGCCTTGGAGGCCCAGATCGGACGGGGCTCTCGTTCGCACGAGGCGAATCCGACGACTTCCCCAAGGTAACCTTAACATAATTTAATATGGCAATTGTCATCCATTAAATGTTTTATACGCTTTACATCGTTACCATAGCACAACATGATTGCATAGGAAGTTGACTACGCCATATGGTTTAAAGCTAGAATAAAAGGGTTCTTGATACTGCCTTGCTCTCGTCTCGTCGCAGCCTCAGGGCATTATTTATGCCTAATGACTTCACTAGCTACAGTGTCTCTGCCTGATGTGCTTTTTGATATGAGCAGATCTTATTTGAGCATGTAAAAAGTGTGCAAACGGATCATATATCGCGCAATTACATCCTCACGTGTCATTGTTTGTAAATAATTTGCAAACAATACACTGAGTTTCGAAACGAGAGTGCATTTAATCGACATTGTACCGTATATAACCAAGTTAATAATGGATGAAACCGTAAGTTTGCAAGTCGCCTGAACTTTATTCAGTCATTTCCTGCATTTAATGGATGTCATTTGGACTGATTTCGGTGAGAAACCAAGTCCAAGCTATAACGTTCTAAAGAGCCACTGCGCTTGGCTATCGATCTTTGCTTTCGCTACGCTTACAACAGTTTAAACAATAATCTGCACTTCACATAAAAACATGTCACAACTCACTGCGTAACAAAGGTATTATATAGGAAGGAAGACGCTAGCACGAGGCCAACCATAAAATCCCTTAACACGTTACAGGAGGTGGCAAGGAGTGTGACGTGGTAGAAGAAGTCAGGCCTGCAGCGATGGAGGCGAGCGCTCATTGGACCCCAGGGCCTTGGGGCCCATGCCGCGTGGCCAATGAACCCACCGCCACACCGCGTAAGTTCTATCACTATGTTGCTTATTCAATAGACGGAGAGATATATTATATAGGTTCTAATGGGATTTCACATTCAATGGAAGAATTTGTAGCCAGCCTGACTTACTGCTTTGTAGGTGTGTAAGGTATCCAAAGCTTTTCTAAGATGCGCTATGCTATTATGGTACTGTACTTCATGCTATCAGGCAGCAGAAATCGATATATACCATAACAGAGATTGGCAACGCAATAGAGATTGAAACGACTCTTATTACAAGCGTCCGACCTTACTGTCGTGTGGTACGGATGCTTTTAGCAACCTATTTATAGGTGGTATAAAATCGAATAATTAATTAATTTTTATTTATTTTTTTTATACCACTAAGGTGGCAAACAAGCATACGGCCCGCCTGATGGTAAGCGGTTACCGCAGCCTATGGACGCACGCGTTGCCGACCCTTCAAAAATCTCTTCACACCCTTCTTGAAGAACCCCATGCTGTACTCCTTTGGGAAAACCACATTCATTCCACAGTTTAATTGTGCGCGGGAGGAAGCTCTTTTGGAACCGCGCAGTTCGGGACCATTTAATATTTAATGAAGTTAACATATATGTATAATAACCACATATAAATTCCCCTTAATAGAGACAGTAAGAAAAGTGTTAACACAAAAGTGTTGGACACATTCTTAGTAATTACTCTATAATAGCAATTTCAGTTAAATTTATGTAACTTACTAGCGGCCCGCCCCGGCTTTGCACGGGTAGACATTTATATCAAATATTTTGTCTACCCGTGCAAAGCCGGGGCGGGCAGGTAGCATATGTTAATCAGTAATAGTGTAGCTTTCTAACGGTGAAAGAATTTTTGAAATCGGTCCAGTAGTTTCGGAGCCTATAGGCATATAGGCCTATTGGCATTCAAATATTTTGTCTACCCGAGCGAAGCCGGGGCGGGAAGCTAGTATAATATATAGCCTATGTTACTCAATGATGATGTAGCTTTCTAACGGTGAAAGAATTTTTGAAATCGGTCTAAAAAATAAAAAATAAAATTTTGGGGTGGACTACCCCTAACATTTAGGGGGATGAAAAATAGATGTTGGCCGATTCTCATAGATACCGGATAAGCACAAAAAATTTCATCAAAATCGGTAAAGCCGTTTCGGAGGAGTATGGCAACGAAAACTGTGACACGAGAATTTTATATATTAGATTAGTCATTAGAGGCTAGATCGTTATATCAAGGTCGTGCATATTTATTATGATATATTAAGTATGTCATTAATAAATAAAATAAAACACATATAATAGGTATCTATTATATGTGTAATACAATTGTAATGAATGTACCTACAGCAAACAATGAAGACGATGACGCAGATGACAATGATGCAATTTACGATGACGAGGAGGACACAGACGTGGACGAAGATACATCGTCGAGCGCGCGGTGCGGCGGCGGAGTGCAGCGCCGCGAGGCCTCCTGCGTGCGCGCGGACGGACGCTCGCTGCACCCGGCGCAGTGTGCGCACGCGCCGCTACCCACACTCGTACAGCCTTGCGAGGTGATACACTATGCTACTATTGAGATTATAAATGATAATGTCCGCATTTTATTGCAACCGAGCGGCCTCTTAACTAATTTCACTAAGGCGATGATTAATTTAGTTTAAATTATCATTGACGACAAAACCTGTCGTTTTCCAGTTCTAACTGATAAGATCTTACTATATCTTTTTGACGGGGATGTGGAGGTAAATCCGGATTCTTAAACATATTTCTCTAATAATCAATTAAAGGACCCGATCAACTTAAGCTATAGTTTATTTCTAAATCAACGAATGCAGGCTTTAGCCTTCATTAGCTTTACCTACTTGCACATATAAAACCTTTACTTACCTTGAAGGTGCCATGCCCACGTGACTGCGAAGTCGGAGAGTGGAGTGAATGGGGAGCCTGCCAGCCTACAGATGGGTGTCCTTTATTCCCTGTGCAGCAGCTCACAACCACTGGTACTGTATGGTTGCTGGATTACATTCCTCTTTTAAATGTTACTTTTCAGAAAGAGGATACTACTTTTCATATTTCTGTATGTAGGGTCGTAAAATTCGTCCTCAGAAGGCGTTGGTCTCAATCACAGGGATGGAGTAACATATGAATATTTATTTTATGCAGTCGTATTTTCATTGTTCTTCTTTTTAGAAGACTTTTCCAATCTATTATTTTTCTTAGGACTCGTCCATTAGACTCAATATAGATTGATTCCTTCTTTAGGATACAGCGTTCGTCGTCGCCGGGTGACCGCCGCGGCTTCAGGCGGAGGGGCCCCGTGCCCTCCTCTTGAGGAGAAGAGGACTTGCAGTGCTCCGCGCTGTGCGGCTTGGAAGGCCCTACCCTGGGGCCCATGTGTCCTGAACCAGCCGCACACCACCTGCGGGCCCGGCAAACGGACCAGGGAGCTGAGATGCGTTGGACATGACGGGGTTAGATCAACGAAAACTTAAAGAGAGAAAGAAGAGTTTTATTGTATGAGTGTTGTGTCTCTATTGCTCCCTTCACCCTTTGACCGCAGCACGTTTTTTTCTGATATCTTCAACAATCATTGTCATACATATTTCAGCCAATTTAATTTCTTAATGAATTATACGTAAGTATCACTCCATAGTCATTAATTAAGGCTTGAATCACTCAGTCCATTAGAGAAAACTGTAAATAATGAAAAAAACTTTGGGGACTTTGTTTTATAATATTCAGTGCAGCGTTCTCAAGTCCTATTTGACGTGCGAACTCATTAGTGCCGCTCGAAGGGGTAGTGATGTAACGTGAGTGTAACTGCAGAAGGAAGCGCAGCGCGCGTGGTGCAGCGGTAGCGGCGCGCCGGCGCGCAGTGAGAAGTGCCGCATCGCGTGCGCGGGCGACTGCGTGGTGTCGGCCTGGGCCGCCTGGCCGCCCTGCGCCGCGCCCTGCGCCGGCGCCGCGCACCCGCGCCCCAAGCGCACGCGCCGCCGACACATCCTCGCTCACGCCTCGCCAAGTACATACACATACATACATCTTATGCTCTCTACAATACAATACGTGCATTGCACGTGTTACGGTTGCGTAATCTAACCATGGAGATTTCTGTTCCTTGGTCCGATTGACTGAACCAATCATCTAAAATGACTAGTTGTTCGTCACAGCCTCACCATTATTGCCTATCAGAAAATATAGGTGAAATACACAGTGGATATACATTATTTATTCGCATTAGAGAGTTTTTGATAGAACTGTCATTGCGTATAACCATTCATCCACTACTTTAAACAGCTTTAATTATGATCATTAGCAGGTGGACTTGTTTCCAATAAGGACGTTTCCTCAATTTATTATTGACCTTAACTAATACAGATGGGTGGCCGTGTCCACCTGAAGACCAGCTGTACCAGAACGAGACGTGCAACACTCACGCATGCGCCACGTACTCGTGGCTGGCCACTCCTTGGGGGCCTTGCGAGAGACGGCGACAGGACTTCATGCCGACCAACAACTATACCGACCTTTTGGTGAGCTTATACAACTTTATAAACATTGTTTGGATAAAAAACACTACAATTGTATATTCCTTTTGTAGAGTAGTCCTTCGAGGGCCACTAATGATCATAGTCAGTCAAGGGCACGAAAATGCTGGACTGAATAAGGAAGCATATCAGTCAATATATGCACCTTATTGACCAAATGTTGTACAATAATAACAAGCAAGAATTCGTCTAATTCAACAACACGGAGTCCTTAAAGTCCTCGTGTGTCCAAACCTCGTCAGCATCTCAATGAAGGATAAAAGTAGTCTTAAAATCCACATAAATGGGTTTAAGTGGATCAAGCTATAATTTCACATTTTTTTGCAGGATGGAGAACCTTTCAATGAGAGCGATGATGAAGAGCCTTGCGTAGAGGAAGGGGAAATGCTCAGAGACGTGATGTGTGTGCAGAACAATGCTGATGTGGTTCGCGAAGCTTTGTAAGTTCTTTATGTACCGTTACTACAGGTCCGCCCCGGCTTCGCACGGGTAGACATTCATCAAATATTTAGTCTACCCGTGCGAAGCCTGGGCGGCAGCTAGTCCAATGTATGTAATCTATATTACTCAGTGATAATGTAGCTTCCTAACGGTGAATTTTTTTTTGAAATCGGTCCAGTAGTTTCGGAGCCTTTTCAACACAAACATACTCCCAAAAATGTATTTTCACAATCTTTCCTATTTATAATATTAGTATAGAAGAAAAGATATTAATATGAAGAATCACACCTCAGAAGGTCAATTATACTTTACTAGACGACCTCTTGGAGACGGATTCTATATGCTGAGGGTAGCTCAATCAATATTTGCTTATTCCGTAGTAACTCTTCATCAAAAAGTCGTTTATATCTTCGCATATATGTATGCATGCATAACCACTTTTGAATTTCAACAGTCCTGCTTTTATCGAAGGCTTTTTATTCAAGACATATTGTTTTCTTTTTGTTGTTGATTCTTCTGTAAAGTTCATACATATCTGTATCTTTTCGCCATTTGCGGTAATTGAAGCATGATATAGCGGTCGACCCTATGTAAGTGTATTATTATCTATGCGGTCGACTGTGTGCTACCACAAGGCTACCACTTTGGTTTGCGATGTAAGCTACTATTAGTATTCTGTGGTAGAGCGGTAATGAGTAAAGCAGACCGTATTGAACACAGGTGTGCCCCTCTAAGGCGGCCGGCGTCGCGGCGCGCGTGTACGGTGCGCTGCCACCGCGGCTGCAGGGTCGAGGCCTGGATGCCTTGGTCGCCATGCCCTAACACTTGCGGTAACTCATCTTTTCTCATACTAACTAGCCTTTGTTCACATAGAACAACTGAAATTCACTTCTCAGGTGGCTCTTTTCCGAACCGGTAGTAATTTAGATGTTCATAAGTGCTTTATTAAAGCCTAAACTGAAAAAAAATATCATTTTGATTTTCAATTGAACGAAATCCTCTGGGACCTAAAGAACTGTTTCTTTTTCCATGATAAAAGAACCCAATTTGGCGTGATGATATATGCATATACGTATATCATAGACAGTAACTTATAGATTCTGGTACCGCATAACTCTAAAAGCGTTAGAGATAGGTTGTCAATACCGAATAGATTGAGAAAAAAAACAGACTTTAAAGTCACACATCAATGTCTGTTAAGCCATTTACTTTGCCTAACTAGAAATAAGGCTGTAAGGGTTCTTTATTCTGTGTATATAAAAGAAGATGTTATTAGATAGTCTCTATACGATGTGTACTATGTCCAGAGCCGGGTCGCCAAGCGCGCGTGCGCACGGTACACGGTGGGCCCAGTTGTGGTCCAGCGCAGGAGTCGCGGGAATGTCCGTTGCCTCGTTCCTGCCGCGCGCGCGACGCTGCCTGGGTGCCCGGCGAGTGGACCACGTGTCGCCTGCCTCCGGCCCAGCGCTGCGGACGAGGGTACAGGGTCAGAAGTAAGTTGACACCATTCACTTCTAATAAAATTGTAGGGTACGCATCGCGCTAGTGATACTCCGGTGTTGCCAGCGTCCATAGGCTGCGGTAACCGTTTACCATCAGGCGGACCGTGGCTTGTTTGCCACCTTAGTGGTGTAACAAAATACTCATTCCTCGAAAAACAACGTATTACAATAAATGTTATATGTTCCCAAGGTATATGGTGCGGCTCGGACGCACACCGCGTGGAGGCCGGCGCGTGCGCAGGCCAGCTGGTGCCGCGGACGGTGGCCGCGTGCCACGTAACCTGCGACCACATCACGCCTCTCACTTGCGATGTCATCTGCGCTGATCCACTCAAGTAAAAGCTCTTGTACCTTTTAATTATGTTTTATATAACTACTAGATAATATATATATACATACGTGTGTTTGGAATATACAAGTGTAGAATGGTCTTTTACATGCTGGACTTGTTTCCAGTACATAAATGGCGATGTTCGTTAAAAATACTAGTCACATCAAGGGTGACTTCGGAACTGACATAAGATATTTTTCAGGTACTTGGACGCTTCGGACCCCGATGTTCCCAGCTGCGTTTGTAAAAACGTTACTTTGGAGCTGTTGCCGACTGATTCTGATTGCATTCTCCCTGCAGGGTATGGCGCTATTCATTTACTAATTGTTCCCTGTGACTTGGTCCGTGTAGAAGACGGACTTTTGTCAATTAAAAACCCTTGTCAGTTCAAAATTATATTTCTAATTAGAGCTTACCATAATCGTGCTTACAAACTATTACATCATCATCTATTTAAGAGCGAGGCTCTTGTCGATGGAGCATGGATGCATACTGATATTTAAACATTTATTGAAGTAAATTCCGACTGCTAAAGTGCAATGACCCGAAGTGAGTTTTGGCTTCCAATAATAAAAAGTCACCACCTACGTATATCTTCTATGATCTATCTTATTTCTTCTATTTAAATATTTATTTTTCAGTTTGGAATGTGGAGAGGGCAGGGCATTACGCGCAGCTCGCTGCATGGTGGTCGGACGGGACGTTCCCATGGATGTCTGCAAGAAGTACCATCCACTCACAGGTAAGACACATTACTAATCAGATCTTTAATCGAGGACGTGTATTTATAGCTGTACAATTTCAAGCCTGCGTTTATTTGACTCTATGAACGCCTGAGATTAAAGAATGTTTACTTTTGCAAGGAATCAATGTGCTACAGGTCGAATAGACTACTTGAGCTCAATACTAATATATCGTAACATCGAAAAGCAGACACTTTACTCATTGCAGAAACACAACACTTCACCAGAGCTTTGCTTCTTAACTGCGATTTTTGTAAGGTCCACTGTCATTAGTCGAGCAACTGCAGTTTTATGGGAAATAGTAAGTTGCCAGTGCTCCACGAGGATACGTTGCGCTATTAGTAATGCTGCTAGCACAGTAAATCCTCATCAACAACAGGGTTGGCCACTCGTTAGTGCGGCTATAGGCTAGCTTACCATCAGATGAGCCATATGATTGTGTGCCACCTTAGTGTTTCTACCATTACCATTTCTCTTTTTACGCTGGTAGTATGATCAATGGGTGGGTCCAGTTGTATGGGATATCCCATTACGTCATGCCTCTCATTTTGCATTCGGTAATGTACTTAAGTTAAAGTAATGTTTGTCAGGTCCAAGTCGGGTGCGAGAAGCGTCGACGGACGGGTATTCCTATGACGTGGAGTTCCCGTCGTTGTTGCGCGGGGCGTGTAGTGTGAGGTGCGCGCGCGACTGCGCGGCCGGACCTTGGGGCGAGTGGGGACCGTGCGCCGCTGAACCCGGCTCCAGGGCCGCCTTCCGCTTCCGGACCAGGTCATCATACACATCATATATACTTTATTACACACCAAGGACAAAACAAAACAATTCAGATTGAAGTGTTGGCAAAAGTTGGTCTTATCGCAATAGCGATTTCTTCCAGGTAAATTAGGGTGTAGAAGAAATTTAGAAAACTGTTGTACACTGTTACTGGAATCTACATTGTATCACGAAAAATGATTCCAAGAGCGCATGACTTTCTTTCTGATGATCTTTTTTTCAAACGGTTTTCTGTTCTCCCAAAAAAATGGAAATATAGATGCTCGAAAGCGGAGAACATGATTGTATGAAGATACTTATAAGTGAGTGCAGCAAAAGCGAAAAAAGTGCGCAAGTCTAGAGGGTATATGTTGTTTCCACGTTGACGGGTATCGTAGAACAGTAGCCTGAGCAAGAATAACATGCGACTACGTAATCGAAAACTTAACTCGCGATGTGTCAAAATCTCATACTAATTTTAGTTCCACTTTTCACCGGCGCAGCCCTGCTCATTTTCCCATTTGAAAATAGTTGAAAGCTATACGAATACGTGGTGTTGAGTGGCTGTTGGCAGGGCTACAGGCGTGACGTATTGTGTGCAGGGAGGTGTTGGAGGAGGGGTCTGGCGGCGGGCGCGAGTGCGGCGCGACGCTGCAGCGCGCGTCGTGCGCCGTGTCCGAGCCGCGCTGGGCGCTCGGGCCCTGGGCGCCCTGCGCGCCACCCGCCAAGCTCTGCGGCCGCACCATCGTCAACAGAACCGTCACGTGAGAACACCTGCATACTCATACTTTCCATTTCATTCAATCATATTTCATGAGCGGACTCTTAGCCCTACTCTTTATGCGGTCCCGTCATATGAGGACTCTTTGTCCTACTCCTTATGCGGTCCCGTCATGTAAGGACACCTTCGCGAGAAGAAGAATGCGAACACTTTCTTAATTCTACTTCTTTACTCTCCTGCATGCGTTTTATGAAGAGATCAGCCGCGGGGAGCAAAATCTTTTCCACATATTATTATATCCTATTCCTAACTCTTTGTGAGCAGTCCCGTAGATGAGTCATAGAGTAGTCAGGTGGATGACGATGATCAAAATAGATAAACCATTTTAATTGCCTTACCGTAGCCTATTGGCGTTTGCAACCCCAATGGGAAATAGGTTCTGATAGAAACGAAAGGAACGAAGAGGTCTCTGCACCTCCAGGTACAGCACCAGATGGATGGCTCCAACCTCGTAATGGTACGTGATGCCATGATGGTATTATAGCGTGTGATTGAAGGTGGGTGATCGCAGCAGACTTGAGGCCACCTGTCATGTCTCTTGTCAAGTACAAGTAGTGATGTAAGAGTGTGTGTGTAGGTGCGTGGACGCGTCAGGCAAGTGGCTGGAGGAGGCGCAGTGCGAGTCGTCGGGCGCGGGCCCGGCGCCGCCCCGCCAGTCCGCGTGCCGCGCGCCCTGCCCCAGCGACTGCGTCGTCAGCTCCTGGTCCGACTGGAGCCCTTGCGAACAGGTACACACACGCACACACACACACACACTCACACACACACACACACACGCACGCACGCACGCAAGCACGCACGCACGCACGCACGCACGCACGAACACACACACACACACACACACACACACACACACACGCACGCACGCACGCACGCACGCACACACGCACACACACACGCACACACACACACACCTGGTATTGCTAGCGCCTTACCATCAGGTGGGCCGTATGCTCGTGTGCATCCGTACTGGTATAAAAAACAAGATGGCAAACAATCATATGGCCCGTCTGATGGTAAGGTACCGTAGCCAATAGATTTACGATACTGGGGTATCAATCGCGCGTTGCTGATCCTGCATAATACGCTTTTCAACCTTCTTGAACCCCGGCAGACAGCTACCATAATTGAAGCGTGAAACCTTTGAAACCATATAGTGTGAGAACATTTCAGATTTGATTATAAGTCACCGTCAATGCCGCGAGGTGTGATAGTTCAATTCAGCGGTGAGCATCATGTCAAACGAACAAACACACAACACATCTTCTTCCAGACCATCGTAACTATGGCCTTATCTCAAACATTTAACCGTACCTATGATACGTCTAAATGCGACCGTTTCTCTGTTTAATGCATGGCGCTATTTATTCGGGCATGCAGTGTGAAACGCCTTGCCAAGGATAGATTGCAATGGACATGTCGTTCCATCTTAATACTAACACGTTTAAATCTGTTTACACATATAGGTGCTTAGATGTTAATTTAGGTTGTACGTAGTATATTAACTAGTCTGAGATTCAGGTAAGTGTAAGGTCAGAGTAGATACTATACTACGTACAAGTGTAAGTAATAAATGTGTAGACAAAGTGGGGCGGCCGACGCGATCGAACTCGGGTGGTACTGAGGCCGGCAGATGACGGTGGCACAGCGTGTCCACACCTCGTGGGGGCGGAGCCCTGCGGCCCGCACCTTTACTCCTGGCACGTGGCACCCTGGGACGACTGCCAGCCACTCGGTAAGTTACTAACGGCCGAATACTGCAATAAAAATTCCTAAGTAAAGGCCTAAGTAGCTGTTTTAAGCGTCGTTAATCTACAATTTCGCTTCAATTTAGCATGTAAAATCGGAGGTCATCCAAAATTTATGTATATCATGATTGACGCCGTCTGAAACGCCAGTCAAATGCGATGATTTGAGTGGCGTTTCATTACTCGGCCATAAAATAGATAAAGATAATTATTTCATCAGGTGCACCCTCAAAAAACAACTTGAAGATGCTATATCAATTGTTTTTGCCTTTTTCAGGCGGCTCTCCGTGCGGAGAAGGGACGAAAAAGCGTGCAGTACGATGTCTTCGGAGCGATGGATTATTTGTAAATGACTCTTTCTGTCCGGTAAGAATGAATTCAAACGAAACAATATTGGTTATCTCACACTAGCGGCCCGCCCCGGCTTTGCACGGGTAGACATTTATATCAAATATTTTGTCTACCCGTGCAAAGCCGGGGCGGGCAGGTATCCTATGTTAATCAGTGATAGTGTAGCTTTCTAACGGTGAAAGAATTTTTGAAATCGGTCCAGTAGTTTCGGAGCCTATAGACATTTATCAAATATTTTGTCTACCCGAGCAAAGCCGGGGCGGGAAGCTAGTATAATATATAGCCTATGTTACTCAGTCACGATGTAGCTTTCTAACGGTGAAAGAATTTTTCGGAGCCTATTCAATACATACAAAAGTGCGAATCTTTCCTCTTTTTAATATTAGTATAGATGATTGAATCATTACGTATTTTTTACATACATATTTTCACAAATAACAAATTACGACATATTATACCTACAACAGCGCGTTATAAGTTTAAATATTGCGTCAGAAGACGCTTGTTGGCAGGGATTCTCTTGGTGACGGTGCCGATCGTGGTGTTTTTAAAATGACTAACTTCTTTTGTTGATAACTTTGAATATAAATTAAAGATGGAATAATTAGGTACATTAGATGTCTTCACCGCGTGGTTTCTTTTCTTGTTGAGGTGAGTGGGCGCAGACGCAGAGTCGAACGAACTCGCGAACGAACTGAACGGGAAGATGTGACTAGTCCCTATTGGAACGAGCCGTAGTGTTGCCCGCTCCCGTCGGTCAGCATGCATTTAGTAGGAATGCATGCTAGGCGTTAACAGCGTCTATGGTTTCTCTTAGTTCTTTTACTAGCCATGTGCAGTCATTGAAGTTGCATTAGCGTCACGGAAACGTATCAAACCCTTGTGAGTCCCAGTGTATGAAGGGTGCTACGAATAGTACAATAAAGTGTTTTTCATAGAACACGACCGGCATTGAGGCTCAGGAGTCGTGGTGCTACGTGCCGTGCGGCGTGGACTGCGAGTGGGGAGAATGGGGCGCGTGGGACACGTCCGCATGCTCCTGCGGCGACGCTTCCTCCGCCAGCCACATGAGGCGCACCAGGTGATTAACTGAACCTACATCACTTATATCTAAGCTGCACTGATCGCGAAGACATTCCTTTCCGGCCTACTGTGAACGTGACTATCAAGTAGGCTTGTATGCCTGTGTGCCACCAAAGTAGTTTAAAAAAAAAAATGTTGTGTGTATGTGTGTGTGTCAGGGCGCACCTGGTGTCGGCGGTGTGGCCGGGGCGCGCGTGCGCGGCGGGCGAGCAGCGCGCGCCGTGCCCGCGCGAGCCCTGCCTGCGCCTCGTGGCGCGCCCGCAGCTCGGCTGCCACGTACAGGTACTGTACAAGTGAACATTGCTTGTAACATTCAAAGTTGGAAAGGTTAAACAAATGAAACGCCACTTTGGTTGAAAATTTGTTTGCATAAAAACAACTCATACCTCAAGAAATCGATTTACATTCATGTCCCCCTTGGGATTGAGGGAAGTGTTCACCACAAAGTTGGGTCACATCACGTCTCCTACCCGCGAAACCTACTAATAGGACGTGTCGTTGGCTGTGATCTACTGTAAGGTGGAGGTACTATCCTACTCTACCTATTTTGAACAGGAGGTACCATTATACCTTACCTCCATCACTTTTATTGTTGCACAACGCCTAACAACACCACCACAACTAAATTCCTGGCATTGTGCGCAGAGTTTATCAGGCGTGGAAGCTACCAATGCGTGCGGATGGGGAGTGAAGATATCCCAGGCTAGATGTGAACTGACCAGCTGGAGCGACGAGCCCGCCTCTGACGCGTACCTGGAGCCTTGGCGCTGCGCCCCCGCCCTGCCTGGACGAATAGTCACCCCGGCCCAGCATTATCAAGTATGATTCATGTTACGCCCATTAGCTCTAGTAAACGTGTACTTGTTGTAAATTTTAAACCAATGGATCTTATGTGACTAGTTTTTTTTGTTTGTCACAATTGAAAGACACTTATTTTACCAACTTGGGATATCAGAATAAGGACCAGCTCGCTTTAGTCCTTATTCTATATAGTCCTTATTCTATATATAGGTTGGGATACTAGAATTCAATGTCAAATGTCAGTATTCGCTAGGAACCTCCCCACACATTTCTACTCCGGCTAAGGTACTAAACTCTTCCTTGTTAGTTACCTGGTGCTTATTGTCGCATCTAAGAAATACATTCTGTCCAATTGTCCAATGTGGTACAGGAGGAAGAAGTGTGTGAGGTGGAGTGCGGTTGCAAGGCGGAGGTGTGGGGCGCGGCGGGCGCGTGGGGCGCGTGGGGCCCGTGCCGCGCCGGCGCCCGCTCGCGCTCGCGCCAGCTGCGGCTGCCCGCGCGTGCAGCCTGCGCTCCGCCACCCAGGTACTTACTGTAAGAGGGAAAGGGGGGGTGAGGTGGAGGTGGGGGAGGTGAGTATCAGATGAAACTGCGGAATGCGGCTAGTTAGTCCTTATAAATAAATAAATACATATATAAAATAATGTTCAATACAGATATGTGACCATCGAGTGGGCGAACTGCACCAACGACCTGGATGACATCCCTGACCTGTTGGCGATAGAGCCACATGACGACAAGGCGGTGCGGGCTTGGCTGGACAAAGATGTATACCATGATGGATATGTTGGTACGGACTTTCGGATCGCCCTGGATACCCATTCAAAATATTGACTTTGTATTAATAAGAAAGAGAGTATTTTTTATGACAGGTATTGTAAGTGCGTGTGTATGTTTGCTTCAATAATAACTTATATTTCCAGAGGGCACTCACTCAGTTCTAGCAGTGGTATGGACAGCAACTATTGTACTCAGCGTCTACGGGACCTTCATGATGTATCGAGGCTTCATCAGGTATGGCATCAATATCAATATTACTTAATTGATCAAGTATTTACTGATGTTTAACTCCACCGAACATATTCTGTTGTCCTCTATCAGGAAATATATTTATTTGGTTGTAGCCAGGCGGAATTCACAGACTGTGCCAAATGATGTATTGAACATTGGCTAGTAGTATTGCTGCTAGCACAGTGAGTCCTCATCAACAACATGGTTGGCACCCCAGTGATACCCCTGGTATTGCTAGCGGCTATAGGCTACGGTGACTGCTTACCATCAGGCAGGCCTGTATGCTTGTGTGCCACCGTAGTGGTATAAAAAAAAACCTTTGTAATAATATAAGATTAATGTAAGTAATCACATATTGTACACGTTTTATTGGTGTGTTTAGAATACTTAACATTGTTAGTTATACCATCGAATTTGGTTACTGTAAGGATGATATAACTTAAAAAAAAAAAAACTTAACCATTCTTACATCAACGAGTTAACTGGTAATTGTGCCTCCTCCAGATGCCTCAGGAGCAGAAAGATGAAGTCAATCTCCAAGGTCTAAGCTGAATACTGATACGCGAGCAGCCATCTTGATTCTGCGATTGAGCTCACGACAGGCTCACGTCCATGCTTGGAAAAAAATGATCGTTTCGTTGTCTGTTTCCTCTTTGTTACGTTTACCAAATATTTCTGTCTCAATGTGTACATTATTTGTTGAGTTTTCGTCTTTGTTGATTGCCAAAGATTGATGTATAATTTTAACATTTGATATAAGTTTATCGATCTCAATAGTATTAGCTATAGCATTTATTTGCGTATGTTGGTAACTATTTGGTAAATTCTCATGAAAGATACCATTATTTTATTTCCATTTCACTAACAATATGTATAAACAGTTCGTATCCAGTACATACAACATACCCAGCAAACAGTCTGTCCGCAGCAGTGCTTCCATGTTTTTACTACGTATTATAAAATTATGCTTTAGACGGGTTTATAAACTTTCCATGCTAAATTACCGCATCGTCGGTCGGGCTTTGGAATGACAATATACGTGTTAGCTACCGTAGCTTTCGATAGACTAGAGTTAATGTAGGGAGTAGCCCCTTGTCCCATGATATTCCGCGATGGTGGATTCCATTTAAATTGGGACATTTTGATAGTTGGAATTTTATGACACCCAGTCATGATCGGCACGAAGGCAATAAGGTGGCGCAGTGCCGTCCATTTTGAAAGCTTCCCTAAATTACAAATCAGATGTAGGTACCTACCATTACAAATTACATACATATCTTCACGAGTTTCTTTCGGGGTAGTTTTTCACTTTGATAGTTCCGTCGCTTGACCATTTATTTAGCTTACATTACTAATGAAATATTGTCAGACAGAACGCTATAAAACTCAATCTATTTTCAAAACTATTTCTTCTATTTTTATAACTTAATGGTTTACCAGATCTCGTGTTTTAGCACAAAATATTTTAAGCAGCGCTTAATCATAAGGGTATGTTTTAAGTTGTAGTTCGCAGTAAGTACTGTGCGATATGGATTGGATTGATGCAGATGAGCTAGACGATAATAATAAAGATGAGAGAAGCCGGCTTAGAGACTTGTATAGAGCTCGCTCTAGCGACCAAATACGACGTGACACATCATGCCACATATCACTGTTAAATTTACCTGGATGACAAGTGAACGTGCTGTCTCACTACTCAACTGTGACGCATCATTTGTAACTAAATTCTCCGACATTGCTTAAAATATCATCCAAGTAGCTTTGGCGCACAACTACCTACATAATATGGATAGGTTTAAGACGTAATATTAACTGATCGTACAGTTTTGAGATAATAATCGTGTATAACACTTTTTTGTAGATTTTGCATTTAAGCCCATGTATTGTGACAAGTATATTTATATGTGAGTGTGTTCTACTTCTCATCGACTCCTTTCCTAATCATTTTAACTTTTCCTTTCTCCTTTATTACATAAATAAGCTTCCCTAATATGTACACGACTATGATCTATACTTTGATTATATACTGATCTATAATGAAGTCGTGAATCTATTAATCTTAGCTCTTGTTTCTAAGAAACTATTTTTAGATTGTTGAAATACCTTGGCCACATTGTTCCTTCATGACAATATCTATATTATATCATCTTATTAATTAATTATGGCAACTAATTGTGTTAATATAACTATTATGTCTTTTCTTTATACTGTCTTTGATATTCTCGTCTAATAAATACATAACCGTATTATAATAACGCCATTACAAGATATTGATGTAAACATGATAGTTAAGGAATCGTGTTAGACAATACAATATTTGATATTTAATAAAAATTTGATTGTGTTTTTGTAATTACCTCTTTGATTCGAACGTTTCCTTTTAGGGCCAGTAATTATTCCTATTAAGTTCCTTAAGCTACATAAGGATTAGTACAGGCATTAAATGTAAATTGCATACAGAGGTGCTACAGCACCCACTTTTCACTGAAGATAATTTTGTGCGATGGCGAAACAGATGGTGAGTCTATGGCCGTCACTTAGGCACATACGTGCTTGAATTTGTTCTCAGACGTAGGTATGTAGATTTTCTCACTATGTTTTCCTTCACCGTAAAGCTCATGGTGTGACACTAATCACTGCACTAAACTAATTAATACAGACCGATGGGAGTCGAACTTGCGTCGCTAGAATAGCAGGTAAGGCTTCATATATCAAGCTCCTAGAATAAGAACTTATGCTAAATCCTTATTCTAAGATCAAGCCCATCAAGGCAGTCAAATTGCCTATTGTGCAATTTCAACCAAATTACTTGGCCGCAAAATTTTATTATCGATACCTACTTGGGAAATGATTGATGATATACGTTTAAACTTTAAATTAAGAACTCAAGGTGGGTATCCTATTAAGAAAAATATTGCTTAGATTGCTAAGTTTATTGTGACATGAGCTCAGTTTATCCGATTCTTTATGCTCGTGAGTGCGTTTGGTTCATATCTGAGCTCCGCCAATCCTCTCTGCACTATGGAATTTACCCTGGCCGCTCGAAGCTCTCTCCTACACTTGGCTACGTCCTTCTCTGCCTCTGTTAAATTCTCCAGGTTATTCAGCAGAACCTGTAACATAAATTTGACTAAATTACCCACGGACTAATTTGCATTCATGACCTAATCACAATAACTTCAATATTTTACAAATTCTTTCAATATAAAACCTGCTTATATATATATCTATTGTAATTCCTGGGATTTTTCTTATGCGGCCTTATAACTTAAATCTCACGCTGTCTGTATCATTGGACACGAGTCACCTAGGGTCTTGTCAAAGGAAGCTAGCCTGCTAATTGATTTTATATAATAACAGTTATATAAAACGAAAAATATATTTTAGAAGAGATAAACTCTATTGATATTTTATACGGACTAAAATGAGAGCCGAAGCGAAAGAAAATATAAACCTGAAACCCTTACGTCGAATATTAAATGAAGATAAACAAATTTGACTATAAATAAATATATTAAAGAACATGATATAAATTAAGCTACTTGCTCTCAATTGGGTGCATAAGGAGTTGTGACGTAATCCAAGGCGGCCTTCTGTGCTTTGATCATAGTTGGTGAATTGTAGGTAAAAACATCGGAGCAGTAGTAGTCTCTGAGCGTTTTCATATCAACGCACATGGGTACACCGCCACTGCCCATGGTCACCAGCTGACTGACCTGCTCCATAAACAATTTCTCCTGATACATGCCCAAAGTAGTAAAGTTAGGGCTGATCTGCGACAATCTGCAGCAGATAGAATTCTGATCACTGTAAAACAAGCATACTCCACAGTACTCAGCCAACGCTCGAATGATCTTCCAATCATGACGAGCTTTCCCTGGTGGAGTCACTGCAGGGAAGGCGTACTGCGACCTACACTCCATATTTAGGTATATACCACCGGCTTCGGTGTACGCGCTTCCGGGCAATATTATCGAAGCCAACTCTGCCGCTTTATCCCCTTGGAAACCGATATAAACCACCTGACAATTATCTGGAGGTGTATAATCGTAGAATATCTCATCCGCACCCAATGATATAATAAGACACGGTGGACAAGTTTGCAGAGCCTTAAGTGCGCCCGGTTTCCATCCCGCTTCAAGAGCTCCTGCAAAACTTGCCTCTCGCGTTACGATGTTCAAAACTCCCCAATTGGGAATTTTAGTGTTAACTGCATATTGGGTCAGTTGGCTCATTATGTGACCCGCGTTGTTTGTCTCTAGCTGCGACACTCCAACAAAAATTAGCGGGAACTTGGCGCCTTGCAAACATTGTAAACCCTGTGATATTGCATTGACATCATCACCAACATAGTTTACACAGTAATTATATTCACACTGCGGACCAACTGCGTAAATATCGCATTCATTTGTACGGTACGCTTGCCGGATCCAAGCATTCAAAATTGGAGCTTCAAAACGAGGATTCGTACCAACCAGCAATATTTTATCTGCTTTTGCAATATCTTGCATATTAACATTTAAGGAGTATGCAGCTCTTAAGTCTGAGGAGGTAGCAGTGTAGTAAAGTCCCCTTTCTACATAGGTGTGCTCCGAACCCAAGGCATTTAGAAGATCTTTGCACGCAACTAAAGTTTCAACGTTACAATGTGGACCCGCAATTGCCATCAAAGTACAAGGATTAGTACATTTTATCATATTCGACAAAATTTTCAAAGCACAATCCCATTCTAATGGACATAAACATTTGCCACTTCTTTGCATTGGAGTCACTAATCTCTGCATCTCTAATGAATCTATGGCCCATCTACCTTTATCAGAGACCCACTCTTGATTAATCTCGTGATGTTCTCGAGGCAAAATTCTCAATACTCTGTCGAATCGGTAATTAATGACAATATTAGTTCCGGTAGCGTCTGTGACATCTATGGAATTAGTGCGTCTGACTTCCCAAGGTCTAGCTTTAAACATATAGGGTATCGCAGTAAGCGCTCCGACAGGGCACAAGTCGATGATATTTCCCGATAGCTCGGAGAGGAACATTTTATCCACGAAAGTTCCAACAAGCATTTCAGTGCCACGACCAGCTGTTCCCAGTATGTCTAATCCACATACTTGGGAGCCAAATCGTATACATCGCGTGCAGTGGATACATCTGGTCATTTCAGCCCTTATGAGAGGACCCAACTCTTTATCCTCAACAGCTCGTTTGCCTTGAAAATGTAGATCTGTGAACCTAGAGCGGTCATTACCAAACTTCATGGATAAATCTTGAAGGTCGCATTCGCCTCCTTGATCGCAGATTGGGCAGTCTAAAGGATGATTGATGAGGAGGAACTCCAATACGCCCTCTTGAGCTCTCAGCGTGACTTCTGAATTGGTTCGCACCTTCATGCCTTTAGCTACAGGTAATCCGCACGCTATTTGGGGCTTCATCATGCCCTCTAGTTGTATAAGACACATGCGGCAGTTGCCGGCAATCGACAGACGCTCGTGATAGCAGAACGATGGAATAGTAACTCTCTCATGGCGCAGAGCTTGGATCACGGTGAAGTAACTGGGGACTTGTACCGGTTTCCCGTTGATAAATATTTCAATGTTGCTAGTTGCTTGCGTTCTAGTTTGCTTCTTGTGCAAAAGGAATCTGGGATTCAATAATCGCCTTATATTCTTTAACATTATTTTGCTAATTAAAAATAACAGTCACTAAAAATACCTTCCGTACATATTAATGTCAAAATTTGACAGCTTTCAATCAAAGTTCATTCGTAAAATATTTCTCTACATTTTCGGGCTGGCTTGTTGTCACAATTCTAGCGTAGCGGTTGTATTATTTTGGGTCACAATGGAGAGCTCATGATAGATTTCTTAATGTTTTATCTAAATAACTAAATGAATGTACCTGATGAATAGAATCAATGAGCTGTATTAAAGCTTCTTTGAACTGAATAAATATTTCTGTTGCCCTTTGATACCTGAAATAAAACAAACATAGTTCCTTACATTTAGCCCGCCGCAAAATCATTAAAGGCGATCCAACCTAACCACATTATCAAGTGGCAAGTCTTAATAAGATGTTAATTAAGGAAAGAGCAATGTTTGCATATGGATAAGGGTTTTGGGAGTATTGCCTACACTTTTATTTAAGATTAAAAGCGTAACATTTTATCATTACGTATGTTTATAGATAAAAAAGAGAACATACTTATGATCATGCATAGTATCTGTAAAGGCGTAGTCGAGTGCTAGTCGAATGGTCCGGGCCGCACGCGGGGCCGCTGGGGCGGAGAGGACCCGCCTAGCGCCTCGCTCCAGGCAGCGCGCCTTTACGAGGAGACTACATGCATCTGCGCATGCTTCTGTGCGCTCCCACCCGCTTCTGCCAGAAAACATAATAAATACTTTGAAAAACTGCAACCCGTCTACGGAATAAAATATTAAACTTGTGCTAAAGAGAAGAAATGAAATCGGTTATAATCGGGGTCCGAAATCGACTCCACCCAATGTTGAAGTCGCTTACAATGCTTATGTTACCCGGGCCATAATAACGAATCGATTGACATCGAATTCTTCAAAATCGGATGAGTTGTTTAGGCGCTACGGTGGTACACACGTAAATACAAAAGCAAATATAATTTGTGAATGTCATTAGTAGTTTTTATACCACTTAGTCGGCAAACAAGCATAGGGCCAACCAACATAAGTCCCAAGATTTTTTTTAAATAGGTAATGATTTGAATTAAAGGGTGTAATGATTAGAAGTAAGCATGCCCGCGAGTGAAACGGGTGGGACAGCTAATATGACATACCTGCCAACAGTAGTTAGCTTCCATGCAGGTAACGCATCGTCCAACTGCCTGAGTGCAGCATGAGCATACTCCGCAGCCGCCCGCAACCTGGCGCTCACTGAACCTAGGGCATCTCGTAGAGCACAGGCTTTGGACAGGGCAGACGCTTGCGCAGTGCCAGGACGGAGGCTGTCACCCCAGATACTATCTGGTAAAAAAAAATGACGCTGACGACGCCTTTGGTGACGCCAGGTGGCCTAGAATGCATTTATATACGTATCCTCTACTCTTGATGTATGGTATGAAATTTACGTTTATCTGGTAAGTACCCATTTAGTACAAGCTGTGGGGCGAGTTGGTCTTTGAGGCTACTGTACTAGAAAGAGATGTTAATATGGTACTTCTCATTCTAGCATATCTCCTGAGGCTCTGGTATAGTTCCGCAGGAATACCTATGGCACTACATTACTATAGCGTTATTTATGTTATTAAATTATTTATTTTGTTATTCACTTACCGACCAGTACCTGAACCTGCGTGTATAGTGTTCGTATATTTAATATTTGCGTATGCAAAACACGTCTTTCACGCTGCAATTCTGCATACCTAGTCTTCAGCCAGCTCAGCTCTAGCCGACGCATTTCCTACACATACAAATTCTTACTCTATATACTTGTATTAAAGAGTTTAATATGTTACAGCAGTCAGATGCTCTTTAAAAGGCATACCTTTCGGTTAACATTAGCTATGAAGTCCTCATTTTCTGAAGCTAACATCGGCCGACTATAGATGTCCAGACTTACAAACATCTAGAAAAAATCTACATGGTCAATATAAGTGCTAGATAAGGTGCATTAAAAAAAAAAAATTTGTAACAGATACAAAAGTGGGCAGTAAACAACTCACCTGATGAAGAGTTTTGGCGTATGTTTCATTAGACACCAAATTTGTAGTCACCTCGAAAGCATTGATTTCCTGATGAGTGAAAAACAAAAATTGTAATATCAATCATTTTGTCTAAAAACTAAGATAGCTAATCTGAAGATATATTACATAACAAATACCCTGTATGTAGCAAAGCCATATCTAGCCAAAAATGTCGTAGGCAAAGCTACGCCGTCGCGTAGTGTACACATCTTCTTCGTAGCCCACTTAAACTTTCTTAAAATTTCAATAAAATTACTAAATCCAAATCATCCACACATATCATTTGATAATGTTAAGCGTATTTTCTTAATTGGTTTACCTGCAGTATGCTGTCGATCTCGGCAGTAACGACGGCTAGCCTTGCTGCTGGCTGCGCTCGCTCACTGCTTGTGATCTCTTCGTCCAGCCGCGACAGAGCCGACAGCACCGTCTCACTCTTACCATTTGTATCCCAGGATGACTGCTTTGAAGAAAGAAGGAAAGAGCTATGCTTATTTATATTTGCTTCAATACCACCTATCGTACAACCCGCTTGACAGTACGCGTTTACCGTTGCTACGTATTCAATAAAAAAAACCTACTGTCTACTTGTTTTAGTACTGTTGTACTTGTAAACGCAAAAGAGTCTAGGATCTCACTAAAACCGTGGCCATCCTGGAGGGCCCTGGTATCTCCAAAGGAAGGCAATTTTGCCCTTTGCGTGAGCACATTCCAGCCGACGTTGTTGTCATGAGAGAGAAGGCAGATCGCCACACCTGAAACCCATACGAACCATCGTGCTTTCAACTGCACCAGGCGTGAAAATTTTATTAGGGCACAGTGTACGAAATCATAGTCTAGACTTTGCTGGTATATTATCTACTCTGAGGCTTTGCATAGCACTTACATTACATATCATCACGCCAAGTCTCTCACGGGATAGGCAGAGTGTATAGAGCGCCATTTTACTCTTGACTTACACACCTCTTTTGCTTCTTTATATTCATCAATAATTTCATACATGCCCGCCGATTCCGAGTACTCTTTACCTTTCCATCATTGAGTAGGTACTTTGGTGTTTATCAGAGCCCTCACTCCGACCGTCCATGGGCCCATAGCTCCCTTTTAGTTGCTTTAGGCCAGACAGGGAATACCAGTGCTCCACGAGGATACGCTGGGCTAGTAGTAATGCTGTAAGCATAGTGAGTCCTCATCAACAACATGGTTGGCACCCCGTTAGTGATACCCCTGGTATTGCTAGCGGCTATAGGCTACGGTGACTGCTTACCATCAGTTGGGCCGTATGCTTGTGTGCCACCTGAGAGGTATAAAAAAAACCGTAACCAAAATCTTATCTCCTGGTAATTGGGTCAATGATTACGAACTCATCCTACTAGTGTAGTATAAACGTCACTCACAGAGGACAAGGGCGCGCGGATTCTCTGCGAGCTCGCCATACAGCCCATGCCATGTACATCACCACACTGAACTATCGACTGATTCCAGCCCCTTCTAATATACTTCCCCGGATAATGGACAAATGTGTGAATTGTGTCAAGGTTACAAAGTAATAGCAAATACTACATTCACACTGAATGGTTCTCTTTAAAGAGACAATACGAGCATCGCGCCGCCAGGCACCACACCGGACACGTGACTTTTAAAATTGTTCGGTACATGGATATGCGAATATTATTTTTCAATATGAATCGACGTAGGTATTTTGTTTGTTCAACGAAATTGTGTGACATGTGTATTTTTACCCTACTACTACTAACTTAGAAGGAAGGACTAGTATAATTTTCGAGTGGATGTCTTTTTAGTGAGGTGTGTAGCCAATGTCTTGAGCTTAAAGTTTATATTCCTAGGGTAACATATATACTGTTAGGATTGTAAGTATTTAACATATGAATGTCATTAAAAACATTAGGAGAGGGAAATGTTATTGTTATTGACGATTAATTTAAATTAATCGTAATTAATCGTGTACTTGTAAACGCAAAAGAGTCTAGGATCTCACTAAAACCGTGGCCATCCTGGAGGGCCCTGGTATCTCCAAAGGAAGGCAATTTTGCCCAGGGAAATGTTATTGTTATTGACGATTAATTTAAATTAATCGTCAATAACAATAACATTTCATATTCATTTCATAACAACAG
This sequence comes from Falcaria lacertinaria, assembly GCA_951449985.1. Taxonomy (NCBI): domain Eukaryota; kingdom Metazoa; phylum Arthropoda; class Insecta; order Lepidoptera; family Drepanidae; genus Falcaria; species Falcaria lacertinaria. The sequence continues at coordinate 2,217,354 of OX602119.1, read as the reverse complement.
GGAAATGTTATTGTTATTGACGATTAATTTAAATTAATCGTCAATAACAATAACATTTCCCTCTACCTCTCTCTCAACTCTCTCTCTCTAACAATACCAGATTACCGTATTGTATAGGACCTTTGATTTAATAATCAAAGAATAGGACTAAATACGAATTACCATATCCATGCATATTCCACAGCCGCGCCGTACCGTAATATATCGGTAAAGCAAGGTGCCTATTCGTCATAATTACTCACAAACACGATATACCTAAGTACCTAGGTACTACGTATATTATCGACTACAGGTACTACCTACCCAACTGGTATCGAATCTGCAATTTATGAATTTCCACACAATGTGACTTGCTGACTTACCTAGCAATAACATTTTATATTTAGCTATGTTGATTAAAAGTTACATGATTTATGTTCGCGGAGGCGAAGTTAATAATTATTTACTTCGTGTTAATCATTTATAGAAAACTATATTTTGGTTATTTATATATCAGCGTGATGGTAACCTTCGTTAAGATATTACATAGCTAAGCAAAGCTTGTGATTGATTACAATGATTATTATAGGTGTAAATACTCTACTAAAAACAAACTGCTATCAAAGGTTATAAATACCGACTAAGTGTGAATTGGATTGTAATTGGAAAAATATTGGTTGGGAGCTGAGCCTTCTAACTCACGAAAAAAATATTAATTTTAAATTTTTGAATACATAAAAAAATACGTTGTGTCAGTTAGTAGGTACGACATCCTCGGTGCCCTCGTTGGCAACTTCAAGTTGCTAGAACCATAGAGGTCAGAAAGTCAGAACAATGGATTAAAAGCCTTATATCAATACGCCTACCATAAACCAAAACGTACTGTCAGCGACTGTCAACGTCGATCGCTTTCCTCTCCCTCCCTTTCCCCTCCCTTTTCAATAACCAATTCCGAACATCACTGTCTCTAAAGATATTGTATTTTTCAGAATTGTTAAATTATTTTCGTTTATTTTCTATTTAAATTTTGTTTTTTATAAAGTATTGAATTGCCAGACAAGTCAAACAAGAGGTAATTTGAGTCCATATTGTGAAGAATCGAAAGTAGCCCATGTCAGGCTGCTGGCAAGGGTTTGAACTGAATAAAGGTAACGTAACGTGTTTTTTTTATTCCAGGCCTAACTCCGTAACAAATCCCAGGCCCCGGGCTTCGGCCTGTGGTGATCAAAACATCGTAACGCGGAGGAGAAACGCACTCACCAACTTTCCTCATCGCCTCTAAAAGTCGTGTTTCACAATATTTTTAGTTTTATATTGCACAATATTTATTAGGTATACGTTAATTTGTATTTATATTGATAAAAATGTCTCAGTGGAATAATTCCTACGCTTACAACCAGTATCAGGGTGGTAATGGGTGGGGTGATGTGAACCAAGTGCAGTTTCCTGGCAGACAAGACCCTAATGGCCAGTATGTGAGCTTTAATGAGTTCCTCACCCAGATGCAGGGTGCTAGTGCAATGCCAGCCAACACTGTCAGCTATAACCCTGCTCAGTATGAGAACTATACTTCTGCACAGTATAACTACCCAAACACACCATCTACTTCCCAAAGCAACAACTACAATTATGGTTCATCAGCAAGTATTCCCAATGATGTAGAATATCAAGTTCAAACTCAATATAGCAATGTGCTTAATCCAAATTCTTATGCAAATGATATTATAATTAATTCTAACTTAACACCAACTGCTATGGAATTTGTCCCGAAAAGTGCTTCAATCAAACCATCCAGTAGTACCCAGGATATTGCGGAGTCCTCCAAAAATAATGATAGATCAAATGAATCTAGTACTGGGCATACCAATTCTTCAGAAAGAAATTGGCGAGAGAGGCCACAAAGTACCATTGAAAATGGGGAAGGAAGTACACAAAATGTTACTAATGGAAAATCACATGATAGCTATAGAAACCACGAAGGGAGAGAGGAAAGCAAAAAACAAGAAAATAAACAGAACAGAGAAGAAAACTTTAGAAAGCCAGATGGTGCTCGTAATAGAGAAGGTAGGAACCCCAATAGCAGTCGCAACAAAGAAGACACTTACAAGAATGGAGATAGCGGTAATAGCAGAGAGGATTACTATACAAACCAAGAAAAAAGTCGTAATAGAGAAGATACTTACAGGAACTCTGATGGCAGTCGTAATAGGGATGACCATTATAGAAAGTCTGACAGCAGTCGTAATAGGGATGACAATTATAGAAACTCTGAAAGCAGTCGTAATAGAGAAGATAACTATAGGAAACCAGAAACCAGTCGTAATAGAGAAGATAATTACAGAAACCCAGACAGGAGTCACCAGAGAGATTCTAGCTATCGTAACAATGATAGCAATAGTCGGTATAATGAGTCAAATAATCACAATGCTGATGTTAGTAATCAAGAAAATGGCAACCGTTACGAAAACAGAAATGACAAGAAGAAAATCAATTCTAAAGTAAAGAGTAAAGATGCTGAACGCACATTCTACAATAGTGCAATTAGTAAAGATAGCCAGGATGTGAGGAATGGGAAAGGGGAAGGTGGAAGGAACAAGAACTGGGGTGGCAGTCAAAGATTGCGAACTGTAGACCGCAACATGGTAGAGGATGAGCAGTATGCTAACACATATCTACAACCAAGGGAGGAGCGAGCAGACAGAGGAGAACGGTCAGAGAGAGGAGAACGGTCAGAGAGAGGAGAACGGTCAGAGAGAGGAGAACGGTCAGAGAGAGGAGAACGGTCAGAGAGAGGAGAACGGTCAGAGAGAGGAGAACGGTCAGAGAGACGAGAATGGTCAGAGAGAGGAGAATGGACAGAGAGAGGAGAACGGGCAGAGAGACTAGATAGAGCACCCAAAACAAAAGCAACTTCAAGTCCAATCAAATTTAAAAATAAACCTATGGATCAAGGTCAGTCCGATTGTTACAGATTGCCTTAGCTAGAGTAATTTAATTAGAGTGCTGTTTACACAGTACAGTTTTTACCACATTATTTAGTAATGTAACATAGTGTTATAACTCAACACAACTGGGGTCATGACCTGATTAATCCATGCAATAAGAAAATGTTTTAAGAGGATTCACTCTGTGACATCACTTTTGGATTGTTTGCTTACTTGCCTGAATGTGTGTGACAGGTTGATTATTTCTAAATTTTAAATGTTCATAAGATGCAATAAAGTATTGGTTTATCATACCATAGATAATTTCACAACCAACCATAGATACTTACTTACATATAGACTTTCCCAAAGTCTGACAATAATAAAAATTTCATGACTTTCTCAGCAAGCAGTGAAATGACTCAACGTGAGCGCCTGACAGAGCAACTGGACAAGGGTACACTGGAGTGCCTCGTGTGTTGTGAGCGGGTGAAGCAGACCGACCCAGTGTGGTCATGCACCAACTGCTACCATGTGCTGCACCTCAGGTGCATCAGGAAGTGGGCCGTCAGTAGCATGGTTGGTGAGTATTTGGGTTCTTTCATTCTTGCTTGGTAGCAGACCTTATATTGCAAGACATCATTGGAAATATGATTTTGTGTATGTTCCTTCAAATGTTCCTGTTCTAAATATATATAACTCGAAGGTAATTGACTAACATAGTGATCTATCAACGCACAGCCCAAACCACTGGACTTTTTTTTTTATTTGATTTGATTTTATTTGCTAAAAAGGATTTTGATTAATTCCACCCCAAGGGGATAAAATAGGGGATGAAAGTTTGTATAAAAATCCGTCGTTTTTGGAGTTAAACGCATGAATATTGGTATTTGGCCTTTCAGTTAAGAATAAATAAATTCGTATTTAATGTATTTTTGTAATATCCACCCCTAAGGGGGTAAAATAGGGGTCGAAAGTTTGTATGAAAATCCGTCGTTTTTTATGTAAAGCGCATAAAAATTTGTATTTGGCGTTTCAGTTACAAATAAATAAATACGCATTTGAGGATTATTGGAAATTCCACCCCTAAGTCATACAATATGGGATGAATGTTTGTATGAAAATCCGTCATTGTTGAGGTTAAATCTATAAAAATAGGTAGCAGTGGGCAAACGCTATCATTTTGAATGTTAGATATAAGTACATGTTGACTTATTTACCACGCGTGCGAAGCCGCGGGAGAAAGCTAGTTTAACATAAAACTGTCTATGTCTGGCTGTAACAACTTAAAAATTACTTGATTAAGTTATGTGGAATATATAAAAAAAATCAGGAAACACGATTCTGAAAAAAAAGAGTGAGGTTTGGTCCTATTCTGTCTAGGTTATCACGTCAAATCACAATAAATTACTTGAAAGACAGTAAGAATAATCTTGTTGACAGCACCTACGACGCGTCAGCATCAATTTAATTGCAACCATAATTTTGATTAGAGGGCAAATGGCGGTGTCCCGCTTGCCAAAACACGAACGAGGACATCCCGACGGAGTACCGCTGCATGTGCGGCGCCACGCGCTCGCCCGAGTACCAGCGCGGCGGTAGCTGCGCCCACACCTGCGGCCGCGCCTGCCGCCGCCCGCGCGCCTGCGTGCATCCCTGCACCCTGCCCTGCCATCCCGGGCCCTGCCCGCCCTGCCAGGCCACCCTCGCCAAGTACCTGCCACACTACACATGACACATACTACCTGCACCCTGCCCTGCCCGTCCTGCCAGGCCACCCTCGCCAAGTACCTGCCACACTACACATGACACATACTACCTGCACCCTGCCCTGCCCGTCCTGCCAGGCCACCCTCGCCAAGTACCTGCCACACTACACATGACACATACTACCTGCACCCTGCCCTGCCCGTCCTGCCAGGCCACCCTCGCCAAGTACCTGCCACACTACACATGACACATACTACCTGCACCCTGCCCTGCCCGTCCTGCCAGGCCACCCTCGCCAAGTACCTGCCACACTACACATGACACATACTATTAATAACCTTAGGAAATGATCCTTAATATTTTGAAATATTTCAATCTGCTTTCACGGATTTTGAAAAAAAGTCCAGCAATCAAGAAAATTTACAATTTACACAAAAGGTTTTCTTAATGCCAATCGATTCTGACAATTTCGAACTAACTGAAGTTAGTTGTAATATATTAATTCGACATATTTTTAACATTTAAATACTTTTAGACCAACTAAAGTTAGGGTATTCAAAACGCCAAAGCCCGCTTTAATTTTGTTCCCAATGTTTCGTGGTAATGAGGCAATGTGATGTGTTCGCAGACAGTGCGGGTGCGGCGCGGAGACGCGGTCCGTATTGTGCAGCAGCAAGTTGCCGCAGGTGTGCGGGCGCGTGTGCGGCCGACCGCTGGAGTGCGCCGTACACACCTGCCCTAAGGACTGCCACGAGGGACCCTGCGACCCCTGCACCGAACTTGTCACACAGGGTATGTATATCTAACACTAGCTTCTGCCCGCGACTACGTCCGCGTTGAGCTAAGAATCTCAGAGGAACCTAATTTATTTCCGGGATAAAAAGTCTCCTATGTGGTAATCCAGGTTATAAATTATCTGTGTTCCAAATTTCATCCAAATCCGATGTGTAGTTTTCGCGTGAAAGACTAACAAACATCCATCCATCCATACTCACAAACTTTCGCATTTATAATATTAAGTAGGATTTCCGCAGCGCCGCGCCGGCCCTTACTGCATGATCAGGGTAGAGCGCTGTTGTCTTTCGGCAGCCTTAAGTCGATGCTCTCTCTTTGGGCGTAAAGAAATAAGGGGGGAAAAGTAAAAGAAAAAAGAAGTAGGGGGCTCTCCTACTAAAAACGTATTTCTTTTTCTCTAACTTAATAATAAACAAGTGGACGCTTGAAATTCTCATAGAGATTGTATTGTTATATTTGTTGTTGGTGCAATATGTCAAGGGATCGAGCAGCTAGACTAAGTTTGTCTTTTAACCTAGTTTGTTTTTAGTACGGAACCCTCGGTGTGCGAGTCCTATTGCCACTTGACCTTATTTTTTTTAATCAAAAAATACGTAGGTATTTTTTTATTTATGTTTGCACTTAAAAAGAGTTACATGGTAGTATTAATAATCTTGGCATTACAAGTACAAAATACTACGATAAACCTGTGTTCTAGGCAGTAAAAATAGTGAATATAATTAGATTGTTGTTGTGTCAGTGTGCTACTGCCCGGCGGGCGCGGTGCGCACGGTGGCGTGTTCGCTGGAGGCGGGCGCGTGCGCGGCGTGGGGCTGCGGCGCGCAGTGCGCGCGCGTGCTGGCGTGCGGCGCGCACGTGTGCCGCGCCCCGTGCCACGCGCCGCCCTGCCCGCCCTGCGCGCGCAGCCCACAAGCCGTGCCCACCTGCCCCTGCGGGAAGAACAAGTACATACCTACATATCAATATTATTATATATCTAGTGCCTAGCCTAGCCTTCCTAGAAGGGCCCCCGAAGGAGTAGACAGAGATGTTAAAACACTTCCTTTTCACCGAAGATAATTGTGTGCCAACGTGACAGATGGTTTTTTTTTTATACCACTAAGGTGGCACACAAGCATACAGCCCACCTAATGGTAAGCAGTCACCGTAGCCTATAGCCGCTAGCAATACCAGGGGTATCACTAACGGGTGCCAACCATGTTGTTGATGAGGACTCACTGTGCTAGCAGCAATACTACTAGCCCAGCATATCCTCGTGGAGCACTGGCTCAATGGTTAGTCCATCACCGTCTCTAAGGCACTACAAACATACACAAAAAATGTTCAAGGGCGCGGTTATAAAAACACGCCCCGGGCGCACAAAAGACTAGTTAAGGCACTGGCGACTGGCAATCTTCACGAAACTGAATCTATTTTATGGCGTTTACTGTACACTAACCAATCAAGACGGTTGATGCTCTATACGAGTTGCGGCGGGTTGCCATACGAACGGCACGGTGGCGCCATTATTACTTTCTACTCTTTTTGCTGCTTGTAATATAATTGATGGGATTTGCAACATTGTTAACCTGTCAAAACTAGCTTTGACTAACGAAAGTAAAACTTTTTTGTGCAGGTTACTTAAGGAGCAGCGCAAGAAATGCACGGACCCGATTCCCGTGTGCGGGAACATCTGCGCCAAGCCGCTGCCGTGCGGCCCCGACGGCGACAAACACTTCTGCAAGTCCGACTGCCATGAGGGTATGCGTGTATTTTGTCATGATCCTTTATCTAATATCATAACCGGAAGTATGGGATTAGGAAATCCATACATATTTGTTTGTTTTTGCCAAGGATATAGATGATGTCCTAGCGAAGGACAAAGGCTACTTTTGTCTTTTAGGACATACGCTTTTTTTGTCTGTGTCTCTGTTTCTTTGGGATAATCTTCGAAACGGCTGCACCAATTTTAACGGGACTTTCACTAGCATATAGCTGATTTTACTAGGCGTCTCTTATGTTACTATTGTTTTGGAAATGCAATAAGGGTTCCACACTTACGAAGTCGCGGGCACAGCTAGTCTAGAAATAAATAAAGAATTGTTTATTCGTACAGGTCCTTGCCCGGTGTGCCCCGACAAGACCCTGCTACAATGCCGCTGCGGCCACTCCAGCCGCGAGGTCCCTTGCGCTGACTTGTCAGAGATGTACAACAATGTGTTCTGTCAGAAGAAATGTAATAAGGTGTGTTTTGGTGTGTAACATTTATCGACGAAAATGCATTACAGGAAGCTGGGGAACAGTCTTGACAATTTAGCTAATTGGTCGCAAGAAATTAGCAGGTAGAGTTGTCAGATGTTCCACATCATTTGCGACTACTGATTAATAAGCTAACGTCTGTATCTATGTGTCTGGCTGTGGCATCGTAGCTCTTAATAAATTAAACCATTTTGATTTAGTTTTTTTTATGTTTCAAAGGTGACTCAATCGAAGGCTGTGTTTAGCTATTTGAGATGATTTTTAAATGGGGTTGTGTTTGTAATGAAATGAATCTAGTGTGATCGTGTAGCTGTAAGTTATTTATTTATTTATTTATTTATTTATGAACCATATAACACCTTTACAGGATAGCCTAATGCGATGTTTATGTATTTACACGAGTATCTATAGAATGACTTAACCTACTTACTTAACGAATTAAGTTGCTGAACGAGCGGTTGTGTTGTGGTGTAGAAGCTGTCGTGCGGTCGTCACCGCTGCCGGCTGGTGTGCTGCGCGTGCGGCTCGCACCGCTGCGGCGCCGTGTGCGGCCGCTCGCTGCCGTGCCAGGCGCATCGCTGCGAGGACTTCTGCCACACGGGCCGCTGCAAGCCCTGTCCGCGCGTCAGTCAGTAACCAATCTTATCTATACTAATATACTAGTCTATACTTCTATACTAGCCTATACTAGTATTATAAAAAGGAAAGTTTTGTATTTTTGTGGGTTTGTATTGAATAGGCTCCGAAACTACTGTACCGATTTCAAAAATTCTTTCACCGTTAGAAAGCTAAATTATCACTGAGTAACAAAGGCTATATATTATACTAGCTGCCCGCCCCGGCTTCGCACGGGTAGACACAATATTTGATAAATGTCTACCCGTGCGAAGCCGGGGCGGGCCGCTAGTATTATATATAAAATTCTCGTGTCGCGGTGTTTGTAGTTACTACTCCGAAATGGCTTGACCGATTCTCATGAAATTTTGTGTGCATATTGAGTAGGTCTGAGAATCGGACAACATCTATTTTTCATCCCCATAAAAAATTGAATTCAGTCTAGAAGTTTCGGAGCATATAGATATTTATCAAATATTTTGTCCACCCGTGCGAAGCCGGGATGGGCATCTAGTTTATTTATAGAAATAAAAGGCCAGTGAACAAGCTACATATTTTAAAATATATATTGACATCTGTCATAAACTAATAAAAAAGCTTATAACTAAACATAATCCACGTCAAATAGTCGTTTTTTTTATGTGAGCAAGCACTTCTACGTTAATCTCTTCCACCACGCATTGGCAGTTTTTTTTTTCACTAATGTAAAGGTTTCGAGGAGTTGCGATGTGAGTGCGGGCTGGAAGTGGTGTGGCCCCCGGTGCGCTGCGGCACCCGGCCCCCGGCCTGCACCGCGCCGTGCCGCCGGCCGCGCGCCTGCGGGCACCCGCCCCACCACTCCTGCCACTCGGACGACTGCCCGCCCTGCGTGGTGCTCACCACCAAGCGCTGCCACGGCCTGCATGAGGTACTACACTAGTCACCCGCCCCACCACTCCTGCCACTCGGACGACTGCCCGCCCTGCGTGGTGCTCACCACCAAGCGCTGCCACGGCCTGCATGAGGTACTACACTAGTCACCCGCCCCACCACTCCTGCCACTCGGACGACTGCCCGCCCTGCGTGGTGCTCACCACCAAGCGCTGCCACGGCCTGCATGAGGTACTACACTAGTCACCCGCCCCACCACTCCTGCCACTCGGACGACTGCCCGCCCTGCGTGGTGCTCACCACCAAGCGCTGCCACGGCCTGCATGAGGTACTACACTAGTCACCCGCCCCACCACTCCTGCCACTCGGACGACTGCCCGCCCTGCGTGGTGCTCACCACCAAGCGCTGCCACGGCCTGCATGAGGTACTACACTAGTCACCCGCCCCACCACTCCTGCCACTCGGACGACTGCCCGCCCTGCGTGGTGCTCACCACCAAGCGCTGCCACGGCCTGCATGAGGTACTACACTAGTCACCCGCCCCACCACTCCTGCCACTCGGACGACTGCCCGCCCTGCGTGGTGCTCACCACCAAGCGCTGCCACGGCCTGCATGAGGTACTACACTAGTCACCCGCCCCACCACTCCTGCCACTCGGACGACTGCCCGCCCTGCGTGGTGCTCACCACCAAGCGCTGCCACGGCCTGCATGAGGTACTACACTAGTCACCCGCCCCACCACTCCTGCCACTCGGACGACTGCCCGCCCTGCGTGGTGCTCACCACCAAGCGCTGTCACGGCCTGCATGAGGTACTACACTAGTCACCCGCCCCACCACTCCTGCCACTCGGACGACTGCCCGCCCTGCGTGGTGCTCACCACCAAGCGCTGCCACGGCCTGCATGAGGTACTACACTAGTCACCCGCCCCACCACTCCTGCCACTCTGACGACTGCCCGCCCTGCGTGGTGCTCACCACCAAGCGCTGTCACGGCCTGCATGAGGTACTACACTAGTCACCCGCCCCACCACTCCTGCCACTCGGACGACTGCCCGCCCTGCGTGGTGCTCACCACCAAGCGCTGTCACGGCCTGCATGAGGTACTACACTAGTCACCCGCCCCACCACTCCTGCCACTCGGACGACTGCCCGCCCTGCGTGGTGCTCACCACCAAGCGCTGCCACGGCCTGCATGAGGTACTACACTAGTCACCCGCCCCACCACTCCTGCCACTCGGACGACTGCCCGCCCTGCGTGGTGCTCACCACCAAGCGCTGTCACGGCCTGCATGAGGTACTACACTAGTCACCCGCCCCACCACTCCTGCCACTCGGACGACTGCCCGCCCTGCGTGGTGCTCACCACCAAGCGCTGCCACGGCCTGCATGAGGTACTACACTAGTCACCCGCCCCACCACTCCTGCCACTCGGACGACTGCCCGCCCTGCGTGGTGCTCACCACCAAGCGCTGTCACGGCCTGCATGAGGTACTACACTAGTCACCCGCCCCACCACTCCTGCCACTCGGACGACTGCCCGCCCTGCGTGGTGCTCACCACCAAGCGCTGCCACGGCCTGCATGAGGTACTACACTAGTCACCCGCCCCACCACTCCTGCCACTCGGACGACTGCCCGCCCTGCGTGGTGCTCACCACCAAGCGCTGCCACGGCCTGCATGAGGTACTACACTAGTCACCCGCCCCACCACTCCTGCCACTCGGACGACTGCCCGCCCTGCGTGGTGCTCACCACCAAGCGCTGTCACGGCCTGCATGAGGTACTACACTAGTCACCCGCCCCACCACTCCTGCCACTCGGACGACTGCCCGCCCTGCGTGGTGCTCACCACCAAGCGCTGCCACGGCCTGCATGAGGTACTACACTAGTCACCCGCCCCACCACTCCTGCCACTCGGACGACTGCCCGCCTTGCGTGGTGCTCACCACCAAGCGCTGTCACGGCCTGCATGAGGTACTACACTAGTCACCCGCCCCACCACTCCTGCCACTCGGACGACTGCCCGCCCTGCGTGGTGCTCACCACCAAGCGCTGCCACGGCCTGCATGAGGTACTACACTAGTCACCCGCCCCACCACTCCTGCCACTCGGACGACTGCCCGCCCTGCGTGGTGCTCACCACCAAGCGCTGTCACGGCCTGCATGAGGTACTACACTAGTCACCCGCCCCACCACTCCTGCCACTCGGACGACTGCCCGCCCTGCGTGGTGCTCACCACCAAGCGCTGCCACGGCCTGCATGAGGTACTACACTAGTCACCCGCCCCACCACTCCTGCCACTCGGACGACTGCCCGCCCTGCGTGGTGCTCACCACCAAGCGCTGCCACGGCCTGCATGAGGTAATACACTATTCACCCGCCCACCACTCCTGCCACTCGGACGACTGCCCGCCCTGCGTGAGGTACTACTCTAGTCACCTAACGGCCATAGTTCAGTTTTCTTAACTTCTATGATCCTGACACGAGTTCCTCTCATAAATAACGATAACAATAATGTAATATTAAATAATTCCAACAGGAGCGCAAGACGATACCGTGTTCGCAAGACGAGTTCTCGTGCGGCCTGCCCTGCGGGAAGCCCCTGCCGTGCGGCAAGCACACCTGCCTCAAGGTGTGCCACAAGGGACCCTGTGACACCGGCAAGTGAGTACTACTCTTACACAACGTCTTCTTCTTTCTACCTATGGCAATCAATCCTCTTCAAGGGCTATTTTTTCCAGTGTTAAGTGTATAAAATATACGGTTTCAATAGTATGTTGTGTTGCATTATAATGCCTAGTGTCATGCATTCTAATGCTTGCTTAATGGAGGTTCTAGAGATAATCCACGGCGGTAGCAGATCATAATATGCCTGTAGGTCGGTGCCGGTAGCAGGAACATTGTCGACAACGTATTCGAAAACGTAACTCGCGAAAGGTCAAAATTGTCATACTAATTTTTAGATCCACTTTTCACCGCCGCAGCGCTTTTCATTTTCCAATACAAAAATAGTCGAAGGCGATACGAAAACGTTGTCGACAATGTTCCTGCTACCGGCACAGAGGTAAGCTATTAATGATAAATCACTTCACCCAAAAGCAATATTATCACTATAACACAATTTAGGAGACACTGGAAAAAATCTTAACCGCTCTGTCTGACTACCGCCATTTTAGGGCATGAAAATTATATGTGGGGTATTAGCACCTCTATTTAAATTTTTATTTAAATCCGTTCAGTCGTTGCGGTGTAAAGAGGGTACAAACAGACTTACACAAAAAAATTCGTATTTATAATATTTGTGTATAGGAGTAGCGGCGGCGTAAATTTTTTTTTATACAACTTCGGTGGCACACAAGCATACAGCCCACCTGATGGTAAGCAGCCACCGTAGCCTATAGCCGCTAGCAATACCAGGGGTATCACTAACGGGTTGCCAACCATGTTGTTGATGAGGACTCACTGTGCTAGACTAGCCCAGCGTATCCTCGTGGAGCTCTGGCAACCTTACTTAGCACAGAAACACAATTTTGTATGAAAATATTGTCATTTTGAGAGAAACGTTTTCAAAAGCTAGTCGAAAGAAATCCCTGCTGTAAGTAGTGCAGCGGTATCGTTGTCGTGTGTCAGGTGTACACAGCCGTGCAACGAGAAGCGGGCGAGCTGCGGTCACCCGTGCGGGGCGGCGTGCCACTCGGCGGCGGGCGGGCCCTGCCCTAGTGCTGCGCCCTGTCGCCGCCCGGTGCGCGCCACCTGCCCCTGCGGCCGCCGCGCCGCCAGCCGCTCCTGCTGGGACAACGCCCGCGACCGCGCCAAGTTAGTGCACGCACTTGTAATGTACTCTACCGCCCCACCTGCCATAAATTTTCCATGAACTTCGTGAGCCATCCATGAATACATCAAGCGTAGAGGGGGGGACAATAAAGTAGGGTCGACAACGTGTGACATAATGTGACAAAAAAGGGTGGGAGCGGTCCTATGTTTCGTGACGTCACATTTCTAAAACTAATACATCCAAGTATTAAAACACGAAATTAGTATGGTTAAAAATTACTTTTTTGGTTGCTAAATTTGCGTGACATGATACTAGGGAGTGGGAGTCTCATAAATATCACCATCTGTGACAAGGAAGGGGGGTCAAAAATCATAAAATTCGTATGACGTAATTTATGGATGGCCCCAAATTGATAATGCAAGTCCACTATAAGTATACTTTTCTGCCCACGCCGAAAGTGCCTCGACGCGGGGAAATGACGTATCAATGTTTGCTGAGATAACAGTAAGAAAAATAAGTGTTCTGTAAAAAAAAAAACATTTCTATAAGTGGCCATTTAAATTACTTGCCGTAATGATTCCCTAAGTTAGCCTCTTAACAGATAATTTTATCGTTATAAGTGACACAACGCTTTTTTAAATTATACATGTGCTTTTTGCCAGGATTATGAGTACCCTAGCGGCGTCGAAGATGCAAGAAGGGGAATCCGTCGATTTGTCCGACGTGCAGCGACCCAGCTCTATGCTCAAGACGTACGTTGTTTAGATAGATACACTTTATTGCACAACAAGAGAATACGTACATTGGAAACATTATTATATTGTATTGTACAATTGGCGGTCTTATCGCATAGTAGCGATATCTTCCAGACAACCGATGAAATGGACTAGAGAAAATTTGGATTTGAACAGTTACTGGTAGTGTACCGTCGTCATTGTTAATAATTACTGTAGGTACGACTCAAGTAGTTCTTCTTCCGATTTAAGAGTTTTACTCTTGTCGGTGCAGCCGATGAATTTCCCTCCACTTCTGCCTGTACAGGTCAAAGAAGTAGCAACTTCTTTGACCACTTTATACGACGTGACGGCTATCTTATCCTTAACTCAAGTAGTTAAACACAAGTATTACTTTTGTTGTTCAAATACGTATAGTATGGATGTACGTGTTGCACAGGCTGGAGTGCGACGACGAGTGCGTGGTGGAGGCGCGCACGCGGCGGCTGGCGCTGGCGCTGCAGATCCGCAACCCGGACGTGGCCGCTAAGCTGGCGCCGCGCTACAGCGAACTGCTGCGCGCCGCCGCCGCGCGCGAGCCCAGCTTCGCGCAGCTCGTGCACGACCGACTCACGGACCTCGTGCACCTCGCCAAGAAGGTACTTCATTACACACGACATTTTAACGCTCTTTAAACCTACAACAGTTAGCGCGAGATTAGCTTAGCGCAGCTCGTACATCTCGCCTAGTAAGGTACTCTATTCGTAGGTTTAATGAGCGTTAAAATGTCGTGTGTTATATATATTTTTTATAGTTTCCGTAGTTCTCTAAATAAAATTTCTAGTAGAATCTGCAATAAGTTGTCGGTCCAGTGCGATTGATGTCAAGTTCAATATCGACAACTAAAAATTAGCTACAACAGGGTTCCTTAAAAACGATATGTTTTTAAATTTAGTATCAACATAAAACAATATTAATTCAATTTACTTCCTTATGAAGGTTTAAATGACCTTTTCTTATTCTTTTGAACCCGGAATAGAATTGACGCATAGCAATTAAATACGTCGGTTGTTAACAATATAAACTTTTTTTGCAGTCTAAGCAAAAGACCCGGTCCCACTCCTTCCCCTCGATGAACCGTCAGAAGCGCCAGTTCATCCACGAGATGTGCGAACACTTCGGCTGTGAGAGCGTCGCCTACGACGCGGAGCCTAACCGCAACGTCGTCGCTACTGCCGATAAGGAGAAGGTAATCTATACTATCTATACTTCTATACTAATATTATAAAGAGGAAAGATTTGTATTCTTGTGGGTTTGTATTGAATAGGCTCCGAAACTACTGAACCGATTTCAGAATTCTTTCACCGTTAGAAAGCTACATTATCACTGAGTATCATAGGCTATATATGATACTAGCTGCCCGCCACTAAATTTACAAAATATTTAATAAATGTCTACCCGTGCAAAGCCGGGCGCGCCGCTGGTGTAATATAGAGAGAAAGAAAGAAAACACATTTATTCATAACAACACAAACATATAACGAAAGGAATACAAGTGTAGAAGAACATCGTGTCATTATGAAACGTAATCATATAAATCTATGCACTTCATATCGCTGGTTGCGATGGGCTCGCCTGATGATGCGTAGCCCAATACATAGCTGCTAGCGACATAAGGCAGCTGGACGATGCAAAAGCAAAACATACCTACAACATTATGTTGAGCTGCGTGCTCTTGTAATTTTGTTCTGACTTCCAAAGCATCTGTAATAACAAATAAATAAAAAACGCCTCAGACACGAACAGCTACATGGAAATCAGTTTCACAGTACTCTACCATATTGATATTACACATTCAGCTTGCAAGGGCCGAATTGGCATCATCAGCCTAACTTCATATTTCATGTCGGCTTGCTGTTCCTTAGGATGTTTGTTTTGTTCCCAGTCGTGGCTCCCGGCGATGAGTGTGCTCGAAGTGCTGGGGCGCGAGGCCGGTCAGCGGCGGGTGCCCGGCCCCGTGCTGCGTGCCCCCGCCCCCGCCCCCGCCCCCAGCGCCCCCGCCGCCCTCGCCGCCTCCACCAACAACAGGCACGTACCTCTGTACTATATATACTGCACACGGTGAGTGACTGTACTGTGCCCGCCCCCGCCCCCGCCCCCAGCGCCCCCGCCGCCCTCGCCGCCTCCACCAACAACAGGCACGTACCTCTGTACTATATATACTGCACACGGTGAGTGACTGTACTGTGCCCGCCCCCGCCCCCGCCCCCAGCGCCCCCGCCGCCCTCGCCGCCTCCACCAACAACAGGCACGTACCTCTGTACTATATATACTGCACACGGTGAGTGACTGTACTGTGCCAGCGCCCCCGCCGCCCTCGCCGCCTCCACCAACAACAGGCACGTACCTCTGTACTATATATACTGCACACGGTGAGTGACTGTACTGTGCCCGCCCCCGCCCCCGCCCCCAGCGCCCCCGCCGCCTTCGCCGCCTCCACCAACAACAGGCACGTACCTCTGTACTATATATACTGCACACGGTGAGTGACTGTACTGTGCCCGCCCCCGCCCCCGCCCCCAGCGCCCCCGCCGCCTTCGCCGCCTCCACCAACAACAGGCACGTACCTCTGTACTATATATACTGCACACGGTGAGTGACTGTACTGTGCCCGCCCCCGCCCCCGCCCCCAGCGCCCCCGCCGCCCTCGCCGCCTCCACCAACAACAGGCACGTACCTCTGTACTATATATACTGCACACGGTGAGTGACTGTACTGTGCCCGCCCCCGCCCCCGCCCCCAGCGCCCCCGCCGCCCTCGCCGCCTCCACCAACAACAGGCACGTACCTCTGTACTATATATACTGCACACGGTGAGTGACTGTACTGTGCCCGCCCCCGCCCCCGCCCCCAGCGCCCCCGCCGCCCTCGCCGCCTCCACCAACAACAGGCACGTACCTCTGTACTATATATACTGCACACGGTGAGTGACTGTACTGTGCCCGCCCCCGCCCCCGCCCCCAGCGCCCCCGCCGCCCTCGCCGCCTCCACCAACAACAGGCACGTACCTCTGTACTATATATACTGCACACGGTGAGTGACTGTACTGTGCCCGCCCCCGCCCCCGCCCCCAGCGCCCCCGCCGCCCTCGCCGCCTCCACCAACAACAGGCACGTACCTCTGTACTATATATACTGCACACGGTGAGTGACTGTACTGTGCCCGCCCCCGCCCCCGCCCCCAGCGCCCCCGCCGCCCTCGCCGCCTCCACCAACAACAGGCACGTACCTCTGTACTATATATACTGCACACGGTGAGTGACTGTACTGTGCCCGCCCCCGCCCCCGCCCCCAGCGCCCCCGCCGCCCTCGCCGCCTCCACCAACAACAGGCACGTACCTCTGTACTATATATACTGCACACGGTGAGTGACTGTACTGTGCCCGCCCCCGCCCCCGCCCCCAGCGCCCCCGCCGCCCTCGCCGCCTCCACCAACAACAGGCACGTACCTCTGTACTATATATACTGCACACGGTGAGTGACTGTACTGTGCCCGCCCCCGCCCCCGCCCCCAGCGCCCCCGCCGCCCTCGCCGCCTCCACCAACAACAGGCACGTACCTCTGTACTATATATACTGCACACGGTGAGTGACTGTACTGTGCCCGCCCCCGCCCCCGCCCCCAGCGCCCCCGCCGCCCTCGCCGCCTCCACCAACAACAGGCACGTACCTCTGTACTATATATACTGCACACGGTGAGTGACTGTACTGTGCCCGCCCCCGCCCCCGCCCCCAGCGCCCCCGCCGCCCTCGCCGCCTCCACCAACAACAGGCACGTACCTCTGTACTATATATACTGCACACGGTGAGTGACTGTACTGTGCCCGCCCCCGCCCCCGCCCCCAGCGCCCCCGCCGCCCTCGCCGCCTCCACCAACAACAGGCACGTACCTCTGTACTATATATACTGCACACGGTGAGTGACTGTACTGTGCCCGCCCCGCCCCCGCCCCCAGCGCCCCCGCCGCCCTCGCCGCCTCCACCAACAACAGGCACGTACCTCTGTACTATATATACTGCACACGGTGAGTGACTGTACTGTGCCCGCCCCCGCCCCCGCCCCCAGCGCCCCCGCCCCCAGCGCCCCCGCCGCCCTCGCCGCCTCCACCAACAACAGGCACGTACCTCTGTACTATATATACTGCACACGGTGAGTGACTGTACTGTGCCCGCCCCCGCCCCCGCCCCCAGCGCCCCCGCCGCCCTCGCCGCCTCCACCAACAACAGGCACGTACCTCTGTACTATATATACTGCACACGGTGAGTGACTGTACTGTGCCCGCCCCCGCCCCCGCCCCCAGCGCCCCCGCCGCCCTCGCCGCCTCCACCAACAACAGGCACGTACCTCTGTACTATATATACTGCACACGGTGAGTGACTGTACTGTGCCCGCCCCCGCCCCCGCCCCCAGCGCCCCCGCCGCCCTCGCCGCCTCCACCAACAACAGGCACGTACCTCTGTACTATATATACTGCACACGGTGAGTGACTGTACTGTGCCCGCCCCCGCCCCCGCCCCCAGCGCCCCCGCCGCCCTCGCCGCCTCCACCAACAACAGGCACGTACCTCTGTACTATATATACTGCACACGGTGAGTGACTGTACTGTGCCCGCCCCCGCCCCCGCCCCCAGCGCCCCCGCCGCCCTCGCCGCCTCCACCAACAACAGGCACGTACCTCTGTACTATATATACTGCACACGGTGAGTGACTGTACTGTGCCCGCCCCCGCCCCCGCCCCCAGCGCCCCCGCCGCCCTCGCCGCCTCCACCAACAACAGGCACGTACCTCTGTACTATATATACTGCACACGGTGAGTGACTGTACTGTGCCCGCCTATACTCACGCTCACATAGTGTTCACCACTTGTTGTGCAATAATATGTGTATGTTATAGTAATAATGTTGTAATATGGCAATAGGTCGCCCGGAGGCTGGGCCACGCTGACGTCGAGCAACGCGTGGGCGGCGCGCAGCCAGCAGCGAGCCGCGCCGGCGCCCGCGCATACCGAACCCAAGATCGACTACTTCGACAACCCGCCTGATAACTAGGTAGCCTGTCTCACTTGTAGCTTCACTATCCAATGGTACACTTACAGCCGACTAAGACAGCCTTAACAGGATGACTATACGATAATAGTTCTCGACAGCGTATTCGTATCGCTTTAGACTTTTTTATATGGAAAAATGAACAGCACTGCGGCGACGGAAGTGGAACAAAACATTCGTATGAACATCGTGATAGTTTGAGAGTTACGTTTTCAAAACGTCGTCGAATGTTCCTGCTCCCAGTACTGAAACGACGATCAAAGTTTGAAGGCCCACCTAACTTTTTGAAGCGTCAAAATACAATTTGCATGGAACATCGAGCTGACTCGAAATGAATGTGGCATCAGATTTGACTGGCGTATCAGTATTCGTAACACTCGTTAGGGTTAATGCTTCAAGATAGCAAACAGTGTCCAAATATATGTTACACTAGAATAGCACATCAGAACAAAGATCATGTACGGCCGTAAGAAGGACCGAAATATATAGTGACCGCATGAAGGAATGAGATAGATAGAAATTGTCTTTGATGTTTGTGTGTGTGTCGTTGCCGATCTTAAAGATTAACTTTTGAGTAACATTATTAGCACTTGGAATACTTTTCAAGTGCTCATAATGTTACTCAAAAGTTTTAAGCAGTGGTTTAAAACGTTCTGTAAGAGATCGTAGACCACCAACTGATTCTCTCAGTAGCTCCGCCAATTTGAAACTTTAGGGTACCTTAATCAAATATCCAAAATGAACTCCTAAGGACCTTTCGACGGACGAGTAATAAACACACAAATATAAAAAGCAAAAAACAAAAAACTTGGTTATGATGTTTTTTTAAGAAACAGGTTGTGATTCCCTCGCGTCCACAAAACTGTTATATTTTTTTAATAAAATATTGTTATTATTTTAATATTATTTAATTCATTTATGAGTCCACTTGCCGACCACGACACTTGTGAACCAACGTATAAGTAATCAAATTACTGGTATTTCTATAAATTTCAACAAATAAAGGTTTCACGAAGTAAATCACACATCCTTTGATACGTGCATTCAAATGAAATTTAGCACAAACTCGACCGTGAGAAAACCGTTAATAGTTTTCGTGGTTAAGTTGGTCTCACTTATAACTAAAATACATGAGCTGACTGTCCTAGTGAATACCAGTGCGCTAAACATTACCTATGTATACTATGCTATACACACAGCTTCCTATTTATATATAAATATATGTATACGGTATAAGAAGGCCTAAATTAATAATCTAAATATGAAATAAATGTCCTATACATA
This sequence comes from Falcaria lacertinaria, assembly GCA_951449985.1. Classification (NCBI taxonomy): domain Eukaryota; kingdom Metazoa; phylum Arthropoda; class Insecta; order Lepidoptera; family Drepanidae; genus Falcaria; species Falcaria lacertinaria. Next base: position 2,197,345 of record OX602119.1, on the reverse strand, counting down.
TGAAATAAAGTTATACACTGCATTATAGTCGGGTCTAAAAAAATCATCATGTTTTATAGATAGCGTAGCAGTTATTGTATAAATATTGATAACCTACGAAATATTTAACTTATTCATAAATGTCCCAAATCCCCTAGTTTATATTATGAAATATATATGTTGATTGCCAAGGCCAAAAATATTTGGACATCTGCGATCGACAACACAATAGCAAATAGTCAGCAAAGGGTGAGGGTGCAAAAGGAACTACTTAATAATAACTGGATGGAGAATGTTACTGTTTATCTTACGTTCATAGCGTTTAGCTATCGTTCATAGCTCTAAATAACTAACATAACACATGATGCCTACAAGTCTTTATGAAGTGCGTATGCGTAGATCAACCGTCCGATCGATCAACAATTGAGTACTGTCGCGAACAAAATTGCATGATGCGGTTCGATCGACAAAATGTCAAGCTATTATAATACATATTATTCAACAGGCAGATAGGGAGATATACATCTTTAGACAAACACAAAAATAAGTTAATTTTCTTTCTGTGAACTTTTATAAATAGCTTCAATTTATACATATACAATCATTGTATTTAGTCAAATTATTTATCAGTTTAACGTATTCGCCAAAATGTGTCCTCTAGATAATAAATCTTTATTATATCCTGTTCCAGACTATAGTTTTAGATAGCTTATAAATTAAATGTTTTCATAATAAGAAAAAATAGGGTTTATAAACGTAAATTTGTGTGATTATACAACCCTAAAAATGTATCAAAGATTCAACACCTTGAATTGTCGTGACGTTTGTAACACGCGTGTGTTACACACACACCGAAGTTGATCTTGGGCTGTTGAGTTATAAGAGAGAGTTATAAGCGAGTTAGCTATAGCTTATAGCTGTGGTCTCGATGACACGATGACATTTCGGCGGATATACATTAGTCATACGCACGGTAGAAATCGTCGGCCTTTACTTATGATCATTACCATTATTATCTATACAAATAGTCCATGGCGGCGTTGCGTATGACCAATTTATTTCCACGATATCGTTGATAATGGTTTGATATTATTGTATAGAATTTATATCCTAGTTAATGATTTATGTGGTTGATGTATACCAGTTTATATTAGCAAACTTTTTATATGAGAATGTAAAACAAGCCTCGCGGTATTAATTGGGTGCGAGAAGGTACTTTCAAGAACATGGCTGAAGCTACATCTGCCCAATACCCGATGAGGCTGGCTCTTAGTGATTTGAATTTCATCAGTAAATTGAATATCTGTGTGGCTTATTCATAAACGAATTTAAAGGTGAAGGGAACGCATTCTTACGAATCAATCTGACGCGGAACTCCATAATATTGTAGAATAATAATATAAAAATATTGTAACCAACTTAAATTCGCTGCTGTACAGGCGACGAGTGTATTAAAGTGTTACATATTTGTTAAGTTGGTTTTTATTTATGTTATGAAAACCCCACAGAAATACAAAAAAAATTAAAACAAAAAAAAAGGATACGGGCATTCTGCAAACAAAGTCTACCCCTATTAGAGGTGTGAATGAATACAGTTCAAATAAAAAGTCATACTTCGGCTATATTTTTACTGAACAAAAAATTTTAAACATTACAATCATCAATGTCCTTCAATATGGTTTCAATGTAGCGAGCTATTTTCAACATGGGGTTGGATGCACATTTCCGACAAGGACCCTGTGAACCGTCCAGTTCTATATTAAAGTCTGGCCATAAGCTGTCTGTTGAAGATTTCTGGTCTCTCTTTTTCTTCGAGGTGGATGACATGGCAACACTCCGCCATGGTTCGCTTGCTAGTCGAGACTTCCCTCCATTTATGCGGTTCTCGATAGAATGTCTTGAATAATGCGGCCAGTAATCTTCTGAGTGGTATTTCCTACAGGGACATTTTAGTCTTTTGGAAGACTTCGCTCTACGCTTAGGAGGAAACTGTAACAGAAAAATATATGACAATATAACGTTGATTAGAGACCTAGAGAATACGTTACGTAGTTCAAATCTCACCGTGAATTCGAAAGCTTTTCTGCATTTTTTTGACTGTTTTGTTTTTTGAGCTTTGACTTTATTGTAACAATTACAATTAGCAGAAGAGTCGGAATCGTCAGTAGCAAATTTTATTGGAGAGACGTATGGCTGCAAAATATGACCTAAAATTAAATTTTACTACTCTGTAACTATATACCTTAATAAAGAGGACTGCTTGAAATTACGAAAATCTTGTAGTAATGGGAAATCAAATATTTCTCATACGTCACATGCTTACACATGCTATTTATTCCTCTCCGAAGCACGTCACACGCTAGAACTGCCGTCATGAATTGGGACCCATAGTCATGATAGCAGTTGCCTGAAAGACGAAAACATATAAAATATCTGTCATCTTTAATTACTAATTGAATATAACTATTTTGAAGCCGTGGTGGCCTTGTGGTTGGAGCAACGGCCTGTCATCTGATGGGCCCAGGTTCGAATCCCGGCCTGTACCAATGAGTTTTTCTAACTTAAGTACAGTGATTAATCACACCATGAGCTTTAAAAAGAGAGGTAGGGCGATTTGGGATTTCCCACGGGTTATCCTATTTAAATTGGAACCGCCCGACTAGGGACTGTACCTCCACCTTACAGAAGACCGCAGTGAAATAACACTACTTGATGTAGTGTTGTGTTTCTGCGGTAAGTAAGGTTGCCAGTGCTCCACGAGGATACGCTGGGCTAGTAGTAATGCCGCTAGCACAGTGAGTCTTCATCAACAATGGTTGGCAACCCGTTAGTGATACCTCTGGTATTGCTAGCGGCTATAGGCTACGGTGACTGCTCACCATCAGGTAAGCTTGTGTGCCACCTTAGTGGTATAAAAAAAATGGCTTTTAATTTCACCATGGTTTAACTGCACGACTTGATACGCGAACGAAACCAATTTCGACCACGCAGCGAAGATATTGCTCTCACACTCGTGACCGTGACTTGTTTTGCAATCAACATTTTCGGGCTCCTCGATCGTATCGAAACTGCTGCAGTCTTCCGAGCTCTTGTCGTCTTCGCTCATCTTGGTGTACTGTTCGATGCACTGTATGTCCTCCTTCACTGCCTCAAGCTGCATGTTCAGGTTGTCGGCTAAGTGGCCATAATCCAGCTCCCCTTTGGTGTCGTCTGACAGGTTGCCTGAAACCTTATAGTTCTCGACCACACTCGTGACGCTATCCGGATTGCTATCGTTTTGATCCTCGACACTTTTGAATTCTTCTGTATATCGTTTATCTGGTATCAGATCGTCAGCGCTAAACGCATCTTCGATCTTTTCACGGTTTGTGTCTGGTTCCAAACTGTTATCCTGAAATTCGCAGAAGCTTTCGAAGAAGTCATCATTGCTTCCGTTTTGTTCAGTCGTAACCCCAGAGGTTTTATTAGTCGACTTCTCTATTCCAGTCTCGCTTTGACAAAGTCCAATGCGATCGTACAGGTTCCTCCGCGCTCGTCGTTCATTGAGCTCTTGGCTCAGGATCCTGTCCTGAGTGACCCTGTCCTTCAACCTCTGAGCGGCATCAAGTTGATTCCTCTCCAGAGACTTGTACTGCTCGTACAGGTACCAAGACCTCATGCGATGCGACTTCTTATTTGGCGGATGCAAATCTGAAAAATATTGCAGGTACATATATATCGCGCTGAATGCTCAATTACCTATATTTTGGGCTGGTATATACATTGACGGACTTACCAAGGGAATTGAGGAAATCCATCCGAAATATCGCTTTCAAGCTAAATAATACAATTTCTGTTTTATTATTTGTGCCTACACAAGTTCCGAATTTTACATAATTTAATCATATAATCGAATTTTTTGCGTTAATTTTCTATGATTTCCGTATATTTATGCTTCTGATTCTGGCAGTTAATTTTTATTGGTCTTTGTGTCCTCATAATATTAATTTAATTTACTTTATGATACTGCTGCCAGTTATTGACAGTAAATACGTACACTTACATACTTTTTACACAATAATTCTCACAAAATAATCTAGATTCAAGAGGAATACAAAATTCACTGGGGCCCGACAATTTATGCTGCACATTTTTAGACATTGGTGTGCAATAAAATCACTTAATACTGTCTGCCTTTGTTTTCGAAAATAGTATTGCTTTAGACGAGATGTTAATCGGATTATCAGAGTAGATATTTATATAATGCTATTGAATTGACTATAGTGTGTTAGTGAGTATTACGAATGCTATTTAGCGTCCAGCCTTCAGTAAACGCATGTGAAAAAATCGCCTAGGTACCTACTAGCTGTAATTAAACCAACAAATGAAAAGCATGTTTGAAAATCCCTTTTATTTGACCTCACCAGTTACGTGACAATACAGCGACGTCCACATTACACGACATGGTGTCTTGGGGCACGCGAAACACGTCGAATACGTCGTATACAACAATGCACTTACAAATTAAGACAGAAACTTAATTTATTATTTGAACATCTATATGTTATTGTAGCAGACACGTGTCAAAATGATTGTCGTTACATCACCAACCTTATCAATGAGTATTTTAAAATGAGCATTTCTTGACGTATACTGGGTACTGTTATATCTATTTGACTCCCGATAATCCTGACAAACCAAAAATATGAAATCCTGAACTAAAATAAAAACTATTAGTGTTCTTTTAAATATTGTGCGAAAGAAAGAACTAAACTCTTCGCAAGATATACATGTTCATTTGTAACTTCTCCATTAAAATTAGTAGAAGAAAATAGCGCCGCCAGCCGGCTGCCTGCTGAAGCCTGGATTGGTCTGCGACGAGTGCACCCCCGAATTCATCAGCTTCACGCTGAATGGAGACTTCCTGTCTTTAATGCCGCCACGTTTCATCGGGTGACCCTGGATATAAGATATAATAATATCTGTATTAACGAATGGATATAAAACGGTAATTGATAAGTCTGATCCTCTGAATGAAGGTGTATGACGATATTAAGGTCCTGCTTGAGTCACATACACTTTGGTCCTTCGAGCCATTTTTTCACTTATTCTTATTAGTCCCCCGCCGTCCTTCGATATAAAACCCACTAGCATAAATAAAAGTTAATGACTAGATACGAGCCTCTCCAACATATTTGCATCTAATCGTTCATTCGTATTCGTAACAGATACTACTTACATAAATTTCGTTAATTAAAATCTAATTAATAAAAGTTTATACACAAAACGATAGTGCACCGCGTAGTACGCGTAGCACAGTAAGAGCCTATATAAGTGTTTTGTCTATGGTAGGTAAGTAACCGTCTCGCAAATACCCCGAATCCGATCATAACATGCCCGCCCAAGTGGGTTGGTGACCATAGGGGTAGACAAAGGAATTTTCTATGACCACTTTGACCACCCACAATATAAAAATTTTACTCTCACCAGTTGGATGATGACAGGTGGTTGCTTGTCGTAAGTATTTCGGAGTCGCCGCCAAGTGTCACAGCCATGTGTTTCCGGTTGTAAGTACAAATCTTCTTTGTCCGCAAACCGCTCGGTGGAGTGGTTGTATGTGGCGGCTAAAACTAAGTCCAAACTATCTTCTGGTAAGCTGTAACACGGAGACACTTCTTATCCCAAATAATGCAATATATTTTATAAAACCTTATGCATTTAATTTTTGCAAACAATCACCTTAATATTATAAATGCGTTAAAGTTTGTGTCAGTGTGTGTTTGTACCCTCTTCACGCCTCAACGGCTAAATGGATTTGCATGAAACTTTCAATGGAAGTAGCTTATAAGCTGGTTTAACATATAGCATACTTTTTATCCCGGGATTTTTTTGGTTCCCGGGGGATAGTAGAACCATGCGGGGGAATGGGTCCGCGCGTCCCCATGGGATGCACACACACACTCATATCATCACGTCAATTACCTCACGGGGTAGGCAGAGAATTAATAAAAATATATAATAATGCTTATAATAATAATAATGCTTGGACATTATCACACAGTGCCAACTGGCCCCAAACTAAGCAAAGCTTGTACTATGGGAACCAGTAGCCGATATAATACTTATATACTTTTTTTTTCGTAAATACATACTTATAATACATACCAAACGCCCAGACGCAAGATAAACATATTTGTCACATAAATGTTTGCCCCGGCGGGAATCGAACCCGCGACCTCTAGCTTAGCAGTCAGGTGTACTAACCACTAGACCAGTGGTCTCGTCCTAAATAAAAAAATAATTAAAAGTGATATTTCGTCTTTGTCTTAACTTAAGCACCTGTTTTGCGTAGGTATATAGCCCACGGTGACTCAGGTGACTGGTTACTATCAAGCTTGGTTACCATCAAGCTTGCTTACCAATTTCGAAGTATAAAAAACGGAAAGAAACTGTCTGCTTCTTCTTACCATTTCGGGAGAACACCGCTGAACCAGTTCAGATGCTTGGTTACGAGGAATCCTTTGCTGGAAACATCAATATACGTAGACGAACTTGGTTACTTACAAGAATGGATGAAAAAAGCTCATTTTTCGAACACTGGCCAACGTATGATGCGAGTAAAGTCGGGATCCAGCTGGGACACCATGCTTTTCCTTAGTCGAAAGAACGATTTCTTTCGAAAGTTCGCCTTCTTTTCTCAAATCTGGAAGAAGTTTCTTGTTTCTAACTTGAATTACCCCAGACATGTTCCGAGATGGTGGTACCTAATAAAATTTTAAAAATCCCTAGAATTAAGCGAAAAATTTACAGTAATCTAATCAAGCATAATCGAAATGTATTCTAAAAATATCAAATGTGTAAATAAAGAAATATGAAAACCATGACAACGGTTAGCAATGTTGACATCCAATTTATTTATTTACAGACAGCATTATAACAGGCGAAGGTTTTTTGTTATCATTTATATTTGTGGGGTACTACCACAGAAGTACCACAATCATTTTATAAATAATAATAATAATATCAGAAATCTTCCCTTTAATATATATATCCAATAATTTTGCTATGAAATAAATAATTACAGGAAGTATAAGTACGGTGATATGATATATTAAGAGAATACAAACGCTAAGCTACAAAAAAAAATCGCATGAAATGTACCTACGAAAGTCTGTCTAAAAAGACATGTAACCATAGATGTAAGAACCCTTATAAAGTGTGTTGTTTTGTCCTTGGATTACTGGCTTCGCTTCGGTCGCTCGCTCGCTCATCCGGTAGCCATATTGATTCCTTCGCCGTTGCTTGTTCTGCACGCGTGCGTTAACTCATCTCATTCGACGCCATTTTAATTTGATATCTATAAAGTGGAATAATTGTGTATTTAAAAGTGGACTGGTAATAAAGAAGACAGCAAAAATGAGTTATGGAAGGCCGCCGCCGCGTATCGACGGTATGGTGTCTTTGAAGGTGGACAACCTTACATACCGCACAACGCCAGAGGATTTGCGTCGCGTGTTCGAAAGATGTGGTGAAGTGGGTGATATATACATCCCCAGGGATCGTTACACAAGAGAAAGTAGAGGATTCGCATTCGTCAGGTAAAAATGCTTCGAAATTATAGGAAATTTTCTTTGTGACGTCACAACACTACCGGTAAAATCCCATGCGATGCGATGTATGATGTACTAGGTACCTATAGGTACTTTCTATTTATACCTAATTACTTTCTTCTCTAAATAGTTCTGAAATCTACAACCGAGCCAACTTAGTGTTTATATATTGATTGTGAAACAGTCTCGGAGTTTGTTAGGTTATTAAATCGAGCCTGAATTAAATTGTGTTATAGATTCTACGACCGGCGAGATGCGGAAGAGGCGTTGGACTCGCTGGACGGGCGGATGTTGGACGGCAGGGAGCTGCGAGTACAGATGGCGCGATATGGGCGCCCTTCGTCACCCTACAGAAGCAGATACGATCGTCGACGCAGGTAGGTGTTCTTTCTATTGGCAACCCAATTACTATTGTAAATATTTAAAAAGTCTTTTTGAGCGCCACTAATGAGTTCATACATGCCCGTCTGGAACCTCACGATGCTAGACTGAATAGAACCGTTATCAGCTGTATTGTAACAGTAGAGTATATATCATATACCTTTGTATTACATGAGAATACTGCTCTCTGTGTGATACAAAAGTTATGTAAAATTCTGGCAGAAACACTACAGTTGTATGTTGTATAGAATGCAGATAAAGCTTTGTTACAGTAAAATTGAATTGTGTGATAGACCACTGTTTTTCAAGTCCCTTACAATAGCTCCTAAGTTAACAAATTTTAATTGTTCAGATAATGTACCATGACTACAATGAATAGTGGATGATATGTTGCATTACATTGTCCCGATGTAAAGAACTAAAGGGAGAGGCAGCAGAGAACCTTGCAACAAACTGGCTTCAACTTCACAAGGACTTTATTCAATTCCTTTGTGACATGTTGAACTATCACAAATTTACATACAAGGCATTTCCTGTCCCGCCGCTTGTAATGATATCATATGAAATCAGTTTAACTTCTTCTTTATGTCATATAATAGAAATTAATGCCTTTTCTGTATTTTATACATTGGTTGCTGAAATATACAAAATATTGAATGAATCTCTTAGGAGTAATAATTGAATTGTAAAGATTGTAAATATTTGAAAAGATTGTTTTGTGTCACCAGTATCAAAATTTTCATCTAAATATAATATTTATGCAGCCAGTGTAGCTATAGTTAAGCATGTCTTGTATTTATCTGTGACAACTGATGTGTACATATGTGGTGGTATTTCTTTTAGCCATTCCCGTTCACGGTCTCGTTCACGTCGTCGGTCCAGGTCCCGGTCCCGGTCCCGCAAGCGCTCTTACACGCGCAGCCGGTCCCGGTCCCGGTCTCGCTCTCGCTCCGACTCCAAGAGTTCGAGGGGACGCACTCGCAGCCGCTCCCGCTCTCGCTCTCGCTCCAGGCATTGACCTGCCAGGTAAGCATTTACTGCACTTTAACTAAGCACTTCACAGATTATAATACCAATAGAATATTAAATACATTAATACAGATAGGAACTTGCACTTGAATTTTTTGCATTTGTTTTTATACAGCTCTATAATAATGATTTATTGTTTTTTTTGTCATTGTACAGGTTGAGTGTACCAGTGTGAGCTGAAGTGCTAGCCTACATCTCAGTGCAGCCTTCGGCCAAGGTACTAAACCCGTCACTTACATTAAGCCATCCACAGACCTAACTATGATCAACATAGTGGCAAAGAATTCAATGTAACAAATTAACTTTAAGTTCGCATTACTTGGACTTTACTGTGTAAGAATTGTATCTTGATTATTTCTTCTTTTTTAATGTATGTACATTATTGATTGGTGATTGTGAACAACATTCACATAAAATGAAATTATGGTACATCTAAATTTGGCTTTATTTCTTGATTTAAAATAGTTTCTAGTTTTATTTCCTTTATTTTTAAGTTGTGTAAGAGTCCTTCAATCCAGCAATAAGTCTTAAAATTGGATTATTTGAACACTGATTTACTAAGCATATTATTATGTTTAACAATGTGTGTAATTAATATACTGTACCCCTTAGGTGTGTGACCTAGAGATGGTCTCTAGATATAATTTCAGGTTGTAATTACACGATAAATCGAGAAGAACGTGTACCTACCGCCACAAGGGATAATTGGGCTAAATTATTTTGGGACACCTTTCTAGTGTGGTAAATAACATAAATGATGTCATCTGTTTATTTTTGTAAATTGTAGACTTAAATCTACCAATGTTCATAGATTCAATGTCAGAACCTAATTTTTAAACTTTTTTTAATGTCTGTCAAAAATAAGTTTTTACATTAAAATTGTTACACCTATATTAGCTAAGATTAGCAAGTAAAATTATTAATTGTAATGTTGGTATGCTCAGGGCGCGTGGAGTACGCGGGGCGAGAGGCTGTGTGCGGGGAGGGGGGGTTGTTGCTGATTGCTGACAACTGCTGAATTGCTGTTGTTGCCGTTTTAAAGTTATGAGTAATCTTTTATATTTATTGAAAAATCGTGACACGCATCAAATAGGTAAATCTTTATATCAAAACAATCTAGGACGCGTCGATCTCCAAGTCAAATTATTTCAGTTATATTTATTGTTTACTATGATTATTTATCGTAAAAAATATAGGATCAGATCCCACAAATACATTTATTATCACGTTATTTGCATATAAATTAAAATCCAATGATTTTCAAATGCAAAAAATAACTTCATGAAAACATACCTAATCATCAACTCCTCCTGTTCATTACTCATATAACTCGTATACAGCCGACGTCTTACATATGTATAAGGCGCCATAAGATCGCAAATGTCAAGTCACGACAGTTAGAAGTAACCACGTAGATGGCGGCCGGTAGAACAGCAGACTGCGAATTAATATATGCGTTTGTTTGGCAGGCCGGTGCTGCTCGCTGGCCTGTTTGCTGACTTTGCTGAGGCAGTATCCTGTGCTGATTGCTGTGATTTGCAGATACGCGCGTCTAGGTCTGTCGGTGTGATTGAGGAATACCCTCCCTGGCCCCTGCCCTGCTGATAACGAGCTATCTAAGTACACATCGTACCTTAGCGGGATAGTATTATGTACCTTAGTTTCCTTTTTTTATCTAGCCCATATTTAACATTTTCGTGGAACGTGGAAGAAGCCTCGTCGAATTTGGACACCGAGCACTGGATTCTGTGTAGGTTTGTGTCGTCATCAATAAAATATCTCAAGTATTTTTTTTTTTATTTATAGGTATCATGAAACTCATAACTTTGCATGGTTATATATTTGGTCGATCCAAGAGCAGACTAAGAGCATTGCATTGTAAGGAAAAAACGCGTGGACGTAAAACAGCAGTTAGTACTCTACCTTTTTCTCATAGGGGTCACAAAAACGTGACTAGTGAGTCGCGGGCCGCTAAAATTTTTTTACATAATTATTCCTAGGTTTTCGTCTCGTGATTGTTACAAATAATCATGCCTATGACTCGATTGCTGAATACCTAATACTACAAATTAACGTATCAACAATAACAGCGCGCCCAAAAAATTCTAAATAGCAATAAACTAACAACTGCCACGAAAAGGTTGCGTATAAGTACATAATCAAAAGCAGACTAACTTAGCACGTAACTTAGGCCGAGCGCGAATTGCGTTAGGTTAGCTGCCGAAAATTTGGTGAACCAGGGAGTCTAATAGAAGTGCGCGCACTACGGTGGGCCCAACGCATGCGGCCAAGGTCATCGCAACTTCGTGGTTATATACTCTGTGGTCATCGCCACAAACTTGCTCAGTTGGTGTTAGTGATGCGACTCGAGTAGGATTTTGTGGCTCCAGCCAGTCGAGTCTTCTTCTTCCTAACTATGACAATCAATCCTCTTTAGGGATTATTTTTGCCAGTGTAGAATGTAAGAGAATAACATTTTCAAGTCTCCATATTTTTCGTGTTTGCATTAAAATGCCTTTTTGTCATGCATTCTAATCAATGGAATGAAAGTGAATTAGAATTTGTAAATTTGACACATCATTTTGATAGTTCTGACGAGTAATAGGTAACCGTATTTTTAGAGTTCCCTACTTTAAAAGAAAAAAAGGAACTTATAGGATCACTTTGTTGTCCGTCTGTCTGTCTGAGTGTCAAGACCTTTTTTCTCAAAAACGGGTGGAGTTATAAATTTAAAATTAATATCAAATACCCGGGTCTATGGTCTCTTTAAGCTGTAAAAATACCAAACCTGTATGTCAATATGAAGAACAGATATGATCGTTTAAGTCGCCAATTTTCGCATGTTTTGCGATTTCACAATACCCTTGTGAAAACCTATAGGGTACTTCCCGTTGACCTAGAATCATGAAATTTGGCAAGAAACAGTGTCTTGTAGCACAAGTAAAGGAAAAAATCTGGCCGGTTATTAAATATCACTCGTAAGTGTTTGTAACAATAAAAAAAATATATTTTTAAACATTCTTTTATATTTTTCCTTAAAATAAGCTCTATTTTCGCTATTTAACGAAGGTGATCTAACACTCTTTAAAAAGAGTTTAGACACATAGACGGCACCACAACACACCACGACAGAAGTGTGAACCAAGCATAAACACTCGACACTGGTCAAAAAAGTCAATGAATAGGATTGATTGCCATAGTTAGGAAGACTCGGGAGTCAACTTGCCTGTACTGACCGCAGTGCGCGGACCTCAGAAGTTGCTGTAATTCCAACGCACAGTGAACTACAGCAACGTTTGCTACCGCAACGCGATGCGCGCTCGGCCTTACGTCTAGCACTTCGAGAGGTAGGTAAAGTACCTACCTCGGAAATAAAATCATTCGGATAAATACATTATTACAGGTCGCGGCACGAAACTCTAGCGCTGAGCGAAACGTGGAGGGGATAGCTGCGCATGGGTACCATCGCGCACGCAATACAAATTAGTAATTTAATTGCTTAGTTAAAAACAGCAAAATAATGTTTTAATGTAAAGTCAAATAGTAAGTCTAGCGGTGAACAAAATGTGGAACTTAACTGCGTATGGGTACTGTCACGCACGCAAATATTACTTCATGTTACCTACAATATAATTTTTAACAAGTTTATGGGGAGTAGAAAAATAAATACACTATCGGATTTGTAAATTTTTATATTAAATACCAAATAATAAAAAAAATTATATTAAGTCCGAATTACATAAGAACCTACTGAAGTTTCTTCTCAGGATAGAAGAAACCTGCGAGTTCGGCAGGGTGTGGACATCAGACACCGCATTCTCCTTTCCGATATCTAGTCCGAATCAGACAATGGTCTTACACCTTCAATAGTATCCCAACAGGGCCTTTTGCTTACTGAGGGCCCCGGCTCAGGGCTGCTTCGGTCGTCGGCACTAACAGCGTCATCGTCATCAGACTCACCAAGGCTATCCTCTGAACTGTCACCATCAACGCGAATGATGAATTCTTCTGTAACCAAATCCACGACATGGTCACTCTTGACATATTGCTCTTCTATGTCCTTTACCTTTTGGCATAACTTTCCCCAATCCCAAGCACCCATCAGCAAAACTTTTTCTTGAATTAGTTCTATACATTTAGCAACACTCCACTTCACATTTTTACTGCCTACATATTGCTTTATGTCAGACCATGCCATTTCGATTGGATTTAGATCTGGGTGGTATGGTGGCAGTCTTAGCACTTGATGTCCTTGCTCTGCTAGTATCCTGTCAATTGAAAATGTTTTAAATCTATCTTTGTTAGCCCGTATTAAATTGTATAGTTGAGGTTTTAGTAGAGTTTCCTCATATTGTATGCCCTTTTCAGTAAGCCAACCCTGCATGTCAGCTTTTTTGGAATTAGAAGTGGGTGCAAGGTCCCATTGTTTATTATGGTATGATGCGTTGTCGACTACCACGACAGAATTAGGCGGTAAGTTCGGCAATAACTGTGTCCTCAGCCATTTTTCGTAGTTGTCGTAGTTCATATTGTCGTGGTAGTCGCCTGATTTCGCACCAGCTTTAAAAGTTAACAGTGCGTTCGGTATGAACCCAGCCTCTGATCCTGCGTGGACAATGACCACCCGCTGTCCTTTGGAGATAGGTTTTTTGAGACCTTTTGTAGTACCATCGGTCCAGGCTTTTGGAGCAGAGTGCGATGAATCTACGTAAGATTCATCTGTATATACGATGGGCCTTCCCTCTTGGCGATATTGTTTTATTTTGCGTAAGTATTCGATACGTAGTAAACGTATATTTGAACTTTCAATCAGTACTTTTCGATTGTTTTCAGTATTTTTCCACCGAAACCCTAAACTCTTAATTATTCGTCGAAGACTTCGTTCTGAGCCTTTGAAATTTATATCTTCCTCTAGCTTCTTTCTCAACTTTCCGACGGTGGGAAGTTCATTATTTGTCCTATGAAAGTTATGTATGCACCTCTTTATTAATCCTTGATCAAAGTTATCAATATCTGTGACCGGTTTTGATCTGGAGCGTTTTTTGCCTGGTGTTCTAAATACTGATAATAAGTCGGAATTATTGGCTTCAGTGGAGATTTTCCTTACCGTTGCTATGGACGTCTTTGTAGATTCAGCTGTCCTTTTCTGAATTTTCTGTAAGTCACTAATTATACTATTTAATTTTATATTTCCCGCCTGAATAACTTCTGCAGTTTGTTTTATTTCACTTATATCTACAGTGCTGCGGTCAGAATCGAGTAAAATACTCGCAGCTTCGCCAATTTCACTTTGAATTTGTTTCAGGGAATTAATGAAATCATTCGATTCCCTTTTCAGAAAACAATGCACGTCAAACACCATTTTCCGTGCCTGTCTTTTCAAAACAGTATTCCTTCTCGGCCTCGGCATTTTCACTGTTTAAAAACTGTTCAAACTTAATCAAACAGTGAATAAACTAACAAACACAACAAACAAATCAACAAAACAAACTTAACAAAAAACAACAACAAAAATTAACGATGACAACAAAACAATTCAGAACGCGACTGTACACTGGAAGTGCGCGGAGCGTCGTATCGGCACGGGGGACGGAGTACGACTGGAGAGCCAATCGGCGCAACGCACGCTCGCCCTTCACCCCTGTACCCCGCCAAGACACCTTATTTTTTACTTCTGCGCAATAACGGTCAGCGCTAGAGTTTCGTGCCGCGACCTATAAAATGTACGCGACTGAAAGTTAGGTATCCATGTCAGTAAATGTTTTAATATAAATTGCTTCAATTGTTAGTTTGACAGCTGTCAATCTGATCAAAACTGTCAAATTAAATTCCTCAAACGAAACGGAATACCAACGTGCGCAAAGGTTGTGGTTTATCATATTGACTTCCTTACATTTCTGAATAAACTAAAACGCAGAATTCCCTTGAGTGATGTCGTCATCTTTCTTTTTAAAAGGCAAATCTAGACAAGTTCAGAAGAGAAAAGGTGATAAAGTAAACAAAAAGAGTGCCAAAAAACCAAACGCACCTAACCTCGAAAATGGGCACGAATCTTCAGAAAGTGATCTGGATCTTAAAAAATTCTCCGACGCAGAAGATTCTGAGAGTGACCATGAGACTGCGGAAGAAAAGAAGTTGCGGCTAGCTAAAAAATATTTGGAGGAAATTGAAAAGGAAGAAGCGAAAAGAGCCGAATTTAAAGAGCTAGATGATGCGGTTGAGAAGAGATTACAGCGTGATCTTTTAGAGCAGAGAGGTAAATTACGAATTGAAGTTGCTGAGAAATACACTACACCCACAGAGGGCGACCTTCGACTTATTCGCGCTAAAGAACACAGACTTCCACTTACATGTGTATGTATCAGCAGTGACAATAGTTTTGTATTTTCTGGAAGCAAATGTGGCACAATAATCAAATGGAGTATAAAGGATAAGCGAAAATTCGGTTGTCTAACCTATAAAACACATTCTAATCTTTTGAAGGGCAGTATAACTTCACTAGCATTGTCAACAGATTCCAAATTTCTAGTTTCATCTGATGAATCAGCCTTTATCCAAGTCTGGGACCCGAACACATTGAAACACATACACACATTCAAAGGACATAAGGATATAGTAACAGGGCTTGTTTTTAGAAAAAATACCCATGATCTATATTCTGCAAGTAAAGACAGATCAGTCAAAATATGGTCATTGGATGAAATGGCTTATGTGGAGACATTATTTGGTCATCAATCTTCAATCACTTCAATTGATGCCTTGACAAGGGAGCGGGCTATAACAGCTGGTGGCAGAGACACTACTGCCAGAATTTGGAAGATAGCAGAAGAATCACAACTTATATTCAATGGGCCAATAGGTAGCTTGGATGAAGTTAAACTCTTAGATGAGGAGCACTTTGTATCTGGCAGTGACAATGGCACACTATGTGTTTGGAGTGTTTTAAAAAAGAAGCCATTATGCTCTGTTTCTGAAGCTCATGGGGTAGAAAATAACATACCAAGGTGGATAACAAGTTTAGCTACTGTTTTGAACTCTGATGTCTTTGCATCAGGGTCTTATGATAATAATGTGAAATTATGGAAAGTCAGTGAGGCATATAGAAAGATTCAGCCTCTATTTAGTATACAAGCAACTGGTTTTGTGAATGGGATTCAATTTACAAGTGACGGGACACAGTTGTATGCTGCAATGGGCCAGGAACACAAATCTGGCAGGTGGTTCAAGTTATCTGCTGCTAAGAACGGACTGTTAGTTGTTAATTTAAATCTTAAATCATAGTGTAATAAATAAAGAATTATATCAACATATTGTTTTATTAAATTAAGTAAGACTAATTACTAGGAAAATATGCTAAAATATACCAAAGTAGTAGGTAAAAAAAGGTTTAAAATTGTAATTTGATTAGGAATCCCCATTCAATAGGGTAGCTGTACTATACTTATGTTCAATATTCATGTTCCTTCAAGAATTTTTACTTTGTTTGATTGTTAGGTAAACAATCTTTAATATTAATGAGATTACAATAATATTAGGATAGAATAAAAAAAAACCCATACCCACCCATTGAAAATACTTATGACTACTGAATATCAACATCCATTTATTCAGTCTCATCAAAGTATTACAAAAGTTTTTTCTTATTTACAGACAATCAAATTTTTTGAACATATTCCTGACAACTCCACTAATAGTGTTGGTTGAAATTTCAACAAACACCTTACCCTTACATTAAATAACCCTTACCTATGTACCTATGTATGTATAATTTGATTTATCTGGTCTATCCTACAATAGTATTAGCTCCTCTCAACTGTAGGTACCCGGCTGTAATGTCCATTGGTAAGCTTCTAACTGTGGCAAACTCTTCAGCATTGCTGTAGTAAAGCTTAGAATGGCGGTCCATATATGGAGCTGGCAGGCCAGATATATTCAGACAGAGTATTTCTTTGTAGGTTTGAATGTTGGTGGTGCATTTATTGAGTAATCTGCAACAAAAAAATATGAAATGATAATTTCAAAAGTATTAGTACACAAAAGCTTGACTGATTTCACTCAATTGCTTATATTATGTGCAAATAGTTTCAGATTGATCTCTGCTTGAATAAAGATATACATTTATTTTATTATTGTCTCTTTTAAAGTGAGTACTAGCATAGAGCAGTCCACGGAACGGGTTTCCTCATTATTGAGCACCTCCACCCTTTCTAGCATATAGCTCCCGCGCTCTACTCTTGCCGGCCAGTGAAGGCAAGCCCGAGGCAGGGGCCTAGGCGCCGCCCCTAGAGGCCTAGGTACTCACCAACAGCTCGCCACAAACTGCCCTGCGGCCTTAATATTATTATTTGGTAGGACAATAATTTTTGTTAAGAATTGTTTTCATATGTTTTTGATGGCTACATTACAGGCTCTGCCTAGTTTGCAAACAGTTTGTAAGGTGACCTAACAATATCATTAAATAAAAATTACTTACACAAAACAGCATCGTCAGGCCACGGTAGAGCTCTTTCGGCCGTAAGTATTTGTTTCAAAGATCTCCAGATGCGTTTCTTACAACCACTCTTTACAATAAATTTATTTTCATTTTTAAAGCAGTACGTTTTTTCTAATTCCCCAGTCATACTGTTAGCGAAGCGGTTGTATTCTCTTGGGTCTTAGGTTCGGTATTTTACGGATACCTGAGAGATAGAAACAATCGCAGACCTAGGATTTTTTTCACTACTACTACAATAATATTTTTGATGGAAATTATATAAATGACAGAATAACATTTTACTCGCACATCGCGTATCGTCAAAACTGACTGTGCTTCTTCTTCTTCTTCCTACTTATGGCAATCAACCCGGTTCAATTACATTTTTCCTGTTTATTGCATAAAAATGCCTAGTGTCGTGCATTATCTCTTAGCCTTATTGGAGTTTCTAGAGACAATCAATGGCAGCAGCAGATATTATTATGCCTTTAGGTCAGAGGTAACCTATTGACTAAAATGACTAAATCACTTAAGCCAAATGTCATATCATAGCATTATTTCAAATTTGCCTATGACTCAGTAACTAAACCACACTGAAAATACACACGAGTCAATAGAAAAAATCTCAACCGCTCCGCCTGATTCCTACTAAAGCTTCAATTAGCTTTTTCTTTTTTAGTTATGGCAATGAATCCTCATCTTCTTGCTATCTATGGCAATCAATCTTCTTCAAGAACCATTTTGCTAGTGTCGATTACTTATACTCGTTTTGTAATTTTTAACTTCAGTTGCATTTAAATGCCTAGTGCCATGCATTCTAACACTTATGTGAGTTTCAGGAGACAATCCACGGCAGTAACAGATCAGATCAATATCGTTTAAGTAAAGGTAACCAAACTAACTTATTTACTATAAACAGCGCCGCAATGGTAGTAATATTCTGAGCTCAGAATAATTTAAATTTAAAGTTTAAGCTCGCGTTACTTCTGGGAGTTATTGGCGCGAGAGGAAGTTTATTTTTTTCTAGTGTCTCGTAAATTGTGTTAATATGATCGTTAGTGTGTATTTTAGTATTGCCATAGTTAGGAAAAAGAAGAATTCCGTCCAAAAACTGTCAAACAAGTATGTCAATGTCAAAAGATTTAACAGGTGTTTCTTTTGCTGTGATAATTATTGAGGTTATTATAGTGTGGTAGTGATGAAAATCAACAATACCAAAATACAATGGATATCGTTAATGAAATTTTAGAAAGAGAACAGAAAAAATCTGAGAAATATAAGTCTATAACAGTTGAGAAGCATTTGGAATTAGAATTTGATGTTGGTACATTACTAGCTTCCGACACAAATGATTTAGACACAAAGTTATTGAAGTGAGTACACATGTTGATTTTTCATACCTTATTCTTTTATTTAAAGTTCTGTTCCTTCATCGACGATTTCCCCATTGTCCTAGTAAGCATTGAGTGCTATTATAAAAATATATTGAATCACCCAATTATTTTGGATTTGAATGTGTTATTTGAAACCTGTGAATATGATACGTTACAGATCAGACAAAGATGCCTATCTGCAGTCGCTAACACGTGACAACACTCAGTTATTATTGAACAAAGTGTGGGAGCTGCCTACAGAGAGAATAGAAGAGGCCATAGTGGTGCGTCTGCCGGCCCCTACAACGGTATTACCACGCGCCAAGCCAGCACCGAAACCGAAACCACTCACTAAATGGCAGGAGTTTGCCAAAGCTAAGGGTATTACAAAGAAAAAGAAAGACAAACTCCAGTGGGATGAACAGTTACAGAAATGGGTACCATTATTTGGGTCAGTATTTCATAAATTAAAATGTATTTATGTTATCACACAGCACAACAAGTTTCAAACTATGCAAACCGACAAGCTTGTAGTGACTAGTGAGGGTACAAGAACTCTTTTTTTTATAAAAACTTTTAAGGCATCATCAAACATCTACATTACACATTTTTGCCTAGTATTGCGGTCAATTGTTTTGTACCTATAAGATTCAGACCGCTTGTTCCTTGTACATTACCAAGTTACATTACCGGCAATGTAAAAGGAAAAAAAAAACTTTGTACATAACCAGTTACATTACAGGTACTGTGCAAGGAAAAACGTAACATGTAAAAGGAATTATTTATTCCTTCTACAAATCCACGTTGCATTACCAGGGATGGCAGTGATGATGATGATACCTACCAGGAAAAGTAATTCATAGTAGACATAAATTTATTTCCAGATATGTGGTAGCCAGGTATATAAGATCGTGAAATACGGAGATCAGACAGTGCAGAGCTGGGTACAAATCCAAAAAAATGTTTATAGTGGGTAATATAGGTAGAGTCTACCTGGTAGACGGTAGAAAATAAAAATAAAAATTGTGTACTTTATAATTATCTTAAAAAATGCCCATATGCCTAGGCCTGGAATTAATTGTGTTCACTATTTCATGAATTTTTGATGTTGTGCGGAACTACAATTATTTTTACAAAATAAAAGCAGTCTATTTTACGCGATTTTTGTATTTGTACCCAGCTCTGCACTATCTGATCTCCATGCTAAGAGCTTATATACCTACCGTATTTCTAGAAATAAATTTATCATTATGAATTACTTTTCCTGATAAGTACATCACTGCCATCCCTGGTAATTTGGTTTTGTATAAGGAATAAATAATTCCTTTTACATTACCCGGTATTGTATGAAGAATAGTTTTTCCTTGCACAGTACCGAGTAATGTAACTGGTTATGTACGAAGAAAAAAGAATTCCTTGTACATTACCCGGTTATGTACTAAGAATATTTTTTCCTTGTACATTGCCGGTAATGTAACTTGGTAATGTACAAGGAACAAACGATTCAGTTCAAGGTTGGTGTCTATTAAATTACTTGATTATAGTCCATAAAGACTGAAGAAGTGTCATGTGAATTGAGACATTAGATATCTACTAATCTGTTTCATCTTTAATGAAGCCTTAGCTTCAACTAAAGTATTAAAAATATCTGAATGATTTACTTCCAGTTTCAAAAAGGCAGCAGCAGAGAAAGAGAAGAACTGGTTGATCGAAGTGCCTCAGAGTGTAGACCCTATGACAGATATGTATGAAAAGAAATCCAGCGAGAAGTCAGAGAAGGTGGCTAAGAATGAGCTGCAGCGACTGAAGAACATTGCCCGAGCCAAGAAGGTCAAGATACCCAGAGTGGGGCTGCCTGTCACTTCTGACAAAGCTTCTGCAACTCAGGTATGTATTGTTACTGGATTTCTTTAAGAACATATCAGGTTTACCCAGTAGGTGTATTGATGGTAAAGTAGACCTTCATAAGTGCCTTTTAAGGGCCTAAATTGAATAAATGATTTTCGATTTTAATTTGATTTAGGTGCAAATTCTGTTGTTCAAAATTACTAAACTTAACTAATTTGACAGGTCTAAAAATATTGCCATCCTTATTTAACCCCGCACATGAGAAAGGGGTAGTAAGACTTTTAGACCTGTCAAATTAGTTAAGTTTAGTAATTTTGAACAACAGAATCGACACCTTATTGTAAGTATAAATAAGAAAGCATTTTTTTATAGTACTTGAAATTTGGTTAGAGATGATATTTCATGGTATACTATCTTCAGTTTTCCACTATCAATGATGAATTTGATGATTGTAAATAATATATTTAAACTGTAATTTAATTTAAAATTTTCAGTTATCAACAGCTGCCATAGTAGCGAAAGCGTCGACTGCTTCCTTGGGCAAGTTCCAAAACAAACTGCCTAAAGAGAAAGAAGCAAGGGGCAAGGGTATTCACGAACTAATACCTGGCAAAGAGCGCAAGCGCAAGCTGCCAATCCCGACCCCGCAGGCAGAGAGGGAACAGAACCTCAGCCTGTTGGACACTATACTGAACAAGAGACCCAAGATTGATATGGATAAGGCTGTGGCGCATCACATCAATAATGAGCAGATGCAGTGAGTTGACATTCAGTACTTCTTTTTTAAATCTTTCTTCGGCTTTCATAGTTCAGATGATTTCACTGAACATTCAGTACTTTTTTTACACTACGGAGGTGGTAAACATGCATACCAGGGTCCTTCTCCACATAATGCCAGTACAACACACACAATAAAGCAGCCACCTCAAATTTGGCTGTTTGCCGAATGCTGTAACATTTCCGAAATCATTTTTTTTTATTTGTACTTACCTTTTATTTTTATAGCCACATTTCACCTTTCATAAACTTTTTATAAACTTGTCTGTTAAATTACTTTTGTATTTATAATTAAATGAGGTTTTCTTGAATAGAGGAAACCAATTTATTAATTTTTTAGAGTTTAGACATACAAAACAATGAGTCAAACTGGGTATACAGACAAAAAGAAAAAAAACTTAATGTTTCCATAGACCATAATATGTGCAATAATTGCCAGTGTAAGAAACAAAATCAGGCAGACGTTTTTTATTCTAACAACTTTATAAATATTCTTCTATCTTAAACCAGGAGGTCAGATGAAAAGAAGAACATGAAACCAGCGAAAGGCAAGCGCAAGGGAGCAGGCAATGTGACCAACTTCTCAGCCAAGAAGCCCAAGGCAGGCCGAGGACAGAGGAACCCTAAGAAGAAGAACCCGGGCCGCAAGAGGAGATAGTTGTATGCTACTTGATTGGAACTCTCATTAAACTGTTGTAAATTTATACACTCATTTTATTAAACCAGTGCCGGTAGCAAAAACATTTTCAGATTACGTATTCGAAAACGTAACTCTCAATATGTCGAAATGTTTATACGAATTTTTAGTTCCACTTTTCAACACAGCGCTGTTTATTTTTCCATACAAAAATAGTCGAAGGCTAGCGAAAACGTAGTCGCAAATTATTCTTGCTCGGCCTACAGAAAGCTTCTTCTGTGGTAGACACATATATATACAACAAAATAGAAGACTACTACCAGTAGTATGATTGTTGAGTAAACTCATTTGAGTAACAACCATCCAAACCCAAGCTCTATCTCCAGCGCTATGTATATTTTATTTAAACACCAGCGACCCATAAAAAGAGCAGGAAGCGACTGTTTTATACTATGTTAAGATCTACTGGTAGTGCTGCCGAATTTAATATTGTACTTATCTACTGATATATGATAACATATACTAATATATGTAAAGTTGGCAGAGCTCCACAAGGATCTGAAAGGCAGCCATTAGTGATATGCTGCTAGCACAGTGCGTCCGCAATATTAACAGGGTTGGCAATAGACATGATACGGATAGTGGTTTGGCCACGAGGCTGGAGCGCCGGATATCCGGCTACCGCATATTCGGCCATTAATAGTAGTGATATCGCGATCTAGAAATACAAAATTGCTGACGAGATTGACTTTCTTAAAGACATTTCGAATCGATCGCAATCACGTCCCACACATTTGGTGGTCTTGTAGCGCCTGGCAGTAGCGTTTACAGCGAGGCTTTTTTCGGAAGCTGGTACGAGGCCAACAGTTGCCACTTACCAACAAAAGCTAAAAAAATGGTATTCATTCACCACAATTTGCCACTAGTTAATTTAGAGTAGTGAACTAATTAATAAAATAAACATTTTTGACGTGCGATTATAAAAGTAACGGTGTCCACAATCTATTATGGAATTATTAGCTTTGTGTATTATTTTTTATTTTACTATCCGGTATCTGGCTGGATAGTGAAACGAGGCCTGATACCGGATATCCTGTTCATCTCTAGTTGGCAACTCGTAAGTGATACCTCTGGTACTACTAAGCACTACTGGTGCTCTCTGGATAGTACTCCATAGGGATAGTGACTGCTTAGCATCAGGGGGATTTACCTTTGCTTGCCAAATTCATAGTATGTATAAAAAATATTCATTCTGGATTAAATTGTTAAAGGATATTGGGGAGGGAAGGTTTACGTGTTTGATATTCAAAATGAACTTGTAGTTTTGTGCGTAATAAAACAGTCCAAATTAACTATATACATTTTTATTTCCTTTAACAAAACATGCCTGACTAGCTCCATATACAGAATGTAACAAAACAACGATACAAGTATTTAGAGGCTGCATAAAATCGTCCGCTGATCATAAGCGATGGACATTTAATCAGGCTATTATTTTCATGCATTTCATACAAATTGTAAAGCGATTAAACATATTTGTATGAAAAAATAACGGGTGCGTTCGGGGGACCCCAGTCAGAAACAAAGTTCTTTGTAAAAAAAGTTTTAAGGAAGTTCCCACGCGTTCAGTCTTGAGAATGAGAGGTAAAAACAGGCCGCGCGCAAAGTTCGTCTGCTCGAATCTCGATACAAGCACGCACACATACACACACGTATATAATATAACGTAATAGGCCCACGTAACAGTTTGAAGCGTCTTCAATCAATATACAATTTCGCATGTAAAATTGCCAGGCATAATTAACGTGGCATCAGATTTGACTAGCGTTTCGTATTCGGCCCTCCTCAAATACAGCTGCGTTGGTTTGTTACTCCTGTGCACCTTAAACCTAGATACACTCTATAGCTAATTGTACTGATATTTCCACCTCACCATCTACATCTACATCGGAGAAGGTATCATATAATACTGTATAGCGAGTTTAATATATTGAATACATTTGACTACACTACTCCTAATGCGGGTCTCGTAAACTTTGCCGGGTCGGATCTTCCGATATAAAATCGTTGTTTACTTCGCGAATATGAAATTATTGTTCACTGCGAGGTTTTAAACCGTACAACGCACTGATGGCACCAACTTAAAGTAATAGCACTAGCTAGTGGGCCAACTTCCTAGATGCGGCACAAAACACGCGACCGAAGCGAAAACAAAGCGTACCGGCTAGCAATCGAGCCAGACGGGACCACCTCGCATACATCACTTTAGAGTCGGCAACGCGCGTGTGATACCCCTGGTGTTGATAATCCATAGGCTACGGTAACCGCTTACCATCAGGCAGACCGTATGTTTGTTTGCCACCTTAGTAGTATAAAAAAAAACCAGGGGCAGAAGAGGATCTTCGCTCCCGCAGCGTTTCCCTCCCTTATTATTGTGGTTAACGTTAGCCAATAAGCTCTCACATTTTATTAACCACTAACGAAAATGAGGGGTGTTTTTTTATACCACTAAGATAGCACGAGCATACGGCCCACCTGATGGTAAGCAGTCACCGTAGCCTATAGCCGCCAGCAATACCGGCGGTATCACTAAAGGTTGCCAACCATGTTGTTGATGAGACTTAAGTGAAGTTGAAAGTGTGTATCTAATTTTTGTATTTTTAAAGCATCAGTATTAACGAAAAAACTTTTCAAAAGGAATTCCAATTCTGCCTTGTACGTACATGCATACGTTAACTTTTAAAATGCGTTGCGATGCGTATCGAGTTAAGCAAAGTTTATGCGACCCTTATTTAATAAAGCCAACATGGAAGCTTCTACAGTAATATAACATTTTATATTATTGACATTTAGTTCATTATTCCAATACTTCTAGCACCAGACACGTGAAAGCTTTTGATTTTAAGTTATATTGATATGTAATTTTTTTTTTTTTTTTTATTCCACTAAGGTGGCACACAAGCATACGGCCCACCTGATGGTAAGCAGTCACCGTAGCCTATAGGCGCTACCAATACCAGGGGTACCACTAACGGGGTGCCAACCATGTTGTTGAGGACTCCCTGTGCTAGCAGCAATACTACTAGCCCAGCGTATCCTCGTGGAGCATATTGCAACATTTGTATCGTAAATTACTTTACAATTAAAGCTTATTCACGGTCGGTGCTACAGCTATCACAATAATTAATTTAAAGGCATACACATGTATCACACTACCTACTGTTTAAGATGCTTTGTGACTCCTCCGACCTTTATATTAATAAGTTGTCAACGAACCAACGATTGTTCTAATTATCACGTAAACGTGCACTAAAGTGTAAACATAAAAAATAACGTGTCTTAATTTATTTATCGCCAATGACGTCACGCAGTTGGCGAGAAGTTCCCGAGGAAACAATATAATGTAATTTTATATAGAATATTATTGAGAAGTCACAAAGCATAATGAACCATAGCGATCTACTTAGACATTAATATTGCTATTAGTTGCATTTAGCTAGACGCTATCTAACAAGTAGGTAAACGATCACAAAATAGGACTTCCCATATCTTATCTATTCTAGCCTTACATTACTGACGGCCGTTTCACAATCGCTGGATAAGGATACTACATAGTATAAAACAAAGTCGCTTCCCGCTGTCTGTCTGTCCCTATGTATGCTATGTTCTTTAAAACTACGCAACGGATTTTGGTGCGTTTTTTTTAATAGAAAGAGTGAAAGTGGGAGGTTTTTATGTATAGTTAATTTGTGTTTTGTAGGTTATTAACTTATATGGCTAACGCTGGCCGTACGAAGCCGGGGCGGATCGCTAGTTGTTTAATAATGTTAGGGCAATAATATAATATGTATGGGTAGGGTAGGTACCAGACCACAGATAAAATACTACAATGTAATTTTGTTGTAGGTACATACGAAACACAGAGTCAAGTCAAACGCAAATAGTAATGACATAAATGTTCACTTAGACGGGAATCGAACCCGTCAAGCTTGCTACCTATTCGACGAACAAAGGCGTCAAGTAATCGCAGTTGATAATCGAAAAAAAAATAGTCTTATAAATAAATATACGTTCCCATTTGTAATAAAAACGACGAAAAAGTTAATGATGTGATAGTTATTGAAATAAAGCGTCAAATCAACTCAGAAATTGTTATGGGTATGGTCAACTTTTTATTATAATATGGTTCGTATATGAGTGTTTCATACTTCATCGAGGTATTCACAATGACGTGCTACCTCAGAGTAGATAGTGTGCCACAGAGTTTATATTACTACTAACATACTTTGGTACATAATAGTTCAATAGGACGCGCCCTTATCAAACGAATGTGAAACAGCGCCGGGTAGCTACAACAGTACATAGCAGATACATTATTACTAATGACGATAATATTCAATAATAATGATACTAATGTCTGTCTTTCATGTACAATTATTGCTTTTATAGACATACCGTATTTTATAATATTAAGACGTATGTTGTACTATGGTTGTCTATGGTATCGATCTGTTAAACAAAATCCTAAACTAATTTGACAGAACTAAAAAATATTGACATCCATATTCAACCTCGCACGTGAGAAATGGATGGCAAGATTTTGTAGTCCTGTCAATTAGTTTGGCACCATTATCTATGGATTAGTTCTAATTTGGATGGAAATATGTTAAGAGTGCAGAGCCTAATAAAAAATAAGTTATTCTGAGATCATTATTAATCTGTAACAAAATATAACTATGGCACATTAAATCTGATTTGAAAGAAATAAATACCAAACTAAAAATATATTTAAGGCGCTGTTTCCAAGGACGAGTGAGATCAACTAAATAAGTTACGAACCGCCTGATTCTAAAACAAGACTCAAGTGTCGTTTGATCTCAGTGCCGGAAGCAAGAACATCTTTTTACTACGAAAACGTTACTCTCAAAATGTTCATACGAGTTTTTAGTTTCAATTTTCACCGCTGCGGCGCTGTTCGTTTTTCCAGACAAAAATATTAAAAGGTGATACGAATATGTAGTCGCAAGTTCTTCTTGCTCCGACTACTGATTTGAAAGAATTAAATACCATAACAATTGAAAAAAGTATTTAATGCGCTGTTCTAAGAACGAGTGAAAAGGCCTATATACATTTCGAACCGCCTAAGCGCCTGTTCATCTGATCATTGATAGAATCTATGTTCTAGTGTATAATAGAATTAAGCTTGACTCGAGTTTAGTTCCACAATCTAGACTAAAATGAATCTCTACTCCAATCTAATTTTAAATCGAGATTCGTGACTGAGCGTCAGTTTACAATAGGTACCGGGCCTTACACATACAACGATGCTTTATGTTATACGAAATAATTAAACTAAATGAATTTGACAGGACTTATAGTATTGTCTCCTCATTTAACCCCGCATTTGAGAAAGGGATAGCAAGAGGTTTTTGATAATTAAGTCAGGAATGAACTTATCCGTGGAGTCAGCATCTTAGATCCTTAATCCTTCAGTCATCTCATCTTATTCGATTATGACGTCAATAAACATGCTAAATAAATGTATAATATTTTACTTGAACTTTAGCAACCAGAGAAACAATACAATGCCGTTATGATTTACATGTTGTTCTACAAATTCGTTTGTGTTTCGCACCTTGTGCCAGGTCAGTCAGTATTTCTTAAAACATTGTACAAAATATAATTAAAAATGTATTGCTAAATTGAAGCTGTGTTAACCCAAACCAAAAGACAATATTACATAAAATCTCACAAAAAGATTTGTCTAAACTAGAATCGAATGTCATTTGTAACACTGCAGAATATATCATTATTTTAAAACACTGGTTGGAGATATTAAAAAGTAATTAAAAATACAAGCAGGTCATATAGCTGTAGCAAAAATGGCAGTAACTCGAGCGGCCTGTATAGGTCATGAACACGTATTTTATGCACTTATAATTAGTATTTTGTTAAATCAACAAGCTTCAATATAGCAATGTTAACCCGCAAAAATATATAATTTCATTGGCTTCACTGAGTTTTACTCAAGTGAATAGTCACGTGGTACATAAATGATAATTGTTGCTAACTATAACCCTGTTATAATAAAGGTTTGTAATGCTGATTCACATTGGACATAACGGTTTCTTTGTTAGGTGCAGATAGCTGGTGACATCGCTGGGAACCATTACTGTCAACTTTTAAGTATATCCATAAATTTATATAAAAGATACACTGTATTTAAATGTGGAGACTCGATTAACCGGACTAAATGTTGTCCTAAGGCATACGGATGATCTAAAATCCGGATAATTTAATGTATGAAGTACTATTTTTTGTTTTGATTTTTTTAAACACCAACGTGACACGACTCAGCACTTGCAGCGTACCAATTGGTAACTGACTAACTAGAACGATAACGTACGGATTAGACGTCAAAGTTACTTCATCGCGGTTGGCAATCCGGATAATCGCAACTTCGTATGACCGAGGTCCGGATAATCGAGTCTACTTATTCATGAAAAAACATGGCGGCTTATATACTCTTTTATAATCCGAATTTTCGAATGATGTACAAAAAAAAACATGATTATTTTTATAATTGTCTTCAATAAATAATACATGTTTTGTTTGTAAGATTAGTAAAGTACGATATTTCAGTTTATTTTTGATGTGGCAGCATTTATCCCCACCTAACATAGATGCCATCTCAAACGGCAAACTTACACAACCGACCAGTATAAATCGGATCTTCAACCCCACTCAACGTTAAAAATATTATATTATTATACCAACAATAATAATAATTATTATACAAAACAAGTCTTACACCTAATACGAAGGGAAGGAGATCAATATAATGGAATAGAAAATTTTCTACTTAACACTAATATAAATGTCACAACTTTAATATATTTCATGTTGTATATTAATCCCTTACTTGAATGCGGCGAATGGGTTACTCGGGTGCCTTATTAGGGCCTAAGCTGAATTAACGTTTTTTGTTTGTCCGATCCGCATAATCAGACTATCTCTCTATAAGTAGTATGGACCGAATTCGTCTGCACAGAAGAGAACAAGCTAATACCTACTGAATAAACGTACTATGAGTACGCCATGTTATCACAATAAAGTGTATATTTCAACGGTGTTAGTACTCATATTCAGTCGGCCATTAGCTTGATCTGTGCAGTCGAATTTTGTCGTACTGTGGTACGACTCGCGACTGTCGAGACGCCGGCGCAGCGGGTACCTACCGAACATGGCACGCACGCGTGATTGCCACGCAACAACCAATAGCAAACGGGCACGTTTACGCGGAGCGTTACGATTGGCTAAGACTGTTTCGCGCCATTCAACAATAAGACTTCTGCGCTGGTAAATAGGTGTAACACTTATATATATATAAGTGGTACAGATAAGCCGCTTAATTATATAAGTGGCTCATCTGTGCCACGGTAGTAACTACCTAAGCCTTATTGAAATAAGGTTCTAGTTGAATCTAATAGCGATTCCAAATGTGTTTGCGTTTCAATAATACAGTGCCTACATTGTGAACATGGCGTAGAGGTGAAACTATTCTGTATTACCAAGCCGCTTTTGCCGTCACCTTGTTTTCGCAGTCTATGAAAGGCGTGTTTTTGGATCGCAAATAAATTTGGTAATCGTTATCCAAATTCGACTGGAACAAAGTATAGTGTGATTCAGTGCCGGTAGCAGGAACATTGTCGACAACGTATTCGAAAACGTAACTCGCGAAATGTCAAAATTGACATACTAATTTTTAGTTCCACTTTTCGCCGCCGCAGCGCTGTTCATTTTTCAATACAAAAATAGTCGAAGGCGATACGAAAACGTTGTCGATAATGTTCCGGTAGCAACCGGCACTGGACAATGTGTTGGTTGGTACCAGCACTGAAAATTAAGTTAAAACACATTTATTAACCGAAGACAATAATTAGAAGTTGGTTCTTAAAACTATCGGAAGAGAGTGAAGATAAATAGGTTTGAGAAAAAGTAGCTGCTGAATTATGAGACTTGTCTCTAAATAGGTAAAGCATTTGTTACTCAGTTCAGTACAACACATGCGGGTGGCCGTTTGGAATTGTTGTTACCATAGTAAATATAAAGTAAGGTGACTAATATACAAGATTATTTATATTTGCTACTTTAATATAATATGTTATTTAAGAGAAACTAATTTTAACCTTAAACTAAAAGAAATACATGTTTTTTTTTAAATATTTCACCAAATATTCACCTTAACTAAATGTTCAAAAAGTCTTTATTTGTATAAATTTGGATACTTTTCACCGATTAATCTTATAGATTTTATATACTTTAGTCTCAGTTCAAATAACAACGTTAGGTGGAACTTTGCGAACGGTAATACGACGCCCGTTAAAACTACGCATTCCATTGCACATAATATATACAATTAGACGCCCACACCTACAACGAAACTACGCCTTGCCCACGCAGTATATGTTAAAAAAATCGGCGTCACTGCGTTGTTCGCAAAGTTTCACCTGTTTAATTTGACCTGAGACTTGAGTATTATGTTTATTAATAAACGGCTAAATAATACATACGTATTAGAAAAGAACAATAAAATTGATAGCATAAAATCGATACCTCATAGAATAGAATTAAGGTTTAAGTAAAATGTACGATGTATATAATCACAGGTCATAAAATACTCAAAATAGCTTAATATTGGCAGGTAAATAGTTGGATATACATATATACAGGCTGTTATTGACCACAACAGTGATATTGTGGTGTTCGGAATCATCGACTGATAATGTTTTAGTTAGACGACGAATATCGAAACATTATCTTAGGACATCGGCTTGAGCTGATGCATCATTAGTATTCAAAAATGTGTATATTTTTTCAACATCGACTTTCATGATCAAATTGTAACCGATCCATATATGACTATAGTGGTTTCATACAGCCTGCATAACAGTTTTGCATTCAATAGTACTCGATACTTCGCCCTCCGCTGCACTTTTTGCAGACAGTGTACACATCAGAGTACGTGTCATGCTTACCCTTGTAATGGCACACAATATGTACCAACTTGAGGTTCACTCGAGTGAATATCTGCAAGTAATACCGATCCGCCTCAACTTCGCCCAGTTTAGACTGATTATCACATAGAATACACTTAATATCACCATTGTACAACCCTTCGATCGCTTGCAGTATCTTAGGTATAATAGACCTTGAGAGCTCGATCTTATGGTCCAGATTCCATGTTTGGAATATGATACGCTCCTCGCGACTCCTGTACGGGTTGATGACGTGTTCCCCGCTGTATAGGCATTTGTTGCTACTCCAAACGCCGCCACATTCGAAAAGGCCCTTTTCGTCGCACAATCGTGCATTTTTATCAGCTTTGCGATTGAAATATGTTTCGTGATATTTATTAGACTCGAGGAGTTTTCTCAAGTCTAGAAGGAATTGGTCGATGAGTTTCTTACCGCGTCCGTTCCTCGAGTGTACGTAGAGGTCTGATGTCTGAAGCGCTGTTTTAGTTTTGTAGAAGTAGCCCCGCATCCGGTCTTTGACCCTCTTCATCATGGATTGCTCTTTGGTCTTCTCGGAGGGCTCCAATCCTGGGTAAAGTCACATTTGGATATAGAACGTTAACAATATGAAAGTAGTCCTAGTGATATGTGATCATATAAAGATGATTTTGATTTGATAGTTATTGAATTACCAGTGTATTTTTATATTTAATATAGATTACTTATAATCAGATACATTTTTAGTAAAGGAATCTACTGGAATTGTTTCTTAGACATCTCCCTTCACAAGGCAGATGCGCCTACAATACACGGATGTTGTTGAAATTTGGTACACAGACTAGTACTAGTACGCACTGATAGCCCAAGGCTAGGAGAGAAACAAAGAGCTCCTTTTATTATGGAAAATATGCTTTTACATCAATTCATTTAAAAAATATACCTTCAAACCATGTGGGGTCCTGCGCCCGTTCACTTATAGCAGCCCTGGCGTCATCAGCTGCAGCGATGTACTTCTGGAACACCCTGAACTTCTCCCTGATGTTGGTGGTGAGGAACTCATTAGCTGCCGCTCCCGTGTCGATGTAAACCTTCCTTGTGGATCTGATCATGTTATAGTAGTGGTCGAAGTCTGCAATATCGTTTGAGTAAGATAAGCCATTGATTGGTACCTCTTTTGGGTATAACTAGGGGCGCATCCATTAAATGTGAGGTGATTGTGAGAAATTTCGGCTCTAACAAATCTCACGTGGGCTTTACGAAAAAAGAGAGGTTGGGTGAATTGGGATCTCGCCCGACAGGGGACTGTTTCCACCTTACAAAAGACCACAGTCAAATAACACTTTTTTGATGTAGGTTGCCAGTGCTCCACAAAGATATGCTGGGCTACTAGTTTTACTGTTAGCACGGTGACTCCTCATCAACAATAGGGTTGGCAACTCGTTTTTGATATCCCTGGTATTGCTGGTGGCTATAGGCTACGGTGACTGCTTACCATCGCGTGCGCCGTATGCTTGAGTGCCACCTTAGTGGTATAAAAAAAGGAAAATGTGTTTTAGTGTATATTCGTAAAATCACGTTTGGCTGGCTGGTGGCATTCACATAACCGTCATAAATATTATTGTTCCTCAGATTTATGATGACGTAGGGATATTGTGGGTAATTAAATAAATCTTAATATATAAAATTCTCGTGTCACAGTTTTCGTTGCCATACTCCTCCGAAACGGCTTGACCGATTTTGATGAAATTTTTTGTGCTTATCCGGTATCTATGAGAATCGGCCAACATCTATTTTTCATCCCCCTAAATGTTAGGGGTAGTCCACCCATAAATTTAATTTTTTATTTTTTAGACCGATTTCAAAAATTCTTTCACTGTTAAAAAGCTACATCATCACTGAGTAACATAGGCTATATATTATACTAGCTTCCCGCCCCGGCTTTGCACGGGTAGACAAAATATTTGATATAAAAGTCTACCCGTGCGAAGCCGGGGCGGGCCGCTAGTATCATATATTTTTACATCTCTACTAAGTAATGTATCTAATTAAATGCTTTTGTATTTTGAGATAATGGCACCCACATTATCTACTTTTGGCAAGCAATAAACTAGGTACACCAACATTCTGTTCAGGAACTTCGAGAGCAATAAATAGAGGGAAATTGACACATAAAATTTATTGCCACTTATGTAAGAGTCATTATGACAGGATAATGGGCAATAACTACATTTTATATAATGCATTATACTATACAAAAGGTATCGTCTATATATATATGTATATATAATTATCCGTTCTATGTAAAGGTAAATAAATAATTATATATATATATATTATAAGTACATTATGATTTTTTTCGATGTCTTATCACTGCTCTGTTATTATCTTATTAGTTTTTTGTTCACATTTTAGTGGGATTTTTTTAGCAGAACCCTTATTATTTTTACAAATCAAAAGTAGCCTCAGTTATGCCTTGTAACAACAGCTATCTGCCAGTGAAAGTCCTGGTCCAAATCAGTCCAGCCTTTTCAGAGACCGAAAACAAACAGACCAGACAGAGAGTCAGTTTTTTTAAAGGGAGTTTTTTCAATAGTGTTAAGTTTCAGATTCATTTAGTAAAAAGCTTTTATTTTGATATCACAAATAGACACATGAACTTAATTTATTTGTATAGTTTTTGGCATTGCTGTTCCACTGTTGGACAAAGGCCTACCTAAATTAGATGTTATAAATTGTTATATACCTTAGGGTTAATATTTATGATTTCAGTATTAAACAGAGGTCCATATATATGTTTTACATGATTTTAACAAGATGATTGGAGACCAAATTTTTCACTAACAAAATATAACTAAGTGTCATAACATTTTAAGGGTATGATATTGAAGGAAAGGGAATTATTACAGTGCACAATTTATTGCTCACTTGAGCGACTAGTTTTTGAAGACTAACAAAATAATATTATGGCATTGTGTAATCCAATTATTATGTGAGTAAAGTTGAAGGAAAAACTTGTCCTGTCTATCCCTGCACTATATACACTACAAACCCCCTCAATATTAAAGCATAAAAAATAAACCTACCATGGAATGTATCCATACTTATGTGTGTAATTATTTTTATACCACTTAGCTGGCACACTATATATTAGGTCCTTACATATGAAATTGGCGTTTTGTATGGGAGGAACAAAAAGTCGAATATTTTTTAATATAATATATTTAATTAATCAAAGTATGAACCATTATTTTCTATGCACTTTTGCCATCTCATAGGTAGTTCATTGATCCCTTTACTAAAAAAACCAGTCGGACGGGAATCAATAAAATCTTTGAAGGCGATTTGGACTGCCCCATCGGAGTTGAATTTTTTCCCTTGCAAGAAGTTATCCAAATTTCGAAAAAAATGGTAATCTGTTGGAGCAAGGTCCGGGGAGTACGGAGGATGTCTTAGACTTTCCAATTGAAGCTCTTCTAATTTAGTAGCCGTCTGTAGCGCAGTGTGTGGTCTAGCATTGTCGTGAAGCAGCAGTGGCGTGGAGCGATTGACCAGCCTAGGTTGTTTAGCCGCTAGCTTTTCCATCATGGTTTGCAATTCCTGACAATAGACATCAGCCGTAATAGTCTGGCCAGATTTGAAAAAACTGTAATGAACAATACCGGCACTAGTCCACCAAACGCTTACAAGTAACTTTTTGGGGTTAATTTTCGCTTGGGGCAGGATTTGGCTGGCTGGCCAGGATCTAACCATTGCGCTGAGCGCTTCCGATTATCGTAAAGAACCCATTTTTCATCACAGGTAATGATTTGGTTTAAAATACCTTCATTATTGTGCCAGTTTAGTAATGTAACGCAGTCGACGCGCGTTTGCCGGTTTGTTTCAGTCAATTCGTGAGGTACCCACCTTTCAAGCTTTTTAATCTTCCCAATTTGCTTCAAGTGAATTAAAACAGTTTTATCACTAACATTGCAGCCTGCAGCTAACTCGGACGTGGTTTGCGATGGATCCGCTTCCACAATAGCCTTCAACTCTTCATTATCAACTTGAGTCTCAGGCCGTCCACGGGGCTTGTTCTGCAGGTCGAAATTTCCAGAACGAAAACGTTGGAACCAAAAACGAACTGTGTTTTCTTTTGCAACACAACCGCCATACACATCATTCACCCTTCGAGTTGTTTCCGCAGCACTAGTGCCACGGCGGAACTCGTACTCGTAAATAATGCGATATTTAAGGTTTTCCATTTTGTAAAATGAGTGACGCAAACAGAAAAAAACAGAAGAAAAAAAACAAATGAATGACGATCATCGAAGCACAAATACATGAGTCTATAGCTGTACAAATTTGAATTTGGAATTCCTTACCAAAGAGGAGAAATTCGTGATTAAAGTGGCCAGTACGAAAAACGCCAATTTCATATGTAAGGACCTAATATATGGCCCATCTGGTGGTAAGCGGTTACCACAGCCTATGGGCTTGCAGCACCAGGGCTATAACTCGCCGGTTTCCGACCCTAGAATAAAACTAAGAATAATAATGCTTATCCAACATACCAGTTACCATTTTCTCCTTGCTTCTCAGCAAAATAAAGAGCGTCTGTGGCGGCAAAGTGCCCAGATAGTCGTCGTCGTCCACCTGCGTCCCATCTTCCGCTACGAAAAGGCGACATTCTGCGCACTTGACATTGAACTGAAAACATTTCAGAATTAGGTCAAGGCAAGGCAAATATGGGTCAAGGTGTAACCCTGACATATTTCGTGGGTAAACTGCAAATTGTGAGGCGAACCAACTTAAATAAACTACCAAATAGTTGTCATAAATTATCTAAAGAGCAAGTAACGAAACAATAAATGCTTACGCCTAACTTTTTACATGATTTCTCTATCAACTCATCCAAATTTTCCGCGGCGACACCGATTTTCTTCTCCCTTTTCACATCTGTAACCTTATATCCTATTTTCATAATTAACAATTAACAATACAATTTTGTTTTCACATATGCTTAGAAACAAAGGGATAAACTTATCAACAATAACCGCAATAAATCATCAACAAACACAGGGAAGGGAAGATCGACTCAACTTCAGCTCTCATAAAAAAGTACACACTGACAGCGTAGCGGTTGTATTCTCTTGGACACTGACTGACTGAATGAAGTATGAACTAAACTAAACTGAACTGACTGAATGGTCTAAACTCTAAATCTTCCTATGTAAGTGTATTATCTATGGTCTAAATGAAGAATTCAATTGAATGAGTGACTGATTCGAGTAATTTGACCGACTTGTCCTTGGAGCAAGGAAATGAACTACATGACGCACTTGTTTTTTTTTTTTACACATTTTAGGCGGGAATCAGAATTCAGATAGAGCGGTTGAGATTTTTTTACAGTTTTCGAAGATTGTGTTATAGTACTAAGTGATCTTTAGTGTGTATTTTCAGTGTTGTTATGTACAGTAAAGTTTCATTTGGTGAATGATTTATAGGAATATTGGAAATGTTTGAAATGAATATTGGAATTTTTTTTATGCAAATAAAGATATTATTATTATTTTTTTAAAACTCGGAGCCTCATAAGCAATACCCGGAGTTTTTGGCGGGAATCAGGCGGAGCGGTTGAGATTTTTTCCAGTGTGTCGTAAATTGTGTTATAGTGATCTTTAATGTGTATTTTTCGTGTCGATATGTGCAGTAAAGTTTCATTTAGTGACTGATTTATAGGAGCATTGGAAATAATGCCATAATACGACTTTTGGGTTAAGTGATTTATCATTTTGGTCAATAGGTTACCTCTAATCTAAAGGCGTGTTACGATCTGCTACTGCCGTGGGTTGTCTCCAGAAACTCCATTGGGCGTTAGAATGCATGACACTAGGCATTTTAATGCGGCAAACACGAGAAATTTTGCAACATGAAAATTCTCTAACACTCGACACTGGCAAATATAGTCCCTGAAGGGATTGATTGCCATACTTAGGAAGAAGAAGCAATACCCATAAGGCCCGGTCCTTATTATTATTATTATTATAATAAATAATGCATTAATATGACTTTTGGGTTAAATGATTTATTATTATTTGCTACTGCCGACGATTGTATCCAGAAACTCCAATACAATAATTAGAGCTATTCCAATGCAAAAAACACGAAAAATATAGAAAATTTAAAATTCTCTAACTCTCGACACTGCAAAAATAGTCCCTGAAGGGGATTGATTACCATATTCTTCTTCTTAGGAAGAAGACTCTCTTCTAAATGAAATAGGTATTAAAGTTCCAAGATCTGGAACTCGACTTTGCAATTATCAACCTTTCTATTTAATTTCTAGATCAAACAGATTCGGACAAAATGTTCCATTACTCGCAATGCTAAAGACGTACAATAATCTGTTTCAATCAATGGATATCGATATTTACTCAAACGGTATAAACCAATTTAAAAATAAAATTTCATCTTTTTTTTAAATGTATAGGTAATTTTATTATTCTGTAAGCTATCACATTCTTAATTTAATTATCATTGTATGCTTTTCACAAGCACAAGCACAATTTTATATTATAATTTTACTTTTAAACCTTAGTTTGAATGTTGTGCTAACCTATAATTTAGTTAACTACATACATACATAGTTACTTAATAATTTGTATTTTAATCAAAGGTGCGCAAGGTGTATTCTTTTGAAGCTTTGAATATTATTATTGATGATCACTGCTATCACACCAATACAGAGTACGTGCCTAGTTAAGGCAATGTGGTATAGGCAGGAAAATGCCAAGCTTGCAAAATAAAATTAAAGTTACAGGTCGCGGCACGAAACTCTAGCGCTGAGCGAAACGTGGAGGGGATAGCTGCGCATGGGTACCATCGCGCACGCAATACAAATTAGTAATTTAATTGCTTAGTTAAAAACAGCAAAATAATGTTTTAATGTAAAGTCAAATAGTAAGTCTAGCGGTGAACAAAATGTGGAACTTAACTGCGTATGGGTACTGTCACGCACGCAAATATTACTTCATGTTACCTACAATATAATTTTTAACAAGTTTATGGGGAGTAGAAAAATAAATACACTATCGGATTTGTAAATTTTTATATTAAATACCAAATAATAAAAAAAATTATATTAAGTCCGAATTACATAAGAACCTACTGAAGTTTCTTCTCAGGATAGAAGAAACCTGCGAGTTCGGCAGGGTGTGGACATCAGACACCGCATTCTCCTTTCCGATATCTAGTCCGAATCAGACAATGGTCTTACACCTTCAATAGTATCCCAACAGGGCCTTTTGCTTACTGAGGGCCCCGGCTCAGGGCTGCTTCGGTCGTCGGCACTAACAGCGTCATCGTCATCAGACTCACCAAGGCTATCCTCTGAACTGTCACCATCAACGCGAATGATGAATTCTTCTGTAACCAAATCCACGACATGGTCACTCTTGACATATTGCTCTTCTATGTCCTTTACCTTTTGGCATAACTTTCCCCAATCCCAAGCACCCATCAGCAAAACTTTTTCTTGAATTAGTTCTATACATTTAGCAACACTCCACTTCACATTTTTACTGCCTACATATTGCTTTATGTCAGACCATGCCATTTCGATTGGATTTAGATCTGGGTGGTATGGTGGCAGTCTTAGCACTTGATGTCCTTGCTCTGCTAGTATCCTGTCAATTGAAAATGTTTTAAATCTATCTTTGTTAGCCCGTATTAAATTGTATAGTTGAGGTTTTAGTAGAGTTTCCTCATATTGTATGCCCTTTTCAGTAAGCCAACCCTGCATGTCAGCTTTTTTGGAATTAGAAGTGGGTGCAAGGTCCCATTGTTTATTATGGTATGATGCGTTGTCGACTACCACGACAGAATTAGGCGGTAAGTTCGGCAATAACTGTGTCCTCAGCCATTTTTCGTAGTTGTCGTAGTTCATATTGTCGTGGTAGTCGCCTGATTTCGCACCAGCTTTAAAAGTTAACAGTGCGTTCGGTATGAACCCAGCCTCTGATCCTGCGTGGACAATGACCACCCGCTGTCCTTTGGAGATAGGTTTTTTGAGACCTTTTGTAGTACCATCGGTCCAGGCTTTTGGAGCAGAGTGCGATGAATCTACGTAAGATTCATCTGTATATACGATGGGCCTTCCCTCTTGGCGATATTGTTTTATTTTGCGTAAGTATTCGATACGTAGTAAACGTATATTTGAACTTTCAATCAGTACTTTTCGATTGTTTTCAGTATTTTTCCACCGAAACCCTAAACTCTTAATTATTCGTCGAAGACTTCGTTCTGAGCCTTTGAAATTTATATCTTCCTCTAGCTTCTTTCTCAACTTTCCGACGGTGGGAAGTTCATTATTTGTCCTATGAAAGTTATGTATGCACCTCTTTATTAATCCTTGATCAAAGTTATCAATATCTGTGACCGGTTTTGATCTGGAGCGTTTTTTGCCTGGTGTTCTAAATACTGATAATAAGTCGGAATTATTGGCTTCAGTGGAGATTTTCCTTACCGTTGCTATGGACGTCTTTGTAGATTCAGCTGTCCTTTTCTGAATTTTCTGTAAGTCACTAATTATACTATTTAATTTTATATTTCCCGCCTGAATAACTTCTGCAGTTTGTTTTATTTCACTTATATCTACAGTGCTGCGGTCAGAATCGAGTAAAATACTCGCAGCTTCGCCAATTTCACTTTGAATTTGTTTCAGGGAATTAATGAAATCATTCGATTCCCTTTTCAGAAAACAATGCACGTCAAACACCATTTTCCGTGCCTGTCTTTTCAAAACAGTATTCCTTCTCGGCCTCGGCATTTTCACTGTTTAAAAACTGTTCAAACTTAATCAAACAGTGAATAAACTAACAAACACAACAAACAAATCAACAAAACAAACTTAACAAAAAACAACAACAAAAATTAACGATGACAACAAAACAATTCAGAACGCGACTGTACACTGGAAGTGCGCGGAGCGTCGTATCGGCACGGGGGACGGAGTACGACTGGAGAGCCAATCGGCGCAACGCACGCTCGCCCTTCACCCCTGTACCCCGC
Organism: Falcaria lacertinaria; assembly: GCA_951449985.1. NCBI lineage: Eukaryota > Metazoa > Arthropoda > Insecta > Lepidoptera > Drepanidae > Falcaria > Falcaria lacertinaria. The sequence continues at coordinate 2,157,194 of OX602119.1, read as the reverse complement.
CAAGACACCTTATTTTTTACTTCTGCGCAATAACGGTCAGCGCTAGAGTTTCGTGCCGCGACCTATAAGATGAAACTTGAATTTTATTATCATTACATTTTTTCACAGTTGACAAGGTAGAGGTGTCAAGTCAACACACCACAATAGAAGAATACACTTATTCTAATTTCAAATAGAAAAATAAATTTACTGTATAAAAAGAGTTTGCTACCTATGAAGTAGGTACGATACAACCTCATTTTAACAATTATTCGTCAGTCATTATTATCAGTATAAATTTAACTGTACCAAAACCAATAACCAAGTTAGTGTGCGTTTTATTTCAGGTTAAACGCTGCTATTTTTTTTTATAAACTTAGTGCTGGTTCATAGAAGTTCTCCAAAGTCAAGAATAATGAAACGTGGAGCACTGATCGTTATTGAGGGTGTAGATCGGACTGGAAAATCAACTCAAGCAAGAAAATTGGGTGAGAGATTTTGAGTTGTTGTGTTCCTACTTTTTCTTAAATTACAAAGCGTATGGCCCGGCTGTAACCGGTCACCACCTAATGTCGTAGCTTATAGATGTTTGGAACTTGACCAACGGTAGCATATTCCCAACCTTTTATTGAGATCAGCTGTGCCACCATTAATTTGTGTCCTTAGTGCAGCATATCCCAAAGAGCTCTGGCAATTTTACTCACTTTAGAAACAGAACTGGATGAATTGCTGTTTCTAAAGAGCTGTTTTATTTGATTGCAATCTCCCGTAAGGTGGAGGTGCGGTCTTCAGTTGACAGCAAATTTTTTTTATTTACAATGGGATATCCCATTATGCCCTACCTCTTAATTTAAGCTAGTGATGATGATGTAGATTTATTGTTGTTTTTAATAAAATAATCCCATTCCCATGATTCTAATAGTTTGTAACAATGACAGTTGATTCTTTTCAATAAATAATTTATTAATTTCAGTTGAAAGCCTGAAGAGACATGACATACATGCAGAGTACACCAACTTCCCAAACCGAGATACTGAGATTGGCAAAGTCATCAATAGCTATTTAAAATCTAAGGTATAAAAGTAATACTGCCTACCATATCATTTAATTTTACCTCTTTGGTTGAATACTAGTTAATTAACCCATGCACTAAATGTATAGATAGGCCAGTGCTTCTTAACCTTTTAGTGATGACCATATATTTATTAAGCACAAAAAACAGAAAACAATTTTATAAAAAAACAAGTACTAACTAAAATTAAAAAATCTGATCTTAATTGTGCTCCAAGGTGTGTGTGCATAGCATTTCAAGTATTAAAACTAATTTAAAATTTGGGACCTTTTGTCGAAATTTCTCTTCTATGGAACTATTTGGAAGAAACATACAAAATAAAAAAAAATATAATTTTAATGACTAAAGGGTTGTTCTATCAATAAGGGACAAAATATTTAAAAAAAACCTGTGAAGTGCGAGACTCTCACTCACACCAAGAGGATTCTGTACTAAATACAAACTAAGTTAAATGACAAACTTAAAACAAAGCAGTTGAATTTTGCTTGCAATTATTTATCAACTTAAGGCTGTTGATTATTCGGGGCCCTTGGCTTAACACAGTTGACTAATTGTGGCTGTCATTTTTGCTTTCTGTTGTATTCTACCTTACGGCCACCTTTTAGTTTAGATATGAAGACCATGTATAACTAGGTCAGTGTGCACATTTTGTCGATTCAGAATGATCTGTCAGATGAAGCCATCCACCTGCTGTTCTCAGCTAACCGCTGGGAGGTAGCTGGCACCATTCTGAAGAAACTAGCAGCTGGCACTACCCTTATTGTAGACAGATATAGCTACTCTGGAGTTGCTTTCTCTGCAGCTAAAGGTATACATTAAATAATGTAATCTATAAATGTTGTCAGTTACATCTTGTCTTCTACATTTACACTAATATTATAAAGAGAAAAGATTTGTATTTTCTTTGTAATTAATCAACTTAAAAACTTCTGTAATTTTTTAAAAATGTTTTCACCAAGGGAATGCTTCAGTAACATAGGCCTCATATTATATTACTATGTGAGGTTGTGGTGCAAAATCTAGCTGTGTATATGTATGCTAATTACAAAGACAAACATTTATCTTCACTATGAATATTTCCAGGTTTAAATATAAACTGGTGCAAATCACCAGATGTTGGCTTGCCCCTGCCCGATAAGGTGTTCTTCTTGACATTGCCCTTTGAGAAAATTCAACAGAGGAATGGATTTGGTAATGAAAGGTATATTATTCTAATGTATTACCATTAAGAATGTATAATCCAATCAATTTGGAGCCGCCCAACTGGGAACCACCTCCACCTTACAGAAAACCGCAGTCAAATAACACTACTTCGATGTAGTGTCGTGTTTCTGTGGTAAGTAAGGTTGCCAGTGCTCCACGAGGATAAGCTGCGCTAGTAATTATGCTGCTAACTCAGTAAGTCCTCATCAGCAACAGGGTTGGCAACTCGTTAGTGACATCCCTGGTATTGCTAGCGGCTATAGGCTACGGTGACTGGTTCTACCATCAGGTGGGCCATATGCTTGTGACCTTAGAGGTATAAAAAAACACAGGTACACAAACAAAGTATTAAGGAAATTGTGTGTTTACTTAGCTTGCAGTATTTTATTATTTATTTCAGGTATGAAGTGTTACACTTCCAAAAAAGAGTACACCAGACTTATGCACAACTTTGTGAAGATAACTGGGAGGTGTTGGATGCAGACAGGTAAAAAGTTAATATTACTTTCAGCCCTTAAGTTATTTATTGTAACTTACAATACATCAAACTCTCCAAGCTAATGCCACATGCAACTCTTGTATTTTATTTGTATTTATAATAATATTGCAGATTTTTTCTATGCCAATATTATAAAGAGAATATATTTGTATTTTTGTTAGTAATGTAAACATAAAAAGTACAGGAGCAATTATAAAAAATCTTTCACCATCTGAATGCTACATCATCACTGAGTAACATAGGCCATATATTATTGCTACGCAAAAGGCGTGGGGCAAATGCTAGTAACATACAAATTCATTGTAAATAGCTACATTATTCCCATTTTTTTTAGATATATGTAAAATAAATGATTTGAAATATTTCTTGCAGATCAATAGATGTGATTCAAGAGGAATTACTCCAACACTCATTGAAAATAGTAGAAAATTCTGAGGACAAGCCTATTGGCAAACTGTGGATGCACGGACACTCTTCTAATGAACCTTTAATAGATTGACAATATGATTTTTTCTGAATGTATTTAGGTGTAATCATGTAATCATATTTTCGGGTTTTAACATCCGATACAGTATGATCATTGGTCCATCAGGTACTATAACAGGTATTGTAAGACCTCGTTGGTCTTACTAAGGGTAGGCTGCTATACAAAGATTGAATATAGAATAAGTTTATTTTTAAATAGGTCTTGATGTATTTTAAAAAATAAAATGTGAGGGATTCTATGACAAGTCGTTGAATATAGCAGACGTATCTAACTGGAAAAAGTGTTTTAATTTATTAATTTGAGTTATAACCAAAGATTCCCGGATATCGTGAACTTAGAATAATAGTCATGTTTTTTGTCTTGTTCCTAATCTTTTTTTTATATGTACTGTTAAGAGTTTAACCCTGCTGCTGATCAGAGATCACAAATAAGATTCTGGAGCTAAACAATTTGCTGCAGATGTTTCAAAAACTACTACAAAAATTAAAAACATAAACCCGAATTTTCATAGTCATAATATTTGTACATATGGTGTATATGTAAGTATTTATAATACCTCTAAGTAGATAAATATACTGCGTACAAATAAGAATATTCAATTAAGAAAACAATAACTATTTTAAGTATTAAATAAGACATTTTTCACAGTAAAATAATTTATTATTTCTGTACATTCTGTAACAGAAGCTTCGCTCCTTCTGAAGTTTGTGTTTTCAGTAAACTGAGCTGCGACTTTATTTTCTTACGCAACGCTTTCGCTACAGCGTCACTGTTGCTTTCGATAAGCTTCAAAAGGAAGAAACACCCTCTGTTTGTAGGTAACCACACATTCATCTATAAACAAATAAAAATGTCATATTAGTGATAATAGGATTCCTCCATAAAATTGGTTGCACACAATTTTCAGAAGCGATATATCCAGACCCGATAAATAAATCAGTAGGTTACATTCGAATTAATTCATGTCATAAGAGTATCCTCGCAACGTATTTACCTACTTTAATTGTTACGAGTCGTAACTTTACTGTCGCCTAAAGTGCATAACTAGACATCACTTACAGCAAGGCATTATAAGAAATATAGATAAGAAAACATTGCATAAATTAGAAATAATCACTTCAGCCTCCAATACATTGAGTAAGCTTGATCTTCATCTGGTGTTTTATTTAAATCATACATAATAACATATGGCGATTGTTAAAAAAACGCGATGAATGAGTTCAATTAAATTTGTAACAATCGCGAGAACATAAGAAATAATTAAGAACCAACATTTTTTTGGGGCTCACGACCCCTCTTCCTCAGAGTAGATAATATACTTCGTACAACCTCTACTCACGTGTATATGGCCCCTATGAAAATAAGGTTGAATATCGCTGGTGTATCGGACATTATTATTAGTACTTACAGTGTCATCGTCTAAGTACTGAGCAATGACTTCGCCTAGTGTGTTTTCAGGACGGTCCTTGTCCAAACTGGCCAGTTTCTTGAGGCACATGTGAATCCCCGCGTCCTCTATCGCCACTACATCCTTCGTGTCCGCTTTCACTCGCCACTCTGGCTTACAGATCACTTGGGCTAAGGCTTCTAGGATTTCTTTTGTGGATTCTGTTAAGGAGAAATAAACATAATATTATGTAGAATTGATATCAATTAACATTTATTTTGAATAGAAATGCAATAAAATGTATGATATAAATTATAATGAAAACCTACATCGATTTAGTGATTTTATGATGAATACGTTGCCTAGTTTTAAAGATCTAAGCATACATAGGGACAGACAGAGGGGCAAACGACTGTGTTTTTTACTATGTAGTGAAGCACTGTAGTATCTTACTAACCTATAGACAGCACGGCTACAGTCAACAGCATGTTAGTCTTGCTACTGAGCCAGAATTCGGGGTCAGTCTGCATGTCAGTTTTCAAGGCTGGCAGTATTGCCTCCCGCAGTTCTGACACACGAAGCTCAGCATCTTTCTTGGAAGTACCGCTCTTGGCTCCTTCCTCGAGGAATTTTGTGAATGTAGGGTGGAAAGCTGCCGGGTCTTTGGGTTTCACTAGCCAGTGTAGTGTCTGGAACATAATCAAGTATGAGTGGTGTGATGCAGCCACATCACATAAACGCCTTTTGTTTTATAGATATGTAAATACAATTTAAATATTTTTTAGTTACTAAACTAAAAAACTAAGGTGGAAATTTTGCATATAGCTCGCCCGGTGGTAAACAGCCACTGCATATAGACTCTTGCAATACCAGGAGCATGCGCGCCTAGAGGGTCGGCAGACACACCATTTTGAAGAACCCCATGCAATACTCCCATAGGAAAAGCAAGATGGGTCCTCAGAAAGAAACTCCTTTGAAACTGCAAATTACCATGTTCCCCCAATGATTGCTGGCTATGTCCTTGAGATTGCTAGCAATGGTGGAGACTATGGCCTTCTTCACGAGCACTGTGTCATCTACAGAGTCAAATATAGCTATCAGCAGCCGGTAGCCAGTCTTGTGTTTGCTCAGAGCCACGGCATGTTCTTTGACTACCTTCAATATTGTCTGCAAATAGGAAAAAAAAATCAAGTTTAAATTAACAAGGTAAATATTTTTGAACAAAAGAATTGTCACCAATATAGTACTGGCCATAATGAAGGCTTTGATTGATATGTACAGTACAATATAATTACATAGAACCTACATACATACAACTAATACTGGTTGAAGATAGTGTTCTTAATAATATTTAAATATAGAACAATGCTGCAGAATCATGATGATGTCAGATTAGCAGTTGTATTCTCTTGGTGTCAGATGCTTAACACCAGTGGAATGAAAGGTAGTGGAACCAATGATATTATATAATATTATTGAGTGGAACTGAGCATATGTAAATTCCCATAATATACAGTTCTTAATTATTATTATTATGTGGTTTAATTAAATACCAGCATGCAACAATAATATGTAAAACATAATGCTCTCTAAAATTACATTATGATTAACGACATTTTATTAAATAAATATTATAACTTTAAATATGTATTTATAACCTTTTTGTCCTTATTGGTACCCTGCCACACACACAGGCTGGCAGCATTGACACCGGGCAGAGAGTTGCTGAGAGGCACTATGAGCGGGCTGAGTGTTGAGATGAGATCCACACGGTCGTCAGCGCTACATTCTCGTATGTAGTCATATAACACTGAGTGCAGGAGTCTAGAATTAATATAATCAATCACAAATTGTATTTGATTCATAGGTAATAGGAAATTTGTGAAAAATTGGTATATCATGATTGTTACATGAAAAAGAAAAAAAAGACAGAGCTCTGAATTTCTGAAGGTTTTCTCAGGTAGCTTTCTTACAGGTGGTAATTTTTGGTAATTTAGACCTTCATAAGTCACTTAAACAGAATAAATATTTTTTGATTCTATATGATTTGGTTTGAATACACTTGATACAAGACAATCTTATCCAAAAGATTGTTTTGTGTCAAGATTTCGCTGGTATATTGCAATTTGTGACTCTACAAACTTTAATCCCGCGTCTTGGCGCATTCATGCATAGGGATGTATCCATTTAGCTCGTTTCAATGGATTTGTGGAAAAAAAGAAAAGATAACTTTTACATTTATGATGAATGTAAAGGTATTATCTAATAAGTGTATAAGTGTATAAGTGATTTACATACAGTAAAACTTTGTGGTTTAAAAATAATGTCAGGGTAGGTACAGCAATACAGTGATTTCTTGAAATTAAAGGGATAACAGACTGTCTAGTCCGAAATTATAATCACCTTATTAACTTATTTAAGACATTTGAGCTAATCTGTCCTGTTTTTTTTTTTCCAAATTATTCAAAAATCCATATTTTTCTACATACAACCCTATTAGTTTACAATTTACATGTAGGATTATTTTTGAAGCGAAACATTACTCACTCTCCATCATGTAGATTCTTATCCAGTATGCGCTGTATGTTGGCTTTGCAGGACTGGAGAATGGCTGACTTCATCTCGGGACTGTCCTTGTATGTGTCACTCAGTGTCTTCACTTTGTCATCTTTTGACTACAACAAAAAAAATACCATGACATCTTTTTTATTGTACACCAATGAACATGGTGTTTATGATAACGTTTAAATATCCATGCTTATTTGATTTGGACTTGCAAATACTTTTTTTGGACATAGCACACTTTGTCAACTGAGCCTAAACTAGGTTAGCCTGTACTATGTGTCTCAGACTGATATACACACAAACAGAGAAATAACTAAATAGTGATTTGAATTAACATTACCAGATACACAAACAAATATATAGAGGTATGCGTAATCTTTCAAACAGTCCATAGTTTCATTTGTGACCATGGTTTACTTACATTTTTATAAATATCACCATAAAACTCTTGTTGCATGTGCAGTTTCTCCTTCTTAGTGGCAAATTCACCATATGCATGATCAAGTGCCGGTGCACTGATTGTGTGCGTAGCCAGAGACACTATGTGACCAAAGAACTTCTTGATCACTTCATGACGAATAAAATCAGTACCATACTTTAATATTCTCTTCACTGCATGCTGAGCATACTTAGACTGTGCCATTTGGACAATAATATCCAGTAACTCTTCAGTGATTTCATTCTTAATGACCTCGGGGCTGTACTTTAGCAGGACTTGGATGACTCTGCTCAGGTCATGGGTGAGTGCTATTAACTTGTATTGGCCCTTCAGTAACAAGTGCAGCTCCTTACAGGAGCTCATTCTGAATTCTGGCTTTACTACTTTCCTGGAATATAATATAGTTATACTTAGTTTTTATAGGCCAACTGAGGCAACTGTTAGTGTGCTCAATATATGTTGCCAACAGCAGAGCAGAGGTATTATTCAGTGTTAAATTGAGACTGACTGATACATTCTCATAAAGCTATCTGTAATTTCGAAAATATATTCTAACTTTCTTAATATTGAAGAATTTGTCCTCATAATTTAAATAATAAATATACCGTTGAATCTGTGCAGAGAGTAGCTTAGCCTTGTGGGAGACCTCGAACACCTCGGCAGTGGCCTTTGCTTTGCGCCGCACCAGCCGCAACTCCTTCTTTTCCTTCTTCATCTCAGACCACTTTGGCTTCTCACCATTTGCTTGATCTTTAGAAAAATTACCTTTTCCCTTCCCATTATCTTTGAAATTGCCTTTGTCATTGAAATTGCCTTTAACTTTGAAATTTCCCTTATCTTTGAAATTCCCTTTATCTTTAAAACTGCCTTTATCTTTTGAGAAGTTAGGTTTTCCTTTACCTTTAACGAAATTAGGCTTTCCATTCTCATGACCAGGTTTTTGAAATGGCTTTTTGGCAATCGCGTTGTCTTTCGTAAATTCTTTCTTCTTGAAAGTTTTCTTAGCATTTTCTTTATGCGGCTGATCTGTATCACTTTTGTTGGTGTTGAATTTCTTCTTTTTAGCTGAAATGTTTTCATCGACATCGTTTTTTCTTTTGACTTTCTGCATGGTTGTAAACTTTCAGAACCCGAAAGTTTTAGGTTATGAAATATTTACCCAACTTTTTATCACGCTTAATACTAATTTTACTTATTCACATATAGTTTTGCAAAGAGTTGATTTCTACGGGTAAGCTAGTACTTATAAACTATTTTTTAAATATATATATTTTCGGTATCACACGTGCCAATGCAATGAGTAAAATTTTGTTTTGCTTCCTTACTCCACAGAGTACTTAATCACTACTGATCACTACCCTTACTCAGAGTACATAACCACACCTTGCGATACGCTGATGGGCGCTGATCTCATGTCAGTCGACGTTTGACGTTTACTTCTAAGGTTAGGAGAATACAAAAGTGACATTTCATGAGATCGAAACGTAATCGGAACTTGAATTTGAACATTTTAAGTCACGAGAATTGACCTTCTGGGCTTCTGAGCTGACACTGTCGTCTAAAACGTAGTGGTTATATACTCTGTGCTGACGTCTGTCTACTACTAGTGGTTAATTATTTACTCTGTGGTCTCTCTGATTGCTGACGGCGTGCGCCGCGCGCCGCCTACAGTATCGAATCGGGCGGGCGGGCACAGAGTACTTTACCACTACTCTAGCGTAGCGATTGTATTCTCTTGGACCACACTACGCTCGTAGAGGGAGTACTATACTACGCACGCCGAGCTACGCTATGGTAAGATCATCACGGGTAGGCTGACAGACATATTGAGGAGTTTTTGGCGGGATCAGGCGGAGCGGTTGAGATTTTTTCCAGTGTGTCGTAAATTGTGTTATAGTGATCTTTAATGTGTATTTTTGGTGTCGATATGTGCAGTAAAGTTTCATTTAGTGACTGATTTATAGGAGCATTGGAAATAATGCCATAATACGACTTTTGGGTTAAGTGATTTATCATTTTGGTCAATAGGTTACCTCTAATCTAAAGGCGTGTTACGATCTGCTACTGCCGTGGGTTGTCTCCAGAAACTCCATTGGGCGTTAGAATGCATGACACTAGGCATTTTAATGCGACAAACACGAGAAATTTTGCAACATGAAAATTCTCTAACACTCGACACTGGCAAAAATAGTCCCTGAAGGGATTGATTGCCATACTTAGGAAGAAGAAGAAGAAGAAGACAGACATATTGACATTTCGGTTGATTGAGATGTCAATTTGTCATAATAAAAACTTGTTTTGTTTGTATTTTCAACAACTTTATATAGTGGCAGAATACCTGTATTAAAAAAGCTTGTCGCCTTAAATAATAAACTTAAAGAAGATGGGAAAAATAAAAGTAGAAGGAAAAAATAAATGATTTGAAATTGAGAAATTCATTTTGTAAAATAAGAAAAAAACGTGCTATAAATATATTATATTTTGAAATATTGAATAACTAACAAGTAATCAATGCCAGCAACAAAGAGTTGCAAGCTTTGACCACTATTTATATAAAGTCCTAAAGTATGGTCGATATTAATAAATATCTTGAAACACAACTCGCGCTCGCAAAACAGAAATGTGAAATCAAATCGAAAGCCGATAATGTGTCGAACAAGAGCAAGGCCGCTGCAGAACTGATATCCAAGAAACAAGGGAAATGCTACAAAAAATCTCTTAAACTGAAAGATACCCTTGATAAGCCAAGTACCTCTACACACCAGGATTCAGACGATGATTGTGAGTACTTACCATCATCAGATGAGGGAGAGATGGATGTTAATATTAATCCTTTTACTTCTTCTTCCCGTATGAAACAAAACATAAAGAAAATCATTGATGATGGAGACTCACAATCATATGATGATAGGGTAAAAACTTGGAAAGAGAACTTATTGTCAGCTTTAGCAGGAAAGTTTAATGGTGCAACAATATCAGCCGATATCCAATATATACTTGATGGCAATACAGATTATGATAAAAACCATGAATTGCAAAATGGCTTGAAAGTGCCAACTTATATTTGGAAACAGTTGTATAAATATCAACGGACAGGAGTTCAATGGTTATGGGAACTACACCAAGTGGAATCTGGTGGTCTACTGGGTGATGAAATGGGATTAGGTAAAACGGTACAAATTATTGCATTTCTAGCTGGGCTCTCAAGGATTGATGCTGGTCCATGGGCAGGGCTGGGGCCTTGTATTATTGTGGCTCCAGCAACAGTTATTTATCAGTGGGTCTCTCACTTTCACTACTGGTATCCATCATTGAGAGTGGCAGTGCTTCACCACACTGGTTCTCATGCTGGTAACCACAACAAACTCATCAGAGACTTACATGCAGCACATGGCATACTCCTGGTCACTTATGCAGGCATTGTGAAGTACACTAAGGACTTGCTGTCTAGAAAATGGCACTATATAATATTGGATGAGGGCCATAAGATTAGGAATCCTGAAACTCAAGTGAGCAAACTAGTTAAAAAGTTCCAGACATCTCATCGGCTGCTAATAACTGGTTCACCCATGCAAAATAGCTTACAGGAACTGTGGTCACTATTCGATTTTATGAGGCCAGGGCTGCTTGGTACTTATAATACATTTGTAGAACACTTTTCAACACCTATTACTCAAGGTGGTTATGCAAATGCTACTGAGTTTCAGGAAGCAACTGCCTTAGAAGTAGCAAAGGCTTTGAAGAATATTATAACTCCTTACATGCTTAGGCGAACAAAGGCTGAAGTGCAAGACCATATTAAACTGCCTGAAAAGAATGAACAAGTCTTATTTTGTGCTATAACTCAAGAACAAAGGGATCTGTACATGGGATACCTAATGAGTTCAACTGTTAGAAGTATTTTAGACAAAGATAATAGATATGGAGATCCACTACGGGCTAGAGTACTTGTGGCTCTGACAACTCTACGGAAAATATGCAATCATCCTGATTTGTACCTCTATGAAGCGCAAGAAGATTTTGAAGAAATTGATGAGACTAAGTTTGGTCAGTGGAAGAGATCTGGAAAAATGACTGTTATTCATTCCTTGTTAAAAATATGGCAAAAGCAGGGACACAGAACTCTTATATTCTCACAAAGCAGAGCAATGCTATGTATTATAGAGCAATATTTGCAAACTCAACAGTTTAGGTATTTGAAGATGGATGGAACTGTTAGTGTGTGTCAGAGACAGAACATAATTAAGACTTTTAATGAAAATGCTGATTATTTGGTGTTTTTGTCGACAACAAGAGTAGGTGGTTTGGGAGTTAATCTAACAGGTGCTGACAGAGTCATAATTTATGACCCAGACTGGAACCCAGCCACTGATGACCAAGCAAAGGAGAGAGCTTGGAGAATTGGTCAGATGAGGAATGTTACAGTGTACAGACTGCTGTCAGCCGGAACAATAGAAGAAAAGATATATCAAAGGCAAATCTTCAAACATTTCCTCAGCAATAAGATATTAGTGGATCCAAATCAAAAGAATGTTTTGACAACTAGCTCTCTGCAGGGTCTTTTTACACTAGAAGATCTCAACTGTGAGGGAGATACTGAAACTGCTTCATTATTCAAACATACCAAAATAAATGTACACAAAAGAGAGAATAAACACGAAAAGAAACATTTGAATGAAGGAGCATCAATGTCTAAGAGAAAACTTGAAGCCATGAAGAGGATGGCCAAAGAAATAAGCAGGAGAATTTCTACAGATGCAGGTTCATCAGTGGAGAAGAAAATACATACAGACCCGAGAGAAGAATACAAGAAAAAGCGAGAACTTTTGTTAAATCCACCTAAGGTTGATGAAAAGCCAGAAATTAATTTAGTTGATGATGCAGTAACTGGTGTACCTTTTGAGAATGTTTTGTCTGAGTTGGATATTATAAACATGCATGCAAAGAAAGATTATGAAGAGAATTTAATCAAAGAAGTGTTAAAAAGTCATGAGAAAGAAATTGAAGAAGGCGAGATAAATGATGAAAATGGTACAGAGGGCAGTGACACCTTAAAACCACCCGAAGCTGAAGCTGAAAAGGAACATGGCATACAAAATCTTGAAAGTACTGCTAAACACAGAACATTAAAACGAAAATATTCATCTTCCTCTGAAACTGCAGTAGAAAATTTAATAGCTATTAAAAAGATCAAGAAAAAGAAAAATAAGAGAAAAAAAGAGAAACATCAGAATGAAGATGATTATGTTCTAAGCAAACTCTTTGCCAAAGCTAATGTTAAAAACGCTCTGCAACATGATGTACTTGTAGGACTTGCGGAGAAAGAGAAAAGGCACAGGATGAAAGAGGAAGCAACCAAGAAAGCGAAGGATGCAGTAAGGGCTATCAGATTTTCTTACAAATAAACCATGACATGTATGTTATCTATACTTTGAATCTGATTATTATAGTAAGAATAAATTATATTTTTCGTTACTTAAATATGTTTTGTTTCATTATTCACACTCGAGTACTCATGAGTGAGATTTGGGTGAAATGGGAGAGTGAACCAGTAAGAACCTATGTATATATTAAAATGTATAGATAATATACTTTATCTATAATATCTATGGTAAGAACTGAGAAGTTGAATATGGGTGGCAGGCAGGATGGTAGTGGTTATTGTACTCTGTAGGTGGCAGTCAGTATACACAGAGTAAATACACATGTGCTGCAAAGCGTAGAGTAACATTATGCTAAAAAATCTCTGAAAACGAAATAATACTTCTTTCAGTCGCTGCCACTTTCACTCTGTCAATGTCAATTCCCTCATGTCAAAGTCAAAGCACAAATTGTTACCTTACGTTACCTGTGGCTAAAAAGAATGCCGTCCATGTTTCTTTCTTCCTTCATTTTCAATTTCTTTCATTCGAGTTTTAACTTTCAAGTACTAACCGCAAGTGTTAAATTGAAAGCTACTAAATTAGATGAAATAAAGTGCGAAACTAAGACTGATTGTCGTTTTTACCAATAAAAAGCCCCTGGCTTCCATTAGCGATATGATTTTAATAAATTAATGTGCGTTTTGTAAATCTAGCTTGTTACGACAGCGGGTGCTTTTGGAGCGCTTGTAAGGAATTTGGTTAATTTTGTGATTTACATTTAAAAGTCAAGATGGCTCGAAAGAAACCGGCGAAACTCGACTTGTCCGGCCAAGGGAGCCCCGTACCAGTGTGAGTAGCAGACTGTCACTTTACAGAAAACTTAGCTTATCACAAAACGCCTACCTAATAATATGTATATATAAACATATATTTTTTAATATTTTTAACGCAATATCTTATGTCGACGTTATTCGTTTCCCAGAAATCATAAATACTGCCTAGGCCTTCCAAGTTTATTTATTTATTTTATGTTTATAGATAACATAAAAATACAGGGTTATCTATAAGGTTATAAAAACTAAAAAACTTATTGTTTATGAGAAATGCTCAATAATTTCTGCATAAAGTTAACAAGTTTTCATATATACCTAAAACCTGCCAAATATAGTTTTAGTCAAAACAAATCTTCATAAAGACTTAATCTGACTGTTAAAAACATAACAAGCTATAAAAAAGAAGAAATTTAAATTAACTGATAACGGTTGTGTCCGTTCTGCAGTTTTGCTTCCCAAATTCAAAGTCATCCTATCTCTCAAATCCCCTCCACTCTCCTCCGTCTCTACAGGCGAATCTATTGCCCTCCTCGAAGCTATCCTGTTTGTAAAGTCCCATAAGTTAAACAAAACTATAATTTTCTCTGACTCTATGAGTAGCCTTCAAGCCATCCTCTCCAATCCCTTCCGAAGTAAGTCCAAAGCTCCCATCATTTTTAAAATCAGAGAATCCCTACATGAGTGTGCATCGCAAAATATTAATGTTGTGCTGGCTTGGATTCCGGGTCATAGTGGAATCCATGGCAATGAGACGGCAGACTCCTGTGCTATATCAGCCACCCGTATAGGTTCCTCGGAATATTTAAAATACTATAGCCAAGATTTAGCTCACCTAGCAAAACCCCGCTTATTAGAGTCATGGAAAGAGGACTACCAACATTCGTGATCACAAAAATGTAAATTCTACGCTGACATCGTCCCTGAAATTCCATCTAAACCATGGTTTTTTAAACATAGACTACAGTCGAAGACTGCCACTTCAATACTGTGCCGACTACGGTTTGGTCATGCGTGCACACCGGTCCATCTAGCTAAAATTCGGATACGGGACCACTCTTTATGTGAATGTGGTCTTGAAGAAGGAACTGCTGATCATATCTTCTTTAACTGCCCCAAGCTTAGTTTTTCCCTCTATTCCATCCTTCCCCCTAACGTCCCCCGTCCAACCAATATGAAATGTCTTCTCTCTCTTGTAGATACTCCCTTCGTCAAAAAACTATCAGTATTTATTGACAACTATTTATTGACATTAACAAAATTAAACTTTAACTCTATAATGTGTTCTCTTAGATAAATTTCTCCATTTTATTTAATAAATTTAAACTATAAATTTTCCACTGACCAGTCTCCATCGTTTATCTTCACCTACCACTAATAAACGTCCACTACGTTTAGTACTTATGTACTCTGTACCTATCACACCACTTGACAGGCGGAATAGCTGTATATAAGCTCGTCGCCATTAACTTAAAGAAGAAGAAGAAATTTAGCCCTTGTCAGTTTATTTAACCCCACAGTGGTGCCAATTCTTTTGTTCAAAATGACTAAACTTAACTAATTTGACAGGACTAAATTGCCATCCTTATTTAACCCCGCACATGAGCAAGGGATAGCAAGACTTTTAGACCTGTCAAATTAGTTAAGTTTAGTAATTTTGAACAACAGAATCTACACTATTATATCTAGGTAGTGTGTAAACATTCTCAAAACAAATGCCAAAAGAAGTTTTACACATACCTCACTAGGTCATTGCTAGCTGTTATGACCTCAAGGTCTATGCGTTAAGACCATCACTTGTAGGATTTTGTCATGTCCCTTATGGGCTTTGCATGCCTGTATACATACATATCATCACATCAAATCCCTTATAGGGACCCCATTTCACTTTTGCTTCTTTGACATTAAATCATGCCTGCTGGGTCCCAGTACTCTTCACCTTCCCATCATTGAGTAATTTGAAATCTAGAACTTTATGATGTATAATACTTCAATTTTTAATGAACTATTAAATATCTCTATCCAGGACCCCACCAGGTAATCTGGACAAGCAGACAACAATCACGGTTGGTGACAAAACATTCACAGTACATGCTGATGACCTGGTGAAGATATGTGACTTGGGCCGTGGTGCATACGGCATTGTGGAGAAGATGAAACACTTACCTAGTAACACCACAATGGCTGTTAAGGTATATTAGCTTGTGAATCTATCTGTCCAACTAAAAAAGAAACTTTTTTTTTTTTACCTTTAGTACTGTAATTATTTTAGCCTAGCCATGTGTCTCATAAATAAATTTATTTCATTTCATGTTATTGTTGGGTGTAATTCCACAAAATATATGATATTTAGGTGGGTATATACTTGCTTTTTTAAGAAATTACAAATTTCATCCAAATCTGTTCAGCTATTTAGGTGTGATGGATTAGCAAACAAGCACACATTGTATCAAAAAACATTATCTGTGTTAAATTAAATATAATGCTTACTATCCTATTTACAGAGAATCACTGCATCATTCAACAGTCAATCACTAGAGCTGAAGCGTTTACTGATGGATTTGGATGTGTCGATGCGAGCGAGCGCGTGCCCCTACACGGTGCACTTCTATGGCGCCATGTTCCGCGAAGGAGACGTCTGGATCTGCATGGAAGTGATGGACATGAGTCTCGATAAGTTCTACCTAAAGGTCTACAAGAACAACCGCACCATACCTGAGAACATCCTCGGCAAAATTGCTTTCTCAGTCGTCAGCGCTCTACACTATTTGTACTCCGAACTCAGGGTCATACATCGTGATGTGAAGCCATCAAACATACTGATCAATAGGTTGGGAGAGGTTAAGATGTGTGACTTTGGTATCTCTGGTTACTTGGTGGACTCTGTAGCGAAGACGATAGACGCTGGCTGCAAGCCATACATGGCGCCGGAGAGGATTGACCCGAGCGGCAACCCTGGCCAGTACGACATACGCAGTGATGTGTGGTCCCTCGGTATATCCTTGATCGAGCTGGCTACTGGCACCTTCCCGTACAACACGTGGGGCACGCCGTTTGAACAACTAAAGCAAGTCGTCAAAGATGATCCTCCAAGGCTTCCAAGTGGCAAATATTCACCAGAGTTTGAGGATTTGATAGAGAAGTGCCTTCAGAAGAACTACAACCAGAGGCCCAACTATGACGCCTTGCTCGTCCACCAGTTCTGCAAGGAGCACAGTGAAAAGAAAACAGATGTCGCATCCTTCGTACAAGAGATACTGGATTTACCTGATGATTCCTAGTGGTGGAAGATTTATATTACCTAACTATAAGTACAAGTGCTTAGTTACTAACAATTTATATAGTTTAATAATGGAGAGCTAAAAAGATGTTATTAACATATTAATTAAAGTACCATGTATTAATGGTGCGGAGGAACCTTGGAATGGGTTTGTGTTCACTCTTCTGTTTTGTTGAATATGATCTCCTCGAGTGAAGTGATTCCACTCAACATAGTTTTGAGACGAATGCTGACGTAAAACAGACAAGGCAATATGAAATAGATTATAATAATAATTGTTAAATGTAATCATCACAAATGATTAGTCGTAATAAACCATTTGTTTTCACTTAACATTTTTTATTTATGGCAAACTGTAAACATTGATGTACAAATTAATATAGTAAAAGTAACAAATAATCAAAACGTTTTATTTAAATTCGTCCAACAGATAAATATAATAAGTACAAAATACGTACTATGTACATGTCACAATTCTCTTACACGGTAAATCCCCGCGTGCAGGCGGATCGTATATTGTACGATACTCTTAGGAATATTTGTTAGTATACAAAAAACTAAGCATAATTGACTAGAGGCGCACGCTCAGAACGGAGAGTTCATCCCCAGTTTGGTTCCGAAGTCTAATCGAGCGCGTCTTTGGTGGCGGACATCAGCTCTGTAAAACAAAATTAGGATTGAATTTAATATAGACATGTATTTCTATTGGTACAATACATTATAACATAAACTTAAATTAAAAACTTAAAATAAACTAAACTAAGAAGTACAAAACTTAAATACCTACACGTAAAATAAATGACCCGAACCACTCTCACAGGGAAGTGTGCCAAGAAGGCTGGCGGCATTGCCACGCTGTATTGCAATGCTTAGCCTTTGGTACAGATATTCGCCAGCCCTCTTGTCACGGGAGGCCTCGCATAGTTTGTTTGAGGTCTCCTTAAAAAGGATATGAGCCTCTGGCCCCCACGGCCCAAGAGTTTCGACCCCAAACGCCATTAAGATATACCCGTCCTTCAGAGATATATATAAAAAAATATTAATATATGAATAACGACGAATGCCTATTTTCACCAACAGTCCATTAACTGTCCCCTAACTAGGGAACTCCTCTAAATAGTTATTAGTTCCATAAAAAATTAAGTCTTCACCGACCTAAGGATTAAAATTGCAAAAAGCAGGATTTCCTTCAACTGGTAATAACTTTGCAAAGGTGTGTGGCAAACCTCTTATATTTTGCATTAATGTTCAACATATTCTGCAAAACATAAAAGCTACCAGCTGGAGCATATCGTAAAACTAAGCCAATTTGGCGCAAGGGCGGTTCCAGGACCAGGTCATGACCACCTTGGGCTTGGTCATCCTATTCAAGTGGAGGAAGTCATAACTCGTTTCGATAGACCATAAAAGAGAAAAAACAAGATATTTGATTTCAATTATTTAGACGTGTATAAAAATAAAATAAATTTGTAATTCGATTTATTTTATTGTAATCTAAATTGGAGTCCTGACTTTTCGACTATTAGACCCTCTGATTTGAAAGCTGGATCTGCGCTTATACATATTATCCATAAAACTAAAGCCACCAGCTGGAGGATATTGTTTACAAATAATGTAATATGGCGGCACTAACTTGATCTCCTGCCATTTGATGAACTCGTTGAGAGCGAACACGACAAGGGGCGAGCCGACGTAGCCGAGCGCGAGCGGCCACGGCACGCGGTACCGCAGCTCGCACAGGCTCCAGCGCGAACAGTACCCGTAGCGGAAGCTCAGCATCACCGAACTGAACGCTATTTGAACTATTATCCTGGAAAATAAGCCGAAAGCCTTGTTACATTAAACTCAAACTCAAAACTGTCTTTATTTGACTAGACTTTACAAGTACTTTCAAATCGTCAGAATCTACCACCGGATTCGGAAAGTCGTTTTTTGCCGAGAAGAATCCGGTAAGAAACTCAGCAATTACTCTTTTCAAATAAAATACAAAATTTACATTTAAATTAATTTCTTTTCTTACATGACATTACCTACTCTTAAAAAAAAAGTGGATGGAAATTGCGAACAACAAAGTGACACCGGTATCTTATACCGACATGTAATGCGTGAGCAAGGCGTAGTTTCGTTGTAGGTGTGTGCGTGTAATTGTTTATATGTATACTGCAAGGCGTAGTTTTAATCAGCGTCATTTCGTTGCTCGCAAAACTCCATCTAGCTTTTTTATTTGATCTGAGCTGTTATATTATGTAACATCTTCCCTCTCGGTTCGGGGAGTGGTGAGAGGGAGATTTCTGGTGAAAAGGGACGGAAGTGGGTTACAGGGAGCCGGAGAAGCGCGTTATTTGATTTGACCAATGAGCGCGCCCGATGTTACAGTTTGCCGTCAGTCAGATGTCAAATGATACCACATCATTTGCGATGCAACTACTACAAGGCCCGTTTTTTTAAAAATAAAACGGATGTTCTGTCCCTCTGACAACGTGTGTGTAAAATTTCATCATGCTCGGTTAAGTAGTTAAAGTGTGATAGCGTGACCAATAAACAAACAAACTCACATACTCATTTTAATATTAGTTAGCATACGCTTTAGGGATAGGGAAAGTTGATCTAAGTTGGAAAATGAATTTAAAAAAAAGATTCAAAAATCGTAATAAACAAAAGAACCCAGTCAAAATATAGGCAATGAAATCGCTTTACATATATATTGGTGTCGATTCTGTTGCTCAAAATTACTAAACTTATGTAATTTGACAGGTCTAAACGTCTTGCTATCCCTTTCTCATGTGCGGGGTTAAATAAGGATGGCAATGTTTTTAGACCTGTCAAATTAGTTTAGTTTAGTAATTTTGAACAACAGAATTGGCACTATTAACTAATAACGAACTAATATTTATTGTACTTACACAACGACCACGGTGATGGACCACACTCTGTTCGACCATAGACTTCTCTCCCATATAGAGGACTGTCTATGTACGAAAGACAATGATATTACAACTGGAACAAAATTCAAACAAAGATTACACCACACCATCAAGTTTATTTAATGCTTTGGCCCGCGATAAAACACGCTGAGCAATCATCATCTATTTAAGAGCTAGGCTTGTCGGTGGAGCAATCGCCATATCGTAAGCCATCTCTTTGACGCGTAGCAATTTTTTTTTATCACCGAAACGTCATACACGAGCGTAAGAGTTTTTGTGTTCAGATGAAACCAGTATAGGTACACAATTTTATGAAGCCTATTTTTATTAGACAGTGTAGCTTTTTTTTTTTAAATCAGCTTCGTTCAGTCGTTTTCTCTTTTTTTATCACACAAAGGTAGCAAACGCGCATACGGCCCGCTTGATTGTTAACGGTTACCGCAGCCTATGGACCCTTGCAACACCAGGGGTATCACTATCGCGTTGCCGTCCCTGAAGCAGTTCAAGAGATTATGCCATTCATGCAGACAGATTTTACCTTTTTTTATATTAGTTGCGTTACAGATACACTCAAAATAGGGGACTTTTATTTTATACCACTAAGGTGGCGAACATGCATACGTCCAACCTGAGGTAAGCGGTTACCGCAGCCCATGGTCGTAAACCCTTAAAGTATTATATGTAACTCACTTAAATGCAAAGTAATTAATCCGAGAGTGATATGTTGTGCCAAGTAGAACCCGTCGTAGAAGTCGTCGCCCCAGCCGTGAAAGCTCTTCATCGTCAGGTCGTGGGTGGACGAGAAATTGCCCACATTCACCGGGTATACGATCCAACAACCCGTCGCGTTGGTCGCCTGGGCGATTTGCTCGCAGAAACTACGCAATGTAAACCCGTAGAGGACTAGGATCGATATCACGGCTGGCAGGAACTTGCACGCGTAGCACCAAAATACGAATAGCGCCATCTGTTGTGGAGTTTTGAAAATTGTCAAAACGTGTGAAATTTTGAGCTTAAAAAGAGAGGTAGAGCTAATTGGGAGCGCCCGACTGTGGACTGTACTTCCACCTTATAGAAGACCGCAGTCAAATAACACTACTTTGATGTAGTGTTGTTTCTGTGGTAAGTAAACCTTACTTACTTCACGGGGATACGCTGTGCTAATAGTAATACTATTAGCACAGCGACTCCTCATCAACAACACGGTTGGCAACTCGTTAGCGATATCCCTGGTATTGCTAGCGGCTATAGGCTAAGATGACTGCTTACCATTAGGTGGGACGTATGCTTGTTTGCCTCCTTAAAATCAAAATCAAAAAATCGTTTATTCAGTTTAAGCCCTAATAAGGTACTTATGAAAGCCCTAAATTACCACCGGTTCGGAGAAAAAAGCCACCTGAGAAGAACCGTTCTTATAGTGCGTTCGCGTTAAGAATGCAGTGAAAAATCAGTGCAACTGCAAGATAATGGTGTATTCACAGTGGTGTTATTTTCAAACAAATTATATATTGAAATGATCTTTCCATTATTTTCCTTTTTTGCACTAAGAATACTATAAACTTTTCTCTCAGATACACCGCATGCAGCTGCCGTTTTTTGTGCTATGCTGTCCACAGTCACATTTAAATCACTGCTTAAAATACTTAAAAACATTGTAAATTACTTGTCTTTCCCCACTATGAATTATCGAACCACTTTTATTTTTTCGAATTGGAGATGTATTCATTTTTTTTAATTTAAATCTGTTACACAAATGACAGAACACCACCGTTGCGTTCGAAGCAATGCCTTCAACTGTCATTGTGAACTTGACTTTATAATTTGAAACGATTGGATTGGTTAGGGGGCGGGGCTAGGCCGGACAATTATGACTCACTGCATTCTTAACGCGAACGAACTATAGTGGTGTACAAAATGTAGCGTAGTGACCTGCGGCGTCATGGTGAGGTAGGGCCTGGTGGCGGCGCGCTGCATGACGGCGGCGTGCGGCGGCGCGAAGGCCAGCGCCGCGCCCACCGCCGGGCCCGCGCCCGCGCCGCTCCACGCCGCGCCGCCCACGCTCAGCGCCAGCGGCAGGAACCCGCACAGCGACCCCACCTGACACAGCGCTTGCGTTCACACTCCGCATACAGGCTACAGCCAGTACCGGCGTTAGGGACACTGACGGCCTGGGTAAGAATATTGTGGCGCCCACTCAAAGATATCATTATCGAGTGTTAATTTTTTTCTGAACCAGTGTGTACTTGCAGTGCCGGATTTGATTTTTTTTTATGAGTATAGGCCACTCTATTTCCGCCGCCCCGTGTACCTTTTTGAATTAATAATTTTGTCATCAAAAAATATAAAAAAGAAACAAGAAATAATAATTTTTACGGAATTTTAAATCTAATACCTAAGATTAATTAATTCCTCTGAAATCCGCCGCTCCTAGGCCGTGGCCTATACGGGCTATTAAGAAAACCAGGACTGTACTTGTAATGAGAATTTAATCTTTCCTATAGCGTAACCCGGCGCCAACGACACGGACGTAGAAAGTTTTGGAGCACATTCCCCTTCAAGTTTCAAATTTGACGCCCTGGGCGACGGCCCAGAAAGGCCCGGTCGGCGTGATGGCGCTCCCCCTCACGCCGGCATAGAGCCCAAGCTTCATACAAGCGGCCTGCTGGCAGTAGACTCACAGTGCGGCTGTGGGCGCGTGACCACTCACCGTTGTTAACGACGCTCCACTGGCGCAACAACCAGTTTGAGCCGGTAAACATTTAATATTATATAAATTTTAACAGCCCGTCTGGCGACAGATTAAATTTAGGCACTAATACCACCGAATTGGAAAAATTACACCAGAAAAAAAACTTAGTGCTCTGTCTGTCTCTGTGTTTCTGCTCTGCAGTGACTAAGGCTTACAGAACTCCAGCGCTGGCAATAACCAGATAGGTTGACAACGCAATAGTACAGCCGGTCTATACGGGAATACGCTGACCGCTTACCATCAAACGTACCCGTACGGTCACATGTTTCCAATGAATATTTTTTCTGTAAGTATGTCACTGAACTCCTCCTCAACAGTTGATTAGATGGTTTAGAAAAGGATCGCGATTCTTAAGGGTCGGCAACGCACGAGTGATACCCCTGGTGTAGCAAGCATTCATAGGCTACGGTGACCGCTTATCATCGGGTGGGCCGTATGCTTGTTTGCCACCCTAGCAGTATAAAAAATATATATATAGGCGGCGCTGTCGATCCAGACTCGTACGCGGGCCAAGTAGCTGATACAAGCTAGTGTAGTATGAAAGAGATAACCTGCAAGAGCGCGATGAAGCAGACGCTGCATATCCAGAACTGCGTGCTGTTCCACAAGCACGTCATGAAGTGGCGGGACATCGTGATCAGCGCGAACAGCGACACGTCCGCGTCGCGCGTCATCTACACATCCGCATCGATATATTTATTTATTTATTAAGAAACACCAACTGTATACATATTAAGAATTACTAAAAAACATTCTTAATCAAAAACAAGTTCTGATATGTAAACCCATTACAGGTGTTTACAACATTCGCCATTATGAGTGGGGGTAAGACAAAAAAGACAAAAAAAGGGTTAAAAACAGAAAAAACTTTACAAATACCTATCTGTACCTATCAACAGATAAACTGTAGCCTAAACTAAACTAATTAACATTCTAAAACTATAATAACTATTCTGATATTCTGATATACATCCATACATTAGTAATTCATCTTATTGCTTTGATTACATCTATACTAATATTATAAATGCGAAAGTAACTCCGTTTGTTTGCTTGTTCGTTACCTTTTCAGTGCCGGTAGCAGGAACATTTCGACAACGTATTCGAAAACGTAACTCGCGAAATGTCCAAATTGTCATACTAATTTTTAGTTCCACTTTTCACCGCCGCAGCGCTGTTCATTTTCCAATACAAAAATAGTCGAAGGCGATATGAAAACGTTGTCGACAATGTTCCTGCTACCGGCACAGGACTAAACGGCTGAACGGATCAGAAAATTTGACAAGGCGATAAATTATATCCTGGGGAAGGACAGAAGACTTGTTGTCTTTAAACAAATCCTGAAAAAGTCGCGGTTAACAGCTAGTTTACTATATTTTTTTAAAATTAAATTAAGGGTATCCAAATCACCCCCATGTACGACCGCAATATTTATTGGTTTTAACGGTAGGTAATTTTTATAACTTCGCAATATTCATCGATAATGGTTTTCTTCTTTGGAAGTTCTTCTGTTGGACTTGTTTTGTTTGGAACTTATGAAACTAAGTTATGGTCAGAATTCGGATATCAAGACTTACATAGTCATGTGGCTAAGCAATGCTTAAAATGTCTTATGTCGTGTATGAGCGAGATTTTTACAAGAAGTATGTACATGAACTTGATGACTCACCCGTTTACTGCAGTAGTTTTTATACGGTTGGTTTTGCCATTTATTTTGCAGCTATGAGCAGCGTGCAAAATGAAACGAACACATAAGCCCAATATGTATGTTAATTCATTGAGAGTTAAAGAAAAATAAGACTTACCGAGAGGGAACAAGGCACAGAGTTCAGTGCTCTCGCTAAGTCTATGGGGCCGACGCATGAGTCAGGCACTTGGTAGGGCGGCATCTTTTGACATAGCACTGGGTATAGAGGTTCTACTGCTATGCTGTGAAAATATTTTTTTAAATCACTAAGGTGGCACACTAGCATACGACCCACCTGATGGTAAGCAGTTACTAGCAATACCAGGGGTATCACAAACGCGTTGTCAACCCGGTTGGTGATGAGGACTCACTGTGCCAGCAGCACTACTACTAGCGCAGCGTATCATCGTGGAGCACTGGCAACCTACTCACCGCAGAAACAAAACACAACATCAAAGTAGTGTTATTTTACAGCGGTCCTCTGTAAGGTGGAGGTAGGTACAGTCCCCAGCCAGACGGCTCTTTTATTGGGAATACCCACGGGAGTTTCCCAAATCACCGTACCTCTCTTAACTGGATACGCGCTGGCCCTAGTCCATGATCGGGGTAGAGCGAGATTGAGATCTTTCGACGCCCTTTAGTAGATGCTCTAATAAAGATCGAAAGATATACCTACGGCATTAAGTCCGCCTCTGCAAACTGTATTTTACATGAAGTGTAAAATAAAATAAATAATAAATATACAAGCTGCCAGTACTATTGTAATTTGACATTAACACATTGCAAATAAATGACCATCACGCACCTGGCGTCAGCTTGCATGAAGACCTCCATATTAAGGCAGTTGGCAGCAGATCCCATCACACACACTACTTCACCATATTCCTATAAACAATAGATCTATTCACATGTGTGTAGGCTACAGTAACTTTAAAGCACACACACACAAAGATACCCTCACGTAGTAACATTATATTATTTGGTGTCAGGTTTCACATTACAAAAAACAATTCAAAAAAACTAAATTCGAAAATGTAACACGGTTAAAGCCATCGTAATTATAGTCGCAGACCGCTTACAAATATGATAAAAAGAGTATTAAAACAATTGAATTGGAATAATACATTAATTTATAGAGAATATTTTAAATCATAAAATATTCAAAAATATAATATTATATCGAAAGTTACTTTTTTAAAGCACATATCTTTTGTGACGCAAGTTCTCATCTCACCGGGTACCAATAAGTTTTTCTAACTTAAGTGCAGTGATTAGTCACACCACGAGCTTTACGGTAAAGGAAAACATCGTGAGGAAACCTGCATACGTCTGAGAAGAAATTCAAGTCGTATGTAGTACCTAAGAGACGGTGACGGACTCACCATCTGTAACGTTGGTACCAAATTATCTTCAGTGGTATTTTTTGCGGAAAGGCGTGATGATTGTACAATGAGACAATTCTGCGAGTCGGTATTTGAATTTTCGTGGCCCGGTACCGGGCGACCCACCATTTGGGAAACGCTGGTATAGACAGATAACCATCCTACCTGCATTATCTGTACCATGAGGTGCACGGAGCGCGCGGTGCAGTCCGTGAACAGAGACACCAGTAGAGGCACGTTGTCCACTTGGGCGATGTGCGGACGAATGTTCTCTATGCCTCGGGGTAACTTCGCCTAGGAAACAAACAGTGCTGATATTGCACGTGCACGGCGTCCCGTGACGGCAAATTAAAAATATAAAAGTACTATTCTAAGAAAGCTTGGAGTATGGATACCGCTTGCCCTAATATCGGAAAAAGGATGTTGCGTTGTGTTGTTTAAGCCGACCACGGCAAATATATATTTAAAACCCACACTAAAAAAGGAATGAAATCGGGGTTAACAAGGTAAAATCGACTCTCCTATTTTTGAAATCGGTTAAAATGTAGCTGAGTCATAATATCGCATCGATTGACACCTTATTCATCAAAACAGATGCAACATTTTATTAGGCGGTACGGGGGGACATACGGTGATACAAACATACATACACATATAGACTGCAAAAATGATAATATTTCCCATAAACTTCGCCGTAATCGGGTACATAAAAAGAGGAATTGCAGCACATTGAGCTCATTGAGAGTTATACATATAGGAATTAGATACCCTATTGCTCATGTCGAAGTTGACAGGCGCCGAGTGGTCGGTGGAGTCGGTGAGACAGGACAAGGAGCGGCACGCGTCACCCGGAGACTCCGCCCCCTCGTCGCCTTCGCCCCCGTCACCGTCTAGCAGGGAATCCGATGACGGATTTGTCGTAGAAATACTGCTCCGCTGCAAAAGAAAATACTTTTTAATTCACAAACCATTTTATACATCTGAAGAGAGGTGACAAGTGTACATCATGGTAAGCGGTTACCGAAGCCTGTGGACGTTTGCAGCAGCGGCCACCGAGAATATCACACGCGCGTTGCTGACCTTTATAATGTAGTCTGAACTGTTAGTCTTCAAAAATAAGTTCCTGATTTCATTGTCAGCAACTCTAACGTAACGGCATGTCTTGCACGGATCCGAGTATGTACATTATTAAATAGAAAAAGTACAAGCAACATTTGAGAAAGTGTATTGGTACCCATAAATAAATCAATTTTAGTACACAAACAGTAAAAAGTCATCATAATCGTATTTGTATAAAGATCTAAAAATAACGTCAGAGTTTTACTAAGTTCGTTCTCACATAGAGATTCTAAATGACCTGATAAAAGCACTGCATTTGTCTGCTACACCTATACCTAAGATCAAATAAAAAAGGTAGTTGGAACTAGGCGAACAACGAAGTGACTTCGGTTAAAACTACGCATTGCACTGTACATATGCATAGTTACACGCACACTCTTATAACGAAACTACGCCTTGCGAACGCATTACATGTTTAAAAAACCGGCGTCACTTCGTTGTGCGCAAAGTTCCATCTACCTTTTTTATTTGATCTGGGACATGAATAATAATAGCAAAAACATCAAAAATAGCAAACTCATCGTTAATAGCAAACTCATCAATAAAACCAAAATCATCAATAAAATGTAATAAAGGGACTAACGTACGTACCTTAGTCCCTGTAAGCGAATGTCTGGCCTTCTTAACCTCGTTGTCAAACTTGACAGTGCTGTGGTCCAAGTTGATGGCCCCCGGGGCCGACATGGACAGGGCCTTCGTCGACGCCATGTTGGTGCTGACGATGACGTCACATTATATATTTTATACTCTATATCACAGTTTATAATAATACAAACAAACAACTATTTCCTCCATATACTATTAATATAGATAATATAGATATAGGCTTAGCCATGTTTACTATCTACAATTGTAACGCTATAGAAAACGAAGGAAACGTATGGGCATTAAAAACTCTTTACGATATGTCACGTGGTCAAGTTATTAATTCGCATACATTTATTTAGTTTTCTATAGCGTTAAACGATTATAGATAGTAAACATGGCTACAGGTACTGGTCCCGAACCAAGCATAGCTTATAATATTGATACTGGAATATTAATACATACATATTATTATATATATCACACTAACACTAAGTCGAGAGGCAGATAGTATAGAGCGCCATTTCACTCTTGGTATTCTATCATATTACTGATGAGAGCATTTAAGTATTTTTTTTATACACTTCTAATATCTACCAAATCAAATACCTAAACATACGGCACAGACATAATGTTTATCACATACATGTTTGCCCTGGCGGGAATCGAACCCGCAACACCTAGCGTAGCAGATAGGTTTACTAACCGCATTAGACCAACGTTGTTGTCATGTAAATTCTCAAAATAAGTCAGTCATATTATTGAGGGATACAAAAATATATATTTTCTTTGAAAAGGGTTTGTTTAATGCATATTTTCAAGCAACCAACGTTACTTACATTGCAAAAGTTAAACAACAATTCTCATAACGCTGTGGTTTTGTGTGTGTGAATGTATGGGAGTGTAAGGAAGAGAATAACATGGAACTACAAAGTGTGGACATGCAAATAGTATTTAGTGTAGAAATAAGCACTGTTAGGGAAACTTGCTTATAAATAGAATTTTAAGCAGGTATATACTTTGATCACATTCATGTAACTCTTTGTGAAATCGTTGTAAAAATATAAATTAAAGGACCGGTTACAAGATAAAATGATTTTGAGTTTACAAAAATATTACATTTAGTCTTTACCAATACTAAAATATGTATCTTTAAGTAAATCAGATCTTTTATCTATAAGTGGGTAGGTTTAGTTCTGTTTTTTACAAAAATATTATATATTTATTGATATTACTTATTGCAAGAGCAATTTTGTCGCACTAGCTGTATTACAATCTAAAAGTGAGAGAGCTAATGCGATTTTTGTAACCGACCCATTATTTTTGCCCGTAATATAAATGTACCTTTAACTTAAGTGACCAAAATAATACAGTAAAGTTAGAACATATGCCTACGTGTTGGGTTACGTCTCTCGGGTCTCTACTCTATAAGATATTAAAACAATATCTATAAATGGTAAAACCCATAAGCTATAAAAGGATATGAACACAGTACATGGCTAAGAAGTTTTATTAATAAGCTTGTGAAACTACATATTAAAATATCAGACAACAAAATTTTCCATTATCCAATATCGCGAAAATATTAAAAGATAATAGCAACACATTGTATTTGGTATTGCTATCATCTGGACCCCAACACTTGAGTAATTTACACCTACAACTAAGCTAGCTTGTTAGCTTCCCATTCCCTTTCTATGATACTTCCCAAAGGAGTACAGCATGAGGTTCTGCAAGTACAAGAGATTTTTAGAGGGTCGTCAACGCGTGTATTACCCCTGAAGTTGCAAGCGTACATAGGCTACGGTAACCGCTTACCATCAGGCGGGCCGTATGCTTTGTTGCCTCCTTAGTGATATAAAAAAACTACTAGGTAGTATTTCGAGAACCTTCTTTTTTCTTTTTATAACTTGTCGGTCATATTGAAGGTTTGTCATCGTAGACACTAAAGAGTAGAGACAAATAAAAAAAGGCCTCCGAGACGTGACCCAACAAGCGTTCTAGCGACAGAGCGGAAACAAACCTATAATAAAAGCCGAGCGTCGGATCGCACGCGCCGGTCCGCGCCGAGGCGGGCCGCTCTCTCTGCGCCTGCGACGGCGGCGACGCATTCTTGCTGCACACAGTAGCTTTGGGTAACCCAGGGGAACCATTTGAACATTCAAGGACCTTACTTTTAATTGACACAGATATAAAATGATACCAATATAATTAACTACGAGTAAGTTACTCTGAGCATGTGAGAAATAGACTTATTTTTCGCCACTTTGAGATAATCGAGCAAACGGTTCCCATGTGTTTACCTCTTCACGATTAAACTGTTAAAATTGATGATCAAATTCCCCTTCACTATAAACGTGTAGAGTTTGTAATGAACTCAAATGATTGATGCCGACGGTGCATCCAGAACGCAACAACTAAATTAGCGTTTATGAGTAAGGGGAGTTAATACATGATACCATGGTGCCAATTCTATTGTAATCATAAAACTAAACTAATTTGCCAGGACTTTAAGTCTTGCTATCCCTTTCTCATGTGCGGGGTTAAATAAGGATGGCAATACTTTTTTAGTCTAGACAAATTAGTTAAAATTTATGTTTTCGTACAATAGAATTGGCTCCATTATAACGGCGTACAAAACTATAATTATAAACGCCTTATCCAACTTGTTTGTGTTATATTGGACTAAACATTGGAGTTGTAGGGCGAATTGGGATCTCCCGTGGGTTTTCCCATTAATATTGGAGCCGCACGACTGGGAACTCTACCTCCACCTTACAGGCCGCAGTGAAATAACACTACTATGATGTAGTGTTGTGTTTCTGCGGTAAGTAAGGTTGCCAGTGCTCCACGAGGATACGCTGGGCTAGTAGTAGTAATGCTGCTAGTACAGTGAGTTCATCAACAACCTAGTTGGCACCTCGTTAGTGATACCCCTAGTATTGCTATAGGCTACGGCGACAGCTAGTGGTACAAAAGAAAATGTTGGCCATAAATACCCTTGGAACCACAGTAATAATACAATTCGTTGGCCTACAACATAATATTTAAGAACGGAAAAATAATTAACAAAACACAAAAGTAGGTACATCTAAATGAAAACTATTTCACACTTCTAAAGGAAGAATTACGAAGAGAACTACGCTACCTGAATACAGTATTATTGTAGATGTAGTATTTGACATCGATATAAATATTTAATTGAAGGTGCTAAACAATCTAAACATCGAGAAGATCAAAATAAAAATTGTGAGTGAATATTTTCGTATGTGATATTGTGTCAGCGAATGCTAGTGCATTCTCGGTCTAGATCTAGACCTACACGTGTGGCCTGTACGCCCTTCACTATGGAACATTGCAAATTATTGAGTACTAGCTGTCCCGGCAGATGTTGTCAAATCTGAGCTATAAATTCCTAACAATAAAAACACAAAAAAATAATGAGCGTAATCGATCTGGACCGTTCACGCGTGATGTCGTGGCCAAGGGAAAAAGGCATTAATTATATACACCTATAGATTGAGTTTTCATAATTTAATAATCAACTAACAGCAGAAAATAAAATAATGACGATATCAAGGGTCTTCGATTGGGAAAACATAACCTTTGGTCCCCAAATATATTGAAATTTGGAGTGCCGTTAGAGCGCGCAATAAAATCAGATTAATAACATATTGCGCCGCAAGTCAATCCGTAGTGTGTTATTAAACAAGTACTCGATATTGTAATATATCGCTTACTTAGTGTTACCTATCTTATGATGGAAGCTGTTATGCCGATGAAGCCAATTGCATGTTAACAACCAACGCCGGTGACAAGCGTTGTTAGACACACGTGTTTTTGGTTAAAACACTAACTTATTTAGTTGTAGGTGGATGACATAGGTGTCAAATTCTGTTATACAACATCACTAAGCTAAACTTATTTGACAGGACCTCAGTCTTGCTCTCCCTTTCTCATGTGCGGGGATAAATAAGGATGGCAATACTTTAAGTCCTGCCAATTAGTTTAGTTTGATGATTTCGTACAACAGAATTAGCACCATTGTGATCGTTTTAGAACGACATGATCTAATGAAGAAAGTCATATTATGATTTCAAATTCACACAGTTGCACTCAAAGCCAAATTGTTTAAGCCGCATTTTTTCCACCGACAAATTGCAGTCAGATTACTAAGCAGAAAAACATTGGAGGGACCGAAATGGGGTACACCTCCAATGTTCATATCGAAACATATTTCTGTTTTTATTGATTATTTTCTACCAGCTTCCCTGTTTCTTCGAACTTTTCCCGATCGTTTATACCAAGATACGTATCGTTTTTTTTAATCGGTTCAATAGTATGTACATAATACACGTCATCACACCTAGTCCCTTGAGGAGTAGCCAGAGTTTAGAGCGCTAGTTCACACTTGCTTCTTCTGCTTTCTTAAGTCTCTTCATACATGTCCATAAGTCTGTTCATACATGCCCACCACTTACAGCACTCAGCACTCTCAGCAGCTCAGCAGCAGCACCAAAGATTACATACAAAGGCTACATACAAACAAACAATGATTCTCGGAACACGCTGTTTTGTTGCGATTTAAGTTATAATATGAGTGTAGAGAGAGACAACTATATAGTACAGTACCTGCTATTCTCGTCGCTCATCAGCGATATATGGCAGTTCCACCCCGACTCCAGCCCCATTTTCTCGCTGAAGACCCTGGAGCGAAGCTCGTTCTCCTTGCTGAAGTGCACGAAGCGAATGCACGCCCTCTCCAGTCGTTCGATCAGCTCCACCATGTCGCTTTGGGCTTGGTACTGCATCGTCACCATGCCTATGAATACCTAATTATTTTTTATTTATTAGACTTCCTGTAAATACAACTTGCTAAGGCGGACTTAATGCCCAACCTATGGGTAATGCTGAGATTAGCAGGGCAGGTATGTTGTGTTAAATGACGAATACATACATGTAGAACAAGTAAAATTATGAAGGTACATGTAAAAGTAAATATGGAGCAAGTGCTAACTTAAAAAAAAAACACAAAGGATATCGTCGATTACATACATTGCTACAGTCACTACAATTATATGCATTTAAAAGACTGTATTTCTTCTGTTATTCACGATTCAATCAATCAATGAATACAATTGGACACAAAAGATAAATCTTTTATTTGGATCAATGGCGTCTAGAAATATCGATATTCAGAGAGTACAGAAAAAAAACCCACTAATTACGATCATAGGCTTAATTTACATCTGCATCAGTAATTGTAAGTTTTTATGTGGTAAAGGTTTCAGTGAGCGTAATGTTTTTTTGTTCATCTCTTTTGGAAAGTTGTAAAGTAGGAAAAGAGATACAACTAGTGGTAATGGAATTGAAATGAGATCAAATAACATACCTGGTTACACTGTAAGTCAAAATATCCCTCGGCGTCCTTCACATCGTCATCCGTCACTTCGTTGAACAGCAATGAGTCTGAAAATATTAGTTATATTCCTGATTGGGGTCACCACACTGTATAAACAAATAGATTACCGCCTTCTTGAAGGTCCCCGACCGTATGGGAACTAGAAGAAGAACAAAGATATTAGATATGATACTTAAATAAATTGACAGTTCTTAAAGTATTGCTATCCCTTTCTCATGTGCGGGGTTGAATAAGAATAGCAATACCTTTAGCACTGTGAAATTAGTTTAGTTTAGTGATTTGGTACAACAGAATTGTCACCAACCTGTAAAACTTTAAATATCGAATGACGAAATAATCGGTTACGGTTCCAAATAATGCCAACCATTACATTTGTTAGTTTTTTGTAATGTATCTGAAGCACTGGAGGAGGCGCCACTATCTTTCAGCCGAGGTTCGAAAAAAATATTTGTTCCGTATTAATAGAGTGTAGGTATTATAGTGATGTACCAGTAGAGTGGAAGTGCAGAGCGGGCGCGTCCGCCCAGTGCTGGGAGTGCGGCGCGTACAGCCGCCGGCTGTCCGCCGGCAGCTCCAGGTACAGCCGCGCCAGGCTCGACGATATGCCGCGGGTCAGAGGCCTGGTGTTGCCAACATAAAACAATCACCATTTAAGAGAGGTAGGGCGATTTGGGATTTCCCGTGGGTTATCCCATTTAAATTGGAGCCGCCCGACTGGGGACTGTACCTCCGCCTTACAGAAGACCGCAGTGAAATAACAATACTTGATGTAGTGTTGTGTTTCTGCGGTAAGTAAGGTTGCCAGTGCTCCACGAGGATACGCTGGGCAAGTAGTATTGCTGCTAGCACAGTTTTTTTTTTTTATACCACTAAGGTGGCACACAAGCATACGGCCCACCTGATGGTAAGCAGTCACCGTAGCCTATAGCCGCTAGCAATACCAGGGGTATCACTAACGGGGTGCCCACCATATTGTTGATGAGGACTCACTGTGCTAGCAGCAATACTACTAGCTCAGCGTATCCTCGTGGAGCATTGGCAACTTACTAATTTTTGAAGTCGGTCAAAAAGGACGTTGAAAGCTACAATTACATTAATAAATACATATACAGGTGAAACTAATGCAAGTTTAGTAAGAACATACTTGTAAGCGAAGGCAGTGCAGTACGCAGTGAGTGAATTCCGCTGATAGAAGTCGATAATCTTCTTCCGGTCGGAGGCGGATATCGGCGTGAGGTCGTTCCCGTTCCAGTAGTCCACGCACGAGTCGAGGATTATATCCGCGGTGCCCTGGAGATAATATTTGGAAATAATAAACTTTTGTTAAGATTGTATTTCAAAGATGCGGCACTGAGTTTCAACTTTTCGACTTCGTATTCGTATTGCTTTCGCCTATTTGTGTATAGGAACATGAACAGCGCTGCTGCGCCGGCGAGTAGTGGAACTAAAATTTGTATGAAAATTTGGAGAGTTACATTTTTGAATACGTAGTCGGAAGATGTTTAAGCTTTTTCCCGCACCAGTTTTAAAGTAAGATATTCATAAGTGCCATAACTGAATTAACAATGAGCTATATCATTTTCATGAAATACAGAAACTGCACAAATTAAGCCACTTATATATTCAAATCATTGTTACATTTCGGCGTACCAAGCCAAGACCGGATCCAACTGTCAAGTCAGGGTGGGGTCATATAGTCTTGGGCTAGTCAGCACACGCTCCAAATCGATAACTATAATCAATCGAATCGAATTACAATGAAATTGTATTGTACATAATAATCATTTTAATGAAGTTATAAAAAAACGGAACGAGTTGATTTCCTCCACTTTAATTGATAGTGCCAGCCCAGGATTTGGCTATGACCCCAATGACCCACCCCAGGCTGGATCCGCCCTTAATCAAATTCTTACCTGAGTGAGCATCTGCAGCTGATTGGCCTGGTCCTTCACGACGACCGCCAGCATGTGCGGTAACGGCACTTTCACTCGAGTGCTCAGGTGCAGTGAGCGGACGAACTTCGTCTCGCGCCTTATCGTGTCGGCTTGCTAAAACGCACATCATGCTCAATATAGCAAAGCCCCGATTTCATTATGCATTCGTTAAAAGAGACGGAATTGTGTAATATGAAGCAAAGCAAGCGCGGCAGTTTGTTTCCAATGTCTCTTAAATTGTCTTATAGTGATCTTTAATGATTATTTTTGGTGTTGTTATGTGCAGTAAAGTTTCATTTAGTGATTGATTTATAGGAAGATTGGAAATAATGCCCTGATATGACTTTTGGGTTAAGTAATATATCATTTCGGTCAATAGGTTACCTCTGACCTAAAGGCATGTTACGATCTGCTACTGCCGTGGATTGTTTTCAGAAACTCCAATGGGCATTTTAATGCATAAACACTAAATATTTGAGAAACTTGTAAGTACCCTAACATTCGACACTGGCAAAACTTGACTTGATGATCGATTGCAATAATGCATCATCTGCCTGCAGAAAATACCCTTGTTTACCAATATGGTGTTAGAAGTAACCAATATGAATATCGAAGGACCATATTATTTTTACCAATTAAGGTGTTTTTATTTGTCAAAATCATATGAGCTTTTCAACCAAGAGTAAGCTAATATGTACTTAAATAGAACAGTTAACCAATAGGG
Organism: Falcaria lacertinaria; assembly: GCA_951449985.1. Classification (NCBI taxonomy): domain Eukaryota; kingdom Metazoa; phylum Arthropoda; class Insecta; order Lepidoptera; family Drepanidae; genus Falcaria; species Falcaria lacertinaria. Next base: position 2,121,564 of record OX602119.1, on the reverse strand, counting down.
ACCAGAAGTAATCAAATCGACGTTTAATATTTTACGTACCATTTGAAGCTACACAGTTGGAACACGTGAATATGTAACACTAGCGGCCCGCCCCGGCTTCGCACGGGTAGACATTAGTTTCGGAGCATAGACATTTACCAAATATTTTGTTTACCCGAGCGAAGCCGCGGCGGGCAGCTAGTATAATAAATAGCCTATGTTACTCAGTAATAATGTATCTTTCTAACGGTGAAAGATTTTTTGAAATCGGTCCAGTAGTTTCGGAGCCTATTCAATACAAACCCATAAAAATAAAAAAATCTTTCCTCTTTATAATATTAGTGTAGAAGAATATAAATACTTGCCAAGTGTCTAAATATAGCGAGGCTCTCTTGCACACTGTACGCATCAGCTACGGAGTCTGTGAACCCGATCTGCTTTGCTAACTCGCAGAGACACCTGCGGTTGGTCACTGGCACCAGATCCTCACTGCAATATCACGATCACTATGTATTTACTGTTTTTTTTGCAACAAAAGTAGCAAGAATGAGTAAGGCCCTTTGCTTGCCCCCTTTGTAGTATAAATAAGACCAAAACACTCTTTATAATTCACTTCTCTTGGATAGAAAATTAGAACAAAGTTATTAAATAATTGTATTGTGTAAATTTTCAAAATGATCAGACGTCTTGATATCGGTGGCTAGATAGATACATACAAACACACTTACACACCATGTGAAGCTTATTAAAGCATCTTTAAAAAGGTTGCAAGGAAGCGTAAGGTACTTGCTAGCTTCGACTTTCACAGTATAAAAAATATAAGTAGGGGGGCGTGTAGGAACAAAACCGGTTTGCGATGAATCACAGGCTAGCCTAGTTATTGTGCGCTCGCACGCAGTGCCACTAGCAATTAAAATAGTTTTACAGTAGAAATAGTTTTATAGATCATATAATATCTCTAACTTTGTATAACGAGAGCTAGTTGTCTAGTTAAACCTCACATATGTTTTAAAATAATTATGAACCATCCTATATTGTATTTCTTTAGTCTTAAATAAATAAATAAAAAGTGGACCTGCACTGCGCCTCGCAGGTGAGGTGCGCGCAGAAGTGCGCGTACGTGTGTCTCGGTGCGGGCGCGCACGTGTTGAGGCGCGCCGCCAGCCCCAGCGGCTTCAGGCGCGCCAAGTGCGCGCGCCAGCGCTGGTCGTCGAACTCCACGCTGAACGGCGCGTTCTGGTCGTGCGTCAGGTCCAGCACCTACACATCCCCCATAACACACTCACTGCAGCTGAACGACGCATTCTGATCGTGCGTTAATTCCAAGACCCACACATACATGCTTCATAACCATAGAAATCGGAATAATAATACTAATAATGGTGGAGCACCGTAAATTTGTCGTCACGAATATGTTGATCACAAACGCGTGAATGGTGATTTGTATAGTAGGAGTAGGTCAGATTGGTGCGAACCCTTTAAGCAAGTTTACTGTGGGGGGCGTCTTGAAGGCAAGAAGTGACGACATCGTTTTCAAATCTGAGCTGCGCGCTTTTAATTTCTAATGTCTTATCATGTCAGCTTATCATATCGTGCAAGACCCCGTTTGGTCGACCGCCTTTAGCTGATAAATTGCTGCAAACAAAGTTAAGCTGTGTGGTTATCAGATAAGACTTAATATTACGGGTTTTATTTTCATATTCATTTCAAGTTCATAAGAGTGAGCTCTAGAACCTTTTGTGAACTTTGTACTAGACCCAGTGTCCATTTATTATTCGGACCAATACAAACTTCCGAGTCCTTACAGTGCAAGGGCAAATCTTAAATATGCGACTGTTGGCGATTGTAAATATAATACCTGTTTAGAAATTGTGAATTATTACGGACCGCAAATAACTTATCTAGATCAAAATCAAAAATAATGTATTCAGTTTAGACCCCAATAAGGCACTTATGAAGGTCTAAATTACAGATATAAGTTTATAGATCTTAAGATGGTGCAATTTACCTCAGCTACCGTAGAAGGCTCATAGTTCCTCCCGTCCCCTCCATGTTCAAGCGTGCCGTCGCTCTGGTGCCCCATGGAACCAACCAGGCTGGTCTTGCTGGAGGTGTGTGACGATGGACTTGAGTTTCGGAGGAAAAATACCTTCTCAGCCGTCGGATTAGGCCACGACAGTATTCCTTTTTTGTCCACACAGCACAGAGCCTGCAATGATATAAGAGTTCGAGATCTATGTACTATGGCACATCCACGCCCTGCCTTTAAGAATGAGTGAAGTACATACTAGGGATTGCAATCCGGAAAGCCGGATTCGGTAATCCGCCGGATCCGGCATCATTTAACGCTTTCCGGATCCGGTACCAATGTACCGAATCCGGTATAATGTTTTTTACTTAAAATTCTACTTAAAATATTAATTTATCATAAGTTGATTTAGATATAGAAGGAGTTGTAACATACATATAACATCGTCACGTCAATTCCCTCACGAGGCAGAGAGTATAGAGCGCTTATAAACTTATGTCTTTTTTTATACCACTAAGCTGGCAAATAGTCATACGGCCCGCCTGATGGAAAGCGGTTACCGTATCCTATGGACGCTAGCAACACCAGGGGTATCACTCGCGGGTTGCCGACCCTATATGACTTGACTTCAGTTAAGTATGGGTGCATAAATAACCCATCCTCCTAACCCTAAACAATGTTGGGGTTTAAACTAGGTCTAACCTGAAGTGACTGGATACTTGAACTTTTCGATTAGACTAAAACATCTGCTAAATATCAAAGGTATATTGGTTTTGTTAATTACAGTTGGTTAGATGTAGAATATAGACACTTTATGAAAAATAATTGAATAATCGAAAACAAATTGAACATCAATGTAAATCTTTAAAGTCTCCATCGGCTGCTTTAGGGCTAGAAAAGCCAACTGCCTGTTAGAAAGTTAAATCTAACACAACACAGACAAAGCAAAAGCAATTCAATATACATTTATTTAAAGTTCAATTCACAATGTTATCCTCTGCATATTACATACCCTATACAAAAAGTGACATACTGATGTGTATCGATTCTAGACTGCCAGTATCATACACATATGTGGTAAAAACCGGCGCGGCCATCTAGATGCATTATGGCGATATTTGAATATGTCATTCGTCTTTTGTTTTATTAATTAAGCGGATTGTAAAACGAGTAACAGTGCAATAGATTATTTACAGGACTCATTGTTTTATTTGTTGCCTATTTAACGGATTTCTCACATACACACCCAAGAGACCAGAGATACATACATACCGATAGGGATCCTAAAACATGCACTATATTGGCAGTTCTGGACACCATATCCTCCCTTCCTGTTAGGATGTTGATGAAAGTCTTTCCTAAGGACTTGAGGCGTTCCGGCGTTAAGTTGGATTCACTCAGCGCTTGGATGAGAGGGTCGCTCGCGTCTTCCGATATGCTACATGACTTCGGTCGCTCGTACTTCTGACGCGTTTCCGATAATAGTTTGAACCTGTAAATTGTTATATACTATAATATGCATAGTAGTAGTACAATGTTTTACAAAGCAAATCTACAAGATGGGAGACCTCTTCTAGAGGTCGGCTAAGTAGGTAATTAGGTATACCACATAACGAGCGCCGTGCAGCGCCATGCGGGATCTAAGGATTTTAGAGTCGGCAACGCGCGAGGGATACCTCTGGTGTTGCAAGCGTCCATAGGCAACGGTAACCACTTAGGGCTGTAAGCTTGTTTGCCACCTTAGTGGTATAAAAAAAAACTCAATGCCGCCGTTCTTAATCTAATATGGCGTACGTCACGAAATTGGCATTTATCATTTCCACAGTAACCCCTATGATATGGGTATGAAATTAAAGTACTTATTGGTGCAAATTCTATGGTTCAATATTACTAAACCTTACTAATTTGACAGGTTTAAAAATATTGCCATCCTTATTTGACCCCGCGCATGAGACAGGATAGCAAGTCTTTTAGACCTGTCAATTTAGTTAAGTTTAGTAATTTTGAACAACAGAATCTATACCAATGTCCGGATAAATGCTTGTATTAAAAAATACTGTGACAAAAAGATTGTATCTTCATCTTACCTAGCTAGGCCGTAACAGTTGAGCGTGACCCAAGTGATAGGGAAAACGATCTGTAGCAAAGGCAGGGAAGCTGCAATCGTCTGCAGGAAGTAGATTTCCGTCCAGTGCGTCACGCCCGGCAGGTGGTACACGTGGCGGAACAAACTGGCCACCATCACTATCGATATCACCAGCGGTAGGATGATACCTTCCATCATCTTCACTGTGCACTGATGAAGACAATGTCCATTGTCCAAGTTATTTTTTACTCAAGATGTCTTGACTGTACATGTTACGTTGTATGTCTAGTAAATAGTTTGTGATTGTAACTAGCGACCCGCCCCGGCTTCGCCAAGGTTACACATTCTTGAATCACTATATCTATTAAAAAAACCGCATCATAATCCGTTGCGTAGTTTTAAAGATCTAAGAATACAGGACAGAAAGACAGCGGGGAGCGACTTTGTTTTAAACAATTTGAGCAATTTGGTTGTAAAGACTGCAACTGGGGGAAAAAATTAATATCACCACTCTGTACTTCAATGTTATGCATTGAATGATTTTAGGTACTGTGCAGGAACATAGGATGTGCAGTACGGAATTCGAAACCGAGGCAGGCTAAGCGTGACAAGTGAATACCTTGTCCCAGAATAATGGGATTCTCATTATCAATATTATCACATTCAATTAATGCGAAAGGACTCAAGTCTTTTTGTTACCATTCCCCGTCTAACCTGCTAAACCAGTCATTATGAAATTTGGGTATGGATATTCTAAAAACAAGACAATTATATGCAGACGAGGTCACGGGCGGAAAGCTTATCTAAGCTAATCTAAACCAGGGACAGAGTGCATCGACAACGTACCAGATATCTCTGCTTTTCAAACACAGTGACCGGCCTCACAGTAGCTTGTTCCAAAGCTAACTTTAAGTTCTTCAAATAAGGCGTCTCACACATTCTGTATGCTTTATTCTCGTGGGGAGTGCGCACACGTGGTATGCTAAAGTGGTCTTTGTTCTGAAAATTAGTTAAAAAAAATTTGTAAATAGATTATTTATTGTTACATGTCACAAAGCTTTTTTGTTTTTAATTTTGTACTTTTATATTATTTCCAGTGCAATACTTAAGTTAGCTGTGATTGCCTATAATTAAGTGAGCGCTAAAAATTAAATTATTTTTTTGTCTGTTGAACATACCTGTGCATTTGGCTGAAAGATCTGTCCAAATGAGAAATCTGGGTCATCTGGCTGTAGCCCCTTGCAATGGCCAGGCACCTCTTGGCCCGGCCTTAACACTATAACATCTCCTTCCACCAACAAGGCCCACGGCAGATTCACTATTGTAGCTGCAAATTAACATAAATAAAATATTTTGATACATTGAGTAAAATTTAGTTCTTCTTTGATTTAACAGCAACAAGCTTTTTGAGAGCCTCAAGGATTTAAAAAAATATTGGCATGTGCAGTAAATCATTTACCATCAGGCAGGCTGTATGCTTGTTTGCCAACTTAGTGGAATAAAAAATATGTTAATACTTTAAGCTAAAATAAGGTTTACCATCTCTGTAGGTCCACTGTAGTATGACACATGGAGAGAATGGAGCACACAAGTGAGGATAGTGCTCCTCTGTCCATTTTGTCTTGTCTATGGCTTCATCTAAAGTTTCTGTGGATTTTTTAATTAAATTATACAAATAAATCAAATTGAGCTATCCATCCTTTTTCAAGTTGGTTACATAGATTGACCATGTTGACTTTTATGGAGGGTTGGCAATGTGCAAGTTATACTCCTGGTGTTGCAAGCGACCATAGGCTAATGTCAGCACTTACCATCAGGTATGGACTGTATGTTTGTTTGCCATCTTAGTGGTATAAAAAAACACTATTTATAATATCAAATAAAGTGCAACAATAACATACAGGAAGAGTTTTCTAACCTGCAATGCTTTATAATTAATATTATTAATAAGACTTGTTTTTTCACAATGGCTTGGGCTCACACATTTTTCCTCAGGGAGTTGCATAATGTAATTGAATTAAAAATATATTCTCTTAAAAATATACATACCTAATACTTTCCTTATTCTATGAGGTATTTCGTTTCTATACAAGTACTCTTCATTGAAGGCAACCAAAAAGTTTGCTACCAGTATTGTAAATAGGAACAGAGCCTCCAATAATAAACAAAAATGTGCCTGCACAGATTCACCAACCAAATATGTTAGTATTAAACATATTATATACACTATAGTTATAGTGTAGGCAACGCCCGATAGCAGAACTTTTTCTGAAGAAAATGATATAATATCACGCACCAATCCAAATCTGAAAATAGATTTCTAACCTAATAAACCATAATTGTTGATGAACACGAACAGTAGTACATGCACTGATAAAATTCTTTGATTATAAGTATATAATCAAAGATAAAATTACATAGTAATTCAAAAATAGGCGAAACAATAATAATAATTAGTATACCCAGTTGGATTTTTCTTCTTATGTTCTGCAACCACAGTGCGAATTTCGTCGCGTAATTTAATCAAAGCCTCATTCGTTGTGTAACCCAATGTATGTGGATTATTGACATCCATGTTCCTTTATATGCTCTATTCACATAATTTTATCGAAATTATTCGCTATTCATAACAAAAATGGATTTTTAGTTTTATCAACAAACACTGACAACTGGCTAGAAAAATAAAAATCTATAAACTGATAGTGATAAGTGACACATTCGTTCAGAAGTCCTAACTTATGATGAATTTATATCCTACATGTACTTTAAAAAAAAAGAAGTAAGAGCCTAGCAGTTGATACGTAACATTCTCAATATACAAAAGTATAACGTTCCTTGACCATTCCTTGTCAATAATTGCATTAGTGATTATGTACTCTGTGTATTGCATCATTGCATCTCTGATTGCATCCCTGAAAATGTGTTAATGAAGTTTTAGCTTCTAAAACGTAGACTCATTGAAATAGTCATCCTACCGTTTCTAAACGTTGCCCAAACACAGCATAATTATTATGACGTCTAGAATGACGGAAAAAGTGTCAAAATCACATGTTACCAAAATGCTATATAAATAGGTGTGTACGTATGCTGTTCCAGCTGTTACATTCAAATGTTGTCGATATCGATGTTGAAACTTGAATAAATGTTTGTCGATCATTATTATACTCTCCGTGTTTTATCACAAACTTCCTTGAAGGTAGTGCCAGATTAAACCTGATTTGCTTGCACATATTCACTTAAAAAACTTACGTTCGTAACTAAAAACCTTAAAAATCATGAAATGCATGTTAGATTTAAGCATATCATCCAAGAAAAACTATTTTTTTATCTAATATTAAATAATATAGAATATTAATTTTTAACTAATATCTTGAAAAGAGAGGCTAGAACGTTATATATAGAAAAATAAATCGATATCGATATTGTGATTCATATCCAATCCTCCCGTCACTTAATAATAGCATAGCACGTATGTATACGTATGTATGTGTACCACAGTCTTACCACAGTATGTATTAGCTAATAGCTTAGCCCAAGAAATAATTAATATTGTTGTTCTATGGTCCAGTCCAACCCAAATAGAATTGAATAAGTTATTGATTATTAATTATGATATTATGTTAGACCCTCAACAATACATACAAAGACATACACCATAGCCTTTGCCATAGCATAGCATAATATTACCATGCCTACTTATGGATAATTTTTGATTATCAGTTTTAATTATAATACTATACTATCTATTAAGATATTCTTAAAAAAAAAACTGTAACCAAAATACTTGAAAATACCTATCGATATTCCGCATAAGCCAAAAAGAATTTTATAGTACATGAATTTATGACAAAACAGTAATAAATGCTAAAATAAATGATAGTATGACTTTCCACATTCGCATAAAGTTAATTTTTAAATAAAGTTTGACTACTCTGAAGTTCGTAATAGCTAGAAACTATATGGGCACAGATAAAATAAAAGATCGTGCCATAGGGATGTTTTATTTTAGTGGAAAATGTTAATGTCGATTCCATCGACAATAATTTGCTAATAAAATATGAACAAAGTCTAAATATATTACTTTTATTACATACATACATAATAACAGTATATTTTTAATATTTTAACAATCAAATAGTTGTCAAACAAAATTCATAACTAGCCGCTATGCTAAAATTAATTAAGATCGATTTAGCAGTGCCAGTTGGTAATCAAAATATGTTTTTATAATTATTTATTATTATCATGATTCGGAAAAATCTAATCTACTTTGTTGAAAACATTGATATGAATGTGGATGTGGTATAAATAAAACTGGTACAATTAAAAAAATATCGGTGTTTTATATGGTCAACTATTATTGTTTTTTTATAAACCAGGCTATTAAATATATCTATTTTATCTATTGGGATTTGGACCTGATTTTATAGAACAGTTAGGTGTTTCAATTTAAATTTCTATATTATAATATTTTGTAGTTAAGTAATTTAAAAAACTGTTACTTTTAAAATAGGACAATTCGTTAAATTATGCATTAGTAACAAAATGAACGACAGCTAATATAAATTAACTGGTTTGATCGTTTATTTTGTTGATAATAGTTTCTTGATCGACCCCAGAACAGCACATCCCTATATTTTATTGATTGTCTCGGCAGTTTGACCGAAGTGAAGTTGGCAATTCTGTGAATCAAATCAAGAAGTAAGTTTTTCTTTCTATTTTAAAGTACTCATGTTGTTAGCGTAGCAAAATTTAATTTAATTATTTCTACAAGGATCCAAGTGTGATTGCTGTATCGCTTATTATGCTCTCCCGGTCCGCTTCAGCGTGTAACAGTAGTAATAGTGAATAAATGTTGTTTGCGCGTAGCAATCGTGTGCAGTCAGTTTGTGTCATCGAGCGGGGAGCAGTTGTGCGCCATTTAGCTCGCGAGTTAAAAACAAGGAATGTGTTGACAACCTCAGGCAGATCCGTCGGGGCTTATGCATTATTTCGTGATGGAGTGATATTTGATAACAGCAGTTATGGAAACCACATTTTCAAACAATAAGAGAACTAAGTGCATCGGCTTCAGAAGGGGACCACATTTCGGCAAATGGATTTGGTGCTTAATTTTCAAGTGTTTGATCAGTTTGCCATGCATATTTTCGAATTGCAGCGGGGTCAATATCTCCGTGTCGGTGTACCCTAAGGGCATGATTAAGCTGCCGTACGGCAGTCCCTTGGAGATACTATGTATAGCGGAGCAATACAAGGCGGAGGACTTGAGTTTCTTCCTTGGGGGGGAACCAGTGGAAACCGAGATCTACAATGCCTCGACACGCAGGCTGTACATAGAAAAACCAGAAAAGCAAGTAAAGACATTCTATTGCCGCAATACGGTGACTGGCAAGAATTGCGCCAACAGGTTGTTGATCGACTCCTCACCGATGAATGTCATAGATTTTAGCTGCATGTCACTGAACCTCGAGATTTTGAACTGTACTTGGACATCCCCAGAGAAGTACAGTATACCAGTGTATACACTAACATTTCCCATCAATGGGAATTTGGTAAAACCTTGTACAGCCGAGAGGGTTGACAAGGTGTGGTTCTGTTCATGGAACACCAGCAGCACGCCCAGGTACAAGCAGTCAGAATCTGTGTTCTACTTCAGATTAAAAGCCTGCAATCATTTTGGTTGCAATCATGAAAATTTTACTGTAGACCACTTCTCCATAGTGAAGCCTGACCCACCTAGTGACTTGAAAGTTCTTGTCAATCATACACACAATGTCCTGTTACAATGGGATATCCCTTATAACATGGTTGACTTGTTACCTGATGGAGTGGACCACAGAATTGAGTATCAGATTGCTAAAATAGACAATATTTCACATTTTCGCAGTGTAGATGCTTCCAGCCTTCCACCAAGGAATAAAACATACAAGTTTTTGCTAGCAGACCTACCCTATGCCCATATGCAGTATGAAGTACGTATATATATTAAATCAAAGAAAGCTGTTAGTGATGAATTTTGGTCTGCCTTCACCTACATAGTGTTTTACACTGAGAGTGAGAGGCCACAAAGGCCTCCAGATATGATTGCAGGGGCCTTTCACCAAGCCAATTTTAATAATGACAGACGTATCAATGTTTACTGGAAGCAGCTGGAGGAGTTTGAAGAAGCAGGTGACAATTTCACTTATAAAGTGGTGGCTACAATAGGCTCGAGGAATCCTCAAACACTGTATCCAGACAAAAATAAGAGTTTAAGCTATGTTGTTCTTGATAAAGCATCATTGGATGCCATAGATGTGTCTGTTTGGTCTCAAAATGAAAATGGGTCTTCGTACAATCACAGCCATCTGTATATCCCACCAAACAAAGATACAGAAGCACTTCGGGTGCCATCATTCACTAAACTGGCCTATGAGAATGGCACTTATAAATTGTCATGGGTAGGCATAAATAAGATTGACAATTACACACTATTCTGGTGTCAACACAACTCAACACAGATATGTACGGGACGTGTGTATTTCACTGTTTTAGATCCTAAAAAGACAATCCATGTGATTAATTTGCCTAAAAATAACAAATACCAATTTGCTATTTCTGCTAATCAAGGGGTAAAGACTAGTGGTATGGTGTGGGCTACATGTGATATATCCAAGGATGGTATACCAATGTATGGCTTCCCAGTTCAAATGGACCATGATGTACCAGGAAAGACCTTTGTCAAGTTAACTTGGAAAATGCAGTGTACCCTACAGGACGGCATTGTGACTGGCTACCTTATATCATATTGCCCTGTCTGGAATACAAGTAACTTGTGCGACACTACACAGGAGAATGAATCAACAGTGTATGTTAATGATTCTAAACAAATGGAAATTAATATTACTAATCTAAAACCATATAAAACATATCAATTTAATTTGTCATTGAACACCACCTTTGGCTTGAAAACCATAGAGAATGCCTCAACTAGAGCCACAACTACTGAAGACACGCCTACTAGTCCAAGAAATGTATCAATATCACATGTAATGAGTGATTCTGTGGCTATATCTTGGGACCCACCTCAACCTACAAATGGCGTGATAAGAAAATATATTATATTTAATTACAGTCAAGAGCTATTTGTTGTACCTGTAGCTGCTCCAGAACCAGATAACAAAAATAATGATGTATCCAGGATATATATCACATTGACTGGTCTTAAGGCTTTTACAAACTATTCCCTGTCTGTCCAAGCCTGTAACACTGGAATAGGAAGCTGCTCCAAATCTAGCCCAGCTAAAGGGATATTTGTAAGGACACGTATTGGTCCACCCAGTGCTATTCTTGAACCAACAATATTGAACAGTGAAAATCTACTCAAGTGGAACCCACCAGCAGTCCCTGGAGGAACTGTTGACCGCTTTCAAATAAAACATGTCAGAGATGATCACACCCCTGAGATTGTGAACACTACAAATTTATCATACACTTTCAATTATTGTGAAGGTGTTGTAATTGGAGAAACATTCCAAGTGAGAGCTATCAATTTTGATGAAGATCCATACCATGGGGCACTTGCCGATGACATGGAAGTGCTTCTGCCAGCAAGAACAGATAGAGCCCTTTTAGAGTATCCAGGCGAATGGAGCAGAGCCACCGCAATTGCTTGCAAGAGCGAAAATGGAATCACTATGACACTTATTTTAATGGCAATATTTGCATTTGTTGGTGCAATGTATGGTTCTATGAAACTTTACAAGATATATCGTAAAAGAGAAGACATCAAACCAGTTCTACCCGTTGGTATAGCTATTCCAGAAAAGGATATTCCCAAGTATGCATATGGTGGCTGGAGTCCAACAAACAAAGATGATAAACCATCTTCTGACGAAATGTTATTATTGCCCAACACCAAAAGCACGGCGTCGCAGCCTGATGTGAAACAACACGACAGTGACAATAACTGTGGCTCCAGTGATCACACCGACAGCACTGCGTTGTCTGACACATCAAAAGTTGGTGTCGAGAGACAAGCTTCTACTTCAGATGATGGCTCTGAATCTTCCCTGCACTTGGAAGAAGAACACATGGGAGTAAATAACCCAACAAGGGATGACGGCGATTCCATCAACTGTGATTCTGAAGGTTCCCGCGAAAGCTCACCTTATTTAAGCGATAAGTCTTTTAAGGAGAAGCCATCAAGTGGATATGTGCAGCAAGTCATAAACCCTGCCAGTGGCTATGTGCAGCCGCCGCCAGGGCCACTGAAAATGTCGCCATCAAAGCCTTCGCCTCAGTCGGCGAGCACCAGCTATGTAATGGCGACGCCAATATTTACAACGGGCGTAGCGCCGCCTGTTCTCTCGAATCCGCCCCCGTCGGGGTATGTGCGGCCAGAAGAAGCACAAGCAAGATCGATGTTGAACTTCTCTAAGATGGGTCCGTCGCCCGCTAAACTGTTTGGGCCGGAAAGCTTGCCATCTATGCCTACCTTGCCATCGCCAGTGAAGCACGGTGACAACAGCAGCTACATCCAGCTGCAGTCCATGGACTCGCTGCCTAGTCATAAGCAACCAATGCGGAGTAGTGCTGCGTCGAAGACTGCAGCAACGAGCGGGTACGTGAGCCCGGGCGACGCAGTCATCAACAAACACCTGAACAACATACTGTCGGCAGGACACCTCGAGGAATCTGCCATCCTCGACCCCGCCATGTCGCCTGACGCCTACTGCCGGTTCTCGTGGAGCACAGACCCCGCCAACGACAACTTACACTCATTCCTCGCGGACTCGCATACGCGCAATAAAAATTGAGACTATCGATTTAAATATTTTACTAGTGACGCGGTAATGATAAATGAACGCTTAGTGACTGATTGTAAATATATTTAAACTTAAATAGAAGCTTTAAAAAGTGCGATAAAATATTGGACATAATATAATAACTTCACACAATAATGTGGATGTGTTGTGTTGTCTAGTGATAATTCTTGTGCCTTATTAATTTATTTTAGGTGATCATAAAGAAGCTTTGTAGGTAAGAATCTCGTACCTTGTTACGTTGTGGTGTTGAATAATAGAATAACAATTATTTGCAGCATCAATTAATTTCGCTACCTGAATGTTAATGCAGCTTGTGTAGAACATAGATTTAGAATTTTAGAATATCATAGATTGGCTGAGATTCGATAATATTTTTAATATGAAGTAATCAAAAGTCGACCGCATGAATGCGTCTGATAAATGGTACCATACACTTGCGCACCTACAATTTGTAAGATTAAAGACGATAGACCTGCGGCAACGATTTATGTACCGATATAATTATTATATTATAATATGTCTCTTTTATATTGTTTACATTCATTCATATTCTATATTAACATCGTACGTGGCATTTTAAACCGAATAAAATTTATATTATTTTCTAATAATTTATTTATTTATACTCTTTCTATATTTATATTAGCTGTGCCTGCGACTTTGTATGCGTGGAATTAATTTTGTTTACAATTTCATGGGTTTAATTTCTTTAAGGAAACCGAATTATTTGTTTCGCCTAATAGCATCAGCTACCTACCAGTGAAAGTTTCGCACAAATCAGTGCAGATATTAACTTCGCACGCGTGATTAAGTGAATAGGTCAACATACGTATATGATAGCTTTTGCCCGCGTCTTAATATAAGTACCTATTTTCATGAGTTCTTTAAAACTGATGAACTTTCATCCCCTATTTTACCCCCTAAGGTGTGGTATTCCCAAAAACCCTTCCTTAGTAGATGCCTACGTCATAAATGGTACCAACTGTAAAAAAATCGAGTTTATAATCCCAGCAGCTTAGGCTGTGCCTTGATATGTCAGTCAGTTTCTTCTTTTATATATACACAAAATATAGATTCGCTTTTTTTGTGCACTTCTCCATATAAACTCATATAAAGTCCTGCGTCCGCGCAGTTTTCGTAAAACGCCGTAAAACTTTTCCATTACGTTTTAATAGTATGATCAAGTCTAGCCATTGTAAAATGAGAAAATGACGTTAGCACGGTTTTTTGCACCACATTTATTTTCGCAAATACACCAACGAAATGTATACTACAAACTAATTAATTGACTTTAAAAATACTTCCGGCATATGTATGGTCTCGTTTATCTTGCTCGCTCTAACACACGCGTTTACCTTCACAGTTCTCTTTCTATTTTGCATTATACAAGTTTTAATAATTGGAGATATCATCTCCAAATAATATCTTCTCCAATTATTTGTATCTAGTACTAAAATCCGAAATCTGTGCTTATGCACCTTCGCCGGTATGCAAAAAACTGGTAAATTAGTAAAGTCGTGCCTCTTCGTATTATAAGAAGGCAAATGCTTTGTTGCAGAGTAACCTACAAGCGCTCTAGAGTTTAATCATGGAGGGTATCTACAAAATTAATTTGGTGCCGAGCGATCTGAGCACGGAGGAAACTATCCTCCAAATAGCTGACACTCTTGATAATCTCAATGGGATTGTGGACGATGTGTTCGCAAGGTTAACGTCCAGGATCAAGCAGAACGTGGATAAGACTAATAAACTTAACGAGCGGATAGAAATTTCTAGATCCAAAGTTGAGAAACTTACCGGTATGCAAACGGCGATCAAAGTGTTTTCGAGCGCGAAGTACCCGGCAGCAATAACGCATGAGCACTACCAGTCTGTGTTCGGTCTGGATGGGTACCAGCACCAGCCCAGGAAAGTTACCCTGAGTGCCAAAACTCAGGGGCCGCCTAGTAACAAGGGGATACAGGTAATATTTTTGACTCCGTTGATTTAAGTTGCCTAACAATCCTTTTTTAAGTCGCTCTATGCACTAACCCATAAAAGTTTTACACAACGCAATTCAAAATGTTTTTCCTATCTAGAGATACGAAGAATAGTTTGAGGGAGCGCCTTTTAAATGAACACGTAAATAACATTGTGTAACCTTTATATTAACCTTCTACGTGTTATTTAGGAAAAATTACACTTCTTCCACGTAAAAGTGGCCGATCTGAAGAGTCCTAAACCTAAACAGGATTTCGATTTGAGTGCTGTTATCAACAATATGACGTCAGTTGGGGAACTTTTGATCTTGGACACAGACGAAAGTCCCTACCTTGGAACTACTTACAAAACTCCAGCTTACGTGCCGAAAGTGAGTCAGAAGGAGGAGCACAAGAGCCTGTTAGAAGCAGCGCCTTCCTCCATAATAAAGAGAGACATTCTGAAGCGAGAAGCTGATGAGTACATGTACGCACCCGGCATGGGAATGGTGAGTCACATTTAAATTACGCTTAATGATTTACAACAAATGGTTATGGTAATTGGATGTGCTTTATGTTAATGTATGTGTGCGCTTCTAGAAGCGCCATTAGCCTTTTAATGGTCTCGTGATTGTCATGTATAATCGGAAGGGATGGAGAATATTCAAAAATAATATTCTTTTTCCTCAAAGGACTTTATGTAAATGACGGTTTTCTGTTATATTAGGCAGAAATGTAGAGAGAAAAACAAGTTATCGGCATCTAAATTTAATAATAAGCACTTAGTGCTAAAAGCAACGAAAGTAACAAGCGTTTGAGGAAAACATTTTCATGTCTACTTTGATAAAATATTCGTTTGCAATATTGTTGCGCGAAATTTCATAAGAAATTCGTCTTTAAGAACTGTCATTAAGGAATTTTACATTTGACGTTAGCTACTAGAGCTGGGCAACTGAACTAGGTTAGTCAACTGAACAAATCAGAAAAGAATTCCCGCTAGTTCAGTCAACTGAACTTAAACCCTCCAATGACCCGAGCATTACTGCTACAATTTTTAGAACTTTTAAGGCTACATCGAACAAATGTGCCATAAAAAGCTAGACGAAAGCTATTTGTATTATATTAATGTAATACATTCGTACAAATCTTTTATAATATAAAAATGAATCGCTGAATGAGTTGCTAAGCGCAAATCTCGAGAGCAGCTGGACCGATTTCGCTAATTCTTTTTTAGAATATTCCTTGATGTATGAGGATTGTTCTTACGGAGCGAAAAAAATATAAAATTGCCTGAAAAAGTCTAAAACGGGTAGACAAAATATTTGATAAATGTCTACCCGTGCGAAGCCGGGGCGGGCCGCTAGTATTATGATAACTGTGATTGATAACCTTCCTGTAATATTTAAGCCTTACGGTTATTTGAAAGTATTGTATGAGCACCTACGTTGCTTGGAATCGTCGTTGAGACTTAAATTGGTCAAATTTGTATGATAGGTACCCGAAATGGAGATGCCATTGGACCTACCACACTTGCCAGGCATCGCCGGCAATGTCCAGTATTCGAACACGAGTGAAGGGTCCATAGCTCCGTCAGTGGTGACGTCACCGGTCGCGCCCATGCCCGAGGAGCTACCAGACTTGCAAGAGCTGCCCGATGTGAAGGTCGAGCCTGTGACGTCAGTGGCGGACACACCTGACGCGCCGCCGCCGCCGCCGCCCAGTCAGACCTTGCCTCCCCCTCCACCGCCGCCGCCGCCGCCGCCGCCGGAAGCTACACCACCTGAGGAACCTAAGAGGTAAGTTCTTCATACTTTTATAATCCATGGACCATAGATTCGGCATTCAATACTTCAGCGGGAATATATACGTTATATACAGATAAATTCGCGGGTTCATAGTTCATATAGATTGAAGGATGTTTACTCAAGAATCTATGGATCATAGATTCATTTTTCAATACTTCAGCGAAAATATTATGTGTGTTCAGAATATGTCGTGAATTCGCGGGTTGATCATATAGCCTTTCTCTAAACGGGCCACGGCCCGGCGCCCTTGAACATAGCTCAACCATGTGGCAGGGTAGGCACATGCTGAATTTTGGTGGTGTACAGTCTGTCAGTCTCCTACTGGGAAAACCCACGGGAGAACCCAATTCACCATAGCTCTCTTTTTAAGTTCATGGTGGTCCCTGTACTTAAGCTTGACACAACTCATTGGTACAGGCCGGGATTTGAACCTGGGCCCATCAGATGCAGGCAATTGTTTCAGCTTCAAGGCCACCACGGCTCTATAATTGGACCGTATCATGACTAGACTTCGCCTATATGATCCCTCCTGACTTGAAAGCTCGATCCGCCCTTGAAATATTCATATGAACATCCGAGCTTAAGGTTGTGCAAACAAGTGATAAGCGTCATCTGTGGGTAACACGTGTTTACATTTTTTGTCTACGAGGATCACACTTAACGCTATCTTACCTGATTTTTTGTCCGGTTGCGAACCCCTGCCATATGTGTACTTTTTTATTTCTTCGTGTAAACATTCTCAGATCCAAAGCTGGATCCCTGATAAACTTGTAAAATGCATAATTTATTCACACAAAAACTGTACATAAGTACAAAGGTTTGCGTAATTAATAAAGTAAAGCAATCTTAATGAAATGCAATTTTGAAATAGTTGCTTTAGATACCCGTGCCTTATTGGGTGGGAGGTCGCTAATTAATACAATTTGTTTGAAGCGATCTTTGATTAAGAATCGATCGTTTATTTTCTTACTATACAGTTTATTAGTCTACAATAGTTTGTTATAAGTAACCATTTGTTTGTATTCGGCAACATAAATAAAAATCGACTAAATACGTATACGTCAAGTAGAATTACTTCAGAAGAAAGGCGCTCATATACAAATATTTCTGAGAATTGATGTAAATCGGTTGTATTTTCCACGCGGCATGCGGTACCCAGTGGGACCGAGTTATGGGACATTTGACCCCTGCTCACATCTCCTACGGAATATTAAACAGCTGTTACTTCGGATAAAGTGGGCTTAACTGCGGTTTAAACAGTTGCATAACAATATGTTAACTTTGAAGCACCATCTACGTATTCTAGTCTCAAATCGTATTGTTTATGTTTTGTGTGACGTATGGAATATTGCATATTCTGATAGCGTGTCTAACTAAAAAAAAATTTAACGAACCAGAGATAAGTAGCAAACAGGTTTTTTTTCAAAGTCGATCTAGGTAAGTACGTCGAGACCGAATATTCCATATTCTTATAACGTGCCAAAGGAAACATTTTTTTATAAACCATAGATTAATGACGAACAGTTTTTTTTTCAAAGTCGATCTAGACAAGTACGTCTCGTTTCGTTTACTAAATGAATCGCTTTGAACGTTCCATTAAGCATGCAACGAACAAATGTGGCGTATGGGAAATCAATTAATTACATTGAAAAATGTGCGCTACCCCGCCCCGGTGTTATCGTTTCACATA
Organism: Falcaria lacertinaria; assembly: GCA_951449985.1. Taxonomy (NCBI): domain Eukaryota; kingdom Metazoa; phylum Arthropoda; class Insecta; order Lepidoptera; family Drepanidae; genus Falcaria; species Falcaria lacertinaria. The sequence continues at coordinate 2,103,210 of OX602119.1, read as the reverse complement.
ATTAACACATTAAATCAAGATATTTTTATGTGATACTAATATGGAAGTTGTGTTGCGCGTTTCATTCGGTGGCGTTTTAATGAGTGGTGATGAGATGGTAGGAATGTTAAAGATGGTCTATTTTTGTGCAAGGTTCACTCGCCGTCTGTATACAGCCTGCGCCTGCGTTAATTAGAGTATAGAATGGGATTGGCCGCAAGAAACGTGAATAGAAAACAGTGTTGTTGTGGTAATGAGTGTTTAATATGGAGCTATTATACATTTTTCAGCACGCTACAAATACGCAGTGCAATTAATATATAAGTTCATTTAATGACCAATGGGAGTGTTATTTGTTGTTACACTGCACAACAAAACGTCTATACGTTTTGTTGTGCAGTGTAAAATTAATTACTATATTATACATTTGGTTTTATCTTTTTTAAATGAATCTTGATGGTGGCTCTACAATATTATGTAGGTATTATTTAATTATAAGTAATGCATGTGTGAATTAGTTGGATTGGAAATTATGTTCTCAATACGCAGTAAATGCACATGTTAACATACGCTGTTAATAATTTAAATTTGAAAGAATTAAAATCGGCCAAGTGACAGTTGGACTCGCGTATCGAGGGTTCCGTACTAAAAACAAACTAGGTTAAATGTCAAACTTAAATTTACCGTTCCATCCCTAGACAGACACGGATATTGCTCCGACCGCAAATTATAAGTTTGCATTAGTGAATTCGGTCTTTTTTTGATACTAAAGCAATACACACTATACGAGCATTTTAAGATGCAGCCAAAATTTTTAATTAAAAAAAAATCTATAACAGTCATACACATTCTGTGAAAATCTCAAATGTCTACCTATTACGGATCATGAGATACAGCCCGCAGACCGACAAAGTCGACAGACGGATGAACGGACGGACAGCGAAGTCTTACTAATAGGATTCCATTTGTTACCCTTCGGGTATGGAACACTAAAAACTATTGCCTTAATATGCAGCTGGCATCTCTCATAGTAGATGTTCTGTAGAATAGGGTACTATTTACAAAGTACTCTCGTTTCCTCGTACCGCTCGGTAAGTAGAAACGGACGTTTTGAAAACAAAACGCGTGCGTGTGTTCCCTAGAAACACACTATTGTACAAATAATATCAACGTTTACATTCAGTGGCTTGGAGAGCTTTATTGATCATCCCTAAAGATTGGTGGATTATCCTCATGGCGCTAATCAATAAGGCTTATATAAATGTGTGCTTGAAGATCAAAACTCAACTGACTAATGGAAGATAACATTTTTACTAGAAATGGAAAATTTTCCTACAATTTTTCAATGCCTTTCAAATAAGCCAAGTGCGCTGTCGAGCTTTATAGAATTAAATAAATGTGAAGTGAATCCTTCTTACAAAGTGGCAGTATTCTAAGAAATGACACCTGGAGAGAATAAACAGTTTTCCTTCACTCCGCGACTTTGGACTTTGAAGCGACGAGGCACTAATTAACCCAGTTAGCTATTAACCTGGCTCACGACAAAGCTTGCCTCTAGAATGTTCGATCAAAGTTTCGCTCTATCAGTACCGATACCGAATAATGCTTCGGACGAATAACTTGGTTAATTAGTTGATCCCAAATTCGTAATCATTAATTTAAATTAAATTTACTATACGTTTACTATGTCTTTTTTAGATTTGTATGTGTTTCTTCAAATTACTTTCGTGTAGTGTATGAGATAATATGTAGTGTCTTTTGTATTCGTAAGAGTAAAAGCCATTTACAACAAATTTTATTTGAATTATAAACTATCAGGTTCACATTGGGTCATCACAGGGCTACAATCAGTTCAAAAGTATTCCACAGATTAATGGTTCGTCAGCTTTTTCAATTGCTCAAATTGACACGCGGGGCCAATGTTCTGGGATCACCCAGACCAATCTCGCTTTGAAAAGAGGCCATTGGCATAATGATACTTCATTCAATAAAATGTTCAACTGTTAGCTTCGCTGCCGTACATCCGAGAGCTAACTATGCTAATTTACCGAATACTACATTCAAATTTAAATCCAAACAAGTTGATACAAGGATGAGAATCCTACATGGACTTAAACTCATATCACCCACGAGGCTATTCAAATTTGTTATATCAATTGAATTTGACGAGTAGCTGACACTATTGCGATTTCACTGAAGCCAATCCATCTCTCCATCTTTGTAATACTTGCTTGTTTTTTTCCGGCAAAATTGCTTACGTTTTTTATGGTGATTGTTGGAATAATAACATTTCTATCCATAAACATATGCATGTTGGGATTACGTGCCCTAAATTAGGAGTCTTGTCCTATCCTTGTTGCTTGTTGGAAGCATACAATTTCCACGGAATATTAGGGGAGGTTTAGTTCTCGGTGAAAGCAAATTGCATCGTGTGTCATGATTCTCTAATATAAAATTATAGAGTGGATACGTGCAGAACAAAGCCAAATTGGAGTTTACTCGCGGACAAAGATATGAGTGAACAGGTAGAAGAACGCCCTCGTTGAATTTTGCATGTTTTCCAGCTAAGCTATTTATCTAATCATGATAACTAGCGTCTCGCTTATCTTAAGTTAATTATGCAAACAGCCTATTTCTATTTTAATTAAATATTGCCGATAGCGATTCTAAGCCCTAGATAACAAAATAGTATGTATATTGGCAACCTGAAACAACTTCTCTCACTTTATGTATAAATTTCCATTAAAGTAGGTAGACAGACTATCAATGATGTAGTCAGATCTCCGATAAATAAACCGGAGAGAATGTTAAATATTCAAGGAGTCGATAGAGCTTGTCTGAATTTAAAACATCTAAGACTTCTCGACTACCCATTTATCCTTGCGTTTAGGTCTCTTCTATCTGAAATAAGGAACATAGATGGTAACTCATTGATTCAGCCGCTATAGACTATTTACAGTCCCTTTTATGGAATGATTTAATGCGATGAATAGGAATACTTTTGTCCGTACATAAAGATACATTTAGCGTTTTATAGTCGGCTGTCGCAAGGTAATATTAGCTTATCCTGATATAGATGATACGTATAAAGAATTTAAAACCAATTATGATAATTTGACATAAGTTACTGCTATTATCCTGGCTACTGATAAAAACAATCGCGTAATCTGTACACGAGTAATAACATTAATCATAACATCCAGTTCTAAGTACAATTATCGGCTTTAGTAAACAAATAACAAACTAATCACACTAAATTGTATTGGAAACAAGCGCCAAACTTTTGACATTCAAGGGTACTCGATCCGGTTATGGTGCGTCCGACGAAGCTTAGAGATGAATTGTATGAATTGTTTATGCAAACGTCCTTGTCGCATATTAGCATTGTTTCGTATTTTATTGATGCTAATACATTTCCTATAATGGTCCTCGGCACACAAGCGCGGCGGACATTACATTTGCATAGGCTTTGAATACAATGATGCCCGCTGTGAGTACGATTCGGATTACAGGCACGTTATTGTGAGAGGTAAATTAATTATAACACTGGATCAAAGCCTAGATAGCTAGTGGGTTGAGGAGAGGGGTCTGAACTGAACACGATCGATATGTAACTCCGCCTCCATTACCGCCTACTGCTGATTTAGTTGGATTTGAAAATTGTTGATGGTTGATAATTATTATGGAATTGACTTTTTGCCTTAGCCATTATGGAATCAGAAACGGATTCTAAAATACCTGAAAGAAATAGTTCCAATGAATTAGCCAATTAATTGTATTAGCCTCATCCATTTTAGGGATTAACGATTTATTACGATCTTGGTCCGTTACTAAGCCCATATATTTGGTATCCGCTAGTTTGTAGCAAAGCAAGCGGCCGGTACCTTATTTGTCCAAGTCTCGCGCGTTAGTTTTCCTTGATCAAGTTGATTTATGTCAGTAGATAGTGTATTTATTTATAGATTTCTGGGGAACTTGGGAAGGGGCCGTCGCTTTCTATGGACGTCACACGCATAGAAAGTGTATGGCGGAAAATTAACGCGCTTTAACGTTGGAAAAACAATGCGCATTGTTAAAGATCAGGCATAATATATTACTCATTCTGATTTGCATTTATTGTTTTATTTGATTTAGGTACGACAAAAAGTTTGCAATTGTTTCTCCATTCTGGTGTTTATTCCAGAACTTCTGACATACATAAAGGGTCAAACACTCCGAGAACAAAGCCGTTGTTGGCTCGGTGCATAAAAGTAAAGAATCCACAAGATTGATATTTCGTGGTAAATGTGCAGAAACATTTTGATTACCAATTTCTATGTAAATAATTCCACGAAACAGTTAAAGTTCGACTATTCGTAGTTGTGGGGGCGTATAGTCGATTTTACATTAGATGGGATTTGTTCATTTTGGTGGTAGTTGCAAAAGCAATTATCTTTAAGTGTGGTTTAGATGTTCTCTATGTTTGTTTAATGTGCAATCACTTTGTGTCAGTATAGTTTGATGAGTAATTAATTGATAAACAATCGGTCGTGTTGTTCGCCGATGCGATGGTATGATCCAATAGAATCTTGGAGGTTCGCTCACGTGTGTTATTGCGCACACCATAATTTGTACACAGCTCCTAACGCTCGATGTTTTATGAGCTCTTTACACAGATTGCCAATAAAACACTCCACGTACTAAATTACAAGATTTGTTCATGCTATTAGCACTAAAATGTATATAAAGCCAGCTAATTATGTTTGTATAATCACTAGTACGGTTGTGAGATCTTAGTATGTACCTCAGAAGGTAGGATGACTTCGCTAGTCGGAATATTATGCCGATATCACGAGAACTGTCTAATCAGTTACTGTCTAGTCAGTTTTAATGCTACGTAAGGTTGTTAGCTTTCGCTGGGTGCGCCGGATTTTCCTGTTTGGATTAGGGTTTAGTGTTTTAAATTAGATTCACTTGATATAAAAAAGCGGTTGTATAAGCGCTTCTTTTATATGTATATCTTCATCATCAGACCACGCTTAATGCCAGAATACTTATTTAACCGTCAAATAAATATTTTGATGGAGTGTTGTGTTTCTGCGATGAGTAAGGTTTCCAGAGTTACTTGAGAATTGCGATGTAAGGATAAGCTGTTCGGACATTAATATTCTTATGCTGCTAGCACAGTGAATCCTCTCAACCTGGTGTTGCAAGCGAGCGTCTAGGCTACCATGATTGACAAGAAGGTCGTTACTTGCCAACTTCCTAGTGAAGAAAAAAACGGCGATTATTTAAAAAAAATATTTGGACAGCTAGACTGCGTGAAGATTATCCCCGGAGCACCGAGTTTGACAAGAGGTTGAAGAGGTTGTTGATCTGTAAAGGTTATCAGTAGTGCCTGTACCTAAACTGTAGTACAACAGTGCCGGTAGATTGAATTTTTTTTCGACAACGTAACTGGCGAAATTTCAAAATTGTCATACTAATTTTTAATTCCACTTTTCACTGCCGCAGCTTTGTTCATTTTCCAATACAAAAATAGTCGATGGCGATACGAAAACGTTGTCGACAATGTTCCTGCTACCGGCACCGAGCTCGCGTGTTCACGATTGCGTGTACGATTCAACTATAGTTTATATTATTCTATGTATTTAATCCACGTGTTTCACGAACTTTGGAAGGTTAGCTGAGTTGAGGCTCGCGTGTAAGCATTTCTAGTGAATGTATAGTAATTACATTTAGTCGAAGCATTAAAGCTTATGACTCTCGACTTCGACTGCACTTATAACAACAGCAGCACGTAACATACGATTATGCTGCAGTAAAACTTATTCACGTCCTACTTTAAAGAAAAACCTTGAATGTATAGATATTAAAAATATAGTGTTTAATTATGGCCGTTTTAAAGCTGTGGTGGCCTTGTGGTTGAAGCAACAGGCCTGTCATCTGATGGACCCAGGTTCGAGTCCCGGCCTGTACCAATGAGTTTTTCTAAGCTTAAGTACAGTGATTAATCACACCATGACCTTTTAAAAAGAGAGGTAGGGCGATTTGGGATTTCCCGTGGGTTATCCCATAGTGCTCCACGAGGATATTAATTATATAGGACTTGTGAAGACTTGTGAAGACTTGTGAATGTAAGCAATTTTTTTGTTTTGTATAACAACTTATGAAAGGTCGAAGAGAGACCTTAGCAATATCGGGACCAGAAGATTAAGGATTGTTTGGTCTTTTGCTTTTACTATCAGTTGTACCTACAGAAAATAATTAGTCTAACAAATTCTCGACTAATTTGTAATACACATAATAACTGTAGTAAGAATAATTATAGAAGTAAAGATAATTTCAAATCTCATTTTTATTAAGAGCGGTATTTATGTGTATACTATAGCGACCCGTCCCGGCTTCGCACGGCCAGTGTCAGCCATAAAAACCAACTCTTGAATCACTATCCATAAAAAACCGCATCAATCCGTTGCGTAGTTTAAAAGATCTAAGCATACATAGGACAGACAGACAGCGGGAAGCTTTGTTTTATACTATGTGAACGAACCTAAATAAGTTGAAGATTTAGTGCGATATGGCGAACAATAATATTTGGATACCCAAATTTGATGCACTCGTAGGCGTAAGAGAGCAAAAGAAAATTGTTTATTCGGCTTAGCCCCTAATAAGAATACCTAAGGTTCAGAGTAAACCTTTCTGAGAAGAACCGACACGAAACTCGGGCATAACTCCTACATAATGTATCAATGTTACTATCCTAGTAAGTTACGGCATAGTTCATACCGCGAATAACTATTTCTGTATCACCACGCTGTCACTTCACAGCGTGTTCTTCGAAAGCAACTGATTTGTTTATTATGAAAAGGTTTTATTTTTGAACTTCATTGCCAATGTCGAGGTTTTGTTACATACAATTTAGAACTACTTTAATGCGGAACGACTTAAGGGACAGACTATTAAAGTAATTGTTATGTCTGTGGTTCTAACGTATTGCACGTCTGAACAAAAGGCGAAACTATGAATAGTGGACGTGCCATGGATTTGATTTGAAGCCATGGGTATCCATGGAACAAAACTATAGATGCGATAGAAACTACCAACACAGTAAACGAATCAGACTTCTGCAGATAGCCTTTATTCCAGACAGCCTTAGGGTAGAGACTGCAGAGTGAAAATCTGCTGGAATAAGAAAAGCATGCATAATATCATAAATAGTTAGACTGTAATGTGTGGGTGGCCATATTTATTTGTAACGATTTAAAAAAAAACTAGGATTTATGTATGCCTGTATTTGTACTCACTATACCTAAACGACCATTCCAGAAATAAATCTGCAATACCAAATCCCAGACGATTTTAATGAGATACTTCGTTACGCGTCGAGGGTTTCATGTCTAGACTCTAGCATTGAATTCTATTTGCCTTAAGAGGTTTAACGTTAAATCTTGTATTCGTAAGTAAGGACCACGTCATTTTGATGTAAAAGGATTTAAGATTACAGATACTTTACTCGGGTTTCGATGTTAATCTTTATTCTTGTATCTACCTAAAACGTTCCTTACCATCTATACAGCATTTTTATTATTGAAATATTTATCTTAGGCAATTGTTAAAGGTCTGATCAAAGCAGTACGGTGCTAAGGTCAGAAGGATAGAACATTGGTTAGATTTGTGTCGAAATGAATTGAAAAAAATGCTAACCGGCTTGAAGAGGTTGTTAAATCGGCCAGTATATCCCTAACGGATCCGGCAATTCTCTAGTTTTCGGTAATACGATACCGGTAAGGTGGCAACAGGCCGTTTCTTGATAAGACATTGTAAGACCACTACCTACACTCATCGTGGCGTGCTGTACCTGTAACCAGAATTCTCATAAATTCATAACGCATCCCGATGTTTTTGCGAATTTGTCTCGTCAAGTTACTTAAGATGATAACCAGACTGGATTGTCTCGTTTGGTCAAGAATTACATTCCTGTGATGCTTTTTAAAATATGCCACACCAACATAGCCTTTCTGTAGACGCTGTAATGCCTTGCTATATAATAATCGGCTGTTTAATTGCGGCACGTTTAATACGCTATTGCAGCAAAAAGTTGCCGATTGTCGATAACATAAGTGTTAGGCACAAATGATCCATTAACTTAATGACAATCCTTAAACAGCTACATACATAGTCCACATATTTTTTGCTGAATGTCTTGGTTTTGCCCTGAATCACTTTGCAAGCCATAACACTTTACATCTAATCATTATAAGTCTTCAAAGGCGTATCGTGTGAACGTTATTCTCTGATCTAAGTTTGAAGACTAGTTAAGTTGACTAGTTCTAATGTGAGCGAAACTATCGATTGCTTTCGTAATTACAATTTACCAGGTGTTCGGTGTTAAGTTGCAGTTTACAGAGGGCGGTTATTAGATAATATCTACACCACTACTAACACCACAGCTGGATGAATAAATGACGATAGAATGTTCAAGTTTAAAGAATCGATATGCTAAAAATTTCAGTGCGACGCTTTAGTATTTAGGTAATATAAATAGATGTAATATTAGAATTAGGAAGATTATTGTATTTGTCACTTTACAAAGCTTGTTTAACTTTAGCTTTACAATTGATACATTTAATTTGTATATCTGATACTGAGAAAATTACAGATTGCTAGTTCGAACAGATTTGGATGGCGCTGCCGATTTGAGCCGATCTGACAGTTACCCAAAACACTAATGGGTAGATTGAGTTGAGTCATTTCAATTTGGAATAATATGAGTTTTGTGATTTCATTTGAAGTCATCATTATTACCTTTTTTTGCAGATAATTATTTTCAGAAATCAGTTAGGTTATTTATATGACCTGGTGCGACACATCGTCAATACAGCAAACTGAGAATTGGCGATATAAAATAAACTATAATAACATTAAACAAGAAATGGTGTTTCTGTATTAATGTTGACCTTAATTCTATCTCGTTACAGTGGAATTGTGTTCAGTTCTTCGAATTGAGATAAACCAAGAGCGTAAATGCCTGATATAAATTACTGGAGACTTCACCGGAATAGTGCCTTCGTGTTCTTGACGGCAAAAATAATTGCTAAGTTAGACTTTCGTATTACGTTTTATTCGCACTTTCATTGCAAATAAACTTCGAAGACTAGAACTAATTGCTTCTTAAGGTTGAATTTATATGGGACGGAACCAATAGGTGCGAATATCTTGTCTCGGCGCGTATGAGTAATTACAAACGAAATAGAAGGTATAAATAAAAACTTAGTTCTAATCTCGAATGGGTTTAGTTTTGCTATGTGATTTTATTTTTTTACTTTTGCTGGAGCTATTGCCTATTTCATAACTTAATTGTTGACGGGATAATATTTGTGAACACGTGAATACAACAAACAAACCCCTAAGCAGTAGAATAATTAGTAGTTAATAAAGTGTTAGATATGGTTTTACGCAACCCCAGCGAGACCGCTAGACGACCTACCCGCTGTTTGTCCGCGACAAATCGATACGCTCCGAACATCAGGACTCATATTGAGCTCAAAAACTACTGGATGGTTGCGAATTGCGTAATGTGTAAGATAATACTAGTTGGGCCCGCGACTTCGTACGCGTGGAATTAACATTGTTTTATTTTTATTTTATTTTATACCACTGAGGTAGCACACAAGCATACGGCCCACCTGATGGTAAGCAGTTACCGTAGCCTATAGCCGCTAGCAATACCAGGGATATCACTAACGGGGTGCCAACCATAAAACTTACATCATGGGTCTTTGTCTGTTCAGAGACGTAATTATTTTTCCAAAATGAAAGTAGCCTACGTTACGGCTTATAGCCTCAGATTTTGACATAACAACAGACTGTTCAATTTAATTTATTTGGATTTGTTTATCTTTTATAAATTTATTGATAGGATAGATAGTTAAAACCAGTCTATTCAAAAACGTTTTGATTGCTCATTAATTTATTTGCTAATAATGCATGGAGAAGTATATTGCAGCAACAAAACATGCGGTGACGGAAAACACCGGTCACCTTTAACAGGGGTCATTATGTGTGGCAAATATGGCGTAACAACATTTACTTTCTTCCATACAAAAACTATTTTATTATTCATTCATTTAGGAACGCCGTAATGTTTTTTTTTACAAGACCTCGTTACAGCAAATGTCACGTGTAAGAAGGTGTTGAATATTATTTGAATACTTTTTCATTGTCCACAGAGAAGAGAAAGTATCCCAGTCGACTCCACTACCACCCCCACCCCCACCGGTGGGAGACGCCCACGCGAACCTCATGGAAGCGATCAGGAGTGCCGGTGGGGCTGGACGCGCCAAACTGCGATCTGCCACAGAACCTACACCTTCAAAGGTAAGGTTTACATTTTATTTACTTAGTATTTGTTTCCGTAGTGACGTCACGGGCCGGTCCCAACACAAAGCAAGAGCAGCGCTGATTGTTCTTTATACGAAAACCTACTTTTTACAGTTACAGACAGTTTAGGTAACACGTTCCATTGGCCTACCCAACTTCTAACTCACTATTAATATATTCAGGAGGTGAATAACAAAAAGGAAAATATTCTTTGCGAACTTTTACTTTAGTTTCGTTGAAATCCTTTCTCGTAGCGAGCTAAAAAAAAAGTTACAACAACAGACCCAAGGAAAAATATATTTAAAACGCTCGTTTCGTTTTTTTTAATTGTTTTATTTTTTGTAATTAAGCTCAATCTACTACGCCTAAGGTAAAACTTGGGTATAGCGCTAGAGGTAGATGTGTGCTAGCAAGCTTGTTCAATCGATCTTGTAGTTCTATTACTTTTAGTTATGAAAGAAAAAAATCGTATTACCTGCTAACCGATAACACGTATATCAAAAGCGACATAGGTAGGTATGTAATCAAAATTGGAATGTATTTTTATTTTTTAATACAATGAAGACCTTGCACGCTACATAACACTTAGGTTTGTTATATATTTTTTATTGCACATTTGTTACAGTTACAAGGCACTATTGAGAGTCACTAATATAATTACATCTATTGTAATTATATGTATGTATTTTATATGTATATGTTTATCCTCAAATATCAGTTCACTTCTATAAAGAATACATATAACTTCGGTAGCGACGGTTACAGTGTATTAACTTATACTCTATTGTCGACTTTGAATAGAATGACGTAGCGTAGTCAATTTTTCGCGGAGCAGATTTTTATAATAATTCGAGGAGATATCTAATATATAAAATTCTCGTGTCACAGTTTTCGTTGCCATACTCCTCCGCAACGGCTTGACCGATTTTGATGAAATTTTTTGTGCTTATCCGGTATCTATGAGAATCGGCCAACATCTATTTTTCATCACCCTAAATAAAAAAAAAATTGTTCACCCGTGCGAAGCCGGGGCGGGCAGCTAGTATAATGTATGTATGTATTATGCATTATTTATAATATTGAATCCATATCTAAACCTAAAAACCTTAAAAATATAATGTGTGTATTTATATCTGCAGTGAATTATTGTCACCCTTGGTAATATAGCAGTGTATATTCCTTGATTTAATGACGCCAATGGCGTCGGACCTCCAGTATTTTGTGTGCGAAATAAAATAATGTTTTCAATTATTTTATTATGTGTGTAGAATCTCAGAGGAACCAAAAATTTTCCCGGGATAAAAGTATCCAGGCTATAAACTATCTGTATTCCAAATTTCATCCAAATCCGTTGAGTAGTTTTTGCGTGAAAGAGTAACAAACTTCCGTCAATCCATCCATCCATACTCACAAACTTTCGCATTTATAATATTAGTAGGATATTTAATATCATCATGCCAAGTCCCTCACGGGGTAGGCTGAGAGTATAGAGCGACATTTCACTAGAGACTTGCACACTATTTGCTTCTTCTACATTCATCAATCTCTTCATACATGCCCGCCGGTTCCCTTTCTTTCCATTCCATAATATTATAATACTTGGTTAGTATGTGGTGGACCAAACAGTATTTATGGTATTTATATGAAGGTACTTTTATACAACTTGAAAATATATACTCGTGTTTGTATGATAGGTAAATCAGGTCTGGCTTCGCCGTGTCTTTATTTAACAACTAGCGGCCCGCCCCGGCTTCGCACGGGTAGACATTTATATCAAATATTTTGTCTACCGTGCAAAGCCGGGGCGGGCAGCTAGCCTATGTTAATCAGTGATAGTGTAGCCTTCTAACGGTGAAATAATTTTTGAAATCGGTCCAGTAGTTTCGGAGCCTATAGACATTTATCAAATATTTTGTCTACCCGAGCGAAGCCGGGGCGGGAAGCTAGTATATTATAAAATTCTACATGTTATTGGATTATTATAGGCGAAGTTATTAAATTGTCCGCTCAGGCGGAAACATTAATAGCTGGCTAGTATTTAATATCTCAAGGTGTATTTATTATTATGGAGCCCACCTTCCCTTCTAGTAGTCGGGCTCTGACGATAAAAAATATATTGCGACGACTCTCCTAAATAAAAAGAGGCAGATAGAACTTTACGAACAACCAAGTGACGGTTTTTTAAACATGTAGTGCGTGGGCAAGGCATAGTTGCGTTGTATTATTTGTAGAGGTGTGCGTGTAATTGCGTCTGTGTACACTGCAAGGCGTAGTCTTGATTTGACCAACGTCGCTTCGGTGTTCACAAATTTCCATTACGGTTTTATCTTGATCTGGGCTTGACGGTAGTGACGCGCTGTCGGCCTATAAAATTAAATATTTTTTACAATATTTTAATTTTAGTAGAGTACAAAGCCTGTATTATAGCTAGTCTCTTAATGATATGTTTATGTATGTAAAAATATAAATAAATATTTAGTAGTAGTATTCTACAAAATTCCCCGATTCAAAGAAATACCCCAATTCATGTAAGTTATATTGATGACCAATTAACATTTACATAATCGGAATAAGATTTTAAATTTATATTATGTGGTTGTTTTTTTGGTGGCTTGCTGGATTCTCGGAATATGATTTAATTAAGTCTACAAGTCGTCAACTTGGCCTTTGCATAATTAGCGGATGGCGTGCACTGCACGCTCGCTCGTTAATCTCGCTATTGATAAGCAAAGACAGAATAACAAGATCTCGGAATAGGTGGCTGACGATACATGAACTAAACTATTTGTTTACTAGCTGTTACCCGCGCCCGCGACCTCGTCTGCATATATTTAAAGACAAAATATAGCCTTTGTCCTTCCCCAGGAAATAATCTATCTCCTTGTCAAATTTTATTACGATCCGTTCAGCAGTTTAGTCCTGAAAGGGTAGCAAACAAACAGAGTTACTTTCGCATTTATAATATTAGTATGGATAAGTATAAACAACTTTCTTGGTAATCAATTGAGATCTTCTTAGATTACGTTCGGGAGGATAAAGCTGTGACTGTTGATTTATTGTAATGTAGACACCGGCTCCGAAATATTAAGAAGGAAATTTTGAAGTCGCCGTCTTATAAAAAAACAGTTTTTTGCTTTCGTGGCTCGATAAGTTAACTAAATCAATTGACATCGTTTGATAGAGTCATTGATTTTATGCATTCACGGCAATTCAGCGCACGAACAAGCAATGCATTGTCCAAAAAATAGAGATTGTCTGAACCCAACAAAAACCCCTTTTGGAGGCTCGACTTACGGACTTGGCCGTAATTACAAGGATTTCACAGAAGCGATAATTGTACGCTAGCTTATTTCGATTCTACGAATAGTAAAGATAACGTGTCGATAAAGATATCAGCGATGCCCATTGTGTTGTCCACGTGGCGCACTCGCTTTGTTTATCATCTTTTTCCTCGTCTGAAGTTTCTATGGATTGCGCATCACCTTGCGGCCTTGAGCTCTGATGTCATCATTTTCACCAGTCGCACGAAAGACTAGTGAAATCACTTATCTTAGCCTTTTGAACGTATGACTTGTGGTCAGTGATTTTTTGTTTCCTAAAGGGAAAATGACGCCGACGCGGCGCCATGAAGATATTTATGTACTATGTATAGCAAGTTCGAGCCTCCTTGAAAATATATAATTATTGCTAAGCGTCGTAGTAAAGCATCGTTACATCGTTGAAAGCAATTGTTCTATGAATTAACGAAAATGTTGCCGCTGTTAGCATTAAGACTCTGAAACCTTTTCTCTGAGAAACTCGAGAGTAAAGAGAGCATCGCTCTGCACTCTATTATATCTGTATATAGAAAAAAAGAAGAAGGCTGACTGACTGACATATCAACGCAAAGTCTAAACGGCTAGGGTTAGAGACTAGAAATTTTAACAGTAAGTACCATTTATGACGTAGGCATCCTAGGTACTAAAGAAGGATTTTTGGAAATTCCACCCCTATGGGGGTAAAATAGGGGACGAAAGTTTGTATGAAAATCCGTCATATTTGGCGTTAACGTATGAAAATCGTAATTTTTATTAAAATAGGTACTTATATTTTAAGCCGCGGGCAGAAGCTAGTTATACATATTATATGTTGTCATGTCTGTTTTATTGCGAATGCCTGTCTTTGGCTCCAAGTGTGTTCGGTATCAAAGTAACCGATTTCCAAAAACTCGTGTCTAGCATACGATGCAGTTCGATCACTTTGATCGTAACCAAAGCAAGCCACACGAATTTTAATTATCATCCTTCGTAAAATAATACGATCTTTAGATAAAGAAGATAAATATTTGCCTTTGATGAAGGTTGCTGAATTTCTAATTGTACTAAAAATGATTTATTAGGTTTTTTAACAACAAAACCGTTTCAAAAGTTATACCTGACCGAAGCAAGATGGTGAAACAAACTTCGCTGGTTTTCCTTGGAACAATTTTTGAAATTTCCCTGAATGACGTTCTTACATTATTTTTAAAAGTAAGCAATTAATTTTATAGCGTGCTTTGTTATGATCACACAAATATGCATTCGCACAGAGAACATACCAACACACGTCGTGTAAACTGTAAGGACTTCGTTGGAAACGCACAACAAAAGCCGAATCATGAGAAATACCGATTCCGATTAACGGTAAGCTGATCGATTTGCCAGCAAATTGAATCCGCCAAACGCCGCGCTACATGTGTACGTTACGCAATAGAAACAGATTTTATTTAATCCGATGTCCCATGTGTAATTATCGCATTTTATCAGCTTCGGTTGGTTATTTTAGCTTACGTAGATTAATCTAATTGCAACATTTTAGGTTTTCTTAATTATACGTGTTTGTTATGAGATTACTAGAAAGTATTATGGCAGAGTGAATACGGAAGGTACACAACCAAATAAATTACCATTTCTCAACAACTCATCCCTTAGGGGTAGAATTCGTCTCCAGAATCTGATTTACGAAGGGTTAGACCGTCTAGAAATACGCGCGTTTGCTCGAAGGTTGTCTAGACGTCATCTTTGGTTACGTCATTTTCACGAATGATCTGTCTGTGGTAGTGAATGTAGGCGCGCTCTTATTTCCTCTTGTACTTTGGTTACTTACTGCCTACTATTGGGCTTGTGCTACCAATGGGTAAGTTTCTGTGATTTGATTACGTCACGTTTTTCGGTTTCGTCTTTTTGTGCAAGGTATACATACACCTTGATATCTTGCCAACTGGCGCCTGAATTGTGGACACGGAGCCGTGATATATGTCGACGGCTATTTTAAACATTTAATTCCTTGTACCATCGACAAACCCGTTTGTTTTTATAGACTAATCTAATCCGGTGCTGAAACGTGCGCCATTTCACTGAATTTTTCGTGCATTCTATTTTCATCGGAGTTGTATTATTTCTGAGAATACCGGGGTAAATTAAAAAGTCGTGATATTTCGTTATCCTGTTTCAGTGCTAGTGTACACATTTCATTATGTACATTATGCTCTTTGTAAACACTTTGTGGGTAAGATTGTTGGCTATGAATCGAGCGTCTGACTGTAGGGTCAAGGTTAATCGGTCTATAAATATTCCTATGCTTATGACTTAAATTTAAGACACGAAACTTTATTAAACAAATATACTGCTTTCCGTGCTTACTGATATCGCTGGTCAAACAGAAAATCCATTGAATAGAACAAACAGCTTAATACAACCACCAAAACCATATCGCTTGAAGTGTAGATATTGATGCCAATTCGCTTGTCACACATTAGTCTAAATTACACAAAGTTTAAGCTTAGAACTGTGAAATTTAGTTTTAGTTCTGTCAAATCAAATTGAGTCCTAACATAGTGATGAGTATTAATATGAACAGCAGAATAGAGTAAATATTTTAGTTAAGTTTTAGACAGATGAACAAGAGAATTGGGAACAATGTCCGTTCTGAGCGAAGCAATACAAACAGGTTTGCTCAATGCTCACTGAAATTGTATCGGTGCACAGAATTCCTGAGCATACGTGACCGATTGTATAACATCCCCGGCGACCGTATCGGAGCCGTGCCGAATTGGAGCCTTGTCAATAGCTTCTCTATTCAATACGATTATCCACCCTACGTCCTCTATAACTTCCCGAAAACTACTTAAATCTACGGCGACCACATCTTTATCTTTTTTCTTTAGGAGACCGGTGAGTGATGGGGCTATTGGTAACGATTTCGTAATAGTAACTCTAAATCACCATCATCAGTTCCAATTTTGGTTAACAGCTCCGAGAAGTTGGTAACGCAAAAAGTACAAAAGAGTAGCGTGCACTACGCACCGGTCCCTTGTCATCCGATCAAAATGTTCTTACACTTGAAGCGTGAAAAATCCGTCATCAGGGTTCAGGGTTTTGTAAAAGAGATCCGACTTTGTGTGTCATACGGAGAACTTCGGCACTTTTTTTTGTATAACTTGAAATTGATAGAACAAGATTGTATTTATTTTGTTTAGATTCGAGGATTCAGTTGGCAACTTATCTGTTCCTAAACTTCTTTTTACATTACTGCAATAGCTACATTTCAGACGCAATCAATCACAGGATAGGTTATATTATGTGCATCGTAATGCATAAGTATAACAACTTATTAGATAAATGGCATTCCCTTATGAGCCAGAGACTTAGTTCACTCTCAGTGAAAAAGCACTTTGAATTCGCAAGTACAGCCACATTACTTGGAAAGTATCTGTCAACAGTATCATTAGAGCTGAGCGCAAACAGTATGTGCGAGACGGGGTCTGTCATAACATCAAATAACAAGCCTCTAGACAGCGTTGGATGAATGGTTGGATGTTTCGACGATGCCATCTCATGTTTTTTTCTCCATAAAATATGTTCTTTATATTAATACAACTGTTTCCGAGAATGCCATGCGTGAAGGTAATGACCGTTAAAGCCATAATGTGTCATCAATTAGCGATGAAACTCCTGCGGGATTCTCAGTAAATTTGCCTTTGCAAGATCACTAGCTTCTGCGTCTTCTTCTATACCTAACGTCATTGAAGATATTTAAATTATGATCGCCTATGTAGTGAAAGAAATTCGACCACAATTTGAAATATAATGAATCTATCAGACATGTAGCGTAGTAGGTACTCTTATAAGATTAAAAAGAAAATGGTTTTTGGCATTTGGACAGGACACTGTCTGTCGGTCGGGTCAGCTACATTGTTCTAATTATAAACACTGTGACATTAGTATTTAGTGTTAAACGCGTGATAGTGTGCTGGTAGTGTGCGTAATAGTTTATTATAATAAAATAATTGTGTCAATTCTGTTGTACAAAATTACTAAACTAATTTGACAGGACGAAAAAGTATTGCCATCCTTATTTAATCCCGCACCTAAGAAAGTGATAGCAAGACTTTTTATTCCTGTCAAATTAGTTTAGTTTAGTGATTTTATACAACAGAACTGACACCATTGTATATAAAATGCATTATTTTTTTAAATATTCGTTTTCCGCCACTCTTTCTCCATAAACTTTAACTGTGCAAAATTTCATACTCCTCCCACCGCGCCATTTTCGTAGGAGTCTAAAGCTTTTTCTTCACGTATTTATATTATGACGATAAAATAAACGTCACGAGACCAACATTGGCAGCCGCCTTATCGTACACCTTATATTTATTCGTGTGACTGTTAAAGTTAGAATTGTGTTTTGAAGGTGGGTGGTTGCTGCAGTCTAATATTTTATTGCGGCCGGCGTGGGAGGGCAACATTCGTGACTTTATATCCAATGTATTTTATATTTATTGAAGATTCCCCTCAAATACCAATTTAAGTTTGTAACCGACCTTTTATTTTTAATTTATTGAGACGTGCATATTTGGTTCGATCAGGGCTGTCAGTAGTTTGGTTTCCTTATGAGATTACAATTTACAAGTGAAATGATTAAACTAACTATGTATATTGATGAATCTCACACATTTGTAATGTCCATTGAAGCTATTGTGGGTGGTCTAGACTCCTTACCGGGCCTTTGTGGAATAGACCATCCATCACAATTGCAAATAAACGCAGGGTTGTAGAAAAAAACCTAATTAACATAATGTTATTACAGTTCTCGATGTTAAGCCACTACTTAAGGTTCTAATTAACAATAAATTAATGTAAATAAATACACCTAATACCTATTTACCATATTTTCTACGTTGTTAATTTGGTAGAGACTGTGAACTTTTATATTTTTTATCAGTTTATCGCTGTATAAATTATTGAAGTTATTTTTATAATTAATGTAACTGTTATTATTATTGTTTTTTATAAAGCTATAAAAATGTTCGAAGAATCTTTATAGAATCTTATTTTGTTAGTCAACCCTAATATAAATGTGGATCCGAGGAATCTGATTTGACATTTCCTCTTACAAGAAATTAGTGTTGATGACCCTCGATTCTGCGAAAGATAATAATATTATAATTATTTGCTGGCACTCGTAGATACAAAACAATTCAGTGGTCAATTATTTATCATTAAAACGTTCAATTGTTTTTCCTATGATAACGGATGCCATTTCCTTAACGGCTAATTATCTTGTGATGTACGCACATGTACTGCTACCAGACGAACTGTGTCTGGTGTCGGTGATAAAAATGTTTCTATCAGCTTATAATAGGTATAAATTAACTCAAAAGTTTAGTTTTGGGCGATGTGAGCGTGACCTTAGTATAATAATAATAATATTATAATATTACTCAGCCCGTCTACTTCTCTAGCTTCCTGTTTGCGACTTCGAATACGGTGTTATTTAGTGTGCACAAAACTTCTAAGTAACAAACATCGTAAACGATGTAAACAGAGCGGACAAACTTTCGCATTTATAATATTAGTATGGAAATTCTGGATATGGGAAATGGATGTCATATTAGCTTTGACCAAAAGTATTAGGTCTCCAATCATTTTGCGTACACATTTTGCTAAAAAACAATTTTTGGGCATATATGAAAAGGAAAACAGGAATGACAGGATTAACTACATAATTAACACTCTCTCGTAGGAGCAAAATTGTTCGAAGATTAATTATTTGGTATGCTTTTAAAGATTTTAAGGGCCATTTATACATAATTACAATTAAAGCTTCTGTATCAACTTTAGGTGCAGCCTACTCTTACTTAGGGAGGGCAATACACAACAAACATAATATAAGTTTAGATTTCCTTTTTTATCCGCCAGGATGGCACAACACCCGCCAGCACGGGTGATCTGATGGCAGACTTACACGCAAAGCTGTTGATGCGTCGCCGCGGCATATCTGGCGCCGAGCGGGGCTCCGTGCTCCACACCCTGGCCAGCGTTATCCCGGAGCCCGAGTCCTCGCCGCAGCGCTCCTCTAGCGAGGACGACTGGGAGTGACTATGGAGCGATGCAGGTTACAACTGGAACCCTAAAAATATACACTTTGGAAGCTAGATTGCGCGCCTGTGTAACTCAATCTTGTTTCAGATTAATTTAATAGCAACAATAAAAAAAATCGCTACATTGACCGCGAAAGCAACGTGACATCAAAAACAGCTTCTTTCTTCTTCTTTAAGTTAATGGCGACGAGCTTTTAATACAGCTATTCCGCCAATGTCACGTGGTAGGCACAGTACCTTGTTAATAATAATTGTTTGCTGACGAGCCAAGTTGTCAACGTGGTGAATGCCAATTTATTAACAAATGAATTTGTAATCGTTATTAAATTGATCTGGAAAAAATAGATGTGTCACTGGGACGTGTCCCTGCGACCGAATGCCGCTCGAAAGATCTTCCTGATTCTTTAACACTCGGAACGAATTCGTCAACTATGCTAGCAAAATATTCGTATAAATGCCGTTATTTTTTCAATTTTTGAAATATACTGCTACCAATTTTCAGCTATTATAGAATCAGGAAAGATAGATCGAATGGTGATTTAGAATCTTGCATTTGCTTTGTACCGCAGCGCATTTGAGAGTGTATTACAAATTGCTCATCACACAATACAAGACAGCACCGTCATTTAAAACAATGTATATTCAGTCACTAAAGGAGGTGTCAATTCAATCTACTTGTGATCTTAAATAATACGCTTTTAAGTTGTTATTTGGGTACAGGGCGATTTGCATTTCGGAATTAGAGTATTCAACTAACAAGATCAGTCGTGACGTCTTGAACGTTCTTCAGTTTAAGTTAAAATGTACTTTAGTGTGTAACTTTGAAAGCTCAATTTGAATGATCGAAATACCTCGAAAGTCTTAGGAACTAACTTAATTACAAATCGACTTGTGTAGTGTTGACTTAACAGAACCATTTGTAGATCTAACGCGCCTGACTTGGCACAAGTCCTCTGAAAAGGTAAAAAGGGAGTTTGAATTTTGTATGGAAACCCGTAATTGTTGAAGTCGAAATCCTTAAAATCGGTATTTCAGTGTTATATAATAAGAATCTATATCGAGCGTTAATTGGAAAACCACTCCGGTGTAGAATAGGGTATAAAAGGTTTCGTAAAATGTGATCTGTTAATTACTTGACTATTTTCTTCATTAGAAAAAGATGCCTATGTCCTTCCGCAGGTTATAGTCTATAATCTATCTCATCGCCACATTTCATTACGATCCGTTCAGCTGTTTAGTCGTGAAAAGGTAGCTAACAAACAAACTTATAATATTTGTTTAGATAGTATGGATGTCCTCCTGTACTCATGCGTAGCTGAGTACAGAAGGGCTGGGGAACTAGCTAATATTATTGTTAACGCGATGCTCGTAACAGAGAAATACCTTTATAATACAGCCTTTCTTCTTCTTCTTTATGTTAATGGCGACAAGCTTATATACAGCTATTCCGCCAATGTCAAGTGGTGTGGTAGGCACAGAGAACATAATGTTGAAGGATAACTTATGACATGAAGTTTCTGAGAAAGTTGGTAATTTTAGTCTGTATCGTTTGTCAAGTTTCAAACTTAACTGTGTGTCGTGTAGTTTGAAGCAGCAAGTAAGACTAATTTTACTAATAGTTGATAACTTATTGTTGTCACAATGCGGTGGTTGTATTTCACGTACAAACGAAGTAGGCAAGTAGGCTTCAAGTATTGAAGATTAAGCCGATCACTTTGATCGAGAGTGATTGTTTCATAGCAACATATTTACTTATTAACTGAATCTATTTCAAAATATATATATATATATATATCTATTATAATAATATAAAACACTTCTTTATCATATTTACTCTTTATTTACTTATAAAAGAATCGATTTCAAAATACATATGCATATACCTATATATTCCCTTTTGAAACTTTTTTATATTAACGTACAAATGAAATCGCAATATTACGTAGATACATAATAAATAAATAGCATTGGTAAATAATATACACATAACATTATTATAATGGTAAGGGAGGGACATGAACGATACAGGGCATATGAAACAGGAACGAAAATTACTGGGGTAAGAATAGAACAATTGTCTGAGAGTAAGAACGTTATCATATATGTATGCACATTTATTTATATAATATAATATATAAACACACACAAGGACAGGGTTTGTGGGCTTATCCAGTAGCAACACAAATTTTCGACTTCGTTTTCGACTATTGTTGTATGGGAAATTGAACAACGTTGACCGGTGAAAAGTGGAACTAAAAATTATTATGTAAATTTTGATATGTCGCGAGTAACGCTTACGAATACGAAGTCGCAAATTATTCTTGCTCGGGCTTCAGCACTTTCTCTATAACCACCTACTGCCACCCGCTCGTGGTTGTGGTGGTAGATAGCCCTTGATCTGTCGTTGAATAAGGAAGTTTGCTCTCGATGGGTGTAAGTGGGTGAGTTTGGGTGGCAAAAATGTGTGTTGCGACCCGGGCAACGCCGGGCTTAGTAGCTAGTTGGTTATATAAATTCATAAATGGTTAAAAAATCTGGCTAGGAGTACTAAATCTTTAAGCGATTTTTGAGAATTGAATCCGAACACAAACAAATAAAGCGATAAGTATCAATAGTAAATACGTATTTTCCTGTTTAAAGGTTAAAATTATAGCCTTATAGTAGTAATTAAGACGATTTTATGCTTAATTATTCGAACAATTGAACCTACTTATCTAGAGTCTTTACATCCGTTAATACTATAAACATTTTCCTGGTATATATATATATATGTATAAGCATGGTAGAGGGAGACCAAGGATAATTTTCTCAGCAGTTATAGTTAAAGCAGCTTTACTCAACCTGCGGCCCGCCGGGCTTTTGTGGTTGGTCCCTCTGGTGTTACTTTATTTTAAACCTTTTTGAATTTCGCGTCCATAAGAAAAATTTAGACCGCGCTGAGTAAATAGGTTCTACATTACACTACCGCGCCACGCCATTATTGATACCGGAAATTGGCCGTAAAATACGTCAATTTACAAAAGAATATTATACGCAATCATCCGTCCATAGTTGTTTAATTCAAATTGTAGCAATCGCGTATAGACTCCACTACTAGCACTTGTTTTTGGCCCATATGAACAAGGTTGAATACCGCTGAGTTAAAGGCCAACGTTATGCTATGTTATGACGTACCTAGTGGTGAAAGAGATGGCAAGCGATAGAAGGGCATGGCGATGTCGCCACCGACAAGAGCCTAGCCCTTAATTCATGATGATATGTATGTAAACATACAAGCGTTTACCTCTAGTAGGTTCCGAGTAAGGCACAATTTGTTATTAACACGACTAACCCGTAGCGTTTTTGTCTACCCAAATCTTTATACCTTCTCGGGATCCCATTATCGCAAGAACTTTAAAGTTAGACCGTTTTATCTCGTCGACGATAACTGGTTGTCAATTATGGATTTAAAATTAAAAAGCACTTTACAATCGGCTCCGGCATTCCCAGCGGCTCCAAAAACTTGCCTAGATTTGTGGCTCCAGACGAGACATATGTTATAGAAATATGTAAATGAGATCCAAATATTTTAAAATAGTATTGTTTTGGAGCAGGAGGTATAAGCTTCAGGAGTCCACCGGAACCAGTTCTGAAATTATAATTACATTTAAGCTATTGGGAACAATATGGCGGAACGATAAGAATGATCCTTAAAAACACAAAATACTTTATGAAACGTCGCAAGCGTATTTTTTTAGCATAGTCATGGTATGTCCGTCGTTTGAGGGGATTTCCAAAATGCAAGTGTTTTAAAATTAGGTTACGTATTCGTTAATTCGTCATCCAAATAACTTTCAGTTCTAGTACGAAGCAAATAACGTGTTTATTAAATTTACAGTTTGATTAAACAAGTTTTATCTATTTAATTATCATGTGACAGGGTATTCATAGGTTCTCCCGGGTTATCGCACTTGACCTGTGTAGATTAAACAAAATAAGTTTATCGTTTCGCTTTAAATGATTATGTTAGCTCCCGAGAAACAAATTAAAAACAATTTAGGCAATTCCTCTTAAAGTTGAAGGAGAAGCTGATTACCCGCAGGTTAATGTAATTATCATAATTATCTGTTCGTAATAGTATCAAATTGTAAGTAGCGAGGGGATAATATTTTTGAGAGAATTTGCTAAACCTAGTTAAAATTTAATAACGATTAAAAACGTATTAGCGTTTCAATAACAAAATCTCGCTACATTGCGAACGTGGCGCGGCAGCAACAACCATTCTGTATTAGTTTGTTTTATCAAGCCGTTTTTTGCAGTTTCCTTTCGCAGTCTATGGATGGTTTCGAACCTCAATTAAAGTTGGTGTTCATATGACACAAGGTCTGCGTTAGATTTAACAATTTCATTGTCTGTATCTCTGTTTTTTGTACAACTAATGTGGCAAACAATCTCTGTTTGTATGAAGTTGGAGCTTGATGTCAAAGCAACTGAATAGATTGACAATTTGCAGTTCTATAGAAAATCACGCTCAGGAAATAAACAGTACGTATGCATATTGTATCCTTGCAATTTTTTTTATATATTTCGACTTTAAATAGACGAAGTCGCGGATGAGAAACTAGCACTAAAATGTATAATATTAATTAAGAGGTTTTTACTATAATGGCAGTGCTTAAAGCGAGTAGCGACTATCTCGCTTTCGTTTCTCGGAAGGTCGCGGCTGGCGGGGCGCTGCCCGCGAACTATCAACGGGTTCCGATTAGCAGTTCCAGAACTGAGAAAAAGTTAGATTCGTGCATATACATGCACGAATCATGTATATCTACTTATTATGTATGGATACATGAGTTATTGAAAACCAACTTTCAAAAACACTAAGAAAAAAAAAAAGCTAATATAAAATGAAAAAGTTATAATAAATAAAACACTTGTCCCAAGTAGTCTCAACTCGTTATCATGCGGGAGTGTGCGTTATTAACTATGTGTGTATAGTTACGTCAGATGCGTAAAAGTAAGTTTATAAATTAATAAAAATAATCAAAATTTATCGTGAAATTATACTTTACCGTGTTAGAAAAGAAACTATTTATCTTTAAGACCTAGTTACTTTCAAATTATTGTACCTAACCCGGTATTTAATGTGGTGCGATCGGCCTAAATCTAAATATTTAAATGAATAGATTTTGTATAATATGTGTGTATGATGTGATATATTAGAGTGGAGAATAAACTCGTGCTTATACCATTATAGTGGTGAAATGTAATTGACGTAGATTACCTAAGCCTACGTTATCTGTGCCCATATTATTCATGTATCGAATACATAAAGAATATTATTATAAACACCTATACATTAACGAAACCAGATAATAGTCTACCTACGCCACCGGTTCGGTTATTTCTCAGAAGAACCGACAAGAAATAAGTTAATAAAAACTTATATAACATTTTCAGTACCTACATTTTGTGAAATAGATGGAGTACTTTCGCATATTCCTAAGCTAAGTTATTTATGGCAATAATATACGTGTTATTGTAGCAATTGGAGCGATTAATGGAGATGCTTTCCTCCCCATTTGGTCCGTGTGAATTGGAAGAATTTAACGAGCTTGTCAGAACTGAGTAGGATTTATGTTGTTGTATCGTAGAACTAAGACGGAAACACAATTATGCCATCACATAAACAGTGGTCTTTAGAATTGCGTGGTCCGAAGGACTTAGTCGTGCAATGCAATTTAATTTCAAGACTATTGGGACCCAGTCTCCAAAATATGTCCTTTTTTGTTTTATGTCAAATGTCTTACACCAGCGAGAAACGTGATTTAGATGTCAAAAGCCGCTTCCTTGTTACAGATATGGGCCCTGTACCATATCTGTAAAGAATTTGACACATAATATGCCTGTAGCCTATAAATTTACGAAAACTGTAGCGAACTCGGACGCTAGCCTGCTGCGTCTGCTCTTTCATTGTAATACTATTCCGACACAACACAATCAACATTTTCAATTCCACTACATTATGATTATGATCTTATATAAATTTAGACCTCTAACAGTAAAAGATCTGTCAGAGTAGAGACAACATTGGATATGATGGGCACGTTTTTCTAGTTACGTAGCTGAATAACTTCAGATGAAATTACCATCAGTCGGTACTAGTGATGTGCCACTATTTTTTAACAATAATCGGCTTTGCATATGTTGTAAATACCAGTGACCATCAGGTTTGCGACCGCGAAGTTTGTACAATCTATCATTGAATGAGATGTGTCTGCTACATGTGCTAATCGGAGAGGTGCACTTTTTAAAATTTCATGTTATCCATCGACATAATTTTGTATTAAATGTCATTTTTTTTATTATTATGACCAAAAAAAGTACGTACTGCTCTACTCCCGGGTTATATGAGATCGTTATACGGCTCCTTGTAATTTTATTATATAACTATAAAAAAGGGACCGCAATTAAATTAAATTACTACTTGACGATAAAACATAAGATCAGGGTCAACGATTAGTTTATTACTAAGTTGTTGGTTTGACATATAAAACACAACGTTCAAAGTCTTTTATTGATGACTAAATATTGACGAGAAAATATTAATTGAACTTAAAACAAGTGTAGATAACAATTACGAGTTACATAGAGGCAGTGATTTGCGCTTGCGCCGGCCTCGTTAGCTTGCGTCACACCACACTACGTAGAAGTACAATATTAAAAATACCACAGGCATATCGTGCCCCTACTATAACTGCTAATAGTGCGCGTGCGTTTAACAGCAATTAAATAAAGGCGTGTACGTCAAACGCTAATGCAATACGCGATAGAAAATAACCTAAATTATACATACTAAAACCCTCGACTCAAAATCCTCAAAAAATCATAGAACACTCGATTACGCCACCTTTAAACAAAAGAACTAAATCAAAATCGGTCCGTCCGTTTGGCGACTACGTCGCCACAGATAGACACAGATACGCACGTTAAACTTATTAACATCCCTATTTTTGTATACATCAATGAAACACATGTATATATTACATACATTAAAAAATGATCAAATGATAAATAATTTATTTGTAAGTTAGACTAGTAATAAATGGAATATTATCATCGGACGCTTTTCATAGAACTGTTATTGTGAACAGGTCTTAATATTGATTCATTACTGACGCATATAATGTTCGCATACAGAATTTCTCCTTGACACCCGTCGAGCGTAACAGCTGTTTGGAACACGAATCGATCCTCGATCGATTGAGCAACTTGAGCAACTTGCGTCTTGTTTGACGTATTCTGTATCTACCGATGATGTGAATAACCACACCTGACTGGCTACAATTTCGAAAATACAGCACAGTTGTGTGTGCCCAAAATACAATTGTCTACACAATATTTTTAAACTTGGACGAACACAGAATAACAGGCTTTTGGTATTTAAACAAATTTATCTTTGACCAAAATAAAATATCCGGCGCGTAAACAGAATTTGTAAGTTTATCATAACGTTTAGAAGGTAATTATTTTCGCGTGTCCGATGTAGGTGCACGTGAGGTGGTTGGTTGATGCACGAATTAGGTAAATTTGTCGGCGATGCTCTTTTCGACACATTTGTACTGTGGTTTTCGTAACATTCGTATGCCGGTCGAGCGCGGGCCGGTGACAGTTAAGTTCCGATGAAATAGCTGTAAGCTAACACTTGGATTAGGGACGCGCCTCACCCCAGCATTGAGTGTACAATAAATTATACTGCATCAAAAGATCTTGTCTTTTCTATTCCTATCTTGGTAATTACGATTTTTTAATTATTTCGTATGAAGGGTATATAAAACATTCGCCTTGCTATACAGCTGTTATAATAGGTCTAGTAATAGATCCGTAAATAAGTGGACTGACCGGACGCGTCATCATGCTATAATAAACGCCACAAGGTTTCGAAATTACTACTAAAACATCATTAAGTAATGCCTTAATCACCCTGTGGTAAACCAGATCTCGAATTTTATCCCCTTACTTCGGTACATTGTAGAAATATGAGACGCTATTGAGTCGGATTATCTAAACATAATATTATTCTGCCATCCGTCTCAATGATCGCAAGTTGATTGAACTATGAGTCAATCACATGAAGAAAAATCTGTAGTCATCCGCCTAAATTATGTACACAAAAATAAAATTACACCTCTGCTGTTATTGACTGGTCTTTGATTATTATAGGAGTTCGTAATTGTCTGTCGGTGTGATCAGTTTCTCCGATTGTATTTTAAATCATTAATTATCTTGTAAGCTTTATTATTTACTTGGAATTTATATTATTATTTTTCTGGTCATGAACTTAAATTAGGACAGTAATAAATTAAACCAGAAACTAAATAAAGACGCAATGTCACACATTATCGAAATGAGTCAATTACAAGGATATAATACATCGTTTTTGTGATACACACTGGGTAAATTGTTACAATCATTGATACAATTCAAACAATACCTACCTATAATATATCATATTTACCGCGTATTCCATATGTACGGTGACAGATCATCCTTATTCATATACAATGTACTTTACGCACCTGCTTTGAATAGCCAATCGTTGTGTAACATGCAAATCGTATATCGATTGTAATTGCTCTAAATAGCAATTTATATAATGTCAGTTTTATTATATTTGACATTAAGGGCTCTAATTATGTAATGATTCGAACCGTTGATAGAAATAGGGTCTGTTTCGTTTGTATTAATATTGACAAACGACTATATTTGTCCAATGATTTACGTACCCCATTCAAATTGATCATCCTTGCGGGTAATTTCTACTATAATTGAATCCGTTTGTATTTTAATTGTGTGCGTTCTGCTTGATGTAAACGAGTAAATAGGTACAAGCGAAGAGCACATCGAGTCTCGCCTATGTAGTTTAAAGCCGGGTCTTGCCTGTTGAAGTACATGACCTCAAAAGCTGTCGTGCGATTTCCTATAGCTTGTAACATTTATATTATTATAAGTAAATGAGCCGGTAAATGCTTTGCTTTCTCCGCGAAACAATAATCTGTCCCTTAAAATCTCAAGTCTAGTATTGTTATAGTAATTGTCAGAATATTGTTCTTTTAGTTAGTGAGGACGCGCTTATTTCACTGCTAGTCCGCTGCCTTGTGGTAGATGAATGATTTAAGTTTATTATTGCGACAAGAAATTATGAAACCTGACAGTAGCCATCAAATGTCAAATGAAGGAAACAGCTGTTGCCATGAGTATGTAATTAAGGGGTGGTATATTGTTTTGATAAATCGTAATTTAGGCCTTGCACAGTTACGTCGGAGATTATAAAGGATTATTAACGCAGCTGTCGATATGTGGGTGCTTTCGTAATGCCATTGTTTTTAGCTTAAATATTTTAAAGTGTTAACTTTTAAATCCGCCAATAATGTTTAATATTACTTATTAATTAATATAATTAATTACGAGTAAGCGGGCTATGATTTTAATTAAACGATTGTCGATTACTTACATAAATTTTAAATATTGTTAAGTGTAATTTTATTAAGGCAGACCAATTTATCGTAGCGAATTATAGGCAATGCTCTGTATTCGATGAAACGTGTAGATAATGAAATAATCGGTTACATCACTATTGATAGCCGGTAAAGCGATGAGAAACTAAGCAGTCGATTTATTATAATGAGGTACAGAATGTTGCCTGTATGATTCGCAGAAATTGTTTCTCTTAGAATATAGATATAAATTATATTTAAATAATCGTTAATTATAACTCGCTGACTCGTACTAAGCTTAAATATATGTATACATCGAATAGAATCTGAGTAGCTCTAAGATGGCTTTTATTATCGCTATAACAACTATGTTGATATTATAATAAATGAATTTGTTAATGAAATGATGTATATAAATAGCAATCGATGTTTAAGAATTATATTATTGTATAAACTGTTAGAATGTACTAATTAAATATTAATTACTTATATTTGTATTGTAGTTGTACTTGCCTGCATAGATTTTATTAAGTTTTTTGACTGATTGATTTAAATGATCTACGTGTTATATTATTGCTTTTTTACACCATGCATTTTCCATGAATTCAATGCAATTTTATTATCACTGCTCTGGTGCAACAAACAATAGTCAGTTATCGTTAAGATGGATTACTGTAAAGTTTATTTCAAACCTAAGTAATACAGATAACAATCTCATTTTTATGTCATTAAATTATAGGTTATATTTATTGCAAATACATTAAAACGTGCCCTTTGATTTCATAATTAACTTTTTGTTTCATAAAATACCGAAGGAACACTAATCCGTCTTGTAGTTGAATATATTGTGATTAGAGTGCAAGTTTTGACTGTTTACTCGACTCCTACACATTATATTAAAAGAAATGTTGTATCATTGGTTTTAAATGTTACAATGTATGCCATTCATTAATTACAATGAAATTTAAATCGAATAGTGGGTTTTCTTTAAACCTTTTCGTCCGTCCGAAAATCCCAAGTTCTGAGTAAACGAATAATGTTCATAAATTGAGGGTCAGCGACTCTTTTTACGAATTCCGATTATTTACAACGGCGGAGGCACCTCGGTACTCGCTAGAAAGCTACGTGTTTCGAGTTTTACACGGCATTGCCCCAGAATATACGCCGTCGAGATTTCCTGGTATCACCGCGCCGAGTATTTCGGAATCGGAAATAAGGATTCCAGGAAATCGCTGGCCTCCGCTCGCCGCGCTCGAGGACGCGGTAGGCCTGTTGCGCGGGATGCTTATGATAAGTAGCCATTTCGACTGCGCACAAAAACAAAACTGGTTTAGATTGTTTGAAAATTTATTTTAGGTCCTTAATTTATGTATGGTGTTGAAACAAATTATAAATGCCCTATGATGGTAATATGATTTAAATTTAATAACACCAGTGGCCGACTGATTATTTTAATTTCTTCAGAAAATATCTACTAAACATTATTTTATTTGTACTTTTCTTTAATTATTTTGTATTATTTAAATATATATATATATATATTATCACGTAAGTGTGTTATAAGAGTAAATACCCTGAACTAGCCAAATAGTCTGGGTACTTGCACTACATACTTGGGGACCTTAAGGTCTGCTACGCTATTACTTATCAATTATAGTCACAACGTAGTGGTTATGTACTCTGTGATAGTCACCACAGAGTACATAACCACTACGTTTCATAAACTGTCATGTACCACCCCTTCTGTCAAAGTGACAATTTGTTAATTGTTTGTGTCGTAAGTCAGTTAATTGTCATACCGTGTCAAACAACAAACCCAAAAACAAAAAAACAATACAAAAAAGGTACTACACAACCTACGATTCCTACGAAATACGAAAATAAAAGTGTTATTCACAGAGTTGAGAGTACATAACCAGATAACCAATACGTTTGTGATATTTTAATTCTTCTTGTACTTTGCTATTAAATTATAAAGAAGTACTCCCGTTGCTATAAATATTAAAGATAATAGCTGCAAGCTATAGTAGAACAAACGATTAGCCCACTTAAATATTATTCAAAAAGAATGGGAATAAACGGTCTAACAAGAAAAAACGTTCTTTAGAATATTAAAATATGGCTGCAGCTTTCCAACAGCAAATTTTTGCTCTTGATGCAAGGTTCAATGCGTACAGGGCTCCAAACAACCCGAATTTCAGTAAGTAATATAGTTTCTATGCTTTCTTCTTGGGTGTATAGAGCTAAGTAGCTTGCAATTTCATAGTTGGTTAATTGTGCTCATATTAAGTCTCATAAGGATCTCCCCAGTAGTCTTGGTGCAAGTGAGTACAGCATGGGAACATCTAGAAACTTTTAGAAAGAAGGAGAGGACCTTTTTTAAGGTTTCAGAACCTTTGAGCTAATCTCAGTGTTGCAGGGAGCCTGCTTATCACCAGGATGGCTGTATGCCCCTTTATGCCTGTTTACCCCTTTAGTATAATTTAATGATATTCTTTAAGTATTCATTAGATATGTAGTTATTAATTAAAATAGACATGAAGGGTGTAAGTAGATAATATTTGATTTGTTTCTTTTGTAGAAACATTGTACATACGCCGCCGTAGCCAGCTTCTACGAGAGAATGCAAAGTTTAAGGTAATTGTTATTTCTTCTGTATCATATCATCTGTGGGTGGAATAAAAATTCTATGGCTTATTATAATTATGCCCATTTTCAAATGTTATGATGGTTAAACATAGCATATCTTTATCAATACTTTGATAACAAATTACTGAAACTTGCAAGTACTCCTGTAGATATATCAACTACTTTATTCAGATTGTTGGATTGGTACAATTAATGCTCTTTATAATACACCCTCAAAATTTCCTACCAGAGACAATTATTGTACTGTATGTGAGGGAAATGCTCAAGGCAGTGTGAAATTACCACTACATACAGTGATTTATAGTTTGTTTTTTTATCTATTTCCATATTTGTGTATTTATTTCCAGGACATAGAAACCATAAAAAAGTATATAAACATAAGGAGCCAGTTGCTTCAGCGAAGGTATGGAGTTCAAGACAACATCTCCATCAGCTCATCATCATCTCGTGCAAGATCCAGTAGCAAAGTGAGTTTAATTTATGAATAAATTATGAGCCGAGTCTGGTATGAATTGCTTTGCCTCGTTTTCTGTCAAACTATTAATACACGGCTGGTAAATGGATGCGGGCTATGAAGTTTTTTAAAATAAGTCCAGTTCAATCTTTGCAATATTACTCTGAAAATATAGTTGTGTTGCAGGCGAGCCTATCTGTGGATGAGGGTCAACTCAAAACAAATACTAAGAAGAAAACAGACGTGACAATATCTGAGAATTATGCCTTCTCTGGAGTTCATCACATATTTGATCAGGTAACAAATAACATTTAAACAACCAACTAGAAGCAGCCCCTCAAGTGTAATCCAAATGACGTATGTGCCTTTGGCTTGGATCCCCTTGAGTAGACCAATTAAGAAACTTTTGATAATGGACACACAGAAAAGGTGAGGTTTAGTAAAATATAATATGTTATCAGCACACAGACCAAGTGAGCGTGGTGAAGTTCGCCAACAACGACCGCTCCAAGCTGTGTTGTGCCTCTCACGACGGCACCGTGTCCGTCTGTGACGTCACGGCCACCCCGCCGCGCGTCAGCTTCATACTGGAGGGACACACGAAAGCTGTCACTGGTGGGATAATATTGCCAGTACCTTAAAATATTCATTAGTTAAATATTTTTTAAGGATTACCCTATTTGAAGCCGGAGTGACCATTGCAGTGGAACTTGGAAGTGACCGCATTCCATTTGACAGGTCTTTGTTCAAACAGAAGATTGCAGTTAATTAACTCTATGTATTGTGAGTGTGACGGATCTGTGATGAGTAAAATTTCATCGAGGTTATGTTGTGGCTGCAGTAAGGTGATCTTTTGCTGGTAGTGTAGCATAGGGAGTAGTCTATGAAGAGGGTAGTCAACTCGTTCCCTGGTATTACTATCGGCTTTAGGCTATGGTGACTGCTTACCATCAGGTGGGATGTAAACTTGCTCGTAGTAAAAGGAAATCCTCAAGTACAATAGAGTATGATATTTTTATTTTGAGTTAGTCTGTGAGTTATGATGCTGTGTGTATGTGTTATACTAATTTTACTCGGTATTTATAACTGGTACCATTTCTAAAAGTAATATTACGAGCTGCTAGTGACGTGCGGTGTAATGAGCGATGTGTGTAGTGTGTGACTGGTCGGCGTCGAACGAGCTGCTAGTGACGTGCGGTGTAATGAGCGATGTGTGTAGGGTGTGACTGGTCGGCGTCGAACGAGCTGCTAGTGACGTGCGGTGTAATGAGCGATGTGTGTAGGGTGTGACTGGTCGGCGTCGAACGAGCTGCTAGTGACGTGCGGTGTAATGAGCGATGTGTGTAGGGTGTGACTGGTCGGCTTCGAACGAGCTGCTAGTGACGTGCGGTGTAATAAGCGATGTGTGTAGGGTGTGACTGGTCGGCGTCGAACGAGCTGCTAGTGACGTGCGGTGTAATGAGCGATGTGTGTAGGGTGTGACTGGTCGGCTTCGAACGAGCTGCTAGTGACGTGCGGTGTAATAAGCGATGTGTGTAGGGTGTGACTGGTCGGCGTCGAACGAGCTGCTAGTGACGTGCGGTCTGGACGGCGCGCTAGTGTTGTGGGAGGGCGCGCGCGGGCGGCGGCTGCGGGCCGTGCGCGACCAGCTCGGGGCGCCGCTACTCTGCTGCGGCTTCCAGCCCGCCAACAACAACATGGTCATTGTATCCTTTACCGCGCCCCACTCAACTATGTACATATAAATATATATATACTATGTCCAATACCACCGGCTATCTGTGATACCGAGTACCGACATATGGAAGTATGCTTCCACAGCCGCGTTAATAACAAAAATTAAGTAATAAATGTATATGCAGTAGGACTGGCAGGGCAATCTTTGAAGAGGACCGGTCGAGATCTGCCTGGGCACATCACCTAACGCCGGCATTTCGTGATTTGGACAATAATTACATGATGCGCCCAATCTAAGCTGGGCAAATCAATGAGAGCAACTAATGTGGACAGAAAAATATGCAGATACAATCGTATCATAAAATTAACGCACACAAATAAAAAATATATAAAAAAGGCAAGCGGCTATAGGCTACGGTGACTGGTTACAGTGGTTACATCAGGTGGACCGTATCACGTATGCTTGTGTGCCACCTTAGTGTTATAAAATAATGTATATTCTATACAAACGAGTGTTTTCAGTATATCTTATTTAAGTCGCGCGTTATCCAATAATACCTCCCTAACTCTGTACGACCTTACGAAGGCTGGCAACGCAAGGGGGATGGTGGAAGTCCTCAACATATCCACTGGAATCTACCCGAGGGGTGAGCATTACCTTTGTACCTACTCATCTTATATGTAAAATTCTCGTGTCGCGGTGTTTGTAGTTAAACTCCTCCGAACGGCTTCACCGATTCTCATGAAATTTTGTGTGCATATTGGGTAGGTCTGAGAATCGGACAACATCTATTTTTCATCCCCCTAAATGTTAAGGGTAGTCCAACCCTAAAGTTTTTTAATGTCTACCCGTGCGAAGCTGGGGTGGGCCGCCGTCGCGACAAACCGAAGCGTAGCTAGCGAGACGACCTGAACGTTTTAAATCCGGATTGTCCAAGCGCAGCACAACACCGAGGCTACTGGAAAAAGTTTAGAGAGGCCTTTGCCCAGCAGTGGGACAGCAACGGCTAGATAGAATAGAATAGAATTTGACGTTTTTGGAAAGTGCAATTTTTTTTATTTACTAGAATTGATATAAAATTATTAATATGGATAAAATCTCAGTTTCTTATAATAGTGAGTGTATAATGAGCGCGTGTGATTGCAGGCGGCAGCAGTATTCTGGGCGGAAGGGTGCTGTCGATAGCGTGCGAGTCTAGCGGCCGGATGTTTTGGGCGGCCAACGATAAGGTACGTCACATTCCAGTTGCTCTATCGTTCACTGTAACACATACTAATATTATAAATGCGGAAGTAACTCTGTTGGTTGGTTTGTTACCTTTTCACGACTAAACGGCTGAACGGATCGTAATGAAATTTGGCGATGAGATAGATTATAACCTTGGGAAGGACATAGGCTATCTTTTGTCTCACAAAATAATCCTGAAGGGAGTAAAACAGGGGTTGAAAGTTTGTATACGTATTACGTTTATTTTCCTCTGAAACCACGCGGACTAAGCCGCGGGCAACAGCTAGTACATACATATAAGCGTCGAACGGCAAATAATAACAACCGGCGATTTAGACTTGCGCACCGACGGTCACGTTTATACAAATAGCTAAACGCTAGCTACTCCGTCGACAAAAATAAAATAAAAAGTAACACTATCGCCCTTTCCAAATTCCAACGTGAAACATATTCCGAAATTTCCGAGATGTGAGATGTCAATTTGAGTATCAAAGTAAATATCTACGTATACTTGCAGGCCAACTTAGTAGGATAAATATGTATAGTACATTATTAAGTGGTAAGGGGTGTCGGTGCAGGGAGTGATAGTGAGCTACCGGCTGGAGGGCGCGGGGTCGCTGAGCAAGCTGCGGCGCTGCCTGGTGGGGGGCGGCGCCTCCAGCCTGGCCTGGAGCCCCTGGCTGGCGCGCCACCCCGCGCTGCTCGTCAGCGCCGCAGACAACTCGCTCTACCTCTTCAGGTCTCTTATCCACACTTACATCACCTCTTTAGACGTCTTATCCACACTTACATTACCTCTTTAAACGTCTTATCCACACTAACATTGCCTCTTTAGACGTCTTATCCGCTCTAACATTACCTCTTTAGATGTCATATCCACACTAATCAGGTGGAGATATCGTTTAAATAATTTTGACAGCAACTTGGCCCGCTTGGATATCTATACTTTATTCTTTCAATCAGAAACTGCGCACGGCATGATGTGTGTATGCATTCGTATCGCTTTCGAATATTTTTGTATGTCAAAATGAACAGCGCTGCGCCGGCGAAAAGTGGAACTAGAAAGTTGCATGATAATTTTGAGTTAAGTTTTGGAATACGCAGTCAAAAGTTGTTTTTGCTAAGGTATGAAAGACTAAATATATGTGTCCAGGATAATAGACCGCGACGGGGGTCTGTCCCTCAAGAAGCGGTTCGACGTGGCCCACGGCGGGCACAGCGTGCGGTCGACCTTCTGCCCGCTGATGTCGTTCCGGCGCGGGGTGTGCGTGGTCTCCGGCAGCGAGGACTCCTGCGTGTACTTCCTCGACATCGAGGGCCACGTCGACCAGCCCGTCGTCAACAAACTACAAGGTATACCGAACTGACTAAATTGTAACTGAGTTGCTTATAATAAAGAACATTAGAAGTTTCCACTTAAATTCAGATAACTGTAATATTAATAAAAGAAAGAGAAACAAAATTGTGGCTCCTAGGTTTAGACTAACAAATGTAAATAAATCATTTATGGGAAACTGCGTCCGTTTTTACAATAAATATAACTAACACATTTTAAATAAAGCCGTGGTGGCCTTGTGGTTGAAGCAACAGGCCTGTCATCTGATGGACCCAGGTTCAAGTCCCGGCCTGTACCAATGCGTTTTTCTAAGCTTAAGTACAGTGATTGATCACACCATGAGCTTTTAAAAAGAGAGGTAGGGCGATTTGGGCACAGTGAGTCCTCATCAGCGACATGGTTGGCACGCCGTAGTGATACCCTGGTATCGCTAGCGGCTATAGGCTACGGTGACTGCTTACCATCAGGTGGGCCGTATGCTTGTGTGCCACCTTAGTGGTATATATATAAAAAAAACTAACACTAATATCACACTAATCCAAACTAATATTATAAATGCGAAAGTAACTGTTTGTTTGTTTGCCACCTTTCTCGCCTAAACGGCTGTACGGATCGTAATGAAATTGGAAAATGAGATAGATTATAACCTGGGGAAGGACATAGACTATCTTTATCTAGAACCACGCGGGCGAAGCCGCGGTCAAAAGCTAGTATTATAAATGCGAAAGTTTGGGTGTAAGTGTGTGTTTGTACCCTCTTCACGCCTCAACGGCTCACGGCTTACACCTCAATGGATTTTCATGAAACTTGGAATGCAGATAGCTTATAAGCTGTATTGACATATAAGATAACATATAATAAAAAAAAACATCCCGGAATATTTTGTGGTTCCCGAGGGATAGTAGAACCATGCACTTTGGTCGAAAATGAGTTTTATATAGTTCGATAGTTTCGAATTCTTTATCGATCTGTCTAGGTTCGAAGCCAATCAGAAGCTCACAAAAATTCATTAATAAATAAATATTTAAGATTTATTGAAATTTGAGCAGCTTTGCTAAATAATTGTCCAAATGGCGGTTCATTTGTTTTGCCTTTCCACTGTCGACATGTACGTACATACGGACAATTTTTGATAAGTATTAAATAATAATTAAGCAATTTTTAGTAAGTGTTGTGATGCTGTCCTCTGTCCAGGCCACGCGTCCCCAGTGCTGGGAGTGAGCTTCAGCTACGACGAGAGCCTGCTGGCCACCAGCGACGTCTCCGGCCTCGTCATCATCTGGCGACGGAGCTGACGGACCAACACACGACACATTATTATTATTTATTGTAATCTACGCTCTAGTGATAAAAAACAAGCTTTTAGCTCGCTGATAGGAATCGCCTAACACGCTTGGTGTTTGTTTTAAGCCACAACGTTACGGCTACGGATTTGAAGGAGTGATACATATTTGTTTTAGTAATAATCTGGCAATGCAAAGGTTCCACACTTATTACCCTAACCATCGGTAGCTTGGGCTTGCGCCTCGTTGTCAGTGGCTTGGGTTTGGGCGTACTTCTTTTATAACATATATTGTTTTTTAAGAATATTGTAAAAAAATAAGTACCCAAGCTAAGAATCTAAATTAATAATGAAAATGATCAATATTTATCAATAATGACTTGTTGAAAATATGATAATTGTTGACGCAACCGAATATGGATGCGTTCATGCCGTTGCCGTTGTTGTATTAGTATGTGGTATATTGAAATCGCAATCTCAAGCCATAAGTTATTTTGTTTGGAACCTTCCCAGGCACGCTACGCGTAACAACTCACCAGTATAAATATATATTTTTATATAGCAAAAGTAGACATTCCAAAAATGTGTTATTTATAAATTACAAGAAATAAAAGTCAAATTGAGCCACAAGTTTTATTTATTTTTTCATAGAAATACTTTTAAAAGACTCGACAAAGTCACAATATGAAAAGACTTCCAATGCGTTCACATTCACTAAATACTGCAGACAGCTCATACAAATCAATAACAACTTACAAACAATAAATACCATAATTACTGGACAGTTACAGTGGGCCCAGCCCCAGCAGTGGGCGAGTGGGCCGCTATATTAGTGGACAATTCATTCAAATAATTCCTTGTTTATTTATACATAATATATTATACGGAGTACACCTACGGTTCAGAGTTCACGTATTGAATGCCGGTTAGATTACGGGCTACATTGTAAAATGGAACTAATTAGTAGTCTTAAGGCGAACTGTAGTGTCACCTGTCTATTAATGAGAGAATGACTCCACTCAATCGTCGCGTCCTCTAAGTAGTAACAAAATGAACATCTACTCCTTATTTACAACTGTACATTAACGAAACATTCTAAAACTGTAAAATTAATTCAGAACAATAAACATGAAGGTATAATAATCAATAATAATTTTCATTTCATTTATTCAAAAAATAATAATTTTGAATCAAATTATTTAACATTAAATTATATTTACATCGGTGAGTAAACAACTAAAACGCGATGATATGGAAATGAGAACAATTGCACATTGGGTTCACACTTGGACGTATTGCATTCAATATGATGACGTAATTTAGTGGCACGCTGCTTGCTGTACACTCGGCAACAAACACGTAGCACTTTCACTGTGCAAGACAGAGACACGTGTATATGGCGCTTAATACACCCGTCTCACTCGCACTCCTGATCTATGCGCAAAATACCGCTTTTTTTGGGCAATTACATCTCGGCTAACATTTCTGTTGGCGACTGTACATAAATACGCAATGTCGATCTATTACCATAACTCATTAACATCTAAATCACTACACTTAACTACATATAAACTCTTACTTAACTAAGAATTGGCTTTTTAACCTCAAAACATCGAAAACGTGAATTTATTTATATTCCAATAATTTTAGTATCTTCGAGGTCTAAGATGGAAGATGCGTACTCTTGTGCGTAGAGTCACAAAGATAATTTAGACAATAACTTATTGTAATGCGATCGGTTATACATAATATTATTAGACCTCAGCTGCTTACAATAAGTTCCAAGTAGGCTATTCGTTACTAGGGTTGCCAGCTCACTATATTTCATCATCACCATATCATGGCAACATACTGTAACAATTTTATAATTGGCAACCTTAGTTACATTTAGCTAGAAGTTAATTAACGATTGTAATTAGGTCCTCAGTTTGGTATATATATATATTAGAACATCGTTTAGGACCATATTGTACATATATTTAGAGTGTACATCCGAACCACAATACATTAGTACATATTAATAAACTACATTACGAAATACGAGTAGAAACTTTACGTATGACAAATCTAGCAAGTATACGGATGGGCGCTAATAAATTACTGATCAGTTCATCTAAATCTCGGCTTACATACATTTATATTGTGTCAATATTCAGCATGGCAATCCCTTCTGTCGTTGATACCGAAAATTATAACAAGATTCTGGTCTGCAAATTGTTAATTTTTTTGTAAATTAAAAAAAGAGTCATAATTTAGTCGCAAATTGTGTCTAACTTCTGACGGCCAAAGTTACAAACGCGCGCGCTCATTGGTCAAATCAAATTCCTGTAACTCACTTCCGTCCCTTTTCATGACTCACTCCCACAGATTGCAGGAAAGTGTAAAGAAAGACTGACTTGGATCATCTGTGATAGTACTTCATTAATTATTTCACTCTTATCTTTCAACTATATCATGTTTTGGAGCATCAGATTGTGATTGACGATGACCGCTATACTGAATATTAAACAACATTCCACATTAACAACAATCATTATAGCTAGTGAAGTATGCGATAGGCCTTACTAGCTGCCCGCCCCGGCTTCGCTCGTGTGGACAATATTTTTTTGCATTTATGGGGATGAAAAATAGATGTTGGCCGATTCTCATAGAAACCGGATAAGCACAAAAAATTTCATCAGTTAAGCCGTTTCGGAGGAGTATGGCAACGAAAACTGTGACACGAGAATTTTATATATTAGAAGAAGATGAAAGGTACCGCGGTAGTCTCGTGACTAGTCTTGCGCATTGAACCACGATTGTAATTGTAGCGATACAGGATACAGAATAGTTTAGTTTTTATCGACATCAGATCGGATGTCATATGGTTTTTTTATGGACATCCAATGTCTATAAATACTCATAGACTATATTACTTCGGCAATTTTAAAGAATGAACTAATTTGACAGGTCTAAAAATATTGCCATCCTTATTGAACCCCGCACACGGGAAAGGGATAGCAAGACTTTTTAGACCTGTCATGACACCAATATCTAAAATGTGAAGTAAATATTGGCCCTTTGCACGCGATAGACGTTAGACGCGTGTTTTCTATTCACAAGACATTCGCTGATGGTCAAAATCCACAATACAGGCACGCACACTCGAAAAGACGTATAAAACAATACACACAGACGAACATCGAACCACCTCCTTTTTGAAGTCGGTTAATAATGAAACATGGAGTTGTATATTTTGATATAAATTAAGATAGTCACCGGCAGGAGGCGTGGATTTCACGCTAATGCATTATTTTATGGCTTCATTTTTAAATTGAAATATTACACGTCTCATTATTAAACGTAGCGATAGACTGAGCACAGTGCCGTAAAGTTTACGTTTACGTAAACGTATTGAACGTAACGCAATACGTTTAACGAAATGAAGCACGCGCACTTTGTAGATTAAACTTTTTAGATACTCGAGAATACAGCGTGAATTCTTTAAATCATTTTAACTTACAAGGAACACAAACATGTGTTATGTTGTGGCTGATTCAATATTTCAACGAGCTTTGAAAATATTTTCGAATTATGAATGAATATATGCGAATTCCGCTATTGATGATGAAAAAACTTAGAAAAATCTAAACGCGGTTAATACATCTGCCGGCAAAACTAAAAGCACACATATTTACAAACTGCAAAGCGCTACACCTACCTACGGAATAATTCAGGGCATTTGTACCTTAGTTGTGTGACGTCACAATATGACGTCGCTTTTGCATTGAATGACATGATAAGCCCTTTGGAGGCTTGAGAGGGAAATGGTTGGAGTATTCAAGTTGAGATTCGAAAAATAGATAAATTGTTCGCATAATTTCGGTAAATAAATATTAATAAGCTTATTACCAAGGACTCAAAGGGCTCGATATCCCAACTAGAATACAATGATGGCGTTTATAAATCCGATATGTTTCAATATATTAGTATATAAAAGTTCGGTTAACTAACACTGTAATACTACATAATGGCATATTTATAGGCATTACAAGCCGCGCGGCGCTACTACCGACAATATTACTGCTTTTAATTACGGCTTACTCTATACATACATCTATGAAATTAAAAAATAATAAACATAATTTCTCTATATTTTCACCTTGTTAAATTCTTTTCATAAATAATATTCGACATTTAATTTATTTTGACGTCTGTCAATGTTATTTAAACGTCAGTAATCCGACGGTAAGTTGTCTATAACTCTATGAAATAACTTTATAATAGACACGACAAGTCAATCAAAGTGTAAAGGATGTATGAAGAAGCCCTGAGCGGGACGTGAAGCTATGAATTTATACAATAACAAAGTAACCTTACTTTCAGGACACGTTTGGGGTTTTGTTGCGCTCGAGTGTTGCTTTAGAGCTGCTCTCGATGCCGGAGTCTTCGTCTCCGCTATCCAAGACTGTGCCTTCTCCCTTCACGGCCTCCACGACCTTGGGACTTTCAACTTTAGCTTCTTCCTCTGCGTCGGCAGTGAGGACGATCTTCTGTTCGGTCTCGACTTTCTGTACGCTTTTCCCGAAGGTTGAAAAAGTCGGTTCCGGCACCGGGAGTTCGTCCTCCTTGAGCAGCGGCAGCGCGGTGGTGACGACCGGCGTCTCGTCCGTCATCACTAGGGGCGTGCTCCCCAGTTCGACCGGCCGCTCGTCGGTGGAGCGGCGCTTAGGCTTATCCAGCACGAAGTTGAACACCCTATTGTGGCGGGGCGAGGGGGGGATGTGCGGGCTGGGGGGCAGGTCGAGCTTCAACTTGTCCCTCGTGTGCCGCAGCTCGCCTAGCGCCTCGCCCCCCGGGGAGCTGGGGCTGACAGACTCGCTAGAGCTGGCGCTGTCCACCGGCCTCCACGCCAGCTCTGCTTCTGGCAACTTCTTAGCTTTGAAGTCCTCGTCGGTCGTCGACCCCGGAGTGATGTCTTCGACGCCCGAGTCGGGTGTGGTGAAGTCTAGGGAGGGTGTCCGTGTGACGAGGGTGGTGGAGGGCAGCGGGGAGGGCGGCGGGGGGAACTCGTCGGGCGCCTCATCCGGGAGGTCGCGGTCGAGGGGCGAGCGCTTCACGTGCATGCCGGGGAAGAACTGGCTGCTCGTCGACATGATGCCGAGGCTCTCGAACGGACGCGCTGACGACGATATGAAGAAGTCTTCGTCGTAATCTGTCAAC
Source organism: Falcaria lacertinaria (assembly GCA_951449985.1). Taxonomy (NCBI): domain Eukaryota; kingdom Metazoa; phylum Arthropoda; class Insecta; order Lepidoptera; family Drepanidae; genus Falcaria; species Falcaria lacertinaria. Next base: position 2,060,168 of record OX602119.1, on the reverse strand, counting down.
ATCACACATATAACAATCACTTGGTATAACCACGCATATGGTTCGTTTGTAATGGAACAAAAGTTTTTTTCATTAATATTGGAGCCGCCAGACTAGGGCCTGTACCTCCACCTTACAGAAGACCGCAGTCAATAACACTACTTTGATGTAGTGTTGAGTTTCTGCGGTAAGTAAGGTTGCCAGAGCTCCACGAGGATACGCTGCGCTAGCAGTAATGCTAGTACAGTCCTCATCAACAACATAGTGGCAACGCGTTGGAGATATCCCTGGTATTGCTATAGGCTATAGGCTACGGTGACTGCTTTCTATATCAGGTGGGACGTGTGCTTGTATTAAAAAAAATGTTGTGAGGTATAGTTTCCAGCCAGGGAGTCCCAATTTGAAATGGGAAACCCCATTACGAAGTACCCGTGTTGTTTTATGAGTACCTGGTCCGAAGGCGATGCCGGCCCGCAGCGGGTACAGGTCGAGCGGGCTGGGCCCAAACAGCTGTCCGTAGCCCAGCTCCGCCTCCTCGGCATTGGACGGCTCCCAATCTGGAAGTTCAATTGACAACGTATACATGATTTGAGAGATATACTCCAGCCCGTATATAACGTTGGTTTGGGGATAAGATGTAGTGTAGTTTTTTTTTAGATATTTGGTCGTTCTGTCAATGAGACCTGTAAGAAATTCAGCCGTTTCGAAAATTCAGACAAGACAGACTAAAAAAATCAATACATGTTTGTTTTTTTTTTTTGGTTTACCACCAATGACAAATAAAATTGAACTCTTTATAAAAAAATATTTGCCTATAATGCGAACTCTATTTTTACCTTCACTCAAAAATCAGGCGAGATTGAGGTCGAATGCAGTCCTACATTATAAAAAAAACCTTTGTTCCCCATTACCTGAGTAGGTGGAAAGGTCGGGCAGGTAGGGCGAGTGGGGGTCGATCTCGGCCACCTCGCGCGGGTACTCGTACACGCAGTGGTACTTTTGCCGCTTGAATACTACGCGCTTCTTGCTGTCCTGCTCACACACATACAAACACGCATTACAATACATACATCACCACTGTAGTAGCGAACTTCAGCATCATACTCATCTCTGTTTTGATTATACAGCGAACTGATTAAAGTGTCTCCGGGACGAGATTTCTAGAAACCTGTACAAACTGCTCTAGCAAATCGAATTAAAGTTGACACATTGTACTAGGAAGGCCCGTAAAATTGGTTCATCTGACGGCCTGGACCTTTGGCGATCGGGAGTTGAACAAGAATAAAAATACCAAACGAGGTAAGGTATCCCAGAGCGCCACGAGGATACGCGATATGGTACTTGCCTGCCTGGCGCTTGGTGACAGTAAGGGCATGCTGCTAATACAGTTTCTCAATTTTGCCTTCACTACCAGGTATTTATATGAGGCACAGTCAAATTTTAAATTAAAGACCATGTCCATACTTATTGGCAGAATTATGTGACCAACTTAACCTTTATCGAGTCGTGTCAAATTGAATAAATCAAATAAGTCATGTTCACTGCTATAAATTTAAAAAGCTGGTAATATAAAACAGCATGTATTCAGCTTAGGCTCTAACAAGGCACTTGTGAAGGTATACAATACCACCGCCGATGGCCGAAGAACATTACCCTTGGCTGACATTTACCTTATGGGAAACCGTGAAGATATACCTATCCTATAACCAAGTGAAAAGTACATACTGGTTGTGCCTCGAGGCTCCTGAGTGAAGACTTGGAGGGCTCTGCGCGGCAGTCCCACGAGGAGGGCACGAACTCCACCTCGTCGCCCTCCGAGCCCGAGCCGGAGGACCCCGAGCCCTCGGAGCCCTCCCGCTGCGCCGCCTCGCCGCCCTCACTGCCGCCACCCGACGGACCGGTACCCCTTTGCTATTTTAGTATACATTCCACTTGTTTACTACTCGCCTGACTAACGACTCAATACTGAAATGTCATTCAAAGTTTGAAGGTCCAAGTTACTGTTCGAAGCGTCCTCAAAATACAAAATCTCATGTAAAATCATAAATGACTACTAGCTGAATACTGAAACATCAGTCAAATCACATCACATTGATCATTAAAAATTGAGTAGCCTCAAATTTTACATGCGAAATTATATTTTTACGACGCTTCCAACAGTTAATTGGCCCTCCAAATGTTGATCGTCGTTTAAGTACTCTCAATTGTAACTAACTCTGTAATTGATATATAATTACGTATTTGTATGACCTGTGGACTACGCATGGATATTCTTTTTACATTTCAGTTTGGAGCATTTTTTGTTTGAGACGGAATACCTCAGCAAAGCCTAAACTTGTAAATAATTACATTTTGTTCTGCACATATTGTGTTTTGCAGGTTATTAAGCCAGCCACAGACTGTATTATACACGTAGTTTCCGAGTTTGGCGATGTAAAGTGTATTAATAAGCAAGCATAAAGCACATCAAATGAATCTTGTGAGAATGAGACAACATTATAATGGAGCGAGATGTACTTATGATAAAAAAATGTGTCTTATGATTCGGCAAACTAAAACACACAGCTGTGATTGTGATTCCAAATCTAATTCACAAAACCTATATGTTATGAAGAATTTCGGGATGAAAATTTTACAAAAAATTACATGTATGTGATTTAAACTGCACAATAGAACTTATTTCTAAACAATAAGCACTGAAACCCTTACAATAACTACAATATATCTCTACATGGGATCTAATAAATCAAGAGCGACTACATAAATTAAAACAGCTAAATAATATTTACAAAAAATGTTGTGCTTTCTATGCCAATAATATACCGAACCGATAAAATGTTATTTGAGAACAAAGGAGAACCGCAGCACTTATTAATAGGCGACTGATTTAATGACAAGTATTTATTCGTTCAGTAGCCGTAGCAACAAAAACATTCGACTATTTTAATTACTATGTATGGAGAAATGACCAGCGCTTCGCCGGCAAACAATTGAACAAAAATCGTATGAATATTTTGACATTTTGAGGGTTACGTTTTCGAATGCCTAGTCGTAAGATGTTCCTGCTAACAGTACAAAATACAAAAAAGTTAACACTCAAAAGTTTCGTTGGAGATGCCTCCGGTATATAACAGGCAATATTATGTACATATTGTGATATTAATTACCATCACAATTGTTTCGATTCTGTTGTTAAAAATTACTAAACTTAACTAATTTGACAGATCTAAAATTCTTGCTATCCCTTTCTCATGTGCGGGGTTAAATGAGGATGGCAATATTTTTAGACCTGTAAAATTAGTTAAGTTTAGTAATGTTGAATAACAAAATTGGCACCAATATTTAAGTATATGATACAGGGATAGACTTACATGTTCGAAGCGTGTGGATGGTACGACCGAGGTCTCGTGGCCGTCGCCGCCCTACGCGCCACACAGACATGTTTACACACATGCAAGCACACCGACACCGACGCGACGCTATATATATCTACCACTTATATTTATATATATGTACAATACAATACAACATACATATGTATGTGCACATGACACTCTTAAAGCTGGAACTACTAATATTTACTAATAAATTCAAAAGATATTGAATTATATGGTGCGCTGTCCGACAGTTGGAAAACTTCCTAACACTCCTATGTTAATTGTGTAATCTAATATAGATTGCAATGTATTGTACACATGTATAGATATACATAGCTATATCTGGAGGACTTTAGAAAGCGCGGGGCATAGTTTACATAATACCGGTGGCATTTCAGTTGTATTTCACTTGTTATGTTTGTTATGACCATCAAATTTGTGAAGAACACCCTGGGTTATAATAAAAAACGCAGAAGCGATCGAATTTATTATAGGGTAGTATTTTTTTTTAGACAAGTTTTACAATCAGAATTTTTTGATGCTTCTAACAAAAAATCAAGCGCCACTCCTTATTACGTATTCTATAAGGGGACATACATTAATTACGTGAACTAAGAAGATTCAAATAGATACATGTCCCGTAATTGATGGATGCCCCCTAAGACTCGACTAAGCGACAGGTCAGGGTCTACCACACCTTGCAATTAAACATTCCTTCAACCCAATCGTTAAACACGTTCAGCGCTTCAAGCGTGGGTATTTTATTTACATTCTTCAATACTTTGTGTTCTGAAGCGATTCAAGTGAAACGTGTTTCATATGACAACGTGAAAAAAAATCTCTTATATCTGGTTTAGATCGTCAATTGATATTCAAATTCTCTGCCTCAGTTAGAATTTGCTAATTGTCATTAGATTAACTTTCAAGTGTTCTATAATATCTTTAGCGGCGATCAGTCTCAGGCTGCCATTTGACACATGGGCGTTCTTAAAATTATTACATTTCCTAAATCATTGGTACTTTACTTAGTAGTGCCGATGTAGACACACTTGAATCGGTTCTGAACATCAATGCAGAACCAAAAATATTATAAATCAATAAATTAATCCCACCCACCTTCCAAATAAACTCGCCACTGGAAGAATTACTCGAATGCGAGTCACTATCGCTGTCCCATTCTTTTAGTATATCCGCTGCAGTATTGGGTTTGCTGTCCTGCTCGCACTCTGGGGAAGTTGGTTCGGTTGGAGATTCTTGAGTGAATGAGGTGCTTAGAATTTCACTTGCTGGACCTAGATTGGTGACACACAATGATATGTAACTAAGAAAACAAGCCAAACATTCTCATAAATAAGAAATATCATTAAGCGTGTCACTCTATTGAGAAAGAACATTTTAATTTAAAGCCATAAACTCTAGATATATAGTTAATAGAATGATGCCATATTGTTTGGACTTCATCTTGCCAGCATAAATTACAAATCCATGTGGTAATACAGTCCAAGATAATTAAGAACAAGAAATTAAGAGGATATATTATCTTTAATAAAATATTTTAAGTTTTAGTACTGACCTGTGAATCGAATATCACTAAGGAGAGGATGATATGAATCCAGCTGGCAGAATTTCTTCTCATTTTGTAAGAAATCCTCCGTGGCCGCTGTCACTTTTATATCTTCTATGTCAGAAGAGCCATTTATTACTGCACAATTCTCTCCGGCTATAACTTTATTTACACTCACTTCATCGTTTGGCGATGTAAGAGGCTTTTCAGAAGTATTTGTATCATTGACGTCACAAGTTTTATCTTGTAGATTTTCTCCTTCGGTTTCCTTTGAATCTTTAGTTTCAGTGTCATCAACGTTGCTCTCAATAAGTTCTTCAAAAGTTTCGTTTAAGAAATGAACAGTAGCAAACTTTTCACTACCTCCATTGCAATTAATTTCAGACTCAGTTCTGTCTTCTGAAATACCGTTTGGTTTCTCCATCTCGACACCAGTGTGATCTTCAGTTGATGTTCGTGGAAGATCAGTGTATTCATTGGTGGTTTCAACTGTAGGAGATTTCGTTTCGTTAATATCGATCGAGATATCTGGTTTGGCGACTCCGTTGATTTTTTGATGTACTTCTTCTATACTATTAAGTTTAAAACTTTGGCTACTCTTCGGTACACTTCCTGCATGAGAATCATAAGTGAAATTCAGATCTATAAGTTTCCCCTCCGTATGGGAGTCGTACGTCTTATTGGGACTTTCCTTGAAAGCATCCATCGCACTCTCTGTTATAATTATCGAATGAGGCTGCTCCGTTCCTTCTTCTTCGTCGAAATTCATTAAAAACATATCATCAGCTGAACTTCTAACATTAGATATATGAGATTCTATTAAATTCGAAATATTAGGCGGACTTAACCCTATGTTCGTGTGGTCGTTGGTGTTCGTGCTAGCCATTGCCAGCTCACTCGACAGTCGCTCGCTCTTCAGCAACAAGCAACTGGCATCGATTAAAGATGACAGATCCTGCGGACGATCTCTTACGGAGCTCGCAAATTGACAGAAGTCTTCGGAACTAACCCCGCTTTCCACACTCTGAACACTCTTCTCTTGGGGTTTTGTCGTCGCAGAGTTTTCGAAATCGGAATAAGTCGGTGTGCGTTCTAAAGCAATCGTGCCTTCTCTGTTACTGATCGTACTAAGGAGTTTAGTGTCCCCTTCTAATAGGCCTTCGGTGTCTTGATTAGCACAACCATTGCTCACATCTGATGATAGGTCCTGTGGCCGCACTTCGGCCGATTGCTGAAAGCTAAGAAAATTCGCCACAGCCACAGCATACGAGCTATCAGTTTTATTTTCGGGTAAGATCATAGATATCGCTTCAACATTATCAGAATCCGCCACTAATTCTGTTAAAGGCGTGCTTGTGACTGATGGCGCCATGTTCTTTTTGTAATTATTTTCTGGGCTGTTTTCAATAACAACTGTCAATTCAATGGTGTCATTGTGAAATGTTTTGCCTTCCATAGAATTGTCTTGCAAGCAGGACATTTCTACGCTGTCCATTTTTTTGACACAAGGCTCCGAGGTTAGCTGTGGACTCAGATTTTCAATACACTCTTTGCTTTCAGAAAATGCTGCAGGAGTAATGTTTATGTCATTTGGAATGGGAGATTTTCTAATCAACTCTGGCTGCTGCATTTTCCAAACGTCATCTACAGCTGAAGCTACTTCAGTGGTGCAGTTAGAAAAAGACACTCCTGACATCAGAGTACCGTACGCTAGATCTTTAGTTTGGGAATTTTTCGTGGAATCGTTTGTGTCAGATTTGGTTATGCCAGAGGGCGTGGTAGCTACCGCATCAGTTTTCGCTTTAGTATACGTGTAGTTTTCGTTCTCAGTTATGGAATCTGGGGAGAAGGTTTCGCAAACTTCCGACTTGCTATCGTGCACGATGTACGTGGAGCAATGGCTTAGTTCCTTCTCATCCTCCGGGTGCGTCAGAGTGTCTGTGCTGTCACTAGCTTCCTCTTTTTCGTGTTCTTCTTTTGGTTCGAAGTCTATAAGACCGTCAGGGTCCATAGCAAGGTCCTCGAAGTTTTCCTCTACATTGTAGAGAGTATCGTTCGAGCACCAAGAGTCTATGCTCGTGGCTTTAGACAGACATTGGGTCTCTGATGGCTTCAAATGTTTCGCGTCTGTGGGTAGGGTTGTTTTCGAGAGAGTAGAGACCCCGGTTGCATTATCGAAGTTGTCGGAACTTTCAGGCACCGAAGTATCGGTCGTTGGACTCAACAAAAATGGCGATATTTGTGAGATTCTCTCGCAATTTGACAATTTCTCGTCGTCATTCTTGTTGTATGTTCTGTCGTCGATGGGAGAATCATTTTCGTTTCTTGGCTTTTTGTAGGGACTGGCGTTCAAGCTGTCTGCACTCATTGTTATTCTGGAAGAGTGAACACTTGTTATTTAAGTACTTATAACTAAAAGTTTGATGTCATAATGGCTTATGAAGAAAGTTTCTTGTTTTTCTATTAACTGTGATTCATCAATAATATTAAAGTACTAGCTTCTGCCCGCGACTACATCCGCGTTCAGCTTAGAATCTCAGAAGAACCTAAAATTTTTCCGGGATAAAAAGTGATGTATACTATGTGAAAGATGTAGATCCTATGTGTTAATACAGGCTATAAACTATCTGTGTTCCAAATTTCATCCAAATCCGTTGAGTAGTTATTGCGTGAAAGAGTAACAAACTTCCGTCAACCCATACTCACAAACTTTCGCATTTAAAATATTTGTAGGATATGTACAATTGATCAGTTACAGCGACTATTATGACTTACAAAAGGTGGGTGTCACTTATACTCAGATACTCACTCTTTACTGCTGGCGATGTCTTTATGTATTGTGTAAGTATTGTGTGGTGAGTGTGTTTGTGGCGAGCCTTTGTATGGCGAGCCTTGTGGTGATTGCGTGGTGAAGGTGGTGTTCTCGCGGGCGCTGTGCGCGGCGGTGGGCAGGTCGGTGACCTCGTCCGTCGAGTTGTTGCACGGCTCGGGGTAGCTCTCCGACGAATCAGTACGGGTTGGCGGGTTCCCTGATACACATTCTCAATTGAAGAAACAAAGCGGAAGTTTTAAGGATCGGCAACGTGCGATTGATACCCCTGGTGTTGCAAGCGTCCATAGGCTACGGTAACCGCTTACCATCAGGCGGGCCGTATGAAAAGGTTTCCTTTGGTCTATATAATATCCTACGTACGACCAAGTGGTCGATTACGCGATAGCAGCCAAGCAATAGTGTAACAGACAAACTACTGTTTTCCAATTTAAATTGCATTACAGAGCATATTGAGACAGACTATCGGTACTCAGTACCTCGCAGACTATAGTCCTCAGAGGCAGCACAACTTATAAACAGGCGTGGTGGAACAAGAGATAAAGCCGTTATAGATAAAATTATAAAATACACGTGAGACTAATTTGTTTTAAAGTAATGCCGTTATCTTGATGATATCATTATGATGTATTATTAGATTATATAACATAACTCTATAAACATATTACGGTACTTTATTGTATATCGAGTAGATTCTCAAGTGATTCCTTAATTATATTTCGATTTTCTAGTAGCAATCAACATTTGTACTATATATATATATATTTTTCACACAAGCATACGGCCCACCTGATGGTAAGCAGTTACTGTAGCCTATAGCCGCTAGCAATACCAGGGGTATCACTAACGGGGTGCCAACCATGTATAAATATATATATTTGTTTGGCAATTGCAAATGAATACAGACTTTATGAAAAACGTGTAACATAAATTGATATGAAAGTGCTCACAGTTGGTATCGTTCTCGTAGGCGGAGAGTTGTTGCCTCGTCTCCTCAGCGATAGGGCTGAGCGCGGCCGGGTATGAAACCACTAGTTCAGGCGGAGGGGGCAGTTCCCCACCCCATTCCGCTTCGCATTGTGGTTCAATTGCTGCCACCTAGCAGCCGATTAAATAACATGTTAGCAAACATAAAATTCAGGCTCAGATAAGTTCCCCTCAAGTTTGAAACGTTAGTCAAAGTTTGAAGGCCCACGTAACTGTTTGAGACGACGTCAAATATAATTTCGTTTGAAAATCGGACCGCATTCAAAATAATACACATTTATTTTGAATGCGCAGCATTCGGGCACACAACTTTAGATTAAGTCACATTATCAAAATAACTAGGCTGATAATACACAAACATAGGAATGAAATTTACATGCAACCCGTGAGTTGAACCGGATTTTCTAAAAAAACATCACTTTAAAACTTTGGCATTCCAATAGACCTTATTGATGCTCTTATTTTGGTAATCTTTTCAAATATCTAATCATGTAATAAGGACTTAAAATTGGTTAATATTGTTTAATGAGTTCTAATATCATCTAGGTTATCTCACCTGTGCAAGCGGCAGTTTCAATTCCAACTCATTTCTCAGTGCCTTTACACACTCCTCATCTAAGGTCAAGCCCTCTCTCAGATCTTCGGCCGACCCACCGTTGCCCGCCAAATAAGACTCTGGAATCACATCACTATCTCTCAACATCACGTTATCTTCCACCAAACCTTCCACAGTCAAAGGTCCAGAATATTCAATGTTTAAATTATTCTCATTCTCCGCCATCGCTAGCTTCGACGTTATCTGCAACTCTATTTGATTCAATTCTATATCCTTCTGAAGAAGATTGTCGGATTCCGGAATCGGTTGAACTGGTGGATCCATATCGATATCGACTAAGTACTTCTGCTGAGAAGTCGAGGCTAGAAAAATTCCGGGTGAATTCGGTGGGGTCGAAGGTGACACGTGCTTCTCAGTGGCTGATTGGTCTTCGGTGTCATCTGATACGTTATCAGAGGGGTCGGATTGCGCAGGCTCCGACACGCTGACTGTTCCAATATCGTCGAATTGCAAGTCGTCATGCACGATATCAGGGACTTCGTTCAGAAAGTTCCCGTCGCGTAAAGGAGACGGAGTTTCGAGATTTATTTCACTGAAGTTGGACGAAAACGCTAACAACTCTTCTTTAGGCAGTTCTACAAGATCGGCGCAATGTTTGCTCCCTCTATATAACTCTAGAGAACACTGCTCGAATGGTCCTAAAACTACTGAGCTGTTTTCATCATAAGTGTCTGTGTGGTGGCTCTTTGTTGGCGAATCAAATGGGCTAAGATTATCCTGAACGTATTTTGTTTCTACTTTCGTTAAAGTTTCCTCTTTAGCTGTTTCTTCTGGAACTTTAGTTTTAGATAGTTCTTGCGTTTCATCGTGTCTGAAGGACTTTTCTAAAGTTTCATTCACATTGCTACTGTCGCTAACTTTGGGTGTAGAACAAACAATTTCAGAGGAATGATTGGTGATAGCAGATCTTTCCATTTGTAAAAAGTTGCCTGTTTCTTGTATCATTATCATGGAGCTCGGAAGGTCTAAATAGACCGTCGAATCGTTCTTCACTAGCGAGCATTCAATATCATCCGAGACAGTTTCTAAAGAAGACCTTATCGCCTTCTTTATATCATTATTCAAAGGAGCATCTTCCTTGCCTAAATTTACTATTTCACTATTAGTATCATTCATGAGATCCATGTAAACTGTACTGTCTGTGACTTCGTCAGATAGATTTTTAGTTTCAGTCAGGTCGTTTTCAGATCTAATTGTATTATTTTCTATTTGAGTCAATTCTTTGTTACTAATTGCTACGGCATCGCCTGCCTTGTTACGTTTAAGTTCTATTGAATCTATTGCTTTATAATCAGCTTCGTGAAGTTTAGCATCTACATTTATATTATCTATATCAACAGCGATATTACTATGCGCCAATTTTATATCATCTTCCTTAGGTATTGCTACTATTTCTGATTCTAAGATACAAACTTTTTCTATTTCATTTTCTTGTTTATCGATTTCAGTGCTCACTTTATTTTCATGAGGGATATCGATAGGTATTTTTTCATTTACAGTTTCAGTTAGGAATGATAATTCAGTGCACATCTCTTTATAATTAGCTTCTTCTGTTACATCAGGTTCTTGCAAAAACATTTCTTTGCATACCCCTTCTGCCAAAATGAGTGCGTTTTCATTAACTGCTTGCACTTTGTGGATACCATGATCCGGTATTTTTCTAGCAAAATTTTTAGCGCTCGTTTCCACTTCTTTCATGTTTATCTTTTCATTTGTATCAGCTACCTCAGAACTACCTTCCATTAACTCTAAGTTCTTCACTTGCTCTTCCAAATTTTCAAATATGTTCCGTACTGCGAAAATCGTTGGTTCTTTTGATTCGATTGTTCTTGATGCTTCAATTGAATTTTGTTTAATGTCGCTTAATTCTACGTATTTTACTTCATCATTGCCAGTATTTTTAATGGCCATTGTTTTATTAACTGATAGTGGTAAATCTTTTGCTGCGTTAGTAATAATTTCTTCCATATTCGACTTTTTGTTACTTACCTCATTATTTGTATTATATTGCTTTTCTTCCTTTTTGTTTTCTACATCTTTGTTAACCGATTCAGTTAAAATTATGTCTTTACTAGCCTGCGCATTTTCGTTAACTATATCTAGTCTGTGGAAAGACTGATCAAGATTTTCTCCTATACTTTTTTTATTGTTTGTATCTACTTCTTTCATGTTTATTCCTTCATTTGTATCAACCACTTCAGATGAATGTTCGACTAGCTCTTCGTTCTTTACTTGTTTTTCTAAAATCTGATCAATGCTCTTTACTTCTACAATCGATGGTACTTTATCTATTGATGCTACTAGTAAATTGTCTTTGTTATCGCTCATTCCTACCATTTTTAATTCTTTATTTCCAGGTTCTTTTATAATAAGTGTTCTACTAGCTGCTACTGGTAAATCCTTTTCTGTGTTAGTAATAATTTCTTCAATTTTGGATTCTATGTTACTTAACTCATTAGTTGCTTCTACTTTGTCACTTGCATTAACCTGTCTCATACCATTTTCATGGGTGTTAGAGTAAGGTGTAGTAGATTCATTCATAATTTGTACTGTATCAGGTGGCAAAACTGGCATATAATCATCACATACAAGATCGTTCACAGATTTATCAAAATTATCTAAAATATTGTTGGTTTCTTGAGATATTTCTGAATTATTTTTATTTTGTACTAAATCAGGTGACATTTCCAATGAAAGTTCTGTAACCCCATTTTTATCGATGAGCCTATCATATGTTGTAATATTTTCCTTTTTCCTAATATCTTCGTGCTCTTGATGATTTGATGAATCATATCTTGGTTCAATGAGATCATTAGTTGACGATTTATTTAAATTTTCCAGACTTTCATTTTCAATTGACTCAACAACGAAATCTGTCACGTCTTTGCTTCGTTTTCCTTCAAGTTTTTGGTTTTCCTGTATATTTGATTTACTGTCACCAAGTAAAACATCACTCTCAGAGCTCGTGGGACTCTCTTTAATTCGTTCAGGCAAGATAACTTCTTCAATGGGTAAAGGTACTTGATCAAGGTTTGCTACACAATAATTCACTATTTCTGTTAAAATCGCATCATCATTTGGTTTACCTATATCATCTATTGACTTAGATTCATTCTTAATATCAGTTCTTACTTTTGTTAAGTTATTATCACACGAAGTTTGACAGTCTTTTCTTACATTCAATTGTTCAATGCTTTCACTTACACTACTGATTGAGGTTACACATAACTCCTTAAGCTTGGGTACTTCACTATCACTAACGGCTACAGCGATTTCTTTTGGCAATTCATTATCAAGGTGTACAAGCTTATCGAATACTTCGTCCTCAAGGTCTTTTGTCGCAGACTCAGGTACACTTGCGATCGTACATATGTCTAAGTCTTTAATGGGGGTGTCTGGGGTTAAGTTTTCCAAAGTATGTTGACTGATCGTGTCGCTATGGCGCTCGAAGGAGTGACTGAGTGTTCCCATAGTATCTCCGTCGCCGTCTTCCTCATCACCTGCATCATGCTCATTTTCACCGAACTTTGAATTGGAACCAGTTCCTAGAATATTCTGGAAGTTGCTTATACCTGGAGACTTAACCATGCTTGTTGACATCGGGTAATCTTTTTTACAGTCTAAGCTTAGATTGTCCCTAGAGGGACTAGCTTGGTGGCTGGACTCTGAACTCGAAGTCTTCTCCGAATTGAGGATGTTATCGAGATTCTTGATGACGTCACTGACATCTCTGTAATAACTGACGTCATCTTGGCTTCCAGCCATTATATCTTTGAGCCAAGGATCGACAGAACTGTCTGAGTGATCTTGCTCCTTTTCTCTGGCCTCTTCGAGACTAATATTTCCTTGATGACACTCGAGAACAGCCATTTCGTTATGTGTGAGGTAGATGTTTCGGACGTCGTCTAGGGAACCGTGAAGGTTGTTGAGGCTCTCCGATTTAATTTGTACAGAGAGAGGGTCCTTGTCTGACATGATACTGCTAGAGCGAGACACAGCAGTATCCATGTCTACGCTGAGTGTATCGCGTGGCTCTAGGTCGTGCTCCGGGGTGAAGTGTGACGCGATGGACGTGGATGGGGCGTGCACTATAGCCACATGTTCGTCCACCTAAAAATACAATATATTTTTAAACAGAATGTAATATTCGTTCATCTGAGGTACAAAATACGAATGCATTAGACGTTGGTAATGCTAAAATAATTAGCGAAATCGGTCAAGGCGTTTACGCGTGATGCCGTGACCAAGGGAAATAGGGATTAATTTTTACATATAGCAATTTCCATGAGATGTGTGGCAGTGTAGTGGCAATGACCTTTGGTATGGTGTTGGGTTTGAGTCTCTGCCACCGCTCCTCGAAGTCTTGGTCGGCGCCGCCCTGCGCTGAGAGGAGATGCCTCACCAGCGCCAGCACTTCGCCCGCCGCCGGCCGCGCGGGGCCCGGAGCCCAGCACAGCTGCATCACCTGGTACCTGGCGGAGTGGTGGGGGATGCTCGTCACACACCGGTACATACCCTTCCATACTAATTACTACACCTGTACTAGTGGCAAGAACATCGTTCGACTAGTTATTTGAAAGCGTAACTCTCAAAATGACAAATTTTTCATACGAATTTTTAGTTCCACTTTTCGCCACCGATACGAATACGTAGTCGATAGCTGTTCTTGATAAGGCTATTGAGTGGAAGAGTCGGACACCAAATTATCTTCAATGAAATGGGGTGTTGATACACCTCTACCTACCTGTTCGGGAACCCTTGTGGACAGGCGTGAAGATATACTATTATTATTATACATGTGTAACGTCTGTGTGTGTGTTTTATTTCCGAACCGGTGGCAATTGAGTTGGATACATACAAGTGGTTCCTGTAGGGGCAGGGCAGGTCCGGCGGCGGCGGCGGCAGCTGCGGCGGCGCGGCGCCCCACGCGCACACCTCCCACATCACCACGCCCAGGCCGAACACATCGCTGCCAGCCTGCACACATTATACATATTTTAATCACAATATAATGCAAAAGAAAAAAATCAAAGACATCCTAGACATAGATGTGACATATAAATATCTACATACTAGCTTTTACTCGCGGCTTCGCCCGGATGGTTCTACCATCTTTCGGTAACCACACAATTTTCCGGGAGTAGTAGTATCCTATATGTTAATCCAGCTTATAAGCTACTTCCATTGCAAACATCATGCAAATCCATTCAGCCGTTGAGTCGTTAAGGATACAAACACACCTACATACAAACTTTATAATATTAGTGTGATAGGGTGATTGATAGCATACGGTTTGCACAGCTCCCGGCCTGCGCAGCTCAGGGGCAGCAAGTTCCTGAGGCGCGTCCGAGCTGGTGTACTGCCCCAGCACTGCTCGGGCGGTCTCCGCACTCCCGCGCACTAATACAGCGCCGCTCCATACATTACTGTGGTACAAACACAAACTGTTATCCCAACCATTCACTACGAACATCACTAGACGTTTGAAAGGCCCTATCGGTATTTTTGACGTGAACACAATTAGACATGTTTTTTTTTAATTGTGTTTAATTTCTAATTTCGGTGAAACTGCTAGGAACTAACAACAATAAAATTGCAACTTTACTATAATAATTATTTTAATATATTTTTTGTGGCACGTTAATAAAGGGAAACTTAACTAAAAAGGAAAAGTGAAACATAAAGTAGAACGTGTATACTTTGATACCTTATCTACATGTTTGTACGGAACCCTCAGTGCGCGAGTGCAACTCGCACTTGGGCAGTTTTTTTCTTATAAATGCGGTTTCTGATATTACGAATGCGGTGTAAATAATATTATTTTTATAGCACCAAATCCGCTTGAAAAAACCACACAAATTCCTTTTTATTGATCTGCCACAGCCCGTATAAGACTTACCCATAGACAATGCCTCGAGCATGTAAGTGTGTCAAACCGGCGGTGACGTCACAAATAAGACGGAGGGGCACGCCGCCTTCGTTGAGGATCGCCATCTTGGGCCTGTTCACCACTAGGTACTGTTGGAGATCCTGGAAATAAAAATACTCATTATTGAACATTACTCCAAGAAGAATAGCATGGGGTTTTCAAGAAGGGTGTGAAGATATTTGTCAAGTGAACCCCTTGGTGTTGCAAGCGTCCATAGGCTACGATAACCGTTTACCATTAGGCGGGCCGAACGCTTGTTCGACACCTTTGTAGCATATAACAAATTTCTACGAAACATACCGTAGAACACAGCTCAAAGATCAGTATCCAAGGATCCTCCTGCAGACATTTGGCGATGAAACAGAGCACGTTCTCGTGGCTCACGTCGCGGTACACGCGGGCTTCGTCCAGGAACCGCGCCTTGTCCTCCAGGCTCGCATTCTGGTTTAAGATCTTCACTGCGACCGTGGAAGTTGTGCCCTCACTCTCGATTTCACCTTCAACCACCTGTTATTTTTAAAACAAATAATGTTAAGCACACTAGTAACACACTCGTGAAGAGGTCTTATGGTCGACGATAAAATACACAAAAGTATCACTACATAGTATAAAAGAAAGTCACCTCCCGCTGTCTGTCTGTTCGTATCTGCTTAGATCTTTAAAACTAGGCAACGGATTTTCATGCCGTTATTTTTTTAATACACTCCGTTCCAAAAATAACGGGTCAGTCACATAAACCCGAATATCTCCCGAACTACGTATGCCATCCTAATGAAACGAAGACTGTTCAATTGAGAATTTAATTATACAGATAAAAAATAAAATAAAACTTAGTTACACCCACAATATTAATCTTAAATTAAAAAAAAACTAAAGTAGTCATATTTTTCTTAAGATTACATTTTTTTTTATGATTGTTTTTTTGCTGTTTTTCATCACTTTCTTCATTTAATACTTTGTATTGCCTCCACGAGCTCTTCTGACAGCTTCCAGGCGATTAGGCATGCTGTACACCAAATTTCGGAGCCGGTGCTGAGGAATACCTTCCCATTCCTCCACCAGTGCTTGTATGAGCTCGGGAAGCGTGATTGGTGGGGGGTTTCGACCTTTCACGCATCTCTGAAGCTCGTCCCAGGCGTGCTCGATGGGGTTTAAGTCCGGGCTTCGCGCTGGCCACTGCATGAGTTCGATACCGACCTCTTCAAGGTAGTCATGTACAATTCTGGCGGTATGGGGACGCGCATTATCATGCATTAATATGCCATGCCGGTCCATCCTGGCCATGAAAGGACCTACATGTTCATTGAGGATCTCTTCCACGTACCTCTCTGCATTTAGAGTTCCATTTTGAATGAGCACCAGCTCGGTGCGGGCCTCAGCAGAAATCCCAGCCCAAACTTGTACGGAGCCTCCACCGTACGCCACTTTTTCCTCCACACACGCTTGATGGAAGCGCTCCCCTGGTCTTCTGTACACCAACTGCCTACCATCATGCTTATAAAGCATGAATTTAGACTCGTCCGTGAACATTACCCTAGACCAATCGTCTAGTGTCCAGTTTAGGTGTTCGCGCACGTATCTCTGTCTTGCAATTCGATGTCCCCGTTCCAGTTTGGGGCCATTTGCGGGCCTCAATGGTTTCAAATTTGCTTCAGCAAGACGTCTTCTTACTGTTTGAGCGCTTAAATTGCCACCTCCAAAGCGAATAAAGTGAGTTTTTAGACCAACAGCAGTTTGAAAACGATTTCGGAGCATTGTAGCCACCAGTTGTCTGTCTTCCCTGGCCGTTGTGCATCTTGGTCTGCCATTTCCTGGTCTTCTAAGGTGTGATCCGGTCTCTTGGTACCGCTGGACTACCCGCTGAACAGTCGACAAAGATACACCAATGTTTCTGGCTGTTTCACGCTGGCTCCGCCCAAGTTCCAAAAAAGTTAGGATTCTGGTACATTCCTCTAGCGTGACTGCCATGCTTCACCTCACAGAATAATAATTATGCACGTGGAAGACGTTCACGATAATTTTTTTGTGACAGAATAGAAATGGAAAGCATCCATAATGACATGAAACAAAAATTTTGTTTTTAAAAATAGTCATTTTTTTAAATTTTGTTTTTCTAATGAAGTTTTTTTTCATCAACCAGTTTAAATAATATGCTATTAGAAGCGCAACTAAAAAGTCTTTATTCTGTTTTTTATTTCATTGATCTAGCTTTTACAGTTCTGGAGGTATTTCAATTTTTGTGACTGACCCGTAATTTTTGGAACCGAGTGTAGATAGAGTAATTCAAGAGGAAGCACGTGCGATTTCGGGGTCGGTCGCTGGTAAATTCTAAATAAAACATTTTAAAACCCCACTGACACATTATCCTTTTTAAAGTCATAGCCATGAACACTCGATTGAGACACATTCGAAATAAACGAACAAAATCAAAATCGATTCATCCGTTTAGGAGCTACAATGCCACAGACAGACACACACGTTAAACTTTATAAGATTTATGCCCACCATTGGGTCAGATGATCTGGGGTTTATGATGGTCTATGCGCCATTTAAACAGAAGGTTCCACGATTTGTGAGACATACGCATTGTCTGTTAGGACACTGATAGGCACATTAAGCGTGATAATCTGGTTAAATTATTGAGCAACAGAAATCACGTATTCAGTATTTTTATATTTAATAAATGCGTGATCATTTCATAACATGAAAGGTCGATTCTACAGCATAATAGGCTTTAAAAATCAATGCGACCTTTCCAAAACCAGGTAAAATATAATTCATGCTACTTACCCTGCCAAACCAACCGCGGCCTATTTCCCTGAGGTACTGGAGACGGTTTCTGGTAAAATCTTCACCACCTATAGGAAACAAGGTCAAACTTTAACCACAAGCGTAATTGCCCTTTATAAATAGACGTGATCCGTGTCGCTAGCCGATTGTCAAGCCATGGGAACGTCCCCGGTCCGGCGATCACAATGGAGATTGCCGCAACGAACATACCTCTGTACCACTTGTCAGTCAAAGTTTGACTATTATTTAAGAACTTGGATGTAAACATTAGCCGACAAATGTTTTCAGGTTTACTGTAAATTGAATAACAATTGGTAAAAAAATATAATTAAATTTATGCGCAATTCATCACGTTCCGAAATATGTCCTTGTATATATCATAATATGGAGCCTTGTCCAGAAGAGGAAAAAAACTGGTGAAAATAACATTAAATATATCGAGTAAAAATATTATTTAGAAATCTTCGGTTGTATCTATTCTAGTTTCCGTTCAGTGGATTAGTAAAATTATAAAATAGACTTATTGCCAACATTGAGGTGCTGAAAGTCATCTTTCGTCGGCTCGCTTTGAGATACGTCACCAGTGTTTTGGATATTAATGTGAGCCTTGCCCTTTAAACTGCGAAATAGCAACAATAAAAACCCAAATTGTCTATGTTATGTTCTATAACAACTGTTTGTTCACTTCCTTCGTAATGCTTGTTATTTACCTTGCCCGACTTCAGGTATTTTCTGTTTCATTATGGAGTATGTTATTGACTGTTGCCGTTACTAACCTTCCAGAGGTCTTGAACATTTTAGTTTATTCAAATCAGCCTCAATTTCCATGCAAAAAATTTCAGGAGTCCCCTTAGGGTACAACCTACTGCCGCATATATCGACTACAGGTATCATTTATTTTGAACGGACATGAAAACATAGATTATATGGGGTGAGACTCACCAAACCAATCAGCGCAATGCTCCAACGGGTCCAGAACCCTTATCCCCGAGGGTAGTGGTTCGAACTCCACCACGGACTCTCTGCTGTCCCGGTTCCTCTCCTCATTCTCGCTAATGATGTAAGCTGTTGCATTGTTGTTGGCGATGTTTTGCATCTCTCGCAAGGATATCGGTCCATTATTGTTGTCCTCGCTGATGTTATTGTTAGCTGGTTCAGAGAAGCCGGAGTCGGGGGGGTTCGCGCGGCGATTGTCGTGCAGATGGGTCACGCTTGCGGCGAACAGCTGATGGAGAAGACATACAAATTGGATCATGGAGAGTAAGTTTCAGTGTTCTAAAGCAGGGCTGCCCAAACTACATACCTTCGCATAAATTTACTACAAAAGCTGGAGGGCCGCCAGAAAAAAATATATTCCGTTTTCAAGTAAAAATAATACAGAGTAACAACTTCTTTATACATACCCCGAATAATAGTAAAAGTAGCTTCACTTTTTAATATCATGCGAATGGAATGTTACAAGAAAAAAAATGCATGCATCCTGCGGGCCGTTGTTTGGACAGCCCTGTTCTAAGGCATTAGAGATGATAATTTCCAGGATAGCGTTCATTTAGAGGTCAATTCATAAATAGCATAAATTATACAACACGGATTTCAATTATCCATCCTAAAAATTACATTCCACGTTTGCAGCTATGAATTTGATCAACTAAACATTTAATGTGTTAATTTAATAGTAAATAAATATAAATATGTAGTAACAAAAACCCTCAAACATTTGCATGCAGATAACGACTATGTTATTTAAATTCGCTGTTTATAATTGCTGCTACGACTAAGATGTGAGAAATTAGTTCAGCTCATACAATCACTGCGTATGAGTCAGGCACACTTTACAAACAAAAACAGAAAGAACACGAGAATTCACCACCCGAACATTGCATAAGTTGACACGAACATAAAAGAAAACGGAGAATGAGTAAAAATAACAATAAAACGACACAAGTGGGTAATCTAAAACGTCTACCTGATTGTCCGCTCCCTCGTTTGGCTGGAGACAAGAGAAAACAATATGTGAGATATGATTTCATCTAACTCACTACAATCCACAATGTCTTGTATTGTGTTGTTACTTTTATTGTGTATTCAGAAACACCATAGCTATTCTTAAAGTTACATTTATTTGTGTTTTATGGCAAATTTTTGCGTTTGGTTTTTCGAATATGATACTAAATTTTGAAGTCATTTATTGGCCATATTACGGAATTTTATTTGTACTCTTTGAAAATGTTTGAATTATTCTTAACTTAACTAGAAATATGTGGTTGAACAAGTGCCATATTAAACTTTTTAATTCGTGATTGGATAGGAGCATCGTTACGTCGCCTGACCTCAATTATGCTTCTATTCACGGAAAGCCCTTCCCTCCGACCTGGAAACGGCACAAAGGGGTATTCAATCAACTCAACACAAGAGGATCAACCAACTTACATTTACATACGTCATATAGTTTGGTAAAAAATAAAACATAAACGTTTTTAAAAATCTCCTTAATTCATCCATCCACAGCATAATGGAACTTTTTGTAAACTCATCCCTGGCGAATGGCATTTATAACTATTTTACTTTTGAATGCTAGGAACCGCTCAGTGATATGTACAGATAAGAATGATGGAACTTTCCAGATTAAAATATCTCAACTATAATGAAATTTATTAAAGGTCTGCCCTGACAAAGGACGGTGATTAAGCAAAATTTGTCACATTGACTCCTATCTTTATTTCTACGAGTGATAGCTACTTCGGTATAATTATGTAATCGACCCAACCTAAAGCAATTTAGAAAACCTTTTACGGTCAGACGTTTTATCATAATAACTAATTTTCTGAACATCACGCAATCATGTTACATTCTGCGAAAAACATTGACTATTTCATGTGTACAGTTGCCACACCGCAATGTTTCATGTGAACCGGGACACTCGACGCACTCAGCTATTATGACGTAGTACAGGCAAGACCATTGTCTGCAGAAAGATAATTAACATCTGCATTTTGTTAAATGACATGTTAAATGATAACGCCATCGTTTTAAATGGATCGAGTAAATGATGTATAACAGGAACCCAAAGTGAGGTCCTTTGAGAACCCCCTTACAAAAGAAAACAGCATTTAGCTTGTTAATGCGTATATAAATTAACGCGTTTCATGTGTCTTTTCAGAAGCCTTAGAAGCCTTCTCAGAAGCTTTAGATTATTATGTATTTAAGTATTTGCAACAAATAGATGGTATTATGCAAGCCAGAGGTAGACTTCCCACACATTGTCCAGAACATACACACGCTGTTTGTATCAATTTTAGATAATATTTTAAAGATAATTTTCTACCTATATGACGCAAAACAATGAGGCTTTAGTAACACTAATGAGATGGGCGCGATACGCTATGTAAAATTGCTCTGACATTGGATCATTTAATATGCTGCTGAGGACTACTTCCATTGCAATTGACGCTCCCATGTAGGCAGCATCCATTTTATTGTGCATTCATATTGTATTAACTGTGCATGTAATTCTAGTGGATATACAATTATCCTGTTGACCATGTTTTCTTCTACCAGCCAACGAAAATGTTACGAGAGATTTGATGCGAAGAAAACATTGTATTATAACGAATTCATTAGATAGATACATTTAGTACTGTCTGTCTATTAAATTAATTATGCGAGTTTTTTACGACCTTAAGGTATGTTACGCAGGATGAGGTTAGCTTCACTCGTGGCGTTCGTAAAACATCAGTACTCATGGAGAAAGCTATTTTCCATTCACTGGTTAGTGGTTACCGTATGAAAGCAATTTACTGACTTTATGCATACACATGTCACTATTGCATGTTTCTCGTGGCACACAAAATACACAATCCACTTCGAATTTTTAAGGTAGCATACCCTTCAAATTGCATGTTTCTAAGATAAACAGTTTAGGCCCTGCGTTGATATTTATAACAGGTAGGATGTATTCTTTTATTTTAACTTATTTATAATATAATAGTTTTTTTTATACCACTAAGGTGGCAAACAAGCATACGGCCCAGCTGATGGTAAGTGGTCACCGTGGCCTATGGAAGCTTGCAACACCAAGGGTAGGGTATCACTAGCGCGTTGCCGACCTTAGAATAAAGATAGATATAGGCAAGGAAGTAGAACTAATTGACCTATCTCAATACCTAATAGATATCGCAGTTTAAAATGAAGCATACATTGTTTATTAATAAAAAAATACATCGTTACTAACTAGATTATTGTTTATAAATTGTTACAGCATTGATAAAATACCAAGTAACAATACAGTCAGTTTTTAAGAATGATGACGTCACAATTCGCAGTGACTACCGACTGCCATTCACAACCATCGCATGTCAACATATTTCCGGTCGGAATCTATTACCGGCCGTATGTTATCATAATATGAGCAAGTTTTTCCTGCAACTGTTACATTCAGCGCACAGAGTTAATGAAATTGAACTTAAAAAAATCAAATAATATCTCTCATATTTACACCGAAAATTGTGTCCATTATTACTAAGCTACTTATTGGGTTTAGTTTGTTATCTCCAAGTCGATAAATATTGACAAAAGTGATCGAGAGCTGGCTAGTGGCGAGCTCACTCATGATATTGTCATTTTCATTTAAAACCAATAAATTTAATAGAACACTAAAGATAAGTAAGAAGATAATCAATGATTATTACAAAAAAAATACAAATGAACCGAATGACTAGAAGTGGCAACAACAGCAATCCCAGAGAAGCAGTTGAGTGAACATCATACAAAACCATAAAAACAAAAAGGTGTTCCCGTAAAACAATAGACTCAGTATTCCCAACCGTTAGTCCGAACCTCGCATGAACAATCTCAACACAGCAACGAGGCGAGCCAACGACGCCAAAACGATCAAGCTCTAAAATGTATAACTATGTCGTCTACTGAACACAGCGTTCCATGGGATGGAGCATAGAATCGTCGGAGCATAAAATCTAAAAGTCGATCAAGGAAACGGTTTGCTAGAAAAGTCTGCGTTAGTAGAGAAGGAAACACGTAAGGATAAGGCATATACAGGCGCAGAGAACGAATAGGTACATAGAGCAAACAAATTTCAAATCAAAATTAGAATAAGATGCAGAAATGAACTCTTACGTAACAACCGAGTATAAGTTTACCAAAGGCATACGTTGAAACGCTAATAGCACACACGAGATGCACCACAGAGTGTAAATTGATGACAATACATGTGCAAATTATTACCGTAGTCTTAAATAGGTACTCACACTTACTCGTACTCGTGGATTTTGCACTGCACTATTCATTTACATACACTACATCCTTTGATCGAGTACCACGATGTATGAAGGAATGCACTGAAGATTCTATTGACAGCCAGGCTCGAGGAACTTTGTATAAAAGTGCCTCCAATAACACAACCACAAGGAAGGAAATATTGTCCTAACAAATTCAAACGAAGAACATCTTCTTGTTCGTTTAATAAAAAATACTGTACTTAGCACTAAAAGCGGATTATTGTATATTGTTAAGTCTGATGGCCTAAATTCGATGTGTGCAATTGTGCACGCATGCACGATCAAAAGTTTAAAATGATAAGAGGTAATCAGAGACAATATTGACTTCAAGATTGGGGGAAAATACATCGGGAATGTTTCTGCAAACGTCACACTTCCCACTAAGAGTTACAACGCAAAAATCAATAATGATGACTAATACACGGATGAGTTGAGATGAAGACAAGTATGTTTTTGTTAGTTGTAGATAGTAAACAAATGTGTTCTCAGTAAAACCACGCAAGACGTATCTACAAAGAATTTTACAATAACTCAACAAATATGCGCAATGACAAACAAAGGTAAACATTTTAATGTGTTCATTTGTATTGTTTATAGAATGCAACATTGATTCTTTCATAACTTAGCATGACATGTGTACAACAAGAATCAATAAATTCAAGAGGCATTAAGTAAATGATAACATCGCGAATATATAGCGTGTATGGTATATACATACTAACAAGCCAGATTCACTCCATTATCAAAAAACTATGATATATATAAATCTTTACTGATGGTGAGTAATGTAATTATAATGTGAGGAATAAAATATGATAGAGCAATGAGTGTTTACAAGACCACATGCATTCTCGTTTTGATGTACATTGTGAATTCCATACAAAAATAGATTTGAAAATGAATGACACTGTATTGCTGCCAAAATAATTCGAATAGCAGTGTGGGCATTGACATTCTTTCAAAAGACATTTAACTGGAGGGAAGTATGATCCATAAAGATTATATTATAACCAATATGGAACCAGCGGGCATGTTTGAAGATATTGATTAATGTTGATGAATATAAAGAGGTGTGCAAGTCAAGACTTAAAATGTAAATGGCGATCCATCCCTTTCGGAGTAGGCACTAAGCATGTATAGTGCCTACTCCGAAAGGGACTTGGCGTGATTATACGTATGCCATATTGAAATAAATCAAAAATCCAGAATTTCTAGCATCAAGAAAATATTCTATTACGTTGAGCGATGTCTCATTATTAAAATGATTGAATCGTTATGTTATCGTTTATTTTTTATTAAATGTTGTAACTCACAATGTCATGTTTCTCTTAGTTTCAACGTAATATCTTAAAATGTATCTAGTAAAATCAAAATCCAATTAAGTTGTAAATTTCTCAGCAAGTACTCATATTAAATCCAATATATCTGCATCATCAGTTTCCACAACAACATCCCCATTGATGTGAAACATAGAACCGTCTCTTGTATTGAGCGCGGTTATCAATAATTGAGAAGGCGAGCCGACCCAAGGCAAGCACGTGTTCACATAATTAACGTACCATGAGTCACCACGTCATGCATGATGCGCGCACAACAACTATTATATCTTGAGCGCATCGGACGACAGTCTAGCGAGTGCATTCAATTTACTAGTAACACGATCCGACACAAAACAAATACTATGGTCTCCCCATCGCGGGTGACGATTTGAAGGGTTTCTTGCGGATGTAATTTAATTTACAAACACAGTTTAATTTAATCGCTAGGGTGCGCCGGAAAAGTTACAGAGTTATGTCGAGAAATCCTAAGTATCACATACTACTACAAAATATGTGGGAAATAACGGATGTAATCAATAGGAAAACGTGACATGCGCTGCCATTAAAATAAAAAGTGCGAGTGCTGGCAAAGAATAAAAAGTAGGAAAAGAATGACAAACTAAGTTCTCTTCTAGTAAGCTATGTGTATGGTCAACGAAAACATAGATTATCATTTCCTTGGACCTACCTCAATGTTAGGTTAACGCACGTGAGCAACTTGTTTGTCTTTGATAAGAATACTTTTTGTCAGGTGTTCGGCCTTAAAAACAGGCAGTCATAACTACAGAGCAAGTCTAGACAAAGCCTAATGAATGATGGTGACTCAGAGATATATTGATCTGCGGATAGATTGACGAACATCAAGGTTGAAATAGAAAGCAATCGTCTAAAACTGCGTATAAATCGAAAGGGAAGGAAAGGAACTTAAAATGATATGATAAAACTCAACATCAACCAATCAATGTCCGTAAGCTAAAATAAAGAGCAGGAAGACTCATTGAATACAGATTCACCAGCACTAATATACCGGCAATTGCGAATGCTGTGCTGGCATGCACCTATATTCTCTGTAACTTCGTCATGATAGTACATTGCCGGTTCCATAGCACTCCGTTATTTTAAGAGGGGAATCAGAGAAGCAATGGGGGAGGTGTGAAGCGATAACAGCGTGGGAGGGGCACTGCTCTAGGGTGTGCCTGCCTCGGGCTTTATGCCAAGTAGAAGCGCCACTGCATCGTCAGTGTAGCCATTTAGTAATGCAGTCGACGGCGATACGCTCGACCTTTTATCTGCCGTCCGTAAGGGCTATTTTGAGTTGAATGAACGAAATGAGTATCATGGTTGTTATGTCGTGTGAATGTCTCGCGCGTAGTCTAGGGTTTTTATGTGAAGCATCTCAAAGTCCGCCGTGCAAAGAATTCGCGCGGATTGTTTTAGTGTATTGTGAGAAATGTTCAGCTTATATTTCTGGCGCTCCATTTGTGTCTTTTCCTTGTGCTTGGTATTTTTAAGACGTTCCAGTGACAGCATTGTCCTTGAGCACTTACACAAATTATAGACCTAGTAGTCATGAAGTAAATCAGTCTTATAAAATTAAAAGTATGCTTTTCCTTAGAACCAGGAATTCAGTGTTGATGGTACTTTCCTTTCTTTACCAAAAAGGCATCAATCTCCGAAATATAACTAAAATAAAATAGTAAGCAGATTTTACTGTAACTAAATCATGAGTTTCTGCTATAATTTTATTTTAAATTAGTTTTGCCTACCTATAATGCTGTGTACACATGTTTTGGGACACAGTTCAGATTATAACCGTTTTTCTGTACCTGTTTATTTCATAGTATTCCGTTTTTTGTGCCTAATTAATAAATAATGATATAGATCTCGATCTCAGGTGCATTTATTACGAGCCGGTGGTAAAATAAACTTTCATAAGTGCCCTGCTAGGACCTAAATTGAATAAACTATTTTTGATTTTGATCAGTGCAGACATGTACGCTTCACACCAATGGAGCGATCACTCCGCACGTAAACAACTCACACACAAGACGCACATTACTCATCCAAAAATATGAGAGGTATAACATCGTCGGGTATTCAAAGTCGTTTATGAACACCAAAGTAATTTAGATCATTTACGCGTGCACGACTGTTGCATGTTGAGTGTAACACATGTTTACGTTTGTATGTCATCAGGGCAGGTGGGTGGTGCTGACTCATCGGCTACCGTGCAGATAACATTTTATCAGTGGTTTTTTGCGCCGATGTTAAACTAAATAATTATTCGTATGAATAAGATTGTTTACGTTACAATGGCGAATGCGAAGCGGTGCAATTGAGTTTCGCGTCCAAGGCCAGTGGCGTAGTCACAGCTTATACGATGTCGCACTATAATTTTATTATAGCCACGGAAATACACTGCTGACTAATAATAAATGTATTCACCAATGAACTAGCAGGTAGCAGAGACTAGCCATCAGTATATCTCATAAACCACGGGAAATGGTATTCGTTTTAGCTATACATCCATATATGTATATAATTTAAGCAGAATGGATAAAACACACTATAATTAAATAACACACGAATTGTTTCCGACAAATTGTTCTTCCAGTTTGACTAATTGGTCCGTAATCATCCGAAGCAAACTGGGCCTTAAAACCAATTACATAAACTAAAATGTACAACACAATATGTAAAATACACTCAATAAACTATATCTTCTATAATGAGTAGGATAATAAAGTGCTCGACTGCATTTGAAGAAACATCTTGCTTATAGTAATGGAATTACGATCGATCAATAAACAGATAGATCCAAAATCAAAATCAAAAATAATTTATTCAGTTTAGGCCCTAATAAGGCTCTTATGAAGGTCTAAATTACCACCGGTTCGGAAAAAAAGCCACCTGAGAAGAACCGGCAAGAAACTCAGTGCTCTGTCTTTTTTTGCATTTAACAATCATTATATAACAATTTGTAACAAAATTCTTCTAGACATTGGTATGAAATTACAAATATCAAAATGAAAGCTACCAAGTTGGTTTTGTCACTGCTTTCATGAAATACATATTCCAACTATTACAATTACCAGGAGCGGGGAGCCACTTGTGCAGAGTGAGTCTATATATTCCAAGCATTTTTATCATTTACATAATCATTAATTTTATAATAGGCTTTATTTATCAAAACTCTTTTGACATGAGTCTTAAACTTATCGTAATTCAATTCGGTAATGGATTGTGGGATTTTATTGTAAAAGCGGACGCAGTTTCCCATAAATGATTTGTTTACTTTTTCAAAATCAAAATCAAAATCAAAAATCATTTATTCAGTTTAGGCCCTAATAAGGCTCTTATGAAGGTCTAAATTACCACCGGTTCGGAAAAAAAGCCACCTGAGAAGAACCGGCAAGAAACTCAGTGCTCTGTCTTTTTTTGCATTTAACAATCATTATATAACAATTTGTAACAAAATTCTTCTAGACATTGGTATGAAATTACAAATATCAAGATGAAAGCTACCAAGTTGGTTTTGTCACTGCTTTCATGAAATACATATTCCAACTATTACAATTACCAGGAGCGGGGAGCCACTTGTGCAGAGTGAGTCTATATATTCCAAGCATTTTTATCATTTACATAATCATTAATTTTATAATAGGCTTTATTTATCAAAACTCTTTTGACATGAGTCTTAAATTTATCGTAATTCAATTCGGTAATAGATTGTGGGATTTTATTGTAAAAGCGGACGCAGTTTCCCATAAATGATTTGTTTACTTTTGTAACACAAGTTGACACAAGATTCTCGACACAAGATCCCTGTTTAGGAACTAGAAAGAATGAGGTTTTATTTCTTCTGGTTTAGGAAGAAAAAAACAAAAGAAATAAGAACAATACATGAAGCGAATGTCGTAAAAACGGTAAAATGGTGGCCAAGCCAGATACTCCCGTAGGACCAGCGAAAGTGGAAAAAATCAATAAGACCCGGTTCATTTCATCGTTAGTTTCCGATAGAAATGAAACAAAATAATTATGTAGTGTATGTAGTACATACTTAAGATATTTATCACTCATTAAACTCAAACATTTGGAAACAATCGGATCTGTGGTTTATCGGTCGGGTATCCTAATTCTCTCTCAGCGCTCTGCTCAAAAACCTATTTCGAAACGGTGGTTTACGTACCAAGCCATGAATTTCGTAAGTGGCTTAATATGGTGCATTTTATTTTTCATTTTCATCAATTTGCTGCTCAATTGAAATGTTTTTATTAGTTTCTTTTTTCTAGATATGATATTCTTATTAGTACATTCCATATTTCTTTTTATTTATAAATTGTCTTGCATTTGACCACCACCTAGCCTGATGTCAAGAAACGATGCGGACTACAATGGAGCACGCTTGCCTAGTAGAAAACGATTCACTCGCGACTTGAAGACACCCAGATAATAAAAACCGCGGAACACCCAAGACTCCGGTACAAAGAAACTCAGGAAGAGTTAATTACAAGTGCTATTGTTGAAGTAGTATGCATCAAGCTGGCGAATATTTTGCATGAATTGTGTGCGTGCCTATAGTGCAGTGATCATCGCGGAGAATAGAACTGGTGATGATGCCAAGTGTCGGTTCACGTCATCATGAGTAATTGTGGCCAGGCCCTAGCTGGATGATTCATGGTCCTTGTTGATTGTTCATCGGGAGCAATTAGCAGGATGTTCACGTGTTGTATGCGCTTACATTGACGTATAGATGTTATAGTTATTGAAAAATGTATGATTGAAATATGTAGTATTTATAGCACATCTGCATCCTTATCTACTAGAGACAGGACCATTAAATGCCACATGCTAGATGAAACCTAAACACTTCTTTCACTTCGTTCATACTGGTTCATCTGAATGTGATCTATGATGCACAGCACGTAGTAGTAAGTAATGTTTAAGCGTGGTAGCGTTAATATTGATAGTGCACGTATTTTAAATTTCAGGTGAAATAAAACATTTGCTTCACTCGAACTGCATTAACAATAGGCAACAATTTTCCAGAGCAGACGTCATAATAAATAAAAGCTGAATTAAAGCGAAAGTTGCTTTTACGTAGATATAGGAGCACAATATATGTACTTAAATTATAAATGGTTTATAGAACTAATAATATTTAACTGACGATAGAGAATGTGTCAAGCAATTTACGTTACGGCCAATAAAAAACAAGAACATAATTTACAACGCTAGTAAACAATGACTTAAAAGAATCACCCACATTAATGATAGGTGTGTGGCTATTATTACAAACCCTATTCTTAGCGCTTACATGAACTGTGTGCTATAAAAAGTAATATAATATTACAGCATAACGATAGACTATAGAATTTCTTTATACCGGCATACCCTTCATGCCAAAGAAAGGGACATTACGTCAATAAGTCGATATTGGCGTCAGTGACAACCTACGCAACCATTAATCCGTTTTAGCCAACCCTCACAAGTCGTGATTTTATGAAACCTTTCACTGACATTCTATTAAAGACGATTGATTCTATAGCTCGTCTGATATGTAATAAGTACTTTTGAAAGTTTAAGAAAAATCTGGGATGTTTTGAAAACATGTCCTAGCCACTCACGTTGGAATTATGTGAGAGATCATGACCAGAATAGGTCTTTAAGAGGCCTATTGGTAGGCCGGTGGTAGTGGTGGTATTTGGGCGTTGTTAGCTTCGATTACGTGCGTGATTAAGGACAGGACAACACCTAGGATTCCTTTAAGAAATCAAAGATTTCTTAAGGCCATAACAACACATTACGACGACAATATATTACAGAGAATTACGATTATGGCTTCAAGTTGTAATACCGACGGACTTGTTTCAACAGTGGGGCCATTATTGTGATTTAACAGATCATTTTGCTCGTTGTTAGGGGAAATATGTGAAGTAAAACGATAATAAGAGCCCATCTCTTTTTATATGAAGACCGGAGTGTCGAAACAAAAATCATACCTACGTATGAAGGCTAACCAAACAAAACGGACATTTGCGGATCTGTTATACTTTCACTACAAACACAAATAGGCCACGAAATCTTCGCTAAGTTCACTTTTATTTCTCGGTGTTTATCGACCAGAGAGAAATAAAAGTTGTTCATACTGAAATCATGATAGCAGAGCTAAATGTTAGCCTCATTTCATTGACCACAAACCAATCAGAAAAAAATACCTACTGTTTAAAATTGTACAGCAGTTTAGAAAACGCAAACCACAACGATTGACTCAATAGAATAACACGTTCAGAAATATATGAATGAATAAACAAAAAACCATTTCGGTTACCAATTTTGCGATGGACATTAGATTTTTTTACCTCTACTACCACTCACTTTTACGACTTGTGATTCTTCGTTTTCACCTACTGTTCCTAATTATTAGGTTTTTAATTACTCAAGGCAGCTGGCCGATATAAGACAAATACCCTATGGTAACCCTATGGTTGAAGCTGGGTAACGAATGGGTGAGCCGCGTATAGCGTTCCTATCGTGGGTATAAATTTGTGAACGTACATTAGTGATTTGGTGAAATCCTGATTGAATATTCTAGACACTGATTATAAGGAGTCACACAACACGCAAGGGCGCGCCGGTGTCGTCGACCCGTCTGCTGATTAGATACACAACTGCAACATTTATTAGCCGACATTGTACATATGACCAGACTATGGCACCAGATGAGTTTCACAATAGAATACCTAATGTTTTTTCATACGATGTAAATGACGACAATGCACAAAAAAGGGTTACAAAGTTATTGATTCACCTATTATTTATTGTAATAAGGCCATGCTTACTTATTAATTACATATTTATAACATTAGTTTATCAATATACATATACAGATATAATAACTTAAACTAGAACAGACACAACATTGGGGCACTTAATATTATTAATGTTGCCGAAACGAAACAATGCATTTAATATTCCCTGGTGATCGTGTTCTGCACATTAGCTTATGCGTGAGTGATATATACTTATAATCCATACATATGTTATAAACGCGAAAGTAACTGTTTGTTTGTTTGCTACCTTTTCAAAACAAAACGGCTTTTCAAGACTAAACAAATGCAGACGATCGCGGTAAACAGCTAGTCTATACAAATAAATAAAATTGAAGTGTCTGTTTGTACTGTCAAAATAACAGCTTTTTACGAAATGCATATGAAAGTAAACACGCTTCTAATGACAAAACAGCAATCAGAATTTTTTTTGTCTGTCTGTTTGTTTGAGGTAATCTCCGAAACGGCTGGACCCATTTGAACGAGACTTTCACTGGTAGATAGCTAATGTTACTGGGCGTAACATAGGCTACATTAATTTTCGAAAAATAATTAGGGTTCCACAAAACGAATTAAAAAACCAAAAAAATTTGAACAAAATCCGAACGGCTGGACCGATTTGAACGAGACTTGCACTGGTAGATCTTCATCGTTCTTGTTATAAAATTGGGAAACAAAAGATTATTCTTAGATAAATACACTATACCCACATTTATTTAATGAATAAAATTTATTCGCAAAGCGTATTTAGACTCGAAACATTGCTAGCGCATAAGGTCTGAACTGAACAATACAAGATTAATTTCATTGTTATAGTTTTTTTTAATGAAGTAGCTACTGTTAATAAAATTAATTTAATTTAATGTGATTTAAAACAAGACCAATTGTACAAGACAACCTATTGTCATCTATATCATTGAATGAGAAAAACTATTTAAAGGCAAAAGTGATGAAGCTGCATGTTTAATACTTGCAGTTTTAATCTTTTTCAAGTTGATAGGCAATATTTTGTTTTTTATTTCTTTGCAGTTTTTTATTAAACATTATTGTGTTTCACCCGTGTGTAACTTGTCTAGAAGACACCTATTGATTGAAACTTGAAGACTCCCAGAAGCTTATAGGGCTTACCTTACAATCCTTGTGCCTGTAGCACCAAGTGCAACCGAAAAGCAGCCCAACTGCTGTGAGAACCAGCGCCAGCGCCGGCACAGCCGCATACGCCTCTGACCCCCAACCCTCATGCAATGTGGTTGGGTCTGGAAGGAATTTGTGAATTTGAGGATATGTCAACAATACTAGCTTTTTTCTGCGACTTTGTCCCCTTGTTTTCAGTATCTCTATGCTAATTTCCTTCAAATTAATGAAAGAAAGAGAAACTGACACACATTCACATTTATAATATTCAACATGGTCCAGAGGACTCACTGTGCTAGCAGCACTACTAGCCCAGCGTATTCTCGTGTAGCACTAGCAACCTTATTTACCACAGAAACAGAACACTACATCAAAGTAGTGTTATTTCACAGCAGTTTTCTGTAAGATGGAGGTACAGTCCCCAGTCGGGTGGCTCCGATTTTAATAGAAAAGCCCATGGGAGATCCCAATTCACCCTACCTCTCTTTTTCAGCTCATGGTGTGATTAATCTCTGTACCTGAGCTTAGAAAAACTCATTGGTATAAAGACTAGCTTTTCACCGCGACTTCACATGCATAGTAATATAATATATGGCCATTGTTACAGTGATTGCAATCTGTAGGTGAAAGATTTTTTTATATTGGTTCAGTTGTTACTGAGTTAATTCATTACCAACAACAATATAAATATTTCCTATTTATAATATTTGTGTAGTATATATAATATATACATAATAAATAATACAACCATATAAAATTTTAAACAAAAAATGGTATTAGAGAATTTGGTATACTTTTAGCAATGATTTAATGATCAACAAGAATATTATATATACTTACTTAATTACTTAAAGAGATACTTAAAGAGAAAGTGGTGATGTTGTGTTTTCCACTGAATAGTCATTTAGTGTTCATTATCTTATTATTTAGTTTAAATGGTAGCCTGCAACATTGTATTTTTATTTATTTATCTACTATATATAAGTCCCTGGTTCACATAGTAACTCTCTGCTGAGTTTGGGGTCAGTTGATGAGTGATAGATGTTCTAATTATTTATTATCAAGAGTAACCTTATTTTCTGCTTCTATCTGCATACATACTCAAAGCCAAGATATATCTATTGCAAATTGATAACACATTCACTCAAGAATCTTTTAGTGTATACCCTATTCAGTCAAGTCAAAATCAAAAAGATCTTTATTTGACTAGACTTTACAGGCAAGCACTTTCAAATCATCAGAATCTACCACCGGATTCGGAAGGTCGGTCTTGCTGAGAAGAATCCGGCAAGAAACTCAGCCATTACTCTTTTAAAAACCAAAAACCAAATTGAAATCTGTTGCATAGTTTATAAGACCTAGCTATACAGATGACAGGAAGTGGCTCTGTTTTATATTAAGTTAAGAAGTAACAAAATATCAAACTCATGAGTGTACAAAATATTCAAGGAATGAATATCTTACCGTTTAGACTAGATTACCATTTACATATTGTAGTCTAACAGAAAAATGAGTTGAAAATATACTTCTGTATACCTTCATGCAGGAAATATGCATTCATTACAAAATTAGTAAGATTATACACCTTGACAAGTAGCTTAATAGAGGATCAATAAAATGTGTTAATGCTATAAAGCACTAATCTTAGACATTCATGTAAGCACCCTAATTTATTAAGTTGATGTTTTAATCTAATAAATAGGATTTGATTTTGATTTAGATTAGCATTTTGGATGAATGGAGGTAGTCTGCATTTTTACAAAATAAACCACATGCATTGTTTTATCAAAAAACATGGGTATATGCCCTAAGCAGATACGGATAAATACATTACAAAAGTCTAAACACAATAGATACTTAATCTAACATAAATACTTATCATTGTTAGATTGAAAGGTTTTCGGCTTTGATTCGGCTTATTATGGGCTATTATAGAAGAGCAGAAAGAAATATTGAAACAATGTATCTCACCATGAGGGTAGGTTCCCGGCGTAGGTCTAACAGGCAATCCATATCCAATATGTGTGCCGGTCAAGGCCACGAATATCACCACCCATATCATACCCATCATTGTCACATTATTTGCCAGGCAGCATTATTTTCCGTTTCATTATTTATCGTTTTCATACATCACAACACAAAAACTATACGTTCCATGACAGGTTTGCACTAAACTAAAATTTAAGGCTTCACGTACGATTATTACACTAAAATCTACACATATAGAGCATTTCAATTCGTGTGAGTATTTCCGGCACTAAAAACTCGTATTTACTGATTAATTAAAAGCTCATTTAGTTAAAAATTGCGCAACCTACAGCTGTAAAGAACTAAAGAACGCCATTTCCATTTTCAATTTTTCTGAGGTGAGTGTTGCTATATGTTTGTTTAGATTACGTATACAGATTACCAACTCGTAGAAAGATTTTTGAAGCTTTGGACTTGAATAAAATAATAATAATTTCTGAGAGTATTTTTTCCAAAGCAAAGTGTACTTTCCGTGTATTTTCTTTACGAATTTATCAACTGAATGAAGAAACCTTAAAATTGTACAGTCTTATTTGTTATGAATTGGTTGCTGTATCTTTTGATCCACCAAATTGTATTCTTCTTCTTCTTCTTCCTAAGTATGGCAATCAATCCCTTCAGGGACTATTTTTGCCAGTGTCGAGTGTTAGAGAATTTTCATGTTGCAAAATTTCTCGTGTTTGCCGCATTAAAATGCCTAGTGTCATGCATTCTAACGCCCAATGGAGTTTCTGGAGACAACCCACGGCAGTAGCAGATCGTAACACGTCTTTAGATTAGAGGTAACCTATTGACCAAAATGATAAATCACTTAACCCAAAAGTCGTATTATGGCATTATTTCCAATGCTCCTATAAATCAGTCACTAAATGAAACTTTACTGCACATATCGACACCAAAAATACACATTAAAGATCACTATAACACAATTTACGACACACTGGAAAAAATCTCAACCGCTCCGCCTGATTCCCGCCAAAAACTCTCTCAATTGTATTCTTATTCACTACAGTATTTAAATGATCCTACGCACGTAAACATTTTACGATTTTTACGCTTGCTTTTTGTCTGCATCACAGCACAGACGATAGTCCATTTTTTTTATAAAAGAGCAATGTAATAAGTAGGCAAGTACTTTGCCGTTTCTTAATTTTTAATTAACTTAATTCTTATTTCTTAATTTTTCTTTAATGGTCGCCTTTATTAGTAAAGCGGGCCATACACGTTGCGTGAATACACTTGAATGTCGTGGTCGTAAAGCGGTCTGTGTGTCCGTCTGCTTTACGACCAATACATTCACGATCCAACCTGTCGCATAAGACCAATATCCGTGGGACAGTCCGTACGACCGTCGCAACGTGTATGGCCCGCTTTAGTGAAGCTAGATTGTCAGTTGTCACTCCAAAATCAGTCAACAGCGGTCAATCAACAGTCAGTCTGCTGTCAAACCGTGTCAAACAAAAGTGAAAAACAAAAAAAAAAACAACGGAAATTGCCGAAGAAAACTCGAAAATTATGTTCTAAATCCGAAAATCTGTCATGTATCCCCATAAGCAAATAATTATGTATTACCTATGCCAACAAAAATAAATACAAATAAAATCCGGCACGAATGCTCGTAAACTTTGGCTCGAATTAATAACCTCAAAACACATGTACGGTAAAATTTGTGTATTGTTTAATTACCGAGTAGTAGCTAGATTAGTTAGCATACGTTCCTCATCCAATGCTTCTAAGAAACTATTGGAATTTATAGCCAAAATGCCGAAATCAAATTCGGGAAGAATAGCTGAAGCGCAGCGCCAAAGACAACATATTGCGAAAAAGTGTGAAAAGTACGGACCTAGTACAGTATACCTTCAGGTGCTGGGCTCCGGCGCCCGAGGGGCTCCCAACACTCTCTACCTCTTCACTGATCAGAAACGGTAACATTTTTTAAAAATTATAATCAGAAACTTCTCTGTATTTGTTTGGGCACTCTTAACATAATGAATATGGGTACAATCCTTCATTTTTAATGAGGGACAATCTAAAACTTAAAGAAAAAAAAAACTAACCTAATATAAAAAAAAAAAAAATAAGTACAATCTCAATTAAGTTAATAGTTTAATAATACTTTTAAATCTTTTTTTTTGCTGGTTATGAAAAAATAGCTCTCAAAGTATCTATAATATTATGTTTCAAGTATGTTGCAATAATTGTATCATAATCCATAGTTTGAAATAGTTTTAAGTACTTTAGTTTCCATCTGCATTCATTATTATACCCGCTGGGGTTATTTATGGCAGATCATTAAATCTCAAATGATTTCATCACATATGAGTTTGGCAGATGACTTACTTACAAATCACTCGAAGTTCCTGCTAATTATCCATACTTTTAACCTTTTAGTTACTTATTCAACTGTGGAGAATGCACACAGCGGCTAGCCCATGAACATAAGGTCAAGCTGTCTCGTCTTGAACACATCTTCATAACAAATAAATCGTGGCGCAATATTGGAGGGCTGCCGGGCCTTTCACTCACACTACAAGATGTTGGAGTACCGAATATCACACTTCATGGACCCGAGGGATTGGTATGTTAACTAGTTCACTAGATAGAGGTTGGTGCTCATTCTGTTGTACAAAATCATTAATCTAAACACATTTGACAGGACTAAAAATATTGGCATCCTTATTTTATCCTGCAAATAAGAAAGGGATTGCAAGACTTTTTACTCCCGTCAAATTAGTTTAGTGAACAGATTCTCTCGGTTTACTCTGAAAGGGAATTCAATGGCTGATATATTTGTATGTTATTATTCAAAGCTTGCATAAAAATAAATAAAATGATTCATAGTTCATGCCATCTGCATTTACTTTTCAGGATGAACTTTACAATGCAACCAAACGATTTGTGATCATGAAAGACATGAATGTAACAATGGCAAAATGCAGTCCCAGTGAAGATTTTGAAGACAATGTTATGACTGTAAAATATGTCTTACTGTAAGTTGAGTGTGTCACTTTAGTTTGATTGCCAGTCTGTCTATACTCATTATGAAGAGGAAAGATTTGTCTTTTTATTTGTATGTTTGTATTGAATAGGCTACAAAACTACAGGACCAATTCCAAAAAATCCAAAATCCCCGTGAGAAAGCTACACTATCACTGAGTAACTTAGGCTAATATATA
This sequence comes from Falcaria lacertinaria, assembly GCA_951449985.1. Classification (NCBI taxonomy): domain Eukaryota; kingdom Metazoa; phylum Arthropoda; class Insecta; order Lepidoptera; family Drepanidae; genus Falcaria; species Falcaria lacertinaria. The sequence goes on along the minus strand of OX602119.1, from coordinate 2,022,315 downwards.
TTATACTAGCTGCCCGCCCCAGCTTCGCACAGGTAGACAAAATGTTTGAAAAATGTCTACCCATGCGAAGCCGGGGCGTACCACTAGTTGGAAATATTAACACAAAACTATGACAATGCCATTCAGAAACACTTGTGGCAATTGCACAATAGTGTGCCTGTGCATGATACTGTGTTATTTTTTTTTTTAATTATTTTAATGTAGGTATGTCTAAAGATATATTATTCAATAAAAATAAAATATGGGGTTGGCGTGCAATGCTACTAGCAAAAACCCCTAAAAATGAGTATATATAAATATAATAAAATCAATAAAATAAAATCATAATACATTTTTAAGGAATAAGTCTAATATAAAATAATTTTATATACAGTGGTCCTCACGACAATCTCCTGGTAGGCAAAGAAAAACCAGCCGCCAAGAAACCAAAGCTAGACACAGCTTCGGAAAGGGAGTATGAAGAATTTATCCACGATGAAACTGATTACTACAGAGCAGAAGTACGCCACATCGAAACCAGTACTAGCCGAAATAGATATGTAAAAGAGAAACCCAAACCGAAAGTTACACTGGAGAAAGGTATTCTAGTTCTTATAAACTTTGAATTAGGAATTTGAAAACAGGAAAAACTGTATTGATGAATAACCATACAGTTTGCTTAGTAATTAAAGTGGTTATTTTTGACCAATACCAGGCATGCAATACCAAGAGGTACTCAAATGTGTCAATCTTATAATGAAAGAGATTTTTTAATACCACTAAAGTGGCAAGTAAGCATACTGCTCACCAGATGGTAAGCGGTTACCCTAGCCAATGGATGCTTGCCACACCAGGTATCACTAGAAACCACCAGGAGGGAGCTCATTCGACAAAGAAGTTTCAATGTTAGTAAGAGACAGGTATCCATACTACCAAGCTCAGTGCATTCTTTAGGACGTCTAGAAACTATTAAATACACTAAAAAGTTTTTTTTTTATTATAAAATAATAATTTTACCTAAACTATACTCTATTTGATATACAGATCCAATGAAGAAGAAGACAGAAAAGGTTTTACACGAGCTGCAGAAGAAAACTCATTGTTCTGTAGCATACATATGCACCTTAAAGGTATTGTTAAATTAATTACTCGGCCCGATTTTCCTATGCAATACCATTAAGATTGTGTTTTGATATGAAACCTTGGCGATTGCTTCACCAACAAGAGCCTAGTTGTTGAATAAATGATGATGATGATGAAACCTTAATTTACCAATTAGATGTACATTCTCGGAATTAAAAGTGTTGAAAGCCTAAAATTTTATATTTTTGTACCATCTTTCACAAACAAAATTACATAAAAAAGCATACTGTTAACTTATAATGTTGAAGGCAACTTTTCTCTGCCACTAACCTTTTACTCTTAATGTTAAATTTTTTCAGAAAAGACTAGGCACCCTGGACTTGGCCAAATGCGTGGAGCGTGGCGTGAAGCCTGGCCCAATGTTGGGCCAACTGAAGAGTGGGCACGACGTAGTGTTGCCCGACGGAACACTCGTGCTCTCCAAGGATGTGAAGACACCCGATGACCCTGGACCGGTGTTTATAGGTGAGCTGAATATTCAAAAGAGTTTGCAACTCATATGTGAATAGCAAACTCTTTGGAATATTCAACTTCTGTTCAATCAAATCAAATTTGGAACAAACTTCCCGATTATATTATTTTTCTCTGAGGCGTATTAGCTTTAAATATTTAAAATAGTTTATGATTTATTTCCTTGGGTAAAAATTGGTAACTTTAATATTTAGATTACTTTCCCAGAGACAGTTCCTATATTCCAGCATGTACTGTATACTTACTTTGTAATATTGAATTGTATGTTACCAAAATAGAAAGCATACAGACCACTACGTAGTAAGAATGTAACCAAAGCTTAAAAAATAAGAGGTTGCAATACCAGGGTTGTCATCACTGGCAAGCCAGACACTAAAAAGGTTTTTTTATTTGCAGTGATAGATGTTCCCGAGCTGTCGTACCTGAAGGAAACCGAGTTTTCAGCGCATTTTGACAACTCTGTCAACCCCGCTGAAAACGTACCGAGTGTCATAGTGCATTTGACCCCACCTCAAGTGCTACACCACACTTCGTAAGTTTATAGCGGCCCGCCCCGGCTTCGCACGGGTAGACATTTATCAAATATTTTGTCTACCCGTTTTTAGACTTCTTCAGGCATTTTAAAAAAAAAATCTCTCCGTACCTCCATCCTCGTACTTCAAGGAATATTCTAAAAAAAGTTTATGAGAAATCGGTTCAGCAGTTCTCGAGATTTGAGCTTAGCAACACATTTAAAGATTCATTTTTATATTATAGAATATACTAGCTGTCCCGACAGACGTCCTGTCTTATATAGGCATTCATATGTCAAATACACCTTAGGAAAAAGGACCGTTAGTTTTTCTCTAAATTAATAACGAGCCGATTATTAATAAAAAAAAATCATAATGACCTTCTCGTAACAATAAAATGTATTTATTTATTTAATTCAATAGCGAAATAAGATTTAGCGAAATCGAATCTATTCGTTCACGCGTGATGCCTTGACCAAGGGAAATAAGGAATTCATTTTTATATATATATTGACATACTATTATGTTTAGTTAAAAGTCTTATACACATCCAAAACGCGTGAATCCAGACGAAGTGGCGGTCAAATGCTAGCTTTTAAATAAATAGACTAGATATACAAAACGGTTTTGGATGTGTAACATTTTTCTTCTCGCTTTCCTACAATTTGTGGGAACGAGTTCGTGAAACGGGATGGAAGTATGTTACAGATAGGCGGCGAAGCGCTATTTGATTTAAACAATAAGGTAGAGTTGGCCATCAGGTGGTACCAACCCATTTTTATTCAGGATATAATGTTAAAGTTGCTAATTACGCGAGATGATAGATGTGACACATCATATGCGACTACTGTACCAAGATAGCAAGAATATATCGACTACGTGTTCCAAAACGTAACTCTTTAAATGTCAAATGTTCATACGACTTTTTAGTTCCAATTTTCACCGCTGCGCGGTTCATTTTTCCATACAAAAATAATCGAAAGTTGTTTTTGCTAAGGCCAAGGCTGAAAGGCTCGTTATTTTTCCTTAGGTACCGTTCATTCATGGCAAAGTTCGGCCCCCGTACGCGGCACTTGATCCTGAACACTCAGAACTCTTGCCTCGGCTCGGAGGCAGTGCACCGCACGCAGCACAAGCTTCACCTTCTAGACGCTGATATCTTCCCTCTTCTACGAGACGCGAGCGTGCCCGCCGTGTGGAATGCCCATCCTCCCCTGCCGAAGACCAATAGCCCTGTGAGACTAAAAGGGCTTGAAGAACTTAAAAACAAGGTAATTCACACTACTATGCTTGTTCTAAATGCTTCTTAAATGTGTCCATACTAATATTATAGATGCGAAAGTAACTTTGTTTGTTTGTTTGTTTGCTTGCTTTTAACGATTTAACGGGTGTACGGGTGTAATGAAATTTGGCAATGAGATAGATTATGACCTGGGGAAGGACAGGCTATCTTTATCTAGAATCACCCGGGGAAACTGCGAGTAAAATTTGTAAGATGTAAAGAATAGCGTTTTTCTTGAATGCATGTGAAGAACTCAAGAATTTTGTTCTGTCAATTGAGCTTATCTCTTTTATTTTATTAATGGATGGGTGTACATATAAACATCCATACTGATATTATAAATGCGAAAGATTGTGTGTGTGTTTGTACCCTCTTCACGCCTCAACGGCTGAATGGATTTCCATGAAATTTTATTTATTTATTTAATAATTGCACGTGTATTACATGGTATACATACATTCTATAATACACACCCTGCAGGGCACAGCGATTGGGAGGAATACGCTAAGTGAGCATTCATTACATTATATAATAAACCTGTTTTAATCATACAAATCAATATATTTAATTTTATTTATCTACTTATCTACTTAGAGGTATTCATATTGTTTCTTCTATTATTTTATTTCTATCATCTAAATATTCTTGAAAAGAGTAATAGCATTTGTTATTTAGGAGAGTTTTTATCAATTGTATGTATTTATTGTAGTTATTTTCTTTTTTTATATTATCAGGTAACTTGTTGTATATTTTAATTGCTGTAATTAGTGGGCTTTTGGCGTGAAGTGTTAATCGGGAAGAGGGAAGCTGCAGTTGATTTTTGCGTCTAAGCATATATTTTGTGGGTACATGTTCGCATTTAGTAAACAACTCGGGATATTTTCTTATATATATATACATGGCAAGGTTAGTATTTTGTGTTTTTTTATAGATTGGCTTACAACTTTCTGTATTTTTTATGTTTATATGCGAATTAGTTTCTTTTGTAGGGTGAGCAATTAGGGAGCATCTGGACTGTTTCCCCATAGTATGATGCCATAGCTGAGCCAAGAGTAAGCGTATGCGTAATAGGTGGTCAATGCAGTTTGGAATTTCGTAGATTTTTTAATTTCTCTGAGAGCGTAAACGAATTTAGAGATTTTGGATTTTATTTTTTGTATGTGAGGCTTCCAGTTTATGTGCTTGTCTATTGTTATACCGAGTAGGGAGAATTCTTTTACATTTTCTAACTGTTTGTTGTCGAATTTAATATTTATGTTTAAGGGTAGTTTTTGATGAGGATGGAATGTAATGATTTTAGTTTTGTCAAAGTTTATGTTCAGATTGTGTTTATTTAACCATGATTTAGTCTTGTGAAGGACTGCATTGATTTTGTCATTTATGTGTGTATTAGTTTGGCATGATGTAATTAACGATATATCATCTGCGAATAAGACGCACGGAATGAATGAAGGTAGCTTATATTACATTGCTTAACCCGGAAAAATGTGTGTTTCCCGAAGGATAGTAGATCCATGAGGGCGAAGCCGCTGGTAAGAGTATATGTGTGTGATTTGTAAACGATTCTTTATATAAAATAGCATGTTTCATTTGAAGAATATGGACTGTATTTATAAAATACTTTTGATGTTCTCCAGCTATTGATAGAAATATCAAGTCTTCTGTGCATCTGTTTTTGTATGTCTTGTGTTTATATGCGCAGTGAAATTACCGTTTCTTTCATCAATACTTTTCATATTTCATATCTGCATTAACATTTTTGTTATATCTTTATTCAGACAATACATCCATCTATTATTCGGTCTTCCAGTATATTCATAAATCTCTATTAAGTTATAGCTGATTCCTCGGCTTTCATGCCCACATAACGAGTAACAGTTCCTCGGAAGTTTTTCTCAATGTAATTTTAATTAACTTCCTAAACCCATGTCCTCTCGTCTACACTGTTCTCACGACCCAAACAACAGGTCTTAACACTTGCAGTGTATATTGCGGTTAGTTTTTTTGTGCACTATGTATATCTACAGCACAGCACACACAAAAGTGCTTCAAAACACACAAAATCGCTTCATCATTTAGCCTTAAATTAATTTGTGGTTTATGTTATACATTGTTGGGGGCTCACGCATGGCATGCACGCTGAAGACCAGCATAATGATGTGTTTAGATTGCGCTGGCGCAGTTCCAGAACATAATAAACATGGAGGGGCCGTGCAAGGGTGACGGCCACGCCGGCTGCCTGGAGGACGTGGACTCGCAGTGCAAGCTGGACATGGTGGCGGGGCGCACGCTCACCATGTTCCACCTGAGGCCCAAGAGGCAACTCGACAGGTAACATCATCCCTAATCTCCTTTAAGAACAGATTGGATAAGGAAGATATCTCCAAGCTATTTGATACACACGCATCAGCTAATTAGCTGCTAGTGTGTCTTACCAAATAATAATAATAATCATACACATAGGGGCTTGTTAGGGTTCCCGTACGGTAACCAACGGAACCCTATTACTAAGACTTCGCTTACCATCCATCCGTCCGTCCGTCTGTCTGTCTGTAAGCGGGTTGTATCTCATGATCCGTAATAGGCAGGCATTTGAAATCTTTCCAGATGTATATTTCTGTGGCCGCTGCTATAAGAATAAATAATAAAAAAGAAAATAAATATAAAATAAAGGGGGCTCCCCTACTAGAAACGTGAATTTATGCTCATTTTAATAATGGCAACAAGTAGAAGCTTGAAATGCTCGAATAGAGTTTGTATTGCCAAATATAAAAAAAAAAACTATTTGCGATTGGTGCAATAGCCGTGTCTAAGGATCCAACGGTTAAGTTTGTCATTAGCAAAATTTAATTTTTAATTAATAAAAATAAGAAAAAAAATAATTAAATAATTTAAGGGATAAGCTTTAAAATTATGTTTTTAGTACGAAACCCGCGGTGTGCGAGTTCATTTATATAATAGCCAACATAACCTGTGTTACTTTGATCCCCAGGGCAGCCGAACCAAAACTTCACATTCAAGACTACATCGAAGAAACTATGGATGTCGATGGCTTTGTAGGCAGCTTAGAGCAGTTCCGACGGCTGGTAGACGGCATGCGGTACGCTAAAAGCGACTCTCAGCGGGAGTACCCAAAAGTTGTTTTCCTGGGAACCGGATCCAGTGTACCGAGCAAGACTAGGAACACTAGTGCAATAGTTTTACAAATTGAGTAAGGGCGTTTTAAATTACTTCTATACTAATCTACATCTACACTATCTACACTAGTCTACATCTACATCTACACTAATATTATAAAGAGGAAAGATTTGTATTTTTGTGGGTTTGTATTGAATAGGCTCCGAAACTACTGGACCGATTTCAAAAATTCTTTCACCGTTAGAAAGCTACATTATCACTGAGTAACATAGGCTATATATTATACTAGCTGCCCGCCCCGGCTTCGCACGGGTAGACAAAATAATTGATAAATGTCTATGCTCCGAAACTAATGTCTACCCGTGCGAAGCCGGGGCGGGCAGCTAGTAATATTATAAAGTGGAAAGATTTTTATTTAAATGTGCATGTTTGTATTGAATAGGCTAAGAAACTACTGGACCGATTTCAAAAAATCTTTCACCGTTAGAAAGCTATATTATCGCTGAGTAACATAGGCAATTTTCTTATACTAGGAATCGCAAATATGTATGTATAGAATGTTGACGGCTGCTGCCGCTTTGACGCCCTGGCCTTATTTATAATATGTTGGGTGGTCTGAATATTACGACACTAGACATTAAAAGAGTGCAGCTTAGTACGATGCGGCTGGTTCTTGCCTACTCTAAACCCCTCCCAAAAATAGATGAACTAGTCTTTAACACACTTTCCATGGTGGTCGTGTGGTTGAAGCGACCACCTGTCATCCGATGGGCATAGGTTCAAACCTCGGCGGCCCCGGCGACTTGGAAAAAAGTCATGTACCAATGACTATTTCCATGCTTAAGTACAGTGATTAATCACAACACGAGCTTAAAAAGACAGGTAGGGCGAAATGGGATTTCCTGTTTTACAGCAAGAATCTTTTGTATGGATCAGATCAGTTGTCAGTATTTCTGCTTCAGAGCTTAAATAAGATCATAATAAAAATAAGACATTTTTTTTTGTTAGTGAGACATCTTCGATGCTGATGGATTGCGGTGAAGGCACTTTTGGACAACTAGTGCGCTTCTTTGGGCCCAAGAAGGTGAACGGCTTCCTGCGGACTTTGAAGGCTATCTACATCTCGCATCTGCACGCTGACCATCATATTGGTATGTGACGTCATTCTGATTCCAATATGGCGGCCGCCGCAAGAATGCGATTTATAATTTCCACATTAAATCGTATGATATGGGTGTGAAATGAAATTGCTCGATGAGCGAAACATCCGTTTCTTGTTAATCAATGTGTTAAATGTCTGTCTAAGCTTATAATATCCTCAATATTTGAAAAGCAACACTTACCTAAATATAAAAATGAAACCCAATTCTTATAGTCATTAGGAAATGATTTCGACAAGCCAGGGTGTTTTTTACCAAATTTTACACCCTGTCCTCCAATTTAGATCTTATTTTTTATACGGGGACTGAATCGAGAGTATTCTTTTCTTAGCTATTATTTTTGAAGTATTGTGATTCAGGGTGTTATATATTTTTTAATTTAGGCAAGTTATTTCGTAGGGTTGATCGGCGTGCTCCAAGCACGGCGGCAGGCGTGGGAGGAGAGCGGCGAGACGGGCCCGCCGCTGTACCTGCTGGCGCCCGGCCAGATCGTCACCTGGCTCACGCTCTACGACCAGCAGTTCGAGCGGATACGCGCAGAGTTCACGCTCATACCCAACCAGAGTCTGGTGAGCACACACCACACTACACCACACCACACTACACCACACTACACCACGCTACACCGCACCACGCCACGCCACGCCACGCCACACCACGCCACACCACGCCACACCACATCACGCCACACCACGCCACACCACACCACACCACACCACACGACACGACACGACACGACACGACACCACACCACACGACACGACACGACACGACACGACACGACACCACACCACACGACACGACACGACACGACACGACACGACACGACACGACACGACACGACACGACACGACACGACACCACACCACACCACACCACACCACACCACACCACACCACACCACACCACACCACACCACACCACACCACACCACACCACACCACACCACACCACGCCACGCCACGCCACGCCACACCACGCCACGCCACGCCACACTACACTACACCACACCACACCACACCACACCACACCACATCACATCACATCACATCACGTATATACAAGTTGGAACTATTTTATTAACCAAATACTAATCCTCGATACGTCCAAGGCCATATTTACCCATAATTCCGCCTTGAGGCACCGTGATAATGTAGCCCCATTATCTTTAGTTTAGTCAGCTGCAAGAGGGCTGCATGAGTGTATGTGTGTGTGTTTGTCAGCTGCAAGAGGGCGCGGGGCACGGCGAGGTGTCGGCGGCGCTGCTGGCGGGCCTGGGCGTGCAGCAGCTGACCACGTGCCTGGTGGCGCACTGCCCCAACGCCTTCGGGCTCGCCGTGCTGCTCGACCACCACCACAAGATCACGTACTCCGGCGACACCATTCCCTGCGAGGAACTCGTTAAAATCGGTAAAATACACTGTACTTTCAGCTTTTACTTTCTGTAAGCGGCAGTCATTTCTGTTTTCCTAGCGTTTGGTATGTAGTATGCGTAACGTAGGTACGTATTACAAAAAATGTTGTGTTCTATTACCTGCTGGTTCCCATAGTACAAGCTTTACTTAATTTGGACTAGATGGCGGTGTGATATAATTAAGTCCGAGAATTTAATAGTAATTGACCTTAAATAAATTTCTAGTCTTTAAGAAAATAAATTTTCTACGTCAGAAGGCGTAGAAATAGGTTGACATCGTCCTAAAATTGTGAGCGTTTGTTACTAAGGCATCAAGTCGAACTTTCCAGATATATTATATGTCAAACAAATTTAATCTTTACTTTGACGCGATAGTAGCAAGTGCGTATCCATTCTGTTCGTATATGTATTGTTTGTGAGTCGTATTTTAATTTATAGAAATTTTTAACGCAGTCGGTTTTCCAACTCTTCCTAATTTTTTGGCAAATTTTACTCGATAGAATTTATTTCATATTTTAAGCACTTTTAAGCAGCGTTTTTAAATTGTATGTATGTAAAGGTGAGAACTCGACCCTGTTAATCCACGAGGCGACGATGGAGGACGAGCTGGCCGAGGAGGCCCGTGTGAAGATGCACTCGACCACGACGCAGGCGATCGACATCGGGCGGCAGATGAACGCGCGCTACACGCTGCTCACGCACTTCAGCCAGCGGTACGCGAGGCTGCCGCGACTCAACGCGCACATACTCAACGACAACAGCAGCGTGGGCATCGCCTTCGACAACATGCAGGTCTGTCCTCTACATTATAATAGATATAAAATTCTCGTGTCACAGTTTTCGTTGCCATACTCCTCCGAAACGGCTTGACCGATTTTGATGAAATTTTGTGTGCTTATCCGGTATCTATGAGAATCGGCCAACATCTATTTTTCATCCCCATAAATGCAAAAAAAAATTGTCCACACGAGCGAAGCCGGGGCGGGCAGCTAGTATTATAATAGAGTCTACACGCACTCGTCGAGAAAAAAAACAAAATTATACATGAACAACTCCAAGATAAAAGTAGCCTATATCCAGCTTATAAGCTCCACGAGGATACGCTGGGCTAGTAGTAATGCTGCTAGCACAGTCAGTCCTCATCAACAAAAATGGTTGGCAACCCGTTAGTGATACCCCTGGTATTTCTAGCGGCTATAGGCTACGGTGACTGATTATCATCAGGTGGGCCGTATGCTTGTGTGCCAACTTAGTGGTATAAAAAAAAAACCTACGGCGAACTGAGTGGCCAGAGCAGGCATCAGTGCCGGTAGCATGAAATTTTTCGACAACGTTTTCGTATCGCCTTCGACTATTTTTGTTTTGAAAATGAACAGCGCTGCGGCGGTGAAAAGTGGAACTAAAAATTAGTATGACAATTTAGTTACGTTGTCGACAATATTCCTGCTACCGGCTCAGGACTGTCTCAGTCGGGAACTTGTGAAAATTGAAAGAGCGGGGTTCAAATTGGACAGGCCTGACAGTCGATTGAATAATATAATTATTTTTATTTGTTGTGTAGATTACGATGAGCGACCTAGAGTTGCTGCCGCACATGTACGCGCCGCTGCAGCTGATGTTCGCCGAGCACTGCGTGGAGATGGAGCTGAAGGCGGCGCAGCGCGCGCGCCACAAGCTGCGCGCCGCCTCGCAAGCCGTCACCACCGGTACGTGGCCGCGCAACACACACACCGACACCGACACCGACAACGACACCGGCAATGACACCGACACCAGCAGCGATCAGCGTACTTGACTGCACACCCACATTTTGTCTAACACAATTTCAGTAATTGCAATGCTAGATTTAGAGGCCTGGAAGCCCTGGGCAACAAAGGAGTGGGGACCTATAATTCATTTACAATAATTATAATTTAAAAGTAGTAGATATTTTTTGATATATATTTTAACATCGGAATTCTAAAGTATAGTTTTTCCAAATCTGTATTATTGGGCCCTTTCTTGTGGACGCTCCAGGGCTGTAGCCCCGGATGCCCTAAATGCGGCCCAGCGTATCGGGCATTTACGACATAGGTATTTTGCGTGTCTGAATTTTATGCGCGCCTAGCATTTTATGCGCGCCTAGCATTTTTGCGTGAATTGTCAATGATACTATATGTGTAAAAAGTGTAGATATGTTATCTGAGGTGGATTCAACTTTTACAAGTGGCACTCTCACGCGCACCTAGTACCATAACGTAATACTGTAGGCGTGGACGGCATGTCACAATTAACGGGAGTAAAAAGAGAAAAAAAAAGTTGTGCTCGTGGCACCTGTCATGGCTGTCATTCCGAAATAGAACAGAGACGTCGGATTTAAAATGTTTTATTTGTGCAAAATAGTCATGAAAATACATATACTTACGAATGATGTGTAATTCCTTGACTCCGGAGCGAATATGAGCCAAGGTAAGACAACCAGCTTAGATTTATATTCTGCTCGCGGAGCGTCTATAACATATCTACACCTTTTAACTTATAATATCATTATGCATTGCATTTTGCGTAACCGGCGACGTATTTTGTAAGAAAATTGCAATCATTCTCACGTATACATGAATTTTTCGACGTAGCAGCAACGTAAAAATACTTACCGCTGTTGACGTCACATTGATTACAGTATTTTTACAGAATATGAACCCACGTTAGCTCCGTCAGTGTTGTGTGAGAAGTATATTTCGCAGAATGTATTATTACAATAGATGTTGATAAGCTGGGCCAATCACGATTAGGCAATTGTAGACTATTCAAAGTGACGCCGTGGAACTGATGTAAATAGAGTTGAAATTATGTTTTGTTGTCAAATGGAATGACGTAGCGTTTAAATTCATATTTTTATATGCAAGTAACTATATTCTATAAAGGTGACAAGTTTACATACTGTATATAAGCGCTGACTGTTCCTTGCTTGCAATAACGTAACGTAACTTAACGTAACGTAATATAACGTGACGTCTCCGGCGCGTAGCCAACGTTATATTGAGAGGAGTCGCTGTGCTAACAGCGTAAGGGACGAACAGTTCCCCTATGAACTTTAAAAACTAGCGTGGCATAGTATATTCAGATTTCATAAATGTTGTGAGATAAATCTAATACGTATATATATATTTATTATATAGAAGACGGCATTAGTTGAATATCTATCTATATTGAATCTTGAAATATATAATTGTCGTATGCTTAGCCTTTATATATGATGGTCTGTTAAAATACAATTATGTTATGACGCTGCTCCAAGTTGAGTTGTCACTATGTTTAGATGAAAATGGTGCCAATTATCTTGTTCGTCTCACTAGAATAAAACTAAACGAAATGATTCACCCTGTTCAGTAGCGGAAGCATGAATAATTTGCGACAACGTTACCAATCGCGTTCGACTATTTTTGTATTGAAAAATGAACAGCGCTGCGGCGTTGAAAAGTGGAACTAAAAATTTGTATAACAATTTTGACATATCGCGAGTAACGTTTTCGAATACGTGCTCGAAAATTTATTTTTGACTACGTATTTGAAAACGAAACTCTAAAATGTCAAAATTTCATACGGATTTTAGTTCAACTTTTCGCCGGCGCGGCGCTATTTGTTTTTTCATTTTTCAATGCAGGGATATTCAAATCAATACAATTACGTAGTCGTTAAAAGAAAAAAGTTGTTCTTTCTAAAACTAATGTTGTTTATTGAAATTTAATAGATTGTTCTGACAGGGCTTAATTTGATTTTGACACCATTAAAGTATAATTTAAGGTAGTTGTGAGAAGATAATTGGCACCTTCGCTTGGTTTTGTTTACTTATAAACTGCTATATTTATTTTAAGACGAGTACAGAATAGATGTGTTAAATAGTCTTTATTTAGTCGATAGTTTTAGTTACATTTGTGATAAGTTGAAATAAATAGTTTGAAAGTTGAATGTACTGTTGTTTGCATTGGTCACACCCTAGTTAGTAAACCCTTTAGTATTGATAGTAATATGTATGTAAGTACCTACCTCTTATATGTAAGTATATTCACATATATGTTTAAAATGTAGCAGACGTGGGTCCACGGGTCGCAGTAAAATTTTGACAGGGGTCTACAAGAAAATAAGTTTGAGTACCTTTGGTTAACAACACAACATTTTGTGTCTTTTTTATACCACGGTGGCACAAAAGCTTACGGGCCACCTTATAGGTAGAGTGAATTGGGATCTCCTTGGGGTTTTCCCATTAAATTTGGAGCCGCCCGGCTAGAGACTGTATCTCCACCTTACAGAAAACCGCATTCAAATAACACTACTTTGATGTAGTGTTGTGTTTCTGTGGTAAGGTGTGCCACGAGGATAGTCTACGCTAGTAGTATTGCTGCTAGCACAGTGAGTCCTCATGGTTTGCAACGCGTTAGTGATACCCCTGGTATTGCTAGCGGCTATAGGCTACGGTGACTGCTTACCATCAGGTGGGCCGTATGCTTGTGTGACACCACAGTGGTATAAAAATAATGCATATGTTGCCTAACTGTAAGCAATACTGGTATTAAGCGTGTAACAACCAACAACAGAGACGAACAAGCCGCTTGGGTACACGAAAAGCTCGAACAGTAAGCTTCGCAAGCCCACCGTCTCCCCCGGACCCATGGGGCGAGTCGCGTCCGCTTCAGCCGCCAGCCCTCACGGCAGATACAGGGAGAGCAACGCTTCCAGTAAGTACTCTTTCTTCTTCTTCTTCTTCCTAACTATGTCAATCAATCCCTTCAGGGACTATTTTTGCCAGTGTCGAATGTTAGATAATTTTCAAGTTTCTCAAATATTTCGTGTTTGATGCATTAAAATGTCTAACGTCTTACATTCTAATGCCCATTGAAGTTTCTGGAAACAGTACACAGCAGTAGCAGATCGTTACATGCTTTTACGTCAGAGGTAACCTATTGACCAAAATAATAAATTACTTAACCCAAAAGTCATATTATGGCATTATTTCCAATATTCCTATAAATTAGTCATTAAATGAAACTTTATTGCACATAACGACACCAAAATTCACATTAAAGATCACTACAACACAATTTACGAGACACTGGAAAAAATCTCAACCGCTCCGCCTGATTCCCGCCAAATAAGTACTCTATATGCACCACTCGCGTAGGAAAGCTGGGGACTTTCCACTCTACTGCCTTAAAAATAAGGTTATGTTTTTTTCTTGTGTTTGTCTGTTACATTGACTCGTTCTCTAATAAGGCTTGGTCTTAAATACTTATAAGGAGACGTTAGATGTTTTTTTTAATAAAACATACCTACAACTAAGAATAATATAAATTCATATATTACATCCTATATGTTAATCAAACTTATAAGCTACCTCCATTGGAAATTTCATGCAAATCTATTCAGACGTTGAGGTGTGAAGAGGGTACAAACACACAAATTTCGCATTTACAATATTAGTAAAGTAATTGTAATAAGTAATTATTAATCTTTAATCTATAATATAAAAATGAATCGCTGAATGTGTTGCTAAGCGCGTAATCTCTAGTAATATCGAGAGCAGCTGAACCGATTTAGCTAATTATTTTTTTAGAATATTCCTTAAAGTACGGGGATGGTTCCAACAGAGAGAAAAAATTAAAAATTTGCCCTAAATGTTCTAAAAACGGTTAGACAAAATATTTGATACATCTACCCGTGCGAAGCTGGGGCGGGCCACTAGTAATAAGACATATGACCGCAGGGCTAAGGCATGAGATCAAAGGGATGACGATCACGGGCTCGATGTGCAAGCCGCGCAGCAAGTCCTCTTCGCCCACCAAGAAGTCGGCCGCCAGCACACCTCGTATGTAAATACTATGGAACACTATGACGCCCTAATATATACTTTACTCTCTATACATGAGGTCTATGATGTCTATGCGTTATTGCCTCGTAGCCTTTGTTGCTTACGTTGGCAACACTACAGGGAAAGAAAAGATAATACACAAATTAAAAGACATTGTTCCCGATCGGTAAGATAGGTTTTTATACGTTTTAAAAAAGATTAAATTAGCTAATTGGGAATGTTAGAAGTATACAGAGTGTAACAGAGCAATTGAATAGTAATATATTTTTTATACCATTAAGGTTGCAAACAAACACACGGTCCGCCTGATAGTAAGCGGTTACCGTAGCCTATGGACGCTTGCAACACCAGGGGTATAATTCGCTCGTTGCCGACTCTTAGAAATCTCTACACACCCTTCTTGAAGAACCCCACCGAGGTTACCCAAAGGAGTACCCTTTGGGAAAACCAATGTGTGAGGATGAATTCCCCGCCGGTGGCGAGAGGTGCAGTGGTAAAATGTTGTCGTGGGCATCATGTCGAACATTTCATAGGTACAATGATTTAGTGTAGGTTTTCCTTACACGCTCTTATGCCTATAGTGAGCTTATATAGTATTTAGGTGACTGTTCTTCGTTATAAAGATGTTAACTATGTGGTTTTTTCCAAGGTTCGGAAGCTAGTGAACACATTGCGATTCGCGGGCGAGCCGACGGGTCACCGGCGAGTATCGATATTATTGCTACACGTAAGTTTCAATTTTGTCATTTTCACCAGTGTTTATATATTGTAATGTAATTAATATAACATATCTATACAAATAAATAAGGGTCTGTTTGTAACGTTAATAAAAAAAATTGAAAATGCATATGAAAGTGAACACGATCAAAATAACATAGAAACTTGACAGTAGCACCCACACGCTACCGTTTGCGATTAATTACTGAAAAAATGACTGAGCCCTTAGGATGTGGTAAAAAACTAACTGGGCGTTGTATAATGAAATGAATTTAATATGTGCTTTAATAGAACTTGCGCTGTATGCCTACGCTTTGTAAAGCAAGGTTTTTATTTTCAACACTAAAATAATATAGTATCTATTGATTTTGGCGCCCTCTGAAATTGCCGCCGGGGACAGGTGCCCCGGTTAGTGTTGTAAAAAAAAAATCTAATGGATTCAGGACCCTGTCGGCGTACCTATATTGTTTTCGTTAACCCTGAGATGCTTTATAATTGTAAGACAATGAGCAATCACTTGAATGACTGATCGCAGTGTTTCCGCAGCTCGTACTATGAGTGAGACGTCCGACCTGAGCCGGGCCGACACGGTCTCCACCAAAGTGTCCAACAACCCTTCAGCCGGATATATCGTTGATAGTAAGTACAAAAGTACATGGAAATGGTGCCTCGATACTGTTACTGTGCTATTGAAACGAAATCGCTTGCCGGTTTTTGATTCGAGATGTCAAATTGCTACGTCACGGATTTGCGAGCGAGACAGGTGCATTGCGAAGAGTTTTTATACCACTAATGTGGCACACTAGCATACGGCTCTCATGGTAAGCAGTCACCGTAGCCTGTAACAATACCAGGGTATCACTAACTAACTATTGCCAACCATGTTCTTGATGAGGACTTACTGTGCCAGCAGCATTACTACTGGAGCACTGGCAACCTTACTTACCGCAGAAACACAACACTACATCAAGTAGTGTTATTTCACTGCGGTCTTCTGTAAGGTGGAGGGTATAGTGCCCAGTGGGCGGCTCCAATTTAAATGCGAAGACCCAGGGGAAATCCCTAATCGCCCTACCTCTCTTTTTTTCTCTTAGAAAAACTCATTGGTACAGGCCGGGATTCGGACCTGGGCCCATCAGATGACAGGCCGTTGCTTCTTTTACGCGGCTTACTAAATCAACTCTCATTTCAATTATTCAATTTTTAAGTATCGCTGTTGTTTCTGCCATGTAATTTGAGTAGAAGTACCAACTCTTCCAGCCCGCTCCAAGACCCTCAACTCTGTCGCCCAGCCTCCAACCGGCGAGGAAGTGCTGGACATCATGGCAAATACTGGCAGGAAGAGTACGCCTGGCTTCACACACAATTCTGCCAAATCTGCTTTGAATGGTGCGTTTTCATTGGTATTGCTTTTAACCGTGATTCGTTCCTCGTACAAGTACGATAGGTGTAGATAACTACATATGAATTTATCGATTCACGCAAAGCACGCTGTGGAATGTCTTGGAAGGAACGATGCTTCCTTTGATCTTTATATTTAAAAACTAGCTGCCCGCCCCGGCTTCGCACGGGTAGACATTTATCAAATATTGTGTCTACCCGTGCGAAGCCGGGGCGGGCAGCAAGTTTAATATATAGCCTATGTTACTCGGTGATAATGTAGCTTTCGAACGGTGAAAGAATTTTTGAAATCGGTCCAGTAGTTTCGGAGCCTATTCAATACAAACCCACAAAAATACAAATGTTCCCTCTTTATAATATTAGTATAGATCCCTGAGTCCCTTGGTCACGGCATCACGCGTGAACGTCTGGGCTGATATCGCTAATTCTTTTTTATTTGTGTTTGTTATGGTCAGAAGGTTCTTATGAAAAGAAAAAAAATTAAACTTATCCGGAACCGTTTTAATTTCGCGATAAACTAAAGGTCCTTTTTGCTATGGTGTATTTGACATATGAATTCATAGCTAAGACAGAACATCGCCTGTCGGGACAGCTAGTCATATATATGATCAAAGGATGCTTCATGACAAAATATTATTACCATGGCAGTAAGATAGATACTTTGTACAACTTATTTACATTACATAGTGTTTTTATGAATTCAGCTCTAGAAACTGTTGAATGAGAATGCAATTTGAATCAACGACTTTTATTACTGATCGATATATTATGTACACTGATTGATTAATTAATTAGATGATATAATCAAAGATTAGATGCTGACATTATTGGCTAGTTTACTTTGAAATGCCTGGACAACAGGCACAGGTCTTGCTTCGAAGGCGCCGTATGGGCAGCCATTGTTAGCCCTTGTACATTTTCATAAAAAGAGGCTAACTAATCAAGAATATAGAGCTATAGTTTTAAAGCATAGATAAAACAGTCTACATTTGACATTGACATATTATGTGACAGAAACATACCACAACTTTCGACTACGTATTTGTAACGCTTTTGACTATCTTTAAATGGGATAATGAACAGCGCTGTGCCGGTGAAAAGTGAAACGAAAAATGTGTATGAAAATGTTGACATTTGGCGAGCTACGCTTTCGTATCATCGTATCACATCGTAGTCGCAAGGTTTTCTTGCCCGGGCTACTGTATACACTTGTACCATGTAACCATGCCTAATTTCTATGTAATGTTTTTTAGATCGTAATAACAAGCCGGACCATCCGGTGAACGGTTACGGGAAACCCCTGGTGACGCATCTCAACAAAAAACTGATTATACGGAGAGACACTTTGAATAAACGTAGGTTTAACCTTACATAGTAATTGTACTGTAATTGAAATTGTCTTCAAATAGTATCATTATGGTCCCATTCTGACGGGTAAGTAGCTTTTGGTAGTCTGCCAGTTCGATTTGTCATAGCACATTAAAGTGGATAACTGAGTTGTTTTGTAATGGTTAATTAAATTTCACATTCAACGCCTTGAAAAATAAAAAGGGCATACATAAAGACATACGTAGTGCCAATTCTGTTGTTTAAAATTACTAAATTTAAACAAATTTGTCAGTTTTAAAAATATTGCCATCCTTATATAACCCCGTACATGAGAAAGGGATCGCAAGACTTTTTAGACCTGTCAAATTAGTTTAGTAATTTTGAACAACAGAAACGACACCAGTCGGGTTTCCTATGATAAGTAATGACGTAGTTTCTTTCAAGTTCTCGGTCTCTAAACTATTGCGATAAATATTCCCACTGGTTGTACCTGAATGAGTGAAAGGATAGGATATAATTTGGCAAAATGTTTCCTTTAAAAGTATTTTAACAATGAATCAATCAAAGAAGTTCTAGAGCGACTAGAACTTCTTTGATTGACCCATCCAAGTATAATACATTTTACATGGATTATGTCATCATATTGTACACTTACGTTTTTTTATGTATCTTTTACAGCGTCTGAAAGGGGATCGTCTCCCCCTAATGTACCAACTCCCATGAAATATCCAATTAAATCATGGCGAGGTAAGACACATTTGTACGTAACAGCTTTTGATAAAAACGGTCAGAAGATGTACGTAAAACGTATACATACGTTTTTTTTCTTAAAACTAGCCTTATATCTGACATCTGAGTCGGTCAAGTCAACTATACCACTACAATAAATTGTTGTTTCCATCATAATTTGCCAGAAGTTCTAGAAACATGCAAATTCAGTAAAAATTGTCGCTGTGAGCGAATACAACAAAAGTCGTCACTCCTAGCGAAAATGTAGCTAAATTGGCAAGACTGTTCCTGGCATACTGAGCATTTGCATCCTTGTTCACGAAATCATTCCCATAACAGAGCGGTACGAATGCCCTTAAAAGATAGGCCCCCTGGGTATCTAAATGTGGATAGGAAATTATAATTCAGCCAGTAACCGAAAACTTCCGTTACAATAATAAATATAAAAATGTATTTTCAGCGGAAGCTCCCAAAGTGACACCGGAAATATACAAAAAACCCGACATCAACAAAACTAAGTTACGTGAGTATTTTATTAGTATATAAGAAATAGATTGTCAATATTGATACAAAACCTCGTTCTATAACTTGTCATCTGGAATTGCTACACGGATCGATATTATCTAATGCTTAGACCGTCCGCGTTCTATTTCAGTAAGACACCTTAAACTAGACCTTGTGACGAGCGTTATAAAACACATAATATTTTGGCGGGTCACGCATATTGCCACGTGCCTGTTCGCCTCACAGTGGGTGTTACTGATAACAATAATAGCGGTTGGTGTTTTGTTTTGGACAGCTACGAAGGGAACGGTATCTGGGAACAGGTTGCGAGGCTCGAATACTAGTCCGAATGTCAAACCAGACTCTAAGATACCAGTGAAGACCCCTCCTACTGCCAAAAGTGAGTTCTCGTGTCATTTAACATCTTGGCTCGAAGGATCATAAAATTCCTGTAAATACCTAGTACTGGATGTAATATGGTGATGTTCATTCATGAATAAGAATTCGGTGATACGTTACAGTTTGTATTTATATCTATTACTAGCTGCCCGCCCCGGCTTCGCACGGGTAGACATTTATATCAAATATTTTGTCTACCCGTGCAAAGCCGGGGCGGGCAGCTAGCCTATGTTAATCAGTGATAGTGTAGCTTTCTAACGGTAAAGAATTTTGGAAATCGGTCCATTAGTTTCGGAGCCTATAGACATTTATCAAATATTTTGTCTACCCGAGCGAAGCCGGGGCGGGAAGCTAGTATAATATATAACCTATGTTACTCAGTGATGATGTAACTTTCTAACGGAGAAACAATTTTTGAAATCGGTCCAATAGTTTCGGAGCCTATTCAATACATACAAAAATACAAATCTTTCCTCTTTATAATATTAGTATAGATTATTATTGTAGCATTTTTCCGCTGGTCGCGTTTCTCAATAAAAAACAGTAGTTTATTTAACCTTGTGCTATAATACAAGTAAATTTTACTATATTTTGTAGCATTAAGAGCCTCGACGACATCCATTAGAACTCCAAGTAGAACAGTCAAGCCTGTGCCAGTAGAACACAAATCAGGTACAGTATTAATTTGATTTTATTCACAAGTCTTACATTCCATAATTAAATGAAATGAATGCTTGTTTTTAGATACTAAGCCGGCCACTTCGTATAACGGAATAAAAAGTGTAAAGCACGATTATCAAAGGGACACAAAAAGCTGGAGCGCAGGTAAAATGCTTTACTTGGTATACTTGGCTGCGGTCTTTTTAAGCTAAAGGCACTTGATTTATACTAAGACCGCTAAAGGTGCTGTTACAAACATTGATTATTGTGACCGATGTCTGTTCATGTTCACTGCGCGGCTCTAAAGGAGTTTCCTCCCGCGCACGATCAAATTGTGGAATGAGCTCCCCGCCGAGGTTTTCCCACAGGAGTAAAGCATGGGGTTCTTCGAGAAGGGTGTGAAGAGATTTCTGCAGAGTCAGCAACCCGCGAGTACCCTTGTTGTTCCACGCGTCCATAGGCCACGGTAACTGCTTACCATCAAGCGGGCCGTATGCTTGTTTGCCCCATTAGTGTATAAAAAATACGATCAAAGGAAAAGCAAATAGCAAATTTGCAAATTCGAGTATTATGTCCTGAGTTTTGGTATTTTTCTTATCATAGTATTTTTGCGGGAGTGTGACATGCGACCCGCACCGGTTTCGCATGGGTTTACATAAAAACTTAAATTATACATACAAACTTTCCTCAGGAATCACTCGGCCTATTAGTGAAAACTGCATTAAGATCAGTTGCGTAGTTTTTTTTTAAATATAAGCGCACAGACTGGAAAGCCAATTTGTTTTATACTATGTCAAGATTAAGGTAGTATAGGATACGTTTTTTTTCCAGATACTCACCACTCACCAACGAGACCTATACCCAATATCAAGCCGCCTTACAATGGAGTAAGGAGGCCTATTTATGGTAAGGTTACGATTACACTGAGCTACGGTCTGTCAAAATATAGGATTTCTAGTCTTCGTTTTAAATATAGGCATTATATTTTACAGAGCCTTCGAAAAAGAGTTCGGCTCCGATAAGGGATATGCTAAATGAGAAATTGAAGCAACCATTTTGTAAAGAGGTGCCCGTTGCATGTGTTGCAGGCATAGGGAGGCAGAATTGTAAGTTCCCTTTTAATGGCATATGTACCTGATCACTGGAATAGCTGTAGGTCTGTTTCAAATTAACGTAGCAGGCCTGGTTTATTTAAAACTAGCTTCTGCCCGCGACTACGTCCGCGTTGAGCTTAGAATCACAGAGACAAAGTAAAATTATCCCGGGATAAAAACATTTTCCCGGGATAAAAAGTATCCTATGTGTTAATCCAGGTTATAAACTATCTGTGTTCCAAATTTCATCCAAATCCGTTGAGTGGTTTTTGCGTGAAAGAGTAACAAACATCCATCCATCCATACAAACTTTCGCATTTATAATATTATATAGTAGGATTCAATAGACAATAACATAACATTGTGACTAGCTTGAATGTATCACGACAGTCTACAGCAAAAACCAACAAAACAAGCAATTTTTGCCGTCCCGTTGCTTTTGCAAACTATGGATGGTCGGGACTCGTAAATTTATGTGAAACAAGGTTTCTGTTTGACTTTTAGTTCTAGGCTTAAACTATAATATAATAGTTCAAACACTTGTCAATGAACACTTCCGATATCACGAATGGTGCCATAATTAATGACACCATTGGAAAACCATTTGTATACAATTGAAATAGTAGACTCGGAGCCAGATTATATACCGCTATTATTATAGTATTGTTATAAGTGAAGGGCATGTGTGAAATGTAATATAATGTTGAGTCATTTCAGACCCGCGCAAAAACCATATTCTATGCGTGTTTAACTAATAAAATGAATGTACGTATTTTGAGTTCTAGGAAAAACCTTATACAGATTTTGAATAGATTGCATTATGAAAATGATTTTACTTTTACAGCAGCGATACACAGCAGCAATAGAAGCTTTAAGCCACAACTGGAAGACATCAAGAGTTCATATTTGTTATTGAATAAAAAGTCCATTAGTCGAAATGTTGAAGGTGTTTCGAACAATGGTAAATAGCCATAGTTAAATATACAACACGATGATTGATTGTGTAAGATCTATATGTATTTATTTGTCAATCTATTATTTTAGTGAAAAAGGGGCTGTCCCTGCACTCGTACTCATTTTCAAGACTTACAGATTACTAATTTGGCAAAATGTGTATGGATCCAACATTACTTTGGATGCATCAGGCCCATTTTCACCAAGGTAATAGAATCCAAATTTAAGTTTATGGTTTATTAATGGTTTATTCTCGTAATCAATGTTCATTTTATTTTAGGAAAGAGTGAAGAGTCAATGTCATTGCCTGTGATCAAAAAACCTAAACCAATCAGTGAAAATGCCAGAAGGGAACAATTGAATGCAGTAAAAAAAAAGTTTCAGAGCAGAACATTTTGGAATGATTCAAGTATGTGGAGTAAATTAAAAATACATGATCATTTCTATCTTAATTTATATATTTATATATCATGTTTGAAAGAAATAAACCAAATACATTTGTTTCAGAATATGACAAAATAGAAGGGTTGAATTGGATCTCATGGAAATGAACTTTGGGCTAAATAAAATTATAGTGATTAATTTATAAATTTTTAGTGATAGTAACACTGCAGTGTGGTGTGTTATGTTAAAGTTTACGAGCATTATTTATCAATTAAAAAAAATTGAAAAACAATTTTGTTTTACTTCTTAGAGCTGGAGCCCTTTGCATCTTTATCCTTACTATCTTTATTTTCTTTATCATCTTTCTCATCTTTATCTTTCTTGATGGTGGACATAGCATTGCGGATGGCCTCACTCTGTGGGTCCACTCCTGGTAGATTCTCAAGAACACTCTGAAGAAAGGCAGGGTCATTCATAACCTCAACATACTCCTCCGACACATCCATGCTTTCTTCTGCAGCTGGTGCATCTTGGTGCATGCTCATCTGCATGGCTAGTGCAATCTGTTCTTCCTCAGACAATTCCATTGCTTCACGCCCTAGGGACATTGCGAGAGCTCTCTCCATTCCAGTGTTCTGCGTTTCACCTGGCTTTTCTGCTTCACCTTCAGTTGTTGCCTGCTGGCGGCGAGTCTCTTCCTCTTGACGCTGTCTCTGCTCTTCCATAGATACACGCAGAGCAAGTGCTAGTTCTGGGTCCTCATTAGGATCAACTCCAAACTCAAATGGTGATAATCCAGAGCCAGAGGGGCCAGCCCCATCACCGCCAATCAGAGGGCTGGAGATCAGAGCCTCGGACAGCACAACACACCCTCCAGCGGGGACAGACACCAAGTGACTTCCTCCAGACGTGTTGTCTTTACCATTCAAAGTGTTAACAAATGAAGTCAGGAGAGGGTTGTTCTCGGTGTCTTCTCCAAAAGACACGACATCACAGTTTACCTTCTCTTTCTTGAGTCTCTTGGCGAGTTTGATCAGCTCCTTCTCGTCCATGTTAACTGGGGAGCCGACGAAGACTACAATACGCATCTTATGGTTCTTCCCTTGACGGTGCTTCAGCGCCAAGTGAGCAATTCTGATGCCAGTCAAAAGGTTGATGTTACCGTTTGGCTGTACGCGGTGCAACTTCGACAAGATGCGCCCCACATCACTTGTCAATGTGGCCAGCACCTCCACGTTAGCTAAGGTCAGCAAACCCACATTATTCTCAGGATTTGATCGTGTTTTGGAATGACATACCAGGTTTACTGCATCCTGCTGCGCCTGCAATCTTGTGGGTAGGAAATCTCCGTTTCGCATGTAATCACTGTTGTCCACGCATATCATAGTACTTTCTAAAACCATTTTTATTTATTATTATTCAATTTAAAAAGCCGAAGAAAATTACTAGTACATACAGAAATGGTCTACAAAGAACAAAATTTGCTGTCTAATAACCATAGACAACGGTAATAATAAAATAGAGTAAGCCACAGATACGACAGATTCAATAATCGATTAACGATTATAAACTATTTCTACAAATCATATTTTATTTGCCCTTTAAGATTTTAAATATTATCTTAGAGAAGGAGATAATAAAACAGCAATTAATGTCTGCATTTGAAATGAAAGACTTAGGATTGGCTCATCAAATATTGGGAATGAGGATTTCAAGAAAAGATAACCAGATCATGTTAGATCAAACAAGTTATATAAACAGAATACTGGAAAAGTTAAATATGTCTGATTGCAAATCTGTATCTACCCCAATGGAGACTGGACTTAAACTGCAGAAAGCGAAGGTAAAAGATACTAAATTAGATTATCGGAATCTTATAGGATGTTTAATGTATGTTGCAGTCTACTCCAGACCGGATATAGCGCATGCGGTAAGCAACCTTAGTCAGTTCAATGAATGCTATGATGAGACTCATTGGAAGGCTGCCAAAAGGATTTTTCGTTACCTTAAAGGTACATCTGATAATTGCTTTTATGCTCTAACTACAGCTGGAGTACCAGCAGTGTTGGAGCCGGTGAGTCTGAGTCGGGATGACGGTAAGAGGTCAGACGCAATGTCGTTAGTGCCTTGGAATCGGGGGCGGCCCCTGGTACCTACTTGCGTGACAGCGATTTGGGACATGTGTTCTATTTATTTTTATTTTTTATATTAGTATTTTTTTTTCTTTTAATTTTAGATTGTCCCACACAAATTGAAATAAATCTCAGAGTACTTAATATAATTATGTTAAATGTAGAGTCTACATTCGTAGAGACTGTAACTCAGTCTACGAAGTTGAAGGTCTAGGAGTAAGCAATTGAAGATTGATATTTTGTCTACGATATTTTCCATAGACTAATATTGTATATGGCAATAAAAAAAGTTGTCGATGGTGACATTATTTGACAGTTAGACTTCCCAGAATCTATCGAACCAAAATTAGGTGAATTTTGGAAAAAATCATGGCTTTTGGTGATTATCCTAAGGAATATAACCCATCTGTACATGGGCCGTATGACCCTGCTCGTTACTATGGCAAAGGTAATTATAAAAACTATAGATTAAAGTGCCCTTCAAATCCTAGTGTTCGGTTATGTAATTTTCATTTGATGTTTTCAGCTGATACCCCCTTCGGGCAAGTGAAAATAAATGAGCTTGGTGGTTGGTTGGCCCGCAGGAATAAGTCCCCGCCGGCTATAATGGGCGCTTGTAGCCGAGGTAATTTCACTAATTTTATATTTCTTTAGTTAGCTACCTTTGAGGTTATTTTCTGAGGGTTCAATATTCTAATCAGTATTTTTGTACTTATTCATTGGTATGTTTATTTTTAGTGAAGTATGGAAAAATACATTGTCTTTGATGGTGCCAGCAATTATTATAAAGTTTTACATTTTTTTATTGTAGCCTGGTGGAGATGGCAACACAAGTATGTACAGCCCAAGAAAGTGGGCATGGCGCCTTTCTTTCAGCTCTTGGTGGGCAGCATGGCTTTCTTCTATGCTATCAACTATGGAAAGATGAGTAAGTAGTGGATTGTGTTTCTACTTTTATGATTATGTTTTTCTTAATAAATACCTTTTAGGTATATTTTGTAGGTGGGTGATAGGTGGGAACCTATCCTTGCATAACACAGCCTATGTTTCTCTGTGTAGCTTTTATAAGTTAATATAAAAATGAAAATGAATGAAAAACATTAATTTGAATCAGTTCAGTAGTTTCAGATTTAACCCCTTACATACAAACCTACAAATTCTACCTCTTAGTATGTAAGATTCACGTGGTAATTTAGACCTTCATAAGTGCCTTATTAGGGCCTAAACTGAATAAATGATTTTTGATTTTGATTTTTGATTTTGATTCATTAGTGTTTGAAGGAAGGGTGTAACTGGAAATTCCTATTGAATTTTCAGTACTATTAATCTATACATGTAGGCTGTAGGTACATGAATGCACACTATACAGTGCAACAATGAGGTGCATTGTGTCATTATTTTATTAATTACAAAATACATATAAGACCATTCTTATGTCCTGGCATGGCATTCCTGTTTCACTTTTATTTTCCACAAAATAAATAACCATGGAAAAATCCTGATTTCCACCCATAGATTAAAATCTGAAATGCCCATGTCTGTCACTTGTTCCATCACACTGCATCTCCATCCTAGTTGTGACTGTGAAATTAGGTAAGTGTACAGTGAATAATGGTGATTATTTTCTTTTTCAGAGCACCACAGGAACTACAAATACCACTAATCAATTCTTTATCACCTATATTTATGTATGAACATCTAATCCCCAACAGTGAAGTTAATGTGAATCTGTAAGCTCATAGGTCATGCATTCAATGGTTACAACAATAAAATTATTAGTCTGAAACTGGTCATCAATGATTTTTCATTTTATTTACTCCTTTAGATAATAGAAACTATGTATCATAGTTAATTAAGAAAATTATGCAATATTGTGTTAGGTTTTTTTGGTAGATTAGTGTGGCAGGTTTTGTAAGATTGATAATTCTGAGTCACTAGTACAAAATCTCTTGTTCGCCTGTCTTTTGTACAGTCTATTTCTATCTCTATACTAAAATCTAGTATATTGGTGTCAATTCTATTGTCCGAAATCATTAAACCAGGTCTAAAAGTATTGCCATCCTTATTCCATCCACATGAGAAAGGGATAGCAAGACTTTTAGACCTGTCAGATTAGTTTACTAGTTTTGAACAACAGAACACCAATATCTACTCTGAGACTAAAATATTTACCCTAAATTATTACCCTTTGAGCCCTTCCATATTTTGTCTTCTGTATATTGTATTATTAGCGAAATTACTTATTTTATTTCTTACATGTCTTACAACAGGTGTTGGATTTAGCAGTAATTGGATTGCAAATAGTCTTAATTCAAAGAATGGATTGATTTTGCTCTAACAATACACCAACAAGAATTCTCAACATAAAGTTTGAATGAAGAAGAGACAGTAAAACAATAAATATACATATTTAAAATATTTTCTTAATTACAATAATTTATTCAAGTATTCACATTCATCCTCAGAAGTACACTCACATACACAGTTGTCAAAAATGCAATAGGTAATTGATCTCTAGGACAGCATGATGCAACAAGAAATGTTGTGGCCCAAGACTGTGGTGTTCAAATCACGATATTGTCCTGCAGGTAAATTAGTCTGAAACAAAATTAACATTTTAACAAGTTTATTAACATGCAGTCTGTCAAATAATAGAAAACTTACAGACCAAAAAATTATTTTAAACCTGACACAAGAAGGGATGTGCTATTCAGTTAATATATAAGTAGCAATGTTGTTGTTTTAGTAAGAAGGAAAAAAACAACTTAGAAATAAAAATACCTAGTTTGATACAAAGTTACCTATGTTCTAATCTAATACAATACAATGTGCATGATCAATGAACCGTGGTTTAAAAAGTACACCAGCTTTCACTTTCTAAAACCTACCTACACTTGAATTTATGACAAAGGACAATTTATTTAGTAACAAAATTTTAGATATTGTTAAAAGGGGCAGACACACCATTCCATTTAGACTTACCTATTTTATAAATTGGTCTAATTTACAAATCAGATCTACCCATGTACTTGGGCTTTAGCTCTTCTATTCTCTTAATAAAGTCGGTCTTCTCGATGCAGCCGTCACAGACTTCGTCCCAGTCATTGAGGATTTTCTTCAGGTCACGCACCTTGAGTTTCTTGAGGTCAACATTGTTCAGGTCAATCTGCTTGTCAAACCGCAGGTCGCAGATCTGAGCGTCTTTTTTTTTCAACTTCTCGCAAATTTTGTCCGCGGGCATCGACCAGCTCAACGGCTTTGAAAGCTCACCCAGTATGCCGGTGGCTGATTCCTCAAGACCTCCTAAGTAATAACAAAACCTATTCTCCTTGTTTTTAGAACCTTTACAGAACTTTTTGAACTCAGCCTCGATTAACTTGGGATCTTTCTTCACATTTTCTGTTAACGTGGCCGCAAATTTATCTACAGTTTTAACGCACACCTCGCAGTCACCTTCTCTTAGTGCGAGTGTAATTTGCACGATAGTAGCGAGGAATACTAAATAAAACACACTGTATTTGTACATGTTGAACAATGTTTGATTAATAGTAAACTTAATTTAGCACCTGTATGCAACTCAACTTTTAGCAGAATAAACGGAAATAAAATGAAATTGAAGTGATAGAATTCCGTCCATTCATGGCAAGGGAATTGAAGACGTTGACAGCTTTACTTGGCGAGCTGCGATTGGCGCACGTTTGTAAATAGTGATGTCACTACGTCACCTACCACAGAGAACAGAATGCTCTGCCGATGCACGATGCTCTCAGAGTCTAGACCTGCCCGGTCTGATTGATTGTCTGTCTTCCATGCAATGCCCGTAGCCAAGTATTCTCTTGGCAATGCTCTGTCATGTTGAGCAAGACTGTCAAGCTTCAATTTAATTCAAATGTGAAGTTGTCATGGAAACCCATTTTGTTTATCGCTTTAAATTTTATTGTTTTGTCAATGTAATACTCCTTTGGTCTTAGTAACTTGTTGTTGGGTTGGGTCTATATTGTAATTGTAATACTTATATGTTCACACAATGTGCGAAGTGAAGCCAAAGCTGCGGGATAATCCTCGAGGAGCGTTAGAGCCCTATATAACTGCCTTGCAAGGAGAATCGAAATTAGCCCGGAAACAAGCTCTGGTTAACATTAACCAAGAGATTTTCGAGAACCCTGATAACAGGGATTGCGACCTCACAACTGTGTTCCCTGAAGTCTATGCCTATGTATTAAAAAGCTTCTCTGACCCGTCTGAAGCGTGCAGAGAGAGCGCTGCGGTGATTATATCGAATTTCATCGATAAATTGCCTCTGAACGATTACTACTTGACGTACATCATACCGGTGATCGTCAGACGCATAGGTTGTCCGGAAATAGTAGAGGAGGCGGAAGAGCTGCGTTTGGTTCTGATAGAACTTGTCCATGCAATTTTAAACAAGTATAAAGTTACTCATCTCTTGAGTCCTTTTATTAATGATTTTACAAACATCCTGACTAAGACAAGTACAGATCCGTTTCCTAAGGTGAAGCTTGAAGCGTGCGACTGTATAATACTGCTGACGAAGATATTGCAGAGGGATTTCCACTTCCAATCTGAAAGCTATGTGAAGCCTGTACTGTCTAACTTTGCTCACCAACACTTTCGTGTTAGGGTTGCAGCTATAAGGGCTTTAGGTAATGGTTTTATCTTACTGAATATGTAAATGCTCTCGAACTATGCTGTTCGTAAGGAGATTCCTCCCAAGGGCAATTAAATTGTGGTCTGAGCTCCCAGCCGCAGTTTTCCCTAAGGAGTACAGTATTAGCTTCTTCAAAAAGGGTGTTAGGAGATTTTTGCGTGAGTGTGATGATGATGATACACTGATGTGGCAAGCATCCATAGGCTACGGTAATCATTTACCATCAGACGGGCTGCTTTCTTGCAAAAGTTGTGTTATAAAAAAATAACAATATAGAAAGTTTATAGTCACTAGGCACATTGTCCAAGATCAATTTGCCTTTATCAAATGGCGAAATTCAGGGGTCATACAAGATCAAACTATGACAACACCAGGGCAACTGCTTCCTGTGCCTCCCCTTAGTGACACCCTAGTTATACCCTGATGGCCCTTCAACAATATTATTTAATTTTATTTGTTTCCCCTCAGGCTCAATAGTACTTGCAGGCAATGCCAAGTGTTTTGAACTCGCAATCACTCCAATGGCAGAGAAACTCTTTGACGAAAACAGCCAGGTCCGTCTGCAAGTTACAATGGAGGTGGGCAACTGGATGCTAAACTATAGGGACAGATACTCCTTCTGGCATCGGATGATACCACTCCTACTCACAAGGTACTTTTTTATTGTCCCTAGACTTTTTTAATCATAATTCTCAAACTACTATACTTATTTGGACTGCCAGTAATGCAACTCCTATGATAGTAGTGTGGTTCCATCTGAAACTGGAACTGCTCTGAGTTTCTTGGTGGGTATTCTCATGTGGCATTTTTTTCTGAACCATTGGTAAATTAGAACATTATTAGTGCCTTATTAGGGCCTTATTAAATGATATTGATTTTGAAATGAAATGATTTGAACCTATAAAGTTAAAAATAAACTCTGTGTTGACCATTGACAAAATGGTCATGACATGATGGTCATCATGATGGCATTGTGTCAAACAATACTTCAGTTGCTACTCCTACCTAAGAGCTCCTTAGGGCTACAACCCTGAGATCTATATTTATCAAAATGCTCATTACAGTAATCTGAATTATTTCTTCAGCCTAAGTGATGTAATGGCCGACATTAGAGAGACAGCTACCAAGTACTGGCATGATGTAGGCTTGCAGTACATGGAAGAGAATGAGGAGGACCTCAAGAAGAAGGCAGACTTTCTCAAAGACATACCATCTCACTACCCTGATGTAAAACGACCGAATATGGGATGTAGGTCGCTGGTTATGAGCAATATTGGAAAGATTGTACCCGCTATTTGTAGAGGTATGCTTGATAGGTAATTTAAGATTTATTGCATCGTGTTAGGGTCTAATTTCGTATACAGTGTTCAAGGCTTTGATTATAATATAATCAAAGGTTCAAGGGTATTAATTATTGAACCATGGTTTGTATAGAATGCACTGTATTTAAGTAACTATGGGCTATGAGTAATCTCGGCTCTCAATTTACAGTCACTATCTTTATTGAAGAAAATTTGATTAGTAACTAGCGGCCCGCCTCGGCTTCGCACGGGTAGACATGTATCAAATAATTTGTCTACCCGTTTTTAAACGTTTTCAGGCAATTTTTTCAATTTTTCTCTGTGAGAACCATCCTCGTACTTCAAGGAATATTCTAAAGAAATAATTAGCGAGATCGGTTCAGCTGCTCTCGAGATTTGCGTCATTTGCCCTTAGCAACACATTTAGCGATTCATTTTTATATTAAAGATACATTTACTTTGGGTGTACATACACCACAATGATGTTCTACAGAAATGGACGGATGGCAAGCGGACGCCCGTCTGCGCGTGTCCCAGTTGCTGTGTTGGCTGGTGCTGTGCGCGGAGGAGGGCGCCACGCAACACGCCAACACCATTGTGAGGACAATGCTCCGCGGCGCCGGGGATGACGACGCCCGAGTAGTGGCAGAGGTAGCCAAACCCTACTTCACTTCACTTCACTTCACTTCACGTCACTTCACTTCACGTCACGTCACTTCACGTCACTTCACTTCACTTCACAATAATTGTCGTCATGACATCATTTTTTTTTCTCACTATAGAATACTGGGCGAGACATTTATATGGGCGTACCGTAACCTATCAATTAATATAGCCCTCAATATTATTTGTATCAATTTGCATTGTATATCACACTAATATTATAGATGCGAAAGTTTGTGTGTAAGTGTGTGTTTGTACCATGTTCACGCCTCAACGACTGATTGAATTTGTAAGTTGGAATGGAGGTAGCTTGTAAGCTGTATTAACATATATGATACATTTCATCCCGGAAAATTGAGTGGTTCCCGAGGGATAGTTGACGCAGCCACGGGTAAAAGCTTGATACGTACCTACAGTACGTATTACGCTCAAGCTGATGACAACTATAATATTCCATGAGTCATGACTTCATCGTAAATAAAACATCTGTATATCAATATTGTCATAGAATAGCAAAACAAAAAACATAATAGCAAGATGACGCACTCACGATAATGATATTGTCGGCTAATATCAAAAGGTAAATAAAAAGATAGCTGGAACTTAATCAAAGGATGGAACTTTGCGAACAACGAAGCAAGGCGCAGTTTCGTTGTATTGTAGGTGTGTGCGTGTTATTGTGTATATGTACACTGAGAGGCGTAGTTTTAATCGGCGTCACTTCGTTGGTAGCAAAGTTTCATCTACCTTTTGTATTCGTTCTGTGACTGAGATTTTCGGTTGAAATTAAGGTGAAACGCGCGGCGGAACTGTTCGGCTACTTCATAATCCCTGACACGTGGTGGCCGCTCCTCGAGGCGGAGGTGGACTCGTGGCCCGCCCTGCTGGTGGTCGCTAGCATACTGAAGGGCTCCCGGCCTGACCTTATCAAGGTCAAGGTCATGCCCGAATTGTGTAAGGAGCTGGCCGACCCGGATAGGTGCAGGATTCGAAAGGTAAATGTTGTATTTTAAGATATTTTTTTTAATGCCACTAAGGTTGCACACAAGCATACCGCCCACCTGATGGTAAGCAGTCACCATAGCCTATAGCCGCTAGCAATACCAGGGATATCACTAACGGGTTGCCAACCATGTTGTTGATGAGGACTCCCTGTGCTAGCAGCATTACTACTAGCTCAGCGTATCCTCGTGGAGCACTGGCAACCTTACTTTACCGCAGAAACACAACACTACATCAAGTAGTGTTATTTCACTGCGGTCTTCTGTAAGGTGGAGGTACGGTCCCCAGTCGGGCGGCTCCAATTTAAATGGGAAAACCCACGGGAAATCCCAAATCGCCCTACCTCTCTTCAAAACAATTGATTAGATTTAGATAATATCTAACAATAGATTAAAAATATGCTCAATTTAATCCAGCCCAAATACCAAACGAACTTGGTGGCGGTAACCGACGCCCTGATGACTCTCTGCGGCGAGGAATGCGTGGCGGTGGCCGACGACTTGTTTACCATCAACTTCACTGTGTACGCGATGCCTGTCGATGAACAGATACAGTTCCTAGCTTTGTGTAAGTTGTGCTAATTTTGTAACAATGTTTGATGTTGGCTTTACATAACTATTTTTTTTTATATATTTACAACCATATTAACATCATTCGCTCGCTTACCCTGGGAAGCATTGCTTGCTATTCTAGCGTCGCAAGTTCCAATCCCACCGGTCTGTACCAATGAGCTTTTATAACTTAAGTTCTGTGACCACGAGCTTTACGGTGAAGGATATCAACGTGAGGAAACCTGCATACGTCTGAGAAGAATTTCAATCAAGGACGTATGTAGTGCCTCAGAGACGGCGATTGATTCACCATCATATCAGATGTAACATATCACAAATACAAAATATGATATAATTTGCTTTAGTCCGCTTTAGTTTAAACGATACGGTTTCTCAAACAACCTGCGCCCAGGTGTGATTTCTTCCGACACGTATTTCCGGGCGACACGTCCCATCATCGGGCGCGGCGACGCCACGTGGGTCGAGCGCGATGCCACGACGAGGGCTGGATGCCGTCGTCTTGGCGAGCAAATCGACGATGGAAAGGAAAAACAATTGATGCGCCATTTGGCCGATTATTAAGCAGTGCTGCAAAGTTAAAAATTTCATAACTAGTTTTTTTTTATTTTGTACTTTCAATGAAATTTCGTCCGTTTAACTTCTAACCTAGACTAATCGAAAGAGAATACTGAAATCTATCGAACTGTATATAAAACCGACTGAAATGGCGTTTCACTTGTTTTTTCTTTCCACCGTCAAATCATATTTTGTATTTTATTATAAATATAAATTTCGGCATAGTAACACCTGTAGTGCGAGGATGAATATTTACAGCGTTTTCGTATCGCCTTCGACTATTTTTGTATTGAAAAATGAACAGCGCTGCGGCGGTGAAAAGTGGAACTAAAAATTCGTACGATCATTTTGACATTTTGAGAGTTACTGGACACTGATTCTATACCATGTAAACATCATATGCGACTATTGGTAAGGCTCGTTTTTTTTATCGTAGCCAATCTAGACAAGCTCCGTTATATGAGTAAGTGCGGTCGTCCGCTGAGCAGCCTGTACGAGCGCCACATCCGCCGCGTGCTCGCCGCCATCACGAGCGACGCCCTCACCTGGACCCTGATGTCGCCCGACCTCTGTCTCCTACAGTGTGTGCTCACACATGCAGGTATTGTCGTAATATTTAAACCATAATTATATCCAGTATCGGCGTTCGGGGTGGGGCTTGATGAAGCGACGGCCCGGGGCACCAAATTTGTGAAAAATAAACAATAATATAAAAAAGAGGATCTACAAAACTTTATACGTACGTGGCGTTGGCTCTGGGAAACGCTGAATAAATTTTTATTGTATGTTCACATTGGTTCAGCAAAACAAAAAAACTCGATACTGATTTCCTTAAGTGGGCGCCACAATATTGTTGCCCGGGGCGTCACTGGCCCTAACGTCGGTACTGATTATGTCATCTTGTTACGACGAGGAATGAAAGCCATGTTACTAAGAAGGCGATGTATATGAAGGTATTTACGGGAAGAGGAAGATCGAAAATGAGATGGATGGTTAACAATGATTTTGTGAGCAATATTGTTTCTATAATTCATATATTAGTGTCGATTCTGTTTTTCAAAATTACTAAACATAACTAACTAACTGACAGGGCTACACTCTTGTAGCTATCTATTTCTCATGTGCGGGGTTATATAAGGATGGCAATATTTTAGACCTGTCAAATTAGTTAAGTTTAGTAATTTTGAACAACAGTGCCGGTAGCAGGAACATTGTCGACAACGTATTCGAAAACGTAACTCGCGAAATGTCAAAATTGACATGCTAATTTTAACACCGCCGCAGCTCTGTTCATTTTTCAATACAAAAATAGTCGAAGGCGATACGAAAACGTTGACGACAATGTTCCTGCTACCGGCACAGAATTGGCATCATTATATCCCATTCCAATTTACTTTTTTCCTTTCTTAACTTTCACATTAAGTAGCATACATATTGAGCTGACCACAATAAATTGGGGACAGGATTAGCTTTTGCTAATAATATTAATAATAGTTTAATTCTGTAAGGTAACCATATAACACATAAGACATACACAATCATAATTGTATATCAGTTACATCACGACTTTTCTCATACAAAATTAATGCAATTTTAACTTTGTCAGGTAAACCGTAATGTCCATATTTGCTTTCCTTAAGGTTCTGCAATGGGTGGCCAGCTCCACCTCATAGCCCCTCTCCTCAAAGAGTGCCTTGCCACCCCCAAAGTGGACCCGGAGGTGAAGCTCAAGATATTCACCACTCTCTCCTCTGTCCTGCTGCAGCGGCAGAGTAACTTCAGCAAGTGTGACACTGACAAACTGGAGGCCTTTTTGAAGATTGTTATTGAAGGTACAGGGTCGGTTACGCGCGAGTGATTCCCCTGGTGTTGCAAGCGTCCTTAGCCTGCGGTGACCGCTTACCATCAGGCGGCCCATGTGCTGGATTGCCACTTTATTGGTATAAAAAAAAAGTAGTGCACCCAGATTTTCCATCATCAAATCGCACGCACTTCCACTTAATTTCGCGTATTTTTGTGACATTTGTTTGAAGCTTGCGGTAGGGAGGTTCCAAATTAGAATTTCTACATTTATGAACACTTATAAGTTAATTCAATTTAATTCTTTATTTAATGGCAACACAAAAGGTATAATACATCCACACATATATTATGTGACCTTGACCTTAGGGTGATTTATATCGCCGACACATTAAAAACAACCTCACAAAAATGTGTTGGTACAGCCCCGTTTTAAATGATCTACTCGGAGCTATTACTAATCAAATAGTGAACCGAACTATAAGAGTAAATACTGTCTCATCACTCATCCATATTATGAAAGGGTTCATTTTAAGAATGTTTTTGGACTTTCAAGTGACTACAATATTGCCAGTGATCTGTATCTCTCTCGTTCTCAATAAATGAGCCAAAATGGACTTTGACGTCAATCGAGATCAGTTTGCTTCAAGCACGAGTTTTGCTATAAATTCTGATATTGTTACAGAGGTAATAATGCCAAATTTAGTGTGGACCGCAGGCCGCATAGCCGAAGCGATCCGTACCGCGGCCGTAGCTTGCTTATGCTCTGCGCTGCAGGAAAACCCACGGGACGATGACAAGCTCGACGCTGAGAAGGGTGGCGACGGTGATAAGAACGAACAGGTGACCTTGACCTTTGACCTTGGCACCTCACCCCGCTTATACTTATTAAATTCTTTGCATTACGCTTACTTACTTGATATTACAAGATCTGATATCAAGATTCTTTCCACAGCAAATGAAGTGAATTTAAAAGTCAATGTATACGGAGCTACACCGTGTCCGCTCGAACTAGCGACTTACAGCTTTATATCTTAAAATACAATGTCAGTAGGTTGTCCTGGTCTTGCTCCTGGGTTGCAATTGGCCCAAGTTACGCTTGCCGTAATTAGGGAATTGGAAAAAGAAGTGACCTTGACCTTCGATCTTACAGGAGGTTAATCTATTCCCAAGCTCGGAGTCCCTGTCTCCATTCCTAGAGCAGATGGTCCCGCTGCTGGTAGGGCTGGCAGATGACAACTCAACGTTAACTCGACAGCACACGCTACGAGCTGTGTGCTACTTGGCTTCTCTTGCCAGCCAACGAGGGTGCTTCACTGCTGAAGTGCTGCATAAATTGTACTTTGGTCAGTACATGCATATTTTATGCTGATTTATTAAAATACTTTTATTACATTAAATACTTGAAGGGTCGGCAACGCGCGAGTGATACCCCCGGTGTTGCAAGCGTCCATAGGCTGCGGTAACCGCTTACCATCAGGCGGGCCGTACGCTTGTTTGCCACCTTAGTGGTATAAAAAAAATACAAGGTAAAGAAAAAGTCTATAGAAGAGTACTCTTCATCTTCTCCCTAACTGTGGCAATAAATCCTCTTCAAGGACTAATAACGCAAGTGTCGAGTGTAAGAGATTCATTAAGTTTCTCAATGTTATGTTGAATTAAATGCTTAGTGTCATCCATTCTAATTTAATTGGAGTTTCTGCCAGTAAATTCGGGTAGTCATACAAAACATAGACGTGACATTGACACTCAAATGTAATTGTTTGGATTTGATAAAAAGCCTTTTGGCTGTACATTTTGTCTTTTAATTCCAGTGGTGATAAAGCGCTTGGACGACAGCAGCGACAAGGTCCGGTTGTACGCGGTGCAGACTTTGTGCACGTTGTTTAAGAACAGACCAGATCCTTACGATAAGGTCGTGTTCGGAGCCCACATTGACGCGTTGTACAGCGCTATGTTGATACACTTGGATGATGCCGACGAAGGGTTCCGAGGGGAGATGCTCGGTTAGTTTGACAGTCATTTTGTTGCTTTAGCAAAAACTAAATAGACAATTTTTGTTTTTATATTATTTTTTCGTACGGCAACCCTCGTCATACGAAGTAGGTTTTGAATTTTTCTAAATGGATTTTCTAATTTCAGCTTCTTGAAATATGATGCATTTATAATATTTGCACGTAGTCGTTGTTTAGTCAAAATAACGGTGTTATTCTATAAGTCGTGCGATATAAAATTATATTTCATCTGCTTTTTTTTCAGATGCCCTGATGAAGCTGAGTGACGTTGACCCCCAGCTCCTTATGAAGAAAATTAAAGCTAACATACACATTTACAGAAATAAGTCAGCTTATGAACGTTTGTCTAGTCATACTGAGAAAATAATGAAACAGTAATTATACTGCAATTTTTCCAATCATTTGATTGCCCGCACCTTTGGCATAACTCAGTAAGTTAGAAAAGTATTTATGCAACTTAATTTTAATCTTTGGGTTATTGAAGTCTACACCTCAAAGAAATTATGTTCTCACTAGAAGTATGAATTTAATTTTACGTGTTTTGTGTTGTGCACGAATGCAATAAACTAACTGGATGTTATTAATACTTTGTTTTATTAATAAATTATACTTAACGACCAGGAGATAACGGTTTTTAGTTACTGCGGTTCAACTAAGGGTGGCAATGCCGCCAGCCTTCTTGGCATACTTCCCCGTGACAGTGGTCCGGGACATCTATTTTACGTGTAGGTAAGTTTTGTACTTCTTAGTTTAGTTTATTTTAAGTTTTTAATTCCTGTAAAATTTGTCATCTTTAATTGGTTCATAATAAACTTAGTGAAATAAAAAAATATATAACTGGGTTAAAATACTAATGAGATGATGGTATTTTAATTTTTTTATTAATTCAGGGCAGATATTTGCTTTTAATTTTAATACTTAGAATTTACGTTTTTTTGCTATGAGCTTTTAACCGAGTGTACACAGAAAAAAGCTCAAATAAACTTATCTCACTTATTAGGCTTGACTCAAACGTAGTGTTTATGCACTCTGTATACTTTATGTCAAAAAATGCCGCAACAGTTACATTTATGTACGCATGTATTTATATAGGCAACGTATGATGTGATCAAAATTCCACAACGTGTTCAACAAAAGTAAATCTTATAATATTGTTAATTATCAAAATGAAGAAATGTTTCTGGTGATTGGTGAAATTGAGTCCATAGACTGCCAAGAAGGACGTCGCCAACCTTCTTGATGGTTATCCCACCGTACGACGTTGCCAAGAGGATCCTCTCTATCTTCATGACATTGCCAAAATACGAATTGTATTTTTTTGTGCTGCCATTAAATAAATAATTTATTGATTGATGTACAGTATTGTCATGTTGGCTGCATTGGCGTCAGTGAGCTTTAGTAATTATTCAGAGTGGTGACTGCTGGTTGATTGACTTGACTGACTGACTCTAGGGCTTCCTCTTGGCTAAGCTTGATTTCCAGTTGAAACGCAATGTTATATTTTACACATATAATCAAAGTTTTAGCCCTAATCAAGACCACTTGCTCTAAGTCTAATGGAATGGAATAATCATGTCAATTCGCTGCTTAACTACGATTTAGGAACCTTCTATTTATTAAAGTTCATTAAAATTTTGCATTATTTTTAGAATCTCATAAAATCAAATACTTCTTTGGGGTGCTAATTTGCACGCATCCTCGAATCGAGTCGCTAGCTTTACTTGACAGACAGACAAAACAAAACAAGATAACGAAATATGTGCTCTGTGGCAGCCGCAGCCCGCGCAAGCTGCGCATGCCTATTGTTGTTTGTTTGTTCGCTTTGCGATGTGTTTTTTCTCTTAAAAATTACTAGGAATTCCATTTAATTTTGCATAAATGTAATTAAAAATATTCCTTTTGATTGTTCTGTTGTGTATTCACAATGGAGGTTATACGAGGAAGTGAGTAAATCTGTAATTGAAAAAACCTTTCATTTATCTCGTGTGAAGTGTTGATGAAATCATTGGGAGTTTTTTTTCAGATTTCAAAGAGGCGTTGCCTCTAATAAGTGCTTCAATAAAGAAAGCAGATTTTCTAGCTATAGATGCGGAGTTTACAGGGCTAATAAACGGTAGAGACGTGTCAATTTTCGATACACCCGAGGAGTACTATACGACGTTGCTTCAAGGCTCAGCGGACTTTTTGTTGATCCAATATGGTCTATGTGCTTTTTACTGGGATGAAAAAGCGAAACATTATATTAATGATGCATATAATTTCTACTTGTTCCCGCGCGGCCGGCCTGGACCAGAGAAAATTTTCCTTTGTCAAAGTTCCAGCTTGTCTTTCTTGGCTGCGCAGGGATTCGACTTCAATAAGTTGATAAGAGATGGTGAGATTTCATCATTCTATTTTCATTAAGTTCTAAGGTTCCAAGTGAAAAAGTACCAAATGAAGAGGTGTTAATATTACATGGAATAATGTAAATTTCTACTATCGGATATAGAAGCAGTGAAAAATATTATTTATTTATATGTTCACAGGTATATCATACATGACTGAGCCCACTGAGACGAAGATGAGAGAGAATCTGACAGAGAGACAGAAGGCTTTTGCCAAGGAAAAGGATAACATTACTATACCTGAAGAAAACAAACAACAGATTGATGACATTTGGTAAGTGAGATATTTTAGATGTTACTAAGTAATTGGCAAGATGGTCAGTGACCTCGAACCCAGATCCAGTCTTCATGCTATGATTCTATATTTTAACATTTTCAAATAATAATATAGCTCGGACTTTATCACACAGAGCCATCTGCACCTAAACTGCGTAAAGCTTGTACTTTTTTCTGTAAATGTTTTATATTATATTAATATCATCATGCCAAGTCCCTAATGGGGTAGGCACAGAGTATATTATAATAAAAAATACATTCTAAACCGCCAAATGGCAAACAAATGTTTCCGCAGTGGGAGTCCAACCTGCCACAACTAGTGTGATAGTCAGGTATACTTACAATTTCACCAGCAGTCAAATCATTAAATTAATGTTCTTTAACCTTTCAACTTTAAATCTACTTATTTGTCAATTTTAGTTCAATTAAAGTCTTACTTTGATCTATCATTTAGGTCAATAGGTTACCTCTGACTTAAAGGCGTGTTATGATCTGCTCTGCCATGAGTTGTCTCCAGAAACTCCATGAAACACTGAAAGAATGCATGTCAACATATTTTAGACAACACAATATACTATTGACAACACAACATACTATTGACAACACAACATACTATTGACAAACTTGATAATTCTCTTACTCTTAACATTGGCAAAAATCTTCTTGAAGAGGTTTGATTGCCTTAGATATGAAGAAGAAGAAAGAAAGTCTTACTTTTTCATCTGTATGTTTACAGCAAGAAGGTGCGACAGTTCATAGATGATAACAAGTTGGATGAGATGGAGGTGGACAGGTGTAATGCTTTCGTACGACTGTTGGTCTATCAAGAAATAGGGACACGCTTCAAAGAGGAAGTTCTAGTTGAAACCAAAATCTTGGACAATCAGAGCCGGTATGATTAATTACAATTTACTTAATCTGTATTCTATTCTAGTAGCTGATCAAGCAAACTTTGTTCTGCCTAACATTTAGGATTTTAAAATGATAAATTTATTGTTGACTGACGCCATCTACAATACCATTAAAGAACATACACTTTATGCATCATTCATGCACAGCACCTACAAACTACTATATTCCTATACTGAATATCATGAGAAGAAAAGTTTTTTTTAGTAATGAATAGACCTTAAAAAGATTTCCTTACGTTGTTAGATACATCAGAGGTACGTTAATTCATACAGGTTAAGTTAATAAAAGCATTTTAATAATGTATGGCCTTTTACAAGTCTATTAAAAATAATGTATTGCCTCATACAGGGTGTTACTAGTACGTCGGATAACACCAGAGACAGATGTGAAGTCCCAGGAGGAGATGAGGAACGAGCGGCAGTGGGAGGAGCTCGAGGATGCCGTCGGCTTCTCCAAGGTGGCTCGCATGATCAGTCAGTCGGTAAGTTTCAACAAGTTTCATGTTTGGAAACATTGGTAGACTCACACTGATCTACTAATACACAGGATATCGGGTTTGCGCTCAAAAGTGTCCGAAACAAATAACTTGGAAAACATGTGAAGATATGCGAATCGCGCGTCCTTTTGGTCGGCTGTTTAAAGTCACGCCATCAATGCCGTCCTGTATGGTGAAAACTTGTAAGAACTACCCAATGAAAGTGAAAAAAGCTTTATGTTATTATATTATTTACAATTTGTATATATATTGGCATACAAATATAGGTATTTACAATTGAATTTATTGTTAAAACCAATCACCATAGCAAACAAAACAATATTTTAATTTCTTACATGCTACGTCAGAAAAGAAAGAGTGTAGTATACGTCAGCCTCACGTCAGCCCGTATTTTTTGGCATGCGAAATTAAGCCGTGCGGTAATGAGATAAGATAGAATCTTGAGTGTTTTAGATTTGTATAATAATATACATGCATAATATCCAAGTTCATATGTGGACTCTGGACACTTTTATTTAAAATTTTGTACTGGATTCGATGTCCATGTAATATGTATATAAGTAGGTCAGTGTAGGCACAAAAGAACCTTAATCGAAAACTTTCGTTTACCTATCACTCATAGCCCCGGTCATATTTATGTTTTTTTTATACTCCTAAGCTGGCAAACCAGCATACGGCCCACCTGATGGTAAGCGGTCACCGTAGCCTATGGACGCTTGCAACACCAGGGGTATCACTCGCGCATTGCCGACCCTTATCGGCTACAAATACTAAATTTACTCAATACCG
Organism: Falcaria lacertinaria; assembly: GCA_951449985.1. Classification (NCBI taxonomy): domain Eukaryota; kingdom Metazoa; phylum Arthropoda; class Insecta; order Lepidoptera; family Drepanidae; genus Falcaria; species Falcaria lacertinaria. Next base: position 1,979,634 of record OX602119.1, on the reverse strand, counting down.
GAAATCCTTGTACTTAGTATGTAGTGCGAACATCTAAGGTGTACTGTGGAACCCTTTTCGGAGCCACCGGTCATCAGAGGTCATAAACATTTGTGTTGCATGAAATGTATATTTTGTTGCAGGAGAAGTTAGTGATTGGCCACAACATGTTGCTGGACGTACTCCACACCCTGAACCATTTCTTCCAACCCCTGCCGCCTGACTATGAGGCTTTCAAGGAGTTTGCTCACTGCATGTTTCCAAGGTATATATATATATATATATATATATATATACACTAGCTGCCCACCTCGGATTCGCACGAGTGGACAAAATATTTGATAAATGTCGATATGCTCCGAAACTACTGGACCGATTTCAATTTTTTTAATTTTTTTATTTAGGGGCATGAAAAATAGATGTCCGATTCTCAGACCTACCCAATATGCACACAAAATTTCATGGGAATCGGTCAAGCCGTTTTGGAAGAGTTTGACTACAAACACCGCTTGCAACACCAAAGGTATCACTCGCGCTTTACCGACCCTTAACTATAACTGTGAGATGAAGATTTGCATTCTCAATAAAATTTTAGTGTAAAGTAAACTTGTCAAAATGGTTTTTTCGTTACTTTCCAGGATATTGGACACGAAGTACATGTCAAGTCTTCCGCCGTTCAAGGACAAGGTCAATTCCAGCGTCCTGCCACACTTGCTGGCGACCTTGAGCGAGGCACCGTTCTCGCTGCCTACCGTTGGTAAGAATTTTTAGGGTTCCGTATCCAACCAACGAACCAAGGGTAACCAACGTCCACCTAATTCTATTATACCGTTTAGGTGGCAAACAAACATACGGCCCACCTGATTGTAAGTGACCGTAGCCTATGGACGCTTGCAACACCAGGGGTATCAATCCCGCGTTGCCGACCCTAAAACTCTACCCTTGAGACGTGTAGTGCGTGCAGGATATTCGACCGGGAACGCTTATGGGCAACTTGAGGCGTGATACGCCGGCTTCACCACGGGACTATTTCCTGGGCAAGAGGAAATTCCAGATTACCCCCCCATCCCCCAACTCTCCTAGCTGGGTACATCCATGGACTATAAGCTCGAGTCGTGTGTGTAGGATGCTCGCCCGGTCGCGGCTACAGCCGAGCGGACGACAAGCAGCACGAGGTGGGCTACGACGCGTTCATGAGGGCCTATAATTTCCGGCCATGAGGAAATTTCGCCCTATCCCTCCACCCTAGACTAAAGGCTGGGTACATGGACCTTAAGACGTGTGGTGTGTGCAGCATATTCGCCCAAGTGCATCTATTAGCAATTCGAGGTGGGCTACGCCGGCTTCACAACGGGCTGTGTTTCCTGTGCATGAGGAAATTACAGATTACCCCCCCATCCCCCTACTCCCCTAGCTGGGTACATCCATGGACTATGAGTCGAGTTTGAGATGTGTGTGTAGGATGTTCCCCTGGCGCGGCTACAGCCGTGATGACGACAATCAGCACGAGGCGGGCTACGACACGGCTATAATTACGAGGCGCTATAATTTCCGGACATGAGGACATTTCGCCCCATCTCTCCACCCTAGACTAAAAGCTGGGTACATGGACCTTGAGACATTTGGTGTGTCAAAGATATTTGTCCGGGCGCGCCTATGGGTAACACGTGGGCTTCGCCACGGGGCTGTGCTTCCTGGGCATGAGGAAATTCCAGACTTAACCCCCTTGCCCCTAATCCCCTAGCTAGGTACATCCATGGACTATGTGTAGAGTTTGAGTCGTGTGTGTAGGATGCTCGCCCGGGCGCGGCTACAGCCGAGCCGACGACAAGCAGCACGAGGCGGGCTTCGACGCGTTCCTGACGGGGCTGTGCTTCCTGGGCATGCGCGCGCACCTGGCGCGCATGCGCGGCGAGCCGGCCTCGCGCCTGCCGCCGCACGCCGCCGCCCTCAAGCCCTTCCTCAACAAGCTCTACTTGGCCAAGACCGCCCACCAGGACTCGCCCTACATCAACCTGGCCGGCGCTGAACGTGACTATACACGCTATCATTAACTATCTTTAGATTGTACCTGAGTGTAGCCGTAGCAGGAAGACTATCGAATTCCATTCGAAAGCGTATTTTTGTATTGCTTTCGACTTTTCTTGCATGGGAAAACTGAATAGCGCTGCGCCGGCGAGAAGTGGAACTAAACATTCGTATGAAAATTTTGACGTTTTAAGAGTTATGTTTTCGCATATATATCGAAAGTTGTTGTTGATAAGGCTACAGACTGGTAGCAAGAACGTCTTTCAACTACATTTCGCCGTAAAGAAATAGTCGAAGGTGATACGAATACTTACTCGAAAATTGTTGTTGCTATACAGTACTGATATAAGGGTAAAACCCGTGACAGCTGCGTAACAGTCGAGCTTACTAACCACTAGAATCTTGTCGTAGGTTGGATAAATGAAAGTAAATGATAAGTGATGGTTTGTTCCAGCGATCCCATCGAGAGACCACGTGTTCCATCTGACATTCCCGAAAGAATGGCAGAGGAATGACATCACTCAGCTGTTCAGTCCATTCGGTAATATAAAATCACAATCTCATGTTTTAGCTAACAAAAAGATATATATACCCTTCTTTATGGATCCCCTTTGGTCCCTTGTAGCGTTGCCGCTCGATAGGCGAATATCGAGACTATCAAAAGTTTATCGATAGTCCGGCTGTAGTATGACTATCGACTCAAAGTTAAAATTTCAATAAAATTATTACATCTTTTTAATTTATTAAAGGATTTTTTAAATTTTATGAGCTTCCGGTTGGCTTCTAACCAACAGATCGATAGAAAATCCAAAATTCTATCAAACTGATAAATATCATTTTCGACCAAAGTGGCATTTGTTTTTTCTTTCCACCTTCACTACATAGTATAAAACAAAGTCGCTTCCCGCTGTCTGTCTGTCCATATGTATGCTTATATCTTTAAAACTACGCAACGGATTTTGATGCGGTATTTTTAATAGATAGAGTGATTCAAGAGGAAGGTTTATATGTATAATTAATTCGTGTATCGTAGGTATTTAACTTACACGGCTAACGATGGCCGTGTAAAGCCGCCGTAAAAGGGACGGGTTGCTAGTCGTATATACAGGATGTTACAAAACTACCCGTAAAGCCGAAAGGAGGTTTAATGGGGCCTTATAACGAGTCCATTGACACACATGACAGCTTACTATTATTATTAATTATATTTTTTACGGGGTACATTGTTTTTTTTTTTATACCACTAAGGTGGCACACAAGCATACGGCCCACCTGATGGTGAGCAGTCACCGTAGCCTATAGCCGCTAGCAATACCAGGGGGATCACTAACAGGGTGCCAACCATGTTGGTTATGAGGACTCACTGTGCTTGCAGCAATACTACTAGCCCAGCGTATCCTCGTGGAGCACTGGCAACCTTACTTACCGCAGAAACACAACACTACATCAAGTAGTGTTATTTCACTGCGGTCTTCTGTAAGGCGGAGATACAGTCCCCAGTCGGGCGGCTCCAATTTAAATGGGATAACCCACGGGAAATCCCTAATCGAAAATCGTTGTATTCCGAGAGTGATTAAAATGTAATATGGGCAGGTCCGATCACAGTGCAGTTCGTGGACGACACGTGTGCTCTAGTGGCCCTGGCGAGGAGGGACCAGGCCTCGGCCGCCAGGCGCGCGCTCGCGAGGCACGGCCGCGTGGCGCTGCGCCCCTTCACACCCACACACACACCCAGGTCCACCAACACCAACAAGGTCAGCCACTTTACCTTTATCAGATACTTCACTTTAGGGAGAACTTAAAGGGAGACCTTTACACCCAAGTCTACAACTGCAACAAGGTTAGCCGCTACCATCAGGGTCTTAATTAAACTTTAGGGTCTCAATCCGCACCCACACCCAGATCTGCCAACACCAGTGAAGCCAGCGGTTAAAAGGCTGGTATTACTTGAGACTTTACTAGGTAGTACTCTTTCCTGAATTTTTGGGTCGGATTTCCACACTAACACAAACAGACCCAGTTGGCTTAGCCATGTTTACTATACTATAATCGTTAACGCTACAGAAAATTGGGTAATTTAGACCTTCATAAGTGCCTCATTAGGGCCTAAACTGAATAAATGATTGTTGATTTTGAAAACGAAGGAAATGTATGGGAATTTAAAACTACGTTATGTCACGTGGCCAAGTTTAATATGTGATAAATAGATAGTAAACATGGTCAGATCTGTCAACACCAATAAGGTCACCCGCTACCTTCAAGGACTTCTATACTACAGTTTAATGTTACCATAGCACTAAAAAAAACTTTGTCCTCAGGTCCCCGTCCGCATGGAAGATAAACAATCGGAGCATAGTACCTCGCTGCTGAAGGAGGGAGCGTGCGTAGTTGTTAAATTATTCATATTCATTTGTATGTTAGCCGTGTTGCCTGACTATCTATTTCCCTCGCGAAATCTTTGACACCCCTCCTCTCATACGAGCAAGAAAGCATATATCCGTCACTTTCATATTCTTGCAAATAGAGCGAGATCCATATAAGGAAAAACTGTGGCCTTGCATCATAGTCCATGTCAAAGATAAAATAGTCGAAGCTTTCATTAAACAATCTTTGATGAATAAATACCGCTTGGGGCCTAAAATAAAGTTGGAAATCGGACCTACTTAGGTAGGTGTTCATAATTATGCTTTATGTGGTCAAGTGACCAAATCCCTCAAACATTTTAGCATAATATTATATGATTCTTAAATAGTACAGGTATCTTTTTATGCTTTCAATGTGTTTATATTGTATTCAAGTACTTATTTTTTTAAGAGGACTGTTGTTTTATCGCGGTACATACATACTTTTTTTTATTATTTATTAAGTCAGTATTAAAATGACTGAATAATGATGTCTTCCGACATTACTCCTAGAAATCAAGACTTATTGCATGTTTGCATGTGTGCATGCATTCTAAACGCTTTATTTACACGTTTACATTGATTTTATTGTATGTTGTACAAGATATTGGTGTCGATTCTGTTGTTCAAAATTACTAAACTTAACTAATTTGACAGGTCTAAGAGTATTGCTATCCCTTTCTCATGTGCGTGGTTAGATAAGGATGGCAATATTTTTGACCTGTCAGATTAGTTAAGTTTAGTAATTTTGAACAACAGAATTGGCACCATTGTCGATGTCCTTTACATGTTACGTGATGTTTTTAATACAAAAAAGTTGATGGCATTTTGATCTCGTGCTTACTTATCAAGTACAAGTATGTTATTGGTGCTAACTTTTTTGTATTAAGACGCAATAGATTTTAAGTTTTCTGTGAAGTTACATAATACGTAATCCAAATCGGTTTATGGTTAATTTTAAGATTTAAATAGATCTTTAGCTGCATTCGTTTGAAGATCAAATTGCAATGTGTGTCGTACGAGGCGCGATACAGGCTACTTTGAGAGTTTTAGGTTGTTAGCACTTATGATACATTTTCGTACGTAATTAAGACGTAAAAATTCCTGAAAATTATCCAGTTTATTAATTATTTTAAGGCACGACAAAAGTATACAGACGTGTACGAGATATCTGGGGCGAGTGACAGATGACGGTTAGTAGGTGACATTGACATATTTGTAAACGTCATATTAAGCTGTCACTCGCTAGCTTATTAGTGGTAATACATAATGTATGTGTTATTACACCATGTTGATAATAATCCCATATTGTTAAACATTCTGCGTTTTCATGATGACACTCGTATGATGTTAATAATAACGAAATATTCGATAAAAATATTAAGGTCGTGGAAAGAACGCGTTCGTTGAGTATACGCTGTGTAATAAGTAATAAGTTCCTAGCACAGAGAGGCGTTTACCATTACCCCGGCGGCTATAGGCTACGGTGACCGCTTACCATCATTGCCTTTCCTTGCCAACTTCGAAAAATCTAAAGGACCATTTTTTTTCTGGCATGCACGAATAACACAATATACTACTGACCAATTTAAACTCTACATGCGCAGAATGACCAATTTCTCATTCAATATTTTTATGTATATAGTAAACTAGCGGCCCGCCCCGGCTTCGCACGGGTAGACTTTTATATCAAATATTTTGTCTACCCGTGCAAAGCCGGGGCGGGAAGCTAGTATAATATATAGCCTATGTTACTCAGTGATGATGTAGCTTTCTAACGGTGAAAGAATTTTTGAAATCGGTCTAAAAAATAAAATAAAAAATTTAGGGGTGGACCACCCCTAACATTTAGGGGGATGAAAAATAGATGTTGGCCGATTCTCATAGATACCGGAAAAGCACAAAAAAAAACATCAAAATCGGTCAAGCCGTTTCTGAGGAGTATGGCAACGAAAACTGTGACACGAGAATTTTATATATTAGATAAAATATCGTATTTTTACGTACGAATGCAGTTGGCCTGATACTTAATACAATGTGTCTCTAACACCATGGACCATTACGTTCGAAAGTCTTATTAGTGGGTAAAGTACAGCTTGGAAATAAGTTTTTAATATGTTCAGATTTTTATTTCTGGAAATATTTTTATTGTTAAGTTTTATTGTAAGCAAACTTTTTGTTCTCGAATAAACTTTTTTTATGCAGCTAATGGTTTCATTTCAAAATAACTGTTGGAGCCACATTGTTAACTTAATTAATTAATACAATGCCCTTTTTTTAATGCACACTTTATTTCCTATTGTATAAGAGCGTGATGCTCTTCAAATAGGCTCCTCGTAAGGTATGTCAATAGTCGATACCTACTTTTACCGAAGATAAGTTAGGTTCCAACGTGCTAGTGTAAATTATCTTCTTAGGCTATATATCTATCTATATCTCTATATATTTAAATGAATCCCTATTTCCCTTGGTCACGGCATCACGCGTGAAGGGCTAGAACGATTTCGCTAATTCTTTTTTTGTGTTAAAACTAAAAAGCCAAAACAGGACGTCTGTCGGGACAGCTAGTACGATATATTTTCTTATTTACATGAGAGTACTCAAACCATCTCCAAGGTTAGTTGAAACTCACGTTCCAAGACCAATGTTGTACCGGCCTCGATGGCAGGCAACATGAAAATATTTTCGTAATTTACTTTCATTAGAATCGCTAAAGTGAAGCAACGAGCCTGACTAGAATAGAATACCCGGGGCGCTATTCTAAATGTTAGTAACACAGTTTCGACATCGGTTCTAGTTTTAAAGAGCTGCGCTATTGTGCGCTGCGATTTAGCGGATCGTGAGAGGATACCGGTACGGTGGCCATTGTTTTTTGTTGTTTTTTGATTAGGATAGTCCTTGTAAAATTTATAAAATGTAATTAGTAAATGTATTTTAGTTTGACAAAAGGTAGCTTTTGAATTGTATTTTTTATGCGCATTATTGCATGTTTCTCGTCGTTTTTCAACACATGATAGATTTGTTCGTCGGAATCCTACTAATATTCTAAATGCGAAGGTTTGTGTGTATGGATGGATTTTGGTTTGTTACTCTTTTAGGATGAAATTTGGAACACAGATAATTTATAACCTGGATTAACATAAAGGATATTTTTTATCCCAGAAAAATATTTTTATTCCGGAAAAATTTTAGGTTCCTCTGAGATTCTAAGCGCAACGCGGACGTAGTCGCGGGCAGAGGCTGGTAAATAATAAATCGCCTTAGTTGAAGGTACCTCTAGCTAGCTAATGTTAAACTACAAAAAGCTAATACAAATATAAACCCGTTAAAAAAGTATTGCAATGCCTCTATAGGCATTTTTTCTGCTCCCTGTGTAAGGTACATAGGTACTTGTTCCGAGTTTGGGTGTATTGTCTGTCAAGGATGTATATATAGAATTCACTTTTGCTTGGCTTTCGCACCCCAGATTTTTGGTGCATTGATCTAGGAAGTTAGTTCCGCGGCCTTTACTACCACTCGCAATCATCATCTTTATAAAATACACTTATTTTATTAGGTTTTTTAAAATCATATAGATTAGATTTTATTTTAATTATGTTGAATAAATTTGGCTTAAGAAATGCTTCTTCGTGGTCACAGTAGTCGGTAGCTGGACAATGGCGCGTGGCGATACGGCGACCCGGCGACCTCGCGTGCGCTTCCGCCATCTTGCATTTTAATGCACTAAGCATTTGCATACCGCGCACACGTGCAATGATATTTTATTCTCATTTACTTAGGCCAACACTTTAAATCATATAAATTGTATGGCTTAAATTACATTTTGCTTACGGTAGTCGCATATATCTGATTATAACAGATCGAGTCTCATTTTACGTCTCTTCGTATTCCCTGCGGTCTACCTGGAAAGTTAAGAATATATTTTAACAACTATGGCGACATATTAATTTTGGTGTTTTAGCGTGGAATACTAGACATTTTGATTTATCACAGTGTGTCTCGCTCAACTCACAACTGACTCAAAATTTGAAAAAGTTAGTATCATACATCAACATGTACTTATAATTTTTTCTATACCATAAAGATGGCAAACAAGCTGACGGCCCGCTTGATAGTAAGCAGTTAAAGTAGCCTATGGACCCTTGCAACACTAGGGGTATCACTCGCGCGTTGCCGACCCTTTTTGTATGAGTATTTTGCTTGTTGTCGGCTTACCCAAGTAGTATCGCCCACGAAGTGTACGCGCCCTATCAATCGAAAGGCATTTTCGCTTCATTCCCTCAATGTAAATTTATTAAAATTTGATTTGGTATGTACCTACGTAACTCGTATTAGTTTGCATGCGGCGAGAGACGCGCCGCCGAGATTCGGTGATACGCCCACCGGCTGTGTTCGCTTTGTGTCGAAGTCTATTCGCTCTATCTGTCCCTGATTTATTCAGCACTGCGATTAGCATATTAACACATACGCGGGCAACACTAAACGTGACGGTCTATCGAGGAAATGATCAAGGTATCGGGGTTTGTTTTTGTTATATTACGATGTTGATATTGTTCCCACGCCTTTTTTAATCCCATACCTAAAAGAGTGGTGTAGTAAAACGTAGTAGTATAAGTCTACTGTCTAACGTGTGTATCTGTGTCTGTCTGTGGCATCGTTGCTCCTAAATGGATGAACCGATTTTGATTTGGTTTTTTAAAGGTGACTTAATCTAGAGTGTTCTTAGCTATAAGATTTTGAATTTGGGGTTAATTTAGGTATTGCAGTAGTGTGTAGTTTTAGGACATTCGTTTTGTATAGTTTGTCACGTCGATGATGTCAAATATATTACTCAACTAGCGGCCCGCCCCGGCTTCGCACGGGTAGACATTAGTTTCGGGGCATAGACATTTATCAAATATTTTGTCCACCTGTGCGAAGCCGGGGCGAGCAGCTAGTATAATATATAGCCTATGTTACTCAGTGATAAATTAGCTTTCTAACGGTGAAACAATTGAAATCGGTCCAGTAGTTTCGGAGCTTATTCAATACAAACCCACAAAAATACAAATCTTTCCTCTTTATAATATTAGTTTAGATTACTAAGAAGGCTTGCATACCAATAAGTCCCATGATAGCGGAAAATCGTAATAAACAATTAGAGCAATATTTCAGTAACGTTTTCACACGATTTCTAATAAGGTCTCGGATTGTAGAATAGGTACTCCCATTACCTGCCGAGTACTTACTAACATCCATAAACAAAAGTTAAATTGAACATTAAAGTGAAACGGTAAAATTAATTTATAAATAAACAATGCGGATGATAAACAATGCGCCGCTGGACGCGTTGGCTCGTAAACAGTCGCGTTTCATCGCGCTCGTGCCGATCGTATCGCCCTCGCTGACTTACGTTCTGCTCATAGACTAAGCTGACGGTAGATAGATCCATCCAAAATCTTCCATACTGTCACTGCAAAAGAAAGAACACATAAAAAAGAAAGAATAAATGGCAGATATGGGGATATCCGAAAGAAGTTCAAACTTTGGGTTAGCATGTCGGTGAAACGAGCCCATATATGTTTTGCTCCTACCAAAAATCGGTCAAAGCGGCCAAATGACTTCTCGCTTAAAAATCCGACGTTGTTATTAAAGCTTAGCCGTTATATTTTAATATTGCCTACCTCATACAACAATTCAGACAAATCTAACTAACGATACATTTGATAAAATCCATTTGTCGTCACTTAAGATAGGTTTACTAATTATCTAAATATCTTATCGTAAATAAAGATAGGGCTAGTAATTGAAACTAATGTATGTCGTGTGTCAAGTCTACGTGCTTAATTAGAATCGGATCTATGGCGCGGCGCACGCGCCGATGTGGGTCGCTCGCGCCTCGCGCCGCCGATAGGGAGTGACGGTAGTTGCACATTGTTGTGATTTAAGAGTTCGTGACGCGGCGCATGCATAATGCTGTTTGTCGATTCTGAGATAACTGTTCGTTGCTGTCTTTCTTTCTCTTCTAGCTTCATTAATGGCTGATTGAGAAACGCCGATATTATTGAAATGTCAAACTTGCTACAGGTTAATTAATTATATCAGACTAAAGGGCTTCGTTCTAAACCCATACATTTCTGATCTGGATCACATGGAGCTAACACATGGGTTCTAATAATTTCATTGGGACAATGAATTGCCGCATGTCAGATGTCAGGATCTGATTCTAATGACACTATACATCCCAGAATCTGATTCTTATGACACTATCGTATAGTGTAATAATAAAGCACGGCCTTTTTTTCAACAATGTTTGAATCAGGAATATTGAGTTTTTAATATCCAATGATGCAGGTTTAGTTTTCATCAAAATCGGGCCCGAGACTACATTTAACTTTTTTTTTATTAATGAACGAGACAAGATTTATTTGACAAAAAGGAATATAGACAGCTTTATATCCACGGCGCAGGCTTCGTCCAATACACATAATTAGAATTCACCTCAGGTTTCCTCAATGTATAGCAGGTTTCGTTAATGTATAGCTTTTAGCTATTCTTTATAGTTTAAAATTTGCCCATCCACGCCCACTTGAAAAAATCACTCTGTCTAGTCTAGGGTTGGCCTGTGCTCTATAGGCTCACTCTCACCACCTGTCTAGATGGGTTCTAATACCTTCGGTGAGTAGTGGGTGTGGAATAATGTTACACCGGTAGAGGTGTGACATCTATCCTAACTCCTTTGGGGAAGGCTTTATGATTATAGTTTTATTATATTTGTTTGTTTATTTTCTTTGCCTTGCGTCTGCGTGTTTGCGTGTTTGCGTGTTTGCTATGTATTTATGTGATTATTATGAGTATAGTACATTTAAACAATGTTTTAATTACTATTTTTGTACCCATATAGTACAAGCTTTGCAATTTGGCGTTGTGTGAGAATGTTCGAGCATTATTATTATTTATTAAATATTGTGTGCGATTTGATCTTCGTCGAGAAATTCACCGTCTCGTTGAGAACCAACTTGATTGGATGCTTCTCCTATTGCACCATTTATACCTTCAATATTATAGTAAGACCAGTGGCTTCAAAGATTAAGATATCAGAATGAACGCGCATTACAAGAGCTAACTTGTCCAGTTACAAATTGCAACTGTCCGTTCTTTATTATTAGTTTTATGACCACTTGTCCATGTTGCATTCACCAAACTAGAAAGGCCTATCCTAGAAATAGGTAATTTATTTGTTTATCTGTCATCTATCTTAAGGACTCTTGGTCGAGGTAACTATTTCAGCAGGTTATTCTATTTAATTTTTGCTACCTTATACTAAAAGGCTCATAAGACACGCCGCTTATCTTATTTATTTTGTCAGATGGATGACATGACCGAAAAGGAAGCGAATACAGATATGACGGCTGATAGAGAGGAATGGAAGAGGAACATATTACATATTACACCGACCACAATTAGACATGGCATAAGTCTATGAATACTACAAAGAGTAATGAATTTGTAAATTGATTTAAAAAAAAATATTTCACTCTTGCAAAGCTACACTATGTATAAGCAAGCCAGAAAAGCTATTATGTTATAAAGTAATAGATTTTCTAATAAAACGCACTGGACAAATGCACAGCGTAATAAATTAGAACAAGTATTTCGTAAATTATAGACACTTACGTGGGTAGCTTTTGTATTTCAAGTCACAATCGTATCACGCATTAAAATGAACCTTTGATTTCGCAGGTGCAGTCAGTTTATTGAGTGTCGTGAGACAATTTTAAATTGAAACCGGTCTCTCCATATAAATAAACATGATTTATACATAAAACTTAAGTAAAACATATATTATTAACGATTCAAACATCTTTATCACATCTTAAATTATATGAGTTAAACGTTTAGAAGTTTTGATAATAAAAGCCGTGTTGGCCGCGTGTTATAAGTGTTGTCTGCTATTTTAGCGACGAAAAGTTCGAATCCCAGCACCGGTCTGTACCAATGGGTTTTTCTAAAAATCAAGTGCGGTTACTAGTCACATCGCGAGTTTTACGGTGAAGGAAAACATCGTGAGGAAACCTGCATACGTCTGAGAAAAAATCATAGACGTAGTGCTTTAGAGACGGCGACGGGCTCACATCTGCCACGTTGGCATGAAATTATCTTCGGTGAAAAGTGGGCGTTGTAACACCTTATCTACTTCTTCGGAGTCTCTTGTGGAACGGCGTGGAGATATAACTAATATGACAAACATATACATACATTTATCGAAATAATTTCAGATCGTAAGTCGTGTTAGATCGTTAAGTCGATCGCTTAGAAGTAGAATTTTCATATGTGGTCTCCCGCGAATAGCGTTAGGACCATTGTACTTGCGTGCTTGCCAAAATTTATTTCATTTGAATCTGTCTGTAGTATACAGGCAATAATGATCGTAAAATACTGCTGGCCACAAAGGTACTTAAACGGTAGTAAGATATATTGTTAAATTGATAGTCCAACCAAAGTTACTGCACTTTAGAAACGTAAGAGAATTAAAAGGAGACAGGTTCCGCTATAAATGTTGTATTCTACTTTAATTCTTAGACATGGTTAGATGTAATTTTATATTGCACCGCATAAGATAAACATGCCGTTGATAAGATAGGTAAATATGGAATGGATCGAAAGTGGACAGTTTAGCGCGCCCTGTGTCCTACTAGACGCGGACTGGTTGGATCTCTGTCGTCTTGTCTTGTCGCGGTTGTCGCCTGCCCCACTGTCATCAACGGCCAAGTCACCTAACGGGGCGCGTTCGATCGTAGATACCCGCTTTGGTGACGCCGCCGAGTCAGATTCTATCTCAAGATCTCATTACCTAATGGCGGCTACTCGCCAATTATACTGAGTGACGTGTCCGGGGCAAATTGTGCCGACATTTGAGTTGCGCCTATTTGGACTCGCTTTTGGCGTGGCCACACGCGTCTTGTCAAAAGGACTTGTCTTTCTGTAGCGCGAGCATGAATCATTTGCGACACCGTTTTCGTATCGCCTTCGACTATTTTTGTATTAAAAAATGTACAGCGCTGCGGCGGTGAAAAGTGTAACAAAAAAAATCTGATTGTTATCTAGGCTATAAACTATCTATGTTCCAAATTTCATCCAATCCGTTGAGTTGTTTATGCGTGAAAGAGTAACAAACATCCATCCGTCCATACTCACAAACTTTCTCACGAAATTGTTTTTAGAATTCTCACATCGCACATACAGACAGACAATTACAAAATAGAACTAATATAAAGGGCAACAATGTAACATGTAAAGCGGGTCGGGATGTACGAGATCGTCCGTCTGGCCGCGACACAAAGCGATGTGTCGCGGAGCGGCCGATTAGCGCATCTTGTTAGTATACGCGGGGGATACATGCGGTGGAGTCATATAAAATATCCTCCTCCTCCTCGCGTCGTGTTCCTCATTTCTGAGGGCCGTGACCCCCTCCACGGATCACTTTCTTACGTACGATGGCGCGCCATTTAGATCTATCTTCAGCAGTATGCATGGCATTGTGTACGGTAGTGCGGTGCGGATTTGGTCAGACCATCGCTGACGACTCCGGCCTCGTGGTCTCTTCCCTTCGATCTTGCCGGTCACGACAAGCCTCTCAAGGATGTCGCCTCTCTTCCGGGAAACATATAAAATATATCACGACACTAATGAAAAGGCTTTGATTATATATTATCAAAGTGAAAAGGATGAAACACTAAAGTGATAGAAATAAATTGTGCTGCATTAGTTTACGTCTAATATAAAAATGTCACGAATAATTTTGAATTTGAATATAAAACTAATATATGTAATTCCGAATAGTATAAAGGCTGTCGCCAACAACTAAACTGGTGCAGAGTTCTGAATACTTTATAATTAATTCGAAAAAGTATGTAAGTCTTATGTTGATACAATTTTCAACTGTCATATCTCACAGTAAGTTTGTCAGAAAATCGTATCCGTAATGATTTTGTCGGAGGACAAAGATATGTTTCAGCATGCTGAGTACAACAGTCTGCCTTAGCAAGAACAACTTTCGTTTACGTATTCGTATCGCTTTCGACTATATTTTTTTATGGGAAAATGAACAGCGCTGCGCCGTGGAATAGTAAAACTCAAAATTCGTATGAAATTTTTGACATTTTAAGATTTACGTTTTCGAATAAGTCGCTAGAGATGTTCATGCTAACAATACCGCTACAGCGAAACAACAGTTTACCATGTCGAACACGTAATATTTCACCTCGCTCGTGTACTTTTACGGCTTGGCTGACCAAAATCGGCGTAACCTCCATGTAAACTGTTCTCGCAGCCGTTCCAGGTGATTTACCCTTAGCACGCCCTGTCGCGCGTGTTCCCTCGGTCAATAAATACGGGTAGCGATTTACAGGACTGCCTTAGGACGTATACGCACGGCCACTGTACTTAAATCAATAAAATTACTTGGATTGAACATACATAAATCAAAATCTTCTCTATTTATAAAAATGAATCCCTATTTCGCTTGATCACGGCATCACGCGTGAACAGCTGGACCGACGTCGCTTATTCTTTTTTATTTGTGTTTGTTAGTCTCAGGAGAAGGTTCTTATGAAAAAAAACCGGAACCTTTTTAATTTCGCGATAACCTAAAGGTCCTTTTTGCTATGATGTTTTTGTCGCTTCAAATAGTTACATGAGCCTTCAATGTCAAAAGTCGTTTCAGTATTCAGTAGATAAACAATCGAGTTGAAGAAGAAACTTCTGGGGTTCAGATTTGAGGCAAACAATACTAGCGGGCCGATACATTTTCATCAAGAAAGTACAGTTCTTTTTTCGATTTATGGAGAAAGAATGGACGTGTCTAAATAATTCGTAAATGTGGAATCCAGCAGTGTATATATATGCCCACGTGGGCTGAAATTGCTATTACGGTGATATAGGGTCGGCAACGCGCGAACAATACCTCACAGGCTACGGTAACCACTTACCATTAAGCAGGCCGCATGCTTGTTTGTCACATAGACAAAGTGAAATAATAATATCCTTGCAGTTCTATACATGTATAGGCGCCCTTATGCTTTAGCCAAGAGTAAAACACCCAAACTCGCTCTAGTCCCGTGTATTGGATTTCTAAAGAGGTGCTTTATTTTTACGGCCAGTATTCTTCCTGGATCGCGTGAACTTGCGTTTTAAGGGCCCTAGGATTGTTAAGTACAGGATTTAGTTACTTCGATTTAGTCTTAGTATTAACTCAGAGTAGATAATATGTATTAATGAGACCTGGAAGATTGTTGGGCCGATGTACGACAGTCAAATCTGATGCCATAATAATTTCGAGTGCCCTCCGATTTTCATGTGAAATTGTATTTTGAATGTCGTTACAATATTCGACCATAATACTAAAGAGATATTAAGACGAGATTGGACATGGAGCCGCAATATGATGACGTTATATAATGAAGATGATATTTCATATAAACTCTACTAGTTTAGTTTTCTACTAATATTATAAATTTGAAATTGTGTAAGGATGTATGTATGGATGGATGTCTATATAAATGATGGATTGATCTCACTGTCAAATTGCTGTCCCTATAAACAGGGTGTGTATTAGTATAAGTTTAAAAGCTTGTAAAATATGTGTTCACTTTTTTTTATCCACTGAGTACTTATTAAATTACTCACAATGATGACCCGGTACACTGCCAGCCACTGTTCTAATCCGAATCTACTTTAGTCCATTCATCGGTTGTCTGGAAGAGATCGCTCTTATGCGATAAGACCGCCAATTGTACTTTAGAATTTAAGCATTTACCTAATCACATATTGTATCCTTTTATTGTGCAATAAAGTGTATCTATCTATCTACACTAATTGCAAAAACATTTATGATTATGATGTATGTTGCTCAATCACGTAAAAACGACAATAGATTTGTATGAAATTTAGCACACGTAGACGTTAGAGACTACTCTAACCTGGATTAAAACAGAGGAAACTTTTAATCCCGGGAAAATGTTAAGTAAGGTTAGTTAAGTTGAGTAGTTCCTCTGGGATTCTAAGCTCAATGCGGAGGATATCGCGGCCAGTAGCTAGTTTTACAATATGCGGAACGATCCGATTGTGATACAAACATGAGCCGAAGCGTTGATTTGCAGAATCAATTAAGTACATTGATCTTAATTACGCAGCAATAAGGCAAACCCACTTCCCATTTAGCACGATGCCATCACGCAGAGCGTTTTTAATCGTTCGAGAACATTACACGAACCATCAAACATGGCGTTGCAAGTGTCGGTTACAATTGCGACTTATAAATCGCATTCCGCCAAGCGCCTATTGGCGGTGATAGTTACCGCATCTCAAACTCCATACTAATATCATAAATGCGAAAGTTACTCTGTTTGTTTGTTTGTTACCTTTTCACGACTGAACTGCTGTACGGATCGTAATGAAATTTGGCAATGAGTGATTTTTACTTTGGGAAGAACATAGGCTATCTTTTGTCTCAAAAAATATTCCTTAAGGTGAAACATACAGTCTTATTCAGCTCAGTCAGAGTGCTCTTAACTAAATAGTGGTGCCAATTCTGTTGTTCAAAATTACTAAACTTAACTAATTTGACAGGTCTACAAATTTTTTTTTTTTTTTTTTTTAAAAATGGCATTCACATCTCTAGTGTGTGAGACGTATTTGGCCAACAACGACGTTATGTGAAAGTGCCATCCTTATTTAACCCCGTACATGAGAAAGGGATAGCAAGACTTTTAGACCTGTCAAATTAGTTAAGTTTAGTAATTTTGAACAACAAAATCGACACCAGTGCCGGTAGCAGGAACATTGTCGACAACGTTTTCGTATCGCCTTCGACTATTTTTGTATCGAAAAATGAACAGCGCTGCGGCGGTTAAAAGTGGAACTAAAAATTAGTATGAAAATTTTGACATTTCGCGAGTTACTTTTTCGAATACATTGTCAACAATGCTCCTGCTACCGGCATAGTCGCTTTCCGCTATCTAAACAGATACACAACATAGGACAAACGTCCTATGTATGCTTAGATCATTAAAACCACGCAACGGATTTTGATGTGTTTTTTTAAATGTAGTGATTCAAGACCAACTACGAAGGTGTAGTTTTGTAGGTAGCCATATAAGATAAATATCTTATATGGCTAACGCTGGCCGTGCGGAGGGGCGGGTCGCTAGTACTACGTAATAATGTTTTTTTTTAAATCACGCGGGTTGAGCCGCTTGTAACAGCTAGTGGCGTATTTAATAAACGCGATTTGCCCGTCGTGAATACTTCCAACTAACCACGACCACTTGTAATGACCCATCTGGCGTTTGATGCACTATATTATCATTAACCTGCTCTTCGTAACGAGAATCTTATTGCACTTTACAAAAAGTACTCGCTTATTGCAACATTGGTTTATGATGCGGACTGGACTCGGGAGCAATGCTCTATTTCAAAATCAAAACGGTTGGTAATCACAATCATTTGTCTGCCTATGTTTTGTTGCAATTATACGCGTGGAGATGTAAAAAGCACTTCTAATATCTATGGCATGCTTAAGAAAACTATTGTTATTTTTCCGTACCTCAACTGATTGTTTGAATCAATAAGGTTTACAAAAAAAAAAACATTTATTCCTTTATTATACAAAATTTGAATTTTGAATTCATAAGATGGAACACTAAGGTCAGTGGATGGAACGACAAAATAATCGTTTTCGTATCTCGTCTATTTTTGCATGGGAAAATGAACAGCGCTGCGCCAGCGAAAAATTTAACTAAAAATTCGTATGAAAATTTTTTCACTTTAAGAGTTATATTTTCGAATGCTTATTCTTTCTCGAATCTCGAATCGAAGTTATTCTCTCTATGCCTGCTGGTGTAAACAGTGCTATTATGCCATTAGATGGTAATTTAGACCTTCATAAGTGCCTTATTAAGACCTAAACTGAATAAATTATTTTTTGATTTCTATTAACATGAGTGTAAGGCGGTTGTTAGTGCGGTGCGGTGAAGGCTCATCAGAAAACAAGGTGAGACGGGCGGGCGAGATGTCATACGGTCGTCAGTGCGTTGGCGGCGGTGGCGCATCCGTGTTGAAATTGTGCGCATGACTCGTTTTTTCTTAATTGCTCGGATATTTTAAACGTTTTATTTCAGTATTTTTTTTACCCGCGGTTTCGCCCGAATTATTCAATATTTTACTATGCCTCGGGAACTACAACATTTTCGGGATAAAAAGTATCTTATATGTTAAGCTGGCTTATAAGCTACCTACATTCCAAATTTCATACAAATCCATGCAGCTGTTGAGGTGTGAAGTGGGTACAAAACACACACACAATCTTTTGCATTTATAATATGCGAAAGTTTGTTTTAAAAAGGGGAAAGGAATTTTACAATACGTCTCTATATCTACTTTACAAAATATGGCGACTTTAAAAGTATTTAAAACTAAATCTGTATCTATAGGCTTCAGTATAAACATTTATCAAATTAAGTACCTATTCCAGTTTTTAAAAAAATAGCTTAGATTAAAAATCTCATACCCAGTCATTTTGGAACACGAACAGCTAACGGCTAGGGTGACAATATTTTATCAATATATAATAAATCATAAGAATTGTATCTTATTGCCAGCATATCCGAACGCAATCCTATCAATGGCGGGAATATGGCTTATTAGCGAACGTGCGCAAAAAATATAGAGTTACAAGTCAATCAAATGTTGCGCGTACATGTGTCATCCCGCGTCGCGTCGCGCGCCTTATTTGGTCTTGCGTGTTTGATGGATGCACCCTCAGTACCCGCCGACTGTCCGTCTGTCCATCGAGCTAACGTATAATAACACTCGCACGACACATTTCATTAAACATATATCAAAACGTTATAATATAATAGTCTTTGTCGGCTGCCGTGTTTCAAATGAGAAATGGAAAAAGTAAAGCAGAATAATACTAAATCTACTAAACAAACTCGTTGTGGATAGTTTGAGAGATCTGCGCTCATCATTGGACTTTGATCGGTTGTTAATTATATCGTGTGCGTTACGCTAGCAAAATGTTGTCTCCTTTCAGGATTTGAATGATGCTGATAATTAGTACCTCGGCTCGTGTAAATGTGTGCGAAATTTTAAATGTGTTCGTCTAGACATTCCTGAGTTATTCACGAAAAAAAAAAATTGCCAGGGTAACGCACACAATTATATCTCCTGTAAATAATTTAAAGGGTACCGTTTTTTGTAGGCACTAGCAAAGATTGAACTACACTTTGTGACTCAAAATTCTAGAGAAGCCAATCATTCTCGGAACTAAATAAACTTTTTACTAAATGGATTTTGCCCGTTTCTTAACGCCTCGTTAAGTCTGTGTCTGCGCTTCGGCGAACGATTTAGAATAAAACGATTTCGTCGGAGAATGCTAAAAAATCAGTGCTAAATCGTGACCGCTTCGAGTAATTTCGCTCGCCGGTGGCTTGTCGCCGTGACAGCGACAGGTGAATGTGGCGCTCGCGTCGCCTCCATCGGGACAATTAGTGGCCGTGGGCAACGTCGAGATACCAATTAAATTAACTAAAATACATACATATAGGTGCACATTCTGTTGTTCAAAATTACTAAACATAACTAATTTGATCTGTCAAATTAGTTATGTTTCAGCCGTTTTATCGTGAAAAGGTAGCAAACATAGGTGAAATTGAGTGATGACTTAATATATTATATTATTAAAAGTATTTTTTTTTGCAGGCCAGCACCGGTGCCGAAACTTCAGCACGGTATTGGTATGTACTTTGATTGGAACTATTTGACGCTTTATCATACACACCACATTCTGCTTCGTACGCTTTTAGAATCATGTTTCTACAGCTATGGTGTCCAGGAAACAATAGGACCACCTATATTACTAACACCTACACCGCATTTCTAATTCTATTTATTTTTATATAAAACCGATTTTACATACAGACAATTGGTTTCTTCGTTACATCTTTTGAAAAAACAAGCAACATTAGTAAAACGAGCATGAATAATTTGCGTCAACGATTTTCGTATCGCCTTCGAATATTTTTGTATTACAACACAAACAGCGCTGCGGCGGTGAAAAGTGGAACTAATAATTAGTATGGCAATTTTGACATTTCGCTAGTCTAGTTTCATTTCGAGTTATGTTTTCGCATATGTAATTGAAAAATGTTCATGCTACCGGCATATGCTAGTTTTTTTTTGTTAAATGTAACAAAAAAAACTACGAGAGACTCTCGTATTCAACTATGTATGTACTTTCTGCATTTAATCTTTTTATTTATTAATACTTACATATCTTATTTTTTTTAATGTTATGTCTCACCTCATCAAATTTATGTTAGTAATTGTGAATTCAATCGTAAACTTCGTGCGTATGAAGTGCCCACTCGCACCACACCACATCGACCATACGCACCTCGTCCCTCAGTTTCAAGAAAGCCCTTAAAGATAAAGATATAAAATATCCGTATTATGTATGTATTTGATGTGCAATGAAATTTTATTTAATAAGGCCGTTAAAAGTAAGATACAATTACGATACAAATTGGTAGTGGATCGCCTTAACGGGGGATGCGCTTAGGGTTATAAAAACAGATAGTTGAAATATTTTCTTTAATATGAACTTTACAGTAAACTTTATTTCAAATAAAAAAGTTGTGCTTGGTAGATTAAAATATTGTAGCCCGTTTTAGAAGAGATGTAAATATTTTATAGAGACTTCGCGTGTCGGCTGTCACGGGGAAAGTACCATCGCTCCTTATCACAAGGACAAATCTTTTATTTTGTGATTCGTTTACGTAAATGCTAGAACAAATCTGGCAAAACTACGAAGCATCAAAATGATCACATTTTAAAATCTCTGTAGAAGGAAGTTTTAAAGCGAAATGTCGTATTACTGATGTTCTATTTCACAAAGTCTGTTTGGCTATGTTTGTGGTTGTGGGTGCTTGTGCACATTGTTTTAGTGTGCGTAAGCCCAAGTGCGCTCATTCAACGTTCACACACACACACACATAAGCGGTACACTTCATTACTTCACCACTACAACCAGGGCTGAGCGGACGTCGTGAACTAGAACATCTTTCGTACGATGGGTACACTGAACTATATAAACCAGCAAATACTAACTACAGAGTCGTAAGGCAACACGATAACCTCACAGCAGGGTTGGGTGGTTTTCAGCGGTGCCGGCCGCGCCCGCATTGTCTCAGGAGTTGAGGGCCAGCGCCAACAGCGTCTCCGGCTCTGCTTCCATCAGCCTCCCCGCCAGGAAGAGGACCTCCTCGGGCTTGTTTCAGGTAAAACCGTAGACTGAATTACTAATAGACGAAGGTGCCGCGTGCCCTAGAAGGTTATGGAGATAGTTATCTTCTTCTTCTGTAAGTTAATGGCGACAAGCTTTTAATACAGCTATTCCGCCAGTGTCACGTGGTAGGCACAGAGTACATAACCACTACGTTGAGTGATAAACGATGGAGACTGGTCGGTGCACAATTTAAAGTTTGACTTTAAAATATAAAACGGAGAAATTTATATTTTATATAAAAGACATCACAACAGAGTGTGTAATGTGTTAGTAGTGTAGAACACTTAAAAAACTAACACTATTGGAGCAGGGCAACAAATGAATACGATTACACCATAATTATTGTAATGTTAAAGTTTAATGTTGTTAATGTCAAAAAATGCTGATAGTTTTTTGACGAAGGGAGTATCTAGTAGAGAGAGCAGAATGTGTACGTAAAATGCTGGCACTCAAGTTACTTCT
Source organism: Falcaria lacertinaria (assembly GCA_951449985.1). Taxonomy (NCBI): domain Eukaryota; kingdom Metazoa; phylum Arthropoda; class Insecta; order Lepidoptera; family Drepanidae; genus Falcaria; species Falcaria lacertinaria. The sequence goes on along the minus strand of OX602119.1, from coordinate 1,957,434 downwards.
GCCGCTAAACCAAAAATAGGTTAAGTTACAAAAAGTATTTTACGAAACGTCAAAAACCCTTCACGCGCTGTGTTGTTTTGTCCTTGTCTTGTACATTAGTTGTGTCCTTGTCTTGTACATAAGTACCGTATATAGCCTTCTCTTTGTGTGTGAGGAGAGCAGAAGATTTTACTGCCCCTATTAGTTACTCCCTTTTATTTCCATTAGTCACTATGAATTTATATTTATATAGTTGTAATTTTATACCAGCTTTTTGTTTCTTCTCTTCTAAGGGTACCTAAAACCTAAAAAACAATACCAGTTGCATTCCATTGGATTTAGTCGATATTTTATGGCCGGCCGCCTGCTTGACGGCCAACCCTTGTGAATCGTGATTTAACAAGTCAAGGAAATAGCTGTTATATTTGTTAACCCGTATAAATTAACTAGTCTTTAATCTAGTGCTATGAAAGCCACAACTTCGCTTAAGTGCAACGGATGGTATCAACTCTTAATTTGTTTATACAGTTTAATTCCATTTATATGAGTTAATTTCGCGGTTTAAGAGCTTTTAAACATAGGTCTGTTAATGCGGCATCTCCATCGAATCGTAATCAAATAAAATGTTTAATAGAACACTAAGTTTTTACTACAGTTTTGAACGAAAGCCCTTGATCTTACAGACGCAGACATAGGGAGTACAATTGTTTTATGTTAGACTAGTTTATAGCCGCGGCTTCGCCCGCATTATTTTACTAACCCTTGGGAACCACACAATTTCCGGGATAAAAAGTATTCTATATGTTATCGGCTTACAAGCTACTTCCATTCTAAATTTCATACAAATCCATTCAGCCGTTGAGGCGTGAAACGGGTACAAACACACACATACTTTCAAATATATCATATTAGTGGGATACTTTGATGTAATAAAGCCGCTCTATCTCGACATCTATGTGACTCTAATATCAGTGTGCGAATTCACAACGAAATTATTGTTTCGTACTCCAAAACTATAGGTTTCATATGCTGTTCTGAGTAGCAGATTATCAAAACAGGCAAATTCGTTTTATTTACCTTTCACTCCTAGTTTAGTCGGCGTATAGTATGTTAAGCGGTATAGATGAGAGAGATGGGTATAGAGCGAGACTAAACGATAACAAATCAAATTATGTTTCCGTTCAGGTTGACAAATCCGAACCCCCTGCCAAGAAGACAGAGCTCACCCGACCTCAGGCAGACGATAAGCTGCCGCAGCGCTCCGAACTTCTGCCAAAAGGACGCCGGAAACAGACGGAGTCCGACACCCAAGACAGAGTGAAGGAGATAGTAAAAGATAATAAAATTGTAAAAGTAAAAGAAAAATTTGATGATGATGACGAAGCTCAACCAAAATGCGTTTCTGCGTTTAAAGAAAGTGACAGTTGGGATTGAATGTAATTTAAAATGAATTTTAAATTGTATTTTGTTGTTTTATTTTTTCTCATCTCTAAGCGTTGTCGGGCAAAAGCTAAGTTTTTTTACATTTAGAAGTTAGGTACAAGTGAACGGAGTATATGTCCGTGACCGTATATGTATTATGCCATCTTAGTGGTATATAAAAACTACATAGATTTCTGACTTACCCCGTTCCAAGTGGAACAGTCCGGCTCCCCAATCATGTGAAGTCGAAACAGATTGCTTGCTTGACATCTTTACACATAACTGAAATTTTAAAAATTCTATAAAAAATTAAAAACAATATTTAATTATAATATAATAATATTTATAGGATTGATGAGAGTATTTCCCCTCACTTGGAAATGTGCACATTATAAAGACCCACAGTATATTAAATTTATTCAAATAAAGTGAAAGTAAAAATGAAACCTGGAAAATGAAGCACATACTACATCCTTTAATGACAAAACTAAGAATGTACTTATCTATAATTCGTAAAGATTCCTAGGTCCTGATGGCGTTGATGAAGCGGTAGGGATCACCAGCAGGTTTGGGATTTCCAAGGGCATTGCATGATGGGAGGCACATGCCGCTTTGAAACCCCAGCTCTACGGCAATTTATCCATGAGTTTGGCCTACGGTACAACAGTATTAGTAGGGCCAAGATTGGAGACTTGAAAAGGTGACTTGTGACAGCTAAAAATGTGACGTAAACCGATGGTAACACGTTGATTAAAATATGAATTCGTAAATATACAGACTCGTCAAGTCGCCTTTTATGTTGGCCCTACCTTTGGAAGACAACTTTAGTTTATGCTCCAAAAACTTGAACTACACGTTTTTATTATATTGACGTGATAGACCACCAAATTCTGAATAATATTTGTTTTATTTCGTTATTTACTTAAGTATACATACTATATTCACGCGCAATGCTATTTTAAAAAGCAAAATCCAAGTTAGCTCTATAAATATTAAAATCAGTCTGACGAACGCACTACGTTCCTAACCAATTCAGCAGTCAGTTTTAAAATATTATGAAAATTTTACTATACCATATACTAGCGGCCCGCCCCGGCTTCGCACGGGTAGACATTTATATCAAATATTTTGTCTACCCGTGCAAAGCCGGGGCGGGCAGCTAGCCTATGTTAATCAGAGATAGTGTAGCTTTCTAACGGTGAAAGAATTTATGAAATCGGTCCAGTAGTTTCGGAGCCTATAGACATTTATCAAATATTTTGTCTACCCGAGCGAAGCCGGGGCGGGAAGCTAGTATAATATATAGCCTATGTTACTCAGTGATGATGTAGCTTTCTAACGGTGAAAGAATTTTTGAAATCGGTCCAGTAGTTTCGGAGCCTATTCAATACATACAAAAATACTAATCTTTCCTCTTTATAATATTTAGTATATTATACCGTACACCTTGTGAGAAAGTAACTGTCATTTGTTTTTTTTTTGTGTCCCGTGACGTCAGAATAACATTGTTTATGGCCTATGGCAAAGCGTTCCATTTTTAAAATATTCAGCGCGATTGTTTTACGAATTACATGAAGTAAATTTTGGGCTTTTGGCGGGAATCATACATGTGATATAGTTATCTTTGGTGTGTATTTTAGGTGTCACTGACTTATAAGAACATTGGAAGCAATTGTCGTGCCTCTTGGCGGCTAGAAGTTGTTATGTATGTTGGATTGTTGCATAGGGCTGGATAACTCGCTATTAATAAATAAAAGTCTTGTATATTTGGATGTTGGTGGGAGAGAGCGAGGGTTGCCAGCACATATATTTACATTTCTACTAAAAAAATCCTTTTTGTGTTGCTATGCAACAGTAATTCTGTAATAAGTATATGCTGTAAAAATATGAATGCCATAGTTAAGACTTTTTTTTTCTGTGGATCAACCATAGGATAACGAACATAAGGATATAGAATTTCTTACACTATAAAAAGTAGTGCACGTTGAATCTTGTTTTTTTTTTTATTTATTGTCGACAATAATGTGAAAGCGAATCTGAGTGAAAGAAGAAGCCGTGGAAGGCCAAGGTTCAACTTTCTAGATAAAATTACCAAAATACTCAGTGATGGAAAGGTAAAGAGGACTCGGAACCGGCGGGCAGGTATAAAAAGATTGATGAATGTAAAAGAAGCAAAAGAGGTGTGTAATTCAAGAGAGAAATGGCGCTCTGTGCTCTCTGCCTATCCCGTGAGGGTCTTGGCGTTATGATGTGAATGTATGACAACAATAGGTATCTAATATTATTTTGTTATGTGCCAATATTGTAACTGTTCCGCCACTATAGTTTTAAAGCTAAAACACTAAAAGTATTTATTAAGAAGGCCACTAAATTCATAAAAGGGCAAACTCCATGCAAAAACGTAAAGTCCGCGAATTCGTGATGTAAGAGACAATGCTGTACTGTACGCGTCGCGGGCGCATCAAAGTGCGGTCAATCAGCTGACCAAGCTAACTACTACTACTAAGTTAATTAAAGTTGACATTCTATGGAACAATTACTGCTGGCTGGTAGAACACGACTTTCTTCGAATTTAAAAAGTTAACTGCTAATGTTTCTATTTGCGGCCATTATTACATACTGCCTTAATCAATTTATGAACGCAAAAATTTCTTAGGTATTTGGTATTTGTAAAGTTCTTAAAACATTTAGGTTGGCTATACCTATACGGGCATTGTGCGAGGGGCTCATTTCCAACTGCGAGTGAAATATTATTGGTAAAGATTTTCATATATTACGTTTGAAGGTATTGAGGGTAAAACGACATAAAGCTTATTTTGAACGCGTTTTTCTTAAATTTAAAAATTATTTGTAGTAAAAGAACGTATGGAGTTTTTGGCGGGAATCAGGCGGAGCGGTTGAGATTTTTTCCAGTGTGTCGTAAATTGTGTTAAAGTGATCTTTAATGTGTATTTTTGATGTCGATATGTGCAGTAAAGTTTCATTTAGTGACTGATTTATAGGAGCATTGGAAATAATGCCATAATACGACTTTTGGGTTAAGTGATTTATCATTTTGGTCAATAGGTTACCTCTAATCTAAAGGCGTGTTACGATCTGCTACTGCCGTGGGTTGTCTCCAGAAACTCCATTGGGCGTTAGAATGCATGACACTAGGCATTTTAATGCGGCAAACACGAGAAATTGTGCAACATGAAAATTCTCTAACACTCGACACTGGCAAAAATAGTCCCTGAAGGGATTGATTGCCATACTTAGGAAGAAGAAGAAGAAGAAAAGAACGAATGCACAGTTTTTGATTTGGTAGTATGTTAATAAAATTATATATTTTTTACGTATGTCATGTTTTTTAATGTCAAATTAAAAATAAAAGGTTGTACGTAGTGTATTATCTACTCTGAGGTAAAGGTAAAGTATTTTTTTTCGTCATAGATGAAAAAAGTATTTAAAAATATATCATAATCGTAATTCGAATCATTGGAACGTCACATTTTTTCTTATTCTAAATACAAATTTTAGGTCATTGATTCATAGCATTCCTGGACAGTGACGCATGCATAATACAAATAAGATAGTAGTATTGCGCGTGTTGTTGAAGGATCTTGAATCGGCGCTGATAACATTGATGAAGATCCCACCGCGGCTTGGGACTTAGCAGGCCAGTAAGGAGAGGAACACTGACTGGACCGACAAGACCCTCGCCACTAGTGGGCTTCGCTGGACTTGAGTACAATGGGCTGAAAGAAAACACATAAAAAACATATATATTACAATCCAATAGAAACAATACTTTCCGGTAAACTGATGATGATAATGTCATTCATAAGATTTAAATCTTCTAAATACTCAATTATTAGGCTCTTCTTATTTTATTTAATGGCAATACAGGTATTCCGCCAATTCAATGTCACAAGGCACGTGACGCAACGCGAGGCGAGCTATTTATGATGTCAATTCATCTTTTTTGGGGCTTTATTGGCTTTGTTCCCGTGACCTTTTAGTCTGTTTTTTTTTATTTTCGCCATAAATAGGTACATATATCAAAATTTTCAACCCACAGAAATAAGAAACAACTTTTTCTTAAAATATTTTTCTCCTTCCATCTTTTTTTTATTCGATTAAAATCTCTATTTACCATAATTTGTTCTTCTTTCTGTCTTAGGACGCTTTGACTGGTATAAAAATAGTTCTACGAGAGGTACGTACTACGTACTAAGTACTACTACATAATCTTATGATTGATTAATGTTATCCATAAGTTATGTGGTACCATATGACCGCATTCTGACAGCTTTTTAATCTTCTGGGTTGTTCTTTTTCAGGACTCTAATTTGCTATTTGAAGAAATATTTCAGTAAATATTCAGATCTGGAACAAGAGAATACATCGTTAAGGTTAACAAAAATAAATCAATAAGAATCAAAAACTATGAAAAGAGAACGAATTGCCAATTTGCCTTCAGTATACTTATTGCATAAATGTGAGCGTTTTAAAAAGCGAGTTCATACAAATTGCTAGCGACATATCTATAAATTCTATGACGTCATATTGCAAAATTATACTCAAAATGACGACACTGTTGTTGGTTTATCTATAATGATATTATAGTAATCGGGTTAATTTTACAAGATGGTACTCTGGCTTAGAGTACCATCTTATAAAATTTACCGAACTGTAGTGTTATGAAGGGGTCGTTACCCGTCCACCCACTTTTTTCACCCACTAGTGTGTGTGATCAAGAAATTCAACAGTGACCCGTCCACCATTTGTCGATTATTTTTTATCGATACGTCGTTGAAATGAAACATATTATAATGGCAAATGTTTAATAATATCAATGAAGTATATTCCTGCTTAACTTATAGTACAGTTTCTGCCTCTATATCTCCATGCACCCAGAGGCTAACCGGCCGATGATTAATCAACACCACTAGCAACGGTGTGAGGGATAGGGCGCGTGTTGCCTTCGGGCCTCGGAATGTTCTGGCGGATTGTATTTAGTGATAGGTTAGCTATGGATTCGAGATGCTGTTATCGAGGATAAATAGCAGGATATTTACGGTAATACCTATCGACTAAATTATATAGTTTAAAGGTACATCTTTGATTGTCTACCTGTGTAATAACTGAATATAAAATATGCAGCAAGAGTGATATTGTTTAAACAATATCACTCTTGCTTTTAAAAGCTAGAATAGAATAGAATCATTTATTTTTATAAACATGAGTGGCAATAAGGGCTTTATTCCGAACCGGTGGTAATGTAGACCTTCATACGTGCCTTATTAGGGCCTAAACTGAATAAATGAGATTTTGACTTTGGTGTTAGGTCGGTACAACAGGGGGCTATATGTATTACACTGGGGGGCGATGATGCTGTACTTGTTGGTAAATAATACCTCTACGAATACAGACAATATTTTTGCCAATTAATACATTCATTTATAGAATAGAAAATTAATAGCAAATTAATTCCTTGGAGCAGCTACAAATCCGCGTTTAAAATTTCCCATGGAATGGCACACGACTATGTTTTAAATATAATACACAAGACAATAGCTGAACGTATTAGAAACACTGAAACCCAGATGCATACGCCATTAGAAGATTACCGCAGCATCCCGTTAGTATCGGAATACATAAATAATGTATCGGAATATCAGATAAACTACGTGGCGACTGCGCACTAATGACAACGGCTTTGTTAACGGATATTATTTAAAACATGCCGGCCGACCATTGTTTCACTAGCTAATGGAGCTTCCACAAGTTATTTCTTGAATTTTAAAATGTACCTACACTATGCTATCTAGCGGAGAAATCTTGATATAGACCAAGAAGTGTCGAAAGCTCGGAATGTCTGGTTTGCTTTGGCTTAGCAATTCAGCTCTCTGATTGCCGCAAGTATTAAAAATGCAATTATTGGTAGGAACAATTTATTTATTTATAAACTTAATGCACAATTAAAGTACAATGGTGGACTTAATGCTTAAGCATTTTCTACCTTTATATATTGCAATTATTATCAACAACAACAGGGATGACAACTCGTTAGTGATCTCCCTGGTATTGCTAGCGGCTATAGGCTACGGTGACTGCTTACCATCAGGTGGGCCGTATGCTTGTGTGACACCTTAGTGGCATACAAAATAATAAATATATCTACTAATTTGGATAAGTTTGTAATTTCCGAAGTTAACATTTATAGACGTGTAATTGAATTAATTGCAGAACATTAATTTGGATACTGTATCAGGCCCATAATTTGGTAATGTTCAGGTCGCCATGTGAACATAAAAAAAACCTTTTTTGTACTTTTCTTATAAATACGATTGTATCATTTTAAGGTGTGAACTCTGACTTGGTATATACTTGAGAGAATGGCAAATGAAAAAAAAACTTGAAATCGTGGGATGTCCATTGCCAAATTGTATTCGTCTTTTACATTAGATACGCTCTGTAAACATGCAAGTGTCGCCATAATTTCATTTTGTAGATTACAACCTTGATCGTATAAATCTAGAATGCACAATCAGAACTAACAAATTGACGCGCCCTTATTTACTTGTGCCTGGAGCACAGCATTACTTATTTTCGAATAATCGATTCACCACTCGATATCCCGTCAGCACTCGATTTAATAACAAACCTATCGAAATCTGAATCATTGCCGACGTATAACGATTTCTATTATTTGAATGCATCGATTCGCCGACGGCGGGTAGAGATGCGACAGTTATTATTCTAGTCGGTTATTCGAAAGGAATCGATTAATCATTCGAAATTTATGTATCGGATTTAACTTGCCATTGAACCATAGTATATCATGAGCGTAGTGTCATCGTGAAGTGAAGCTGTGAACTAGTTTATTCAAAGTATTAAATAATTAATGCAAGATCAATTGAAAAAACTAGAAACTTATTATTATTTCTCACTTGTGTAGGTGGAAAACATGATTTGAGACATTTTTGACGCCCGTAACGATGACTCAAAGGTAATTCGTATTAATATAATTAGGTTTCTCGTCTATATTATTAGGTTTCTCGACACTGTCATTTCGTATTACAATGGTAATGATAACGATGAAGGTTTGTTCTTAAAGATGTTGTGACTAGTACGTGATTGTACGAGACAGTGGCGGATTTCCGAGCAGGATGAGTTTGGGTCTAGGGCGGCAGATTTCAGGGGCAACAAATTTGGGGACCGATTTCTTTTTTAGCCTATTCCATATATTTCTTTTGCAATTTGAACCCAATTGTTGGATTGTAAAAATAAGGAACAGGGTAATTGTAAAAGGGCAGCCAAAAATGTGTAAATTTGCAGCTGCAACTAAGATTACCTTAAATCTATAAATTGTCATACAAACATCATCCCACAGATTATTACGCCTCTCACCCATGTTTCTATAAACAATGAAATTCAATTTAACATGAACATGAACAGAAACTATTACAGCACTGAAGCTAACTTTATTGACAATCAAAATAGTTCAATCCAAGTTGGAACAGCCATTGTTATTTAAGAAACAATAGCCCGTAGCCAGCGCTGCTATTCGCGACCATATCTCAAACACACGATACAAATAAAATTACTTGCAACTATGTATTATATTGTAACTTACTGCATTATGAAAGCATATGACATTGCAAAAACATTCCGAACATTCTAAGCGTTCTATTCTGCAATTTAGATGGAGCAACTTTTTTTTTTATACCACTAAGGTGACACAAGCATACGGCCCACCTGATTGATGGTAAGCAGTCACCGTAGCCTATAGCCGCTAGCAATACCAGGGGTATCACTAACGGGTTGCCAACCATGTTGTTGATGAGGACTCACTGTGCTACCAGCATTACTACTGGCCCAGCGTATCCTCGTGGAGCACTGGCAACCTTACTTACCGCAGAAACACAACACTACATCAAGTAGTGTTATTTCACTGTGGTCTTCTGTAAGGTGGAGGTACAGTCCCCAATCGGGCGGCTCTAATTTAAATGGGAAAACCCACGGGAAATCCCAATTCGCCCTACCTCTCTTAAAGGATCTAATAGGACGCTGAAGAAAATCAACGTAAGGAGACCTGGATACGTCTGAGAAGAAATTCAAGTATCTATTTAAGTAGTGCGTAAGCCACGGCGACAGACTCACCATCTGTCACGTAAACAATATCTTCGGTTGTGAGTTGTTTTTTTGCCTACCTCTTTGGGGACCCTTTTAGGAAGGCATGAAGATATATTATTTATTATCTTATAGGACGCTATTAAGCCCTGGTGGTTATGTAGACTAGTCGTGACCGCTTGTCATTTGATGTACGTCAAACTACAGTGATTTAAGACATCGCTAGTTTTAAAAAAGAGGTAGGGTTAAATGGGATCTTCAGTTTTCCCATTAAAATTGGAACCACCCGACTGGGGACTGTCCCTCCACCGGCCGTACGCTTGCGTGTACCTTCGTACAATATGGAGGAATAGACAAATGCAAATTTGTAGATGTTTAGCATTCGGGAACACGTGGATTACAATCGGAAAAGGTAGTCAATATAAAAATAACAATTTCTAATATCATATGATAGTAATACGTTTTTTAATCAGATATAATTGAACCGGTTTCTTTGAAGCGGGACACAAAACAAAATATCATCAAAGTGATGGAAAATTATTGGATACTGTATCCAGGATACAGTAAAAACACATCAAAGCTTCTATGCCGGCTGTGGACGTTGTAAAGTTATTTTTCATACTTAATAAATACAACTAGTAATTAGTGTTTCAATATAAAATTGGCTATATAAGGAAATGAATAGAAAGCCGAACGAACACTAACGATTGAACAATAAATACCTACTATTGTTGTTTTTCTTCTAATTTGTACACTTAATACACGGAAATTAAATAGTCTTTTTCTTTGTAATTTGTACATATATGGTTGGACAAACGGGCCGACAATGCCTTTGATGTTTCCAGTAGAACCGACGGAAGCCTTTTACCTTATGCGTCAATAGGTCACAGTTTTAAAAAACCGCCCCAAAGTGGCAGTTTTTACAAAAATCTACTTTTGAATAAGATAATGTTTTTTTTTTGCGCACTGTGCCAGATACTTTTGGCATTTCGAAATCCATATAAAAATTAGATACCTAAAGAGTTTAGACTGTTATTTAAGAGTCGTTCGTATGTATATGGTCGCATTGCAGGGATGTAGTTTTAGTTCAGTACTTTATAAGGGTTATAATAAGGTCACAAGTGGGACAATATAGTCCTCGTAATATGAGATAAAATACAATTATTTTCATGATATTTCTGCTATTCACAAACATCTTTCGATATTTTACATATTTTTTGTTTCCTGACATGGATACAAGTCTTTCAATCGCATACTAAATTGTTTTTTACACGTCAACAATAATTTCAAACAATAATTAAATTTAAAACTTACGACATGTGTTCAAACAGCCATTAGATACCTATTCTAAGTAAACAACGAATTTTATTTAAAAAAATAGTAATTGATAAATAAATGCCGTCAGCTAAGTTTGCCGACGTATCTAAATGAATTTTCAATACAAAGTGCTCTTAATTTTAACTACATATGATAATTTATACTGAATACCAGATACGGAACTCAGAGTCAGGAACACCTGCTCTTTACGACTTCAGATTGCACTCGAAGTTCACAGGAATCGCCCCGGGTACACTACACACAACACTATTTGATTCATTTCTCTACGTCAAGATAAACATACTGGTTCATGTACATACGTAGTATAAACCATATCTCGAGAAGTAAATTCGTAGGTCTAGAAGACATTTCTTAAATATTTTACATTGTTCTATCATGATTGTTACATGAAAATAAGACAAACCGGTCGTAAAGTACCGTCATAAGTGCCTAAACTAGATAAATTATTTGAGAGAGATGATTTAAATTATGATTTCAGTTGAATTAAAAAATGTTTAGTAGCTTGTGGTGTGACTAATCGCCTCACACCCGGCGGAATTGGAACTTGTATCGCTAGAATAGCAGGCAACGCTTCATACCACAAGGCCACCACGGCGCTTCACTAACACTTACTTATTCTATGTAGGTGTACCATACCGAAGAACGGTGAACAGTAATTGCAATTCAATGGTCCCAGTGCACGATACAAGAGGGACCTATTTCATAAACGCAGCCACGGCACGCGCCGACATCGCACTCCAAAGGCTTAATTCCCAACTAACGTAAGGTCAGCAAACAAATAGAACTATAATTTTTAAATTAATATTATTTGCGGTCCAAACTACGCCACTCATAAAATCCGAAAGCAACGCGAAAAGGGCTTGGTAATACAAAAATGTTTTTGCTGCCGCGCCTTGTCTGTGGTGTAATTTTTAACTGTTTAACAATTTTTAACTGGAATAATGTTCGTATCTGATCACGTCTCGTTGTGGAAAAGAAACACTGTTACTTAAAAACACTGTTACGAGTTAAAAAAAAACTTACTTAACCTACCTACTTATAGATAAAAGATTTGACCCAAACCAGAATCATGCGGGAGCGTGCCAAGAATGCTGGTAGCATTGCCACGCTTAATAGCAAAGTGCCCTAAGCACCTATATTTGCGAAATAATATTCGTATCCTAGAAAATACACACAAATGGATATGTATACGTTAACGATACGAACCTTTTTTCGCAAATATAGGTTATTTGGCCTCAAACGTCAATTTAAGTTACATCGATAGATATAGGTAAGTCTAATAAAAAATAATTAAAGTGTGATATAAAGAGACATTAGATACAAGAATAATAAAAAGAGTTTCTTGCTATCGCTACGTCGGCGTCGCAAGCCGCGTGGGGGCGCCGGGCCTACGCGACACGTCCCTAATTAATCTGCCTCCACAATTAAATGAACAACACGATTCCTTACAATTGTGTTGCTGTCACTACCCCGAGAATATTGTTCTCTGCTTCCGCGAGTTTGGGTACATTATGTTTTTTTTAATTCGCTAATATTACGATGGCCGATAGCCACTAGGGAACCCTTACTTACCGGAGAGGTTTTATGTACTTTTTTTATTATTGATATGATATTTGTATGATGATATTAGTATACAATAAACAAATAATATACTATTCTAATTATATAAAGAGATAAGATTTATATTTTGTTCCTAATAAATAAACTAAAACAAAATTCATCAGAAGAATGATATATTATTTATCATTGAGTAATATAGGCATATCGAGTAACATATAAAATTGCTATACAGATGAAGTCTAGTAACACTTATATACTTTAACGTAGCCGGTAGCAAGGGATCCAGTTTTTTTTTCTACTCAGGCGAAGTCGCAGGAAAAAGTCATTTTTAACGTTGTATTTGTATTCATTTTTACTTATATTTGTATGGACTCCTGGTTGAATGCGTACGCACAGTCTTCATGTCAATTTTCCTCTTACCTCCCCCGACATGCTGCGCGCCGCCCTGTCTGCGGCTGCGTCACACACACACATGGGCAATAACGACATGCGGTGTCATTGACAGAAACGTCAATAACTTAATCGTATTGACATGATTGTTACATGAAAAAAAAAGACAGAGCACTGAGTTTTTTGCCGGTTCTTCTCAGGTAGCATTTTTTTTCGAACCGGAGGTTATTTAGACCTTCATAAGTGTATTATTAGGGCCTAAACTGAATAAATGATTTTGATTTTTTGACAGGCAGATACTTAGAATAAGGACTTACGCTAAGTCCTTATTCTATAAAAGGATGAGAGGGAAGCGCGCCATTTCGATTTGACCATCTTGCTTTCATTCTTTCATATGCGTCTACTATTATATAAGGCTCGCTCATTGTTGAAAAATACGCCTGAAATTGGTAGCCTATCGACGATTGCAATACTAAGGGTCTCGTACGTTAACTTCCTCGATGAATCCTTTGCAGTAACTATGTAATTGAATAGCCCTATAGGTGTAATACAAACAAAATGCATCCCATTATCTAATCCATTAAGTGGAAGCTAATGCCGCTCGTGGCAAAGTAGATATGTATGTTTCGCGAAGCTCCAGCTATCTACCCGTTAATGGCCGACCAACTAAAAGCTTGATTAGCGATGTAAGGCGACCACTTAAACTGTTTTAAAAGTATATGGAGTTTAGCTTAATTACATATTCTTTTTATATTACGTAGATAAGGTCCTTTTAGATCTTGTAAGTAAAGTTTTTTAGATAAGCCAGAGAGCATAGAGCGTCACTTAATTCGTCTTGAAACATGTTTTTTTTTTTTTTTTTTTGCCTTGAATAAGAACTCAGCTCGCTAGCATACTGCGAGCTTAGTCCTTATTCTGAGGTTTTTGCACACTCTTCAATACTCCTCGTTTATGTTTATGTGTTTTTTTGGATTTTATTATAAAAAAGTTTAAATGTTAGTATGTTAAATTAATAATTCCCAAATCGAACAAAGAAATATCGTAGACGTCATATTTCAATATTAGTTTAAATAACTCTCACAGCTAAGACTTATCTACCGACATCTTATTATGATAAAACCCATCACGATTTGACGAGCCCGTTGGTCTAGTGGTTAGTATAGCTGACTGCAATGCTAGAGATCGCGGGTTCGATACCCGCCAGGTCATATATTTATGTGACAAAAAAAATTGTCTGCCTCGCGTCTGGTTGGGTGATTGGTGTGTACTGAATGTATGTTGTTAGAAAAAAAGTAGAAGCTGGTTCCCATAGTATAAGACGCAGTATATTATACTCTGAGGTGCAAGCTTTCTTTAGTTCGGGCCCAAAAGGCGTTTTGTGCCCGAACATGATTAGAAACAATTATACAAAAAAAACAACTATATTTCTGGCACAGTTGAGTAATAATTCAGAATAACAGCAATGTGCCAAGTCCATAGTCATTGGGGTAGCAGTTCAATGCAGGCAAATTTAAAGTAGTAGCTAGATATCTCTATCTGGGGTCCACAGTTAATTTTAACTGTCGATTACCACGTATATATGCCGTGTAGCCATTAATCCACGAGATCCATGATTTATAATACCTCCGAGTAATGATTAAGCCACAGTTTAACTATCCCTCGGCTAACTATGTCTGGTGTTACATTCTGGAAAATTGGCCAGTTCAAATCGGAATTTCGCTAGGTAACTGCGGTGAGGTAAATTAGTCGGTGAGTTTCGATTATAAGTAAATTCATGATGTTGGTAATAATTGTAATTCTTTTGTACGAAACCATTAAAATAAACTAATTTGTCAGGTGTATTGCCATCCTTATTTACCTCTCGCATGAGAAAGGGATAGCAAGACTTTTAGTCCTGTCAAATTAATTTAGCTTAGTACGGTTTAGTGGGTGGAAATTGAACGTGTTGCTTCTTAAAAACAATATAATTTAATCGTATTGTTCTCTTGATCTGTATCAAAGAGGTTGAATAATCTTTGTTGATTTACTCAGAAAGCTTAATAATATTAATTAGGGACCTACATATTATTATCTAGTTTCTAGGAAAGTGGCATACCGATTAATAAAATTACCATGCGTAGGTAGTAAAGTTTTTAATTATCGAAAATACAACTATTATTTGAAGAACGTACTTGAACTGCATAACAACCAGTCCTTTTTTTAAAAAAAAGGCAATTTAGTATACATCATCATCAGCCTATAGACGTCAACTGCTGAACAAAGGATCGAATCGCGATCAATTCTACTTGTATACATGACGATCATGAATTGAAGCAAACGTCAAATAAAATAATTTTCTAACGTAATAAGCATATTACGAGATACTTACCTACCTACAATCTAAATAACTTGTAAAATATTACTCTATTATTATTTGCTGTGTAGAGAAGATTTCAATTTGATATAAGGGCCGGGGCACACGGTGTTTACCTATAATATCCCGGCGATTAGGACCGTTATGCACACACCCTTGAGCCCTTGAGCGTGTTTTTGCATGATTGGCAGGCACCGTATTGATGAGCCACTACACTTCATATTGAGGTCGGGTTTATTTGTAACTTCGCATCGGTTCACAATAACTTATAGTATTTGTAAATCGAAACCCGTTACACGTACAAAAATCTATTATTAGTATCATTTTCGACTATTTATGTATGGGGAAACGAACAGCGCTGCGCCGGCGATGAGTGGAACGAAAAATTCTTATGAAAATGTTTACATATTGGGAGAAGTTTGAGAGTTACATTATTATTGTATTTAGCTAAAGATAATTGTATTGTTTTCCGAATAAAAATAAAAATATGACTTTTTCGAATACGTAGTCGGAGTATATTTTGCTACCTATGTAAAACCTTTAAAATCTATCACCTATTATAGCGGTTGTATTCTCTAGGACCTACTAGGGTTACCAAATTTTAAGTATGGAGTTCCGTAACTTTTAAATAAATTCTTCAAAGCGCCGTTTCCGACGGCCAGCAACAAAACTGACAGTCCATAAACCAGCGTTCGGATACGCATATCGTATAAAAGCTACTTTATAATGTCAGCGGATAACATATGTACAGCGCGACGTTATCGGCTCGAGATCGGCGCGTTATCGCGATCGAATCTACCCGACTCGCCTTAGATATCGATACTTCAGACGAATCGATTTGCGTGATACAAGCATGAATAAATTGTTAAACATTTGTTCTTTATGAGGACAAGCGTTTCGTTTTGGTTTTGTATCCGGTCGTGGGAGGGTACTTATTTGCGCAAATACATCACTACTTAACTTAAAAAAATCAAAGCCCGTTCTAGCGTTTGTCTGCATGTTCGTTGACGTCGTTTTCAGAAAGTACAACAGGGATTTACAAACAGTTCTACTAAAGACTGCTTCACGAGAAATTTATTCAAAACATTTGTTTTCTACAAATTTATTATGTAAAATACGTTCTCCAACGTCACAAGATTTCGATGAAAGAATGCAATTAAATATTTACACCCGTTTAATTGAATGAGGGAATTACTTATTTTATGAGTATAAAGTTGGTATATTCATACTTTTTTTTTTATCTCTAAATATATGAAACCATTTATTTATGTATTTGATTTGTTTAATTAGAACTATGTCTTTTGAGAAGTCGAGTTTACTAAGATGTATAAAATCGAAGCTTATTTTTAAAAATTCTTACCCAGTACCGGCATGAGGGCGACTGACGCCCCGTGCATGATATTGTGGCGCCCACGTATATTGATTTTTTATACTAAGACTTTAATCTTTCCTTTAGCGTTAATAGGAGCCAACGACACGGGAGTAGAAAGTTTTAGAGCCCAAATTTTAATTTTATTTTTTTCTTTAGCCGCCCGCCATATTTGGCGCCCTGTGCCGTCGCCCCGTCACGCCTGCCCCTAACGCCGTCACTGTTCTTAACCGACGCCGCAGTGCATAGATCAGCTTCAATGTGTAATCTGAAGTGATTAGGACGAAAACAGACGGTGTGAGATTGCACGCTTGAGTTCTTTACAATGGTGCGGTAACGAGCGAGGCTGAGCTACGACGCTGCCTTATTTGGAGCTCTATGTTCGATGGAAATACACGGGTTAGCATACAAATTAACTTAATCAGGCTTAAAAGACACGCTGTAAAGTATAAATTGAGACTGTTTGCGAACTAACGCTGGTCAGAACTATAAATAACTGCAGAAAGAGTATTGATGAGATGCAAAAAGTCATTACAAAGTTTTTACTTTCTCTTCACAAACAAACTAGCTTTTCCCCGCGACTACACCCACTTATCAGTATAGTATATACTATATTACTCAGTGATAACATAGTAGGTATTCCGTTGTTGAAGGATTTTTTTAAATTGGTCCAGTAATTTTTAGGTTTACTTAATCATCACAAAAAAAGTACGAATCTTTTCTCTTTTTAATAAGTATAGATTTAAACAATGTGCAGAGTAAGCTACGTTTATAATTAGTATGATTGGTAAAGCATTGGAGTTTTATAAACAAGTCAATATCCCTGTTAAAGAAACACATCAGAATAGACCGAGCTCTGAATCAACAATGTTTTTGATAAATTTGTTACCACTGTTTCAAAACACTAAAAAGTTTAAAAGATCTTTTTTTTTTAAGTTAAGGTGTTATTCTTAGTTCTATTGTCAATCTCCGGAGACTTTCATCCACATAACTACAATTGTAACATTTTGAGAACTTCTCTTACTGAACGGTAATACACAATGGTGCCAATTCTGTTGTACAAAATTACTAAACTTGACAGGTCTAAAATATTGCCATCCTTATTTAACCCCGCACATATGAAAGGGTTAGCAAGACTTTTAGAGCTGTCAAATTAGTTAAGTTTAGACTATTTACAAAAACATATCTTAACCTACCTACTTATAGATAAAAGATCTGACCCAAACCGGAATCATGCGGTAGCGTGCCAAGAATGCTGGCAGCATTGCCACGCTGGATAGCAATATCTCTGAGCGAGATATGTTCCAGCACGCCTGTCACGGGAGGCCTCAACCAGCCGACGTGAGACCTCCTTGAAAAGCTGAAGAGCATCCGGGCCCCAGGGACCCAGAGTTTCAACCGCAAAGTAGGTAGGTTAAGATATGTTTTTGTAAATAGTTTAATCTGTTTTGTGTCAATAAATATAAAGTAGGCAGTTAAGTTTAGTATTTTTGAACAACAGAATCGACACAAATATCTGTTATATAAGCACAAATATTATATAAGCGTTGAATTACCAGCGTGGCAATGCTGCCAGTCTTCTTGGCACGCTTCCCCATGGCGGTGATTTGGGACATATGTTTTATTTGTAATTAAGCTTGTACATTTACAGTTAAATATAAAATAGTTAGTTAATACTACAGTTTGTATGTAATAACTTAGTTTATTTTTAGTTGTTATATAAAAAATAAATTTCTTCACTGTTATACGGGTATTAATTTCTCACTAACTCTGGACTATCTTTTTGCCTGCATTCTAAACGAATGTTATCTATTTGAACAGTCATTTCCCCAAGCGGGAAGTTAATTAATTTCCGAGACCCACGTGTGGACTCGCATGCATAGTTAGGTTATCTCTAGATCGACGTTGTTATCGGCGCACCATCGATAAATACAGATATTTGTGGTACATCCCTATCTACATTCCTACAACTCTAATAAAGTAATTCACTGGAATTAATACCACTTTGGAAGTCGTGTGAATGCGAATAACTCGTGTTTAGGTGGAGTTTACGAACCATAATTGTAGACGACGGGATTATATGTATAATAATTAAAACGGAGGAACTAGAAGGAACTAATAAGGTTTCTTAATAGGTCGGTATTACGGTTTTTGCCAACCTTCGCAGTGGTTTACACTTTGTAACTCCGATATGTTCATTATTTTTAATAACTAATCCTCAAGTAATCGAATTCTTCGTAAATATGCCATAAACCCATGTTTAATATAGATTTTCATCAAGGCCTATCATCTGAGCTAATCGGCGTATATTTTGTCTAATCGCCCATAAAAAGTAGCGATCCCTAGCATAATATATTGAGAGCACAGCCTCTATACATTATGCAAATAAAACTAGAATCACCCAGTAGTGTAACGGTCAGGGTAATGTAAGAAATTACGCTCATGTAGAACCTAGAATGGGGTGAATGACCTCATTCTGTCTCCATAACATTCCTCGTAAAACGCTGATGAGTTAAACGTTAATACGAGTACATTGCATGTGATAACTCCACAGGGCTATCACGTATGTAATTGTTACAATCAGCAACCTTATTTCAAATAGCTCAAGCTTCTACCATAGCAGTAAATTGGCAACGCGGGAGGGATAACCCAAGCTAGTGCAAGCGTCCAGAAATTGTGTTGTGATCGTTTTTTATAAAGCGGTCCGTACGTTTACAAGCTTCCTTCGAAGTACGTGTGAAAATAAACTTCACTGTGAAAATGTTATTCGCTTATCTTTCGGTAGACCGGAGGGAATTCTTACGTTTTTCCATAGTACTGACGATCTCGTCATATCGATACTCAGACCAAAAGATTTTTTGACATTTCACTATTGAGTAAAAATGTTGTTAATATTACATATTATCAAAGAGAACACGAATGTGATAAATAAAAGTATTACCACTAGTTACATCTGTTAAAGAACTGGTCTTCACGTGGGAGTCCCGCGAAGCTTGTGGGATTTATTTCGAACAGGATTTTTACGTCACTTCATTTATATTCACTTCTTTTAAAGGCAAGTTAAATTATTTAAAACAAAAGACGAAAGAGTGAAATTAAGGGTCCTACATTCGAGCGTATTTTATTGGAGTTAATTCCAGACTCAGATTATGGACACATATTAAGGCTTTCCGTCCTGTACTCCATAATTTGCGCAAGCAATCTTTAAACATTACTGTTTTAGCACAGTATAAGTAAAAGGGAGTTTTAGAATGAGCAGTACCTACTAAAAGTATGAGATAAGGTGTCTCCACATTCTCCTTCGCTGGTTTAGCCAAGACCAAGATATTCTGTTGTAATATTTTGACAATACTGTGTTAATTCTTGGGCATCAGAGACTGGTGGCTCGACGTAACGTGCTCAGAGCAACAAACCTCGAATCTTAATCAAAACAATACCTTTATTGCTATCCAGATGTAATCCAAAGGTCGACCTGCGATAGAGTGTATCATTACACAGGATACTTGCAGTAATGGAAATGCCCCGGGCGTCTCTTTGTTGTACAAACTAGGTGCCTAGTTACAATATTGCATTCCAGCTTCTATAAGGCTATGTTATTACGCATAACATGATCAGTATGGGCTTGCAGAATATCGTCCGGAATTTATACTATAATGAATCTGTTATGAGTGGATCTATTCAGGCTTTAACGGGAGTCACCAGTCATGTTCCAGTGGGTTGCATTTTAATTTACTCTGACAGCGTAAAACGTACATTTTCGTATTTCAAATGTATATTCCACAGATCTATACTTCTATACTAATATTATAAAGAGAAAAGATTTGTATTTTTCTGTGTATGTTTGTGTTGAATAGGCTTCGTCAAGTACCTACTCAAGTACTACATCAAGTAGTGTTATTTCACTGCGGTCTTCTGTAAGGTGGAGGGACAGTCCCCAGTCGGTCGGCTCCAATTGAATGGGAAAGTCCATAGGAAATCCCAATTCGCCCTACCTCTATTTAAATTTTCCAATGCGAGGCTCTTTCAAGAGCTAGTAGGTATGTAGCAGGCACAACTATAACAGAAAAATGAGAGAAACGAAAAAGGAACGTGTTAAGCTTTCTAAGCATTACCGTGCCTCAAAAGGCAATTACTATCTAGCAAATTAGATGAAGCTGTTTATCGTTAAGAAACCTGTAAAGAAGCTGCCGCGGCTAAGCGATTAATGAAAAACACATCGGATGCCGAGACATTGTACGCATTCTAAGAAATATCATCCTGGTGGCAAACAATTATGTGTAATTGATGTCGTCCGTATGTTAACCAGATGCGTCACCAAATCGGGACTGTTACGATACACACCACTTTTTAGGGTTCCGTACCTTAAAAGGAAAAAAGGAACCCTTATAGGATCACTTAGTTATTCGTCTGTCTGTCAAGAATTTCTATCTCAAGAACGCGTGCAGTTATCCAACTGAAATTAATATGTAATACCCAGGCCTGTGGTCCCTTTCGGCTCTAAAATAATCAAACCTGTAAGTCAATTATGAAGAAAAGATATGACCGTTTATGTCGCAAAATTTCTCATATTTTGCGATATCACAAGGGAATCTTCGAAAGGGAAAACCTACAGGGTACTTCCCGTTAACTTAGAACCGTGAAATTTGGCAGGAAGCAGTGTCTTACAGCACAAGTAAAGGATAAAATCTGAAAACTGTATATATATGGTTTGTCTTTTTTTATGCGAATTTACTAATAAATATTCCTGAATCGCGCTCTTGAGAGTCACCGACAAATAATGATACATTTAACCTTACCTATAAGTGTGTACGGAACCCTCGGTGCGCGAGTCCGACTCGCACTTCGCCGGTTTTTTTATCTTAATTTGATTGGGATTCAAGAGTTTATTCAAGATGCGAACATTTTTCTTGCGAAACCATCCAATTATGTTAACAACGCATGTAATGTAGGTATATGATAGGAACCGATTGACATTAGTCGGGGTTTCAATAGGTTCTATGTTGGTAGTCTGCGGTTTTTATCGTACAAGTAAAAAGTACTACGGCGTATGCCTTATTTGACTTTCCGACACTTGTAGGTATTCTTAGAGGCTCGTTAAGGCAAAATATACTACTCTGACCACAAGGTATTTACAGAATATTAGCATTTTCCCGCGACTTCGTTCGCATTGCAATGAGATAGGGTAGATTTCCGTCGGTGACATATTTTTTTAAACAGTCCAATTGTTTTAGAATTTACCCCATACTAACAAACAAACAAAATGTACTTCTTATATTATCATCTATTTATGGCTTGAATAACGACCGAATGAGTTTAAATGAGCTAGTAGATTTAGTGTTACTTAAGTCGGTTATTTTAAGGTATCAATTAGTTTGTGTAAGTAAATAGCTTTTTGTTCTAGTGAGCAGCACACCTTTGATCTTGAAACCGCAAATCAGAATTTAACGCTATAAGAGTTGATGGCCGCAATCAATTTTAAATTTGTTTGAAAAGTGGTGGCCGAGCGAATCGCGGTCGGGAAATCAACGAATCGCCATTGAGTTGTCACAGTATCAACAAACTTATCGATGTAATTTTTAAAAATTTTTTTCGAGTTTGTTACTTTGCTCGTGAAGAAAAGCTCGATCACTTACGAAGAATTGACGAAAGGAAAATATTTAGACGGTCGCTCAAATTTCAATTAGTTCTGACGTATTAATTCTCATTTTCTTCCAATTAATTTCGATATTGGTAATTGCTTCTAAAGAGGAGAGCACACAGCGGGTTGCTTTACTTTTTTCCGTATCCGTAAGCGGCATGAGCACGCAACATCATCATAAAATTAACAATACGATTGATTTGAAGCGTAAATTGAGCAGAAAAGCAATTTGTCTATCTACCATGTATGTTTTGATGTAATCGTAAGTTAATATTATTTTCATACAATTTCATAGACACGGTTCTGCTTCAGCACCGATCGATGTTTTGTTGGAAACCTGGTAATTTTTTAAGTTCCTACCTAACAATAAATGGACTTAGAGTCTGCGCTCGAATGTGTCCGGAGCTGAAACACACCAAAATGCGATCGCGACAGCCCCGATTGGTCAAATGTCGTAAGCCTATAAATTGTTACAAGGAAAAATTCAACTGTACGCAAATAAAATAAAATTGTAAGTGTTATATAGATAAATACAATTTTAATTTAAAAAGAGAGGTAGGGTTAATTGTTATAACCCGTGGGTTTACCCATTAATATTGGAGCCGGTCGACTGTGGACTGTATGTCCACGTTACATAAGACCGCAGTGAAATAACACTGCTCTGATGTAAGTAAGGTTTCCAGTGCTCCACGAAGATACATTGCTAGTACGCTGCACTAGTAGTAACTAGTGCAGCGTACTAGTAATGATGCTATCAACAATATGGTTGGGAACTCGTTAAAAACGGGTACATTTTTCTCTGAAATTTGACTAAATCCGCGGTTTATGTAATATTAGGTCAGTGTTCTTATCTGCATAATATAAAAGAAGAAACTGACTGACTAACTGACATATCAACGCACAGCATAAACTGCTGGGCTGGGGTAGAGACTTTAAATGTTCCCACCTCCTTGTAGGACATAGTATTAGCTTCTATCTGCTGAAAGTAGCGTATTCTTTATAATTATTTTCTTAACCTAGGGTGTCAAAGCTTCCCAAAGAAACTGTGAGTGAAATCGCACAGTCAAACTACCAGAAGAAGCATACATATTATGTACAACACATTTTATAGGAACAATTGGAAATGTTTGTGTGGGACCAAACGCGTCGTTTGGACGGTGTGCAACAATGAGGCGGTAATGAAACAATTTGGCGACAATGCGCCGATCGCTTGAGGATAATAGTGAACTATCACTTCTAAATTGGTGTGGTCTAAGCGAAGGACGGTGAGCTATTGACAGATATTTAAATATTTATTTTTAGTAATTTATCGTCTTAACAGGTTATCTTTGGCCTTTTATGTTTTGATATTGCGTAAGAATTGGTCCCCAAATTCCACAAAACATTTATGCAAAATGAATATATGAATTTGAGAAAAACTTATTTTTTCTTCTATAATTGGTGTAAAATCCTTGCTTCTTTTTTATTTAATGGCAACAAAAAGTATTTAAGACGATTTGGTTGCCATAACGACCAAGAAGAAGACTGTGCATCGTCTGTCTTTTTCTGTCTGTAACTTTTACTAACTATTATACAATTTTATATACCAGTTAAATGGCTTACAGGCATTCGACCGGCCGGATAATGTTTCTTATGAACGCTTTGCATCGCTCATTCCAAAACATGAGCGTCCAATATTGGAAGCTTCTTGGAATACGCGAAACTAAATTCGCAACGCTTAATACTTGCACCGACAAAGATGCTCTATTACCGTATACCATTTTAAGAGATGATTTCGCCCATTGTATAGTTTCGAACGATTGCAATGTGGTCGGAATGCGTGCGCGGTGGGCCGGCACGCTAAATGAAAATACAATTATTTATACGATCATTTTATAAAGTATTTCGCTGTCAATGGATATTCCACGGTGAAATTGTGAAATAATTCCAAGGTATTCTTAAATAAATATATAAAATGTGTATTGTCTGAGATAATTATGTGGGCACGGTCGCCACTCGCGCTTCCAACCCGAGCAGAGTTTATTTCAGGCAGTTGCAATTTATTTGGAGAATAAATGCTTCAACCACAAGGCCACCACGGCTTCAATAAGACTTTACACGACACATCAAACTGTATATTTGTAATATAATCGTTTCTTTTATTTATATATTTTGCTTATTTAAATTGACGTCTTACTCTAAGAGACAAATATACAAGACAAGCGGATACGAGATCAAACCTGGAATCTGTGTGTTCAAGCCGTCACCAGGCGTCGTCAAATACTTTCACAGAGAATAAATCAAGATTGCATACCATCTGTTCCTACGTCGCGAAATACTTTATAGACGTCGACAATTCGTGTATAGCTCCGCCTTTGACACGATCCTACATCATTGTTGTAAGTTTTGCCAACATACCACACGCTGCACTACTAGGACATGCGAATTGACACCTTTCTCCTTCGAAATAAAGTTCAAACTAGATATAGGGCAAGTGGTGACTTTTCGAGAATCCATGTGGGATGGTTTTAATGTGATTCTATAATGTATGTTAGTTTTTTTTTATTGTAAATATTTTATTTAATAAACGCTACAAAAGCTAAGCTAACAGACACACACTATGCAGAAAGGGACTTAAAGAACTTAATGAAAATTTAAAGAAAAGTCCCAGGTTGGAGTACTTATTTTTCAAATTAAATAAATTGTCCTATTAAAATTTTGTTGGTAAGAAGGGAGATACTTTCGTCGTCGAAATATTTGTAATAATATTAATGTCATAGATGATTTGACACCCTACTCTAGAATATTTGACACCCTACTCTAGAATATTTGACACCCTACTCTAGAATATTTTTTTTTGGTGCCTAAAAATAATAATAATATTGCTTGGGCTATGGGAACCAGCAGCTGATGGAATACTTATATACTTTTTTTTGTAAAGTAATACTTATAATACATGGCATAACATACCAAACATATAGATACTAGGCAAACATTTTAGCCACATAAATGATTGCCCCGGCGGGAATCGATCCCGCGAACCCTAGCGTAGCAGGTATACTAACCATTAGACCAGCAGTCTCGTCAATACAATAAAAAAAACATCAAATTATTACACTTACTATCCATATTAATATTATAAATGTAGTAACTCTGTTTGTTACCATTTCACGACTAAACGGCCGAACGGATCCTAATGAAATTTGGCAATGAGATAGATCATAACCTGGGGAAGGTCAAAGGCTATCTTTATCTAGAACCATGCAGGGAAACCGTGGGTAATACCTAGTAATCAAATATTCCAGCGATTCGAACTATCTCAGTTAAAAAAACTCTCAAAATCTCCGGTCTAAACTTATGAATGTTCAACACTATGATTCTGACTGTTAAAACATTCCAAAAAGGGCATTTTCATAGATTTTATACATTAAAAAATACCTGGTTTGAATAATGTTAAGACGCCTCCACACGTAAGAAAACAAAATGCCGCAGACATGTAACTAGTCACCTGCACGTTTCGTTTCACGACACCACTTGTCCTATTAGGTTTGTGCGTATTTTAAACAAACGGAACGCACCTAACGTGATATGGAACGCCTTTTACGTACCATCTTGCTAGGGCTGCGACAATTTTCTTCGCGCGCCTGTCAAACGAAAGCTATACCATTTTATATCTTTCGACACGGTGATAAGAATATAAATGCCGTGAGTTGGTCGCAAAAGTATGTTGGTTGCAGTTGGTTCCCTGTCATGTCGTGTTTAGCAGGACAAAGGGTTTGATATTTTGAAATAGCTTCTTTGCCACATTAATCACTGAATAACTCGAGGCAATTTCTATGGTTTCATAGCCATTACCTATTTCTGTTTGTGAGCAGAGAGCCTCTCATCTCATCTCATCGTAATTATGTTTTTGTTTAAGCACCAAACATTTGGTTTTCCAGTCTCGTGGAGACGGGATAGTCTGTACTGACTTTTTAGTCTTTATCAGATTAGTAGACTTAGGTGTGATTAGTGTATTCAAAGTATGAGTGGATACGAAAGTATTAAGAGAATATTAGGTAAGTGTTTAAGAGGGCAGTTAGGACCTCGGAATTTAAGGCAAATCGGTAATGATTTCAATAGCAATCAGTTAGAACAGTCTTTATAGTATACTTTAATCTCAAAAACAAAACAGTTGACTACAGACTGATGATGACGTATAACGCTAGGATATAGCTTTACAAAATGAGAGGGCGCCTTATTCTACTACATTGTCGCTTCTGTTGTACAATATCAATTAACTAAATAAAGGACATCCTCCATTTTGATCCAAATCTGAAAGTGCCGGCCAACGCATTTTTTTTGTATATTTTGTTGGAACTTGCCCATCTAATATTTTTTTTATGGCATCAAAGCTGTAGAACCACTGCAGTTGATATAATTTGAGTTCGAAAATCTGAATTTTCATACATTTTGTCGAAAATAGGAATTTTAAATCACCAAAACAAATGAAATGTCCTGTAATTTCCAACTTTGGTGCCATAGTAGTAAATGCTCTGAATATACAAAAAAAAATGCATTCCCCGGCACTTTCAGATTTGGACCAAATCTCTATGAAACATATGTCCTTTAGCAGAAGTAAAAAGTCCTGTTATCCCTTTCTCATGTGCAGGGTTAAATAAGGATGGCATTAATTTCGGTTCTGTCAAATTAGTTTAGTTTAATAATTTCGTACAATAGAATTAGCAACGATATGTTTATGGTCTAAAAACTAAATAAATCGTCTACAAAAGCCCTACCAGCGTGCGTGACAGTGTTTGAGATACAAGTCAAATCGACGCTTGATTTATTCCACAAACGTGATACAACATCCGTAAAAAGTAGTATCGACAAGCAAAATGCACTATTCATGTATAAAATTGAATAAGAAATCAATCATAACTATGTATGACTTATTCAAAGTAACACGGCACCAATTTATATGTATTCCTTTCTATGATGATTGTCAGAAGTCATGCTCCATTTGGGCCATTTGAATATTAGTCTCAATAAAAGTCATCGTTGGCGAACTGTCGCGGGTTTCATATTCCACATACAGGTTGTATGCGACAAATCGAGCCGTATCCTGAGCCGAAAAACGCATAAATTATTTTGTCCATCGCAATGCGGCTGGCTGGTAATAATGATAATAATTTATTTATAAAGAAATAATTCAAAAATATGTTCTTCACATAAGTTATAATAGAGAAATGATGCGTACTTCTCAAATGTATACTTTTATTAGTATCTAGCTTCTGCCCGCGAATACGTCCGCGTTGACCTTAGAATCTTAGCAAAACCTAAAATTTTCCCGGGATAAAAAGTATCCTATGTCTTAGGTTAAAAATATCTGTGTTCCAAATTTCATCCAAATCCGTTGAGTAGTTTTTGCGGGAAAGAGTAACAAACATCCATCCTTACTCACAAACTTTCGCATTTATACTATTAGCAATAGGTACTTATGATAATGTCAGTTGTATGTCCTTATGGCAATGTCAGCTTATCATTTTTCTGAACAAAATTTCACAAGTGGCATCTGTGGGACGCTCTGTATATTATATAAATAAAATTCTCGTGTCACAGTTTTCGTTGCCATACTCCTCCGAAACGGCTTGACCGATTTTGATGAAATTTTTTGTGCTTATCCGGTATCTATGAGAATCGGCCAACATCTATTTTTCATCCCCCTAAATGTTAGGGGTAGTCCACCCCTAAATTTTTATTTTTATTTTTTAGACCGATTTCAAAAATTCTTTCACCGTTAGAAAGCTACATAATCACTGAGTAACATAGGCTATATATTATACTAGCTTCCCGCCCCGGCTTTGCACGGGTAGACAAAATATTTGATATAAAAGTCTACCCGTGCGAAGCCGGGGCGGGCCGCTAGTATTATATAAATATATAAGCGACATACATCTTTACACCTAACCTATGTATGTACTTATATGCTTCTAGTGGCCCGCCCCTTCGCATGGGTAGAAATTTATCAAATATTTTGCCTACCCGTGCGAAGCCGGGGCGGGGAGCTAGTATAATATATAGCCTATTTTACTCAGTGATGATGTAGCTTTCTAACGGTGAAAGAATTTTTGAAATCGATCTAGTATTTTCGAAGCCTATTTCAATACAAACATACACACAATAATTGAAATCTTTCCTCTTTATAAGAACAGATTTTGAGCAAATCCTATTCAAAGCCGATTATTTACGTATTGCTACGCGGTTGATGTCGTGGGGAAGAAGCTAGTTTAATATCATTCTTTATTTTCTATTTTTCTAATACAAATGCGAAAGTTTATGTGTTTTTACCCTCTTCACGCCTCAACGGCTGAATGGATTTGCATCAAAAAGCAATTGAGGTAGCTTATAAGCTGGATTATCATATAGGATACTTTTTCTCCCGGAAAATTATGTGGTTCCCGAGTGATAGTAGAACCCTGTGGGCAACGGTGCGGGTAAAATATTTCATAATACAACTAGCTGACCCGACAGGCGATGCCTGTCTAAGCTATGAATTCATATGTCAAATACTCGTACACCATTGCAAAAAAGACCTTTATTTTTTAATTAAAAAGATTCCGGTTTTTTTTTCCATTTTTCTTTTCATAAGAACCTTCTCCTGAAAATAACAAACACAAATAAAAAAGAATTAGCGAAATCGGTCCAGCTGTTCACGCATGACGCCGTGATTGATTTTTATATATAGAGATGTAATAATTGAGTAAACGTGTACTAGAGTAAAACCCACATTACGTATTAAGGGTGGGATGCTGACCACAGATACAGTTGCTATGACAATATTTTTCACTGTAGTAAAAGCCTGATGGTAGGCAGTTACAGAGACATGGGCCTTTGCAGCCACAGGGATGTGTCACATGACACCATACTGGGTCCTGGCCTGGGAGTGGAGGCAGTAGGCAGCAGGTATTGTTGAGCGTGGTGATAGATAAAACTTGTTGATAATGTACGTAGTCCCGTCTATTGGTTTTTGTCCTCTATCAGTCTCCGTCGCTGAAATATATACCATAGCGACGGAGACTCTCTACAGCGCGCGCTAGAATAGGTATATTTACATAAAGCGCCATCAATTGGTTAAAAACCTAAAATAATCATGTCCGTCAAAGTAATCCATCTATTTCCATATTCCTAACTTCTAAAGTAACGAGACTGCTATGGGATTTAAGTAGTAGATTAGAATTTAAAAAAAAATGTAACAGTAATGTATTTTAAAACAAAACGATGTGAGCATTGTACAAGCGTATCAAGCCATAATATTATAGTAATAACTGGGCGCATTACAATAATGTAGTCAGCAAATAATACGCCGCTTGTTGGAGAGCAGTCGCCGTGCTCGTAACGAATGCTATCCCCTGAATATCAAGCGTAGATTTGACTGATGTAGTCACGAGCGAGACACGCGCTTCCAACGTTTTTCTTATACATGTGTGACAGGCCAACTAGTCGTTTCCATCGGCTTATGGCCGCCCTGCAGCCAGCGGACCATTAATTAATCCCATAACGGGCCATCGACTCGTTCCTACGATTTTGAATGACAAAATTGCTGCCCCCGACCGAAGATCGCTTGAGGGATGGTGTAATTGAAGTTTGAAATATTATTAAGAATTCAATAGCTAACGATGTCGCGTGAAACGCAACGTTTCTACGTATTTGAAAAAAGAACAGCAACATGGCGGCGGAAAAACGTAATACGTGCCGTTCAATTATAATTATAAAGTGATTTAGTTCGCTGTGATTGGCTGGCTGCGACTGGGTGTAGCTGGATTGAATGCTCTGTAATTTATCACTGTAATCTATTTACATCTATCTCTGATATAATTTACTTTTATTGGTATCAGTACTTCATAAAAAGGTTGTAATTCCAACCAGGAACTACCGGCGAATGCAGCGTGTAAAAAAATAATAGCGTCGGAGAAATTCGCCGCGTGCTAA
This sequence comes from Falcaria lacertinaria, assembly GCA_951449985.1. Taxonomy (NCBI): domain Eukaryota; kingdom Metazoa; phylum Arthropoda; class Insecta; order Lepidoptera; family Drepanidae; genus Falcaria; species Falcaria lacertinaria. The sequence goes on along the minus strand of OX602119.1, from coordinate 1,927,317 downwards.
GGCTAACCGCAGTTCGATTGTAATCGCGCGTGAAGTTCTAATATCGAATAGATTACTGTGATTGGTGCGCGAGCTGAGGGGGTGTAAAGGCGCCAACAGACGACCGGTGGCGCGTAAATGGCGGTAGTTTTTGCAATACAATTGCCGAGAAGAAATCGGAGCTCGCGTGTACGTGCGGAATCAATTGCAAACTTACGCATGACTTGCAAAAAAGGTGATGTATGTGCCTAACCTGTGAGTAATAAGCCAGCTGCATATTGCATAATGCGTATAAAAGCTATGAGAGAAAATTCTACTACATATAATATTATAAAGCTGGAAATTTGTGATTATGGATGTATGGGTGGATGTTTGTCATTCTTTCACGCAAAGACTGCTGAACGGTTTTGGATGAAATTTAGAACACAGATAGTTTATAACCGGGATAAACACATCTGATTTTATCCCGGGAAAATGTTAGGTTCACCTGGGATTATAAGCCCAACGCAGATAAAGTCGCGGGAAGCTAGTGTTGATGTTAGTAAAAATATGCCTATAACCCGGTGTGTGAATGGGGGCTGAGGCTGATGATGACGTCAAAGGAGCGAGGTGTTCTTGATGTAAATCGTGACGTGGTATATACTGGAGTAATTTGTCGGCTTTTTACAAAATACAACGCTTCAGGTGACGGATTAATTTGGTTGAATGACTTGACAGTGTAAGCATGATTCACGATACAGTTGAGGGACTCAGCGTTGAAATAATCATCTATAAAAATAAATAAAATTGAAGTGTTTGTCTACAATGTTAAAACAATAGTGTTTTAATAAATAAAAAAAACAAAACGCAATTTAAAAAATAATTGTTCGTCTGTCTTCTCTGTTTGTATACGGGTAGGATAATTTCCGAAACTGGTTTGAACGGAAGTTTCACTGGTAGATAGTTGATTATAAAGGCGTAACTTGAGCTACTTTTATTTTGGAAAATAATAAGGTTGTGCGCGGCAAATTCCATGAAATAGTGAACAAAATAATTTCCGCACCTACGAAGTCGTGGAGACAGCTAGATTTATATAAATGCCTTTATTTGCTCTGTTCTTATAAGTTTTTATTCAATTTCTTTCCTTTTGTGTATCTGACTAAAGTGCTGGCGTGAGCATGTCGAGTATCTCAATACTTTATACAATTCAGCACCAAAGAAGCTGCTGAACTATAAGCGTTAATATACAAATATTAGGTCCTTACATATGAAATTGGCGTTTTTCGTACTGGCCACTTTAATCACGAATTTCTCCTCTTTGGTAAGGAATTCCAAATTCAAATTTGTACAGCTATAGACTCATGTATTTGTGCTTCGATGATCGTCATTCATTTGTTTTTTTTCTTCTGTTTTTTTCTGTTTGCGTCACTCATTTTACAAAATGGAAAACCTTAAATATCGCATTATTTACGAGTACGAGTTCCGCCGTGGCACTAGTGCTGCGGAAACAACTCGAAGGGTGAATGATGTGTATGGCGGTCGTGTTGCAAAAGAAAACACAGTTCGTTTTTGGTTCCAACGTTTTCGTTCTGGAAATTTCGACCTGCAGAACAAGCCCCGTGGACGGCCTGAGACTCAAGTTGATAATGAAGAGTTGAAGGCTATTGTGGAAGCGGATCCATCGCAAACCACGTCCGAGTTAGCTGCAGGCTGCAATGTTAGTGATAAAACTGTTTTAATTCACTTGAAGCAAATTGGGAAGATTAAAAAGCTTGAAAGGTGGGTACCTCACGAATTGACTGAAACAAACCGGCAAACGCGCGTCGACTGCTGCGTTACATTACTAAACCGGCACAATAATGAAGGTATTTTAAACCGAATCATTACCTGTGATGAAAAATGGGTTCTTTACGATAATCGGAAGCGCTCAGCGCAATGGTTAGATCCTGGCCAGCCAGCCAAATCCTGCCCCAAGCGAAAATTAACCCCAAAAAAGTTACTTGTAAGCGTTTGGTGGACTAGTGCCGGTATTGTTCATTACAGTTTTTTCAAATCTGGCCAGACTATTACGGCTGATGTCTATTGTCAGGAATTGCAAACCATGATGGAAAAGCTAGCGGCTAAACAACCTAGGCTGGTCAATCGCTCCACGCCATTGCTGCTTCACGACAACGCTAGACCACACACTGCGCTACAGACGGCTACTAAATTAGAAGAGCTTCAATTGGAAAGTCTAAGACATCCTCCGTACTCCCCGGACCTTGCTCCAACAGATTACCATTTTTTTCGAAATTTGGATAACTTCTTGCAAGGGAAAAAATTCAACTCCGATGGGGCAGTCCAAATCGCCTTCAAAGATTTTATTGATTCCCGTCCGACTGGTTTTTTTAGTAAAGGGATCAATGAACTACCTATGAGATGGCAAAAGTGCATAGAAAAGAATGGTTCATACTTTGATTAATTAAATATATTATATTAAAAAATATTCGACTTTTTGTTCCTCCCATACAAAACGCCAATTTCATATGTAAGGACCTAATATTTAGCAGATAAACATTTAGTAAGTAAAATCATGAGTCGTACTTCAGACTGGACGTGATTTTAATTCGAACAAATTCACAATTCATAAATAAACCAGACGAGAGCACAGTAAAATAATAAATAACATAAAAGGCGACAGGTCGCGAATAAATCGCGACCGGCTAACGAGTGGTCGCGACGTGACCGCGCGACAACCGCGCGACAGCTGTGGCTATTCGTAATTACATCACGTCATGCGACAAGTGAGTATTTAAGAGGTTTCATTTGATTTGTTTGAGAAGAGCTATTGATTATTCAGTAAAGTCACAAAACAAAAGATAATCGTACTATATAGAGACATACTTCATAGATTTTATTTAATTTTTGCTCGTTTGTTTGATTAAACAAACAGCTCAATAATATAGAGTACGAGTTCGTATTTAAACTAATATTGTAAAGAGAAAGATTTGTATTTCTGTAGGGACGATGTAAACTTGAAAACTATTGTACCGATTTCAAAAAATCTTTTGCCATTGGAAAGCTACGTTATTTCTGAGTAACATAATTGTAGAGCCCACGACGTTATCCACAGTTTGATAACAGATTTACATGAACTGTGCAACTAGACGCTGCTAGCACAGTGAGTCCTTATCTACAACAGGGTTGGCAGCCCGTTAGTGATACCCCTGGAATTGCTAGCGGTTATAGGCTGCGGTGATGGCTTACCATCAGGTGGGTCGTATGCTTGTGTGCCACCTAGGCGGTATAAAAAAAATGCATACCAAAAAATACGCTTAAGTTTGTCTTTGAAGCGTCTCATCGTGGAAACCTTTTATTACATTATTATTTAGAATAAAGAATATATTATTATGTTAAAATAGCTACACTTTGTTGCAGACCACAGGCAACGGGAGGTATGCTAACTCGATAGTCTCGATACCCATTTAATGAATTGATCCAGAATAGTTTCGATCAATTAAGGACGTTTGGGACCAGATAAATCACGTACCTACATGACTTTGACGAGACTGTAGCCTAATAAAGGTAGGCTCGATTTCAATAAGGTTCAGCGGGCTCATTATGATCATTAAGACGGATCTGTAGCGGTCATGTGCGCTGCGAAACGTGACATGCTCTTAGTATGTAGCGATTCGTTAAGTCTTTTGTTATTAGTCGATGCCAAAAAGCGAGGGCTATTAGTGATATCTGGTATTGCAAATGTCTCAAGATAGCTTACCATAAAACAAGTCCTTTCGTAGTATAGTCACAACATATAGTGCCAATTCTGTTCTACAAAATCACTAAACTTAATAAAAAACATAACTAAAAGTCTTCCTGTCTCTTGCTCTCGTGCGGTGTTAAATAAGGATGGCAATATTTTATGTGATGTAAAACTTATTAAGTTTAGTGATATCGTACAACAGTATTGGCACCATTAGAATAACTAACTAAAATTAAAAATGTGGCGGTCACAGCTAAGAACACTATCAACGAAGTCAGCTATGAAATAAAAAAATATATAATCAAAATCGGTTCATCCTTTAAGGAGCTACGATGCCAAAGACAGACATACCCAACAACGACATACGTACAACTTATAAAACTCCTCTTTTTGCGTCCGATGTTAAAAATAAAGTCCCCCAAAGTAAAAATAAATTAAATGCAATTAATTAAGGTTTTATGTTAATTGTCTAAATTTTATTGTCTATATGATGGTTGTTCAAGTTGTCAGAAATAATTATGCAACGCGCATAAAACTTGTTAAAATAATGTAGGCGTATACGCTCTACGACCTGTGCAAAGCCGGAGCGTGTCGCTAGGTTTACTTACATATACATAATGACAGCAGCAGCTGGCGAAAGGTCATCGGCCGATTTGAAAATTTCACACGGTTGCGTGTAAAACGGCAGGTGATGAGATGACAGAGGCATAAGCGTCATGCTGTTTAAATAATCGAATGATACTTCGAAATTCGAATTAAACTCGACAAAAATGCTCAAATGTCGAAGTTTGCCAATATAAATAATATTTGTTTTCTACTTAAAAACAATGTTTGTGACAGTTGCTCAGTCATTTCAAACTGGCTGAACACATTCGTTGCATTCGTTGCATATTGGTGTCGATTCCGTTGTTCAAAATTACTAAATTTAACTAATTTGACAGGTCTTGAGCCCTTTCTCATGTGTGGGGTTAGATAAGGATTGCAATATTTTTAGACCTGTCAAATTTGTTAAGCTTAGTAATTTCGAACAACAGAATTGGCACCATGATAATAAAGAGTTTTGTTTCAAAATGTTCTTCTTAGAGGGCCTCAAAGTTTGCGATAGAGTACCGCGGAATGCAAGTAGTAATTAATAACACATCAGAACAGTCCGTGCGTTTATAATTTAAATAATAAATCGTAGTTCCACGTGATTAGCGTCCGCTAGATATCCCACAAGTACTGTGAGCACGCAACGCCACTTATTCTATGCAATGCAACACTTCGCAGAAATCGTGGTACATTTAGATAAATACTTACTTCAAATTCAATATAGCAAAAATGATCTATTCACATAAAAAAAAATGGAAATCATTATACTTTTTTTTTTCGTTGGCAACAGGCAACCATCGGAACTCTATTACTAGACTCTCTGTCGGTCTGTCTGTCAGCGGGCTGTATCTCATGTTCCGTAATAGGTGGCCAGATGAAATTTTCACAGAATGTGTAAAAATACTAATACTTGAATAATTAAAAATTAAAGGAGGATCTCCTACCAGTAACGTTGTCTTTTTTGCTTTTTTTTGTTCGGTCTTAATAATGGCAACAAGTAGACGTTTAGAATTCTCACGGGGTTTGTATTGCTATATTCGGAAAAAAATACCGTTTTTTGTTTTTTTTTACAGTGGGTGCAATTGCCGTTGGAATCGAACGGCAAAGCTAAGTTCGTCATTTAACCTAGTTCGTTTTTAGTGAATATAATGGTGACAAATAAACACGAAGATCCATAAATTACGTATAGTGTTATTTGACTGCGGTCTTCTGTCAGGTGGAGGTACAGTCCCCAGTCGGTCGGCTCCAATTTAATTGGAATAACCCACGGGAGATCCCAATTCGCCCTACCTTTTCATGTTTAAACTCATGGTACTCACTGTACTTAAGCTTAGATAAACTCATTGGTACAGGCTGGGGTTTGAACCTGGGCCCATCACATGACACGCTGTTGCTTCAACCACAAGGCCAGCACGGCTTCAAAAGTACCCCAAGCTGTACTCCCTTGGGAAACTCAAGACGGGATTACAATTTAGAGTTCTGTCGAATAAAATCAGTTTGTCAGTTTAATCAAACATTAAAATACATCTAATTTTCTTTTTACGTTTGCAGAAAAGTACCTGTGCAACAGAAATGGTCGTTGGTAGTTCAAATCGATAGTCTCAACGTGTATTATAAAAAAACTAAGGTACTTTTTACTTCAAAGAAAAACAAGTGATACTAATAGTATCGAGCATGATAAAAAAATATGCCGTGTGCTTGTGGCGTCATAACACAATTAAATTAGCTTAAATATGCAATTTGCATGCCATTCACTTGCAAGAAGTGTAACAAAAACTTTAAGAATGCATGTGCCACTTCATTCATTAGAATACGGCTGCCATAAAATTATCATAAACGTAATCTATCTGTATCTAGCGCTACTGATAAAAAAACATGGTTTATACAATTTGTTATTGTAGTCACAACGTAGATGAGTGCAACACGATAAGGAATAGAACTGGGAATATTACGTAATATAATTTTGCTGCAATTTTAAAAGCCGAGGTGGCCATCTGTCGGGCCCAGGTTCGAGTCCCGACCTGTACCAATGAGTTTTTCTAAGCTTAAGTACAGTGATGATTCACACCATGAGCTTTTAAAAAGAGAGGTAGGGCGATTTGGGATTTCCCGTGGGTTATCCCATTTAAATTGGAGCCGCCCGACTGGGGACTGTACCTCCGCCTTACAGAAGACCGCAGTGAAATAACACTACTTGATGTAGTGTTGTGTTTCTGCGGTAAGTAAGGTTGCCAGTGCTCCACGAGGATACGCTGGGCTAGTAATATTGCTGCTAGCACAGTGAGTCCTCATCAGCAACATGGTTGGCACCCCGTAGTGATACCCCTGGTATTGCTAGCGGCTATAGGCTACGGTGACTGCTTACCATCAGGTGGGCCGTATGCTTGTGTGCCACGTTAGTGGTATAAAAAAAAAACCTGGCTATGGCTGAAATATTTAGTCAATAATATTCCCATCATCTCCTCTCCATTTTAATAACTAAATTCATGAATTTCTAACTAAAAACAAATAATGAGTATTCTTTAAAAAATATGTACCTTGTTTTAACACATAAAGCGCGAATGATACCTACAAAAACTAAAGTAACTTAATTTATTTCATCTGGTTTTAGTTATCAGAAATTGATTTTATCTGCCTGCCGAAGCAAAATCACTTCATAGTATAAAACAATGTCGCTTCCCACTGTCTGTGTGTCCTATGTATGCTTAGATTAGATCTTTAAAATTACGCAATGGATTTTGATAGATAGAGTAATTGTAGAGGAATTTTTTTGGAATGGCGTCCCACGGATATGCCACATGGTGGGAAAGTACAATAATTATTGTAAACGGAACTCAGGGAAATGATGCGTACTTCTCAAGTGGGTACATTTATTAGTAATGGGTACTTATGATAATGTCAGTTGTATGCCCTTACGGCAATGTCAGCTTTTCATTTTTCTGAACAAAATTTCACATCAATGCTCAAATTCACGGTCTTCCTTTTATTTCTGACACTACGTATGTTATTAGCAAAAAAAATTCCTTATGATGAATACTTTTGATCGGTATGATAAAGCTACAGGGTGATTATTTTTCTCGTGAGTTCAACCATTTGTAATTATTCAAATATCTATGAATGCAGTTTACATTTCTTTTAAATTCAAATAATATCTTCTTTAAGTAAAATGCAATCTACAATATGCAAGGTACTTTCCCTCTATGTGGCATATCGGTGGGACACCCTGTATATATATTTGTATATCTTATATCTCAATGGCTAGCCCTAAGGCTCAATACCTAGATTATAATATCACCATTTTGGTATAAAGTCGGTCTGTTGTCTGTATTGATAACGACAGTTGCAACCAAGCAATTGTTAGATTATTATTGGTTATTGTTCTGTGAATTCCAAGCCAGTATTGTTATTGATAATGTTCTTTCGGAGAACATATTTGGAGTTCCAACTGTCGGACAATAATGTAATAATTATGTGTTCATGGTTTACTTAAATTTTATGGCTATTTGGTAACATGGCTTTGAGTTTTGGAGTGTATATTCCAGAAATGAATATTTCTATTTGGCCTCGATATCTCTCTATATAGTTTAAAAATGAATCCCTATTTCCCTTAGTCACAGCATCACGCGTGAACGGCTGGACTGATTTCGCTAATTCTTTTTGAATCGTGTTTGTTATTGTCAGGAGAAAGTTCTTATGAAAAGAAAAAATTGAAAAAGATACCGGAACCTTTTTAATTTCGCAATAAACTAAAGGTCTTTTTTGCTATGGTGTATTTGACATGAATTTATAGCTAAGACAGGCAGGACATCGCCTGTCGGGTCAGATAGTAATATATTGAAAACCCTCTTTATACCTGTGGATATAATGTCTCAGGTTTTAGAAGTCTAACTAAGATATTAGTTAGACTACGAGTATTTGATAATTTGTCAAGGGCGGAGAAGAACCTACCAGTTTTTAATACAATGGTCCATAGCCTACGGAGTTGGCTTAAAATCTTTTTACGATTATTTTTATTTTTGGGGTAGTTAAATATTATATTACTATATGTATTTAAGCAGATGAATTTTTATAAATAAAAAAACATCATTATTTACGTTTCAGTTATTGCAGATATTACCCCACACAGACACATAATTTTACTACTTAGGATTAATAATGATTAACTGTACAAAATTAAGTACTAAATAAATAGAATGCACCTAAGTAAAAATAACATATGACCTCAAAGCTACGCTCATTTTGAACGCACACTGATTAAAGACAGCAACAACCCAATCGCACGCATCTTGGCATATCTCAATCTTTATCAAACACACAATGTATCTCAAAGTGGAACCTGTTCTGCAGTATATCTTATCGGGAGCCGCGGCAGTGCTTCCGCCAAGTCCAGCATGCACAGTCGCAGAGATATGTTAAAATTCTCAAATATTCCCATTAGTAACTAAATTATTATTTTTTACATGTATAATAGAATACTTTATTAACATTAAACATATAAGAAAACATAACTTAAACTACCTACTTACAGATAAAACATTTGACCCAACTAGAAAACGCGGGAGCTTAGAAACCTCAAATATGAGAAATTATATTCGAATAACTATCAACCACTCAAGTAAATATAAAGAAAAATAAACACGTTACTGTACAAAAATATCTAATAATAAGGATGAATATAACGACACGTCTTAATTATATTTAAACTCATAAAGCCCTTCAAGCTATACATCGTGCCAAACAAAAAGACATACATACATACACTCGAAAAACATAACCCTCTTCCTGGAGCAGTAAGTTGTACAAGTTTTAGATGCGTCCCAATAACAAACATCTCAATAATAAGTCAGATTTAAAAGATTTCTGTTAAAATTCTGTTAAACTTGAGTGCACTTCAATGCGCTTCAATTTTATCGTACATATTTAAAACACTTCGTAAAGTAGCACTTGGCGAAAATTTTACATGCAACGTTTTGGTTGGGATTCGGTTATCGAATACAGAGATCTGTAGCATAAACTATCGGCCTAGGGTTAGATGTGATATCGACTGGCCACTCGGAAAGGTTAACTGAAGGAAAATGCAGATTTCGCTGGTTCCTAGCAACCACGATACTATCGCTGCTACATCTTATCTGCCTAGTTAGAATTATTCATGTTTTCATGAAGTTTCTTATGGTTGGCTCAGATCAAATAAAAAAAGTAGATGGATCTTTGCGAACAAAGAGGAGACGCCTGCTAAAGCTACGCCTTGCAGTGTACTTATACACGCAGCTACCGCGAATACAACGAAAAGAAACCCTTGCTCACGTGCTGCATGTTTAAAATATCGGAGTCTCGTAATCGTTCGCAAGGGTCTAAGGACCTTTTTATTTAATCTTGCCTGTAGCGGGAACATTGTCGACAACGTTTTCGTATCGCCTTCGACTATTTTTGTATTGAAAAATGAACAACGCTGCGGCGGTGAAAAGTGGAACTAAAATTTGTATGTTAATTTTGACATTTCGCGAGTAACGTTTTCGAATACGTTGTCGACAATGTTCCTGCTACCGGCACGGAAATGACTGGTATAATAATAGGAACTTTAAATAGTATATTTTCACCATATAGTCCACTAAGTAGTAACTGCTAGACTCTTACCTAATAATTTTTATTTATTTATCTACTTTTAGGATCACGAACAGATCACGAAAATCTTAGTGCTATTATAAAAAGGAGATTATATAAATATACATCTACTTATAGGCGACCACAGCTAATAAACATAACTAGTATGTCAACATAAAGGAAATACAATGATATCTAAAATAATAACAAAAACAATGCGAGTTAACAAATAAAGAAAATACAGATACTTTAATAATACTAGGGTGACCTAATCTTTTTTCTTTTCTGTGACCTAAAGATGCGTCAAACGTGCATGTACACTATCGTTGTTGTTATATGTATACATACGTAGTTATGGATATCATCCACATAAGTTCTCGCAATCCTACTAATTGTAGGTAGTAAATTATCTACTCTGAACTACCTTTGAAAGTTTGAGATAAAAATCGCTAGAAGGTTTTTTTTTCAAAATGACTTCAATACGTATATTCTTGGAATCACCCATGAATAATTTATGTATCTTCAATATTCCCAAAGAATCATTACCACGAAATTTTGTCGCAAGCAATTTGACGCGCAGCAGGAATCCGATTATTCTCGCTATGACCGCAGGTCGCAATACCCGAATAATCTGTGACCGAAATCGCACTGTGTTTTCATGGCAGATATTAACTGGGTAGACGACCCATCTTTGGCCTCACCTTCTCTTGTCATCAGGTGGAACTAGTGTTGCCATCCGTCCCAATAAAGCCGGACAGTGTTAGGATTTTTGACCTCTTGCCGGACAAATTTTATTGCGTCCGGCCTGTCCGGCTTTTGTTAGGCTTTTATATTATAGTCAATTCATTCACTTCACTCAGTAGCGAACGAGCGAGATTTGCTCAAACCGTGTTTCTTCAAAAGAAAAGTACCCATACAAATTGGCTTTTTTGTCGGGAAAGTCTGGCTTTTTTGTCGGGAAAGTCCGGCTTTTTTATTTTTAGAGATGGCAGCGCTAGGTGGAACTGAGGTCAATTAAATAGCAGTTCAGAATTTACCGTCACTAGGCTGTCAAAGTGCGATAGCTACGTAGATTGGTTCCAGTTAAAGATAGGGATTACAAATCCATATGCGCTACGACTACACATCTTTGGTACAGTGTCGCGGCAGTAAAAACAAGTTTGTATGAGCAATCCGTTTTTTCTTTCTTTCTTGTCGCATTTCTCTTGCAGCATATGGGTAGTGTTTTTAGCATTAGCATTTAGTTTAAATTGCAGTATAATTAGCACCATAAGTATTGTCACAGTTAAATGAAAAGGTCTTCGACAAGAGAACATAAATTCAATAAAGATCATTATCTTTAATTATATTTATTATTAAATCGGTACAGCTCGTTTCAGTTTTGCAATTAAATAGAATTAAACACCTATATTTAATTTGTCTCTGAGCTTGGAGTTTTTAATGCATCGGAAGCCTCCGTTGTCTGACTCGATGGAAACTGGAAAAACTCGCGCATGTCTCGCATATGTGATTTTAACAAACGTTTATTCCACACTACGTAAAACCAATAGAGTTGTTTAAAATAAGATTAAAAACTTGATTATCGTAACCCACGCTACGCCATGTAAGGGTAAAGTGTTGCCATTAACGGGAGATAAGAATTCGCTAACGAGGTTGGATATTAATAAGCAATGTTGCCAGTCGTGACTGACGGACGGACGCGCAAGTTGTACTCAACTTAACATACTAATGGTGCGTTCAAATTAACTGTCAGAGTGATTTGTGGATTTACAGTTTAGAGTTGAAATGGGCTCACTAAAAATCGAGAAAATTTTAAAAAAATACAACTGGTTCACATAAGCTGCAAAAAAAATATAAGTTATACATATTATTGTAGTTATGGATTTGGTCAAAATTGCCGGAGATTTAAGTATGCGTTCGGGGTAAATCACATATAGTTGGGTCACTAACGAGGTCGCCTGTGAGAGAGAGAGAGAGTCCTACGCAAACCCCGTTGAAGAACTTCGTTCCAAAAAATACAACAGAACTCTACTAGAAAACTTTTTTTTTATATCACTGAGGGTAAGCAGTCATCGTATCCTATAGCCAATACCGAGTGTATCACTAACGCATTGACAACCCAGTTGTTGACGAGGACTCACTGTGCTAACAGCGTTAGGTACTACTAGTGCAGCGTATCCTCGTGGATCACTGGCAACCTTACTTATCACAGAAGCACAATAGTACATCAAAACCGTGCTATTCAAACTTACGCCAATACGTCCTAAAAAAGTAATTGTCATCCTGCCTTTTTGACGCTAGTAACAAAGACATACATATAAACTACTGCAGATATTATCGCGAAATTGTTTTTGTATAATTTTGAATTTATGTTCCTGAATAAATACATACATTAATTAATATAATGTCTTTTAATTAACATATTAATTCCCTTCAGGGATACAGTCCGATTTAATCATAGAAAAACATTTGTACACTTCGCATCCAACACCATATATTCTATGGGAACATCCTTGGTATTTCCGGGAAAGACTCTTTGCATAGTGCTGTCCAGTTGAGATGAAACTTAAGCTTTCCGGTGTAGTAGTGATGGACGATACTGTGTTCTTAAGGAATTACTGTCCATGTGCACTTTATTTATAACTAGATTTTTTCCCGGTTTGCGTGCTATAAGAACAAGAATCCCGCATTTTAAAATCCCGTAGGAACCCGTTGTGTTGCTGAATAACAATTAGGCTCCAATATTGCTTGAAAATGTTTTACCTGCCTATTCAGTTATTCATGTTTAGTACCTTTCTTCTCGCTTTCTTGGTGTGATTTTGTGAAAAGGGACAGAGATGCATTACAAGAAGGCCGTAAACAGTGTTGCCAAATTGTATTGTATTGTTGCAAATTTAGGAGGGTCAACTGACAATTTCAAACATTAGGCATCGAACAAAATAACCATTACGAACTCTCTGCCGTGGTATTATATTCCTGCTACTAGCTCTATACTATCTGCTTGCCCTGCGAGGAAACGAGAACAAAAACCTTTGACACCACATCTGTGTAAGCGAGAACACTATCCATCATATCATGATGAAATTACTCCGTGGCAAATGGCAACATCCGTGCAGGTGCATCGCGTCAACACGTTACCAGACTTGCCAGCATAGAAAATGAAAAAAGCTAAAAAGCCTTAGCGGCCGAGCGTCATACGCCATTCAAGTCAATCGGTTACAATAAAATTAATGATCGAACATAATTCTGTCCGGTTTATTGCTAACATAAATATTGGATTGTAACTTACAGTAATGGGCATCACTGATTTGCGTCCAATATCGTCAGTTGATCTTTATTTCTATTCCTATTGTGTACAAATTTTATTTCTGTCGCTAATTATGTTGACTTGTGCTCGAAGGACCGACCCTTCCGCTTATAGGATTGGTCCTTCGAGCTTACGTTTGAACCGGTCAGTAATCTTTGTAGAGATAAAAAATACATAATTTATGACTCCTGTTTAAATGCATGTAGCATTGTATTTTTTATATACACTCCGATGGTAGTTATCTTTGTGTGCAAATAAATACCTTAGCTTCAATAAAAGAATGTTAAGCAGATCATAGTATACAGAACGATTGTTCTCAAAGATTATCCGACAAAATATCCCCTAAAATCCCCTTAGCCTTCTGAGGATACAAGAGTTGTCTTTATTAAAGACTAGCGGCCCGCCCTGGCTTCGCATACACGGTAGACATTTATATCAAATATTTTGTCTACCCGTGCAAAGCCGGGGCGGGCAGCTAGCCTATGTTAATCAGTGATAGTGTAGCTTTTTAACGGTGAAAGAATTTTTGAAATCGGTCCAGTAGTTTCGGAGCCTATAGACATTTATCAAATATTTTGCCTACCCGAGCGAAGACGGGCCGGGAAGCTAGTATAATATATAGCCTATGTTACTCAGTGATGATGTAACTTTCTAACGGTGAAAGAATTTTTGAAATCGGTCCAGTAGTTTCGGAACCTATTCAATACATACAAAAATACAAATCTTTCCTCTTTATAATATTAGTATAGATCTCTGCTATCACTTCCATAAATTTGGATACTTAACCAAAAAATATTTGACAACAAAGGAAACCGACATCAGATACAATCACTGTATAAATAAATATGAAATCTTATAACCCTTTAGATAAGCTTGAAGTGCAGCGTTTCGCGTATTCATCGACCGTCGAGCTTAAATAAATATTCACTCGAATAGAATATACCTTGGAGGTGTTATTCATTAGCTCAAACACGAGTTGTTTTGATATAGCACATTTGATTAGAGTAAGGTAGGGTACAAGGGCTGGTCATAGAATAAAACTAGAAATACCGAAATTAATTCTAAGTGCAGAACTTAAGGATTTATTCCCAAATTTGGTCCGAATTCATTTCAAAATTGAATTTTATTAGATCTCTGAAAGACATGAAAAGAAATGGAGAATTTGATTTTGTTTAAACTTTATATCGTGCATACGGTTGCTTCATTGTTCTTTTGTTATAAGTTGTTTTCTCACAATATGAGAGCACTTTGCGCGGAGGAAGCTACCTAATAGAAATTACTACATGCATAAAGTAGTACGTGAAACAAATTAAGGGTACTTGATGAAATTTAAGCGCTTAAAGTCTTTCTTGCAACTTAACGGCAATGCTCTTAATCTAAATGAAAATCATTCATTCAGTTTAATAAGGCACTTATGAAGGTCTAAATTACCACCGGTTCGGAAAAAAAGCCATCTGAGAAGAACCGGCAAGAGACTCTTGTGTTCTTTGTGCTGTCTTTTTTTTCATGTAACAATCATGATATACCACTTTGTAACAAAAATCTTCTAGACATTATTAGGAAATTACAAATATCAAAATGAACGCTACCAAGCTTTGTCACTGCTTTCATGAAATAAATAATTTTATACTATTACAATATTATGGTTTAAAGTATGCACACATTAGAAATGCATACAAAATTGGGCCCATTATTCAGTTTCCACAGAATAAACATTACACAGAAAGTGGCGAGAAGCGAGACATCTATATGTTATTGTTGACGCGAATGCTCGATTGAGCTGTCACCGGTGTATTGAGATGCTCCGGCGCACAGCGCTGTTCCCGTCTCCTACGTCAAACTATACAGTGGTTGGCTGAATACACTTAGAGCACTTGTAAATAAAGCACATTATACTGCTGCCAGATGAGAGATGGCAAAGGCAAATAAAACGTTAACGGCATCCTTGTGAGTTGCAGAAACTTTTGTTACTTACCCGGACAAAGGTGACTAAGACGGTCTACAGCTAGGCACAAGTGAAGACAGCTAAGGGCGCCGCAAAGGCCCAAAAATACTAAGCAACGCAGCTAAAGGCATAGTAGGGCTCGGACTTCCGAGTTAGGGTGTTGCTGGGAGCAAGCTATTGAGCTAGACTGACTGACTGGACGTAAACGGTTATTTAATATATTTTCTAAATCTCATATCTAAGCACTCCACGCTTCACGAGGATACAATGTGCTGGCATTAATGATATACTGGTAGCACAGACTTTTTTTAGCCAACGCTTCCCACAATCTGGACCATTTTAACGACACATACGTACATAAATGTATACTCGAAAATTACGTCCTTTTAGTGCAGTCGGGTAAATTGAACGTGGACAAATCTACGCCGGGGGCGATAAGGCCGTAATAACTTTATAAGGCAGTTAAAAGATCTCAAGATAATTATGATGGCGGTAAAAAGCGGTTGACATTTCATATCGTTGATGAAGTAATTTATTAAGTTTCACCGGTTCTGAGGTGTCGTAACTATATAAAATATATTATATACATCTATCTATCTATATATAAATATAGATATAGATCTATCTATCTATATTTATATGTTAAATAGCAGCACGCGCTCACTACTTACCTAAAGTAAATTTTAAGGAATATTCCAAGGAATTGATGAAGTGTGAACAGACTCAACGCTCTGGCCCAACGAGTTTTAATTAACTCAGTACCTAAGACAGGGTTCACAATGAAACGATCAAGTCTGTTCTCTTATAATTTCTTATATCTCTCTTATAACTCTTGTCTCCCATGGTTTGTGATTCTGTAGCCTTTGAAAGAACACTTTTTGACTAGGTATTCGTATTGCATTCGACTATTTCTTAAAAATTAACAGCGCTGCGCCGTCTTCAATTGGAACTAAAAATACGTATGGACATTTTGACACATTGAGAGTAAGGGATTCGAATACGTAGTACACTATCTACAATTATAAAGATAAAACTTATATTTTTGTAGCTTTGTATGTAATAAATAACTTAAAAACTAGAGGACCGATTTAAAAAATTCTTGCACCGACAGAATGCTGTAATATCACTGAGAAACATAGGCTATATATTATTTTACTAAGCGGGCGAAGTCGCGGGGAAAAGCTATTAAACTATAAATTTCCCTCAATAGTAGGTACTGTATACTTTAATGATAAGCATTGAGTAAATGCTTCTACGTTGTATGTCCTGTCAAACTAATGACTAGTTGGCTACACAGATCTCAAGATAAGCTTGGAAGCACTGACTTTTTCCACACAAGTGCTTAATAAGGCCGGTATTAAGGTATTTAATGGATTATGTTGACTATTGATGAGCCTGATTGCTCGCACAACCGGTTATAGACTCTGTTGCCTTGTGCCAAGATTGTTTTTGCTGGTTAAGTAACACATTTACTACGATTAGTGTGAGGATTAAAAAAATACGAATAAATCAAAATGAGCCTGTGTCGTTAAGTAGGGAATACGTCTGATGCGGTATAAAAAGTGTCTTCTCGATTTCTCGAAGTCGTAGACAATGTATATTTCTCATAGCATAGTGACTTGTAGTTGCTAGTTATACAAATACAGACTGCACAGCATGAAGTAAAATTACATGGATCAGATATGGGCAGGTACAGTGTTTTTTTTATACCACTAAGGTGGTACACAAGCATACGGCCCACCTGATGGTAAGCAGTCACCGTATCGTATAGCCGCTAGCAATACCAGGTATCAATGGCGAGTTGCCAGCCCTGTTGTTGATGAGGAGTCACTGTGCTAGCAGCATTACTACTAGCGCAGCGTATCCCAGTGGAGCACTGGCAACCTTACTTGCCGCAGGAACACAACACTTCATCAAAGTAGTATTATTTCACTGCGGTATTCTGTAAGGTGGAGGATACATGCCACCGGTCGGTCGGCTCCAATATTAATGGGAAAACCCACGAGAGATCCTAATTCGCCATACCTCTCTTAATATATAGTTGTGGGGTACTCCCCTTTTAGGTTCCAGCAGTGAAGTGGAAGATGTCCAGGACGAAGTACTGGAGTCTTATTGGGTATTTTTTAGACAAGTAAGGAAAAAACACGGAAAATCTAAATCTAAATATAAACCATAAAGGTTCTATCGAATTCCAACAAGAGCAGTGGGAACAAACAGGCAGCCTTATCGCAAGAGAGATCTCTCATCGTCTCAATCGACGTGAGACTTACAAATGATGAGCATTTGGGCCGCACGGAACCAGAGTCTCAAGCGCAAACGCCGAATACATGTGCCCTGGACCAAGACCGGTCCTGTTATGTACTCCTGCTGAGTAGTAGCTTTGCCGGCTATTCTACATTGCTGCATTAGCTACATTGTCACGTACGAAACTCACGAATATTCGTATATTTTGCCATCGCATGAAGACACAGAACATATCCGTGCTACCTACATACGAACTGGATTCTGCCAATCGCCCACTAAACAAAACCGGAGCATCATTAAGTGGTTCTGACCGAAAATAAATAATGCGATGGTGTGATCAGTTCCGACAGTGGCTAGGGTTGTCACATTAATCACTGATTTAGCCGGATGGCTGGTGAGCTGCACGCATCAGTGCCTGTGATCTGGAGGCCACTGAACAAGCGAGACATCGCAATCCTTACATTATTCACTAGCTGTTACCCGCGACTTCGCCTGCGTTTGTTTAAAGATAAAATTAGCCCAGGATATAATCAATCTCCTACTACAATTTTATAACGATCCGTTCAGTCATTTAGTCCTTGAAAGGTAGCAAGCAAACAGATTTACTTTCGCATTTATAATATTAGTAGGGATATTACATCACATAGTTGAGGTTCAAGAATAAGCTTTGTTAATGAGGATGTTATCAAGCCTAAACCTCATAAAATTAATGTACCAAGTCCTTGGCCTCCAAGTCTCTTGTCTTTAATTATCTATTCTGTGTACCGTGTCTCTTTTTAGGTCCCTTTGTATTAACCCATGGCTTCGTAAAAACTTAGAGCCTGCGCAGACGGGATACTGTCCCCCAGATACTTTTTTATCTATCGATATAGATATCTAATAAATTGGATCGAATAACCCACAGAGGACTAAAAGTCCCCGTACAAAAAGTCCCTCAAATTACCGAGGACACCGAGAGCCTGAACTGGACAAATTACGAGGAGTCCTCGAAAAAATAGAACTAATGTAACAAGGTGCAACAACGCACACGACGGACTTTAGTCTGCACGCTTACTCAATATCCGGGCAACAAATGACCGCACACCGTATGCGTTGAGTAACACGATTCAGGGACTTTAGTCCCATGGAGACAAAAATCTCTCGTCTGCGCAGGCCTTTAATACTACGTAAATAAAACCAGTTTAAATTTGGAAAAGAAAGATACCAACCACCAAGGTTTTCTAGTATATTACACACATAAATTGAAATTCAAAACAATAATTTTAATCCGCAACTTCACTTGTTTCTGCTGATCTTATGACCACACAGTATGTGAGTTGGAGCTGGCAAATGAACGTAATCAATCATTAGTTCGATAGGTATCGGTCACACGCCTTGCGTGTTCTGTGTTCCGTCTGTCTGTACGCTTTACTTGTGATGTGATGGAATTATGTTAGGTTAGGTGATCTTTTCAAATCTGATCGTGAAGTTTGCAATTCGTGAAGGTACAAATAGGCAGCGACCAAGTACATTCTATGAAGTTAAGTTACTTAGGCTTGTTCGTGGGAAGAGATTAGATGATTTTGAGAGGTAGGGCGATTTGCCACGCACTAGGATACGCTGGGCTAGTAGTAATGCCGCCAGCACAGTGAGTCCTTTTCAACAACATGGTTGGCAACCCGTTAGCGATACCGCTGGTATTTCTAACGGCTATCGGCTACGGTGACTGCTTACCATCAGATGGGCCGTATGCTTGTGTGCTACCTTAGTAGTATAAAAAAAATATCAACCACAAGTCCATATCAAACTTATATGTCTATATACTAATAAAATATGAACAAGCATCAAGTTGACTTGATAGGAAGTGGTTGTACCGCGCCTCGGAGAAAATATTGAGCCGTATGTCTGGTGTCCAATTTTCCAATACAGGATTTACTGTAGGCCAGTTAGAAGTAAAGCTTAAAGCTGACCAAGGGATTAGTCTAGTCTAACATAGCTATTGAGATTGCCACATGAGCTTCGAAGATGAGATGGTAGTCACTAAGTAGAGATTGGACCATTATAATGGTGATATAAGTCATTATAATGAGTTATATAGAAAAAAAAACATAAAAAGCAACGACCTTTTAATCCATAGCATCCACACTAATATTATAAATGCGAAAGTAGCTCTGTTTGTTTGTTAGCTACTCTTTCACGGCTGAACGGATCGTGATGAAATTTGGCAATGAGATAGATTATAACCTGGGGCAGGACATAGGCTATCTTTATCTAGAACCATGCGGGCGAAGATGTCAAAAGCTAGTATAGTATGTATGCTTGATTCTAGATTAGGATCATAATCGGCGTACGTGGTAGAGATGGCATATTAAAGACAGAGAAAACGGGACAAGCAACGAACAATAATTAGCTGGTAAGATATTTGTAATCTCGATGTTCAAAAGATATTATCGCTCGGAAGCCATATGGGCGTATCTGGATATGGATCGGTAATATTTGCATATTCTTAGCTCCGGTACCCGCTAGATGGCGCTGATTGTAGGTTACGATAGGGCTGGCAAAGGTCAAAGCGCTGTCATATAATTTACTCTATTATCTGATGAAATTACAATAATAATAATTAGTTGTAAGTATATGAATGTTTTCATTGGATTTCCTGATAAATATCGACGTTATTTCTGGTTCACTAAAAATAAATGTTGGTTGTAAGTTTTTTTTGTTTTACTCTATTACAAAAAAAAAAACAAAAAAGTCACCGTTCAATATTTGTGCAGAGAGAGCTTTGATTAAAGTAAATGGTACTTTACCTCCCTATAAAGTACGATTTTCTAATGTGATTTATTAAATCTCAATCTAAATATGGACAGTTTCGAAATTCCTACATCTAATTCTTATTAACAGACAATTGCTGTCAATTAGCATAATTATTTAATATCCATAATTAAAAGGATTGATTTCTGTCTTGTCATATATAATATTATTGTGTTTAGTGTTGTCTATTTTATCCTGATTCAGGAAGAGGAGACACGTTGAGCAGAATTGATTACAAGAAACATTATCATAAGCATTTTTAATATTAAAAGTTTGTGCCAACCCTAAGCAGGAATCTGCTAACTTAGCCAAGCAAGCGTCCTTTTCAAATAACTTCTGGACAAGTGTAATGAATAATTGTACTTACTGTTAGAATGTTATTTATGTGTTAACACATTTAAGTTTAATCTGCTTTAAATTATCTTGTTCTAGTGTTTGGATTTCTTCTTCTTCTTCTTCCTAAGTATGGCAATCAATCCCTTCAGGGACTATTTTTGCCAGTGTCGAGTGTTAGAGAATTTTCATGTTGCAAAATTACTCGTGTTTGCCGCATTAAAATGCCTAGTGTCATGCATTATAACGCCCAATGGAGTTTCTGGAGACAACCCACGGCAGTAGCAGATCGTAACACGCCTTTAGATTAGAGGTAACTTATTGACCAAAATGATAAATCACTTAACCCAAAAGTCGTATTATGGCATTATTTCCAATGCTCCTATAAATCAGTCACTAAATGAAACTTTACTGCACATATCGACACCAAAAATACACATTAAAGATCACTATAACACAATTTACGACACACTGGAAAAAATCTCAACCGCTCCGCCTGATTCCCGCCAAAAACTCCGTGTTTGGATTTGTAGTACTTGTTTATTTAGTAAAAGCTCGTGATGTGTGGTTCAGGAATGACATAGGGTCGGGAGTTGGGATTGGCGTATGTATTAGTAAGTTTCAAATTGTTTTTTTTCTATCACTAAGATGGCAACAATGATGTGACCCGTCTGGTGGTAAGCGGTCACTGTAGCGCATGGAAGCTTGCAACACCAGGGGTATCGTTCGCGCGTTGTCAACCCTAAACAATTAAACAAGCCTCCTATATACAAATAACAATACATAAAATTCTACTGTCAGTAAAAATAATTTAACAAAACATACAATTTTACTATCAATAAAAATAACTATAGTTTACTAATATTTTAATTATTTATTCAATTTGATAATCATAACCTAGACAAATGTAATGTATTCGATGTAACTGCATTCGAAGATGCACAAATTTAGACGTCGACATTTTCAAATAATATAAAACTAACCTAAATTAAAAATGTATAACACCCCCCCCACTCTAAATCGTTTAAAATCATAGTTAAGAACATTCCGGACTAATTCGCCTTTCAAACTAAAAAAACAAAATCAAAATCGGTTCATGCGTCCGGGAGCTATGATGCTACACGGACACGTCAAACTTATAACACCCCGTCGCTTTTGTGTCAGGTTAAAAAGAGCTTAAACTGTGAAACTTCTAAGCTCAAATTCCAACGCTTACAAGGAGTAGCGAACTTACAGTAAGGTAGTAATATGTATTTTTTTCCCACTTTGATTGTCTCTTAGCCTTATTAGATGAGTGTAAGATCTTATCCTCTTATCTCGCTCGTTCTATCTGAATTAAACAGCCGTTATGCTAACATGAAACACGTAAAAACCGTCGCCTAGTAGTCTGTCATCCTCATCGTTAGAGCCTTACTGGGCGGTGGAACATTTCTTTCGGTGATAAATTATTATAAGCTTTGATAACCGTTCTAGTTTTTTTTATTTCATTTTTTTCTTAATTTCGTAGTATGTGGGTACTCTAAGAGCTTCGATAACCGTTGTGTTTCTAAGCTCAAAGTGTATCTAATATAATAAATATTTTATTAAGTTCGTGGCATATGTTTGGGATTGATTAAGCTTATATTTTAGATAGCGGGTTCGATTCCCGCCGGGGCAAACATTCATGTGACAAATATGTTTGCCTTGCGTCTGGGTGTTTGGTATGTATTTACAAAAAAAAACGTATATAAGTATTATATCAGCTGCTGGTTCCCATAGTACAAGCTTTGCTTAGTTTGGGGCCAGGTGGCGCTGTGTGATAATGACCAAGCATTATTTATAGTTTATAGTTTATTTAAATAATCGTACGCTAAGGCTTTATTTAAATTTATTTTTAACCGCGCTATATACTCTCTGGCCACCCAAAGAGGGACTAGGTAGTCCGTATGGTAGTAAATATGTGTATACATATACGTATGTATTTCTTGTGATGATGGCTGAATCTAAATATATTCTTTGGCTTTACGTCATAGAAGACGGCGCGGCTACGGCACTCACACAGTCTTAACGCAGTTTGACATGTGGCATCAAAAAAATGTGGAGCGATTCTCGTTTCTATATCTAACTTATTTTATTCATTTTTATGTCAGAATTTATTTGCAGAATAACAAATCGTGGATAAT
Source organism: Falcaria lacertinaria (assembly GCA_951449985.1). NCBI lineage: Eukaryota > Metazoa > Arthropoda > Insecta > Lepidoptera > Drepanidae > Falcaria > Falcaria lacertinaria. The sequence continues at coordinate 1,904,644 of OX602119.1, read as the reverse complement.
TATTAGTGCTTAGGAAATAAGGCTGTATTCACAGCATTCACATAAAGCTTGCTCGGCTCAATTTAGCTTCTATATCTAGAATAACCCCAGCTTCCTACTCAAACACAATTTGAATACAAACAGCGCCAATTGAGCCATTTACGGCCGCCAGAGAGTTATTGTCGTAAATTAAAAGCTTGTAACTCAGAAATTCAAGCATTTACATTTGAATACTATTCTTCGGGCATAACCGTAGGAATAGCTTAGTATTTGCGCTCGAAGTGTTATGCGCGAATTTGCGTAACTTTAACGTGTTAAGAAGTTATGAGATCGCCAAGAAATACGTGTTGGTCGAAGGTTGTCTGTTTCATAATCTAGATTGGTTGGTATTCACTAAAGGAGCTTAACAAGAAGGAGAGAGTTATAGCCATTTCACTTTGTAAGTAAGCTAGGTTTAGGATTTCATTATAATTGTGGGGTTCAGCATTGCTATCCAGTGTGGCACTGCTGCCAGCATTCTTGGCACGCTCCCGCATGAGTCTAGTTTGGGTATTTTTTTATCTACAAGTAGGTAGGTTAAGTTCTATCTTTTGTAAATACTTTAATCCCTTTGATTAAATTGTTACTAAGTACCAATTTCAGGGATTGAAATAATATAAACAGAACACGAAATCGGAGAGCATGTATGTAAAGATTGAACAATTAAGGTGCTAGGCGATTGACTCACCATCTGTCATGTTGGGACTCAAAATATTTTCGGATTGAAACGAAATTGGCGGTTGATAATATATATTTTGAACTTAATTACCTTTTAAATTTCAATGCTATGAGTGTCGTCCGTATGTAGTTAATGTAATTTTTGTGTTGCCATTAAAATAAAGAATTATGAGTGTCGTGAAAGCTAACACCGTAAAACTCAATAAGAGCGGGCAAGAATCTTATGTGTTTTACAATTTAATGAAATACCTAAAATGTTCTATAGATAATACACACAATCTATAGGTATTATACACAAAGATTATAATTTGTAATCAATAAGAAAATATTAAGAACTACGTACTTGTAATTAAAAATATATTAAAATTAACAAAATGGAGACGTGAGTTCATTAATAATGACGTCACAACGTTTTAACTGAGATAAGAGCAATATTGTATCCATTGTGGTAAGGGTGATTTTACACTATAGGCACCTATGTGCGTTGAGCACGCTGACAATTTACAAGTGTCTGAGATTCGGTCAGTTTCATTATCCCATCACCTTGGTAAAAATATAACTTTCTTCGCGTATAGGCTAAGTATGTGTTTTTACTTCAATAAAAACATATTTTATGTTATAAATGGCACGCGAGCTACGCCGCGGAAAGCCTTGTACCTACCTACCTTAAGGTAACGAGATACCTCAGAGGTGATCAAATATTAAATCATCCTTAATAGATGAAAAATGAATTATCGCTGACATGGAAACGGCGAAAATCTCAGCCAAAACTCGATAGACAGATAATATAGAACTCGAAATAACTTTAATTATTTTTAATTCAACAATGAACACGCAAAAAGTACTTATGAACTACTTTCGTGACACGAAACGGCTTAACTTTTTATTCTGGTTAATAAGAAGTTTCCCACGGGAAAAGGGGCTGCTATATTCTATTATTCTACTGACACGAGTAATCTGTCAATGTATTTGTTGAGAACGCAATCTAAGTTACGTGAAAAATCTGAGGCGTGTTATTGCTTGGGATCGCATCGGTACGGTAAAGGTGCCCTTATTAAAATGTTAGCGATCAATCGGCCCGCGCACCGGGTGGTAAATTAGTGTGGCTCGGCAAAAACTAGGTGCCACAGATGGAAGGGAAGCAGTAACGATACTCTACTCATGTTATTCAAAAACAAGATATTTGAAATCACTTAAGGCTTATTTCATAGAAACATAATTAGGATATGGTACGTTGTATCTCAAGCAATTAAAAACTTAAAATAAACTAAACTAAGAAGAACAAAACTTACCTACACTTAAAATAAATGTCCCGAACCACCGTCACGGGGAAGTGTGCCAAGAAGGCTGGCGGCATTGCCACGCTGAATTGCAATGCTTAGCCTTTGGGCCAAATATAAAACAAAATAGGCTTATTTTATTTGATACGTTTTTGATTTCACCTGATGGTAAGTAAAGATGTGGTCGATATGTTGTGTAGGAAACTTAGTAAATCTAGTACGGGATTATCTTGACATAAACAAATATCCTTCATGAGCGGGTGGTCTAAAGTTTTGAGTTGCAGTTGCTTAATTTAGGGTTTATTATAAGCTATTTCCGTATTCTTTACCGAAAGTCTTCAAATAGGGCTATGTTAATTCACAGGAAATAAAACATTTTTGCCTTCAAATTCTCTATCGATCACTGTTTTTATTGAAATCAATATTGTTGAAAATGGCTTGCCAATTTTTAATTGTTATTTGCTGGATGTATGCCGTTAACGAAGGATAACAGAACGTAATTTATATAACGTTGTATATTATTCTTCGGAGACGAAAAACTGTACGTAATAACTTTAAAAGCCGTACTTTTAAATGTTTTTTACTGCCTGGTAAAATTGTACTGTGGTTATATTACATTGTAATGGAGACGGTGTAATGGAATGTGCTTTATTGATCGTTTTCTTATTGCCAACTTACTAATAGATGACAAAGTGAAATAAATTATTTCAAACTGGTGGCTTTTCTAAGAAACTCGAGGGATTTTATTTTATTTTATACTACCGACCCGCCTCGGCTTCGGCACGGGCTCACACAAACCTAAATGAATTCTACATAGAAATCTTCTTTATTATCTTATTATATACATAAAAATATTCTTAAAATTCTTATTATAAAAGAGAGAGGTGGGGAGAATTGAGATTTCCCGTGGGTTTCCTATTAAAATTGGAGCCGCCTGACTGAGACTACCGTCACTGCTTACCATCAGGTGGGCCGTATGACTGTGTGCCACCTTAGTTGTATAAGAAAAAACGAAGCGAGTACGATAATTGTTAACATTCGACATTTTTGATATATTTAGGTTGACGTTAGTAACAAAATTTTATAAAAGATTAAAAGTCAACACACAATAAAAAAATATTCAATGTAGTGACGTCACACGTGCGTCGAGTTTTGGTACGAATTCACGAATGTTTTTTAATATTATTACTTTTTTTTATAGCGAAAAAGAAATCCTAAAAATAGTTTTGTATGAAAACATATATATGATCTTGCGAATTATGATAAGTTTTTTTTCAACAAATCAATTGCATGGTTTTTATCTAGCCGCAGACCTAAGTTTTCATGCAACTTTCTCAGAACGGTTCTTGATGCACTAAATATTACACAAGAACCATTGTGTGCTCTACAGCGCCCTATTATATCGAGACCCTATTATTTGCAAATACAATTTACACACACCATAATTACGCGACCATCATAGGCGTGAGATCTGATAGGCCGAAGTGTGAACGCGGTACCTTTGATTTAGAGCCACTGACGTAAATAATAGCCAAGGAACATAGGCTCAAATTGGCTGGCCTTGTAAGGGTGTGGTTTAGGCTGCCTACACTGTGAGCCAGGACACAAGTGTCGCACGTAATGATTGCTGCGACAAAAACTTGCGACTTTAGCATCGGCGTTTGGTGTCCGAGACGCGCCGGCGCGTGCGGTTCCAGAATTGACGCCTTATTTTGTTGTAGCTTGTTATCTAAACCGTAGTTCAATAAATTACGATCAATGTTACTAGTTATAAATACGAAAGTTGGCGTGTGTTTGTACCCTCTTAGCACCTCAACGGCTGAATGGATTTGCATGAAATTTGCAATGGAGGTAGCTTATAAAATGGATTATCATATAGATTTTTTTTTCAGTTACTTAATTTTGGAAAAAAATGGTTACCGCGCATAATAAAACTTATGAATTTGGAACCTATATTAGCTCCACGCGTACGAAGTCGCGGGACAGCTAAAACAATACGTCACATTAGCATGTCGCATGTCGGTGACGCGAACCCTTTTGCCCTTGCCGAATATCTCGCATCGCGACTAAAGACGTTTTCAAATCAAAAAAATAATTTGTAAAAAAAAATGGGTGGGTCTTCAACAGTTCCTAAAATAAATAAAGTATTTGTTTTCGAAAACCTAAATATTATCTTTTTCATTTTTTATACGTAAGGTAAGCGGTTCCCGAAGCCTTCAGACGCTTGCAGCACCAAGGCTACTTACTACTAGCGCATAGCCAACCGTGCATAAATATTATCAAATCCTTCATGAAGAACCCCATGCTGTATTCCTTTGGGAAAAACAAAGGCGGGAAAATCATTCCGAAATTTGATTGTGCAATAAATCATAAATATAATTATATTACACAAACCATTAATTATTGACAAGCAGTCGCGGATTCTCCAAAAGCCTAAGAACCAGCAATGGAAGACAAATGCCTGAGATAGTAAAATGATATCGCCCGGTACAGTGTAGTTGGAGAAATTTACGCATGCTTCACTGATACATCCGTGTTCGATTGCGTAGGAATTTGGTTTGGTTACTTTGCGCAAACGTCAAACGTAAATCACCTTATTTCGTCACCTGTGGAGCGAAATTAGTTACAAACTTATTATTTAAGGTTGGTACAATAGCCTTGTCTCGGGACCGAGCCGCAAAGTTAAGTTTGTTAGTAAAATTGGTTTGTTTTTAGTACGGATACGGCCAATTTTTTGCAATTATAGTAATAAAAACCCTGTCCCTATGTAAAATTTCAAGCTTGTTTCAATTATTAAGATCGAGCAAAAGAACACGTGTCTAGTAGGAGAGCTCTTTTATTTTATTAAGTACCTATATATTAATGTTATTTATTTTAAATCTTAGTCTAGGTGATTTTTTTACAATATTCTTACAAAAAAAACAGATATTATAAAAAAAAAACACCAAAACTAGGGAGCCACCGATAACGAGGCGCGAGCCCAAGCTACCAATGGTTAGGGTTACAAAGTGAGGAACCTGACAATGCGTGCCGTGTTAGTATTATTATTATTATTTGTTGTTATAGTAGCAACCACCATTCGTTACGGATCATAAGGTACAGCCCGCTGACAGACAGACGGCCGGACGAACAGCGGCTAAGGAATAGGCTTCCGTTTGTATAGAAAGTACTGCTGATATATTAAGAAGAATATTTTCATATTTAAAATACAAATATTATATATTCATCACATCGGTTTGTGAATCTGAAGATGGCTCTTAACTACATATTATATAGACTCCTTCTTCTTCTTCTTCTTCTTCCTAAGTATGGCAATCAATCCCTTCAGGGACTATTTTTGCCAGTGTCGAGTGTTAGAGAATTTTCATGTTGCAAAATTTCTCGTGTTTGCCGCATTAAAATGCCTAGTGTCATGCATTCTAACGCCCAATGGAGTTTCTGGAGACAACCCACGGCAGTAGCAGATCGTAACACGCCTTTAGATTAGAGGTAACCTATTGACCAAAATGATAAATCACTTAACCCAAAAGTCGTATTATGGCATTATTTCCAATGCTCCTATAAATCAGTCACTAAATGAAACTTTACTGCACATATCGACACCAAAAATACACATGAAAGATCACTATAACACAATTTACGACACACTGGAAAAAATCTCAACCGCTCCGCCTGATTCCCGCCAAAAACTCCCTATAGACTCCTTAATGTATATTAAATACATCTAATGTTGGTGAATTAAAAAAAAACTTGCGTTACAATAACACTGTCTTCGATGACTCGTACGTTTGAAATTAATTGATAATCAGGCAACACAATGATGTATCGCTGAATGTAATCATTGTAAACATAATGTACTGTTTATTATTATATATTATATATACCTATGTACAGTGTATGAGTAAGCATTTTATGTAGAATCTAACTTCGTTCCGGTCTATTGGCAATTAGTGTAGACACCGTACTGACTCTGGTGGGATAGATCTATACGTAGGTATTGAATGGTGACGATTCTGTTGTACAAAATGACTGAACTACACAAATTTGACAGGACAAAATAAGGTTTGTTTTCACTTTCTCTATGGATTAAACAAGGATGGCAATACTATTAGTCCTGTCCAATTATTTTATTTCGTATATAACAATTAGCACCAATATAATGCTAGACATTATCACACAGCGCCATCTGGCCCCAAACTAAGCAAAGCTTGGACTATGGGAACCAGTAGCTGATATAATACTTATATACTTTTTTTTTTTGTAAATACATACTTATAATATATAATACATAAAACATCCAAACGCAAGGCAAACATGTTTGTCACATAAATGTTTGCCCTGGCGGTAATCGAACCCGCAACCTCTAGATTGATTTTGATTTTGAAAGTTTGTAAACGTACATTTTGAAATCATATCCGAGAGAGAGATATTTAAAAATAATGACTCTTATTTATTTTCGGATAATTGGAAATGTCACACCCTTTAAGGGGGCTTAGAGGTAAAACTTAGTTTTTCGGTTACAATTTATAAATATGAATACTTTAATTAAAAAAAATACACATACCAAATTCACTTATGCAACCTGTGTGTGTGACGTCGGAAGATCAATAATCTGTAAAAAAACCCTTATTTATATTCACGTATTACTTCACATATATTTATATTTAAATCGCCTGAATTTGCGATACATAAATGGCCTGGATTTGGAGCTACTTTGACCTCTTCAAAATAAAATATTTAAATTGTTTTATCACGGTAGGTAATCTTGCGTTGAGCTCCCAGCCTATCCAAAGCTCGGAGGGATTAAAGACAGATCAATCGATCCTCTTATCTTCGACAAGATTTAACGGAGTATTTATTTGGAGCCGTTGTCATGGCGACAGTCGACGTCGGGGGTCAGATTATTACACTCCAAACAATGAGAGCTTTCAATTCATTTGATCATCTATCGAATGGTAATCCTAAGGGCGCTGGCACACCGGTCTATAATAATTTTATTGCAGACTGGCGACCCGCCCGGCTACGCACGAAAGACATTTATCAAATATATTTTGTCTACCCGTGCGAAGCCGGAGCGGGCAGCTAGTATAATATATAGCCTAAGTTACTCAGTGATAATGTAGCTTTCTAACGGTGAAATATTTTTTGAAATCGTCCAGTAGGTTCACGGGTAGACAAAATATTTGATAAATGTCTACCCGTGCGAAGCCGTGGCGGGCCGCTAGTAAAAAATATTTTTCGTTCAGTGGTGCAGCAATTGCAACAAATCACATTGCGAATTGCATAAATCTAAATAATTCGACAAAAGCACCTATAAATAAAATAAGTAGTTTCTTCGAAATATTTTACATGCTTAGAAGACGAGAAATTGGATTGGCAAATCGCATTGACCTGCCGATTGCAAATAAATGTTAGAATGAGTAACGAAACATATTTTTTGTTACACTATACCGCTAATAAAAATGTATTTATTGATCTGTGACGTAGCTAATGTGTTGGTACCACTAAAAATAGATTTTAGGGTTACGTAGGAAATAAACATAATACAAATTTAGAAACACGACTCAAAATCCTCTAAAAATCTAAGATTAAATCACATTTAAAACAAAAAACTACATTTAATTAAATGAGTAAAGAAAAATTATCTCCGGTACAAAGTGGGTTTTGAAATCTCACCTATAGTCCTTAAGATGGCGTGTTCATATAACAAGATGCCTCATTCTGTTAAATAGGTACCTGAATTATTTTTAATCAGGAAAAACAGTGTTTATGAAAAGAATTACAATTACAGCCTCAGTCTCTGCATCTATGATTTATGAATAAATTTCATTGTGACGGATTCTTACCACGGTACTTTTATTTAATTAGTTGCCCGATATTTGGATGCTGTTGCAAGCATCATGATCTCGGAACGAGCTGCGGGAGGTGCGGCGTACGTTTTTTTTTTATATCACTAAGGTGGCAAACAAGCATACGGCCCATCTGATGGTAAGCGGTCACCGTAGCCTATGTACGCTTGCAAAACCAGGGGTATCACTCGCGCGTTGCCGACCCTAGAAGTGCAAGACCCGATTAAGTGCAAACAAAACGATCTACCCTCAATCGCTTTCTTTTGCTACGTAAGCTAACACTGGAACTCACTCGATAGTCACTTCGGCACACTATGCTTACAGTGTCTTTCTTTTTGACTAGACTTTTTAAAACAATATAATAATATGATTTATGAATTCAGATTCTAGATTAGGCATTTTAGTTGAGAAGACTGTCATAAATGTCTTGGAAGATGCCAGCTCTGACCGTTTTTTTTTAAATTGATTTCACTCTACCAGATATTCATCAGACAGAAAGTTAACGTAATTAATACAGAACCACAAACTAAAGGACATACACTAACCGTTTTTTTATCGGCACGTGTCAAACTTACATCTGGGTTGACAGTTCGTGATCGAGTGCTTATTGTTGTCTATGCTTGTTCCATTAAACATCGGTATTAACCGCAAATATGCTACATAATTTATAGAACCAAAATACACTTTAACGATATGATGTTAAGATTTAAATTCGTTTGGAAAATTTATAAGATTTGTTGTTCTAACCAGAATACATCTGCGGTTATTTTATACGTTAATTAAATAATGTTAAGGTTGAATGTTGCGTGTTTTAAAGGTCAGTCAGTGTTTAGTTTTTAAGAGCATCTTTTTAAGACATCTTTTTTTATTAAGTTTTTTTTTCTGTAGTGAAATAAGTAGTAGGTATGTTACATGACACTGTCTAATAAATTTCGGAATGGCTAGCTTTAACCGATTTATGAATTTAAGAAGCATAAAACCTAAATAAAAAAATTAAAACACTTCCGACTCAAAACCCCACACAGACAGACAGACACACATACACATAGATACACACGTTTATCTTATAACACCCCTCTTTTTGCGTCGGGGTTTAAAAAGACGGACAAAGCGAAAAACATATTTATCTCTTACCTTGATACCAATTGGTTACGATTCGACTAGTACATGACAGTATTATAGGTACGTAAGGTTTTTATTTTTATACCTCCAAGGTGACATACAAGCATACGGCCCGCCTGATGGTAAGCGGTTACCGTAGCCTATGGACGCTTACAACACCAGGGTATTACTTGCGCGTTGTCGAACCCATATTGTGTGCTTATAGTGGGATGGCGATACTCATATTTAGTCACTCAATATATAGTTTTTTTTTATTATGCTCCTAACCTATTTTTTTGTATAAAAATGTTTCTAACAACAGAAGATCAGTGCTGGTTGTCTTTCACAAGTCATCCAGCACATGCTGAGTTGGGACCGGTTCATAATGACACGATGTTCTTCTACGCTTGTATTCCTTTCGTATATGTTTGTGTTGTTATAAATAAATGTTTTCTTTCTTTCTTTCTAACCTATATTGTCAAATCTTTTTGAAACATTATAAGATCTTTCCATTTGCACTCTCTTTTATGCCCATAATAATTTTATTGTTCGAAATCATAAAACAGTAATGGGTACCTAGAACCATGCGAGACATAATAATATTAGGTCCTTACATATGAAATTGGCGTTTTTCGTACTGGCCACTTTAATCACGAATTTCTCCTCTTTGGTAAGGAATTCCAAATTCAAATTTGTACAGCTATAGACTCATGTATTTGTGCTTCGATGATCGTCATTCATTTGTTTTTTTTCTTCTGTTTTTTTCTGTTTGCGTCACTCATTTTACAAAATGGAAAACCTTAAATATCGCATTATTTACGAGTACGAGTTCCGCCGTGGCACTAGTGCTGCGGAAACAACTCGAAGGGTGAATGATGTGTATGGCGGTCGTGTTGCAAAAGAAAACACAGTTCGTTTTTGGTTCCAACGTTTTCGTTCTGGAAATTTCGACCTGCAGAACAAGCCCCGTGGACGGCCTGAGACTCAAGTTGATAATGAAGAGTTGAAGGCTATTGTGGAAGCGGATCCATCGCAAACCACGTCCGAGTTAGCTGCAGGCTGCAATGTTAGTGATAAAACTGTTTTAATTCACTTGAAGCAAATTGGGAAGATTAAAAAGCTTGAAAGGTGGGTACCTCACGAATTGACTGAAACAAACCGGCAAACGCGCGTCGACTGCTGCGTTACATTACTAAACCGGCACAATAATGAGGTATTTTAAACCGAATCATTACCTGTGATGAAAAATGGGTTCTTTACGATAATCGGAAGCGCTCAGCGCAATGGTTAGATCCTGGCCAGCCAGCCAAATCCTGCCCCAAGCGAAAATTAACCCCAAAAAAGTTACTTGTAAGCGTTTGGTGGACTAGTGCCGGTATTGTTCATTACAGTTTTTTCAAATCTGGCCAGACTATTACGGCTGATGTCTATTGTCAGGAATTGCAAACCATGATGGAAAAGCTAGCGGCTAAACAACCTAGGCTGGTCAATCGCTCCACGCCACTGCTGCTTCACGACAACACTAGACCACACACTGCGCTACAGACGGCTACTAAATTAGAAGAGCTTCAATTGGAAAGTCTAAGACATCCTCCGTACTCCCCGGACCTTGCTCCAACAGATTACCATTTTTTTCGAAATTTGGATAACTTCTTGCAAGGGAAAAATTCAACTCCGATGGGGCAGTCCAAATCGCCTTCAAAGATTTTATTGATTCCCGTCCGACTGGTTTTTTTAGTAAAGGGATCAATGAACTACCTATGAGATGGCAAAAGTGCATAGAAAATAATGGTTCATACTTTGATTAATTAAATATATTATATTAAAAAATATTCGACTTTTTGTTCCTCCCATACAAAACGCCAATTTCATATGTAAGGACCTAATAATAATAAGCTTACTTTATGTCTTTATTACATAGCTTTTACTAATATTATTTAGCATTAAAGTAAAGTGGTTAGGTAGGAAAATATCATGAGAAATTTGATAATGAATACTACCAAAGCTGTTAGTTTAAGAGGTTAGCTATACGAGTATAACAATATAGTTAAGTATAATATAAAGTATAATATTTTTTGCTTTATTTCGCTTAATTTATCGTATTAATTTAAGCGGAATAAAGCAAATTATATTATATTTTGTAATATATTTATTATTATATTTATATATGTAACCGGAAGATAACAAGAACCGCAAATTTATTAGGAAACTTATCAACCTTCGTAGGATTCTAAACGAGAGATTAATTGTATTAATTTACGTTCACCGTTTGTAACATTGTAGTCCGACATGGCCGTGATAGGTTAGAAGCCGACGTTGGTTGTTTTTTTGTTCGGTAAGTTTATTAATTTGCGAAAATGTGGGCGTAAATTAATACAATTAATCTCTCGTTTAGAATCCTACGAAGGTTGATAAATTTCCTAGGAAATTTATAAATATGCGGTTCTTGTTATCTTCCCGTGACATATATATCAATTATTTTATTATTATATTTTATAAATGTGAATTTCCGCAAAGTAGCACCTGATTCTATTCAGTAATTTGTAGTTTATTAGCAATTAGAAAGTAAAACGAAGAATAATTATATTATATTTTTAAGGTTTTTAGTTTTAGGTTATGTAATAATTATATATTGTGTATAATGAAATAAAGTGTAATTAAAAAAAAAAGAAAGTAAAATGAAAGACTTCCAAGAAATTGTACGTAATAGTTTAAATTACATCCTAACACTTAGTATGACTCCAGTTACGGCCAACGCATTCGGCCTGTAATATCAATTAGCTTAGTATAAAGCTGCGCGCGCAGTTTATGGCATGTCCCTTACGGCATCATGTCGGTAATACGGTGCAGTGTCAGTTAAATCCACCGCAGTAATTCATAAACGGGCTAAAATTATGGGGTGTTTATTCTCGAGAGTAAATTGTCATTTTCATATTTTGATCGTAAATATGAGTGAAAGTTGCGTAATTTAAAATAGTCTAGAAATAATAAAATAGATCTACGCTGATATTGAGGGAAAGTATGAAGTCAATGTGTAACATAAATATGTGAAATGTGGACAAAAAAACTATATAATGTATTCATTAAATAAAGGTAATGGTGGAGCATTTGTCTGAGAATGTTTTTTTTCCCAATAATACACTTTAAATAAGTTATAATAAGGTTTGTATTAGATCCAGTCCAGAATAATACTGTCTAATAAACGTATTTGGACAATAATCTAGCCTTTCTTTATCCTACTTCTAACATCATTTTAAACTGAGCATTGAGAAATACGCAGGACATGAATTAAGGCTTATTTTTTGGTCAATATAACAATCCATACAATGGATTGGGTGAGATAGGTACGGGAAGCAGTCCCACAAACAATGTGCCATATTAAATATTAGCGGCCCGCCCCGGCTTCACATGAGTAGACATTTATCAAATATTTTTCTACCCGTTTTTAGACTTTTCAGGCAATTTTAAAAATGTTTCTCTTCGTAAGAATCATCCTCGTACTTCAAGGGATATTCCAAAAAGAGAATTAGCGACGTCGGTTCTGCTGCTCTCGAGATTTACGCTTAGCAACACATTCAGAGGTTCATTTTTATATTATAAATAGTAGCCCTAGTGAGAATAACTAGCGAGCGTATTAGTACCGCTTTCGACTACTTTTGTATGAGAAAATGAATAGCGCTGCGGCTGCGATATGTGGAATTCGTATAAAAAATTGACGTTTTGAGAGTTACATTTAGAGATCATAGACAAATAGTCAACACCTCCTTTGGCGAATGATAAACAAAAGCAAATGATAATTTTTCGCCACAATTTTACCCATATAATCTATAATATTATTCAATTACTATCAATAAAAGGTCTAATGAATATAACTGCCATTGTTGTTCGCAAGCGAGGCGTCAAATCAGGCGACCGTACGCCGACGAGGTTGTAATCTTTGGTAATACTCCTGGGACACTTCAAGAGGTACAAGTGGCAATTAAGGGATTCCTTAGCTCGCTTGTGATACGGACAAAAACGTGTCGCAGCCAACAAGGACCATTGTAATTATTCAAAAAATGTATGCGGGAATTCAACAAGTTCTTGCCAGTGTATTGGTACTTTAACAATTTCCATAGCAGTAGAATATTGTTGAAGATTGCATTTTATCTGTTTATGGTGGTGCGCAAAAAGGTGACTCTTGGTGACTGACAATATGTCTTGTTTGCTCCAATTGGATTGAATGATTAGCTCGTAACGAGAATGCTGGATCTGTTATTGCTAAATGAGAAAACTGTTATCACTATCGAGTTTATGGGTAGCTTGCTATGCTAATTGCTAATGTTTTTGTTTATAAGATATTTTTTTAGTATCTGTTGCTTGGGTACTGACCACATTCTGACGCCTCAATTAGGTTTGATTTTTCATACGTATGTTGTAATCTTTGGAACTACGGAACCAAAAAGAAATCTACTTCCAAAAAGAGATCTTGTGTCATCCTGTTTTACGCGGGTGAGCTTACCTAGCATTTGCTTGAAAAGTTTTAGTAGTTTTTTTTTAATTCTAAATAATGAAAGGTTTTATTTTTAAGTCACCCTTTCGAGTGCCAGTAATGACCGCGCACGTACATGCCGACAGTCTAGTACACGAAAACGATAGACAGAATGGAAGAAAAATGCCTGACATTTCAAAGTGCATTTAGTGAAGTACAGTATATGTCCGTATTTAACTGGAACATAGGAGGTCCAAGAGGTCTCTAAATAAGGCTCAAAGCTGTTATAACTCTAGGTAATGCGCCGATTCCCGGCTAAATTGAAATGTATTACAAGTGAGCCGGAATGCATTGTCGTACTGTAGCGTACGGTCCACAGTAAACATTCCATGTTTCCATTCAGTCATACACCCATTTTTTTTTTAATAGCTTAAGGTGTTACTTTGCGGGAATTCATATTTTTGTAGGGTTTTATGTAATGAGAGATTGTATATGCCTGGCGATAGCTGCAAATCTTCTATCGGCCCAATATTGGTCTCCTTATGTACTTCATTAATTCATTATTGTTAAAACATTATATTACAATCTAGGGCACGTACCCATACTACGTAACCTATTTTTTAACATTTTTCGACCCCTCCCTCTCCTCGGTGACCACTCGTAGTATATTCCAAGACCACGTTTTACGTTGTATTGACAAGTATACTTTTTAATCATAACGCAGGCAGAAAGTGTAACATGAAAATAATTTGACTTCTACCATCAAGTAGGAGTTGCCCATGTACTTCCTTTAATAGTATATCTATGGCATGAATTCTCATAGACTTGCTCGACAACTTGGACAAACAGTTTGACGTCTCGACTTATTATGTCCGCGTCACCACCTGTGAGTTTGCTATCCACTAGTAATATTAATAAAATTGACATTTTAATTAACAACAAAAAAATAATCTTATGTAGACCATACCAGCGCTACAGCTAGTGTAAATCACCTTAGTACGCCTAACGCGCGTCAGCCGGCGCACATCCGCCCTGACTTATAGACGCGTGCGGCATTACACTGCGGATTTACCGCCTGATCGCGGATTTGTTACACTAAATGTACGGGACAAGGCCCAAGGAAGAATAGGATACATTCGAACCTATTTTTTTTCGTATTGTGTATTAGTAACGGTTGTTACAGGCAATGCTAAACGTAACACTAAAAATAAACGCCTACGCGACGAAATCATTGAAACATTTGCAAAGTTTTCGTCCCATAATATGAAGGCTTCCAACATTCATATATATAAATATATACAGAACTATCAATTTTTTTAATTCAATGTTGCTAGATAATTACATTGACCTATCTTGTTCTAGTAGGGCGTAACTCAAAAAAGTCTAAATTATAATTTATTTCATTAAATTTTAATGACCACCATATCTTTAATCTTAATGTAACTATAAAAACTGTCTACCTACATAACACATCTCTATCAACTGTTTATATCTATGGAAACCTATAATTGGCCTTACTTTACTATTTCATGTTTTCCTATTAATATAATGATCAAATATCTGTACATACCTAGCCGCAAGTTACTCCTAAATAAATCAATTCTTATAGGACTTTTTATACGTTAAAAGTAGTCTTGAATACAGCATTAATGTCCTCTCATTAATAAGATATTAATTTTCCCACATTAAATTATACAATAAATGCAAATTATACCTTTAAATATGGGTTTAAATTATGTGATCAGAAGTTTTATTATACGGTAATGGTGGTTTAGCTTAAAACTTACTGGATAATAATAAAAAAGAAAGCTATGACGCTTTTTTTTAAGGAAAAATGGGTATAAATTGTGTAAGTGTTTTTTCTTTAGCCAGATACAAGTCCATTCAATCGGCAAAGAAACATTTTGAACACACCACATTTTTCTAAAAGAACATTCTTTGTCATACACAACCCCGATGTTTTTGTTTCGCATTCATTTGTGCAATTCTAACAGTCGTAGCAGTTTGTTGAACAATTACTTGACCATATATGCTGTTTAGGTGGCATGTCCGCCCGAATCGCACACCGTGTGGGGTCTCCTATACTTATTCGTACGCTCGGGTCCGCCCCAATGAAGGTATAACCTGCAAATAACTTGATAATTACATAAAAAGAGGAGTAATTAAAACATGATCGCTCTGAAAAAACGTAATTAAAGTGTCTTTAGACAAGGAACTTTGAGAATTGGATTAAAACATAATAATCATTGATTAGCACAATTAGTCAGGCCACCAAGTGCGCTGAAGCCAACTTAACGTGATACAATTATAAAGCCTTAGAAGGTTCTAAGGGTTAAAAGTGCGGATTACAACAGAAGGCAAAAAACACGCGTAGCAAAACTTAGTTCCATTTAATTATATTAAAGTTATATAGTATTATTAAAAGTGCAAAATTTTAATTAGGTACAGTGCCCCAAGTCTCAATAATTTGCGAATTAGTACCTTAAACGTGAACCAACGTAGGGACGGGGAGGGATAGGTACCTTTGCGATACGCAAAAAGATTATACAATGCGAGGATTCGTTCCTTTTACGTTTAATATCCTGTTTTGTTTCAAAATTACGGACGTTCATAAACAAACACAGGTAGCCATGGAATTGCTTAGATCACGATACGTATACTTTTCCATTACCGCGAACCGCAGCTAATTATTATTAGACTAGCGGCAAAATAATAGTCATTACTTATTCTTATGCTAGCAGCCCGCCCCGGCTTCGCACGGGTAGACATTTATGAAATATTTTGTATATCCGTGCGTAGCCGGGGCGGGCTGCTAGTATAATATATAGCCTATGTTACTCAGTGATAATGTATCTTTCTAACGCTGAAAGAATTTTTGAAATCGGTCTAGTAGTTTCGGCCCCATACAAACATACACACAAAAATACAAATCATTCCTCTTTATAATATTATTATAGATAGTAAAGATATAGGTTACACACCACTTATTAAAATATTGCTGAATTTGATGATGATGCTTCGAATTTGCATGCTGATAATTGAGAGATTGTAATTCCCTGAAAATAAAACATTGGTATCAAGCACCTACATTACTCCTCATTTAGTGAATATCTAAGGTATGTTAGACTTACCGCATACTTCTCAGCAATTAGAAGCCATGTTATGCAGTGATGGCTCGTAACTAAAAGGTGGCTTGTTTATCGTTGGTTTTAATTAGTGAACCTGTTAGGATGATGTGTTGATGACTTGAAGGAATTATTTATTAATGTAATTAAGATAAGAGTTTGTGAATATCCAAATTAAGGCATAATCATAAATTTGTGTAATTAGGATGGTACAACTAGGTTGTTTTTTTCCACTCAATTATTGATGGTATATAACTGGTATGCAAAACATCTTGCACTATACAAACACATATACATAAATACATAAATATATACATACACATATATCATCACGCTAAGTCCCTCACGGGTAGGCAGTGAGTATGGAAGGCAAATTCATCTGACTTGCACATCTTGTTTGCTTCTTTTACGTTCATCATTGTATGGTATCATGAAGTCAAGCAACTGTAGCCTTTCCATGGACAGATTGAAGGACCTCAATGCATTTCATTTTCTTCTTCTTTCTAACTATGGCAACCAGTCCTCTATAAGTTTTTTGCAAGAGTCGAGTGTAAATATTTTTTTGTGTTTGTTGCATTAAAACGCCTAGTTTGATGAATTTTAAAAGTTTCTGCAGACTAAATACATATGTAACATCACGCTAAGTCCCTCACGGGGTAGGCAGAGAGTATAGAATGACATTTCACTAGAGAATTGCACATCTTTTCGTCGTCTCTTCTTCTTCTTCTTTCTATGGCAATCAGACCTCGTTATGTTTTTTTTTGCAAGTGTCGAGTGTTAGAGAATTATCAAATTAAATATTGTTTTGTGTTTTTTGCATTAAAATGCCTAGTGTGACGAATTTTGGAATTTTTAAAATTTTTTGGGGGACTATCCACGGCAGTAGCAGATCGCAACATGCCTTTAGGTTAGAGGTAGACCAAAATAAAGAGAACTTCACACAAAGGCCATACTCGTATTACAGCATTATTTCCAATATTCCAATAAATCAGTCTGTAAATGAAACTTTACGGCACAAAATGACACCGAAAATGTACACTTAAAATCATTTATAACACAATTTACGAGACACTGGAAAAAATCTTAACCACCGCCTATTTCCGACCAAAAAGTCTTAATTACGTATCATGACACATATTGATGGAAAGCAATCAATTATTCTATCAAGCAGTGAATGCATTGACATGCAAATCAGTACGTTCAAAGCTGCAGCTATTTTGTTATTATACAATTATAAAATCATCGCAGTAATTTGTCAAGTCGCAAATTGTTATACGACACAATTTAGTTGTCAGCATTTGAACCACCGTTATTAGCATCGATACTTTGACTGGGTAATAGATAGCCTAGCCTACAAAGTATGATCTGTTTGCATTGATGAAGGGAAAATGTAGTAGGCTGTATGCTGATTTAATTTTATCGAGAAACTTGAAAGCGATTTCAGCTGACAACCACGAATCGAAATGGAAATAAAAAAAAGGTTTTTCGCTTAGGCCCCAATAAGGCACTTATGAAGGTCTCAATTACCAACGGTGCGGAATAAAACCACCTGAGAAGAACCGGTAAACAATTCACCTGAGAAGAACTGCCTAACTATTCGTTAACCGTAAAACATGTATTTCTTAGATTAATGACAGTAAAAGAAGTTAAAGAGTTGTGTAAGTTACATGGCGCTCCAATCCATGCCTATGCACTCTCTGCGTACCCCGTGAGGAACTCCGCGTGATGCATATGTATGTATTTATTTATGGTTTATAACACACCATCGGGTCGCTAGTGTGCCCCGGCTCGCACGAGTAGACATTTATCAAATAGGGGTACCACGATCCTCGTGGAGCACTGGCAAAGCGGCAACCTTACCGCAGAAACACTACTTCATCAATGTAGTGTTATTTCACTGCGGTCTTCTGTAAGGTGGAGGTACAGTCCCCAGTCGGGCGGCTCCAATGTTAATGGGAAAACCCACGGGAGACCCCAACACTCTTCCTCTCAAATCTAATTTATAATATCAGTGTGGTGTGATGTGGTAGGTTCCCATTTACGTGTGTTGCAATGGGCCAATACTTTGCAAACCTTATAAAAAAATAATGCTACAGTTTAACCTTCTACAATAAATATACGAGATATGCTATTCACATCAGGCTTAGTATCCAAGCTAGACTGATAGTTGTCATGTCACAAAATAAAAAAAAACGCTGTTCAGTCCGATAATGAAAGCGTCGGTAATTTTAACAAGTACCTCATTTATATGTAATTGGTTTAAAATGCTAAACAACAAATGCTCGTGTGATAACAACGATACATTATAAGGGATGGTACCTTGACATACTCTGTCTGTATTTATATTTTCAGGTGTACTTATTACACTGTAATTATTGTCCGTTGAAATTAATTATCTTATTACGATCTGATATTTACTTAATAGTTATTTATGCAGGGAACCTTTACTCGCGAGATGCTGGTGTCAAGAATATTAAATATTTTTTTTTAGCGACTCAGTTTGCGAAAATATACGGCAAGCGGATTGCGGTAGCCTAAGGACGCTTGCAATACTGAATGCTGAAGAGGCTTTTGAATCGATGTTTTCGCTACAAAATATCTCTTCAAATGCCTTGTAAAGATCCACATGCTGTTCTGTTTTGGGAAAACTACGACTAGGAGCTGATACTACGTAAGCAATTCCAGAAGGAAGCTAATTTTAAAGTGCACAGAGCGAAGTGTCATAAATAACCTGTTTTTTTTAATAATCGAGTCGACTAGCTATCGTGTTTCGACCACAATTCGAAATATAAAAAAAAATGACATTCAGTTAAACTTGTTGTGTCAAATGCACGGTAGTGTGTGTAATGTTCTTTTAATGAAAATAATATATTTTTAGTGCCTATTATTATTAAAAATATTTGCTTTCTGCACTGTCTACATATAAACTTTCACTGTATCTTTCATACTTCTCCGTCCACGCGATTTTTGTAAAAAGGGGTTTATAGATTTGCTTCCTTATTAAAATTATGATGGACGATTGTAAGTAGATAATTAATTTGTCTGAACACACTATAAAATGTTCTAATTTATTTGTTTACATATTTCATGCAATATTAAAGTAAATTTTATCTGGCTTGACAAACTATAAAATGTATAAATGATTGAAGTGTGCCGATAGAGTTATTGCGATAATTGCTAGTAATATTACTTGAAATTGATTCTTATCAGTTGGTTGCTTAAGAATTTAGCTTCCTGGCCAGTAATTGGTTTTTTCTGTATGTGAAATACTTAAGAAATTCGTCTTTATCATGAAGCAGAGTCATGTGCCTACTATATTGGGAGAAATCTCTATATAAGCGAAATCCTTATATGAATCTATGTTGATTGTTGAGGTAGGTAAAAAATTGCACTCAAATTGTTCTCATATTTTTTTAATTTATTGATAAATATTTTATTGTTGTTTGTAGTTATAAGGAGACCTCAAACAAATTACGCGAGGCCTCCTGTGACAAGAGGGTTGGCGAATATTTGGCCCAAAGGATAAGCATTGCAATTCAGCGTGGCAATGCCGCCAGCCTTCTTGGCACACTTCCCCGTGACAGTGGTTCGGGACATTTATTTTACGTTTAGGTTAGTTTTGTACTTCTTAGTTTAGTTTATTTTAAGTTTTTAATTTAAGTTAATGTAATTATTTATTTCCTTAAATGATATAAGGTACTTACTTCCAAATATTTGCTCTCTTATTGTTAAAACCCATTGTAATTCTCTTTTTAGTTCTTTTAATTTTGTACTTATGTCCGGCGCAATACTTAGGCTAGCTGTGATTTTCTTTAATCATGTGAAAATTAACTATGTTTTAATTTGATAGTATGAAGTTTTGTAAGTGACTTACAGTTGGCGATCCATTTAAATAAAGAAATCAAATACAAATATCCGAGACTGCTACCGGTAACGATGTAGTGTATAAGATACTAGTGACTATATTTTAATAGTTCTAAAATTAATAATTTAATAGCTGATTTAGCTATACACCTAAAAGTTGCGTGCAAGAATTTAGATTCATCCCGAACAAATAGATATAATTACCACCGGTCAATAAATAAAGCCTCCTCACTTATATAATTCCCATTTGCAACATATCATTAGCCAGCTTTGAGTTCGCATGCAAACGCTTCATAGATAACTAGCTTTTTCCCTCGGCTTCGCTCAAGGCACAATATTATATACTAGATTTATCCCCGCAACTTCGCCCGCGTAGCAATATAGTATACTATTACCTGTTTATCCGTAGGAATGAAGCATTTTCCCGCGGTAAAAAGTAGCCTATGTTCATCAGGGATAATGTCGGCTTCTAAAAGTTAATATTTTTTCAAATCGGTCCAGTAATTTGCCTATGCAATACAAGTAAACAATCAAATATAACACAAAAACTCTTTATTATATTAGTGTGTATAGCCTATGTTACTCAGTGATAATGTGGCATTTTGTTGGTGAAAGATTTTTCACATCGGTCCAGTTATTTTTGAGTTTATTCATTAAATAAAAAAATGCTTATGTTTTTTCTTTATAATCTACACTAATTTTATAAAGAGGAAAGACTTGCATTTTTGTATGTGACAAATAAATTTAAAAATACTGAACCGATTTCAAAAAATCTTTTGCCGTTAGAAAGTTACGTTATCACTGAGTAGCATAGGCTATATTATATTATGTTGATACGCGGGCGAAGTCGCGGGGAAAACTGCTCGTTATTAGTATAGACGACAAAACTCTATATTACATCCCCTGATTACTCTGCCCAAACAAGCGATCTTAGGTTTCGTTAAAAACAAGCTTAAACATTGATTATTGATTCAAATCAGGTAGGACTTTGCGGATATTCATATTTCTCGATTGTACAAGATTATTAGACCCGCCGAGTGTGTGTCGAATAAAAGTTACATTAAGTTTTACACCCCACATAACTTTTAATACCACTAAGGTGGCAAACAAGCATACGTCCCACCTGATGGTAAGCGGTTACCGTAGCCTATGGACGCTTGCAACACCAGGGGTATCAATCGCGCGTTGCCAACCCTAACTTACAATACAACTTATAACTATTTGTATCACACCCCAGGCACTAATTTGCGATTAATTTCCCTCGACCAGACGCCCTTGACCAGACGCCCTGAGAGGTCTTTATCAATTGTATGGCTTCTCGGACCCAATTCTAATTTTAAATTATATTCGATGTCCATCAATGCAAAGGCTTATCAGGCCGGCTTGCTTGCTTAAGAACCAAAACAAAAGAAGCAAGTGTTTCTTCGTAGCAGTGCTACAATACAATTTTTGGGGCGCTACGCGTGTGTTTCGACAGCGTAGCGTAGTCTAAAGGTGAGTACAGAATAGAGTGTTTACTTGTAACAGAACAGTGTATATCCATCTTTAGAAAGACAAACGTCTGATAAGTGTTCTGATGAATGAATCCGTACAAAAAAAGCTAATATTTTTTAAAATTTTGAAGTTATACTTAGTAGGTACCGATTAAAATTTTACGTCGTACAGACAGTAGGTATATTGAAGGAAATGAGTTTGTACATGGTGGAATTTCAGGCTTTTGTTATTACAATGTGTTTGAAAATTAAGGTTTTTACCATTTTCTGACTATTCAGTTCAAAACCCACTACGTCAGTGAACTGTGCCGGTAGCAGGAACATTGTCGACAATGTATTCGAAAACATAACTCGCGAAATGTCAAAATTGTCATACTAATTTTAGTTCCACTTTTCACCGCCGCAGCGCTGTTCAATTTTCGATACAAAAATAGTCGAAGGCGATACGAAAACGTTGTAGAAAAAGTTCATGCTACCGGCACTGAAGTGGATAACTGTGCCGGTAGCAGGAACATTGTCGACAATGTATTCGAAAACATAACTCGCGAAATGTCAAAATTGTCATACTAATTTTAGTTCCACTTTTCACCGCCGCAGCGCTGTTCAATTTTCGATACAAAAATAGTCGAAGGCGATACGAAAACGTTGTAGAAAAAGTTCATGCTACCGGCACTGAAGTGGATAACTGTGCCGGTAGCAGGAACATTGTCGACAATGTATTCGAAAACGTAACTCGCGAAATGTCAAAATTGTCGTACTAATTTTTAGTTCCACTTTTCACCGCCGTAGCGCTGTTCATTTTCCAATACAAAAATAGCCGAAGGCGATACGAAAACGTTGTCGACAATGTTCCTGCTACCGGCACTGAACTAGTAGGATTAGACCATATGTTTTAATCAAATGTGAGTGTTGATATGAACAAAACGCGTCAAGCTGTACCATAATACTTATTACTATGCAAATACTTTCACTTCCAATAAATTTATTAGCATACTTCCTAACCATTACATATGGTAATATTGGAAATTAATTTGTCAAGAGTTAGCACTAGGGTAATTTATAGAGGTAAATTTGCAGATGCCGCACAACTCTTTCTAACGACGTTAAGATAATTATGGGGTAGTCAGCATAGCACCTTTGTGCTAAAAAAAGTTATTTATTGAGTTTTTTTATACAACTGCGGTGGCAAACAAGAATACGGTCCACCTGATGGTAAGTGGTTACCGCAGACGCTTGCAACACCAGCGGTATCTCAAATACTCGCGCAATGGCGACTGCGCGAGAATTTGTTTATACTATATTTAATTATTTATTGGACATTTGTTACAGTTATAAGGCTATGTCACAAATGCCTTGTATGAGATACTATCATATCACATAAGACCTTAAAACTTTTTGGGCATTGAATAAGAAGAACATATTTAAAAAAAAAAGGAATTGCATTTCTTACTAGTTTCAGGTAGATTACACAAGATGACATTAGAAACGAAGTACGGTACGGTGCAATTGAGTAAGTCATTGACCTAGCAACGACATGAGCTAAGCTAATTGTAACCGCTTACCATCAGGCGGGCCGTATACCTTGTTTGCCACCTTAGTGGTTTAAAAAAAGATACAAAATTAACAAGCTAAGCTGTTACAACCGTTCGTTGACGGATTAATAGAAATGAGTTCAACATTGAGAATTTATCTCGGTTTGTGTTCGGATTATAGGGGATTAATTTTATTCAGGTTCTGTTGCGCACGCGCACGCGACTGCTGTTGCCATGGCTTGGGATGAAATGTGGATGGAACTTGTTTCTAATTCAGGATGGAGAGGAAAAAAAGAACCTGGCAGGTATTATGAAGAAATATTTTTAAAATCCGGATTAAGTCAGTCGTCTAGTTTTTAACTCTGCTTAGCGTTCGCTAAGAATCAGGGCAAACATTTAACTACGTGATGAGCACTAGCGTGTTATTAAAAAAAGCCTACACGAAGGTACTCTCAGTTACCTGATATCCATGGAACAAAACCAATCATGTTTGGGACCAGCTGGCGTAGTATTATAATATTTAAGATTAATTTTTGGTTCAGTTTGTTAGTTATAATAATATTATTAACCTAAAATGCACATTATATAATTTATTTAATAATAAAATTGTTAGGCTTAAGATAAAATAAATGTAAGACAGGTACTGCGACAGTTTTCTGTTTCAGACAGAGCTTGAACGATTGTGAAATATGTACAATATTTTCAACTGGACATCAGGTTTATTAAACTGCATATCAGTGCAGTGCCGTAGCAGGAACATTGTCGACAACGTAACTCGCGAAATGTCAAAATTATCATACTAATTTTTAGTTCCACTTTTTACCGCCGCAGCGCTGTTCATTTTCCAATACAAAAATAGTCGAAGGCGATACGAAAACGTTGTCGACAATGTTCCTGCTACCGGCACAGGTATCAAGGCGTGGAGGGGACTCTGTACGGTATGGATGGTAACCCAACCGATGGCCGGACACTGATAAATAAAGCTTACCGAAATAATTGTACAGAGAAGTTATTTATTTATTATTTAACTAGAAATTCAAAATGAACAATTTCACAAACACAAAATGCTATAATATTTTCATACCTGACGTAGTCAAAGAAAGTGGTTTTATATACATAACACTTAGTTTGTGCGGTTTTAAATTCATTAAACTACAATTTAATTTGGTATATGGACCGATTGGCCGGATTCCTACAGATGTAAAGTATATGGGTACATTACAAGCAGCGGGAGGCAGAGGCCACTGAGGGCACGCGCTGCCAACTCTATAACGCGTTAAATGTACATAATGCCCTTCTTATGTAAATGTGCTACGTGCTTCGTGACTGCAGCTAAAAGCTACCTCAAGCGCTTACCAGCTTCTGTAATTAAATGAAGGGAAAAGAGGATATTACTCGTTGAAATGTAATGACCCCTAATAATGGAATAGATGTATCAAATTGCTGTACAGCCACATTCGTTACTTGCCTACATAATAGAATAAATAATGCTTCGACATATTATCACACAGCGCCATCTAGCCCCAAACTAAGCAAAGCTTGTACTATGGGAACCAGCAGCTGATATAATACTTATATACTTGTTTGTCTAATCATAAAATCAAAAGAAATATTAACATTTTAAACGTTATAATTGATTTAATTAAGGATTATCAATCAATAATACAGTTAGGTGTGTGACTCAGACTGGTTGTAAATTAAATTATCAAATGTAAATGGCCAGAAATGGTACCCGACATTCGGTACGATTACTCATTGCTTAACTAGCTAAGCTGAGCACTAATTAATGTTGTTCTAGATGGCATAACATGTACAGACCGACGTTTAGAATTGATTAATTACTGCTGCCTGATTTACCCTGGCATGCGTTGTCTCTCACTCTGTCATAAGAGTGAGTGAAACAAGATGTTCAAAATTAAATCATTTGCGTTATAAGTCTACTGTAAGTACCGTACAATTTAATTTTATTCTCAATATTTATTCCACAAATAAGCAAATGAGAGTGGAAGAAAAATCCAAGCGAAATAACCAAAATACTCAATGATGGAATGGCAGGGTTGTTGTACATTCGCCACAAAGTAAATTCGTCACGAAAAGGAGTGCTCGGAGCCGGCGGGAGGCGGGCATGTATGAAACGATAAACGATTGATCGTAAAAAAGCAAAAGTCAAGAGTGAAATTCCTACCCGTGACGATATGTAGGTATTTCATAAACAGCTGTGTATGTACTGTACTGTATTGTAATGTAATGAGATTACAAAAATAGAATAGGGTTCAATTTGGGCCCAATCCAAGGTCCAGTGTATGTAATATGGAATTCAGAACTCTCCTTTGTTTCCTAATTTCTGAAGATAAGGAGTAATAACAACCCATTATACTATTTTCCTATAAGAATTATTCAATTATACCTTTCTACTAATAATCACAACATAATACGTGAAACAAAATCTTTGTATCCCTTTTTACGTATGTAATTTGGCACAGTTAAAAAAAATACAGAGTACCTATCTAACATATCGCTAATATTCTTTGATAATAAGCATTCTAAATACATTATTTTATTAAAAAAAAAACTCATTGCACTACGTTTTTTGGGTTAGAAACAATTCTGTATGTAATGTCAAAATTGACAATGGACATCATCCATTTTGGTCCAACTCTGAAAGTGCCGGCAAACGCATTTTTTTTGAATATATTCTGTTAGGGCTTGCCCGTCTGAACATATTTTACTGTGGCACCAAACCTGTAGGGTCATTGTAGTTGATTTTATTTGAGTTCGAAAAGGTGAATTTTCATAAATTTTTAAAACAAATGAAATTTCCTGTAATTTCCAACGTTGGTGCCATAGTAATAAATGCTCAGACGGACAAGTTCTAACAGAATATAAGAAAATGCGTTCCCCGGCACTTTCAGCTTTGGACCAAATCTCTATGAAACATGGATGATGTCCTTTAAAATTAATGTGAAGGTGCTAAAATAAATGATCCTAGGTACCTGTTTAATAGTTCCTAACATCATAAAAATCTAAATTAATGTGACAGGCATGAATCAAGTGACGATCTAAGAATCCTACTTCAAAATGTAGGTAACAGGTATAGGCCTCAAAAACTCCGGACACTTAATTCGCAAATAGCTTACTTTACATCGATCTTAAGACTTATTAAACGCCGCGATTAAGGTTATAATCTTATAGATAATATCTAAATCATAGCTTTAGTCCAGTGTAAAATAGGTTCTGTAATATCGCTTCGGGCTGTGGGTACAGTCGAACAAAATAAGGCTAGTTCCTGTTTTATATTTCTTCTGTATATTTAAAATAAGCTGATGAATTTTGCTTACTTTTAAATACTAGGCGGCGCTAGTATCCAACAATCTCTCTCTATCTGTCAGGTGCTCAGTACGACAAACAGCTAAATAAATAAATACATCTCAATGTTACACGTAGCTGCAGGTATGTGCAATTATGGTTTAATTGTAATTGTAATTGTAATGATATTGTAAAACATTATCATGGAATTTTGCTAGATGTCATGAACATGTATAAATTAGTAAAAAAACGCACCGAAGACATCGTGAGTTTAAAACAAGTCATATAAGCACTTTATTGATATTAAATTCATCATTATAATGACCCACATGGGCAATACACAATCCACAAAAAAGTACGTTATCATAATAATTGTATGTAGGTATTGTATGTATAAAACACAACTTGTAATTGCATTCAGATGGAAATTTCATATAGCTGAGTTAAATGCCTGGAATGCCCAAGTAAAACTGATGAAGCAATTACTACAATTACACCGCACGAATATAAAAATAATAATAATATATTAAAGTATTACTGGAACCATCCGAAAGACCATCCACACATTCATTTAGTCTGATCATATTATATATATGTATGTATTTATAATAAAAAAAAAATAGGTATGTAGTTTTTTTCAAAATATTATATTCTTGTCATATAGTTTTTTTTATACCACTAAGGTGGCACACAAGCATACGGTCCACCTGATGGTAAGCAGTCACCGTAGCCTATAGCCGCTAGCAATACCAGAGGTATCACTACGGGGTGCCAAACATGTTGCTGATGAGGACTCATTGTGCTGGCAACATTACTACTAGCCCAGCGTATCCTCGTGGAGCACTGGCAACCTTACTTACCGCAGAAACAACACTACATCAAGTAGTGTTATTTCACTGCGGTCTTCTGTAAGGTGGAGGTACAGTCCCCAGTCGGGCGGCTCCAATTTAAATGGGATAACCAACGGGAAACCCAAATGGCCCTACCTCTTAAAACATAGTAATATACATGTATATTGTATTGTCTTCGCTCCCATATTTATAAATAACCTTTATTTAATTTATCTGCACTCACTTCCTACCCGCCTTGATCTATCTCAACATCACCCAAAGGTTGACTGGTAGAAAATGCTTATGGCATTAAGTGCGCCTGTGCAACCAGTATTCGCAAGAAGTGTGACAAAATAAAAATATACAATATTCACGCCTTCCCACAAGGGTCCCCGAAGAGATAGGAGGAGAGGTGAGGAAACATTATGCACTTTTCACCGCAAGGAATTTGGTGACAGATGGTGAGTCCGTCGCCTTCTCTTGGGCACTACAAAAGTCCATGAATTTCTTCTCAGAGTAGATAATATATTACGGTTTAGCGGTGTGTCCATGTTGGGTTGTAACTTCTAACATCAGTGTCGATGGTAACGGAATTGGCACCGCCCGCGGCCACTACGGTTTGCCGATCTATCGGGAATCGAGAGTGCTTAATTCAGCTCTTTTAGCACTTTCCACCATACAAGTACCCTTTTACTGGTAACCGGGCTTAATTGGGTAATAGTGGTATAAAGATCTATCTATCTAGATAATATGAGTGTCACTGTTACTTGAAACTTATTTACTAGCGATCCGCCCGGCTTCGCATGGACATTTTTAGCCATTATACGTTAAATACCTACAAAATACAAATAAGTTATACATATAATCCTTACTCTTGAATCACTCTATCTTTTAAAAAACCGCATCAAAATCCGTTGCGTAGTTATAAAAATCTAAGCATAATTCAAAAATTATAATTGCAAACTGATCTTTATTTGACTAGACTTAACAGGCAAGCACTTTCAAATCGTCAGAATCTACCACCGGATTCGGAAGGTCGGTTTTGCTGAGAAGAATCCGGCAAGAAACTCAGCAATTACTCTTTTCAAACCCTAAATATATTACTCTTTTAATAACCAAACCATACATAGGGACAGACAGATAGCGGGAAGCGACTTTGTTTTATAGAAAGAAAGAAATAATGTTTTATTTATTATGTTATACTATTTAGTGGTTTTTTTTAAACTTCTAAAATTTAATCTTTTATTTAGTTATATGAAAATATATCTAGTTAATACAAGAAACTTAAAATAAACTAACCTAAGAACTACAAAACTTAAATACTTACACGTAAAATAAATGTATATAAATTAGTGATTACATTTTTACAATAAGCGATTGCGTACAACTTACCTTTTCCTAGATTCTGTAACTAGGCAACGCAGCTTCCGCTCAATCTGAAATAAGTCAGAATAGGACTCATTATTTATACGGTACTTAGTTAGAAGAAAGGATTACGGAGCAACGAATCAATGTTGGTTGAAATAATTTATTTTCTTATTATTATTAGGATATACACTATACTATTCGTAAACACATATTTATTAACAAACTAGCTTTTTCCTCACGACTTCGGCCACGTAGCAATATAGTATACTATTACCCGTTTTCCCGTAGGAATGAAGCATTTTCCCAAGGTAAAAATTAGGCTATGTACATTGGGGATAATGTCGGCTTCTAATGGTAAAATATTTTTTCATATCGATCCAGTAGTTTCGGAGCCTATTCAACACAAACATACAAGCAATCAAATCCTTCCTCCTTATAATATTAGTGTAGATATGCAAGTCTTGGTCTAGGGAACATGGTTGTTTTACCTCCTCTCCCGTAACCCCGTGCAAATTGCAGCCTATAACGTCTACCCAATCTTAGGCGAAATCTACCTCACATTACTGCCGGTAGAATCAGTTAAGTTGCAGTGGTATATCCTAAAACAGTACACGGTACGATAGCTTACTAACTACTACGTTACCTCGTTAAGGGAAATGGGATTTTGTCACGAAGATTCTACCAAATTTACGATACTAAGGCTTCTGGAACAGAAGCGATTAATAGTGAGATTAAGAGAATGGCCCTTTAGAGATTTGAGAGTTAACCTTAGCAGAAATATATATGGAATGTTTTTTTTGGTTGAAAATTCCGGCTATACTATTTCCGCACCCGAAGGGTAACCAACGGAACCGTTAGTAATTACATGAAAATGGGTCTTATACGCGATATTAAATTGTTTATAAGTGTATAAGACCCGTTTTCATGTCATTACTATGTGTTTAAATCGCAAAAGTTTAAAAAACAGTACAACGGAACCCTATTACTCAGGCTTCGTTGTCCAACCGTCCGTCCGTCTGTCTATTTGTATCTCATGATCCGTAATAGGTCAACGTTACAGTTGAAATTTACAAAGAATCCTGTATTTTTGTGGCTGCTATAACAATTAATATATTTTCGAAATAAAAACAGTAAATTTACTATTACAAACTTATTATTTGCGGTTGGTCCAATAGCCGCGTCTAGGGATCGAACCACAAAGTTAAGGTTTTTTTATTCCACTATTGTGGCACACAAGCATACGGCCCATCTGATGGTAAGCAGTCACCGTAGCCATTACCCGCTAGCAATACCAAGGATATCACTAACGAGTTGCCAACCATCTTGTTGATGAGGAACACTGGCGACCTTACTTTCCGCAGAAACACAACACTACATCAAACTAGTGTTATTTCACTGCGGTCTTAAATGATTTAACCGTTTATCATTTTATCTAGTTTGTATTAAGTACGGAACCCTCGGTGTTAGAATCCAACTCGAGCTTAGCCATTTTTATCAACACCCGACAAATATTTACAATCGACTCAGTATACAATATACGGAATACGGATACAGTTAGTTCAATTTCCTCGATCTCAATATGATTGGGTAACAAATTGCGTAGAATAGGGCGAGCTATTGTTGAGCTGTATACTGCAAGGCGCGAAATATAGGAGTGAAATACCTAATGCATAAAATATATTCAATCCATTCAGCAGATTTTACTAATTGAGATAATTCCAAGTCAATAATTAACAATGTTTACAGTCTTGTTGAAAATAAATTTAATCGTATTTTTTTACTACCTACATCATAAATATTTATTTTTAATTTAGTAAAATTCTACGGTTATATGTCTAATAAATTGGACTCGGATATAAATCATATTTAAAAAAAAAGACGACATACGTTTTTAAATGCAAGTGTGTTTTTAAAATGTTATTTGAAATCTATCAAGGCTGTCATCATCAGTACAAAATATTACTTATCCATGCTCAAAAATACTGCAAGCTACAAAAATAAAACTTCTCAACTGACCTTAGTAGGCATATTCCGAGCTTAGATCAGTTAGCTGGCAGCCCTAGCGTGATGTGGCGTTATGAAGATGGCGGATAAAGGCGAAATAATTTCATTTGTCTGCCGTTAATCCGGTGAGCGGCGCCGGCACGATCCACTTACCTTCCTCTTGTTTGTAAATTGGCTAGATCTCACTACGGATACCTATTACACCATATTATTGTGGAGATGCCTATTAACGCGACTAACCTGAAGTCAATTGAAGTATTCTACACATACTAGCCCCAGCTTTGCACCTGAAGGAAATAAGGTATTTTAAAAAACTCTTTTTTCATATTTATTAAAATAACTGTGTTTCGCTCATCAAGCCCATTTCATTTGATACCTAAATCATAGTGGATGATAAATCTCCATTTTGTGCCGTCCGCCATATTGGATTAAAAATGGCGGCATTTAGCTAGGTAATAGTGCTATGACACGGATACCAAAGGTGTATGATATAAACCTCTGGTTTAGACAGTCGTTACCACAAAGACTGTTTTCTGTAATTTTGTAAGCTAAAGGCCTATGTCTTTCATTCCTAGAACTCCAATTACAACCCATCAATAAGGACAATTCTCGCAATATGTCACGCGCAGTCTGTGACAAAAAGCGTATACGCTTAGGGCATTTAAACGGCAATTAATTGAGCTTTGCTAATGAAACTATATTTTTCCATTAACCGCTTAGTTTTTCCTACCGTTCGGAGCTCAAAGGGATTTTTTCCAACAGTCAATTTACCCATTCAAAACAGCCATTAATCTCGGGCTTAGCGCACAACATCCATATTTATTGCTTACCATTTACGTACAAAATAACCTATTAATATTGCCAATGATAACCATTTAATACGCGAGGTACCAGGAGCGCATTTGTGCAGATGTAGCCTCTTATAAATTGGTTCGACCTTTAATGGTAGCGCAAGAATTAAGACATCAGCTACTCTGCGGAATTATATTTTGTTGCATTGGAAATAATAGAGATATCCTCCTATGCTATAATATTTATACTCCTGTAACTAACTACTGGTTGTTTTAAGGTTTCAACCAGCCATTTAAGGACCGCATAACCTAATAGTGCTTAATTTCAAAAAGCCCCTCTCAGCGCTTAGCTTTGGCCTACTCTACATGCTATAAGGAACTTGCTTCCAAATGTCAAAGGACATCATCCATGTTTCATAGAGATTTGGTCCAAATCTGAATGTGCCTGTCAACGATTTTTTTTTGTATATTCTGTTAGAGCTTGTCCGTTTGAGCATTAATTACTATGGCACCAAAGTTGGACATTACAGAACATTTCATTTGTTTTGGTTATTTAGAATTCCTAATTTCCAACAAAAAAATATGAAAATTCAGATTTTCGAACACAAATAAAATCAACTACAATGGTCCTACAGGTTTAGTGCCACAGTAAAAAATGCTCAGACAGAATATAAAAAAAAATGCGTTGGCGGGCACTTTCAGATTTGGACTAAAATGGATGATGTCATTTGGAGGCTTATGTGTTCGGCTCTTTGACGGTTGATATTTTCTGTATGACTTGATGTCTGCAACAGGTGTATGCAAGCTTAATAAGTCCGTGTATTAGATAACAGGTATCGCTCTAGAACGACTCGGCTTCTTGGCAAGACTACTGAGCGATCCGTGACAATACACGCCTCCTGCGATCGACCTCCTAGCGTTTATAATGCCCTGGTACTTTCATATTTAATACAAACGATTTATTTTAAAATTGAATGTCAGAGTTGTACGATAAAATATACCTTTTGGCATTCGGTCCAGGCTACCTCAGAAAGGAGTCTTTTAATCTGATTTAAAAACCGGTAGTAAAAAAAATAAGAGTATTTCGTATACGTCACTAATTATAGTGCTTGCCCTAAGACGCCATAATTAAGACAGTCACGATGGCTTGACGGGTGATAACTTAAAACTTCAGAATAATGATCTAATGTATAATATTCTCGTGTCACAGTGTTTGTCTGCAAACTCTTCCGAAACGGCTTGACCGATTCTTTTTTATCTGACTTGTTTTTGTTCAATTCTGTTGTCAAGTTATTCTAAATACAGAAAATATAACTAATATAAGTTGTGTTTCTTTGATGTGTAAGGTTGCCAGAATTCTTCGTGTTTGAATCGGTCATCTTATTAAATAAACATTCTTCTTTCGTAAAAAATATCAGTCATTGTTTAGTGATCTAGCTGGAAAAAGAGGCCCTCTGGGCCTCATCGATCGTGGGGCCCGGGGCACGAGCCTAGAGTGCCCAGTGGGATAGGATGGCCTGGCGAATCCTTTCCTACAAGTAGGAGAATCTCTGACGTGACAAAATAATATGCACAGATTTTTTTACCAATAATTGATTACTTAAATTGGACTCCAAAGCGAACAGCAAGATAAGTTCAAGAATCTAGACTGGGTCAACGACCCCAAGTTCTCTGAAACGTTGTTAGCCGACCAAATTTCAATCAGACGATGATCAAACGGTTACAGCGATAGGCTTTTTGTAAGACTCGAAAAACATAATAAAATCGTGCTTTTTGCCGCTACCGGATACGAAAATAATAGAGTCGCGGTGCACCATATTTTTTGTCAGCTTTTTGAAAATTTTACGGTAAAATGCATTTTTTCAATTGAGTGCTTCTCTGTGCGAACCTCTTTCGTTGAATAAAAAAAATTGAATGGTGTGTTCATTTGTTCATGACCAGACATGACGCTTTATGTATCAATCACTCAAAATTGTATGAAGATATAAGTATGAAACATCAATTTCTTGACAACAACGCGCGTCTAGCAAACAGTATATTTTAGTGTCCTCAAATAAATCTAGAGAACCATATATTAAATATATAATATTTACATCATATTACTATCGATACTAATATTATAAAGAGGAATGATTTGTATTTTTGTGTGTGTGTGTATGTTTGTATTGAATACGCTCCGAAACTACTGGACCGATTACAAAAAATCTTTTACCGTTAGAAAGTTACTTTATCACTGTGTAAAATAGGCTATATAGTATATATTATATTGATACTCGGGCGAAGTCGCGGGGAAACAGCTATTATTTGTAAAAATGTTTTGTTTGTATGTTATAACTTATGACGTTATGAGATAAAAATCTTCGAATATTGATAACGATACATTATTTCTAAGTTACATAAGCAATATAGCCTATTTATACGCGGGTACAGTTGTGGGCTACGGTTAGTGTATTTATTTTAATATTAGAAGAATATTTACAATTTTAAAAATTTCATCCAAAGCAATAACCCAGAGCGTCAATGCAGGCATATTATTTCCGAAAACAACAAGATCCAGTATAGTTTGCTCAAAAATATTGCGGGAATTTCTTGCCCACATATTATGGGTAGGTACCTTTCTCATATAATATTGTGTATACCGTCAACTGCCCTGTCTCATACTCCATTCTCCAGTCACTACCCAGGTTGTCTGGAAGAGATCACATCTTGTGATAAGGCCGACAATTGTATCGATATGCATTGTATAATTTATTCTGTTTTGTTATTACTAATTAATAATATAATGCTCGGACATTATCACACAGCGCCATCTGGCCCCAAACTAAGCAATGCTTGTACTATGGGAACCAGTAGCTGATATAATACTTATATACATTTTTTTTGTATATACTTATAATACATACTAAACACCCAGACGCAAGGCAAACATATTTGTCACATAAATGTTTGCTCCGGCGGGAATCGAGCCCGCGACCTGTAGCGTAGCAGTAGGTATACTAACCACTAGACCAGAGGTCTCGTCAATTCTGGTGTACCATTAAGAGTTATTTATCTCATCTTATCTTACGTAATATTTTTTTATTTCTATACAAAGGTGCCTCCACACCACGCCGTGCCGCGTGGTAGCCGGCGCTCATCCGTTTTTTACGGTCGAGATGGCTGATAGGCATTGCATTAGATCTTATAATTAAACTCGGATCAGCGTATTATACGGTACATATATTCAGTATACGTTGGGTACACTTCCATAGTCAGTATTGGCTACTCCACAAATATTTTGAGAGACAAATTACGATTTAATGAAGGAGGAGGGATAAGTAAATAAATATATTTAAATTATACTAAATTATTTATATATACCTACTAAAAACTTTATTATAAGTATTGCCTTGTTCTGTGGAACTTTGTAAATCTAATCTTTATGGTTTAGAAGTTAGGAAGTTACGTTAGAAACTGTAGACTAGTGATGATTTCATGAAGACAATAATCCTCATAGTCGATAATATAGTTATATTTTTTTTTTATTATAACTGTAAGTGTTTTTTTTTCTTCTTGTGTCCTGAGTGTGTAGAAAATAAAACATTCTTTCTTTCTATTTACACGGCTGTTGAAATTTTTATTCCGCCGACACATGAATAGATAAGCATAATGGTGGGAAGACCATAAAACGCGATAGTAAATTAGCATTGCAATTCTAAAGATATTATCCCCATATTAAGATACAAAAGGATAACTTAAGTGTTATCTTATTGGTATTTAGTATTCATAGTTAGAATTCAATTGCATATTAATTGCAATTATCTAAGGCCGCATTACTGTGTAGACATCTTAATTTGAGTCATTTATACCTCCCGGTACGGGTACGACACGATTCAGACTCATTACCACGAACGCGAACTCGCTGTTATGGCTGGTCGGCTATTAACAATTTTTTTCTAAGCACATATTAAAGTTTTTTTTTGTTTTTTAATTTCAAGGGGCTTTGAAACGAAGTTTATGCCAGCCCCATTGTATCTTAATAATACATATTAATATTATATAAATGGCTCTTATACGTTATGTAATAATTTATCTCGATGTTTTATAAAATGGTTTTATGTCATATATTTTTAATTTGCTAAATTTGAATTCGCCCTGGCCGCAACGAACCTATAAGCTGCTAGTTCAGTGAGACAACAAAAATAAGGTTAGCAACACACTAATGAAACTATTGGTATTGCAAGCGCCAATAGGCTACAGTGACCGTATACTTATTCAGCCCGAAGGCTTCATTGCTTCGTAAAAAAATACAACACTGCTGAATGCTGATTTCCGTAACTTTTTGTACTCGTACGTCCGCATCGATAAAATGTAATGATATTTATAAAATTAATTTCGAGCCTCGGTGCAGTGGTGTTGCACGGTTAATTCTTAATTCCCCGTGCACCCACCGGTGGGTGAAGGGTCGCGTCCCGTCCTTTTTGGCCAAAAAACAATTATATTTTTTTACTTTTGCTAAGAAAATTACTCCCCTTCGTGTCTTAACCTGTAAAGGGCCAAGGGACCGGTCACATCCATTGGTTATTCATGAGTTTCAAGTGATAGTATGTGGTCACAAGTCGCGTCTGTTAATTAAACTTTATCAATTTTAATTGTGGTACAAACTGGTCACCTGGACCACGGCCCGCTGTGACTAATGAATACAAATCTGTTTGTTTAATCACGTGATTTATCTACCTTATAGATTACTCTAAATGTAATTTTAATTGCTGTAACCTTGGCTTGCACTAGTTCCATTACTGTATGCTATTAATATCACATGCAAGGGCCAATGTATTATGTATTTGAAATGTTTTCACTGACCATTAACATTTCCATGTAAAAATTTGCATTAATAAAAAAATACAGCAATGCGACAGTGCCTGTAAAATGGGTTGCGAAATTTAGACATACTATAAAAATTAGGACCCACGTCATCCGTCTTAATCTAGTGACGATCACACAGTTGGATATGAATAGGACACTGATGACTGTTTTTTATTCTACTTAGGTGTCACACAAGCATACGGCCCACCGGTCCATGGTAAGCAGTCACCGTAGCGTATAGCCGCTAGCAATACCAGGGATATCACTAACGAGTTGCCAACCATGTTGTTGATGAGGACTCCCTGTGCTAGCAGCATTACTACTAGCTCAGCGTATCCTCGTGGATCACTGGCAACCTTACTTGAACCTGGGCCCATCAGACGACCGGCCGTTGCTTCAACTTCACAAATTCTTCTTAGTTAGCGTTTGACAGCTGTCCTTTTGTCCTTTTGCCCTAGCTGAAGTGCCCCTTCAAATCCTTAAACAAGCTGTCCAATAATATTGGCTGTGGTGTTGGTTGGAAAAATATATTACCATTACAAAATGGTAAAATATTTTTTCAAATCGGTTCACTACTTTCGGAGCCTATTCAATACAACAATCAAATCTTTCCTCTCTATAAATATTAGTGTTGAAAAATCCCGAGCCGTTATGAATTCAAGTTAAAAGATGTTTCGTAATTATTTCATTTAAGTAGTATCTTATTACCGTACTTACATTAATAAATTAGTGCGTAACTATGTAACGCATTTAATAATAAACAAACGCTGTTATTATAATATTTCTAAGGACTCTGAAGACATAGATATATTTAATAGTACTCTAAGTAGTTTTAAAAAAAGTATTCATACCAAGTTACTCCAAACTTTGTGAATTATTTTATTTTTATGATTTGCCTGATCTCATTTAACTATGTTTTATTGTATTACATTTTATTAGTCTCCTTAGTTTCGATTTAGCTTTTGCCTTTTTTATGTTAATTAATAATTATTAAGTGCAGTATTTATCAAAATAATTGTATTTTACGAACGCTGTGATTTCCTTTAATTGACGAAACTTATTGATTTTGTACTCTTGTCTAGCTATAAGACTTTCATTAAAAGTTTCTAGTTGGAAATCCAAAATAAAATAAATAAATAAATAAATTTAGGGGTGTGTCGTCGTGAAATGGAAGATATACCTACTAAAGAGGTCGAGCACTGATAAGACGCATATTTTTATGATATAACAATTTTGTGATCATTACTACGGTTATATAGTATACAAATTTATGACTTTATAATTAAAGTCAAGATTGCTGAATCATAAAGAATGTAACATTATGGTTATGAGTGAAATTAGAACTGCCGCCGGGCGTCTTATAGATAATTAAATGAAAATACGCCCTGCGTTCATGGAATTATGGTATAATATACTATAATTATACAATAAAGGTATTTACACTTTGTTATAGTTTTTTTTATACCACTAAGCTTGCACACAATCATGCGGCCTACCTGATAATAATCAGTTACCGTAGCCTATGGCCGAAGAGTACTCACTGTGCTAGCAGCCCAGTATCCTCGTGGAGCACTGGCAACCTTAATTATCGCAGAAACACAACACTACATCAAGTAGTGTTATTTCACTGCGGTCTTCTATAAGGCGGAGGTACAGTCCCCAGTCGGGCGGCTCCAATATTAATGGGAAAACCCACGGGAGATCCCAATTCGCCCTACCTTTCTTAAATGGATAGCTTGGCTCATAGTGTATATTTAACATTGGAAATTATATTCAAGTATGACGGCTGCATACTTTCTTGTATTGTATTGTATGGCTAGATTTTAGTTTTTTTTATATATTTTATGTTTTTCAAATACTTTTGTAAATATATTATTACATAGTATATACTTAAAATATGAGAATTTGAACTATCATGTCAGTCATAGTCATAGTGCTAACTTTCCTTAGCTTGAGCTCAGATGACGTTGTCCGGACATTATTACGTATTACTATATATATTCATACCCCAATATAATATAATGTACTTAAACAGCTAACATTGGTCAAAAACTCGTCCCAGACAATTACGGCAATGTCTATATTACCCACACTCGCTGCCACACAGGTAGGCACACGTTAGGAAGTGATTTAAGTGCAACGCCTCCGTGTTTAGAAACGGGGGGAAGTGCCAATTAATGAGTGGGAGGTGGCGACGTGAGGTGGGGACTGCGTACCGAAGTGGTGTGGCTCGATGCTGGGAAACATCATAACATTGTTGTCAGTTACAAATATGCTGCGTATGGTGATACTCGTGTAAAAGTAAATATCATCAGTTTCAAAAAGAGAGAGACTTGGGATTTCCAGTGGGTTTTCCCATTAAAATTGATGCCTGGCTGGGGACTGTACCTTCACACTACAGAAGACCGCATTAAAATAACGCTACTTTGATGTAGTGTTGTTTTTCTGCGGTAAGTATGGTTGCCAGTGCTCCACGAGGATACGCTGCGCTAGTAGTAATGCTGCTAGCACAGTGAGTCCTCTTCAACAAAATGGTGTGCAACGCGTTCGTGATACCCCTGGTATTGCTAGCGGCCATAGGCTACGGTGACTGCTTACCATCAGTTTGGCCGCGTGCTTGTGTGCCACTTTAGTGGCCACACCGCCAAGAAAGGCTTTTTAAAGTTCAACAACGATAATAATAATAAATAATAATGCTTGAACATTATCACACAGCGCCATCAAGCCCCAATCTAAGCAAATCTTGTATAAATACTTATATATTTTTTTTTAATATATTGCTCTTTTTGGAAGAGATTTCTTTTGAAATTAGCAGTACCCTTGTACAATCTACTTCCTTCATGTGATTTTGTGTTTTAATTAGCTGTTTGTACTAAATTATTGAATAAATAAAAAAATACATAGCAATAAAAGGGAATTAGTCTCTATTGCGAGTAAAACCGCTGGGCTCAGTAGTATGATAATGTGAGCGCTAAAGCGTTGAGATTTAATTTCCGATGCACACCGCTACTACTGGAACAAATGAATTACATAACTTATTCCTTCACAGTAGTTAACGAAGGCGTTTAGTTTAAAATAAGCTCGAGAGATTATCATCGGCCATAATGCGTTATTTAAGCGAACGCATTTTCGCTTCGCAGATGCAGTTAATTAATAATTAAGCGAATGGGAGGGAGGTTATGGGATTCTGAATATCCTTTGATATACAAGATAGGAACTTTAATTAAGAGCAAAAATTTGATAAAAAAAATATATTAAGACATGTTCGTCTATAAATAATGTAAGACAAAGCTAAATAACCAAGATATGGTGTAAAAAAAAACTGTCGATAGACCTCTTAGTGAGTCCGTTTTATCAAAACCTGATTAGAAACAACGGTACCATTTAGAATTATCCTATAACCAACAAAATAAACGGACACTCAAAAATCAAATTGAAGGATCCAATCCATAAATAATGCGGTCATAATG
The DNA here is from genome assembly GCA_951449985.1 of Falcaria lacertinaria. Taxonomy (NCBI): domain Eukaryota; kingdom Metazoa; phylum Arthropoda; class Insecta; order Lepidoptera; family Drepanidae; genus Falcaria; species Falcaria lacertinaria. The sequence goes on along the minus strand of OX602119.1, from coordinate 1,864,619 downwards.
AGGTTTTTTTTTTTTATTCCACTAAGTCGGCACACAAGCATACGGCCCACCTGATGGTAAGCAGTCACCGTAGCCTATAGCCGCTAGCAATACCAGGGGTATCACTAACGGGGTGCCAACCATGTTGTTGATGAGGACTCACAGTGCTAGCAGCAATACTACTAGCCCAGCGTATCCTCGTGGAGCACTGGCAACCTAACTTACCGCAGAAACACAGCACTACATCAAGTGGTGTTATTTCACTGCGGTGTTCTGTAAGGTGGAGGTACAGTCCCCAGCCGGGCGGCTCCAATTTAAATGGGATAACCCACGGGAAATCCCAAATCGCCCTACCTCTCTTAGTGACGTGAAGACATTGAAAAACAATTTTACGAGAATTTAAGTTTAACGTAGGTTATGGCACAGATGAACGGTCATAATTTAGATTAAAACATGATTAAATACCCATGACTATCAGAATTAGAAGTAATGGGGATCAGTGAAAAGTTCACATATTTATGGTGAAAATCAATAGAGATTTGTGGAATAATACGATTGAAGTCACTTACTTATATTTTCTTAACTTATTCGATTGATGTCACTTACTTATATTTTCTTACCTTCCGTATTTCTTCCTCTACGAGAGGTATCATTTCTCAAATATCATCCTATAGATCATCTAAAAACCATTCACTAGAGACAGTTTCCGCGTGAATTTATCGTATGCCATTTCTATTGTTAGACACAATCCTAAATCTATTTATTGTGCCAATAAATAATGTATGTATGCCAAATGAAGTGATTATATGCGAAACAATAGAGGTTTGGTGTTAGTTTTCATAGAGATGTTCACAGGTCGGCTACAATTTTGTCGATAACGGATAAAAAAAAAAAGCTATCTGAAGGTAGCATTTTAAGATGACCGATAAACAAGTTTTATGTTCATTGCCCTACAATCATTATCCTTTAATGAAGTGGCAGTAACTCCACGACTAATTTATTTTTTCTTATGATATAATTTATTCCTAAGGGGAATTAATCTTTTCATTCCGTATTTATCGCATAAACTGATGATTAATGCAACTTATTACTGTGAAAATGAAGATCACATTTAGTACAATACACATTTCGTTTGTAATCTAGTGTCTGCAATGTAAATACCTACAATAATGTGCAAGAAAGCAAAAATACTCAAGAGCGGTTCCATAACGCATTAGCACATAGAACAATCTAATACGATACAGAACCACAATCACTGACATTAATATTTAATTCAACTGTATTAAATCAGACATCCATGATACACAAACCATATTTCATCGATACATGTCGTATATAACGTCCCATCACTAAGCCGCCGCTTCAGTGACGCGTGGCACTTTACGAGGCCATAACTCGTCAGTGTTGTAAGAAAGGACAGTTACAACACTTGTACAGTCATTAATGTATGTTGGGTGACTTCAGTTGATTCATATTTATATTTATATTGTGTTATCTGTAACTGATTGGAAAATAAGTTTTAATATTAATAGTCGATTTTTTTTTATAGTGACCAAGTGGTTGATTCGATTTAAGTAATTTATAACCTAAGGACCTTAGTCTGAGTGTAATGTTCGTGAAAGTATGCGTTTATAGAGGTTATTGTATTTCGTCTTCATTGGATATCTTTTGAGGGAAGCAATCTGAAGTTGGCACTGAATATAACTCCATGTGGCTGGTTAACAGATTTTTACACAAAGCGACTAAATAATAATAATGCTTGGACATTATCACACAGCGCCATCTGGCCCCAAACTAAGCAATGCTTGTATGCTATGTGAACCAGCAGTTGATACAATACTTAGATTATTATTTTTTGTAAATACATACCAAACACCTAGACGCTAGACAAACAAAAATGTTTATCACATAAATGTTTACCTCGGTGGGAATCGAGCCCGCAACCTCTAGCATAGCAATCAATCTGCGATACTCATACATACTTATTTAACTGTAGTTCCAATTTGTATTTCTTATACATTACAAAATAGCCTACCCAGCTTTTTGAGCCACTAATTTACCACAGCGATACGTTTTGAAGGTGGCACAAATTACTAGGTCTCAACGAAACATTTTTCCTGGCAATTTTCGCGTCAATCGCACAAAACCCGTTGGAAAGCTGGAGGCTTCCGTTCCGTATCAGTATCCGAACGATAATAGTCGATAAATAACTCGATATGAGTTATGGTGACGCTACACAATAGTGGATGGCGGGAGAGAGCGTCGAGCTATTTTAGATATTTTCTATCGACTTTTGACACCACTATGTTATTGATGTGGAGCGATTATATTTTGATTTAAGATTAGGACATGAATCAAAATAACATATATGTTCTTCACTATAAAGCTTATAAACACAATTCATATACAGTGCATGCCATTAAAATACGGATTTTGTTTATTAAAATAGGATAATTATAAAAAAATAATTCGATTTCAATTTTAAAATTAAAATGTTATAAAGTAGTCCGCAAAATGTGACACACGGACATCAAAACCACGATGAATCGTATTTTTAATACAGACGGTAGTGCCGTACGTACCACAAATGTTTTGGATATTAACACCAAACAGAACTTACTATTTACAAAAAAACAGAACTTAGCCTACATAAATAGATAAATGATCTGATATAATAATTTTAACTTAAATAACGCAGAAATATCATTAATATTTCTTTTGACAGTAGTAAAAAAGGCTACCTAAAGCAATTATTTTGAGAAATAGGTATCCATGTTAAGTTAGTATTTGAAATGTAAATTGTATGTAATTCTTTTGGTTTTTAAAAGTAATTGCTGAGTTTCTTGCCGGATTCTTCTCAGCAAAACCGACCTTCCGAATCCGGTGGTAGATTCTGACGATTTGAAAGTGCTTGCCTTTAAAGTCTAGTCAAATTAAGATCTTTTTGAATTTTGAATTGATCCAGTTAGTCATAATTTACCCAAAAGTGAACTATCTAGTAGTCTGATATTGTAAATCATTGACCTTACAACACCGCTGTAGCTCCATCCTCCATCCTCCATCGTCCACGACGTGATAATACCTCAATAAATAAAGCGAGATGACTTACGATCACGACGGACAATGGAGATACTATCAGATTCTACAGGATTCACTTTTACTATTAAAATATCGGTACTGTGACGTTAGTGCCAATTCACTTGTTATTTGACTAGACCAAAATGAAAGTAAAGTTTTTTTATACCACTAAGGTGGCACAAGCATACGGCCCACCTGATGGAAAGCAGTCACCGTAGTCTACAGTCGCTAGCAATACCAGGGGTATCACTAACGTGTTGCCAACCATGTTGTTGATGAGGACTCACTGTGCTAGCAGCATTACTACTAGCCCAGCGTATCCTCGTGGAGCACTGGCAACCTTACTCACCGCAGAAACACGACATTACATCAAGTAATGTTATTTGACTGCGGTCTTCTGTAAGGCGGAGGTACAGTCCCCAGTCGGCTCCAACATAATGGGATACCCACGGGAAATCTCAAATCGCCCTACCTCTCTTATTAATTGTTTTGACAGGACTTAATATAATTTGAATTGACAGCACTAAGCACCATTTTTGAATTTAGCTAGGTTTATAATGGAGTGTAATTTATGCTAGTGTGTGACAGGACAGTTGTTTTGACTTGAATACAGCTATGCGAAAAAAAAAACAATTACAAAACGCGACCTTGTAATTATTCTGAGCTAGAAATTAAAGTACGTGTGCGAGTGAGATAGAACATATACAATTGATTTGCACATTGTATATTTATTAATGCAATTCTTCAAGGAAATTCCTTCCACCTTTCATCGAACTAGGCAAGTAACTGAGGAATATAAAAAAAGTGGAGATAATTTTATACCATTTTTAAGTAGCTAACCATCATTAATTGTGCAAAAAATCTAACAATAATAAAATTCAAAATTATTTTAAATCATATTTTTTTTCGTAGTAATTCTATTTGAATGCCTGCGTTTTCAATTTGAAAGCACTGTATGCCCGCCGGACGCGGCTTAGCTCCCGATCACAAAACACCATTCCAGCAACATGTAGCATCCATACAAATAAGTGCAGACACCTGCTAGCACATCCTGTTCCGTCCTAGAAGAATTAATTCCAAATGAAATCACTAAACCGGTCTCAAGAGAACGCGTTCAAGAAGCGTTACACAACTTATTATTGTAAAAAGTTATGATCCATCTTGCTTCCTTTAAAATACATGAATATTGATCGTATCCGCAGTAAAGATTATGAATCTTTAACTTGCAAGTCCGAGCGCACAAAAACATATTTAAAAAAAACCGGCCAAGTGCGAGTCGGACTCGCGCACCTAGGGTTCCGTACACACTTGTAGGTATGGTTTAAAGAAGGCGAACTGCAAATGAGGTCATTATTCGTCGGTGACTCTCAATCGCGCTGTTGAGGAATATTATTTTAATAATTCGTATTGAAAAAACGACATATTTACGGTTTTCGGATTTTATCCTTTACACTGCTTGCTGCCAAATTTCATGATTATAGGTCAACGTCAAGTACCCTGTATGTTTTGATTCCCTTGTGAAATATTTCCCGGGGCAAAATATGCGAAAATTTGCGAAATAAACGGTCATATTATCTTTTCTTCATATTGACTTACAGGTTTTATTATTTTACAGCCGACAGCGACCATAGACCCGGGTATTTCATATTAATTTCAATTTGATAACTCCACGCGTTCTTGAGATAAAAAAAAACACAGACAAACAGATAGAAAGACTGACGGACGGACAACAAACGCGTTCTTGAGATAAAAAAACACAGACAAACAGATAGACAGACAGACGGACGGACAAACTGATCCTATAATTGTTCCTTTTTAGCTTTTAAGGTACGGAACCCTAAAAATTAAAAGAATTAGGAATTACTAACTGTGCCCGTTAAGGTAAGTATTTCCTAGTTGCTTAGAAGATACACATTACAATACATTTTTAGCAATTATCGCTAACAATCCGCCTTACAGAAGACCGCAGTGAAATAACTCTACTTTGATATAGCGTTGTGTTTCTGCGGTAAGATTGCCAGCTCCACGAGGATACGCTGGGTTAGTAGTAAAGCTGCTAGCACAGTGAGTCATCAACAACAGGGTTGGCAACTCGTTAGTGATATCCCTGGTATTGCTAGCGGCTATGAGCTACGGTGACTGCTTACCATCAGATGGACCGTATGCCTGTGTGCCACCTTAGTGGTATATTAAAAAAAACAATAGATCTGTGAATGTATATATATTTAATATCACGTCACGTCAAGCCCTTTTTAAGGAGGTCAGAGCGCCATTTTACTCTTGACTTGGTCACCTTTGCTTCTTAAACATTCATCAATCTCTTCGTATAAATTACGCTAAGTCATTATGATCCGCGCAAGAACATATGGCGTAGGTTCGCGTCAGACTGAAGGCTTTTAATTCACCACGTTTACCCTGATTGGGTCTGTAGGCTGAGCGTGTTATTACCGGGCCTTCGTTGATGTGCGCCGGAGTGGTCGAACGGCTAATAACAGTGTAAAGCCTAATTGAAACATCTGCCGGTGCACGCTCTATTGTATCCTCATAGTGTGTCTGGATTGCAATTGTTACATGATGGGATTTGAAAGAAAATTATTTTTCATCCCATCTATTCGAAAAGGACTTGGTTCGCCTTTAAGTGCGCCCAAAGGTGGTGTTTTCTTTAAGAAACTTTTAGCGGACAGTAATGAGTTTTTACGCTCGCTCTGGATTCAAAAAGCGCCCTCGCCGTAAAAATACTATTTTTCGCCCTTATGATACCATCTACTATATATTAATGCGAAATTAATGCGAAACTCTGTTTATTTGTTAGGGAAGGATCATAGGCTATCTCTTGTCTCAAAAAATAAACCTTAAGGAAGTGAAACAGGGTTTGAAAGTTTGTATACCGTCTTAATCAGCTCAGACAGAGTACTATGTTTACATAATTACGTTTTTTTTTCTAAAACCACGCGGGTGAAGCCACGGGTAACAGCTTGTAGTAATATATTATATTACCTATGTATGAATTTATTTTATTTTAAACACCAAAAATCAAAATCAAAATCAAAAATCATTTATTCAGTTTAGGCCCTAATAAGGCTCTTATGAAGGTCTAAATTACCACCGGTTCGGAAAAAAAGCCACCTGAGAAGAACCGGCAAGAAACTCAGAGCTCTGTCTTTTTTTGCATTTAACAATCATTATATAACAATTTGTAACAAAATTCTTCTAGACATTGGTATGAAATTACAAATATCAAAATGAAAGCTACCAAGTTGGTTTTGTCACTGCTTTCATGAAATACATATTCCAACTATTACAATTACCAGGAGCGGGGAGCCACTTGTGCAGAGTGAGTCTATATATTCCAAGCATTTTTATCATTTACATAATCATTAATTTTATAATAGGCTTTATTTATCAAAACTCTTTTGACATGAGTCTTAAACTTATCGTAACCGAAAACATATAAAAAATAATTTGGTTAATATTATTTGTATTCGTTACGCCAAGTTTAAGTAGAATATTAATTAACCGTTATCATCTATGTTTTGTGTGCCTAACAACAAATAACACTAAATGGTTGAATACAGTTATTTCCTTGTATTATGACGCTCTATGTGCTGTGCCTACCCCGTGGCTGACTCGGCAGACTCAAACAAACAAATTATCCTTCTGATATATATTATAATGGCTAAGCGAAACCCACTCACTCATTCACCATGCGCCCATTAGTTTTATGTCGCTTATGTTTTTATTTTTATTTATTTGGCAATTTCTTCCCCATTTTTGACGTACACATCCACTAAGAATGGATTTGCCACCCGCCTATTATTTATCCTAGTGCTATGTGCGTAATTCATTGGTACAGGCCGGGACTCGACCCTGGGCCCATCAGATGACAGGCCTGTTGCTTCAACCACAAGGCCACCACGGCTTTAAACATTAGGACGTAATTTTCCTGTTGAATCCTATTCATTATTCAAATTGTCCTCTTACATTTCAAGTCTGCACATCGAGTGAATAGACCTATGTACATTGCGTCAAATAAGTTTAAATATATTTTTGTGTTAGTAAATTATTATTTAGAGAATTAAACAATTTACGGGTGACATTACCAGTTAAGTTTTCAAAGCGGAATGACATCTCAAGGTAAATACGATACCTATATTTCCATAGTCCTACGAAGTAAGATTTTTTAAGTGATAAAGATTATAGTGATATTGAAATTGTGATCATATGTACGTTGTATGTAAAAACAAACTACTGCAAGCGTTCCTTACGGTCTATGTGATTTTCAGGTATATATTGGTGCGCGGGCGTCCTTGTGCTGGCATGTGCGGTGTCGCAGGCGTCACTATCAGGAGCCGAGAGTTGGCCAGCGCTTGCTAGCGCTTCAGATACTGACGTCATACTAGCACTGCACGAGGTATGCTCCACTTCCTTTTTAGGATCCCGTACCCGAAGGTTAACCAACGGAATCCTATTACTAAGACTTCACTGTCCGTCCGTCCGTCTGTCTGTCAGCGGGCTATCTCATGATCCGTAATAGGTAGACAGTTGTCTTTTTATTGCCGCTATAACAACAAATAATAAAACTGAGAAAAAAGGGGGCTCTCCTACTACTAGAAACATGCTTTTTTTGTAATTTTTTGCTCTTACCTTAATAATAGCAAGTAGACACTTGAAATGTTCGAAGTGTGTGAATAGCTATATTAAAAAAAAGCGAATTTTTATTACTAGAAACAGAACGGAACCCTCGGTGTGCGAGTTCGAGTCGCACTAGGCCATTTTTTTAATCTGTACAAGTGCATGTTGCAATACTGGGAATTCAAAATTAGCCTTACATCTTCTAGCAAAAAACAATTCAAATGCAAATGCAATGCGGTAAGTTAGGTTGCCAGTGCTCCACGAGGATACGCTGGGCTTGCAGTAATGCTGCTACCACAGTGTGTCCTCATCAACGTGGTTGGCACCCCGTTAGTGTGTGTGTGCTAGAGCCGCTATCAATATCGTATCCCTGGTATTGCTAGCGGCTTTAGGCTACGGTGCTTACCATCGGGTGGGCCGTATGCTTGCGTGCCACCATAGTGGTATAAAAAAAAGAACAAGAAAAACCATAGATGGCAAGTTACTCAAATCTTAGATTAAATCTCCATAATACTAATAATGGAATACAATAATTAATTAAGAATACTGGGAACCAGAGATCCTCTATGAAGAGATTTATGAATGTTTAATAAATAAATAATTGAGGTCCATTAATAATAATAATAAGGCCCGTGTGCCAGCAATTTTACCCTTAGGTACTTTCGAGAGACCAAATAACAAAAGCAATAAAAAAATAATCATAACACTTACACACATTCACAGAATATTCGTTTACAAGTACCTACTTAAAGACTTAAACTAGAAAAAGAAAGGTAATGAGGTAATGCATTATTTGAATCATGAATCTGAAATGGTGAATGATGTGAAGGAAATGTGCGCGTATTGGCACATCAGAAAAAATCATTCTAATTTTGATTTTCTTAAGTCATTATATGTTCTCTCACTTTTTCCCACAATAAAAAATATCTTCATGACATACGTTTGATTTTCAATTATTTAAACTATAAACACACTACAAATTTACATATTATACAATAGGAAGAATGATAGAAATACCAGAGGTTCTCAAATTAGGCGAGGCCTGTATCTTGAGAAACCAATTAAATTAATTAAAGAATTAATGTTTACGTAACTTCCGCCATTTTCAATCTAATATGGCGACGTACAAAATAGAGATTTGTAATTTCCACAGTAACCCGTACGATATGGTCATCAAATAAAAGCTTGTATTTATTATTAAATCCCTTTTTTGCGTCGGGGGTGAAAAATACGTTTTAACCCACTTATTTTTCCTTTCAGTTGGTGTTATTTGCACACACCCATTGGAGTGCGCAAGACCAGGGCGGGTACACGCCAGCCACAGCTGGGGGTTGTCCAGAAGGCACGGTATATACTGGATCTGGCTGCGCCAACGACACTAGTACCGACGACTACGGAGATTATTATTAATCTTGTAAGGGATCGCACCCCTAATACGTGACCCGTTTAAGGGAGAGAAAGGTCTTGGCATATACTACTAGTGGTCGCAGAGGGGGGAAAGGGGCAGAAAAATCTTTAAAAATAGGTCACGTAGTATGGGTACGTACCCTAACATGACCTGTAATAAAACTCGGCCAAGGTACCTTCCTACTTTCGATCAATTTAACCAAAATAACCAATTATGGAAATGTTAAGAGTACTCGAAGCCAGGGGGCATGTATGGAAAGAAGAGATGAAGAATGGAGAAGAAGCAGAAGACATATGGAAGTCAAGAGGGAAATGGATTCTATGCCCTTTTTAACACAACGCCATCTGGCCCCAAACTAAGCTAAGCTTGTACTATGGGAACCAGTAGCTAATATAATACTTATATACTTTGTTGTAAATCATCATTCTCCTGCCCTTATCCCATATTATTTGGGGTCGGCGCAATATGTATTTCTCTTCCATACTTCTCTATCAGCCGTCATCTCTGTATTCACTTCCTTTCTGGCCATGTCATCTTTCAAACAGTCCATCTTTTCGTAGGTCCACCTCGCCCCCTGTACCCATCCACATTCATACATGAAACCTTTCTTACCACGTTATCTTCATTCCTCCGTATTACATGCCTTACCATGACAAACGCTTGCTCCTCAACTTATCTATCACTGGAGCTACTTTCAAACTTCCTCTAATGTACTCATTTCTTATCTTGTCCATTCTCGTTACGCCACACATCCATCTCAACATTCGCATCTCAGTTGCATGCAGTCTTCTTTCATCCGTCGCCTTAGTGGCCCAACACTCTGATCCATACATGACAGCAGGCCTTATCATGGTTTTATAAATTTTCCCTTTAAGTTTTAAAGGGAATCGGGAGTCACATGTAGTTCCCGTGACCTGCCGCCATTTCATCCATCCTTTGTTAATTTTGTGCTGCACGGCCCTGTCCACATCGCCATCACCTTGCATGAGCGAACTTTTTTGTAAATACATACCAAACACCCAGACGCAAGACAAACATATTTGCCACATAAATGTTTGCCCCGGCGGGAATCGAACCCACGACATCTAGCGTAGCAGTCAGGTGTACTAACCACTAGACCAGCGGTCTCGTCCCTTTGCCCAACCCGAAAGGAATTTGCCGTATTGTTATGTATGTAATTGGTTAGTGAAGTTGTATTACAATAAAGCACATATGTAAATACATTGTCGTAGCTTTATAATTTAATACTATCTTATGTTACCTTATTTATAAAATGCTCCGAAACTACTGGACCGTTTTTTTGTTAATTTAGGGGGATGAAAAATAGATGTCCGATTCTCAGACCTACCCAATATGCACACAAAATTTCATGAGAATCGGTCTGCCGTTTCGGAAGCGTTTAACTACAAACACCGCAACACGAGAATTGTATATATAAGATTAAATAATTGTAGTCGTAGTGACCGTGTGGTACCTACATTACCTACTGAAAGGGGGTCCACTGTAAGGTAGTTCTGAGTGCGACAAAATTTCATAGTCAAACCCAAAGAAAAAAAATGTTATTTTCATAAAATAAAAAACTTTAATTGGAAAAAAAATACTTTTATTATAATTATTAACAATAAAAAAAAGTTTTTTTTTGTACCACTAAGGTGGCAAACAAGCATACGGCCCGCCTGATGGTAAGCGGTTACCGCAGCCTATGGACGCTTGCAACACCAGGGGTATCACACGCGCGTTGCCGACCCTTCAAAAATCTCTTCACACCCTTCTTGAAGAACCCCATGCTGTAATCCTTTAGGAAAACCACGGCGGGGAGTTCATTCCACAGTTTAGTTGTAACGCTGGGGACAATGATGTGAGTGACACATGTAAACTACCCCTAGCAGTGTATCTATATGCAGTTACAGGCACACCTACAACGAATACAATGAAACTACGCCTTGCCCACGCACATGTTTAATAACCGGCGTCACATTGTTGTTTACAAGTTCCATCTACCCTTATAATTTGATGTAGCGGGTCAAATTCAATTCAATTCAATTCAATTCAAAAAGATCTTTATTTGACTAGACTTTACAGGCAAGCACTTTCAAATCGTCAGAATCTACCACCGGATTCGGAAGGTCGGTTTTGCTGAGAACAATCCGGCAAGAACTCAGCAATTACTCTTTTAAAAACCAAAAGAATTACATACAATTTACATTTCAAATACTAACTCAACTGTGTTGTTTCATAATGACATCAAGATGTCATACATGTTAATTGATATCTTTTCTGACCTCGTGTAATGAAATAGCCTATGTCCTATGTGTGAAATTTGGCAATGAGATTACTACTATAACCTGGGGAAGGTCCCCAGGTTATAATCTATCTCATTGCCAAATTTCATTACGATCCATTCAGCCGTTTGCTCCTGAAGAGGTAGCAAATAAACAAACAGTTACTTTCGCATTTATAATATTAGAACAGATGTTATTAACATTTTTAGATACATAGACGACCCAAATCGTCATCATTATCAGGTAACATTATGTATGGGAACTTGCATTGTCCTATATAGGAATAGAAACACCTAACCGGATGGTTCGTACACAACGTATATGTATATCTGCTAAGATGTGTATATGACATAAGAAAATCTGATCTAGTAATATTTACATTGTATAAAATGAATCGCAGACTACTCGCTTATGTCTTTTTAATAACTCAATGGATTTAATTGCAGTTCAGCAATAGACAGTGATTCAAGAGGAAGGTTTTTTTTATACCACTAAGGTGGCACACAAGCATACGGCCCACCTGATGGTAAGCAGTCACCGTAGCCTATAGCCGCTAGCAATACCAGGGGTATCACTTACGGGGTGCCAACCATGTTGGTGATGAGGACTCATTGTGCTAGCAGCATTACTACTAGCGCAGCGTATCCTCGTGGAGCACTGGCAACATTACTTACCGCAGAAACACAACACTACATCAAGTAGTGTTATTTCACTGTGGTCTTCTGTAAGGCGGAGGTACAGTCCCCAGTCGGGCGGCTCCAATTTAAATGGGGTTACCCACGGCAAATCCCAAATCGCCCTAACTATCTTTTTAAAAGCTCATGGCGTGATTAATCACTGTACGTACTTAAGCTTAGAAAAACTCTTTGGTACAGGCCGGGATTCGAACCTGGGCCCATCAGATGACAAGCCGTTGCTTCAACCACAAGGCCACCACGGTTTTTTTGTTTTTATGTATAACTAGCTGCCCGCCCCGGCTTCGCACGGGTTGACATTAGTTTCGGAGCATAGACATTTATCAAATATAGATGACCCGGTGAACTTCTTATCACCATTCATCAAATGTTTGACAGGTAAGAACAGTTTGTATGGGAAAATAAATTTGTCGTTTTTAGTGCTTTACTCGCAATTTTTCCATATTTTCGTTTAAACCTTCCCTGGACTTCCACGAATATTTCAAGACTAAAATTAGCCAAATCGGTTCAGCCGTTCTCGAGTTTTAGCGAGACTAACGAACAGCATTTGATTTTTATATATATAGAAGATTTATTTAGGTTTTGTGTAGCCCTAGCGAAGCCGGATTGGTTTGTTAGTATGCAATATTTGACTGTAAAGATTTACATTCTACCAGAATAAGTTATAGATTAGCGTGTATAATTTTGAATCGTACACATCTTTTAAAATAATTCTTATGTTTTGATGAATAAGGAAGGATAATGCAATATAATAAAACTAATCTGTACCTATTTGACTCATAAATTACTATGACTCAAATTTCACTACTTATTAACCCATGAGACAGACGATATTTTCCTATCACATTGTCCTTTTTGCATTTGAACTCCACTTGAACTCTGCACATGAAGTGGTGTAGTCTATGGATCACGTGTTTTTTTTAAATATTACAAGTATTTGAAGCGGAACAAAATCTCTAAGGTAAATGTTTCTGATTTATTCTCAGTATTTGCAAAATTAAAAATGAAATACTTTTTGTGATGCCAGTTAATAAAAAATAAGTAAAAGCAATGGTAGCAATTGCAAGAAAAAGCATTTTTTGATTTTGAATTGTTTAGCTGTTATACCTATATAGGTGAAGCGAGCATTATACATGTAGTTATAGTATATGTATCGTACCTATTTACGCCGCCCGCAGTCACCCTATGTACAAAAGTTTGTGTATTATATTATAAGCGCGAGGATACGCTGGGCTAGTAGTATTGCTGCTAGCACAGTGAGTCCTCATCAACAACATGGTTGGCACCCCGTTAGTGATACCCCTGGTATTCCTAGCGGCTATAGGCTACGGTGACTGCTTACCATCAGGTGGGCCGTATGCTTGTGTGCCACGTTAGCGGTATAAAAAAAAAAAGTTCTTGTCCGTTGGTTTCGTGAGGTACATTATTATACATATATCAATGGATTCATATATTTCATTGACATGTTACCATTAGCTTTTTTGGTGAGTCACTATGCTAGCAGCATTACTACTAGTGCAGCGTATCCTCGTGGAGCACTGGCAACCTTACTTACCGCGGAAACACAACACTACATCAAGTAGTGTTATTTCACTGCGGTCTTCTGTAAGGTGGAGGTACAGTAACCAGTCGGGGGCTCCAATTTAATGGGAAAACCTACGGGAAATTCCACTTCGCCCTACCTAAGCCAATTATAGTGTGGTCTGTGTGATTTTTAGGGATGTATTGGTACGCGATGGTACTTGTGTTGTCATGTGCCGTATCGCAGGCGTCACTCTCAGGAGCCGAGAGTTGGCAAGCGGTTGCTAGCGCTTCAAATGCTGACGTCATACTAGCATTGCACGAGGTATGCTCCACTTCCTTATAAAATAAACTAGCATTTTCACCGCGACTTAATCCGCGTAGCAATATAGTATATAGCCTATGTTTCCCAGTGATATTACAGCATGCCTCGGTGAAAGAATTTTTAAAATCGGTCCAGTAAGTCTTGAGCTTATTCATACATACAAAAATGTTGACGAGCGGTCACGTCCTAGATAGGATTTCGTCTGCTACAACCATTCTATAACTTAAATCCCTTCTCCCTTCCAGTTGGTGTTCTTCGCACACACCCACTGGAGCGCGCAAGACCAGGGCGGCGACACAGGGGCCACGCTTGGGGGCTGCCCAACAGGAACGCGATATACGCCATCGGGGTGTATTGAAGAGGCTAATTACGACTATTACTGAGGTTATTAATGACTAACTTGTGACGGAAGATCAGCGCTGGTTGACCGTCATAGGCCATCTAGCACATGCTGAGTTGGGACCGTTTTATAACCACACTATGTTCTTCTTCGACACTTGTCTTCCCTTATGTTTATGTTGTTATTAATGATGTTTTTTTCTTCCTCTTTCTTTTCTTTCAATGTGATTTTCTAACTTAAGTTTCCTATTTGGATTTGGCTCCGTCTGTAAATTTTATTCGAGTAGGGTCTGATAATTTGCAAAAAAATAATTTTAACCAATTTATTAATATTTTTATATTAATATACAATTACAATTACTTTGGACCTCGACGGAGACCGTTTATGCAATAAAATCCCCTTGTCTTCAGTTAACTCTGTACAACCTTCTTTTTCACTTTAAACTGCAATAAAAAAATATGTTAATTTATAAAAAGAAACTGATGCCTTTATCTACCAACGCTCCTTCAATATATAAAAACGAGGAATGTTACGAAGGGACAAGAACCAAGATGGTCGCTACAAAATTTCTCCGAATATTGTTTAAGAATGCAACTTATTTCCTGTCTCACTCCCTCTTTAAATTCAGAAGGTCCGCCTCTTTAGCTCATTAAGAAATACCTGGCGCCGCCCTTTTCCTTTACATCATTATTAAAAAAAAAACCTGCCATTACTATTCCCAGAATTTAACAATACGGATCATTAAAGTTGGAATCCGTCTCTTTCATTATATATACTGCTTGAAGGAGTAGGGCATAGTATGGTGAAATTTCTACCCCACCTGGTAGAGTGAAAAAAAAATGGCCCCAATTCTTGGTACTGTCACGGCGTACAAGCCGAACTCTAGGAATCATTACATTTCTATGCTTGAAAGCTTGGTACGTAGAAATAAGGTCTATGCCCTTAATTGCTAATGCAACCAGTACCGCCAATTAATAAAAAAAAAAACTAAAATAGGCAATGACTGGGGAATAGACAATATTTACATCTAGCCATCTGTTTATTTATGTGGCCAAGAAAAATAATTAAACAAAAATATTGCTAATCAAAGCAACGGTTTTCCACGTCATTCTTTTATATATTAGTACCTGGGCTTTTGAGCCTTTGGTATATTTAAATACTCTTATATATTTACAAATATATTTAAGTATAACTGCAAGCTGCGTTCAAAAGTTGATCTTCTTGATTACCCACCCGTGGACTGCACATAAATGACAGTTTAAATAAGGATCATCATCATCAGCCTATAGACCTCCACTGCTGAACAATGGCCTCCCCCATAGATTTCCACAATGACCGATTCAACGCTTGCCAGCGACCTTTATCAGGTCATCGGTCCATCTAGTGGGGGGCCGTCCGACGCTGCGTTTTCCAGTGCGTGGTCTCCACTCTGGAACTCCGTTCTACGAGCTATGTGCCCTGCCCATTGCCACTTCAACTGCTTAAAATAAGGATGTTTTTTCTTCATTGCACTCTCTATACTCTGTGCTCCCCGAAACAAAAGGGAATATTACAAATTCTAAAGTAGCTCTGTTTGTTTGCTTGCTACCATTTCAGGACTAAACGGTTGAACAGATCGTAATAACATTTTACAAGGACATAGATTATATCATTGGGAAGGATATAGGCTTTTTTTGTCTTAAGTAAACACAGAAGAAATCGCGGGTCACAGCTAGTAACGATATATATGTATGTATATATTCAATAGAGGTATATATTCAAGAGAGGTAGGGCACAACGGGTTTACCCGTTCAAAATTGGAGCTGCCCGTCTGGGGATCGTACCTCCACCTTACAGAAGACCGCGGCCAAATAACGCTACCGTCAAGGTAGTGTTGTGTTCCCAGCGGTGAGTTAGGTCGCCAGTGCTCCGTGAGGAGGCATTGTGTCGGCAGTAGGGGGACCAGTGATGTATTACCGCTGCAGAGTTGCGTGGGCGTGGCATGTTGGCGCGGCGGTTAGGGAGACCCGGTGAAACGGTTGTCCGCTGGCCGCCCGCGGGTTGTAGGGGTCCCGAACCCAGGGATTACTTAATCTCCGCCCTGGGAGGCTGACCCACCGCCCGCGCATAATCCCTGTCGCAGACGGTCGTGCCGGAGGAGGAGACCGGGGTGGACCCGGCCGGCTGCGGCAGGGGGGGACCGGGGGCCCTTCCGACTGCCGTGCCAGCAAGCCACATCACCATCGCGACTCTCTGGTGGATCTGCATTGCGCTTTGTCCCTTCTGCTGCTGACACAACGACTCCTCTCAACCCTCTCCCACCCCCTTCCTAATATGGCCAGACAAAAGAAAAAAAAGAAGTTTTCTCCAGCGGCCTCCCCATCCACAATTTCTGTGGACTTTTGCAACATCAGGGGAATCCACGCTAACATCAATGCAGTCCACCAACATCTTGAGACTGCACAGCCGACTCTTCTTTTTCTCACGGAGACGCAGATATCCTCCCCCGACGACACATCGTATTTGCACTACCCCGGGTACAAGTTGGAGCACAGCTTTGTGCGCCGTGCCGGGGTGTGTATGTATGTCCGGGAGGATGTCTGCTGTCGCCGTCTCCACGGCCTTGAAGACAGGGACCTGTCGATTTTGTGGGCGCGCGTAGATTACGGTGGCCACACCCGAATTTACGCGTGCCTTTACAGGTCCCACGGCGGTGACTTGGACACAAATTGATTGTTCGAGCACCTGCAATCGACGACTGTTACAGTATTTGCGCAGTACCCCTCCGCGGAGTTAGTGATTCTTGGAGACTTCAACGCTCACCACGTTGAATGGCTTAGTTCTCGGTCCACTGACTCCGCGGGTAGGGCTGCTCATGACTTTGCCCTGGCCTATGGCTTCTCGCAACTGGTTCTTTCTCCCACGAGAATACCAGACATCGAGAGTCATACGAGCTCCTTATTGGACCTTCTGCTGACTACGCGACCGGACGGCTATACAGTCACAGTGGAGGCGCCACTCGGCTCCTCAGACCACTGCCTCGTCCGGTCGCTAGCGCCCTGCGCGCAGCCCGTGGCGGCTCAGCCACCCGGGTGGCGCCGCGTGTGGCACTACAAGTCAGCAGATTGGGATGGATTGCGTGAGTTCTACGCATCGTACCCGTGGAGGCAGCTCTGTTTCGCAACAGATGACCCCGACACCTGTGCGGCCGCCGTCGCTGAGGCGATACTGGCGGGTATGGAATGTTACATTCCCAACCCGCTGGTGGCTGCAGGGGTGAAGAGACGGCCGTGGTTTAATCGGCCCTGCAAAGAAGCTCGACGAAAAAAGCAGACTTTGTACGAGGCTTGGACCACGGCCCGCGCTAATCGGGATCCTAACATCTCTGCTGCGAAACGTCAACTGAATGCTGCCTCGAGGTCCAGTAAAGGAATGATTGCCAGGGCTAAATTCAATTTCGTCGGCAGAATTGGCGAGAGGCTCGCGAGCCTCCCTTCTGGGAGCCGCGCTTTCTGGTCTCTCGCTAAAGCTGCCGAAGGAAACTTCTGCCAGTCGTCCCTGCCACCACTACGGAAGCCGGACGGCAACTTGGCCCACAGTGCTAAAGAGAAGGCTGATCTACTTGGGTCTCTCTTTGCCTCGAACTCGACTTTGGATGACAGGGGTGCCATACCGCCTACCATCCCGCGGTGTGACAGCTCCATGCCGGAGATCCGTATAACCCAACGGGAGGTCCGGCAGGAGCTACTTTCTCTTGACATCCATAAGTCGAGTGGGCCAGACGGCATACCGGCAGTGGTGCTGAAGCAGTGTGCTCCCGAATTGTGTCCTGTGCTGACGCGCCTTTTCGCGCTTTCCTACTCCAAAAGTGTAGTCCCGTCTTCGTGGAAGACTGCCCATGTGCACCCAGTGCCCAAAAAGGGTGACGGGTCAGACCCGACGAATTACAGGCCGATCGCTATTACCTCCCTTCTCTCCAAACTGATGGAGCGAGTGATCAATACACAACTTTTGAGGTACCTAGAGGTTCACGACTTGTTGAGCGACCGACAATATGGCTTCCGCCACAGTCGCTCGACTGGTGACCTCTTAGTGTATCTCACACACCGTTGGTCACTCGCCATCGAGAGTCAAGGTGAGGCCTTGGCAGTGAGCCTAGATGTAGCGAAGGCGTTCGATCGGGTCTGGCACCGTGGTCTTCTCGCGAAGCTACCATCATACGGGCTTCCCGAGGGATTATGCAAATGGGTCGCCAGCTTTCTGTCCAGCAGATGCATAAGAGCTGTCATCGACGGTAGTTGCTCCGATAGCATGGACATAAATGCCGGCGTCCCGCAAGGCCCCGTGCTATCCCCGACACTGTTCCTGATGCATATCAATGATATGCTGTCTATTGACGGTATTCATTGCTATGCTGATGACAGTACCGGGGATGCTTATTACACGGGCCGTGCAAACATCCCTCGTTCCGTGGTAGAGGAAAGCCGCGAACGACTTGTGTCCGAAATCGAGAGTACACTAAGAAGTGTCTCCGAATGGGGTCGACTTAACCTAGTCCACTTCAACCCCACTAAGACACAAGTCTGCGCGTTCACCGCTAAGAAAACTCCATTTGCTGTAACTCCACAATTCCTGAACACGTCCGTCAACATCTCGAAGAGCATTGGGATCCTTGGCGTCGACATTTCTAGTGACGTTCAGTTCCGTAGTCATTTGGAAGACAAGGCCAAGCTGGCATCCAAAAAGCTCGGTGTGCTCAATAGGGCGAAGCAGTACTTCACATCGGGGCAAAGACTGCAACTTTACAAGTCGCAAGTCCGACCCCATATGGAGTACTGCTGTCATCTGTAGGCGGGGGCACCTGGATGCCAGCTTGCGCCTTTTGACTCGGTTCAAAGGCGCGCTGTAAGAATTGTCGACGATCCCAAGCTCTCAAGCGGCTTAGAACCACTAAGTCTTAGGAGAGATTTTGCCTCCCTGTGTGTGTTCTACCGCTTGTATAACGGACAGTGTTCCGAGGAATTGTTTGACATGATGCCCACGGCAACATTTTACCATCGCACTTCTCGCCACCGGCGGGGAATTCATCCCCACAAGTTGGAACCAAAATGGTCCCGAACTGCGCGGTTCCAAAAGAGTTCCTCCCGCGCACAATTAAACTGTGGAATGAACTCCCCGCCGTGGTTTTCCCAAAGGAGTACAGCATGGGGTTCTTCAAGAAGGGTGTGAAGAGATTTTTGAAGGGTCGGCAACGCGCGAGCGATACCCCTGGTGCTGCAAGCGTCCATAGGCTGCGGTAACCGCTTACCATCAGGCGGGCCGTATGCTTGTTTGCCACCTTAGTGGTATAAAAAAAAAATAAAAAAAAAAAAAAAAAAATATCTTCCAAAACATCTAAAATACGAATAAACGATTAAATTATTTTGATGTGAATATTATCTTTATATTAAGAGATACATTTCTGCAGGCGGTAGGCAAGAGGTGTTACGACACCCACTTTTCACCACAGATAATTTGGTGCCAACGTGACTGATACTCCGTCGCCTCCTCTTAGGCACTACATACGTCGTTAAAATTACTTCTCATACTTACTCATCACAATGTTTCCTTCACCGTACAGCTCCAGGTGTTAATCACAGTACTTAAGTAAGAAAAACTCATTGCTACTGACCGGTGGGATTGGAACTTGCGTTGCTAGAATAACAAACCATCACGGCTCTTTTCTTAGTGTACTTTGCACCTTAACACCTCGTAAAATATAATAACTGTGTTCAGCAAATGCAGGAGGAGGATACTTTATCACTGATACTCGTATCTAAGAATACATCTTATTGATGTATGATCGTTTTTGGTATTTTAAGGCTCTAACGAACGCACGGCTTTATGTAGATTGCCATCCAGCTATGATTTACAACTCAGCTTGTTAATGTTTGACGGATGTTAAAACTTACAGCGATCGGAGCGAAGAAATGTTATTTTATTTTATTTATAAGAGCGTAAATTCCTCACTTGACTCAAATATTTGACGCTAGAATCGTTTACACATATTTTTGAGGTTTAAAAAATTAATACTTAGTTAATTGCCACTTTTTTATGTAGATGATCGTATCAAATTTAAAATAGCATAGCTTAGAAATCTCTTTTCGTTAACAATTCCAGTCCATTTTATAATTGACAACTTTTGTTAACAATTATGTCGACGTGTCGTGTCCCTGTATAAGAAAATCACAGTAGTGTGTGTGTACCTTTTACGAATATAGCCATTCATATCTTCTGCAAGAGTTATGAGACTAGCTGAATATTTATAGGTCGCCTAATAGATGGGGTTCGCTGTTCTGTTCTTGCTAGCTGCAGCCATTTTTCCTTATTGACAAAGTTATAAATCTATGCTATACCGTGTAACAAATTACCTCTAGTGCCTTCTGGATATCTGCAAGGAGTTCGTTATTGCTGTTGCTGAGTACTTATACTGGTTGTAAAATGATATAATACTAGCGGCCCGCCCCGGCTTCGCACGGGACATTGATATCAAATATTTTGTCTACCCGTGCAAAGCCGGGGCGGGCAGCTAGCCTATGTTATTCAGTGATAGTGTAGCTAACGGTGAAAGATTTTTTGAAATCGGTTCAGTAGTTTCGGAGCCTATAGACATTTATCAAATATTTTGTCTACCCGAGCGAAGCCGGAGCGGGCAGCTAGTATAATATATAGCCCATAGGCTTGAGAACATCATCACTGAGTAACATATTACTCAGTGATGATGTAGCTTTCTAATGGAAAAAAGAATTATTAAAATCGGTCCAGTACTTTTTGAGTTTATTCGTTACATACAAAAATACAAATCTTTCCTCTTTATAATATTAGTGTAGATGTGTAGGAAGTAGGTATAAGTAAGTTAGGGTATTTTTTGAATCGCTCAAAAATCAGTTCTATCGACATTCTGTCGTCTATGATTTCCTTAGTTTTCTATAGCGTTGACGATTATAAATATCATGGCTAAACCTAAACTGGTTAACATCAGCGCGTTATTACGCGCGTGGTTGTCCTAGACCAGTGATTTTCAACCGGTGGGTCGCAATGCTTCTATAGGGGAAAGGCAAAAGGTCGAGAAAACTACTGCACTAAAAAAACAATAATTTAAAAAAAAATAAAAAAAAAATAACTTGAAGAAAAATAATTTGTATAAAAAAAAATTAAGTAATAAAAATGAAAATATTGGATTGAATACTTGTCACAAAATAAAATACATGAAAAAAACCGGCCAAGTGCGAGTCGGGCCTGGGTATTTGATATTAATTTCAATTTGATATCTCCACGCGTTCACGAGAAAAAAATCTTAACAGACAACAAAGTGATCCTTATAACGGTTCCTTATAAAGTAGGGAACCCTAAAAGTAACGGGTAGGGGGTCGCGAAATATTTATTCATTCAAAGGGGGCCGAGTCACGAAAAATAATAATAATAATGTAATATAATAATGTTTGGACATTATCACACCACGCCACCTGGCCACACCAAACTAACACACACAAAAACGTTGATAAACACTGTCCTAGACTATATAAACGTTTTGAATCTCTCACAAATGGTTGCAGTAGTCTATTATTAAATTGAAAAGGTCCTGGGCAAAAAGTAAAACCATACAACTATTACACGGAATGCTGTACTAACTGTCAAAACGTAACTGTAAAATGTAAAACTTCAAACACATAGTTAAATTAACCTTATCTGTATAACTGTATTAACCGATGGTTGCGCTTACGGTTTCGCGATTAAGTCAGTCGTTAACGTGCTATTGATTATTAACTAAGTGACATCGACTCTAAGAAAACATAAAAAAACGTCGCAAAAAATATTAGCAGCATTAAGGCCGTTAGATTCCAGGTCAATTATAGAAAATGTTATGACGCACACACTCAAACACCCCAATTAGATTATTCAGTTACATATTAAATAGACGACATTGTTCGTCTAGTGCTTAGTAAGCCTGCATGATATTAAATTGACAACAGCGTCTGTAGGCGCTGTCGAGTCCCAGACCGAAAAAGCCTAGCTAATGAGAGAATATTTCAAACCACTTAGGTAACAGTGCCAATGCAATAGTTATACATATATACCACCTTTAAAATAAACCTTCTTTCTGAGACAATCGGGTAGAATTACATAATCATGAACACAGACTCTCTCGCGCCCTCACTGTATCCTCATATCAGTGAGCTGTATCTATTCTATACTAATAATATTATACAGAGGATAGCTTTGTATTTTTGTGTGCGTGTGTGTATGTTTGTCTCGAATAAGCTCCGAAACTACTAGACCGATTTCAAAAAATATTTCACTGTTAGAAAGCTACATTATCACTTAGTAACATAGGCTATATATTATATAGATACGCAGGCGAAGTCGCGGGGACACAGCTAGTATTTCAAGTCACGTAAATACATTCGTAAATAGTTTGTCGGCGGCACGTAAAGCCTTCGCAAAAAGCATTCTTCAAAAACAGACAGGCCTTGCAGGGAAGACCTGCAATTACTACACTCTAAGAATACTCAGAACTAACGATCTAACGATTACCTGAAACAGGAGTGACAGTTCACCGTAGTTAAAATTATTAATAACTCATACGTACGCAGTAAGGAACTCATGAATAAAAGCTCAGTTTCTGGGAAATACTGTTTGGATACAGTAGTAGTAGGTGATACGTGTAATATTTGTGTAGCCTCGTTCATTTTTTCGGGAAAAGGGACGAAATTTGGGGAAGCGCGCTGGTAGAGTTAGCTGACTGATGTCAGGTGATACATAATATCATATGCGGTTAGCGTAAGGCTCGCTTCTTATAAGATGTTTATTACTAGCTTTTAACACTATTTCGCCCGCGTAGCAACATAATATTATATAGTCTGTGATAATTTGGCATTCTACAGTTGTAATCTATACTATCTATATCTATCTACTCTATCTACTCTAATCTACTCTTCTACTCTTCTACTCTATCTACTCTAATATTATAAAGAGAAAAGATTTGTATTTTTGTGTGTATGTATTTGTATTGAATAGGCACCGAAACTACTAGACCGACTTCAAAAAATCTTTCACCGTTTGAAAGCGACATTATCATTGACTAACATAGGCTATATATTATACTAGCTGCCTGCCCCGGCTTCGCACGGGTGGACATAATATTTGAAAATGTCTACCCGTGCGAAGCCGGGGAGGGCTGCTAGTCTACATCTACATCTACATCTACACTATCTACAAAAAGGCTATATATGAAACATAGGCTATATATTATACTAGCTGTCCGCCCCGGTTTCGCACGGGCAGACATTTATCAAATATTTTGTCTACCCGTGCGAAGCCGGGGCGGGCAGCTAGCAATTTATAAAAGTTTAATTCATGACTACAAAAAAATAAATAATTTATCTCTAATATATTAGTAAATATTTTCCCTTATACGATGCACTAGCTTGTCGCAGGCATATATCATCTCAGTACACCATGTCTTACCAAGTGGTATAAGTGACCTATTGCAAGAGATAGGGAGATGCGACCGCAGGTGTCAGAAAAGGTATTTTTTCTGTTCAAAAGCAAAAATGTGTACCTATATGCATTACGGATCTGGTTTGTATGGTGATGTAGGGAGTGAAATTAAGGGGAAAGAAAACTTATGAACTAAGGTCTTGAAGTGACGAGCGTAGATCAATGCCACGCAAGACTACGATTGAAGATCCTACGTGAAACTACATCAGTGCCGGTAGCATGAACTTTTCGACTACGATTTCGTATCGCCTTCGACTATTTTTGTATTGAAAAATAAAATAAATATTACATAGTCGCTATATACATGTTTAGTATTAGGTGTATGTAGTGCTAATGCCAAGAAATCATTCAACTGTAAATTTGTATTTTTGTCAGTGATTATATCACCCTTCCTAAAATATATAACCGTTTTTTGAACACATTTTTTGTCCTAAAATACATCAACAATAGTTTGAAAACTGTTATCAATACTGCTACCTACTCTCCTTAAGTTGTTCAAGGTAGGTACGTTGGCTTCGAACTATAAATCATGTCAAGTACTAAATTTTCTTTGTATTAGAACTCTCACTTTAAAAGGTAGACAGTTGAAATTTTCATCGAATGTGTATGATTTTCTGTTGCCACTATTATATCAATAAATAATAAAAATGATTATGTATTTTAAATTAAGGGGGGGACTTCTAAGTGATTTTATTGCTCGGTCTTAATAATAGCAACAGCTAGACGCTTGAACTCTCTCAGGGTTTGTATTGCTAGAAAAAGAGAGTGTATTTACCATTACAAACTTATTATTGCGGTTGCCGCAATAGCCGTGTCTAGGGATCGAACCGCAAAGTTGAGTTAATAATTTAACTTTTAGTTCGGAACGCTCGGTGCGCGAGTCCAACACACTAACCCGATTTTTTTGCAAAAGCCCGTGCGATTTCAAAAACGATACAACATGCAGGTAAGTAAGCACCTTTCGCCTTTACATTAAAATTTCACTGGTTAATAATTCTAATTATTAATTAAAAAAATAGTGCGTTCTTTTAATAAACGTTTTAATAATTATAATTACGTATTTCTTGTACTTATTTTCGTATTTCCAGGGAAAGTTCTCGTCTTAATTATTATGTTCAAGAACATAGTGTTTTTATAGCGTGTTAATTACTCAATGGTAGTTAAGTTTCCTGTCCATCACGAAAGGCTCTTCATTACCGCCTAGCAATTATAGGGCTCTTAAAAACAACAACATTACCATGTTATATTCTAACATGGTTATTCTAGCAGGATGTTGCATGATAGTGAACATTTTTTTTGGGTCGGCAACGCGCGCGTGGTGTCCCTGGTGTTGCAAGCGTCCTTAGGCTACGGTGACCGCTTACCATCAGGTGGGCCGTATGCTTGTTTGCCACCTTAGTGGTATAAAAAAAAACATTGGTGTCGATTTTTTTGTTGAAAATGACTAAACTTAACTAACTTGACAGGTCTAAAAGTCTTGCTATCCCTTTTACATGTGCGGGGTTAAATAAGGATGGCAATATTTTGAGCCCTGTCAAATTAGTTAAGTTTAGTAATTTTGATCAACAGAATTGCACCATTGTATATTTTACCTTATTTGTAGATTTCGTACTGTAGCCTATGGACGCTTGCAACACCAGGGGTAACTCGCGCGTTGCCGCCCCTGTTTGTGACATTAGTAGCATCAAAACGTTTATTAGGTAGGGAATAATTTGTTTTTTTTTTATACCACTTAGGTGGCATACAAGCTTGCGGCCCACCTGATGGTAAGCAGTCACCGTAGCCTATAGCCGTTAGAAATACCAGGGGTATTACTAACGGGGTGACAACCATGTTGTTGATGAGGACTCACTGTGCTAGCTGCATTACTACTAGCCCAGCGTATACTCGTGGAGCACTGGCAACCTTACTTACCGCAGAAACACAACACTACATCAAGTAGTGTTATTTCACTGCGGTCTTCTGTAAGGTGGGGGTACAGTCCCCAGTCGGGCGGCTCCAATTTAAATAGCAAAAACTCACGGGAAATCCCAAATCACCCTACTTCTCTTTTTAAAAGCTCATGGTGTGATTCTTCTTCTTCTTCTTCCTAAGTATGGCAATCAATCCCTTCAGGGACTATTTTTGCCAGTGTCGAGTGTTAGAGAATTTTCATGTTGCAAAATTTCTCGTGTTTGCCGCATTAAAATGCCTAGTGTCATGCATTCTAACGCCCAATGGAGTTTCTGGAGACAACCCACGGCAGTAGCAGATCGTAACACGCCTTTAGATTAGAGGTAACCTATTGACCAAAATGATAAATCACTTAACCCAAAAGTCGTATTATGGCATTATTTCCAATGCTCCTATGAATCAGTCACTAAATGAAACTTTACTGCACATATCGACACCAAAAATACACATTAAAGATCACTATAACACAATTTACGACACACTGGAAAAAATCTCAACCGCTCCGCCTGATTCCCGCCAAAAACTCATGGTGTGATTCAAAACTGTACTTAAGCTTAGAAAAACTCATTGGTACAGGCCGGGGTTTGAACCTGGGCCCATCAGATGATAGGCAGTTGCTTCAACCACTAGGCCACCATGGCTTTGAAAAATAGTGGCATAATAACGAAACGTATCGCAAATAAAAATGTACCCTACCGATAGAACCTTCTATTCTAGGGGTAGGACACAAAGTAAGTTCTTTCGCCGAGTGCATTCCATTCGTTGTGACAAGAAAATTATGTTGAAATACGTTATTAAGTTCTTACCTAGCCATTTAAGTAATTCAGCTTGACTAAAAGCTTAGTTTCGAAGAAGCGTTTGCTGGAAAAACTGCTTAATACTACGTGACATTCTCTGCGGTTGTAGAGTAGGAGCAGTGTGTAACTTCGTACATCATTATCTTTTTCCCTTGCTGCAGTTCACACACACTTCACACTCCAAAAGGTTAATATCTGGTGTAAAAAATACACCTGTCTATTAACTTTGGATACTAAACAAAATTATGTTATGAAACAAAGGTTTAAGGACTAATTTGGAACTGCCAGTACAACCTACTCTAAAGTGTTATCCATTTTATATGCATGCTATTTGATATAATTCTAGTTTTCAGCTCGTGATTTTCTAAGCCTGTACTTAAAGACAACTATGGGTTGGTAGGTATCCTTGTCTATGTGTCAACGTTATTCTCTACTTTTTTAATATATATTCTTTTGTGAAATATTAATGTTATTTATATTTGAAATGTAAATTATATGTATTACTTTTGGTTTTAAAAGAGTAATTGCTGAGTTTCTTGCCGGATTCTTCTCAGCAAAAACGACCTCCCGAATCCGGTGGTAGATTCTGGCGATTTAAAAGTGCTTGTCTGTAAAGTCTAGTCAAATTAATATGTCTAGACGTAGCGATAGATATTATTTGTCCACCAAACGACTGAACGCAATTACAATTTTTTCGAACGCAATTTACAAAGTTTATTGACCCCTAATATGCTGAACGCTTGAGTAACGTATGCATAGCTTACGATAACGCGGTGGCAATAGACAGGAGGTTTCTGTTTCAAAGAGAGGTAGGGCGAATTGGGAGCTCCCGTGTGTTTTCCCATTAATATTGGAGCTGCCCGACTGGGGATTGGTCCTCCACCTTACAGAAGACCGCTGTGAAATAACAGTCCTTTCATGTAGTGTCGTGTTTCTGCGGTAAAAAAGGTTGCCAGTGCTCTACGAGCTAGTGCTAGCACAGTGACTCCTCATCAACAATAGGGTTGGCAACGCGCGAGTGATACCCCTGAATTTGCAAGTGTCCATAGGCTACAGTGACCGCTTACCACCAGGTGGGTGAGCCGTATGCTTGTTTGCCACATTAGTGGTATAAAAAATTAATTAAAATGGAGTTTATTCCTAAAGAATCGATTTTTATATACACATCCTGGTAAGGACATTTTACTAGGGGTTAAATTAAATATTAATACAAGCGTTAACTCAACTTTTTGTCGGTAAAGCAGTAAATTCCAGTCGTGCGCTGGAGCTGACATACACACTCTTTTTCTTCAATAGGCACGTGCCATATTTGTCTTTTTAAATGAACAGATCCGCTGTGTCTGTTAGTGTAGGACAGTGACTGTCAAACAGAAACACCATTTTTGACAGCACATATTTAAGGGTTTTTAAAAACAAGCTTTAATCGGTTAAGAAGACCATATAAAATAGGCTAATGTGGAATTATAAATCACCATCTTGTGGCGGCCGCCATCTTGTATTTAGCAATTATTTCACTTTACTTATTGTGTTTTATTCATCAAACCCTTTCATTTGAAACCTATATCATAGGCGTTACTATGAAAGTGATAAATATCCATTTTGTGACGTCCGCCATATTAGATTTAAAATGGCGGCATTTAATCGTGCATTGTCACCTAACACAAACTAGTATGCCAAATTTCAGCTCAACCAAATACTGGGTCCAAAGAACATCATCAATTTAGGTCCAAATCTGAAAGTGCCGGCCAACGAAATTATTTTTTATATTCTGTTATAGCTAGCCCGTCTGAACATTTATAACTGTGGCACCAAAGCTGTAGGACCATAGTCGTTGATTTTATTTGACTACGAAAAATTGAATTTTCATACATTCTTGTTGATAATAGGAATTCAATCAGAGTATACAAAAAAAATCCTTGGCCGGCACTCTCAGATTTGGACCAAATCTCTATGAAGGTTGGATGATGTCCTTTTGCTTTTAAGATTTGATTACACACACCGGTCAGGTAAATAAAAGCTTTTAAAATACACTCCCTTACGGTGTAGGACCACTGTATAGCTTAGGTAATCTTCGTAATCTCGTAACGAACACAGAATACAGATGTTTCGGCGCCGGCAGCCTCACGCACAATGGATATACCTGTCGATTAACTACATAGCCTATGCTATCTTGGATAGATTTTTTAAACTGGTTTACGGATTGAAACATTTATAAACTTTTACTTTATATTATACTAGCGCCTCGCCCCGGCTTCGTATGGATGCACCTCGGGTCGGACTTTCATTAATGCTTGTACCTCAAAATAGATAATATAATTTTGATTGATTGCGTACAACATAAACTATGTGAAACTTAAATTGATTATACATAAAATCCTTCCTTAAGAATCACTATGTCTATTAGTGAAAACCGCATTAAAATCCGATGAGCAGTTTAAAAGATCTAAGCGTACACACGGCGCCGCGGCGCAAAGCGACTTTAAGATTAAAAGTGTACTTTTTCATATGATTTTTTAAAGTAACTTATCCCTCATTCAATATTCATGATAATAACTAGTCTTTGTAACTAAGATTTGGTCTCACTATGGCATGGAAGTGTATCAAGAACTTAATAGAAGAATATACACTACGAAATTCCGAAGTGCGAGCTTATATACGAGTTTATAGGTGTATTTAATCGAGTTATCCCGCAACAAAGTAACACTTGTGCTATTATGAGAACGTCTCATGTTACATTTACACATAATATCGATATCTCGAATCGAATGATTCGATGGTAAATGCTATTGAGAACACTTCTTATGGAAATTTTGCTATTGCTTTATTAGCATGTCGGGCGGCAAATTATACGAGTGATGGTGAGTTTATAGGGGAATCATAGTTGAATTAAATTAATGAAAAGTTTAAAAATGTGTGCTATACAATTATACATTCGCAGAATTGATGGAGCCGTAAAAAAGGCGTAACTAAGGCGGCACACAAGTATATGGCCCAGATGATGATAAGCGGTTACCGTAGCCTCAGTACCGGCGATAGGCCACTGACACCCCAGGCAAGAATATTTTGGCGCCCGCTTAAGGTAATCATTATCGAGTGTTAATTTTTTGCTGAACCAGTATATGTACTTGTATTAATGATGATGATAGAAATGATGAGACCGCTGGTCTAGTGGTTAGTATACCTGACTGCTGCGCTAGGGGTCGCGGGTTCGATTCCCGCCGGGGCAAACATTTATGTGACAAACATGTTTGCCTTGCGTCTGGGTGTTTGGTATGTATTATAAGTATGTATTTACAAAAAAGTATATAAGTATTATATCAGCTGCTGGTTCCCATAGTACAAGCTTTGCTTAGTTTGGGGCTAGATGGCGTTGTGTGATAATGTCCAATCATTATTTATTATTTATTTATTTATTATTAAGCATTTAATCTTTCCAATAGCGTTACAACAACGACAAATTTTGGTACTCATCTTGTTTTTTCTATATGCCCGTACTTAACACCGGTGGCACTGCTATGGACACCATGGGTATCAAACGCGAGCTCGTAACTCTAAAATGGATTATTCCACAAATCCCCATTGTAAACTTTTTGTCTACTTATCCTCATCATCATATCAATTTAATTCCATCAAAAGAAGCTACGACATAACTGAAAACCTTATCCCCTCTGGTGAATTCACGAAGTCTGTTTGCGAAGTCGAAAACATTATTAATAGCGACCGCTACACAAATACAATATCTCAATATGAAATTATCTGAGCACCACAGCGTGGTACACGGTAATAGATGTACTCAATATCTAACCGATCGCCGGCCGCGGTGCGTGGGCGGCGGGCGAAAAATATGTATTACAAATTGTAAGGGATCTGGGCATTGCATCGCAATACTGACTAAGATCATACTAAGCTGGAGATACTTGGATTATGTGAGATTTTATATATTTCAATATAATAGTCAAATCAAATCATTTATTCAGTTTAGGTCCTAATAAGGCACTTATGAAGGTTTAAATTACGAAAGGTTCGCAAAAAAAAAAAAAAAAATATTACTCACACAGCAGCTACGAACACAACACTAATTTGACGTAGTGTTGTGTTTCTGCGGTAAGTAAGGTTGCCAGTGCTCCATGAGGATACGCTGATCTAGTAGTATTGCTGCTACCACAGTGACTTGTGACAAGAACAGGGTTGGCAGCTCGTTAGTGATATCTCTAGTATTGCTAGCGGCTATAGGCTACGGTGACTGCTTACCATCAGGTGGGCCGCATGCTTGTGGGCCGCATGCTTGTGTGCCACCTTAGTGGTATAAAAAAAACACACACACAAATATCAAGGATATAACGCTTGAAATTAATTCACAGCTAGTAGTTAATAAAAAAGAGGTCCTTTAAATAGTTTATACGTTGGTACGACTGATTACAGTATGTTGTAAGATTAAAGAAAATCAAGCCTGCAACATCACAATTACAAATCCTGCATCAACAAAGCGCATTCTGCACGAGCCAAAGGTACAACCTCGCTCTGGTATTCTTTCAAAAGAAAAGAGACTCACATTTCCTTCGAAAGCAAAAACGAAAGAATGCATTATGAGTGTAAAAGCAATAAAACCATAAAAAAATATAAATCCCGATTAAATATACAGTAAATAGCTGTCACCGACGGATGTAATGCAACATTCGTTGGAAGGCGACACACTGTCGACCGCTTTAGAAGCGATACTCACTCCTGTAACTACACACCTACTTATTGTTCGGTGAACAATGGATCCGGCCAATAAAACTAAGTTAGAAAACTACTCAGAGTTGACTGCCCAATTTTCTGAACGTGGTTTGCTGTTTCGGTGATTAGCTATCTGCGAGTTTCCGCATTCTTGTTGTGATAGTATACTCCGTGGCCGTACAGTACTATGCCGTGGTGGCCTTATGGTTGAAGCAACGGCCTGTCATCTGATGGGCCCAGGTTCGAATCCCGTCCTGTACCAATGAGTTTTTCTAAGCTTAAGTACAGTGATTAATCACATCATGAGCTTTTAAAAAGAGAGGTAGGGCGATTGGGGATGTCCCGTGGGTTATCCCATTTAAATTGGAGCCGCCCGACTGGAGACTGTACCTGCACCTTACAGAAGACCGAAGTGAAATAACACTACTTTGTTGTAGTGTTGTGTTTTTGCGGTAAGTAAGGTTGCCAGTCCTCGAGGATACGCTGGTCTAGTAGTAATGCTCCTAGAACAGTGACTCCCCATCAACAACAGGGTCGGCAACTCGGTAGTGATATCCCTAGTATACCGATACCGACTATAGGCTTACCGTATGCTTGTGAGCCACCTTAGTGATATAAAAAAAAACACCTTCCTTCTGTTACACTGTGGTAAAGGCTCGCTAAAATAGCAATCATACCGTGTGTACAGTAACGGGCGAGCAAGCAAGGTGACAAGACTTTAAATGTGCTATCGACTGGCTGGAATCTCGATATAATAACGCGTCGTATGACGTTTTTACGTGTGTTCGGTAAAATAACACGCAAGACACCGGCCAGCTCAGCTTTTGAATGGAGAATAGAATTCATGCTCCTCTACTCCAGCTACCTTTGTTTATTAGGATTTATTATCTGTGGGGGCAAGTTTAATGCTCGATAGAAAAGTGGCTCTAATGAAGGCTTTTAGTAGCGAAACGTCTCCATTGCACGCTTCTTTGAATGGTACGCATGCGGGATTGGAATTCCGGAAGTGTTTTATGTGGCGATTTACTTTGTGTCTGAAGACTTAATACGTGAAGGAATAGGTTCTGTAGTAGAATATATGAGTGGATTTTTCGATGGAACGATGTAATAAATGCCAGTCAACTACAATTATCATAAATTGAATAAAGGCTACCTGTGTCCCGAGCAAGAATAACTTACGACTACGTAATCCAAAAGGTAACTCAAACATAATTTTCTTAAAAAAAAATCGGTCCACTTTTCACCGGCGCAGAGCTCATTTTCCCATACAAAACTAGTCGAAAGCGATAGTCGAACATTGTTTTTGATAGGGCTACTTGTACTACTTCACTTGTCCAAACAAGTGAAGTACAGTGCTATTCTTCTTTCAAATCACTAAAAACATCGTCTGAGCAAGTAAACTCGTATCGATCACTCCAGATACGGAAGGAGAGATGCCAGATATTGAGGAGGGTTCACACACTCGGTAATCGGGATCATAACGCTATTAAATACTTTATGGTTTTCCCACGAGAAGTGATTGAAACCGTGCCCTAATATGGAAACATCGGTCAGCAGATCCAAGATAACTTTTTTATTTGAATTAAATCAAATATTTGATTTATCCCGTTCTATCGCAATATACGAGACTAGCAGCCCGACCCGGCTTCGCACGGGTAGACATTCGTTTCGGAGCAAAAACATTTATCAAATATTTTGTACACCCGTGCGAAGCCGGGGCGGCAGCTAGTATAATAAATAGTCTATGTTACTCAGTGATAATTTAGCTTTATAACGGTGAAAGAATTTTTGAAATCGGTCCAGTAGTTTCGGAGCCTATTCAATACAAACCCACAAAAATACAAATCTTTCCTCTTTATAATATTAGTGTAGATGTAGATAGTGTAGGTGTAGATAAGATCATGTGAAACATTTGAAACAAATGTCGCGTTACTGATTCGTCTGACGATAGAATATATCAAGAACATGTCGTGAAGGTAATGATGTTTCGGGGTTGTTGGCGACAAGCTGACAATAAATATTATAAATACTTTTGTGTTATTGTTTAGTTTTTAATTGTCACCTAAAAAATGACAGTTCATTTTTACCATGCATTGAAATATGTAGGTAGTTTTTTCCCATATCATATTAAATAACAGCTAAATTGTAGGCAAAAGGGCTATTATGATAATGAGGTTGTGACAATGGGGGTCGTAAATTGACGATTAACAAAACCTAGCTGATAACTTACCATTGGTTTTCATATAAAATATGCAATAAATCCGCAAACATTATTAAGTTAGCCATCATCATTCTCCTGCCCTTATCCCATATCATTTGGGGTCGGCGCAATACCTATGTATTTCTCTTCCATCCTTCTCTATCAGCCCTCATAATAATAAGATCGTACATACCGCCACTAAGTATTTAATTTTGACTGTTTGACCCCGGTTGAGCCAGAGGCGTATCGTTACCTGAAAAAATAAATAAAAAGTTTAAATAAACCATATACACCAGTATCTGTTTCCCGTGACTTCATCTGCAATTGTTTAAAGACAAAAGTAACCATGTCCTTACAATACAATACAATCTATCTCCTTGTAAAGTTTATTACAATCCGTTCAGCCGCTTAGTACTGAAAAGGTAGCAAACAAACAGACAGAGTTACGTTCATATTTATTTATATTTATATTTATATTAGTATGGATTCACATTATACTTACTAATATGATTAATATGTTAAAATATAAACAAACTGAATTGTGCGATTTTATTTTAGAAAACGCTTAGAACGAAAGGAAGTAAGTAAGACAGCCAGGCAGACCACAGACAGAAATACGAAAAAAGTGAAATTGTTTTTTGATAGTGTCGTATTTACTTTCATATAGATTTTGCCAAAAGCCAAAAATTTGAAATTACCATCAAACACTTACACAGAGAGAGATAAGTGCCTTAAACTTTTGAAATATGTATCTTAAGTCCAAATTACAACGCTATTGACTACAAACAACTTATATATAAGTAAGTAGCTGTTGCAAATTATAACATAGGTATTTGAACGGAATGCGCGTGCGCAGGACCAAGCGAGGGTGGCAGTTGCGTTATGACTAACATCACTCATTATACCGTTATTCGTAAACGAGTATTTAGTCATCCCTATTTGTGAATTTTATTATTAAAACCCTAATGTGACAGTTATTTTTACAGTTCACTTCATTTTGAGCTCATTAAATTCTTTATTAAAATAATCAGTTAATTTGTAAAATAGTGGTCCAAGAATGTACTGAAACGTTCCAAATAATAATATGTACGTGAGCAACTCAATAGCCACCGTTGTTTTATGTTTTTTTTTAATAATCCATTCCCCCTTCTTTGACACATTCAATATTTTTTTTCAGCACTTTGCTGGTAGAAACTAATAAATAATTCATTGTAAATTTCGTCATTTATCTTTTCGCTACGTGAGTTAAAATCCTGGAATGGCTGGAAATTTTTGTGTTCCTGGTGTAATATATCAAATAAAAAACTTATCAGTATAGAAATACCTGAATGACTTGTATTTTTATTGGAGATGTAAATTATCTTTGAACGGATGTCAGAAGTTCGTAACACAGTGAAAAGGAATAAAATTGGATGCTTTGTGGAGCATTACGTGAGTCATGACCGACAAAAAGATACACAAAAATTGTCTGAAAGCAAATCAAGTTGTTTGGATACGGTCTTGGAGGAATTCCTGAGAGGTTCCTGATTTGACAAGCAAGTTACGGCCCGTATGATGTTAACGCTTACACTTGGGAATGCCAGGACTCTAGCACTGGCCGTACGGAAGATCAAGAGGAGCGGTCACTAGGCGCCAGGTGGCAAGGGGCTACAACTTTTTTTAAATTAAGAAACAGGAGTTTAATAGTTACGGTGCCCGAAGACAATCTCGCTCTATCCTGACCATAGACTAGGGCCGGCGTTGGGCTCATTGGTCAAAGCACCCGAAGGACGATCAACGAAATTTTTTTTTTATACCACTAAGGTCGCACACAAGCATACGGCCTACTTAATGGTAAGCAGTCACCATAGCTCATAGCCGCTAGCAATACCAGGGGTATCACTAACGGGGTGCCAACCATGTTGTTGATGAGGACTCACTGTGCTAACAGCATTACTACTAGCCTAGCGTATCCCCGTGGAGCCCTGGCAACCTTACTTACCGCAGAAACACAACATTACATCAAGTAGTGTTATTTCACGGCGGTCTTCTGTAAGGCGGAGGTACACTGGTATTACTAACAAGACTACGTTGTCCGTCCATCCGTCCGTCGGTCCATCCGCGAGCTGTATCTTAAAATCTGTAGTATGCCTATTAAGATATTATACAGTTGACATTTTCACAGAATGTGTATTTCTGATGCCGCTATATCAACAATTAATCAATTAAAAATTAAAGAGGTCTCCCCTACTAGAAACGTAACTATTTTTGCTCGACCTTAATAATAGCAACCAGTAAAAACTTTTTTGCGATTGGTGCAATAGCCCTGTATAGGGATCGTTTCTCATGTAACCTAGTTTATTTGTAGTACGGAACTCTCAGTGTACGAGTCCAACTCGAACTTAGCCGATTTTTTTTATGAAAGCAATGTGTCGATTGCTGTATAAAGTTTTAGCGTAAATCGAACTTGTGTTTCTGATGAAATTCCATCATACTTACCAGTTTTTGTTATCAAATAAATAGTCAGTTACTTATTTAAATGACAAGCAACTGCAATCGTGCACCTTGTCTCATTGAAAATCGAGTAAAAAATGCGATATTGTTTTTTTTTGTAACTGGTTTGGGGTCAACGCCTTTCAAGTTTGTTGTGTGTTTTTGGATTCTTTTGATCGTCAATTTCAATTTTTAAACTTCATTTCGTTCTCGTGTTTAAGAGCAACTGTAAGACATGCAAGAAAAAGTTATTGACAATTTTTAAAATAAATATTTGTACTCTAGCCTCGTTATAAAGTTATAAAATTTGACAAGCTCAATAATTCGCACACGTGACTCCTGGGTGGTGCAATGCTCTAACTCCAAACGGTAAGGCGTATTTGATTTCCCATTCAAAATGGGCTGACTGAAAAAGTACATACACCGACGCGGACGTCCTATTCCAATTGAATTTAAAATTGATTCACAACTTTACACGCCGTCGAAAAACGCGCCACGTGTAAACAACAAAAACGGTTTGGTAATACTAATTTGTTTTTGCTGCTACGCCACGCTTAAAATGTAGGCAACAGGTATGATTGAATCGCAAATAAATTGTGTTCCTATGGTTTTCAGAGTTCCTCTAGACCGCGCTGTGATGCCAATCAAGAAATCTGTTCTCTTAACAGATGTTAAGCTTACCAGATGGTAAGCAACGCGCTTTTCTCTGGTTTGCAGATCTGTATAGGCTTTGATTTTTTTTTATAACACTAAGGTGGCACACAAGCATACGGCCCACCGGTAAGCAGTCACCGTAGCCTATAGCTTGCAATACCAGGGATATCACTATGAGTTACCAACCCTGTTGTTGATAAGGAGTCACTGTGCTAGCAAATTACTACTAGCCCAGTGTATCCACGTAGAGCACTGGCAATCTTACTTACCGCACAACACTACATCAAAGTAGTGTTAATTCACTGCGGTCTTCTGTGAGTTACAGTCCCCAGTCGGGCGGCTCCAATATTAATGGGAAAACCCACGGGAGATCCCAATTCGCCCTACCTGTCTTAAATTTGATGACTTATAATCATCAGGCGGGTACTATACTTGCTTTGAACTTATCATTATCACACAGCGCTATCTGGCCCCAAGCTAAGCAGAGCTTGTACTATGGGAACCAGCAGCTGATAGAACTATTACTTTTGTAAATAAATACTTATTACTCATACCAAACACCCAGACGCAAGTCAAACACAAGTGTGTATCACATTAAAAGCCCGGGCGGGGATGGAACCCGAGACCTCTAGCGTAGCAAACAGGTACTACCCACTAGACCAGCGGTGGTCGCCTTAAAGCTAGGGGAAATTTACTTTTCCATTCGAAAGGGTATATTAATTAAGGTCACGCGATACGTCACTGTTAATGAGAGCCTTTTGAATTATGCATTTACCAACCTTGGACCCTACCAAGTGGTAAATTAATAAGGTTGAAAAACATAACATTAAGTACGCTATCGATTTACACAAAGATAAGATATTAATTAGTAATTTTTGAGTAAAAAATATTATACAGACGTAAATAATGTTCGTCAAGAAAGGTAGAAGTACATCATGGGAGTTAAGAGTTGTGATTCTGGTGTGAGTACGGTTGCCAGTGCTCTGCCGCGCTAGTAGTAATGCTGCTATCACAGTGATTCCTCATCAAGAACGGGGTCGGCAACTCGTTAGTGATATCCCTGGTATTGCTAGCGGCTATGGTGGCTGCTTACCATCAGGTGGGCCGTATGGTTGTGTGCCACCTTAGTGGCATAAAAAAAAGATTTTAGCTGGGTCACCAACGCGACTAATAACCCTGGTCAGATCACACTACTATGACACCATTATCACACCATGAATGGCTTGATTTTCGTAGGATCGATATTTTGCGAATGATATTGCATGATTCTTCGTGTTATATGTGCCCATACGCTACTATAATAGCCCACCAAAGCTCGCCATTTTATTTGAGAGGATTTACTATGATAGAAGCATTTTAAGGCAGCAAATAAGCATACGGCCCGCCTGATGGGCTACTGTAGCCTATGGGCGCTTGCACCAGGGGTAACACTCTCGCGTTCCCGACGGTGCAGAAATCTCCTCACACCCTTCTTGAAGAACCCCATGCTGTACTCCTTGCGGAAAACCTCGGCTGGGGGACATGATTACCAAGAGACCAGGGAGCGCCAGAAACACAGTCGTTCGTTAGAATATTATCAGCTGACTGCGATGTTCTGTTAAAAACTAAAATAGAATATTATATTTGTATAAACATGAGTCGCAATAAGGGCTTTTTACCGAACCGGTGGTAATTTAGACTTTCAGAACTGCTTTATTAGGGTCCGAACTGAATAAATGTTTTTTTGATTTTGGTGTTAGGTAGTTATAACAGGTACTGTACTTATTAGTAAATAATAGCTCTACGAATACAGACAATATATTTACCTATTTATTAATTCATTTATAGAATAGAAAATTAATTGCAAATTAATACCTTGGAGCAGCTACGAATCCGATGGAGGTACAGTTTTTATATACTCAATTAAATACTACAGTGAGCTTTCAATCGGCATGTTGAACATAAAATGGACTTCCTGATAATATAATTCGGTATTTATAGCGACCGGATGTGAGGCTCGACAGGCTGCGTCAGAAGCACGGGATGAGGTGTGTAGCTTTAGATAGGGCTTCTACTGCTCATTGGCAGTAAATACTATTTACAATATATAAAAGAAGGAACTGAAGTTGATATGTCGATCAACGCACAGCCTAAACGGCTGGGGTTAGAGACTTGAAATTTTGACAGTAGGTACTCGTACCGTTATGACGTAAACGTGCACAGAGTAATTTTTTTAGTAATTTGTGCGTTATTTCCAAATTTTTACCTAAGGTTTTAAAATAGGGGATGAAAGTTTGTATGAAAATCCGTCATTTTTGAAGTTAAATCCATGAAAATAGTCGCGGGTCACCGCTATCATTTATATATAGGTACATATTGAGTTATTCACTTGATCACGTGCGAAGCTGCGGGCAAAAGCTAGGATACAGTTTATTATCAGGCTTGATAATAAATGTTCTAGATCAAATTAAAAAAGTCAAAGTACTCAATGAAGGCAATGGTACTCGCATCGCATCGTAAAAGATGCAAAAAAGTAGTAAAAGTCAAGAGAGAAATAGCGCTCTTTACTTTCTGTCGGTCTTCATATCGATAGACATTTATCAAATATTTTGTCTACCCGTGCGAAACCGGGGCGAGCAGCTAGTATAATATATAGCCTATGTTACACAGTGCTAATGTAGCTTTCTAACGGTGAAATAATGTTTAAAATCGGTCCAGCAGTTTCGATGCTATTCAATACAAACCCACAAAATTACAAATCTTTCCTCTTTATAAGAATAAGTATAGAAGTATAGATATATAATAAACAACATAAACGTGGCAGCCCTAATGCTACCCTTGAAGGGATCATAAAGCTCCCGCTCCCGGTAATCGGAGCGTCCGGCCATCTGATTGAAAATCAACCAGAGATCTTCAACCGACTCCTGCGCAATGTAAGTCTATGTCTCTCGTTATATCACGCTAACAATCACAATACTTTATCATTAATTTATTATAATCATAATAACAATAATATATCTTCAAGCTTTCCCACAAGGGTCCCTGAAAGGGTAGTCAGAGGTGTTACAACACCCATTTTCCACCAAAGATAATTTAGTGCCAACGTGACAGATGATGAGTCCGTCGCCGTCTCTTGGGGACTACACACATTCTTTAATTTGCGGTGTGATATGT
This sequence comes from Falcaria lacertinaria, assembly GCA_951449985.1. NCBI lineage: Eukaryota > Metazoa > Arthropoda > Insecta > Lepidoptera > Drepanidae > Falcaria > Falcaria lacertinaria. The sequence continues at coordinate 1,824,892 of OX602119.1, read as the reverse complement.
GTGTATGTAATTTATTTAAAAAAACTATTTTTATCCATGTTCATGATGAGTGAAATTCTGTTTTTTTTAAATAGATAATTAAGTGCGTGTTTCGTTACTACTACTATAATAAAAAAATCACACCGTCCTCGTATTATAAATTAGTGGGTTAGATAGATTTCTTTATAGTGCGTGTTAAAAAAGTATTATTTTATTTCATAGATGATTCAATGGGGCCAATTCTGTTTTTAAAAAAACTAAACTTATCTAATTTGACAGGTCTAAAAATATTGCCATCCTTATTTACCCCGCACATGAGAAAGGGATAACAAGGCTTTTAGACCTGTCAAATTAGTGAAGTTTAGTAATTTAGAACAACAGAATCGACACCATTTACGTCCTTTTTTATTAGATTTTTTAGCTATCGCTTTAAGTCAAAAGAACTATATCGAATTGTCGCTGCTGGATTCGATTTTTCGTTTTAGTTCTTTCTAAAAAAAATATACATTGTTTTTTCAATAAAATCTCTATTGTTATTATCAATCAATGTTTATATCGATCATTCTCACACAGCGTGGTGTCGCCCCAAACCAAGATAAGCTTACTATCATAATAGCACGCGTACGATACGGTATAGTATGGTAAAAACGCTGTATAGTTTAAGATTAAACCAAAAATAGTTCAGTTTAACCATATTAAACAAAGGAAACAATAATTGTATAATATTGCTTAAGTACCACATGGATTATGCCATTATTATTTTTATCGTTTAATAATTTAGTATTGAAACGACACCGTAAAATTTTACTGGCGATAATAAATAATTAAAGTTATAACCGGTCCTACTCGACCTCAGGGCCACTTCAGGGATAGCACGGCGAATTTTTGTTTTTATACCACTAAGGTGGCAAACAAGCATACGGCCCACCTGATGGTAAGCGGTCACCGTAGCCTATGGACGCTTGCAACACCAGGGGTATCACTCGCGCGTTGCCGACCCTAAATTGCATTATATAACGTGATTTTAAATACAACAAAGTACATATTAGTGTTTCGGGAGTCATTTCTGAAACTGATAGATATAAAGAAACACTGATAAAAGATACGCTACGTAACCTACGCTCATATCATAAATAAGTAGATGAAATTTGGCAAACAACGAAATGACGCCGGTTAAAACTACGACTTGCTATGTATACGAAATATACAACTAGCCGAGACTTTGGAATCGGATTTGGTTTACAATTTTAAGCAACTCATTTCATTTCATACGTTATCACACAGCGCCATCTGGCCCCAAACTAAGCAAAACTTGTGCTATGAGCAAACATGTTAGTCACATAAATGTTTGCCCCGGCGGGAATTGAACCCGCGACGCCTAGCGGAGCAGTCAGTTATACTAAACACATTCTGAACTTTGAACACAGCGCCTAAGTAAGGTTGCCAAGGTTGCCTCAAATAGGCTGCTACTAGCAGTTGAGACTCGTCACAAGATACTGGCTCATTGATGATATGAATGTATAAGTATATAATCAAAGGAATGTATTTAAATAGCAATCAAATTCTGCATATAGCATAATCAACTTAAATTTTGACTATCAATGCATAATTTTGGAAAGAATATTATTTAATTGTTGTGGAATACTGGTAGTTCTTATCTTAATAAATTATATTCATCACTGTATTAGACCGTACTGCATATATATAAGCCATTAATATAAACAGTACATAAAAAAACCAGTGAGCCTTACAATAATCGCATATGATATGCTGACATCTGACGGCCTGCACTATCACGGGCGCGCTCATTAGTGAAATAGCGCGCTTCCCTGGCTTCCATTTACCTCAGAGTAAATAATATACTACGTACAACTATTACACACTTTCAACCCTTTCCACAAAATCACTGCCACAATTTGCGAGAGAGCGAGAGGAAATATGAAACACTTAAAAAATATTATTTTTCGTTAAACATAGAGTCATTAACGGACTTACCTTATACAATAAAAAAAAAGAAAAATAAATAAAGAGAGTTGTTCTTAAAACATTAAGTTAAAGTAAGTAAGTAAATTAAACAAAACTTATTAGAATTTTAACCCAACCAATTGCCAAAAAAGTGTTGAGCGAGGTTATATGTACGTACACAAGTGTGTGTCTGTGTGTGAGTTGCCGCATAAAGGGGGGTATACACTATACATATAATGCGGGCTACACACCTTCAGTTTTAAGTGTACAGTCGAACTGTGCAGTTAAATCGTACGTGTGTAGGCAAAACTGACAACTATGCAGTTGAACTGACGATCTAAACTGAACGTGTAGACTACAGGGGCGTCTGAACTGAAACTGAAGGTGTGTAGCCCGCTTAAGTAAGATCTGCGTTAGTTCCTATTTATTATTAATGATAGCCAAAGTTTGCTTCTTGTAATTACTATTAGAAGTGTTAAAAATGTCAAGCGAGGTAAAACGTTCATTGTAACATCTCCGCAGTTGAAATAGCACAGTTTTGTGCATAGTTCGTGCTGCTCGGTAGCTCTAGCTCTCCTGCTAATACTGTGAATCGAATTATTACAAAAGAAAAAATGTGGCAGAGAAATCAAAATGGCGTCGTGTCACGCACGACCGAGCGTTCGTCTCTCAAATCTCTATCGATGTAAAAGACATCGGCTGGACGCTCTGATTCACTATTTGTATTTTTTAACGGTACAACGGTCTGTATGGGGTCCTAAAAGCCATGAGATATGTTATAAATTTCATGTACGTATTCCCACAATTCGCGAAATACAGAGACCAATATCACTGGTGGGATTATGTGTGAAATGTCAAATAGTACTACGTCATTAGTGTGAGCGTGACAGAAACATTGCAAAAATATGAATCATTAACTTAAATACCTCGTCAGTATATGTATATAATCAAAGTGTGCGTCCCATCGCCGTATATCTATCTACTCACGCCGCCACTATAGTTATCTTTTAGATTTCGAGTGATTAGCTAATTTCGTTATGGGTAATACCCTCGAATCTCTTAAGAATATAATTCAGCAAATTAAACACAAACTGAAAAATCCAATTTTTACTTCTATTGACGGCATCTCGAAGGTTCTATTTTCATTGTCATTGCAAATGCACTGTGCTGATACATGGGTCACGTCATTTCAAAATAAGATCTCTTCTGTATGTAGAACACAAGCGCGAGAGTAATCTAAATATGCAAATGGGATGCATTTTTGCGTCTAACTACATCGTATTTCCATCAAATCTCAAGATAGAGATGGATAAGCGTATGCGCTTGTTTATCTACGAATTCCTCATTGAAACGTCGGCCGGCCGTCACTCAGGGTACAAGGGACCGATCGTCATATATCCTTCACCGTTCAACCCACAGAACGTAATGAAACATTTGAATACCTATTTGCATTGCACGTGTTGACCGTGTGCTAGGGTTAACAAGACGCCTTTTTGCGAACAAGCTCGTGCTATGAATCAGAGGAAGGCAACTAGTAAATTTTACCACAATTATAAGTAAGTTTTGACGTGAGTTTAAAGAGCATCCATGTTTCATAGAGATTTGGTCCAAATCTGAAAGAACGCAGTTTTTTTGTATATTCTGTTAGAGCTTGTCCGTCTAAGCATATATTACTATAGCAACTACTATGGTGTAGCTCTGCTTAATCTTGGCATAGTATAAAAAAAAAAACACTTCCCGCTGTGTGCACGCTTAAATCTTTTAAAGTACGCAAAGGAATTTAATGCGATTTTCACAAATAGACGGAGTGATGCCTAAATAAAATTTTAAATATAATTCAATTAGTTTTAGTTTAAACCCGAGCGAAGCCAGGGCGGGTGCTAGTAGATAATACATTATTTCTCCTGTTATGTGAGCAGCTGCTCAAACAGGCTTGTATAATAGAGGTATTTATGTGAGTTCCAATTATAGTGCCGAGATGACGCGAGTCAATTTACATATTTTATTGTAATCTATCTTCAATCTAGTCCAATAGTATCATAGCCGTGGTTGAAGCAACGGCCTGTCATCTTATGGGCCCAGGTTCAAACCCCAGCCTGTACCAATGAGTTTTTCTAAGCTTAAGTACAGTTAATAATCACACCATCAGCTTAAAAAGAGAGGTAGGGCGATTTGGGATTTCCGTTGGGTTTTCCAATTAAAATTGGAGCCGCCCGACTGGGGGCTGCACCTCCACCTAACAGAATAACACAGTGAAATAACACTACTTTGATGTAATGTTGTGTTTCTGAGGTAAGTAAGGTTGCCAGCTCCACGAGGATACGCGAAGTTCACATCTAGTTAAGGATTAATGTTTAAAGTTAAATCGTTATCAATTTGTACTTATTTCTATTCCAGTGGTTGCAATCCATGCAAACATTTACAAAATCTCATTGCCGCTGCCATACAATCTCCATACATACACATGCAGACCTACATATATATCACGCATCATCATACTGAGCCTATTACGGCGTAGGCAGTGACCAGGCAGTATAGAGTGCCATGACACTCTTGGTTTGAACATCTCTTTTGCTTCTTCTAAATTCATCACTCTTCATAACCGGAGTAATCTGTATCATTCACATCTAGTTCTTTGGAGAAAGAGCTAAGAAGTCAAGGTTTCTCCAAAATTTTGATTTATTTAACTTTTTTTTAGATTTTTTCGTTTTATTTCCAACCAATCATTCGCATCAACTTCCAAAAGTTTTATGTAACTACTGCACAGTAGCACTGCCACGTGGCAATTCAACGCATTCCTTAAATTCAAGAAGACCATGCACTCATAATTTGCAGAACACAATTAAAATATATATTGGGGAAGGTTTTTGCACCTAACATGTTGTAGGAACTCTGCCAATTTGACCGTTTTTGTAAATGTCTAAAAACTGACAAATTGTCAGTTTTACAGTTTTTATCGGTCGTAATTATTTATTGTTTTGTTGTATAAGTTCACAGAATCGTACTTTAAGTGTACTTGGAAAGTGAACTAATTAGCCATTTTAACTAGAGTACCTACCATCTAAAAAGTGATATTCTACAAGAGAATGTTTTAGTTAGTTAGTGTTAGTGTTTCAGTGTTAATCCACTGCCGGCTCGGAATGCGATTGTTCCGCCTATGTCGGGTGCGCACACTACTGACAGAGTTAGTTACAAGGCAGAGGACGTGGCTTCAGTTGTCCGTCAAATGAAAAGGGCAAAGTCTCCAGGTTTCGATGGATTAAGCCTGGAACACATCTTGTATGCTGGTAAGGATGTATACGTAGCTTTGGCGAACCTATACAATGCTTGTATTAATGCGGGCTACCTGCCTGAACCACTAATGAGAACAGTAGTGGTCCCTGTTCCAAAGAACAAGACAGGAGATCTCTCCAGTATCAGAAACTACCGACCGATTTCACTTGGTACTATTATGGGGAAAATACTAGAGAGATTGCTTCACCCTAGTATAAAAAATAACATAAAGTTATGCGATGCTCAGTTTGGTTTTCGTGCCGGGCTCTCAACGGATTCTGCGATATTTAGCCTAAAGGGTACGGTAGATTACTACAAAAAGAGAAATACGTCGGTGTATGCTTGCTTCCTTGATTTGAGTCGTGCCTTCGATCGTGTAAATTATAGTTTACTATGGGAAAAATTGCTCATGTCAAATGTACCTTTTCAAACGTTGAACCTGTTGAGATTCTGGTACGAAAACCAAGTTAACTACGTTAGGTGGGGTGATGCTACGTCTGATGTCTTTAAACTGGAATGTGGGGTCCGTCAGGGCGGGTTGACCTCCCCGGACCTTTTCAGCCTCTATGTTGACGAACTGATCGTGAGGCTAAGAGTGACCAGGATCGGATGTCATATTGGTAATACCTGCATGAACAATTTTAGTTATGCAGATGATATGGTCCTTCTTAGCCCTTCGATCAGGGGTCTGCGTAGGCTGTTGAGGATCTGTGAGTGCTACGCTCTTGAGCATGGGCTAAAGTACAATGTCGGTAAGACAGTTATGATGGTGTTCCGTGCCGGTAGGGGTCCGGATAAGACACCACCCGTGTACCTTGACAATGATGTAATAGAGAGGGTTGACACGTTCAGATATCTTGGCCATATATTGACCGAGGGTCTCACGGACGACGAGGATATAGATCGTGAACGTCGGGCCTTGTCGGTGCGGTGCAATATGCTTGCGCGTCGGTTCGCTAGGTGTAGTGACGAGGTGAAGAAGACTCTATTTAGGACATTTTGCCTGGGCTTCTACACTTGTCAGCTTTGGGTTAAATTCACTAGACGTGCCATCAACAACATCAGAATACAATATAACGATGCATATCGAATTTTGATGAAGCAGTCGAAATATTGCAGCGCGTCGGCAATGTTTGCCAGAGCTAAGGTTCCTGATTTCTTTGCCATCATAAGGTCACGAACCGCATCATTTTGGAACCGTATAAGATCCTCTGATAACGAGATCCTGGGTACGCTGGCGGGGTGCCTGGACTCTTCAATTTTTAAATACTGGCTTTCTGTGCACCATGACCCGAATAGAAAATGAACAGGTTATATTTAGATTATGTATAAAGAAATAAAAAAAAAAAAAAAAAAAACTGTTTCATAATATAAATTAATTCTTCTATGACTATAGTGTAAGGTAATTTTTGTACTTAATTTTATTGTTTTTTTTTGTGTATTGGGTGTTTTTTACCTTTCAATAAACATTATTATTATTATTATTATTAACTGTTAAATTAAACACCCAATTAATTAACTTGGATGAAATTGTAACGGGCTTCTTTTACAAACATAGACAGACATGTTCAATTCTGGCAAAAAACATTAACAGCGCAAGTTACATTCTATTTAAAAAGCCTAATACTATAAATGCGAAAGCTTGTGAGTATGGACGGATGTTTCTTCTTCTTCTTCCTAAGTATGGCAATCAATCCCTTCAGGGACTATTTTTGCCAGTGTCGAGTGTTAGAGAATTTTCATGTTGCAAAATTTCTCGTGTTAGCCGCATTAAAATGCCTAGTGTCATGCATTCTAACGCCCAATGGAGTTTCAGGAGACAACCCACGGCAGTAGCAGATCGTAACACGCCTTTAGATTAGAGGTAACCTATTGACCAAAATGATAAATCACTTAACCCAAAAGTCGTATTATGGCATTATTTCCAATGCTCCTATAAATCAGTCACTAAATGAAACTTTACTGCACATATCGACACCAAAAATACACATTAAAGATCACTATAACACAATTTACGACACACTGGAAAAAATCTCAACCGCTCCGCCTGATTCCCGCCAAAAACTCCGACCCGGATGGATGTTTGTTACTCTTTCACGCAAAAACTGCTTTGCGAATTTGGATGAAATTTAGAACACAGATAGTTTATGACCTGTTTTAATACGTAGGTTACTTTTTATCCCGGGAAATGTTCGGCTCCTCTGGGATTTTAAGCTTAACGCGGACGAAGTCGCGGGCAGAAGCTAGTAATTTATACTGGCTTTACAGTATATATTCAACATTTCTTATTACGAATGCTTTCGATCTTATGTGGCTCTTAAAGCTGGTTAAAAGTATATAGTTTTATATGCATTTAGTACTAAGCTGTTATTTTAAGAGAGGTAGGGCGATTTGGGCTCATCAACAACATGGTTGGCACCCCTTTAGTGATACCCCTGGTATTGCTAGCGGCTATAGGCTACGGTGACTGCTTACCATCAGGTGGACCGTATGCTTGTGTGCCACCTTAGTGGTATAAAAAAAAAAAATTACACTGACACTGTTCAAACGTGACAATAATATAATGGGTTTTATAATTAACAGTTTAGTTCCTAGCTTGCCACTGGATGACGTACATAAGAATGTAGGTACATTCGCGCTATGGACGTTGACGTAAGACAACGTAAGAGCTGTGTATAATTGTCAAATTGCCTATCAAAACCTGGAATAAAGTATTATCTATAATATATATATATATATATGTATACAACACTGAAAAGTTTAATTCCTTGGGAGGTTTGTTCAGACACTAGCAGCATTATAACTAGACCAGCGTATCCTCGTGGAGCACTGGCAACCTTACATACCGTAGAAACACAACACTACGTCAAGTAGTGTTATTTGACTGCGGTCTTCTGTAAGGCGGAGGTACAGTCCCCAGTCGGGCGGCTCAAATTTAAATGGGATAACCGTGGGTTATCCCATTTAAAATTCCAAATCGCCCTACTTCTCTTAAAACTTCACTTCAGTTTTATTTATTTGTATTGATATATAGATATAGAATAGATGAACATGAGTATCATAATCATTATCTTTATGAGTATGATAACCAGTATATTGTATGTTATGTACTAATTAAGGCGAGCGTCCCGTAGTGTGTAGACACACGGTATTGTCTCGTGATAATGAGCATTGTTATAATTAAAATGCACAAATTTACAAAGAGAAAAAACTTTAATACTTCGATATTCGACAGTTTAAGCAAAACATGTCTATAAATATCATTTCTACAATTATAATACTCACCAATTGACAGATGTATTTTTTAATTAACAGTTAATGTTTAGGCCAAATGGTAATGATCATATTTTTATAATTCTTTTCCTCGAACTAAGATAACGGGACATGTTACAAATTTAAAAACTATTCTGTTCATGCCCTAAGACAATTGACTGTAATTAGAACTACCACTTGTACATGTACAATTAAAAACACTCTTAATTAATACCAAATACAACTACTAAGACCAAAAACCGTAACCCCAACCCTATACTATACACACACACACATATATTTATATAAACTTCGTTCCAACTATTAAAAATGTACTCGCACTTCAGCAATGCCTACATTGTGAACGTGGCGCGGCAGCAAAACAACTTGTTGTTACCATGACATTTTTTACTGTCATAATATGTTACTTTCGCAGTCTATAGGATGGGTGGCGTGGTTTTGGACCGCATATAAAGTTGGTAATCGCTATTAAATACAACTGAAACAAGCTATACACACTCACACACCCAAACATACAAACAAACACAGACATAAAAATATACTTCTACACCTAAGAATATTTGCAATACTTCATTTGTTTAGGGCAGTAGTGCAGTGCTTCTTAACCGTCTCTGACCACTGATGGTCCCTGAAACCACCCAAAGTGTTTCGCGAAGTCAACAGAATAATGCCATCACAAGAATTCCTTTTTATTTTATACCACTAAGGTGGCACACAGGCATACGGCCCACCTGTTGGTAAGCCTTTTACCACTAGTAATACCAGGGATATCACTAACGAGTTACCAACCAGGTTTGTTGATGAGGACTCACTGTGCTAGCAGCATTACTACTAGAGCACTATCCCCGTGGAGCACTGGCAACCTTACTTACAGCAGAAACACAACACTACATTAAGTAGTGTTATTTCACTGCGGTCTTCTGTAAGGTGGAGGTACAGTCCCCAGTCGGGGGCGGCTCCAATTTTTATGGGAAAACCCACGGGAGATATCAATTCGCCCTACCTCTCTTTTTACCTTATCTCTATACTGTAAAAATAAAGATTAAATACTGATTGATGGCTTTATATGCGTTCTATTTAGACATATATATGCAGATAGAGCAATCCTCTATTCATTTGCAGTTATTTTATTGTAGATATATTACCTGCAAACGTGAAGTGTAAATGCTAAGTTTCATGCCAGATTCTTCTCAACAAAAATCGTCTTTCCCAATCCGGTGGTAGATTAGATTGTGACGAGTTAAAAGTACTTATTTGCAGGCTTGTCAAACAAATATTATTATGTGTATGAAAGGTATTTAGAAAAATGGTCCGTTGGAAATTAAAGGTTAAGTTGGTTAAGAGCCAGTGGTCTAGTCGCAAGCCAGGTGTCGCGGCCGCGATCCTCGCATTCTTGCTATACACATTTTTGTTTGCCTAAGTCTGGGTGATTGGTGAGTAATAAAGGTTAATTAAAAAAAAACTAATTTATGTATTCTATCAGCTGTCTGGTGCCCATAGTATAACTTTGTATAAATGATAATAATTGAATTATTAAATCATTATAGAAAATTATATTGGACTAAAATTATACTTTACTACCAACCCGCCCGGCTTCGCAAGGCTAAAACCTTCTTCTTGAATCACTCTATCTATTGCTGAAAACTGTATTAAAATCCGTTGAGTGGTTTAAAAGATCTAAGCGAACAGACAGACGAGGCCACTTCCTTTTACACTACGTAAAGAAGAAACAAGTTCATAGTGTGCGAGATCTCATAGGTAATATTCTCACTCCGTCACTTAGTGGCTGTGAGGTTTCGTTCCTGACTGAGGCCAGAGATGCTTGGGCATTGGCCTGTCCAAGCTCAGACTTTCCGCTGAGACCACAATCGCAGAAGCAGTGGGACGAGCCCGTCAGCAGGATGACTTATAATTCTCTTCTCGAGAGTTCCTCCAATTCTGCTGACCGTGCACGTCTCCTGGCAGTTGCTAAGTGGGGGTCCGGGCTCTGGCTTCATGCGCTGCCTTCTTTTAATATTGGTACCTTGTTGGTTGGTGCAACTTTCAGGCTGTGTGCTTGCTTGCGCTTAGGTGTAAAGTGTATTGTCCCTCATCGGTGTCATTGCGGGGATAATGTTGACGTGTTTGGGCACCATGGCCTTTCATGTATCGGTAGCGCCGGTCGTCTGTCACGTCATTCGACCCTAAATGACCTGCTACGCCAGGCTCTGGTCACCGCCGGAGTACCTGCTGTACTGGAACCAGTCGGCTTGGCGCGAGGCGATGGCCGGAGGCCGGATGGCATGTCGTTGGTGCCATGGAGATTGGGTCGGCCCCTGGTGTGGGATGCAACTTGTGTCGATACCCTGGCTCCGTCTCATCTCTCTGGCACCTCGGGGGCGGCCGGTGCCGCTGCTGCTCAGCAGGAGTGCCTCAAGCGCCGGAAATATGCATGTCTTGGTCCAGGGCACGTATTTTCTGCATTTGCGGTTGAAACTCTGGGTCCCTGGGTTGAAGCCCGGATGCTCTCCAGCTTTTCAAGGAGGTCTCACGTCGGCTGGTTGAAGCCTCCCGTGACAGGCGTGCTGGAACATATCTCGCTCAGAGAATCAGCATTGCTATCCAGCGTGGCAATGCTGCCAGCATTCTTGGCACGCTACCGCATGATTCCGGTTTGGGTCAGATCTTTTATCTATAAGTAGGTAGGTTAAGATATGTTTTTGTAAATAGTTTAATCTGTTTTGTGTCAATAAATTATCGTCATTTAAAGAAACAAGACATACATACATACACAAGCTAGTCTTATTTAAAAGCAAACGTTATATATCTACTGCGAACCAGGTATATATATTTTAGTTACAACATTCCAACACGCTTATTTAAGTATGGGCATATTCTTAACTTATGATATCAAGGGAAACTTTTATCGTAACGTAGTCACTGCCCATAGGGGCGTGGTGATAGTCCCATGAATATGTATATAATTAGGTATACAGTATACACGCTAGTATAACAAGGCATATTAGCTACTGGCTTTCTAACTCGCAATACTTTTGCAATACTAATGGACTAAACCATGAAGGCCCTGCACTTTGGTGCCTTTTGAGGCTGGTAACTAAATACAAACTAATATTTTAAAAATGTCTTTATTTAGTATCATCATCATTGGCCTATAGACGTCCACTGCTGAACAAAGGCCTCCCCCATAGATTTCCACAATGACCGATTCAATGTGGCCAGCATCCAACGCTTGCCAGCGACCTTTATCAGGTCATCGGTCCATCTATTGGGAGGCCGTCCGACGCTGCGTTTTCCAGTGCGTGCTCTCCACTCTTACACTTTTTGACCCCATCGGAGGCCATCCCTTCTACGAGCTATGTGCCCTACCCGTTTCCACTTCAACTGGCTAATCCGGTGAGCTATGTCAGTAACTTTAGTTCTCACCACTAGCTATAAGAGCAATTTAACTCTCTGCTGTCTCGCTAATTTTAATCTTATAATATCATAAATCTAGGGACTAGAATGGGAAACTTTTTTTTTGGGCATATAGCATGAAAAAAAAATTCTCTGTTTTTATAAAATATAAAGTTATTATATAGCTTTTAACAGGTATGATATATATTCAATAACATATTCAATAATTTATGTAGAAAACTTAATGTAAGTCAAGAATCAAATGGCGCTGTATATTCTCTGCCTACCTCGAAATGAACTCCGCGTGTTGACATGTACTTATATTCGCCTACATGCTGGTTAAAAAGAGAAGTGTTTAATTAACACAATTATTTTTATCGTATTTAAAAAAAAAGTTTTTTAAGGAGAGAGTGCCGTTGCTCTACGGGAATACGCTGCACTAGTAGTAATGTAGCTAGCTCACTGAGTCTCAACAACATGGTTGGCAACCCATTAGTGATATCACTGGTATTGCTAGAGGATATAAGCTAAGGTGACTGCTTACCATGAGGTGGGCCTTATGCTTGTGTGCCACCTTAGTGGTATAAAAAACTCCGACCCTGTGATTGCTTAGTAAATCTGTACATGGCAAAATAGCGTGAGGGTGTTAGAGTAGAATACGTGACCTTTAGTGCGGTAGTCCGACTCGTACTTGGCCTTTATGATTAGTATCTAAAGGGTGAAATCCCGGACACATCCATTAAGCCGTGGTGGCCTTGTGGTTTAAGCAACGGCCTGTCATCTGATGGGCCCAGGTTCGAATCCCGGCCTGTACCAATGAGTTTTTCTAAGCTTAAGTACAGTGAATAATCACACCATGAGCTTTTAAAAAGAGAGGTAGGGCGATTTGGGATTTCCCGTGGGTTATCCCATTTAAATTGGAGCCGCCCGACTGGGGACTGTACCTCCGCCTTACAGAAGACCGCAGTGAAATAACACTACTTGATGTAGTGTTGTGTAGTAAGGTTGCCAGTGCTCCACGAGGATACGCTGGGCTAGTAATATTGCTACTAGCACAGTGAGTCCTCATCAACAACATGGTTGGCACCCCATTAGTGATACCCCTGGTATTGCTAGCGGCTATAGGCTGCGGTGACTGCTTACCATCAGGTGGGCCGTATGCTTGTGTGCTACCTAAGTGGTATAAATGATGTCTGATCTAATACGCTGACTGGCGAACGTTGTGTTGGTATTTTCACATTACACCCTACCAATGAGGTTTTTATAAAAGTCTATTGCAATTAATAAGATGCGTCGATTATAACCAATTGAACACTTATTTACTTTATGTATTACTAGCTGTTTTCCCCGCAACTTCGCCCGCGTATCAATATAATATATAGCCTATGTTACTTAGTGATAATGTAGCTTTCTAACGGCAAAATATTTTTTAAATCGGTACCGTAGTTTCGGAGCTTATGCAATACAAACATACACATACACAAAAATACAATTTTTTCCAATTTATATTATTATTAGTAGAGATTATCGATTTTAATTATAAACGAAGATACAGATTTCGATCTCGCCCATTGTAATTCTGCTTCACTTCTAACCTCAATGCTTGTTAATATTGGAGATAGGTCCATGTAGTAGCTAGGTAATTGTACGGTCTCTTATTGAAAGAGGCCGGTCAGTTGGGTATCATGGCAGTGCCATATATTCTGCCGCTAAGCAATATTTCCTATGTATTATGTGTTCCAGTTTAAAGGGAACCGCAGCGAACAAAATGACTGGGCAAAGAAGTCTTAAAAGCCGTGGTATCCTTGTGGTTATAGTAACGGCCTGTCATCTGATGGGCCCAAGTACAAACCCCGACGTGTACCAATGAGTTATTCATAGGTTAAGTATCGTGATTATACACCATGAGCTTAAAAAAGAGGTGGGGCGAATTGGGATCTGTCGTGGGTTTTCCCTTTAAATTGGAGCCGCCCGACTAGGGACTCTACCTCCGCTTTACAGAAGACCGCAGTCAAATATCATGAATTTGTAATGTTGTGTATATAATTTTTCCGCGGTAAGGTTGCCAGTGCTCCACGAGGATATGCGAGTGAGTCACGAGAGAGACACAGTGAGTCCTCATCAACAACAGGGTTGTCAACGCGTTAGTGACACCCCTGGTATTGCTAGTAGCTATAGGCTACGATGACTGCTTACCATCAGGTGAGCCGTACACTTGTGTGCCAGCTTAGTATTAAAAAAAAGTACATAATATTCAGTTTCTCTTTCATGTTACTCTTCGTGTCTAGGAACCAGTCAATCGTAGGTATTTATTTCATCACTACCTATGTTTTTTCCCAGAATATTAATGAATCCGATTAAGTTTCCCAGCGCCATTGCAACAACCGCAAAAACAAAAGTGCGTGCAAAGGCTACGCTACAATAGGTACCTACATATTTTTTAAACATTTCCGGCTTGGTTTGCGTAAATCGCACAGGTTGCGGAAAACGCCTACCTACCTGCCAATAATTTTACGAGTAGATTCGATTTTAGAATAGCAAACAGGATAGATTTTTGTGGGTAGCGAAACAGTGTCGGCAATCAGTCAATCTAATGTCAACTCACCTCTCGGCCGGCAAATCTACGACACCACTCACTAAGCACTGCACAAGAAAAAAACACTGCACTTTGAATTTGAATTTCGTTACACATTACCCACTCCACGAATTTAGAATCAGCTGTTTGAAGGACGAATAAAAAATTAGTCATATAGAGGTAGTTGACCCGAGAGCCTTTAGCGGACCGTGAATGAACTGGAATATCGTAGTTTCGCTGTTTTTTGCTTTTTACCCGACGCGCGCGCTCCGAACGCTGCCTCCGCGACGAATGAGGAGCCAAAGAACTATTTCAAACATCTTTTCTCTAATCCTTTTCTGCGTGTGCGCAACTGTTAGCCAAGTACACTGGTGTGCGACACAGCCACAGATTCTAGACAAATTCATTATTGATTCCACCCATCGATTATCTGATGATGCAATATTGAATATTTTGACGATTAACCGTGTTATAATGTTAGACGTTAGATGTGTTAGATGACAAGTAAATTGCTATTAGCATATCCAACTCGATATTTCGAATCGATTAATTATCGATTAACTTTCTAGTGCGAGCTGTTAAAAGGAACGCTTAAATATTAGTAACACGTATCAAGAACTAAAGCAGGAAAGGTAGATTAGCATATTAAATTATGCTAATAATATAAGTGGACAAGTCACATCTGTGGCTGACTCCATAATATTACAGATTAATCCGTTCGATATATCGAATGACGACGTGATATCCGGTTTTGTAGCTATGTTTATCCACGAATTTCAAGAGAATTAAAAAGTGATCCAGTATTTCATCAATGAATAGTAAATAAATTAAAATACCAACAGATGAAACATTTAATGCCATTAGTATCTATTTATAATGTTTTACTTATGTTTGTAGATGGAGCCGTCGGCTGTAGATCCAACAAAACAAACTACTTACGTACGTTAAAGTATCCGAATAAGCTTAGAGGTCAGACAGAAGGATTTTGTAACAGGCAACCAATTTAAAGACATACACACTCAGATAAAAAAAAGATAGATGGAACTTTACGAACAACGAATTGACGCAAGTTAAAACTACGTACGCCTTGCAGTGAGCATACACTAACCTACTACGAATATTGTACGAATACAATGAAACTCAGACTTACCCACGCACTAAAGCCGTCGTTCTTTTATTCAGGGTTATTTCGTTGTTCACAAAGTTCCATCTACCTCTTTTATTGAGTAAATCTACCTCTTATATTTGAGTATAAATCTACCTCTTTTATTTAAGTATAAATCTACCTCTTTTAATAGAGTATAAATCTACCTCTTATATTTAAGTATAAATCTACGTCTTATATTTGAGTATAAATCTACCTCTTTTATTTGAGTAAAATATAACATGTCTATACTACTCGTTGATGTCTTTTACACGGTAGAAAAAGTTCAGACCCACATTAGCAAGTTTTTTTTTTTTTTATTTAAATATTAGTATTTAATATATAATTATTACATAACCTAAGACTAAAAACCTTAAAAATATAATACAAATATTAAAACATATTATTAAACGGAGTCTCTTTGGGCAAGGTTCCGAAGATACTGACAGTGTTCCCCCTCTGAATAGCAAGACTTAATCTTTGTCCGAGGTAAAGCTGCCAGCTCTTCGGTCTCCTGTGATGTCGACTAACCTTAGCAAGTTTTATATTGCATAACAATTTTCTGTTTCTTTTTGTACCACTAAGGTGTCAAACAAGCATACGGCCCGCCCTTTGGTAAGCGGTTACCGTAGCCTATGGACGCTTGCAACAGCAGGGGTAACACTCGCGCTTTGCCGACTCTCGTCTATTAGTTTTGTTAAAAATGCACCATATTTTCACAGAATCAAAATTAAAATAATAAAACATATTCAGTTTGGGCCCTAATAAGGCACTTATGAAGTTCTGGATTACCACCCTTTAAGAAGTAGGAAGAAATATAGACTATGAGTACATAGAACATGTCCGTAGATGAGTCTATTCCTTGGGCCGCTTATTTTATTAACTAGCAGGAATCTTAAAATATGAAGTGTTGAGTACAATACATCATATTTTACGCTCAAAATGCGCCTACTTGCGCGGGCGATCTCCAGAATCACAAAAATGACGTCATAATTGAACCCTCTATAAACATGATATTTCTATCATTATTTTTTTTTATTTTACTTTTTTTATAGGTTACCTTGTGATGGTCCGTGTGGTTCTATGGTCCAGGCTTGTGCCGACGAGTTTGTCTGAGCTTAAGACAGTGATATCACACGACGCGCTTTGCGATGAAGAAAAACATCGCGAACAATCCTGTATACTAAGATACTGTACTCTCTGAGAAGAAATTCAAGGACGTATGTTTTTTATTTTTTATACCACTAAGGTGGCTCACAAGCATACGGTCCACCTGATGGTAAACAGTCACCGTAGCCTATAGCCGCTAGCAATACCAGGGGTATCACTAACGGGCTAACAACCATGTTGTTAATGAGGACTCAATGTGCCAGGAGCAATATGACAAGACCGCTGGTCTCTTGGTTAGTATACCTGACTGCTACGCTAGAGGTCGCGGGTTCGATTCCCGCCAGGGCAAACATTTATGTGACAATTTTCCTTGCGTTTGGGTGTTTGGTATGTACTATAAGTATGTATTTACAAAAAAAAAAAAAAAAGTATATGAGTATTATATCAGCTACACCAGTAGCTGATATAATACTCATATACTTTTTTATATTGGAATGCTTGTACTATGGGAACCATCCCATAGTACAAGCTTTGCTTAGTTTGGGGCCAGATGGCGTTGTGTGATAATGTCCAAGCATTATCATTATTATTATTACAATATCCTTTAGCAACATAGGTTATAATACTACTATCCCAGCGTATCCTCGTGGAGCACTGGCAACCTTACTTACCGCAGAAACACAACACTACATCAAGTAGTGTTATTTCACTGAGGTCTTCTGTAAGGCGAAGGTACAGTTACCAGTCGGGCGGCTCCAATTTAAATGGGATAACCCACGGGAAATCCCAAATCAGCCTACCTCTCTGTAGTGCCTTAGATATAGCGACGGCCTCACCTATCCGTTACGTTGGCACCAAATTTTCGTCAGTCTAAGTGTTGTTGTCTCTAGACTCTTCAAGGATACTGTGGGAAGGCGTGGAGAAATTAAAAAAAACTATATGTGAAGTTCTTTCACCGCACTGGCTTCACGTGGTGGTGGGCTTTGGCACACTCGCCTATGCCTATGGCCCATATGATGGTAAGCGGTTACCGGAGCCTATGGAGGCTTGCAACACCAGGTCTATCACTCACGCGTTACAACCCTAAAATGCATACCTTCAACCCTTCACAGAAGGTAGGCTATTACTTCTGCAGGAAAGGAAATTAAGTTTACTACGACTTACCATCAGATTCCTTATCATTCTAATGTTTATTTGCCACCCGAGTAATGTAAATTGTAAAGATATTATGGAGTCCAGGTGCAGAACTCCTGGTGCATTCCATTATATTTCTCAAAACGATAAAGGTTACTCACATATGCACCAGCTGTATGGAAATAGGAGATAGGGGAGGTCTGGCCAGTTGGGAGACAGTGGTTATCCCAATTATATTATAAAATTTACTGTATTATTCACACTTTTCTGATCGTTTTTTTACCCACTGACAGCATTGTTCATTCATGGATTATTTGTAATTTCGTTCAGTCGTCAAACACACAGGCGTTTTGATGATATACGCCGTTAAATTTAAATATTTTGCTGTGATTTTGTGATTATAAACGAAGCTCCAGCCAAAGGTATGGTACATTTTTTTTAATATCCGTTGTATAGTTGATATGGTTTATATTAATATGTAAGTCATGCTAAAACATTTATAAAATACAAAATATATTATAATTTGCTTTATTCCGCTTAAATCAATACGATACGGTTTCTTCGAACAGCCTGCGCCCAGGTGTATCGAAGGAACCGTATCGTATAAATTATATTATATTTTGTATTTTATAAATGTGAATTTCTGCAGTGTAACCTGATTTTATTCAATATATCTAAAACACTTAACCTAAAAACTTAACGGGACTTAAATTGCAAAACTATGCAGAGGAGGAGCAATGGTCACTTATTTAGAGGGAAGCTGGGGCTTGCCCAGTGCCCACAAATCCCACCTTTATTAAGTACTAGCTTCTGCCCGCGACTACATCCGCGTTGAGCTTAGAATCTCAGAGGAACCTAAAATTTTCCCGGGATAAAAATATTTTACCGGGATAAAGGTATCCTATATGTTGACCCAGGCTATACATTATCTGTGTTCCAAATTTCATCCAAATCCGTTGTGTAGTTTTTGCGTGAAAGAGTAACAAACATCCATCCATCCATCCATACTCACAAACTTAGTAGGATATAGAATTATACACTACGTTATACTTTACCCGACTTTGTTAAAATGTTTAAAACTATTTTAATTACAGTAAGATGCCATTCAAGTTTAAAAAGACACGACGCGACGTGAAAGTCATAATTCTACGTGACATAGAAGATAGGAAGATTAAAATAACTGCTGATAAATATTCCGCGCCAGCCTTCCACTAGACGACGTCTTTATAAATTGCCAGTAACAAAAACATGTAAAAATACCAAACGTGGTAGCTCTAAAAATACATTCGATACGACCTTTATGAGTTATACTGAAACTTAGACAATTATAAATAAGATATATTTCTTGTACTTGTAACAGACAGATTGCGTAATCAATAGATAATATAGCCTGAGTTTTATTTCAATTTGTGTGGGACAATCTAAATATAAAGAAAAAAAAAAGGCTGGAACATATTTTGCGCAAAGGATCAGCATTGCCATACAGCAGGGCAATGCTGCCAGCCTTCTTGGCACCCTCCCGCGTGACAGCAATTTGGGACAAGTGATTTATTTTTTTAAATTTTTAATATTAAGTTAGTTTATTTTTTCTTTGAAACATATTTTAATTTAAATCTTGGTATTTAAAACAATTTAACGGTCTGAATTAAATAATCAAATATAGGTACAAGTACCATTCAGAATAGGCTAATAAAAATGTTATAATATTAAAAACCAATATTTATACACAAGACTATTAACTATAAGCGTACAACTAACTTAATTGCAGAATAGACATTTTTTTTTTTAATATAATAAAAAATAAATTGTATGCTCAATAGTTTTAACTATAAACGGTACACCTTTATTTAAAGTAAAGTAGTCCTTTTAGATTATTTTATGATTTACATATTATTTTACTTTTTGTAATTGGCTTATATTATTATGGCTACTGAGTGCTTTATACGTCATGCCCAAACCTCCCACATGGGGTGACCAAGCTTCCCCACCATGGGGAGCTTTGGGCACAATTGACATTTATATTTTATGTCTATTCCTTAGCTTATACTAATATTATTTAGCATTAAAGTAAAGTTGTTCGTTTGATACATTAGCTATATAACTACCAAGAATATTAATCTATTAACAATATAAAAAGTATACGTGTGTGTATATATAAATATATTGTATACATATATTTGAAATCCTTTTGTAACTTTAAAACTGATCTTTATTAATATAATGTTATTTGTATAACATTTAGCTTAAATATTATATGTTTTTATCATAAAATATTATTGAAAAGAGCCCATCTCTCCCTTATCTCCCCTATTATTGAGATGCACTTAGAATAATATGTGGGGCTAATTTTCGTTGCAATTAAAACTAGCTGTGTGCCGCGACTGCGTTCGGTGGAATTAGTGAATTCGTTTGTGGGATAAAGCTTCGTACGTGTGGAATTAGTTCATTAGTTTTTGGGATAAGACTTCGTTAAAGTAGAATTAGTGTATTCGTTTTTTGGGATAAAACTTCGATCGAGTAGAATTTTGTGACTTAGTGTTTGGGATGGAAGTGTCGGTCATGTAGCAACAGATTAACAAAGTCGACCTGCCTAATTTTTTTTAACATTGTCTCTCAACTCTTAAAAAACTAGCAGTAAATCTTTATTTAAATTTCTCCTTTCTTAGCCAAAAAAAATATTTTACTCGGATTACAGCCAAATCTAACCTGCCTAATAAAATCTTTTAAAAAATGTACTTCTTGAGATTTTGTGATGAATCGGTGAATATAGTTATTGGTTGTTTCAATCCATCTCACCTACTACACATGTAAGTAAAAATAAATGTTCTTCTTGTAATTTCTCTCTTCACATATTTCATTCGTCATGTCTGCCCGTACCTGTTTACAATGCCTCGCTATACAATTCTCTGTAAATAAAACCGTTACAGAGTTTATTACTGTATTTACTAATCAGCCAATGACATAAAAATTATTTAAATAACGATCGAGCGGGATAACACACAAGCCATAAATTATAAAATCATATCTTTGCAATGTATCTATCACGCTCGCACAGCACAACCTAGTGCCATAAACTTCAAACTTTTTTTTGCCATTTCAATTGCATAATGCAGTGACGTGCCTACATTCTAAGCGTGATGTGTAGTCAATCTTGCAAGTGAAATTTGACCCACTTCCCAGTCTCCGATTGAAATGAAATTTGTATAACATGTCTGGTTCTTGATTTACCCTATCTAAGAGTAGATCCCATATCATAGGAGTTATTGTGGATATTATAAATCTCGATTTTCTGACATCTGCCATATTAGATTAAAAATGGCAGCATTTAGGTAATCGTACATTGTCACGGGTATCAAATGTACGGGCAAATAACAGATTTTGTTAGCAACTACAACAAACATTTTTTTTGCCATTAATTATTACTCTGAGCGCTTCCAATAAGTGTTTATATTTACGCTGTGAACAACATTAAAATAGTTTAAATATGTAATAACAAAAACTTACAATTTAAGTGGATCTTATTAGCGTCTAGCTAATGGTACTTAATACTCTCCGGTGCTTATTCTGTTGTACCTAAATCAATTTGACAGGAGTAAAAGTATTGCCTTCCTTATTTGAGAAAGGAATAGCAAGACTTCTTAGTCCAGTCAAATCAGTGATTTTGTTAAACAGAATCTACCTTTTTCCACCCAGTGAGGGCGTGTTGGTATGAAATGCAGGCTTTTCGTTTAATGTAGGAGTAAATGGACACCGGTCCTTAGACGGCAGGCACTGACGTCACTGTCGAACGGAATCTTGGCATTTGACAAGAACATTACACGTAGTTGCATCATAATTATAACTTGACTGGATCATTAAATAAGTTACCTTTAAGTTAAAACAGGAGCCTAGGTATGCTGTCAACAAACCGCCACGCTGTTATGTTGTATATATATTCCTCTATAACGCTTATTCATGAAGACATAATTATCAATTATTAAGCAGTATGAAGAGCGATTAAGATATCCTCGTGCATTGGATGTGACGTGACTCGCAGATTGCGACAGCAGACGGTCAGCGATAGGGGTTGCAATTGTTGCGATTTATACAAAAAAAAACAAAAATCATTTATTCAGTTTAGGCCCTTTTCAATCCTTATAAAAAATCTCATGGTATTAAAAAAAATCACAAATATGTAAAAAACGCTATAACCACCAACTCTATCCATTTTCATAAAAATATTCCACTGTTATAATAAGGACTGTTACACTAAGCATTAATTAAAACAAATTGGTCGAATCATTCCGTGACGTTTCACAACCGGTCGCTGTCCACATGTCAATCGCACACGTAATGCCTCCTCCAAAACATCTGTTCTGCATCTTCAGGCATACTATCGGCTCCGCCTCAAAAATTGCAGGGTGCTACGTTTAGTTAGCTTTTTCTACAGATAATTGTAACAGGTGCGTCACTCTTCAAATAACTCGCTTGTAAGTAGAACATTGTCGGCAGAAGTGGATATTTTTCACCTCATAAAATAGCCTTAAGCGGAAAAAAAATCATTAAACACTCAACACAGTAGTAAAAATGTTACCGCTTTTAATTACACTGTAAGCGGAGAGGTATTCATTTGCAGCCTGGAGGTAATTTTAAAAAGCCATTAATTTTTTTTTATTCATTAGAACGGCCTTATTACTAGTCACCAATCGTAGAACCTTTCGTAGAACAGGGAAATGAACTCTAAATTAAATAGACAAAGTCGTTATTTAAGTCCACAAGGGCGGATCCGGGGTGGGTCATGGGGGTCATGACCCCCCTGAGCTAGGCCTCCATTCAAGTGCATGACGTCATTGAACACTCATACAACTCGTTTCGATAGAAAATAAAATTTATATTGATTTAAATTTAGATGTATAAAGTTTCTTTGTAATTCGATTTAATTTTTATTGTAATCGAATTGGATCCTGACTAGACTTCGACTATAATATGTAAATTAAATGTAAACTGACATCTTAATGAAAATTTTAATTAGATGTTTTATTTGAAAATATTAATTGCTGAGTTTCTTGCCACATTCTTCTCAGTAAGACCGACCTTCCGAATCCGTTGGTAGATTCTGACGGTTTGAAAGTACTTATCTGTAAAGTCTAGTCCCATAAAGATGATTTTGAGTTTGATGTTGAAAGCTAGATCCGCCCTTGTATGTACATCCAATCTATTCACAACAAAACACTAGCTGGCGTTAGCAGAATAGAAGATTGTGACGATACTTCTTTAGACGCGTTGGATTACATTGGTAAGTGTAAAAAAACTTATGAGTTCGCGTCACCGACACGCGACATGCTAATGTATCGTGTTTTTCTGAAGTTTTAAGATTTCACTTCTGTCGGCAGTCATCATAAACGCCATTTAATTTTCAATGCACTTAGCCGTACCTATACATTTGCTCGTTTCAGATTTCGTGCGATTTGTGTAAATTATTGATTATAATATATCTTCACGCATTCCCACAAGGGTCCCCGAAGGGATAGGCAGAGGTGTAACAACACCCATTTTCCACCGAAGACAATTTGGTGCCAACGTGACAGATGGTCAGTCCATCGCCGTCTCTTAGGCACTATTTTTCGAATTTCATCTCAGACGTATGCAGGTTTCCTCACGATGTTTTCCTTCGCCTAAAAGCTCGATTTATTATATTTAACTATACTATATAATTTAATTATACTAATTAAATTTTGGTAATGTAATAAATCGACTCATTATGTATTTTTATTGACAGGACAGAGTAAACTATTTACAAAATCAGAACTAACTATAAGAAACTAATTATTAATTCAACAAAATCCTATTTAATATTCAATACGGCGATGGCAAAAAAGGTGAATTTTTACAATTTACCAATTAAGAATTCATTTGAAATGGTTTTCACAACGATCTTAGCTATCTGTTGTGTCAGCTTAGCTAATAATATTTTACCTCGTGGATTTCTTATCATACTAACTGCGTCCCGTGGTTTCGATCGCGTTTTTCATTTATAATTAGAGATTGACATCATATTTCATACACTTTCGACAAATTCCTAGAATAAACATATTTATGAAATACAGCATTTTATTGTTATTATACTTAGGATTTCCTCTAAATACCACTAAGGTGGCACACAAACATACGGTCCACCTGATGGTAAGCAGTCACCGTAGCCTATAGCCGCTAGCAATACCAGGGGTATCACTACGGGGTGCCAACTTTGTTGATGATGAGGACTCACTATGCTAACAGCATTACTACTAGCCCAGCGTATCCTTATGGAGCACTGGCAAAATTACTTGCCGCAGAAACACATTACTACATCAAAGTAGTGCTTTTTCACTGCGGTCTTCTGTAAGGTGGAGGTACAGTCCCCAGTCGGGTGGCTCCAATATTAATGGGAAGCGGAGATCCCAATTCGCTCAATATCTCCTTTTTAGCTCATGATGTGATTAATCACTGTACTTAAGCTTAGAAAACCTCATTGGTACGGGCCGGGGTTTGAACCTGGGCCCATCGGATGTCGGCCCGTTGCTTCAACCACAATGCCACCACTTGATCATGTTAACGTTTGTAATATCATAATCACGGTATTGGCTCGTCAATTCTGTGATTAAAAAGTACCAATATAATCCGTGATTACGGTATTCCGGGATCCCGGAATAGCGTTACTGAAAGCCATAATTGCTATCAAAATCTTTCCCCTAACCTGCCAGCGTTAGCAGAGCTAGTGACTGGAAAAGCCCACCCGTCCGTCGGCTCGCGTGCCATTCGCAAGTAAATCAACCACCTCCGTGCCAGAATACCGGGCGTCTGATAAACGTATATATCTGAACGACGGCAATATCCGTCATTATCAAACTTAGTATAATTATTAATCGCCTGAACATGACTGTGTAGGTTGTTAAATTAAATTAGACGATTTTAAAGTAACTACGCTTCTGAATTATGTCTTCCAGTGCCGGCGTTGGGGGCGTGATGTAGCGACGACATAAGGCGCAAACTTAGAGGGACGTGTTTAAAAAAAAATTTGATTAGCTCCAACACTTTCTACGTCCGTGTCGTTGGCTCCGGGTAACGATAAAGGTAATATTCAATTCTTAATAAAGGTTCACATCTATATCTATACTTCTATATCTATACTTAAAATTATAAAGAGGAAAGATTTGTATTTTTGTATTTTTGTGGGTTTGTATTAAATAGGCTCCGAAACTACTGGACTGATTTCAAAAATTCTTTCACCGTTAGAAAGCTAAATTATCACTGAATAACATAAGGTTTATATATTATACTAGCTGCCCGCCCAGGCTTTGCACGGGTAGACAAAATAAATGTCTACCCGTGCGAGGCCGGGGCGGGCCGCTAGTTGGTTCATAAAAAAAAACACTTGATAATCATCTCAATAAGTGGGCGCCACAATATTCCTGCCGCCGGTACTGCGTTCTTATTTATACCGGTAGAGTGGCAAACAAGCATACGGCTCGCCTGATGGTAAGCGGTTACCGCAGCTAGGGACGCTGAACACCAGAGGTATAATTCGCGCGTTGCCGACCCTTCAGAAATCTTTTCGCGTTCATCAATACAGAAGCTGTCTGTTTAACGCTCCATACTGCGTACCTCGAAAGGGTCTTGGCTTGTTGATTTGTATGTGTGTCTTCCATTAATCAGATATAGTTCTTAGAAGACCCTTACGATGCTATAGTATAGCAGTTGCTTCCCTCGTCAGGCTAGCAACACGCTAGCGATACTCTCGTTGCCATTAGGTGGGGCATAAAGTTACCTAGAATGCTACTAATATACCATGTTCCAAAAAATGTGTAAAGCTTTAGTCCAGAGATAGAAACCCCGAGACTGACACGGATATATATATTCTACGATTTCTTCTTCTTCCTCACTATGGCGATCGATCTTCTTCGAGGACTATTATTGTCATAAATTTGACAAAGATATAATGTCAACTACTCTGCCTGGTTTCCACCAAAACTTCGCTTTACGATTTTTCTTAGTTAGACTTCTGTTTTTTTTTTTTTTAATTACTAAGGGTGTTCTAGCTCTGAGCTTCGGCTCTATTTATGGGACATCCTGTTTAATTGAATATTTAACATAATAATGAAATAAACATTTTTCTAACCTGCAAAAAATACAATTTAAATATTTTTAACAATGAAATAAATGATAGCGGTTGAATTATTTAATTATTTCCCAAAAATAATTATGTAATCTGTCTTCAAAATTACAAATAAAAAGCTCTTATTTCGAAGTCTTTATTCCAAATTAAAATAGAAATAATTTAAGCAATGGACCAGACTTTAATTAATTTGAACATGTGAATTGCATTCTAAAACTCTAACATAAATAAATGTATCTTTAGAATTTAACTCACACTTTCACAGCTGGTGCACACACACACATACACAATACTTACGTTCATCACTTCAACCCACTAAACTGAACAACGATTAGTGAAAGGAATTTTTACTTTATTCCTGGTGAATAAAGTTTTGTTTTCGACACAGTTTTGACAGTTCGTGTAGTAATTGCTTATTCAAAATTTGAAATGTATTTTTTTTTTGCATTTTAAGGAAGCTTGTATTGAGACAAGTTTTAAAAAATGCTCTTTTAACGTGAACCAATTTCATGGCAACACATAAATAATAACGTTTCGTAGTTTGCCAATATCATGTAGGTACTTATATGTATGAGAGAAACTACGGCAAAATCCTTCTAGACAGAGACAGGACATGGGCATTGGACATAGAATCCATTAAACTATACAGCTATATTTTTTTTGTAACAGTTTCGAAGTCATATTGGTGCCAATTCTCTTGTCTCTTGATTTGGGATCTCCCGTGGGCTTTCCTATTTAAATTGGAGCCGCCCGACTGAGGACTGCATCTGCACCTTACAGAAGACCGCAGCTAAATAACACTACTCTGATGTAGTTTTGTGTTTCTGCGGTAAGACAGGTTGCCAGTACTCCACAAGGAACGCTGCGCAAGTTATGCTGCTAGCACAGTGAGTCTTCCTCAACAACATGGTTGGCAACGCGTTAGTGCCGCTAGTTATCCTAATGTGACTGCTTACTGAAAGCACTGAGTTTCTTACGGGTTCTTCTCAGGTGGCTTTTTTTTTCAAACCGGTGGCCTTAACTGAATAATTTAGGTTTGATTTTTGAATGACCAACTATACTTTAGGTAGTTTGTTACGGATGAACAACAGTAATGACACAAATATCCCTATACATATACTAGGCCAATTCAATGTATTGTCATAGGATTAGAAAAGAAAGAAAAACTTTAATTACAACTAGCTTCCGCCCGCGACTTCGTCCGCGTTGAGCTTAAAATTCCAGAGGGATCTCTAAATCCAAGTTGTAAACTATACGTGTACCAAATTTCATAGAAATCCGTTGAGCCGTTTAAACGTGATTGAGCAACAAACATACATCCGTACATCCATACTGTCACATTTATAATATTAGTAGGATTAGTATAATTTCTGCACAGGAAAAAAGATTTGTAGTCCTCAACTGATGTCTTCTTCTTCTTCTTCCTAAGTATGGCAATCAATCCCTTCAGGGACTATTTTTGCCAGTGTCGAGTGTTAGAGAATTTTCATGTTGCAAAATTTCTCGTGTTTGCCGCATTAAAATGCCTAGTGTCATGCATTCTAACGCCCAATGGAGTTTCTGGAGACAACCCACGGCAGTAGCAGATCGTAACACGCCTTTAGATTAGAGGTAACCTATTGACCAAAATGATAAATCACTTAACCCAAAAGTCGTATTATGGCATTATTTCCAATGCTCCTATAAATCAGTCACTAAATGAAACTTTACTGCACATATCGACACCAAAAATACACATTAAAGATCACTATAACACAATTTACGACACACTGGAAAAAAATCTCAACCGCTCCGCCTGATTCCCGCCAAAAACTCCCCAACTGATGTCACTTAGAAATTGATAATAAAAACAAATGCTCGTTACTTTTATATTTAATTGGTGCCAATTCTGTTGTTCAAAATTACTAACCTTAACTAATTTGACAGGCCTAAAAATATTGCCATCCTTATTTAACCCCGCACGTGAGAAAGGGATAGTAAGACTTTTAGACCTGTCAAAGAAGTTAAGTTTAGTTATTTTGAACAACAGAATCGACACCAATTACTTTTTATTTGGTCTAATTATGCGTTCTGTGATTGTATTGTTGTGCTATCCTATTTATTCAACTCAGATATTACTAATTTACATTAGATACCGGTATTTCGTTCTACCAACACGACATTAGCGAAATTGTGGCAACCATGCACAAGCCATTCATTAAGAAGTCGAAGTTGAAGAAATCGCTTACGCGCACCGTGTTCATTCGTCGTATCTGACAAGAATAAATTAAATATGTGGAGGTGGCAATGCTACCGCTCGGAGGCGGTGGCAAGAGGTGGCGCTACCCCACCACTGGGATGTGCTCTGAATGCATTCTACGTTGCAGTTAATGGCGGCATTGTGAGATAGGCTTATCCATTCTTCACGAATCATTGTTTACTGAAATTCGTTTTTAATTTGATGATTGTGATGATGAGCCATGTTTCTCCCAGACTAAAATATAAAAAAAAGTTTAGATCCTTATAAGGCGCTTATGATACCTATAATATTTCACCACCGGTTCGGAAACAAAGTTACCTGAGAAAAATCGGCACGAAGCTCAGTGCTCTGTCTTCTTTCAGGTAACACACATGATCTAACAATGTTTAACAAAATTCTTCACACATAAGTATTTACAAAGATCAAAATGAGAGTTTCCATGTTGGTTTTGTCAAATTTATTAATTTGTTATTTCTACACTCAAAAATGCGCATGGACACATCAAATTCAATTAACGTTCATATAAATAAATAACGCGTAGAAAAAGAATAATATAAATATATAGGCCGGCCCCTGGTATGGGACGCTACTTGCGCCGTCCCGACTCCCGGGCTCTTCGACTGCGGCCGGTGCCGCTGCTGTACAACAGGAGAGCCTCAAACGCCGCAAATATGTGTGCCTCGGAAGAGGCCACATATTTGATGTTTTTGCGGTGGAGACCCTGAAGTCATATGGTCCAGAGGCTCATCTGCTGTACAAGGAGGTCTCACGACGATTGATTGAGGCCTCCGGTGACATGAAGGCTGGAACATATTTTGCGCAAAGGATCAGCATTGCCATACAGCGGGGCAATGCAACCAGCCTTCTTGGTACCCTCGTGACAACAATTTGGGACAAGTGTTTTAATTTTTTATATTAGTTTAGTCTTGTTTTCCTATAGATTTAGATTGTATTATTATTAACATATCCCATATATATACTTACATTAAATAAAAATATGAGTACATACTTCATATAGCCACAAAGCCTATGTTTTTTAGCTTTTAATTAGTGCTTAGAAATAATTATGAAATCCGTACATCGGATCCAAAGATTACCTAAACCAAAGAAAGAAGTAAATATATCTTATTAATAATATCACTATAGAATTATAGACTTCTATTAAAATCGAATAATATAAAACAAATACAAGATTTTATTACACCTACCGCCATCTATCGAATTTAATCAGCAACAGCTAATACAAATCTTTTCTCGTTATAATATTAGCAGAGACTAGTATAGATAATACAGGTCTCAAATACTCTATTTTTATATATCTTTTGCATGATTTCCCTTCTTTTATATACTTTTCACTTTACGTAATAGTCACTTAAAGACAGTTTACATCTGTAGTACGTTAATTATCATCGCCGTTACATATAAACAAGCCCTAAAAACGTTATCTTTCTATTCACCACAAAAAACAAATGAGGGTACTTAAAAAAAAGAACAATAGGTTTTACAATTACAAATGAGGGTACTTGACAAAAGAGCAATAGATTTGACTAGTTCGTTATTAGTACATTTGAATTGTATTAGTGCTCGTATTCTGATAATTTATTGGATAAATTATTATATTTTAATTAAAATGGACAGGTATACGTTTGGTACAAAAACTGTAAGTACATTCAACTAAAATTATTAATTTAGCAAATTATATATTTTCACAAATACACAGCTCAGATACGTCAAAATTGAGGCTCGTAGATAAAGTACGATTTCAATAGGTGACTGCAAAATTTTGTATAAATTTATAGAAAAACTATCTGTTTTACCCGCGACTGCGTCTGCATTTGTTTAAAGAAAAAAGTTTCCTATCTCCTTCCCCAGCATTTAATTTATCTCCTTGCCAATTTCCAATAGTTCAGCCGTTCAGTCGTGAAAAAGTCGTTCAGTCGGTGGTAATTTAGACCTTCATAAGTGCCTTATTAGGGTCTAAACTGAATAAATGAATTTGATTTTGAACAGGTAGCAAACAAATAAACAGAGTTACTTTCGCATTTATAATATTAAGTATGGATTGCAGATCTTATTGATTCGCCTGAGGTATACACAGATTTGAATGCCCTATAACTAACCTTCCTGCATACAGGTTAAAATATGTCTCATAATTGATGGACGTATGTAAGCGATTTTGGACATACTTTCGTGTGAGCCTTATATTACAAACCTTATGACTCCTTTAGTCATAGCAAAAAACATATCAGTAATTAATAATTTTACTCACAATGGGCCTTGGCGCGATTATAATATGTATGTAAAATGAAACAGTCTCTTTTTCCCCTAGGAATACCTTAAAAATAATATTCGGTTTGCTAAACATTAATCGATTGCAAGAATGTTAGATGAAAAAGTTTGAAATATTTTCACTACATATTAAATGTACTTACGTGGTAAAAATGATCGAAATAAAAAATCTCATCGTTTTAGAAAAACAGTAGATAATTACACCAAGCAATTTGCTATAACAAGTGTGAATATTTTGCTTTAACTCACAAGTTATTTGAGAAAAACTAGAGCTTCGACTCTTTTCTTGCGCAGAGAATGCTTAGCAATCCTTTGAGGGTCTCATGAAACCAGCGTCCAATCAGTCTAGCGTGGTCAGGTCCCCTACTGGCCATATGCTCGTGGGAACTCATTAGTGGCCAATGATATTACAAGTAAAAAGGTTTTAGTGGCCTTCGTTTTTAATTCACCTAACCATCAATATACTACTCTTCCAGTTATCTCACTGTTTAATTTTTTTACATGTTCAACAAGAAGGTTCTCAATATTTTTATTGTATCGAAAACAAGGTTAAAAAAATCTTGAATTTTTCGGAACTTTTTCAATCATTTGAATAATTCTCTAAAATCTATAAAATGTATAGTTGTGCTTATAATTCGTTTAAGGAACCACGAACACAAACCTGCGATCCAGCTTGCTTTATTTTTTGTAACTTTTATAAATAAACAACACCAGAAATGGATGATAAGTAATGAGCACACATTCTCACGGCAAAAATGCTTCCCCACATGACTGGTCAAATTCTGCGAAATTCAACTAGCTGAGTGCACAAATTCCTGGAAAACGGCCATCGGTCCGCGGAAAGTGCATTAACTAGCCCTTAATGTAATGCCATTATTCCTAGTATTCTGAGTGATGTTATGTGGAATACTAGTAATGTTTCGTAGTACTGCGCGTACTCCAATGTAAAAACACGGTGTGTTACAGTCGAATAGGCAGCGACCCCGCGTGGATAGGTTCGTGCCTCCGCGCTCCTCCTTGCACCAACTGCGCAGGCCTTGCAACCCCACTCAACATACAGACGATATATGGGTAAGCTACCAAAGCCCTGAACGTTTCTCTTATTCTTTCTTCTCTTGTCTTCTTCTTCTTGTTTACAGTTATGGCAACAAAAGCTTATTTAATTGTTACTTCTGCCAATGTCGTCTGTAGGATCATCCATAATTCATAGAGATTTGGTCCAAATCTGAAAGTGCCGGCCAACATATTTTTTTGTATTTTATGTAAGAGCTTGTCCGTCTGAGCATTTATTACTATGGCACCAAAGTTGGACATTACAGGACATTTCATTTGCTTTGGTTATTTTGAATTCTTATTTTCAACAAAAAATTATGAAAATTCAGATTTACGAACTCAACAAAAATTCAAAGTTTTACAGCTTTGGTGCCACAGTAATAATTTTTTAGACGAACAAGCTCTAACATAATAAACAAAAATATTGCGTTGACCGGCACTTTCAGACTTGGAACAAAATGGATGATGTCCTTTATTCATTTCAAATGCCTAGTGTCTTAAGGCTTTACCGTAACCTATAGATGCTTCCAATTACTACTCACTAGCGTGTTTCAAATATAATTGTTTAGAGAATTAAATGTTTTAGTCAGCATATGGTACCCTTACTGCACACCGTATCCCCGAGGTACTTACTCTGTAGGTTCTGTAACCCAAACTAACCGCAGAAACAAAACACTACATCAGCATAGTGTTATTAGACAGCGATCTTCTATAAGGCGGAGGTACAATCTCAATTGGATGGCTCCAATTTTTTTAACGTTGCTTTACGTAACCACCAGTGATACTAACCTCAGATTTTTTTATGATTACATGTCAAAACATGTCACTACTGACAGTCATACCAACGTATGACAGCTTTTCTGCAATCTGTGGGAGACATTTCAGGAAGCCGGGGAAGCTAGCACATATTATATACTCTGAGCTAGCACTATTTAATTTGACCAATGAGCGCGCGCGGTTGTACGGTTGGCCGACAGACATTAGGAACACATCTGATGCGTCTACTGTAAGACTTGCTTTGTTTTTTTTTTCAGTATAACAAATATTTGCAACGCAAGAAATATACGACACACTTAGATGAGGTATTTGGCTTGGAGCCGGCTCGGTGTCCGTACACCAAGGATCTGAACGATGAGTACTATGTACGTCCCTGGCCGTGTGTACCTCGGAAGAAGAGCTTCCTGTCCTCTGCCGACAGCATTCTGGACCTGCCTACATACAGCTACGCGGCTTGTAAGTCGCGGTACTCAAACTATTTTTCGAAAATTATGTTACACAGCGCTGCAGCGCCATCTGGATACAAACTAAGCAAACTTTACAAAAACTGTTTTCGATGTGTAATATCTTTGGTCTCGCTTCCTCTCTCTAACTCTGTGAATGTGTCATATAAAAATGAATCGCTGAATGTGTTGCTAAGCCCAAATTTCGAGAGCGGCTGAACTGATTTCGCTAATTCTTTTTTTAGAATATTCCTTGAAGTACGAGGATGGTTCCTCCGAGATAAAAAATTTAAAAAGTCTAAAAACGGTAGACAAAATATTTGATAAATGTCTACCCGTGCAAAGCCGGGGCGGACCGATAGTAATTGCTTGCGTCACGATTTTTAAATCGTCAGAAAGTCACAAGTCGTAGAAGCAACGGCCTGTCATGATGGGCCTAGGTTCAAACCCCGGCCTGTACCAATGAGTTTATCTAAGCTTAAGTACAGTGGCCGGCCTGTACCAATGAGTTTATCTAAGTACAGTGATTAACCACACCGTGAGGGGTATAAAAAAAGATGATAGTGATACCACAAATGTGAACTTTAGTTCCAGAACTGTTAGACTGGAGCAACGACAATATCCTGGTGGCAGCTCTCGGGAGGAACTACCACAAGTGGAGCTGGCGCTCGCAGAGCCTCATCAGCCAGGGACTGACCCAGCACGACATCCTGTGCTGCAAGTTTGATCCTAGAGGGGAACTGCTCATCGTAAGTAAGGGGATCAGTACGACATCCTGTGCTGCAAGTTTGATCCTAGAGGGGAACTGCTCATCGTAAGTAAGGGGATCAGTACGACACCCTGTGCTGCAAGTTGGATCCTAGAGGGGAACTGCTCATCGTAAGTAAGGGGATCAGTACGACATCCTGTGCTGCAAGTTTGATCCTGGAGGGGAACTGCTCATCGTAAGTAAGGGGATCAGTACGACATCCTGTGCTGCAAGTTTGATCCTAGAGGGGAACTGCTCATCGTAAGTAAGGGGATCAGTACGACATCCTGTGCTGCAAGTTTGATACTAGAGGGGAACTACTCATCGTAAGTAAGGGGATCAGTGACGTATTTATCATCAGAGCTGAGTCTAAGATGGCAGATTTTAGAGGGGGCAAATTTGAGGCCGATTTTTTTTTTGCGTATTCTATGTATTTCATGTGGAAATTGAACCAAATTGGTGGGTCATTATAATAATGTAGGAATTGATAATTGAAAGCTAAGGGTGGGTTATTTTTTATACCTGTGATCCCTCTAATGTTGCAAACAAGCATACGCCCCGCCTGGTGGTAAGTGGTTACCGTAGCCCATTAACAGCTTATACTTGGAAAATGTGTAAATTCGCTGCGGATAGGAATGTTTTTTTTTTTCTAGTAGCTACTTCTCACTTAGTAAATAGCACTTACACGTAGTGCCTGTGCTAGGGGGGCTCGGGATGGGGCGACGGCTTGGGGAGCCAAATTTGGAAGGGTGCCTAAAGAAAAAAAAATGTAAAAAGAAGCTACAAAACTTTCTACTGCCGTGTCGTTGGTTCTGGGTGACGCAAAAGGAAAGATTACATTCTTATTATACGTTCACATAGGTTACGAAAAAATATACTTGATACCTATTAATTTCCTTAAGCGGCCGCCATAATATTCTTGCCCAGGGCGTCAGTGGCCGTAACGTCTGTACTGATAATACGGAAAGTCCAAGTACGGCACATGACGTGTGTGTGCTCATAAAATTATGAATTGATCAATGTTAGATCAGG
Source organism: Falcaria lacertinaria (assembly GCA_951449985.1). Classification (NCBI taxonomy): domain Eukaryota; kingdom Metazoa; phylum Arthropoda; class Insecta; order Lepidoptera; family Drepanidae; genus Falcaria; species Falcaria lacertinaria. Next base: position 1,790,331 of record OX602119.1, on the reverse strand, counting down.
AAAAATATTATACTTCATGAAGCATGTTTGCAGAATGCCTCGGATACTCGTACTACGTGGGCTAACATATCTATTCTTTCCTTTTTTTTATACCACTTAGGTATAAGCGGTCACCTTTTTTTTCCATAAAGGTGGCAAACAAGTAAGAGGCCCGCCTGCTGGTAAGCGGTTACCGTAGCCTATGGACGCTTGCAACACCAGAGGTATCACTCGCGCGTTGCCGACCCTAATGGCAAGCAGTCCCTGTAGCGTATAAATCTCGCCGTTCATATTGCAGTTGGGTACGGACATGAAGTCAGTGGAGATCCACGACAATGGCCGCAGCAAGTACCTGACCGGAGCCTTCTGCCGCTGCACCAAGGTCGACGAGGAGTTCTGCTCCATCACCGCCGTCGACTGGAGCCCTACTGGCAACTCCTTTGTGACGTACGTTGACCAAACATAAGCCGTTACTTTTATCAACAATTCAGTTGAAGCGAAAATTTTGTCCCCTTTTTTACGAAAATTACACGAACGAAGGAGTATTAAATTTGGCACAGTTACGTTACACACCCACGCGTGGGCAAGGTGACCTACCTTCCCCACGTGTGGGTGTGTGTGTAATGAGTATATGTACGCTACAGGGCGTAGTTTTAATTGGCGTCTCTTCGTTGTTCGCAAAAATCGATATACCCATAATAATTCATCTGAGATCATCACATAACAGTATGCCTAGCGATATCTACAAGGTCCTTGCGTTCGCTAGGTGTCTAACGCTAGCACTCGAATTCGTATGTCAAAAGTGCCTCTTGGTTACCATTTCTATGTACATTAACGTATCACTCTGACCTAAAAAATACTACGAAACGGATCACTATTCAGTACGGCACCGGAATAGTTTTATTTAACAGATACTTTTTATTCAAATTCGAATCCTGTATTTCTCATGTCTAATATCCACATGTGTGTTTCGTTTCTACGAATAGATTCATTGAACATTTGGCAAGCAATTTCAAATTCTATACGTTCAATCAAATTACATGTCGAAAGCGAATTTCAATCTCATACATTGAGTTTTCTATTCTATTCTATGCTGGTACTGTAGCGAAAGCGTGAGCTGATTTCAGTACTTTACAGCGGGTGTCTTCGAGGCGTCATCTCCTCTTTCGGGCGCAATGGAGATAAGATCAACTGTCGCAGACCTTACAAGGAGCCGGTGATCCTGGTACGAGTGTCACCAGACGCTCGCTACGTAGCAGCGGTCTCCGTAAATGGCTCTGCCGTCCTTCTTCTATCGTGGCCGGACCTTGAACTTTGCTTGACCCTCGATGCTGACTGGACGACAAAGGTTAGATACTTTGTTTGTCTACATGGTATTAAAATTATTTTTTTATCAAGTTTTTATTAGTTATTAATAAAAAACTGTTTTGCTCATCAAGCCGTTTTATTTGATACCAATATCATGTGGAAAATGTGGTAATGGTCAAGTCAATTTTGTGACATCCGCCATATTGGATAAAATTTGTGTCATTTAAATAATCGTGCATTATCACGGCAACCAAACGTGTGTGCCAAATCCCAGGTTAATCACACTAGGAAGTGGGTCAAATTTAACTTGCAAGATTTTACTACACACATACACAGTCACACACACACTGTCCATTAATATCCTGACACGAAAAAAATATCAAAATGGGTGTTTCACTCTCCGCTTGCACACATCCTTTGCTTTTTCTAAATTTCTTCATACTTCTATTCGCTAACAATTAAGTTTTTTTAATATCTTTTTTTTACCTGCCTAATCATATTTCAGACGATAGCATGGCACCCGTGGCGTAGCGCACTGCTCGGCGTCGGCGCAGTGATGACGGACCTCTCAGCAAAGATCGCCTTCTGGGACACTCCATCTGCCAGGGTCAGGGAAGCGACCATCGGCCGGGAGCGGTACAGCTTAGACGCAATGCTGTTCAGCCACAAAACTGGCGAACTGGTGCTCAGTCTATGGAATTTGAGTAAGTTGCTGGGCTTTATAAAAGCTGTGAAGAGATTTTTGTTGAGTCGACAATACGCGAGTGATACCCCTGGTGCTGTAAACGTCCAGAGGTCAAGCACTTATCATTAGTACGTATTTAAATATTTACCAAATCAAATCACACAGCAGTGTTCTTCTTGAAGGGTGTGAAGAGATTTTTAAAGGGTCGGCAACGCGCGAGTGATACCCCTGGTGTTGCAAGCGTCCATGGGCTACGGTGACCGCTTACCATCAGGTGGGCCGTATGCCACCTTAGCAGTATAAAAAAAGTGTGTTTAAAGTCACGTAGTAAACGAAGCCGACATCATTTTTATTTCTTTGTGTAATTATTATATATTTTTATTTAATTACATTAACATCGTATTTTTAAACCAAAGACAGGGAAAGTACGAACTCAAAGTCGTGCTCTCAGCTAGTGGTGATGAGCGACCCTGACACAGTGGTGGACAAGTGGGGCGAGGGGCGGACCGGGCTGGACCGGGTGCGGACTATGGTCTTCAGTCCTGATGGAACCAAACTTGGTAATTACATACAGACTACACAACAAACATCGTCACTACATATGCCCTCGTGGCGGCGACTAGTTGGTTTTTTTCTCACAGGACTGTATTGTATAATTCGCAAATATATAAATACTAGCGACCCGCCCCGGCTTCGCACGGCCAGCATTAGCCATATAAGTTAAATACCTACAAAACACAAATTAATTATAATAACCTTCCTCTTGAATCACTCTATCTATTAAAAAAAAACATCAAAATCCGTTGCGTAGTTTCAAAGATTTAAGCATACATAGGGACAGACAGACAGACAGACAGAAACGGGAAGCGACTCTGATTTATACTATGAAGTGATAGTGAGTCTTGCTGTAACCCGCAACTTCGTCTGCATTTTTTAAAAGACAAAAGTCCTTTCCCAGATTATAATATAATCTACCTCCTTGTAAATTTTGATTACGATCCGCTGAGCCGTTTAATCGAGAGAGACTTTCGCATTTATAATATTTGCATGAATAATTCCAGCGACAGCGACGTCTGAAGAAGACCTAATCATCTGGAACTTCCTGCCGGAAGACAAGGAGAGGTCCAAAGGCAAGAGGCACTGCGCCCTTCCCGTGTTCCTAGACGTAACTACAGACGGATTCTCTATCAGATGAGTTCATTATTATCATGTGATTATCATATATTTTGTTATGCTGGATGTAATACTGTTTCATTATATGTGAAAATAATTTATCCTTGATTATAAGTAATATTGTTATTAATATGTTTTATTTACTTGTGCGTGACGAAGTTATGGACTGGCCTCGCGTTTCTTTAAACGATTCCACACAATTACTTTTTCGGGCTAGACATTTTGAATAAAATCCAAATCTGAAAGTGCCGGACAACGCTTTTTTTATATTCTGCTAGAGCTTGCCCGTTCGAACGTTTTTTACTGTGGTACCAAACCTGTAGGACCATTGTACGTAGTTGATTTTATTTGAGTTCGAAAATAAATAAATAAACAACTGCACGTCTCAGTTTCTGGGAGGGACCACGCGGAGGTGTGACTCGGAATTGGAATGATCAGCGTTTACCAAGCTTTCCCTTCCCCTACCCAATTAAACATGGATGATGTCCTCTCACGAATTGAATTTGTGAAGTTAAACGTCGGATAAATACGGAACCACCCAAGAAAATAAATAATATTCTACAGACAGAACACAACTTTATGCCTTCAAAGCGTGAATACCTAGGTAAATATGATGTACATTTTATTTGCAATGTTTAAGAGCAGCGGGTAACTGTCTACGCCGTGCCTAAGCTGATTTACCGACCGATAGAATACCTATACGGAATGACTGCGATTTATGACCACATGTGTGAATATGTTGGACGCTGAGAAATTTGAACATGATCGTGACCAAACCTACTCTCCTAACAAATATAATAATGCGAATGTGAGTTTGTATGTTTGTAACGCTTTCACGCATTAACTTCTTAATCGATCATCATGAAAGTGCACACACGTTGCCAGGGCTACAACAATATAAATAGGTTCCTTTAACGAGAAATTTTACGGTTTTTTGTTGCTCAATCACACTAAAACGTATTTACATAAATTTTGTATCGAGATGCTTACAAACAAGAGAAGTATACTGTTGTTTTTATACCACAAACTTTGTGGCAAACGAGCATACGGCCCACCTGATGGTAAGCGTTTACCGTAGCCCATGGATGCTTGCAACACTAGGGGTATCACTCGCGCGTTGCCGACCCTGGCTACATTTAATCGTAGAAAGTAAAAGCATTCCTACGGATTTCAAAATAAATGATTGTTTTTGCGGGCGGAGAAGGCTAGTTGGTATAAATATATATTATATACTTTTATGTGGAACGGATGAATATAAGATATACATATAATGGTAAGACAAGCAATATCTTATATATCTTCACGCCTTCCCACAACACCAACGATGATAATTTGGTGGCATCGTGACAGATGGTGACTCCGTCGCCTTCTCTTACGCACTACACACGTCCTTGAATGTTCTCACAGCAGTATGCAGGTTTCCTCACGAGGTTTTGCCTCACCGTAAAGTTCGTGGTGGGATTTATCACTGCACTTAAGTTATGAGAACTCATTGGTATAGACCGATAGGATTGAAATTTGCGTCAGTAGAATAGCCAAGCAACGCTTCATACCACAAGGCCACCACGGCTAATTTGAGACCAGCAATTCAAGTAAATTCTTTCGAAAATCATGTTCTATTAAAAAAAATACATGTAATATATGTATTGCCTCCTTTATGGGAATGCTGATTCTTTGGACAAAATGTGTTTCAGCATTCTTTCCACCAGAGGCCTCAATCAATCCGCGTGATTCTGAATAAAGGCTAGTTGAAGTTATAATTGTACTTTCAAGTCGGAAATCTCCAATCTTGAACGGAAAATCCTGTTGTATTGACCTCGAAGTAATCTGGAATGCTTGGACTCACACAATGAAGGAATAAATTAGTCATAGTTAAGTAAACGGTCACCAACGACGTACAAGACGCAGTGAACTGAATCAGCTGTATGTATGTTTGGCCTAACTAGTGTAATGAGACGGACAAATGTTAAATCGAATATAAAGGGGGAGGGTGCACGATATTTAATAGTAGAAGATTCTTTATACATAACGCATTAAGTAAGAGACATACATGTCATTAAGCTGAATCTCTTTCGGTGTAATGCAGTTAATTGTGTAGATTCTGTTGTACAAAATCACTAAATTAACTAATTTAACAGGACTTAAGTATTGACATCCTTATTTAACGCTGCACATGAGAAAGGGATAGCAAGACTTTTGGACCTGTCAAATTAGTTTAGTTTAATGATATCGCACAACAGAATAGCACCAGTATATGTATCAATCAAGTCCCTTTAATTGAATGAAACAATTCGACAGCTATTTAAATTTTATATTTGGAATTGAAAAAACAAACTCGTTCAGCCGTATCGACAATTTCAAATTAATTTCCCGATAAACTGATATTTATCTGTCAAAGTAGAACAAAGAACATCTTATTCCGTCAACTGAATAGGTCCGACCGTCCGACCTTATGGTTATAGCCCTAAATTGTGGGTCCCGCGATCGGGGGCGGGGACCAATCACGGATCACCGAACCATTGCCCGTGATACCAAATATATCGTTCTTTGGAAAGGGTGTGGTGTAAGTTCAAGAGAGAAGCGATTGTGTTGACGTTTTCCCAAAAGGGTGCTCGGAAGCAAAACAAAACTAAATGTTTACGAAATAAACAGTAAAGTATATATAATAATGCTATATATGGACAGAATACGACTTTTGGGTTAAGTGATTTATCATTTTGGTCTATAGGTTACCTCTGACCTAAGGGCGTGTTACGATCTGCTACTGCCGTGGATTGTCTCCAGAAACTCCAATAAGCAGTAGAATGCATGACACTGGGCATTTTAATGCGGCAAACACGAAACATTTTGCCACATGAAAATTATCTAATACTCGACACTGGCAAAAATAGTCCCTGAAGGGTCTGATTGCCATTCTTAGGAAGAAGAAATACAATATTTTAGCAGTTAGTAAAAGAGCATTTTTTATAACTGGCTTAGCATTTTTCCAATTTGCTGAGTTATTTCGTATGTCGGAGTCGTGAGAAAATCCAAATTTCACCAAATATCTCTGACAACTGTTGGCGACAACAAATACTGCTTGGAATTATTTTGGCTTTTATATTACCTATTTCAAAATTATTCGTGTCATACAGTGGTGTCATATTAATCTCTTATTTTTGCTTTTAATCGTAAGCGGCTATTTATTTATAATTGAAAGCTGTACAGGTACACAGTTCTTTTAAGTATCATGTTTTGTATCGTCACATCATATCCTTACCTTGTCGCTCATTCTTTTCAAATGCGTCAAAAGGGGACTGTTTGCGCGTAAGCGAGCTTAGTCGTTATTCTGAGGGCTGCGCCTCTTAAATTAAATTCTATATTCAAATCACTTAGATATAGCTGCCAGCTTGTATCTTGTTCCTTACCTCTGCGCTTTGATAAATAATTGGGAATAATTCTATATTCCGTTAACGGGTTAACGAAATTGATATTGCGTTCGTTTAGCTAAATATTTATTAATCATTTATTTATTTATTTATCAACCATATAATATCTTTACAGGATAGCACAATACCATGTTTACATAAGACTTTTAAAACTTTCGACAGCGTTTAACTGTTGAAATCCGTTTTGACATTAGATATGGCTAACTTAATTCTAATGAAGCATTTTATTTTCATCTTCATTATGCATTCAATTCATCATAAGATATAGTTTTCTCCTAGTGATAAACTACGTGTTTTTTCTTCTTTTTCTATTCAATGTCTAACCCTAGCAAAAACTCTTTGTTTCGTGCCAACTAACAGGATACAGCTTTGATAAAGTATCGAATTATTTATGCAAGGCAAGGTGATGGCATTTTCGAGAAGTTTTTCTCCATTAATTGCATACCGCAACAGTTAAGTAGTATAAAAAAAGGCAAATTATTGCGATCGCAAATTAATATAAAGAGTTGTTATCAAACGCCCGTTTCTTCTTGACGTCATAACGCTTTTATAATGCCAGGAGCTGCACCCTGCGCTTTCACCCTTAGGTGCTTAGAATAACTACCTAATAGACGTAGTTTATTATGTAATATTACACACGGTGCTGCTCGCCTAGCATGAACTTGGCGTGACACGCTACCGCGTGTCTAGATCTACTCTGAGCTATTAGAAACCGGGTATACTTGCTAAATATAAGCCGTTCAATTGGTGCCAGATCTGGCACCGTACGACGCTCCTCTGAGTCAGGTGGTAGTCCGATGAGCTCCCAAAAAAAATCTAAGCTAAGGGGATGAATTTACAAACATCCTTCTCTAGTGCTTATCTACGTTTTTATGACTCTTTACGGGACAGAAGTGCTGTACAAATGTAAGCTGATGGCTCATAGTGTCAGGATGAGATAAGAAATTCGTGTGCATGTTTCTACTATCCATCGGGAAATTGGGAACCACACAATTTTCAGGGATAAAAAGTATCCTATTTGTTAATCCAGCTTATAAGCTATCTCCATTCCAAATTTCATGCGAATCCATTCAGCCGTAAAGGCGTAAAGAAAAAACAAACACAAACTTTCGAATTTATAATGTTAGTGCGATAATAGAAAAGAATCGCAATGTTGGATGTCGAGCGTGTTAAAGGCTGTGCAATTAGATACACGAGCTTGCTCACGCGCATTATCATTTGCATCGACGTCCGGGAATAACAATAAAATTTTAGTTTTCCCGAGAGAACGCTTCGGGCACTGGCGGATACTGCGATATTGCTCTCGAGACGTTGTTCATGTACTATTGCTGGACTAAGGGTTATTGCTTGAATCTCAAACTATCCTACTAATATTATAAATGCGAGATTTTGTGAGTATGGATAGATGGAAAGAGTTACAAAGATCCATCCAGGATCTTTGTAACTCTTTCACGCAAAAACTACTCAAAGGATTTAGTTGAAATTTGGAACACAAATAATTTATAACCTTGATTTAACACACTTTTTTCCCGGGAAAATTTTAGGTTCTTCTGATATTCTAAGCTCAACGTGGACGTAGTCGCGAGAAGCTAGTGAATTAGTAATTTTACAATTTAGGCTCAAATACTTGAGACGATATGGGGCTTGTGATATAATGCATTGCTTGCTTCTAGTCACGCCAGTTCGAATCCCACCGGTCTGTACCAATGATTTTTCTAACTTGAGTACCGTGATTAGTCATATCAAGTTATTTTCCAGCAATAACCTTTCATATATGCGGCAACTGATTTATATATATATAGACAAAGTATATAATATACGAATGCTATTATGTACTATAATTCAATCATTAAAATATGTTTATCATATAACTATTAAAACTCGTTAAATAATTCATAGTCTTTATTATAAGCCCGTAAACAACGGATTATTTACAATGAACGAGTGGGACGGCTGTCGTTGGCTGCGCACGCGCCGGAAGGCGGGGCACTTAACCTTTGACTGCGAGTCGGAGGCTCTGCAGCACTTCACGCTTCATATTTTACCTATTTTATTAGATTCGAGTGATGCTTACACATACTGAACATTGCTTGTCATAAAATGTGTTTGTAAGTGTGAAATAATCGTGGGCTTTTTGAATGTAGTATAATCCTTCTACGGATTAAGCGTTATGGCTTAAGGATACAGTAGAAAAAGCTTTTCAGCTGTGTTGTCCGGTCCGACCAGGGTGTTATTAGTAAAATGTCACGCATATGCACTGTTATAGCGGTAATAATAATTGGGGGCGAGATATGCATGGAGTATTATTATAAAGTATTATATTAAATAGCTAACTATCAGTAGGACTAAGGTAATAAAGTTGAAAGTTGTGCGACTGATTTGAGAGTAAAATGCTTAGAAAGAGTGAGGTTTGAGTTGGTCGTGCACCTTACATGCTCAGCGCGGACATAAGTACGGCTCACGATCTGTCCTTGCAATACCTTCGTAATTGACGTTAGCCACCCAGTCCGCGGGAACCGGTGAGCAAAAGTGGCTAACTCAGAAAGTTGATATTTTTGTTTACAAAAAATAAAAAATGTGACATTCTAGCGAGCTTTGTAAGGATTTGTTGTTGTTGAAAAAGTTCAACAAAAATCTAAATATACTACGTAAATACTTATACGCTACGTAAATTAACAATTATAAAATAAATGTTTACTATTACTAACAAAAAAATTCGATGTCGATGATTATCCCTCTACATATCAAGATATTTACTTAATTATAAAGTTTACAAGAATCATATTCGACTAAAAATCTGTAGCCCTGCGCAGTCGCCAAATTGCACAAGAAATATCATAATAATTTAATATCGACACATTATACTTATATCATTTCTCTCCCCAGTACCGGCGGGCAGCGCGCCCTATAACTCAACGGCCGGTGACTTCCCTATGATAATTTAATTGTTGTGCGTGCGCAAGATGTATTTATAGGATGTATTTACAGCGACCGATATTGGAGCTTAGGAAACCTGAGATGGGACTTAGCCTTAAGCGAATTACAAACAGACTTTAACAATTGGTTGCATATAACTCCAAAGATGTTTTGTAGCCAGACCGTCGTACTTGTACACGATTAAGCCTTAATCTGCATCTATATATAAAAAAGGATCCCTATTTCCTTTGGTCACGGCATTTAGCGTGAAAGGCTAAATTGATTTCACCAATTGTTGTGTTTGTTTAAAAGAAAAAAAAACAAACATTTCGGGATAAACTAAAGGTCCTTTTTCTATGGAGTATTTGACATATGGGACATAGCCAAGACAGGACAACGCCTGTCGGGAGAGCTAGTTTGAAAATAAATATTGATAAAAACGACTTCCTGGGGAATTTAATAAAATATTGTATTCAAAATATCTACTAACGAATATAGAGGTGAGGTTGAAAAAATTAACACCCAATACTTAGGGAACGTTTAAATCCGCCACTATCACTGCTCGAATCAAGCATACAGCTTGGACTCGCCTATACTGTCACTACACAATTGGAAGATAACTAAATCGCACAAGATAATTGATAGTTTATTTGTTAAACTAGACATAATATATAAAGATTCATATTATTATAAAAACAAGTAGTTTTATAACATTACTTAACTACCAAAGAAATGCATGAGGGCTCACGGTAACTGCTTACCATCCAGCGGTCTTATGGTGGTTAAAAAGACATTATTGCCATGTCTAATATTCGCAAAGGTCTACCGTACAAGAAAACAAAGCTCGTCGTCTAGTCTGGCATCATATGAACTTCAATTCAAGGTTGCCACACTCTATTTTTAATTAAAAAAATATTCTGTGCATTCATAGTAAGTTGACTCATTTGGATGTTGGGAATTAATAACCTTCTTGGGTAGGCAGCAGTAGGCTATGGCCATTTGCATTTTTTATTGCCTTTTGTATAAAAATACAATAGAAACGTTTATAGATGTCATTGAAAAGGAGTATTTTTTTTAATACCACTAATTTGGCACACAAGCATACGGCCCACCTGATGGTAAGCAGTCACTGTAGCCAATAGCCGCTAGCAATACCACGGGTATCACTAACGGGTTGACAAGCACGTTGTTGATGAGGATTCACTGCGGTCTTCTGTAAGGCGGAGGTACAGTCCCCAGTTGATTTAACCACAAGGCCACCACGGCTTGTGGCATATTCTACCCAAGTTTTTATGCCCGGAAAAACTACGAATACCCGGGGATTTTTAGTACCCTAAATCCAAACAGAGTAAATCAGTTACAGCTAGTTATAATAATATTAACAACAGAACGATTTGCCCTTCGTAAAATCTAAGATGACAGCCCTGGTGCATCCATGCGCGGCATTTCAAAGAAGGCTCTAAGATCTCGCCGACTATCGGGCTATATCGTGTGTTCCCAACTGTTTCTGCTATATCATACCGGTATCTGTTCGGTAATGATATGTGATTGACCATTACTATGTACTACTATTTGTACAAGTATAGTTTTTCAGGGTTCCGTTCCCGATGGGTAACCAACGAATCCCTATTAATAAGACCTCTCTGTCCGTCTGTCTGTAAGCGGGCTGTATCTCATGATCCGTAATAGGCAGGCAGTTAAAAGTTTCAAGCCCTCTCGTTTGATATCCAAATCATAGGGATTAAAGTGGAAACGATAAATCTTCATGTGATGTCCGCCATATTGGATTAAAAATGTTACCTTAAGCCGCTCGTTGGATTTTATTTAACGTACGTGGTCTAATTTCATTTCCAATTTCATTCGTACTTAATATAGAAATGTGATAAATGAGCTTTTTTTTAACAAAATGTAAAATACTTACAAACCTAAGGGGATAGGTACATTGCAAGTACATACAATGAAATAGGTATAGATACCAAAATATGTCAAAAAATATACAACTCAAATGGCACATAAGCATACGGCCCACCTGATGGTAAGCAGTCACCGTAGCCTATAGCCGCTAGCAATACCAGGGATATGACTATCAGGTTGCCAACCCTGTTGTTTATGAGGAATCACTGTGCTAGCAGCATTACTACTAACCCAGCGTAACCTCGTGGAGCACTGGCAATGGCAACTATACTTTATTTCACTGCGGTCTTCTGTAAGGTGGAGGTACAGACCCCAGTCGGGTGGCTCCAATATTCATGGGAAAACCCACGAGAGATCCCAATTTTATTCGCCTTACCTCTTTTTTTAGCTCATGGTGTGATTAATCACTGTACTTAAGCTTAGAAAAACTCATTGGTACAGGCCGGGATTCGAACGTGGGCCCATCAGATGACAGACCGTTGCTTCAACCACAAGGCCACCGCGGCTTCAAATATAGATAAATTAATTGAAAAATACATCGTAGTGAATAACATTGAATGCAAACAAATCAACTCACACAGTGGGCCTTAATAAAGCACTCGCTTTGAAAGTGTTCGGAAACAGATGCGAGGCTACTAGCCCCCTACTAAGTCAACAAGATGGGAGCAGCTCTTAGAAACTGCCTTAATAGATTACCCCACGTCCTTGCCTCCGCCCTTTATGTACAGACAGACGAATAATCCTACATTCTATCTATATCTTCCAAGCCTTGTTCTTGTACTAGCTGACTCGACAGGCGATGTCCTGTCTTAGCTATGCATTCATATGTCAAATACACCATAGCAAAAAAAGACCTTTAGTTTATCGCGAAATTAAAAAGGTTTCGGTTATTTTTACAATTATTCTTTTCCTAAGAACCTTCTCCTGACAATAACTGACACAAAAAAAAAGAATTAACTAAATCGGTCCAGCCGTTCACATGTGATGCCGTGACCCAGGAAAATAGGGATTCATTTTTATATATAGAGTACTTTACGATTACCAATTTTATTTGCGCTCCAAAACACGCCACCCATAGACTACGAAAGCAACGCGACAGCAAACACGGCTTAGTAATACAAAGTTGTTTTTGCTGATGCGCCACGCTCACAATGTAGGCACGATGTGTATTTGAAGTGCAGATACATTTTGTAACCGCTATTAAATTTAACTGAGATAAGGTTTTTTTTACACCACTAAGGTAAGCAGTCACCGTAGCCTATAGCTGCTACGAATATCAGGGGTATCACTAACGCGTTGCCAACCATGTTGTTGTTGAGGACTCACTGTGCTAGCAGCATTACTACTAGCGCAGCGTATCCTCGAGGAGCACTGGCAACCTTAACCGAAATCAATAAGTCATCGATTTTAATTCGGTTTATACCCTAATATGGCACTTATGAAGGTCTAAATTACCACCGGTTCGGGAAAAGGCAACTGAGACTAGCACAGTGAGTCCTCATCAACAACATGGTTGTTAGCCCGTTAGTGATACCCCTGGTACTGCTAGCGGCTATAGGCTACGGTGACTGCTTATCATCAGGCGATCCGTATGCTTGTGTGCCACCTTAGTGGAATAAAAAGAAAAGAAAAAAAGAGAAGAAATAAGAAACTCAGTGCTCTGTCTTTTTTACTTACATACGTCTGTCCTTATTTAATTATCCTTCCAATGTATATTTACACTCGACACCAAGCCATGCATAACCAGCACCTTCCTTACTCAGATTCCATCCATTCAAACATTGTGATGCCTGCACTCGCGCCCTGTATTTATCACGGCCCTTTGTGCGAAGCTACACGCGGTGTTCCTATGTTGTGAGTTAGTAACGCATTCACCACCAAATCTTAATAGCACTATGAAGTGTTTATCTAAGAGGAAGTTTGAAGCTTGGTTCTATAAGCTCCGAGTAGAGTTTTGTATGGAGAATAGTTTTTCCTTGCACAGTACCGGTAATGTAACTAGTTATGTACGAAGAAAAAATAATTCCTTGTACATTACCCGGTTATGTACGAAGAATATTTTTTCCTTGTACACTGCCGGTAATGTAACTTGGTAATGTACGAGGAACAAGCGGATAATATGTACACTATAAGTAAAATACAGTTATGTGGCACATTTTTCCAAACTTGTTGTTATACTTACAAGTTGAAAATTGACAAGTATTTGAATTTTGAATTTGAATCTTCATCTTGTAGGCCTACGGTGACCGCTTACCATCAGATGGGTTGTTCGATTGTTTGACATCTTTGTAGTAGAATGACCATTCGGTATTTATAACCACATTCCCAAAATATGTTCACATTTGTAAACATATTTTGGGAATAAAAGGGAGAGGTAGGGCGATTTGGGATTTTCCGTGGGTTTTCCCATTTAAATTGGAGCCGCCCGACTAGGGACTGTACCTCCGCCTTACAGAAGACCGCAGTGAAATAACACTACTTGATGTAGTGTTGTGTTTCTGCGGTAAGTAAGGTTGCCAGTCCACGAGGATACGCTGGGCTAGTAGTAATGCTGCTAGCACAGTGGGTTCTCATCAACAACATGGTTGGCAACCCGTTAGTGATACCCCTGGTATTGCTAGCGGGTATAGGCTACGGTGACTGCTTACCATCAGGTAGGCCGTATGCTTGTGTGCCACCTTAGTGGAATAAAAACAAAAAAACGTGGGTGAAGCCAGTGGATGCACGGGTCACGACCCGTCTTTACATTTTACATGCATTTGTATATAAATGTTTGCATATAATACCCCTAAAGTTGCAAGACTTACAAGCATCCACAGACTACGGTAAGCGTTTACCATCAGCCAGGGCCTTCGCTTGTTCGCCACTTTATACAAGTATAACTATAAAAACGTATCTTCATTTCAGTTACCAAAACAACACTGCGTAGAATGAAAACATAGTCTCTCCTTAAATAAGCCCACCGTTTAACTAAGCGTCCGAAGCTGCAGGCAAAACTAGTGTTGTAGAATTATTGAATTATTCAAGCTATTTATAATCGCCCATCTTTAGTCAGTCTTTGTCCAGCATTCAATATTTCAATCTGATTGATACGTGTGCTCGGTCGCTGCGCCCGCGCCGGTCCGTCTGCGGAATTGCTTCCTTCAGATATAGTGTTTGTTCAATTGGATTATATTTATTTATAACTATCTTTTTCTCCGCTACTTTCGTCCGTGTACCAATAAAATATATAGTCTATGATACTCAGTGATAATAATAAATAAAAATCTTTATTATTATTACAGTATACACTAGCGATCCTTCCGGCTTCGCACGGATAGCCGTGCATACATATATGCCTATATTCGTTATAAATAACCTTAATGAACTTTACACCTAAACCTTCCTCATGAATGACTCCGTTTGTGAAAACCGTATGAAAATGCGTTTAAAAGTTTTCGAATTTATCGTTCACATAGACAAACAGACGCAGTAGGGGATTTTGTCTTATAATAATTGTAATGAATTAAACGGTCTTTCAAAATTGTTTTAATGAAATATGTCGGCAACTATACGACGGAAAATCGATACCCTTGGTTACTTTACTGGGATTGTTCTCAGTATTTCCTTTGACAATTCCTTAAATGGAACTGTTGAAATTTATTGGTCTCTCTAGTGCCTTCAACGGAATTAAAGGAACTACTGAAACTCCCAAGTACCTTATTTTTTTCCTGGGGAACTACTGAGCCTTTATAAAAACTTTCGTCTTTTGGAAGTTTTTTGTTTAAATCGAATCTTGCAAGCTGAATTAGAACCATTCCCACTTATACTACTGTGCCCTGTTGTTCTATTCGTCTATAGACTACAGTAGCTGGCTTCCATCAGGCGAGTCGATGCTTACCATGACTGTTTTGTATATTATCTTCTCTGATATGACTGTAAGGAGTAATTAAAAACTAGGTGATAGGTTTTATCAGAGACTGAAACAGATTTTTTATTATATTTTTCAAACTACAGCAACAAGTGGTAGCGAGTCGTCTTAAACCGCTTGGCGGAACTATGAGATTTTCAAAAACCACATTGTAATCAGCTGCCGTTTTTTTTTAAATCAGAATTTAAATTGAATAATTTGGTGAGCAGCAAATTAATTCAACAGATTTTTGTAGACCAGCAATGCTGCAAAATATATCCAATCCTTAGCATAATTGCAAAGCTTTCTAGTACTTGGAACGTGATCGCATTTGTTCGTTCATTGTCATCGACAGATAGGACCGAATAGAGCCGAATAGGCGAGATACGCATCTCGTACGTGCCGGCGCATGACACAGATAATCTAAACCACCCGCGGAGTCCACAGATATTATATAGCCAACTTAATAAATGACCATTAAAATAAATTATTTGGCATTGTTAGCTCCCGAGCCGAGTGCAATGTAACATTGATTGCATATCGCATTTTCTGGCTGTGTATTGGGGAGAGGTTGTTCGGCTAAAACGTATGTTTTTAATACTAAAATTGGCCAAAATTAAGCCGTGGTGGCCTTGTGGTATGCGAGACGCAAGCTGCAATGCCACAGGTCTGTACCAATTAGTTTTTTAACTAAAGTACAAATATTAATCACACCATGTGCTTTACGGTGAAGGAAAACATCGTGAGGAAAGCTGACATACGTCTGAGAAGAAATTCAATGACGTATGTAGTGCCTAAGAGACGGCGAAGGACTCACTATCTCACGTTGGCAACAAATTATATTTGGTGAAAATTGGTTGTTGTAACACCTCTGAATACCCCTTCGGGGACCCTTGTGAATACCAGTATCACTAGCAGGCGTCTATAAGTAACACTAACCGCTTACCGTCGTAGGTCGTATGCTTCTCTACCAGCTTTTTTCAGTTTGAAATTCTTCACCGTAATCTCACTATACTGTTATCGGTACCTACTGCAAAAATAAATTCGTTTTTTATATTCACAATCATGTTAAGAGAGGCAGGTCATTGACCTGATGGTAAGCGTCTCGCCTGCTCGTAGCAGTTGCTATGCCACTTTTAAAGAGTAGCGGTTTATTATTCAAACCCTCAAAATGTTAAAATTTGTTTGTATGCGCAGTACAGCCACGACGGGTCCAGTTAGAAAAAAAGAAAAAACTACGTTTTGACAAGAGGTCTCATGTAAACTATGAAACCTCTTTTATAATATTTAAACATTTTTACAGGTTGCATGTACCATGAAACCTCTTTTATAATATTTACTGAATTAAATGTTCTGTCAAAAAAGATAAAAGAGATTTCATAGTTAAAACCTGCTTGGAGTATGAAACAACCGCATTTAAGGACAATTCTAGGAAAACACATCTATTAAAAACAACTTCTTCACAATTTTGGAAGTACTAATCAACGTGATTGGACGCCATTGAGTAGGTATTTGATTACATTTGGGATTATATAATTTTAAATGCATAAAATACTTTGTACCATTGCCATTACACACGACCTACCCATCAGTTATCGCCCAGTAACCATAAACAATTTTAATGGTAGTCCGGAGATTTTATTGGCTATGGTAACTACCTGTCGTGCGCTCGTGCGTCTAGAATGTAGATTCAATAGAAATTTGTTATGGAAATAAATCTGAATACATTGATTCATTGGGTGTTTTGAAGAAAGGCAAGTATGCAGATCAAGCCTATATACATGGTGGATGGGTGTGTCTCGGTTCTGTGTTCGTAAATCCAAAATGTATACCTTCCACAATATATTATGTAATGATATTTTCTTACGCATATATCGATACCCGCGTTTCTCAAAATTTTGTTGAACAGACACTTTTACAAAAAATATTCTCAAGCCCCGGCCCCGCTGAAGTTCTTCATCAATTTTTTTATGCAAATATGTAAGTAAAAAACCAATAAGGGCTTAGGTTGAGCTATTTTACATGTCCAATTCTTTGATTATATACTTGGTCGCATTTCGTAATTTTACTTTTCTAATTTCATATTAAAATTTTCAATCGCCCCTCAGAAAGCCTCAGCGCCCACTGGGTGGCGGTACCGCTCACTTTGAGAGCCTATGATCTATACGAACAATTAGCGAAGGGGACGTAACATGCTTTGATTATATTAAGGTAACTTGGTACCTTGTCTAATTCTTTAAAGTAACTTATATCCGTAGATATTACGTAAAATACGAATACGAAGTACGCAATGACGGAAACGTAAAGCGTACTCAGTACTGGCGGGCATGTATGATGAATAAAACAGTGCCGGTAGCAAGAACATTGTCGACAACGTTTTCGTATCGACTTCGACTTTTTTTTGTATTGGAAGATGAACAGCGCTGCGGCGGTGAAAAGTGGAACTAAAAATTAGTATGACAATTTTGACATTTCGCGAGTTACGTTTTCGAATACGTTGTCGACAATGTTCCTGCTACCGGCACAGGAGCAAAAGAGGTTTGAAGTCAAGAGTGAAATGGCAGTGTATACTCTGCCTACCCGTTCTCACGGGGTAGGTATAATATCGGGGTTGTCGCCGTTTTTTAGACATTAGTATCTAGGGCTATTATATATCGAATAGATGGACAATTCCTAACATAAAAATAGACATGTTGTGTTTAATTCAAATAAGTACAGGGTCGGCAATGCGCGAGTGATACCCCTGGAGTTGCAAGCGTCCATAGGCTACGGTAACCGTTTACCATCAGGTGGATAAGACCCGCTTGTTTGCCACCTTAGTGGTATATACTGCACAAAAGATCCCAAGGATCGAAATGCATCTGAGGAAACCTGGACCCGTTAAGCATATTCAGATAAGATAGTTGTATATAAAAGAAATACACTGATAATTCTGACAGTTCCTATCAGCAATACGACTATCATATGAAAACGTTATGAAAACCAGAAAATTAATAAAATAGCACCCAATATTGGGTACGATTGTAATAAAAATAAGACGCGATTGTATGAAACGAGTCCGCATGCCAATCCTACGGTCCTATAGATCTATTATACAGTCATATTGGCTGCTTTTTGTCGCAAACTTCCTAGAAATACTCTGTCAATAACCTCAATGATGATCGACTTTCGTGTTTTTTTTTTAATCTGATCTTGTAGCACCTTTTCCTTACAATGTATTTGTTTGGAAGCCTGTTGCTATGGTGGTGTTATAATGTTACTTAGCTGCGATTAGGGTTCCGAGGTCAATAGTCTCAGCAAATAGTTCATTTTTATTTGCAGCATAAACAGTATATAGGTTTTGCAAAAAAATCTAGGTTGGAACTACATTTTTGGCTACTGACAACCTTAAAAAATGGAATCCATGTTATGACGTTTACTAGTCTACAAAAAACAAACCAATCAAGGCGGTTGATGCTCTATACGAGCTGCGGCGGGCAGCCATACGAACGGCATAGTGGCGCCCCTATTATTTTTTTAGCTTTTCTGTCAGACTATGTGTATTAGGGTATTGGGGCGATTCACATATAGACATAATATATACTATCATAGAACTTGGAAATATGATAACTGTAAACTTGCGGTTGGTGCAATAGCCGTGTCTTGGTATCGAACGTCTAAGATAAGTTTGTCATTTACCCCAGTTTAGCTGTCAATATTAAGAACATAAATTTTCTAAGAATACCCAAGCAATTGGCATTGGTGCTAATTCTGTTTATAACGGTGCCAATTCTGTTGCACAAAATTACTAAACTGAACTAATTTGACAGTTCTTAAAGTCTTGCTATCCCTTTCTCATGTGCGGGGTTAAATAATGATAGCAATACCTTTAGAACTGTCAAATTAATTCAGTTTAGTGATTTTGTACAAAAGAATTGGCATCAATATCTATTAAAGTAAACTAATTTTACAGAACTTAAACTATTGCCATCCTTATTTAACGGCGCACATGAGCAAGGGATAGCAATAATTTTTAGTCCTATCCAATAAGTTTAGTTTAGTGATTTTTTACAACAAAATCAACACCAATGCCATATCCTAAGTCAAGGATTACCACGTGCCAAGTTCAAATATCAAGGTTACACGTGCCGTGGCAACCTGGCAACTAGATGTGGCATTTTGTAACCTAGATACGGCATTTAGTTCCACAGAGTACATAACCACTATTTATTTCAATCGAGTCCCATCTCGCATCCGCATGGCACCTGTAAACGAAAGTACCGCTGTCAATCACGATTGTTATCTGTGAGACGAGCTAAATAAACTATTTAAAAATTAATACTTGTATGTAGCTATGAATTAGGCATGTATCTAACTGGCCGAGGTATTTAAACGGTTTTTTTTTCGGCAAAGCGCGAAGCAATAGGCTACGGTAACCGCTTACCATCTGGCGGGCCGTATGCTTGTTTGCCACCTTAGTGGTAAAAAAAGGTACTGAATCTTATACATTTAAAAATAGAACACTCACGGACTCATCACGAGATCATCTGGACCCCTAAAGAGGTCAAATGGTTTCGTTAGGTGAAACCGCTGGGCATAACTAGTTTTACGTTTAAAATGGTACTAATACCTATTATAAACATTTCTGGAAACGTATCAAATCTATAGATAGACGGCATGAAGTGACTAATAATTCAATGTTCATCGAAATAACCATTATGGAATGCGCATGAGTGGATTTACAATTGTGTGTCCTTACTAAAATGGAGTGTTCAATATAAATGATAAATATTTAATTCATTAATGCTAAAAAACACACTTACTTCTTTACTAATAATTTTATATTTATCTAAAGATGATATAATGAAGTAAATATGATGAAGGTTTAATATTAATTCACGAGTACACCACTAAATTATTTGATGCCATCCAAGCACACGAGTTGTCGTTGAATAAAATTGAAAAAAATAAACAGCCAGCACACAATTATTTTATAGTTTTTTTGTTTATATTTCAACATTTTTAATAGAAGTTTCTTTGCACATTTTTTCCACACTATACTTAAACCAGTAACTTACATTTTCGCATGCATTACACATCTAAGCCATTTGAAAAATATTGTAAGTCTATTTTTTTTTAGAGAAGAGTCGTATTTATCGAATCGAGTTTGGGCAGAATATATTTTATTTTGCATCTTTGGAAACAATAAAAAAAAGTTATTAACATAAGTTTAATAAATAGAATATAGGCAAATATTTTCGCCAAAATTTACCATCGTGGTAAATAAAATACCTCAAAGCACATGAGCTAATAATCTCTCAATTATTTCTCGAAGCTCATATACTAACAGGCCTCAGTTATCACACGGTTCATTAATTACCAATAAACTATTTTAAACTACCGACCTAACATCGAGAAACAATCGATTTGTATGGTTTGATTTACGATTAACGAATCGATTAATCAAACGAGACATTGGATCGTTCGGTCAGTGTCACAATCGTAAATAACATATCAACGTCAATTAAATCGGACGTGTTTTAAGTGTTGTGGTCTCTCAGACCGTCGATCAGAACGTTTGAACCAGTTGGAAAGCTATATCAACTTATATTAATTAAGTTTTACATTAAAGATTCATTCTAAAGACTAAGTACAGTGATTATCACCCTACGAGCTTTACTATGAAGGAAAACATCGTGAGGAAGCCTACTTACGTCTGAGAAGAAACACATGTAGTGCCTAAGAGATGGCGACGGACTCACCATCTGTCAAGTTGGCACCAAATTATCTTCGGTGAATTGCGGGTACTGTAACCACTCTGTCTACCTCTTAGGGGACCTTTGTAAAAGGCCTGAAAATATATGATTTATTATTATTATAACAAACTAACTTATCCCCGCGACTTCTCCCGCGTATCAATATAATATATAGCCTTACTTACTCAGTGATAATGTAGCTAACAGCAAAATATTTTTTGAAATCGGTCCAGTACTTTCGGAACCTATTCTATACAAACAATCAAATCTTTCCTCTTTATAATATTAGTGTAGATAGCTATAAATTGAAATAATATTACATTATTAGTGGCTTTGTTTCTCCATCTATTATGCTTGTTCCTGATGTACATACGACCTATGAAGTTCGTAACACATGTAAAGGTACGGTAATCGACTCAGCACGTGTCACCATTAGGGCCGGTGTACACGAGCCATTTAGATGTAAAGCGAGCCAGCCTGGTGGTCCCATGACATGCCATTAGATGGGCCATTCGTTCATAAGCTCTACACTGCTGATATAAGGGCGGTACAAGTCAACGAAACGCGTTTTTTTGAGATTTTGGCGACCGATTTGGTCTAGCGGCTAAGCGATTGGTCTGCCGTACCGACGGTCTTTGTACAATTGGTTGTAACAATTGTTTCGTCTCATGGTAAGCGATCACAGTAACCACGGACGTCTGCTATGTTACATATGACATACTTTTAATAATTATCAGGGTCTGCTTTAATGAGTTAATTTTTAAAATTTTAATTCCTTCTGATTTCAAACGTATTATCACGTAGAGGCGTTATACCCAATCTTAAACTTTAAAGTATACTAGCGACCCGCCCCTGCTTCGCACTGGTGCATAATACGTAAAAATCTTCCTTAAGAATCACTCTGTCTATTAGTGAAAACCGCAATAAAATCCGTTGCGTAGTTTAAAAGATCTAAGTGTACAGACGGCGGGAAGCTACTTGTTATATACTATGTTAAGATAATTGCTACATTCAATAGAACGTAACTGTTTTGAAATCAGGTAAATATGTGTCAAAATTATATCTCGTGTAACGCCCCAGCCATCAAAATAGCTTGCAAATTGACCAATTTATGCGGAATTCGTTCAAAAAGCCGCGAGCATTAGGGCGTCGATATATTGAAAGCTACAATCGACAAAGTATACTCTAGTACTGACATCAAGAATATCTTTCGACTACGTATTTGAATAACTGTCAAATTGTCAAAATTTTCATACCTTTTTTTAGTTCCACTTTTCGTCGGCGCACCGCTGTTCATTTTTTTCGGTCACAGTACTGTATTATCGTAGCTGTTTTTTTTTTATACCACTACGGTGGCACACAAGCATACGGCCCACCTGATGGTAAGCAGTCACCGTAGCCTATAGCCGCTAGCAATACCAGGGGTATCACTAACGGGTTGCCAACCGTGTTGCTGATGAGGACACACTGTGCTAGTAGTAATGCTGCTAGTAAGCAGCATTACTAATAGCCCTGCGTATCCTCGTGGAGCACTGGCAACCTTACTTACCGCAGAAACACAACATTACATCAAGTAGTGTTATTTCGCTGCGGTCTTCTGTAAGGTGGAAGTACAGTCGGGCGGCTCCAATTGAAAATATAGGATAACCCATGGGAAATCCCAAATCGTAGGGCGATTTGGGATTTCTCGAAAGTTGCAGCCCATATGATCCCAATCCTCACCTTGATACATAAGTTACCTGTCTTATGCCAAATAATTTCACTAACTACAATGCCCTCTAAGCCGGTATACAATAATGCTTGCACAGTACTGCTCGAAGCAGGATTCCCGACACTGGCCACAATAAGGTCTTAAATTTACACCTCAATCTGACATGGCCCTTAGCTAGTTAGAATGTAAACTTTGAGAAAATCTAAGCTTCAGCATCTTTATCGTGGAATTAAGCATGCAAATTAATGGTTCGTTCAGATCGAATATTCGCGATACGGAACACGGGCCGCTCGATACGGAGTAAATCGTGAATGTGCTATTTGCTAATTCTTTACTGGTTTTAACTTTTACTGGACTTAGTTTAGTTTTAATAAGACCATTTATAATCTAGATATCTACACACGGCGGAACGGGAGGCGACTTTACTAAGCTCTACATCTTCACATACAACTAAGCTTGAACAAACATACACACTTCGTTTTCCGGCACATACAATATATCTCTAAACTTGCTTTAAGGCTCTATATCGATAAAGATCTTCTTCCCGCGCGTTCACGTGCATATAAAAATAAGATAAATCTATACTAATATAATAAGGGTTGGCAACGCGCGAGTGATACCCCTGGTGTTGCAAACGTCCATAGGCTGCGGTAACCGCATACCATCAGGCGGGCCGTATGCTTGGTGGTATAAAAAAATATAAAGAGGAAAGATTTGTATTTTAATGTGTATGTTTGTATTGAATAGGCTCCGAAGCTACTGGAAAGATTTCAAAAATTTTGGCCATTTTCGTACCTACGACATAACGCATTTATACGAATTATCATAGAGGGAAAAGTCGAAGAACATCGCGGTAGTGAGAGGTCAGAGATAGCTTGACAATTGCATGATGATTTGTTTGTATGTATGGGGTAATCTCTGAAACCACTAAACCAATCTAAAAAATATTTCACTAATAGAAAGCTACAATGTCCCTAAGTAACTTAGGCTATATATAGTAAGCCTACAGGCAAACATACCTTACAGCTCAAAAGTAAGTTGGCCTGTTACAACACGCGCGAAGTCCCGGTCAGAAAGCTAGTGCTTCATAATATAATCTATTGACAATATAAGACGTAGATAAGATGGATGGGGCGCTAATCCCACATCAGTTGCTATGAGCGACATTATCAAAGCTTCATTTTAAATTGATTATTACACATGGTGGAGGCTATATTAATCACTACATAATATAAAACAAAGTCGCTTCCCGTTGTCTGTCTGTCCCTATGTAGGCTTAGATCTTTAAATCCACGCAGCGGATTTTGATGCGGTTTTTTAATAGATTGAGTGATTCAAGAGAAAGTTTTTTATAGTTTTTTGTATTTGTGTTTTGTAGCTATTTAACTTACTCGTATATGACTTACGCAGGCCGGGCGAAGCCGGGCCGGGTCGCTAGTAAAAGATAACTGATAAAAAGATGGCGTCTATAATCCTCAACGCAGTGGAGGATTTACCAGCAGGCTCGGGTTTGAGCCAAGGGCGGCAGATCTCTCCCAAAATTACAAAAATATCATACCAATTTTTAGTTCCACTTTTCCCTGGCATTTGTTTTTTTGTATATATATGTGCTTCTAAACTGCGCATGTTTCAGGCCAACTTTAAAATCTGCCAATACTTATCTGATACTTCCATCTTACTAGTTTACTTATAGTTTAGTCAGCATTGTTTGCAGGACAAATGGACGATCGCAGCCGTATAAAAATGTCAAAATTCCGCGCGCAGTAGAAACAATTTCCTGTGTAACTGTGTAACTAAAGATTTAAATATTTGGTAATTTAATAAAAAAAATAAACGCAAATTAATGGATTCTTCATAATCATTTTTTTACTGTGTGATATCAACTCTAAAGCTGTCAGCAATTTTCTTTTCATAACCAAATATCATGACTTAAAATCGTAGCTTAAAATCTTCGGCCATTCAAAGTGAAGTTAACGCTAGTCGTAGCCCATGGAGGCTGTAATAAATGATCTTATTAAGAGATTATTATATCGGGCGGGACCGATTTACGCCTTGTAATGATGGCATTATTCGATATTCATGACACTTGTACCTACCAGTGGAGGTTTCATTACGAAAGTTGATTAAAGCATGGAAAAGAGTAATTTACGTAATGGAAGGTAATTATGCTGTGATTGCCATTTCATCACCCTGACCTTATCGATATTAGATCTAAAGCGATGTATTTTAGGGTCGGCAACGCGCGAGTGATACCCCTGGTGTTGCAAGCGTCCATAGGCTGCGGTAACCGCTTACCATCAGGCGGGCCGTATGCTTGTTTGCCACCTTAGTGGTATACAAAAAAAAAAAAAAGATGTGGCGAATTACCTAATTTCACAAAATGAAATGTATAATATGACGTTTACTGTAACTGTAAAAAAATGTAAACAAACCAATCAAGACGGTTGATGCTCTATACCCGAGCTACGGCGGGTTGACATACGAACGTCACAGTGGCGCCCCTTATATTATATACTCTTTTTTTCCAAACTGTACTTTTATACCACTATGGTGGCACACAAGCAAACGGCCCACCTAAAGGTAAGCAGTCACCGTAGCTATAGCCGCTAGAAATATCAGGGGTAACACTAACGAGTTGCCGACCCTGTTGTTGATGAGGAATCACCGTGCAGCATCACTACTAGCGCAGCTTGCCCTCGTGGAGCTTTACTTACCACAGAAACACAACACTTCATCAAAGTAGTGTTATTTCACTGCGGTCTTCTGTAGGGTGGAGATACAGTCCCCAGTCGGGCGGCTCCTATATGAATGGGAAAACCCACAGGAGATATCAATTCGCCCTACCTCTCTTAAAATGAAAAAAAACACTACCATAGACACTACCATACATAAAACTTAAAATATTACAATCTGTGCCTAGAATATAAACAATCTGTTTCCTGCACATGATCGCTACCAACATAGCCGCACATAATGGCGAAGATCATAGATAAGTTTTGTTTACAATCACTTGATAACAATTAAACAATACGGTTAGAATGGGTGCGTGCGAGCTATTTGCACCAAATACGGATTTTATACGATCACACTCGGTAGTTATATTATTGTTTTCGTAACGTTATTGAAGATCTTCGATTTTCTATCGCTATCCATACTATTGGAATATGGACAAAAACGCAGAGATTTAAATGGTAATAATAAAAGTATATTCCACATGCACACGTATCAAACAAAAACAACAGACTGCTATGACACAACAGAGCAACCAGAGACAAGAGACAAAACATAATTTTTAATTAATGGTTTGCGTTAACCTTTTTAACACATACTAATATTGTAAATGCGAAAGGAGCTGTGTGTTTGTTCGACTCGACTAAACGGCTGAATGGATCGTTATGAAACGACATAATTCATATTTCATAGAGATTTGGTCCAAATTTGAAAGTAGCGGCCATTTTATTTTGTGTATTAAGTTAGAGCTTGTCCGTCTGTACATTTATTACTATGGCACCAAAGTTAAACATTACAGGACATTTAATTTGTTTTGATTATTTTGAATTCCTATTTTCAGCAAAATGTATGAGAATTCAGATCCTCGAACTCAAATAATATCAATGACTATGGTCCTACAGGTTTGTAGTCACAGTAAAAAAAATTAAGACGGGCAAGCTCTAACAGAATATACATAAAAAATGTGTTGGCCGGCCCTTTCAGATTTGGACCAAAATGGATGGGCCTTTGGCAATGAGATAGATTATAACCCGGGGAAGGTTATAGGCTGTCTTTATCTACAACATGCGGGGGAAACCGCGGGTAAAAGCTATTGAATATAAATATTAAATATCAAGTGCTCTTTTCTCTTAAAAATAACCCAAGTACCTGTGGGCCACTACTACCAATCTATCGTAATCAAAGAATAATATGGAACATATATTATAATAATAATAATGCTTGGACATTATCACACAGCGCCATCTGGCCCCAAACTAAGCAGAGCTTGTACTATGGGAACCAGCAGCTGATACAATACTTATATACTTTTTGTTTGTAAATACATACTTATAATACATACCAAACACCCAAACGCAAGGCAAACATATTTGTCACATAAATGTTTGCCCTGGCGGGAATCGAACCCGCGACCTCTAGCGTAGCAGTCAGGTATACTAACCACTAGACCAGCAGCCTCGTCAATTATAGTTTTAATATTCATATACAAAAGATTAACCGATCATGAATGATATACCGTGTAACATATATTTACTTACAAGGAGGCGTAGTACATTAATGCTTTGATGCCGACATTCATAGTCGTGCCATTACAAGCCGACAGACAATACGACATAGTTGCAATATGCATTTAGAAATTACCTTAATTACTCACGGTTAAAACCTTGTTTCATTCGTTGGTAACTTATGCGTAGAAATAAAAGTATTTATTGGATTGTCCAGTTAAGTATAACACTCTAAAACACTAAAAAGTATTAAGTAAGATAGGTATATTAAATTGCAAGCGTTTTAGACGTAACACGGTAACCGCTTACCATCAGGCGCGCCGTATGCTTGTTTGTCATTTAATGGTGAAAAAAATCACAAATATATTACCTGTTCACTCAGTCATCAATGATCATCAGTGAATGATGAACTAGAATAGTAAACTTTTATACAATTTTAAATAAACTAGACTTTACAAATAAGTATTTTCAAATCGTCAGAATGTACTACCAGATTCTAAAACTGGTTTTTTACTCGAAAAATCGGACAAGAAACTCTTTAATTCGTATATTCCTAATAAAATATTTCATTTAAATGACCTAATAAGCATCGCTATCTTTGAACATACAGTTAATTTATACTGTTACGACTCAATTAGGCTGAGTGCAGAATTGTGCACTTAAAGCACATTCCGTGTTTGTAGCGTACCTAAGGCGTTTTATACGGGAATAGCACTACATAAACAGTTAGCTTTATTGAATAGAATCCGCAACTAAGCTCACATTGTCGTATGTAAACCGTTTTTAAAAGAATCGGACATTTTATTTTGGCGCGTATTTGATATAAATTTATTATTTAATGTAAATGTAAAATATCTAACTAAAAAACCCGCATCGCGCTGTTGAGAGTCACCGACGAATAATGACCTCATTTGCAGATGCCCTACTTTTCCTACAAGCTACAAGTGTGTACGGACCCCTCGGTGCGGGAGTCCGACTCGCACTTGGCCGGTTATTTTTTCTTCATTTCATAAGAAAATATCTCATTGCGTAAACTCTTCTTTTAAGCAAGCTGCCAGCGACTCAACATGCTCCCGGCATTGGAAGTAGTCTCTCGTCTCTATCATTCAACTTTTCAACTTATTATCATTGAGAAGCATTTTCCGATCGTTTCCGCACCGCGCGACAACCATACAATATTCACATTTAATACAAGATTGAATAGAGAATTTAATTCCGTAAAAGCAATGATAACTATTTTATTGGGCCCCGCTATATGGCAAGGTTGATCCATAAGAATAAATTTTATTCTTATGGTTGATTCTTTAGGCAAATACGTTCCGTATTTCGAGGGTGAGACCAAATAAAAATCGTGTTTACAAAGACCTCGATTACCAATGATGTTCAACTCAGTTATTTTTAAAATTTCAATAATATAGGTTGGCAAAAAAGTCTAGAAACGGAACTAAATTTTTACTACTGGCAACCTTCACATAATGCAATGTATGTTATGGCGTTTACTGTAAACAAACCAATCAAGACGGTTGATGCTCTATACGAGCTGCGGCGGCTGGTTGCCATACGAACGGCACAGTGGCACCCCTATTATTTTTGGCTACTGGCAACCTTCACAAAATGAAATCCATGTTATGGCGTTTACTATAACCAAACCAATCAAGACGGTTGATGCTCTATACGAGCTGCGGCGGCTGGTTGCCATACGAACGGCACAGTACAACCCCTATTATTTTTGGCTACTGGCAACCTTCACAAAATGAAATCCATGTTATGGCGTTTACTATAAACAAACCAATCAAGACGGTTGATGCTCTATACGAGCTGCGTCGGCTGGTTGCCATACGAACGGCACAGTACAACCCCTATTATTTTTGGCTACTGGCAACCTTCACAAAATGAAATCCATGTTATGGCGTTTACTGTAAACAAACCAATCAAGACGGTTGATGCTCTATACGAGCTGCGGCGGCTGGTTGCCATACGAACGGCACAGTACAACCCTTATTATTTTTGGCTACTGGCAACCTTCACAAAATGAAATCCATGTTATGGCGTTTACTATAAACAAACCAATCAAGACGGTTGATGCTCTATACGAGCTGCGGCGGCGGGTTGCCATACAAACGGCGCAGTGGCACCCCTATTATTTTCTTCTCTTTTTTTGCCACTGTACTTATCATGCTTAATTTAATACGATATTAATGTCTTTTACCTATATTTGCTTATCTAATTGTGAAGTATATTTACGGTCATGGCAAATTGCCACCTGGTTGTAACAGACAGAACAATTAAATGCCACATCGGCTGTCGAAGGGCCTAGATCTAGTATTTACTAAGCTAATAAACAAACGAAAACGCGTATAATTTGAATATTTAATACATAACTTGTTAAAAAGGAAATTAAAATGCAATTATGAAGAAAAGAAGGAGCATATTACGTTGGTTTTGATACTTAGATTAATATTTTGAAATCCATCAAGGTATTTAGAACACAGAGTATGCAGTAGTGGCTTTGTGGTTGAAGCAACGGCCTGTGTCAGGCCCGGGTTCAAACCCCAGTGTGCGTCAATGAGTTATGCTAATGCTTAAGTACAGTGATTAATCACACCATAAAATGTATTATATGATAGAGTGGTTTTTTTATTCATAATGATTTATTCCAAAACATAAACTTAAATTAACAACTTAAAATAAACTAAACTAAGGAGTACAAAAAAATATGTAATATAAAACAACATAAAATCTGTATCTTCTTCCAAATCACTTCAAATCCATAATGAAGAAAGACAAAACACTATCGGTAATAAATTCAAATTATGTTTCTTATTCTGTGTGGACAAGTTCTTGTTTCAAAATAATAGTTACATGGAGATCTTAATTCTTATTATAATTAGACACACGATTACACGCACAGATCTATAACGAATACAATCAAACTACGCCTTGCCCACGCACTACATCAAAATTAAAATCTTCTCATATATATATATAGCAGCTTCTCATAGCAGCCCGCACCGGCTTCGCACGGGTAGACATTTACATCAAATATTTTGTCTACCCGTGCAAAGCCGGGGCGGCCAGCTAGCCTATGTTAATCAGTGATGATGTAGCTTTCGAACGGTGAAAGAATTTTTGAAATCGGTCCAGCAGTTTCGGAGCCTATTCAATACATACAAAAATACAAATCTTTCCTCTTTATAATATTAGTATAGATATAGTGTAGATTAGTTTTAGTATATAGTATATTAGTATAGTATATTAGTATTAGTAAAATAGTATTAGTATAGAAAATCACATGCGTCACTTCGTTGTTCGCAAATTCCATCTAGCTGTTTTATTTGATCTGAAACATACATATAATCACGCCAATTCCTTCACCGGGCTGGCATAGAGTATAGAGTGCCATTTCACTCTTGACTTACACGCCGCCTTTGCTTTTTTCAATCAATACATAGTTTCATACATGCCCGCCAGTTCCAAGTACTCTTTACCTTTCCATCAATGTATTTCTGAAGTCAATAATTCTTTCAATTTCACACGAAGCCACAATTTAGTTGTCAATCTAGTTAGTTATGTTGAGACATGTGACTTATCAAATTACTAGCATGTTGGTAACGATAGGTGACCACGTTGATGCGAATTGCGAGTGGTATAGTATGTAGGTAATTTGAACAAGATTGGATAAATATGGAAATTCATGTTCAACTACTTATCAGTGCATAAGTCTAACTGCAAGCATATTCTAATCTACTTTATCGGTTATCATTTGAACGAACATAAAGTTTTTTTAAGCTATTGCATAGCTTTTATCGCGGGCCTTGAGCGTGGGGACCGAATCCAGAAATTCCGTAACGAAAAAAACCTAACACCCCCCACTCCGCCATGTATCGATAGATACCAGAACTTTTAATGACTTTTTGATATATCACGCTTGTCTCTTTAGTTCAGCAACCCGCCTTTAGGTGGCATTGAATTGTATTTGAAAACTACCGTAATCAGCTGTTTGTGAGAAAGTATATAGGTATATAAAAAATACTGCATTAATAAAATAAATAAATAATTATAATTGCATAAGTTGATAAAAAAATGCTATGCAATAGCTTTACCGCGTCAGTCTCCGAGTGCCACACCTAATTTTTTTTATTTATATCAGGCTACGAGGCTCATCTATCTATATGTGTAAAAATGAATCCCTTATTCTCTTGGTCACGGCATGACGCGATTACGGCTGGACCGATTTCGCTAATTCTTTTATATTTGTGTTTATTATTGTAAGGAGAAGGTTCTCATGAAAAGATTTACCACGAGGCTTGAATTGAGCCTAGGGCGGAAAATTGGGGGATCATTATTTTTCACATGAGTAGCGTATATGTGTGAGAGCTTTGATTAGCTTGTAACAGCCATAATACCCAAACCAATTACAAGATTTAAAAAAATCTAGGAATTGAATAATGGAGGTAAGAATTAAACATTTTAAAGATGGGAAATGTTTCACTCCGCTACGGATGTCCCAAGAACAAAGATGTAGAGTGACAGCATCTGTTGGTAAGCTAAGTGAAACACGCCAGAATTGTATTGACGGACCACTCAGATAAGGCTATAAACGACAATTTGTATGCGCCGCGCGGTAGCGTAATGAACCTGCGACCATTCCGACGCGGGACGGCCTTTTAGTGATTCGTTCCATGTTCTGATAATTTTTTTTTTTTTTTCTTTTCAGTTGAAATGTAGTGGAGATCACGAAGAAGTTTTTACTCAAACTGGATCCATCAAATAATAATATATTTATGAAAATGAATATTGGTGTGTTTATGTATTGTACACGTTTGTGTATTGCGACCTAAGTACGTCACTAAGGTGGCAAACAAGCATAAGGCTCGCCTGATGGTGAGCGGTTACCGTAGCCTATGGACGCTTGCAACACAAGGGTATGACTCGCGAGTTGCCAACCTGCGGCTTGACAGCAGTCTTCTGTAAGGTGGAGGTATAGTCCCCAGCCCGGCGGCTCCAATTTAAATGGGAAAACCCAAGGGAGATCCCATTTCACCCTACCTCTATTTTTAAGCTTAGTGTGTGAATAATCGAGCTTAGAAAATCTCATTGGTACAAGCCAGGGTTTGAACCTGGAGCCATCAGATGATAGGCCGTTGCTTCAACCACAAAACCACCATGGCTTTTGATTTAGGTTAATTCTGAATATTTCCTGAAATCAAAACCTTTATTACCACTCCATGACATTGTGTTTCGCGATGTCATCTATGGTGTGAGGCACGTCTATTACCGACCTATCGACGCTTCGTTAGTCCACATCCTATAACAACTGCCTACAACAAAGGTCACTTTCCCCTGCGTCATCCACCAAATTCCCCAGCAACCCTGCTCTCTTCCAGTATTCTGACAAGGAATTATAGCCCTTACCGCTTTGGGAACTCCTCAATTGTTTGACAAGTCCAATAGTCAATATCTTATGCATCACTGTTCTCTTTGCCACGTTGAGTTTGCTGTTTTTAAATCATATATCGTTATATTTCCAGCGTTATTCCGTCTGTAATAAGGTATATGGTCTTTAACAGAGTGTAAAATGTATGTTTGATTTAGTATACCACCCGCAAAGGATTGCGTTTGATAAGAATGGCGGTAATAGGCTCTCTCGCCAAAGAAACCTGTCGAATTGTTCTATTTTGAATACAATTTCACTATTTAAATATGATAATTCAATACGGCCATTCAGCAACGTTTAAGGCGTGCATCAAGCTCGTTATTTAAAATAATTTCCCTCCGTGGCCATATAAAGTTAATAGGTGTTTTAACTAGCATGTCTGTATCATCTGTTCTGATCGGAGCAAGTCAGTAATTTTGTGATGATTTAAAACTGATAGGCAATTAAATGGAGAAGGAAACGTATTTCAATTTAACTATACGATGCTTAAGTGCTTATCCGCGATACTCTTTTACTATGTCGGTGTGCGAGTGACCCCTGCCGTCCCTAGGCTGAGGCAATCGCTTACTATCAGGCGGGCCGTATGCTCGTTTGCTACTGTGGTGGTAAAAAATGTTTTTTTCACGTGAGTCTGGGGCAAGATAGCGTGAAGGTTACTTATAGAGAGATTAATATCTCTAGTGCTGCAAGCGTCTATAACTGCAGCATCAGAAATTAATATCTTTGTTTACTACTATCGTCGCCCAAATTGAGATGTAATCGTATCTTATAATATAATTTTCGTGTACGAATTCTACTAATGGATGGCTGGATGTCTGGATGGCGGGATGATGGATGTTTGCTTGGACATTATGACACAACGCCATCTAGCCCCAAACTAAGCAAGCTTATACTATGAGTACCAGCAGCTGATAAAATACTTTTTTTTTTTTGTAAATACATTCTTATAATACATTTCAAACACCCAGACGCAAGGCAAACACGAATGTTTAACACATAAGTATTTGCCCCGGCGGGAATCGAACCCGCGACACCAGTAGCAGTCAGGTATAATAACCACTAGACAAGCGATCTCAACTCTGTTTCTTTGTTTTGGTACTCAATTACGCAAAACGGCTGAACGTATTGGTATGAACTTTGTCACACGGATAGATTTTACCTGTATAACATAAGATACTTTTTATCCCGATAAAATCTTAGGTTCCTGTGGGATACTAAGCTGTAACTGATGGGGTAGAAGATAGTATACCATAAGCTAGCAAGAGCCTGAGGCAAGCGAACGGTTGAACGCACCTAAGTATCTTTATGCCTACTAATATAAAATGTGTGTAAAATGTGTCAATTATTATTGCTAATAATGGCGCTTACTGTCACATACTAGAATATACGATAAAAACATTTTGTTAACGCTACAAAATAAAAATTATTCCCCTTTTTATGGATTAACGTCCGGGCACACCTGTGCGAATTCACGAGAAAGAAAACGCTCCAGATACCTAAGATTACATATGCTAATTGTGCAGTAAGCGACAGACGCACTGGTGTGCCCAGTCTATAAATTATACCGTTATTTCCTGATTGTGCAATGTGGTACTCAAAAGATAGTAATAGTAAAGAGCAATAAAACGGAACGATCCTTCAACGAAGAGAGCTGATATTACCTTATCGGTAACGCACGCCTGACGCCCTACACTTGAGACCATTACCTCTGAACCAATCTTAAATAAGACATTAAACAGGTTACATACGTGGTAATATCACTAGCGGACCTGTGGCGAGTAACAGATGAAATAAACAACTGAAGGTTGTGATACATAATATCATTGTTACTGATAGTCCCGTATCAGAACTTTCCCATAATTTTTGTGCTGGTCTAATATTTCATAATCAGGACACCCAGACTTATGTAATTCATGCAGGACCAGGCGGAAGACGATACATTTATGAAAAATACACCTAAAATGTATCTCAAAAAGTCAAGCAAATTGATAAGTTATCACCGTCGTCCATCCACCTGGGCCGAAGACGTCACCAACTAAGCCCATCTCTCAGGATGTATGCAGCACACGTGACCAACCCAGCTCCATTTTGATATTGCACTTTTATGAGTTACCTAATATAAGCGGAAAAAGCAAATTATAATATATTTTGTATTCTATAAATATGAATTTCCGCAAAGTAACACCTGAATCTATTCAGTTACCTAATAATTAATTTAATTAGATTAAAGAATACTTCTGTTACATACAAAATCAATGGAATTAAATATGAACGTAGCAGCAGTCCCGCACCAATTTAACAGTTGTGTGTTTCCACGTGAAGCACAGTGAAGTAGTCTTTAGTGATTAGTTCTACACTGTCGTAGCACAAGCCCCCGGCGCGGCGCACGCTGGTTTGTTTGAAGAGAAACTGGATAATAATTATAGGTTACTAGAAATTTACTTGCTATTGATGCGTCGCGCTGTATCAGGCGATTGTTAAGTATATCTCATATTTTCCCCAATGATTCCCTTATTCTAGACATGTTGATCTCACACTTCCTAAAGGGCTTATGGCAAATTTCGGATTAAATATTACAACACTTTTTCCTCACCTCACTGGACACGGACAAGTGGAGGGAGATTCATTCACAGTCTATCCCGACAAGAGTATAACAAAAAATTATAATATCTATTTGTACTGAAATATTGAATTTATGCAAGTGTGCAGGAAATCCTGCAACCTACACCAACACTGTCCAACACATCCAATATTATTTATTACATTGATGGAGATACCTGGGTATCTGCATTACCACTTACAGAGATTATTAACATATTCCCAGAGACTCAACTGCATTATTATTATGATTATTAAAGTCGTATAACTTCAAAATAATATTGCTTTAACTGCTTTCATACTCTACTTTGTAGTGTTGGTAAATATTATACTTATAAAGTTATCATTTTAAAAATATATACAAAATGAAAACGAAAAAGCATTTTCTATGGTAATTTTCTGAGTACCAAAACTCAAAAACAGGTTTTAAAATGTTCGTCTGTCCGTCTATGTGAAGCCTACGGATTACTGAGTTTCGACTAAGCTTTGACGCGATAGTGATAGAAATTTTAAGGGATTTTTTAGGCTTAACTAACGAAACTTTTAGCGTCGGCAACGCGCGAATGATACCACTGGTGTTGAAAGCGTCCACAGGCTGCGGTAACCGTTATTTGCCACCTTAGTGGTATAAAAAAAAATTCATTATGAATTATAATTTTATAATTTAAAGCATACTTCTACTATAAAGCTAAGGCGTCTAATAGTTATACATCTTCAACCGTGTAAATATTTTGAGTTTAAAACACATTCGAAAAACACAGTGTCACATCTCAAACTTAATTTTTCAGCTAACACTGGGTAGCTTACATACATACCAATAGCTATCCTAGTCGTACATAAAGAAAAGAGCAATTAAATTGAAACAATAAAACGAGATAACAATAGTCCTATTGAGCAGATTGGAGTGAAACGGACTTTCTCATGAAAGCGGTCAATATTGCGAGAACAGATGCTCTCTAGAGATGCGATAGCAGGTTGCTCTGCGGACTGCGATGCCCCTACCATCGAATATTTAAATTAAATTGGAATTTAAAACAAATATAAATAAAGTAACTTTTACTAAGGTTCTATTAGATACTGATTGTATTACAATCCCACATACAATCTCTTTTCCTGGGATTTAAATTATCGCAATTTTAATTTGAACTAATGCTTACAGAACTGCATTTGGTATTTTTATTGATACTTTAACAAATAGACACAGACTTCTACTTAATTTGAATCATATCTCTCCGAAAATGTAAAAGCTTGTTCTGTCCGCCATTTCCTCTTCTGTCAGATTTAAATTTGGAAACGGTTCCAGTCTTTTACTTTTTTTATAAGCTCCATAACATTTACTTAATTAAATAGGTATTAATCATTTTCAGTCTAGGAATAAAAAACTAGCCATCTCGTCGCAGTCAAAGCACTACTCGCACTAGACAGGGACAATTGGAGGGAGCCTCATTGCACCGACAAGAGTACATGTGGACAGGGTCTAGTGGAGGGAGCTTCATCAGCACCGACAAGAGTACATGATTCGTAATCTTCTTCTTCTTCCTGACTACGGCAATCAATCCACTTCGAGGACTATTTCTGCCAGTGTCGAGTGTTGGAAAATTATCAAGGTTTGTTTCATTAAAATGGCTGTAGCAGATCATAATAGGCCAAAGCATAAAGGTAATCTATCAACGACAATGATAAATCACTTCACCCAAAAGCCACATTACAGCATTATTTCCAATGTTTCTATAAATCAGTCACTGAAAGAAATTATACTGCACATTATGACACCGAAAATAGATACTAAAGATTTCTATAGCACAATTTACGAGACACTGGAAAAATCTCTCTGTCTGATTCCCGCCAAAATCTCGATTCGTAATCTAATTCCAACTAAATTCGAGTTCCACTAGTACTGGTTGTAGCAATGGTATCAAGCCACGAGGCTGTGATCAGATATAGGCCGTTTACATCCAACCTGCATACTTGAGTGGTGATGTTGTCGCCGCGGCCGACCCTTCGATGACCGATACAGCTCCCGTATCGCCGGAATGGATGGAGATTTACACAAATAAACAACCTATTTAGAACAGTAGCCTTAGAAAGAATCAT
Organism: Falcaria lacertinaria; assembly: GCA_951449985.1. Taxonomy (NCBI): domain Eukaryota; kingdom Metazoa; phylum Arthropoda; class Insecta; order Lepidoptera; family Drepanidae; genus Falcaria; species Falcaria lacertinaria. Next base: position 1,753,229 of record OX602119.1, on the reverse strand, counting down.
TTTCGATTACGTATACGTATTCGTAGGGAAATTAACAGAGCTGCGGCGGCAAAAAGGGGAACCAAAAATTCGTATAAACATTTTTACATTTTGAGAGTTACGCTTTCCTAGTCTATATTTATCAAAATTTGACAGCACGCAGTTAGGTTCCGCGCGTTCGACTCCCACTAGGAAAATAATTTAGGTATTAAGCATTACACCTTGAAACTGAGTGTTTGTTATATACGCCACAAGTATATACATACCAAATATTTTTTCAATCAGGTGTCTGGTACCCTTTATCTGACTTTTTATACTTCGGGCCCAGATAGCACCGGTGATAATGTCCAATAATTACATCATTAAAAGAAAGAAAATCTCTCAATCAAACAATATGAATTATTTTTTGTTGGCAACATTTAATATGGTAATATTTAAGTTTCTGCCTTGTGGCAACACTTACATTATATCCGTGAAGTCGACAAGACCGCGAAATGTAAAAGTGTGATTAGAATAAACTTATAACAGTGCAACAGTTTTGATTTTCCACCTTCCTGACACATCCACAAGCCACCACTGCAAATCGAAACACACAGAGTGAACAGAGAGAACACACACAGAGTGTACAATACCTTTAAAATAAAAAAAACCTTATAAGACATTGATTGAAGGTTTCATTGCATCAGATTAAACAAACAACTACTTAACAGAACAACAAAAGGTAACAAACCATAAAGTTAATAAAGGGCATTAGGAGTTGCGTCAGCGCAGTCAGATGATAGATAAACACGGCATCCGAAGTACAATGAAGCTTAAAAGTTAAACATAAACTTAAAATTACCTACTTTAATGTAAATATAATTATTAAAAGCCCTGTTGCAAGCGTTCACTGTTGAAAACCTTTTCCATGTAGACTGTACTATGTATTGCTTGGATGTCTTGGGAATAAATTTGTATACCTAAATAAAAGTCGTGGAGGTGGTGGGAATAAAATTATAGATGTCTTCAGCCCTTATAAATTACAGTAACCGCTTACCATCAGGCGGTCCGTGCCCTGATTTACCACCTTAGTGGTTTAATTAAAAATTCAAAGCGCAGCTACGAATTTTATTGTACAATGCGACGAAAATCAAGGCATATTAAGAAGGAGATAGGGTTTTTTATCTATTGTTTAACAAGTATATAATCAGAGATAATATGATTTTCGGTTTTCGTTACTCTTTGTGATCCAAATTAGAATGCTGTCGTATATAGTAATATATTTTACTTAAAATAAATTCTTCTCACTTTCCCAAAGGGTGGATCCCGGAAAAGGAAGCAGAGGTGTTACAACACCCACATTCCACCGAAGATAATTTGGCGACAGATGGGGTGAGTCCGTCGCCGTCTCAGCACTACATACGTTCATGAATTCCTTCTCACACGTATGCAAGTTTCTTCATGATATTTTCCTACATCTTAAAGCTCGTGATGTAACAAGTCACTACTAATGACAAATACATTTTTTACCAGCAGTTCGGGAAAAAGTCACCTGCAAAAAACGGTAACAGATACAGCTCTGTCTTCTTTCCTAATAACAAAAATCTAATTAGAATTATAAAAAAAACTAAGTATAAATAATAAACCAAGATAATATTTTAAGAGTATGTATAGGTTTTATAAACTTTCTATTGGGAGTGGGTAAGGCCTACCACCGTTGTAAGAGCAATCAGCTTATCTGCGCATTGTCACACTGCAAATTTACCAGTGTAATAGTCTAGTTCAGTTACAATATAAAAGAAAATGACTTACACTACTACTACACACTTATGATTAACTATAAAATATCTTAGACTAGGCAGAGAGTATAAAGGGGACATTTCGCTCTTGACTTGCACACCTCTTTTGCTTAGTTTTAAATTAAATATTAAATACCTTTGAGTAATTTCCTTAATAAAATAAGCCATTTCTAGGATAATATAATAAAAAGTAATCACTACATTGTATAAAACAAAGTCGCTTCCCACTGTCAGTCATTATATGTACTGAGATCTTTAAAACTATCCAACGGATTATGATGAGCTTTTGTTTTTACGGGGCGTCGCTAGTAACAGTGCCGGTAGCAGGAACATTGTCGACAACGTTTTCGTATCGCCTTCGACTATTTTTGTATTGAAAAATGAACAGCGCTGCGGCGGTGAAAAGTGGAACTAAAAATTAGTATGACAATTTTGACATTTCGCGAGTTACGTTTTCGAATACGTTGTCGACAATGTTCCTGCTACCGGCACTGATAAAGAGTACTCGGAACCGGGGGGGCATGTATGAAGAGTTTGATGAATGTAAAGGAAGCAAAAGAGATGTGCAAGTCAAGAGCAGGACTGAAATGGTGAACTATAGTCTCTGCCTACCCCGTGAAGGACTCGGCGTGATGAAGGTGATGAATCTTTGTGATATAGTAAACATTTTAGGATTAATACCAGTAAGAATATATACAGTGGGTATTTAAAATCACAGCCTTAACAGAATACATTCATTAATATATGGTAACACTGGAACACCTACCAACAATCCCAGAGAAACGATTGATAACGTTAATATAACAATAGAAATCCACAATCCATATCTACAATCGAACAAATTAATTTTCCTGCAGCCTAGTATCACGGAACAATCCGCAGTCCCTAACACAATGCGCTATACAACTTGAAGTCACGACTATAAAGCAATTTGTACCGACTTTACTCCCTCAGAAGTGTAACTGTACAATTAATTAATTTAATTGCAGCCCCACAATTGTAAGTAGACTATTTATTAGCTGTAAACACTGACTGTAAAGGTTGTACAATGAGACTATGGCTGAACAATAGCCTTTGAAAACTTATTGTAATCATATTACGGGCGTTTTAGTAAAAACGAAAGTAGGTATGTACTACTTAATAAAAGACATCCATGTTTCATAGAGATATGGTCCAAATCTGAAAAGCATTTTTTCGTATATTCTGTTAGAACACGTCCGTAATTTTGAATTTATATTTTAGCAAAAATTTAAGAATATGCAGATTTATGAACTCAAATAAAATCAACTGCAATGGTCCTACAGGTTTGGTGCCACAGTAAAAAATGTTCAGACGGGCAAGCTTTAACAAAATATATCTACAAAAAAAATGCGTTGGCCGCCACTTAGATTTGGACCAAAATGGATGAGTCCTTTACTCCTTTGATTAATTTAGATATTATTATGAGCCTACGTATTTCTAACCATTTTAATGATAAATAAATAAGATTTTGCGTAAAAAAATGGAATTTATTTCGGACATAATCCTCAAAATATTTGGTTTTGTTGATCACTGAGCTCGTGAAATATTTGGATTTAGATTTTATTTGCTTCTATCTATATCTAATGTCGAATATAAATATCTAATGTTTAGACATTAGACGTGACAGCAAAGCGCTAGTGATACCCCTGCCCTGGTGTTGCAATCATCCATAGGCTAGGGTGACCGCTTACAATCAGGAGGGCCGTATGCTTGTTTGTCACCTTAGTGGTATAAAAAAAGGATATATCAAACATTCAGAAATAATCATAGTTACATAATTTAGTTTTGGATATTTCAACATTTGTAGATGATTAGAGGAAGGAATTAAATCCAGAGTAAATGTATAGCCAAGTGGACCAAAATTTACAATGGCAGCACACAATGGTCTCGGTTTTATAGACTAAACGATCCCAAAATTATCCTCGTTTTAGTAGCAGCGTGTAAAATATAATTTATTTAGTTGTTCTCTGTCCCTCTCTCGCGATTTGTTTGTATGCTACCGATTAAAGGCTGTAAAATTTATATTTTGATATTTACAGCACAATTATAAGTTCTGACACCTTTTATATTTTGCTCTGCGGCAACTGAATTCAGTTGGTGCTTAAAAAATCCATTATGTTTCCTCCTACGCAATAACGGATCTATACATACATACATACATACATACATACATATGCATAGTATAGAAATACTTATCGAAATGCAACACTGGGTTGTGTAGCAAGCATCAGTAGGCTGTGGTTACCATAAAGCAGGCATTCCGGCTTAGCACTTATAAAAAAACTGGTGGACAAACATTCGGCCCACCTGAAGATAAACGGTCACCGTAGCCTACGGACGCTTGCAATACCAGGGTATCACACGCGCGTTGCCGACCGTTCTAAAATCTGATCACTCCCTGCTTAAAGAACCCCATGCTGTACTCCTTTGGGATACCTCGGTGGGGAGTTGATTCCACAATTATATAAATAAATGTTTCAGAGCCATATCAATCTCTATTCATCGATGAAGATTAATTTCATGGCTGATAACATGTCATAAATCAAAGTAAATTTATGAATCAAATCATTTCGCAGACATGAGCATTAACACAGATGCAAATTTATTAGAAGCTACATATTGCTAGCTAGAAACAACCTAATTTCATTCTGATATAAAGTGTAATTTTGCGTGTTGAAGATTTAATAAGCTGCAATTGTAAGTTGGTAATAAGTAAGCATAGATAACAGGCTTAATGGCTATCAGGATCATAAATCCACGTGGAGTTATCCGCCACCTTTCAATCGTAACTCTCTAAGGGACACCCAACAAGAATATCAAACAGTCATGATTAAGCCCATAAGTTTTTATCCATATAAATATATGGACTTTAATGACACATCTTCGCTGAATAATTGAATTATTTCGCCATTTTTCATTTCTATAGTGGGGCTTAATGTTGGAAAAAGTTTATATGATAGTGAAATTTTATGAATACAATATACGTAGCCAAGTAAATTGACTCTAAGAATAGAGTGTTCTTTATTCTATAAGTAGCTTCTGCCCGCGTCTACGTCCGCGTTGAGCTTAGAATCTCAGAGGAACTTAAAAATCACAGGACAAAAAGTATCCTATGTGTTAATCCAGGCTATAAACTATCTGTGTTCCAAATTTCATCCAAATCCGTTGAGTAGTTTTTGCGTGAAAGAGTAACAAACATCCATCCATCCATCTATCCATACTCACAAACTTTCGCATTTATAATATTAGTAGGATTAGTCCTTTGGAGTGCGATATAAATCAAATACGTAGAAGTTTCAACATGCCTATCTAACTGTAACCAGATTTTAAGTTATCGTTCAAAAACAATAGAGTGCGTTCTGGTAATTATTCTGCAGTCCTAGTCGGCGCCACATTTCGTACCCGGCGCCCTATCATGGCCGACGTCGACTCCGCGTCAGATAAGCCATTTGATGTATTATTTTGTTGTACAATTAGAGCTTTGTCTCAAAGTACGCAATTTGTAATTGTATCGGACTTGTACGCGGGTTGTACTAGTTGGACGATGTTCAATGCTGGTTTTCGTACCAAAATTAATGCAACATATAATGTTGAATGGTTCAATTGACGCCAAAGGAAACTAATTCGAATCCCATCGTTCTGTACCAATGAGTTTTTCCAACTTAAGTGCAGTGATGATTTTGCGCGGTTCCAAAGGAGTTTTCTCCCGCGCACGATCAAATTGTGGAATGAAGTCCCCGCCGAGGTTTTCCCAAAGGAGTACAGCATGGGGTTCTTCAAGAAGGGTGTGAAGAGATTTTTGAAGGGTCGGCAACGCGCGAGTGATACCCCTGGTGTTGCAAGCGTCCAGAGGCTACGGTAACCGCTTACCATTAGGTGGGCCGTATGCTTGTTTGCCACCTTGGTGGTATAAAAAAAAAAGGAAGTGATTAGTCACACCACGAGCTTTACGGTGAAGGAAAACATCGAGGAAATCTGCATACGTCTGAGAAGAAATTAAAGAACGTATGTAGCGCCTAAGAGACGGCGACGGACTCACCATCTGTCACATTCGCACCAAATTTTCTTCGATGAAATGTGGGTGTTCTAACACCTCTGCCTACCTCTGCAGGGCCCTTGTGGGAAGGCGTAATGATACATTATTATTATTTACTAGCTTCTGTCCGCGACTTCGTCCGCGTTGAGCTTAGAATCCCAGAGGAACCTAACATTTTCCGGGGATAAAAAGTACTATATGTGTTAATCCAGGTTATAAACTATCTGTATTCCAAATTTCATCCAAATGCGTTCTGTAGTTTTTGCGTGAAAGAGTAACAAAATCCATCCATACATCCATACTCACAAACTTTCGCATTTATAATATTAATAGGATTATAATGAGCAATCTTCATCTGAGTCTGTTTATTTCATCTAGTCGTAGTGTCAAGTAATCTGTAAGCAAATATAGCCGATATTACCTCTCTCACTCCGTGGTAGAAGGCACAGTATAGGCGATGGCAGGGCCAGATAAGCACACGTGCCGTATTGTCCTTAAAACGTAGAGCTTACTCCATCTAGATCTATCCCTTATTATCGGGTCCGCTTTGAAGATATTCAGTATAAAGATATTAGGTTTCCTTGCTAACAGGTATTCTCAAATAGACCTTATTTTGTGGTCTTTGATGCGGTAGTTTTTAAAAAGAATAAAAATGTATATAATAGTTTCGTACTTCTGTGTTCATAAGGTAGGTTATATATGAAAAATCATATATAACCAAAATAAGATTAATATGAGATAAAAAATAATATTTAAAAGAATAGGTCCTTACGAGTGGAAAACATTTTATGTTTTGGAAGCATGTCCACGTCATGGTTTTGCCATTTCGATAATATTTAATTTTTCAATGTAGTTATCGAAATATGCTATATAAATAAATACGCCTTATTTAAATTATGTACTCGTATCCATTTTGTCTACGATTCTTGTTATATAGGCACATAGTCACAGCCAATAACTACATCTCTCTTGTCAGATTTGAATTTGAAACAAGTGATTCTAAAATCGTTCAATTTTTTTTAGGATCTTTAGGTTGGTGTTACATTTACATCAAACCAATATTATATTTAGCGTACATGAGCCTTTTTCTACGCTATATAGATTGTTGCCATTTCTACAACAAGCTAAGCTATGTGAGTCTGGTGACCCACAAACGGTCATAGATTAAAGTGGAACCGTGAAATGTAGTGACAACTTGGTGCTATCTGCTGGCGTCTGTAATGGATTGTGACAATGCTGTGACTCACTGTTGGTTAGGAAACCCTATAATTGATTTTGATTAGGTATTTGCTGGAATCGTAGACTAATTTAATTACTTCCCAATTCAGTTCCGTTTTAGGTTTGACCATAATCACTAGCATAAGTATGAAGTGAACAAAAACAAAAAAGTCTATCACAAATTAAATGCTTTTAAATCTAAAGGCTATCGAAATATTTGTACGATTGATAGCCCATAAGCTGTGCCCATAAGCTACGGTGTATGTATGTATGTAACACGTCGTGTCAATTGATCGTTGATTAAAAAAAAAGTTATGTAGTGACGTAGATATTGGAACAACCTAAAAGATTGTGATACATACTAAATATATAGGTCACCGGAAGATAACAAGAACCGCATGTACAAATTTCCTAGGAAATGTATCAACCTTCGTAGGATTCTAAACGAGAGATTAATTGTATTAATTCACACCCACATTTTCGCAAATTAATAAACTTACCGAACTAAAAAACCAACCAACCTCTTCTAACCTATCACGGCCATGTCGGACTACAATGTTACAAACGGTGAACGTAAATTAATACAATTAATCTCTCGTTTAGAATCCTACGAAGGTTGATAAATTTCCTAGGAAATTTATACATTTGCGGTTCTTGTTATCTTCCGGTGACATATATATTGTACTATGGCTAGGGTATGCGTTTGCTACCAACAAAGTTAAAATTAACAACCAATCTATATTTCGTTTCCTAACATTTTCTTAACAGCATACTAATTGGTCTATGAAAATCCCATAAAAATGTTCGTTACATTGTTTAGTCATTGAGGGGCGGTTGTCCAATTAACTGCTGTAAAATGAGGTGTATTTTGTTTAGTTTTTTGCTGGTATATCTTACGTACAATGTGGCTTGGGTAGAAGGATACCTTGTAGGAGCTGGGCGTAAGTACGAGAATTCATTGCAGTATTTTTTTGCTAAGAATTGGAACCGCCTGACCGAGGCAGACCGCGCTCAATCTTGAAAGGCTGCAGTCAAATAACTACTCACGTAGTGTCGTATTTATGTCGTAAGGTTTTCAGAGCTCTTTGACGCTATTATGTGCTGCCAATAGTGAGCTGATAGCGCAGTATGTCTTTTCAACAGAAAGGTTGGCCTGGTATTCCAACAAATGATACCGTAAATTTACAAGAACTAGTATTAGCAAGACACGGTGTTAGCAAGCGTTTATATCAGCTATACTCAACCTGCGGCCCGCCGGGCGTTCGTGGTAGGCCCACCTGACGTTACTTTATTGTAAACCATTTTGAATTTGCGCCAATTAAAGAATTAAGAGCGCGTTGAGTAAATAGGTTCTACATAAAATTGCCGCGTCGCGGTGTGCGGTGCTATGGCACCACGACTTACACTGTAGTCCTTAAGCAAAAAGGTAGAGTACCGCTGGCCTATATCTACAGCTACTGCTTACCATCAGACGGGCCGTCTACTTGCCATTCTTAATCAACTAAGCGCTTTTCCTACAGTGAATGTCCGTTTCGCCCAGATGCTCCACACAGACAGCAAGTACCAGGTCCTCAGAGAGGAGATGGTGAAGGCCAACACAAGGAACCTGGTCTACCACTGCAGAGCTGACAAGAGCGACTGCGACGCAGCCCTAGCCAAGATGCGGTACAAAGCGAGCAAGCACTTCTACGCACTGTCCAAAGCTGTTGTGGACTATGTGAAGAACAAACGGCAGGCCAGACCTACTGGATACGTTGGTAAGATAAAAAAGAGCGAGCTTTACAATAGTCGCTCAAGATGTGTCACGTGTTACATCCTACCTACTAATGTAAAAAATGCGAAAGTTTATGAGTATGGATGGATGTTTGTTACTCTTTCACGCAAAAACTACTCAACGGATTTGGATGAAATTTGTAACACAGATAATTTATAGTCTGGATTAACACATAGGATACTATTTATCCCGGGAAAATGTTTTTATCCCGGGAAAATGTTTTTATCCCGGGAAAATTTTAGGTTCCTCTGAGATTCCAAGGTCAACGCGGACGTAGTCGCGGGCAGAAGCTAGTCTAACTTATAAAACAATCAACCCCGCGCGGAAAAAATAAATCAAATATATATACAGGTCACGAGCTCCATCACCTATTAGACCCCTTTTAAATTAGCTTAGCAAAGCTTAAATGATATATTTAGCTCCACAACTCAGGATATGTCCAATAGACCACAAGACCAAAGGGTGATGTTGAAAGGACCTTTTTCACTCCTCATGCTCAAATAGTTCGTCATTGTTACGTTATAGAGAGCGGAAAAAATAGAATATCCTGTTCTAGGGGAAAAAGTTTTACTTCTTTTATTTTTGTCTATTACTTATTAAAACGAAAATATTTATTCAAAAATAGAACAATAATAATGAATAAAGACTCGAATTATTACTGTTTTATAAAAAATCATAATATTTCATTTTTGAAAATGGATCTAACTAATCGGTGATTTTCTGATTCCCGAATACGGCGAAACAAAAAGGATGGTTTTTAGCTATCTCTTGTAGAGTGAGTTCCGGGAACAATGGCGAGATCAAGATGGCACAGCTAAGGACGCCCCATAGTGGGGCTCGGACCTCAACTTAGGACGTTGCTGGGGGCTAGCTAGGGAGCTGGGCTAGACTGGTATTATTATTTCAACTAGCGACCCGCTGATGGATGTCTGGGAGGGCAATTACGAGATAAAAAATGTGTCATTGGTCCTCAGGCACAGCAACCTTCTGCCAGGATAACGTGTGCGTCCCGGACACAGACCCGCCCATCGTGTACGGAGGCTGCTACACACTAGTCTCCTGCGGCGGCAACCAGACCTGGCACCTCGACCCTGTCGTCTACAGGAAGAAGAAGGGCAGATTCTTCTAGAACATCACCTTCAGAATACAATTCAAAAATAATTTTAACAGCACGTCGATCGGAGTGGCATCGTGCTGTTGGGAATAATCAAATCAAATATACTTTATTACACACCATAAAGTAACACATAAATAAAAATAGCAATCCAATTATTAAGCTTACAAGTTTCAATAAACTAAATTAATATTTATAAAATGGTATTGTTCTAAGACAAGATGCCTGTATATTGTAGTTGCCGTGTTATTGTCAACAATAGCAAATACATACATAACATCAGAACACGCCGTACTTTTTGTGAATTCCATTTCATACTTATATGTTTTTATTAATAAGGGGGCGTTCATAAATTACGTGAGATGTTTAAGGGGGGGAAGGGGTCGAGTCAAATCTCATTTAATCTTACGTTGGAGAGAGGGGGGGATTTCGGCAAATATCACGCAATTTTTTTTCTGATTGAAACAAAAAAAAAACGATTTTGGTCCATTTAATCCAGAGTGTACATTCTTAAGATTTAATCTTAAGCGTAATCGTAATACGATTAAGATCATTCACTAATTCGTTCAAAAGCACGTAGCCATTTTGTTGTTCTTACTACAATAACAATCCAACGCGTTTACGTAAGAAACCCACATTTTGAAAAATCTCACGTGAGATTGGGGGATGAGGGAGGGGGTTGAATAAAATCTCACGACATCTCACCAGGGGGGGAGGCAGGGACAGAACATTGAAATAAACACCTCACGTAATTTATGGACGCCCCCTAACCAGCTTCTTTAATATAATATAAACTTACACGACTTACACAGCCTATGTTACTCAGTAATATTATAGTAAATGTCGGCGAAATTTTTTTAAAATACACACAAAAATACAAATCTTTAATTTTTATAATATTAGTATAGATATAGATTAAAAAGTCTTACTTTAAATCGTTAATTTTATTAATTGAATATGATAATTATTTTCAAATATTCGTTAATTTTAACGGTTAATTAATATATTCGACATCTCTATACCATGTATACTGTAATTATGTACTTGTTTGACCACTTACATAACACCAACCGAACCAAGCATGGTACGGGCGTTATCGAACACATCGGCGTATCCAAACGACATATTGCAGTCCACGAGCAAAAAGACAGGACCACCTGTTGCATTGTCCTCTAACAATAGCAGGGTTACGAATGTGATACCACCTAAGAGAATAAGAGTAGGCTTTAAAACTCACACCGCAAACAAATACCCGCTAATTTACATCGACGTTTCGGGACAGCGCCGTCGATGCTGATAGTCACAAGCCAGTCGAGATGAAGTTCCTCGTATTTTCTTTTACCGTTCTACATATTTGGGTCAAAATATTATGTGAAATTAAAACCAGTGTGATTTTAAACAGGTGAGTAGCGTTAGCTTATATAATGTGTCGAACTCAAACTAAAACTCATCTTTATTTAAAAACTAGCTGGCCCGATAGGCGAGGTGCTGTCTTAACCATGAATTCATATGACAAATAGGACCTTTAGTTTATCGCGAAATTAAAAAGGTTCCGGTTTTTTTATAAGAACTTTCTCCTATCAATAACAAAAACAAATAAAAACGAATTAGCGAAATTGGTCCAGTCGTTCATGCGTGATGCCGTGACCAATGGAAATAAGGATTATTTTTTATATATATAGAATAAGTACCTTCAAAAGTATTCAAAACGTCATATCTACCAACGGATACGGAAGGTAGTTTTTTGCTGAGAAGAATTCGGCAAGAAACTTCAATAGCTCATTTGATTTTATACATTTTTTTAACAATTTATTCAAAATAGATTATACTACAAAAACAGAACTTAACCTACTTATAGATAAAAAATCTAACCCAATCTATTTTATACATACGAGTACATAATTATCACGCCCAAGTCCAGGGTAGGCAGAGAGTATAGACCGCAATTTCAGTCTTAAATTGCACCACCTCTTTCGCTTCTTTTACATTCATCAACACATGCTCAGCGGTTCCGAATAATGCTATTTTATTTTATGTATGTATAATCAGGTTCGATTTACCTACCTATAATAATTAAATAGGGAATATGTAAATTATAACGAAGAATACCGGGATCGTACTACTTTACCTAGTATTTAAATATCTCTATATATGTATAAATAGGCAGAAACCCTACTGATTCACATTCGTTACGGTTGTACGTAGTATATTATCTACTCTGAGGTTACGGCAAGTATTTTGCCGATTTCGACTAGCAACCAGCCAGTGCGGTAGCTCTTTGTCCTTGTTTTACACTCGGTGTGGGGGAGATTTAACTATACACCCGTATGTGTAGAAAAGAGACAGTTATCTTTTCAATATTTTTACTTTAAATAAAGTAATATATGACACTAATAACGTGCGGAAAAATAATTGCCGCAACACTTGGGTGAAATGGATACGGGCAGTATTTGTGTCGTAACGGACTGGCTGAAAGTTGAGTTCCAGTTTCGCATTTCGATTTTTTTTTGTCAAAAGTCACAACCTGATATTTCAGATTCTCTGAATAGGTGATGTTTTTTTTTAATTGGTCGTTTATTTAAAGTTAAAAGCCCTAACCTCCACAGATTAACGAACGTGAAACCAGTCGGCGGTCTAGTGGCAAGGAGCTTTGTGCCCTTAACAGAGCTGCCTCCCCCTAAAGGGCATAGGGAACACCACTCCGGCCGGCGTCACATGGAAGATTGTGGTAAAAAGCCTGAAGGCAAAGATGTTTACGACGGAGCCAAAGTCGACATCTTCGGAGAGTATTACGATGATAAAATGGCCAAGACTGTGGCCACCGTCATCATTCCTGATCATATCGACCGTAAGTATGGAGAAACATCTTTACTCTCGCAATCCTGATGTTTGTAGGAGTGATTTCGCGAAAAGAGAGGGACGCGCGGAGACAATAAGCGCGCGCGGTGGTAGAGATTGACCGATCGACCGATGTCAGATGTTAGACATCATATGCGACTACCGTAAAGCTAGCTCGTTTATTAAAAATTGTATATTATGACGGGTAAACTAATTTATGACCCGCTTGAAGATAAGTGATAGTTGTAACAAATAATTTCATTTTGCCGCCTGTACATTTTGTTTTGCTGCTCCTTTATTTGCCGCTCTAGGCTCGAGCCTACTCGGCCTATAGGGGAATCGGCCCCTGCATAGACTGGTACTACTCACACCTTGGCGGACGGAAACCACTGCCGCTTCTTTCAATCCGCTATTGACATTTTATTTATTTTATAATAATATTTTTTACATTACAAACAGTCACCTATCTAATTATAGCTTGGCATTAAAATCAAGAAACGCAAAGTTACGTAATTTCGTTCTATATTTTTGGCTAATGGCAACCTTCACATAATCGAATCTATGTTTTAACTGTGTACGGTTGAGGCTCTATACGAGCTGCGGCGGGTTGCCATACGAACGTCACAGTGGTGCCCCTATTATTATATACTCTTTTTTGCCAGACTGCATCTATATATCTATCTTAACCAACAGATAAACACTTCCAAGTGACGACTCCGGTACCGTACTTCACTCTTGGCCCTATAGAAGCTCTGGGCTATCATCCAAGCACGATAAAGAGTGAACACCCTAGCGAGTGCGAGAAGATCTACCAAGACCACCTCGATGACCAGTACTCTGAAGAAGACACGGATTATTCCGAGGAGTCGCTGGAAATGGCCAGGATGCCCCTCTTCCCCCCGATGGGGCCCCAGGGCTCGATGGACGAGCATATGAACCAAATGTACAGTGACCTCGATGGGTAACAAGCAAGCGAACTTTTGTATTTTTTGACGTTTTGAATAAAACCTTTTTATATAATTGACGAAATTATTATCTTCTGTGTAAGTACAAAGAGCCCTCAGAACAAGGACAGCTGGCGCCAAGCGAAACGACGTCCTTATTCTAAGAAAGAGCCTTATAGTGACTTGCAGTGCGATACGACTTGACTTGTAGAAATCGATACATAAGGGAAAATCTGTCGTGCCCGTTGTATGTCCCTCAATACTCAACGCGCATATTTCATAAAAATGTTTTGTATGGTCATTCCCGAGGGGAGGGTTCACAGGACCACACATGTTTTTTTACTAAAAACGCTGTCTCAGAGCAATACCTAAGTCATGAGTTTGCTAATTAAATTGTCTTTAAGTGAAGTCCCTATGGCTTCATTCTGTATTGCAACATTCAAGAGAGGTAGGGTGATTTGGGTTCCCGTGGGTTTTCCCATTTAAATTGGAGCCGCCCGACTGGGGACTGTACCTCCACCTTACAGAAGACCGCAGTGAAATAACACTATTTGATGTAGTGTTGTGTTTCTGCGCTAAGTAAGGTTGCCAGTGCTCCACGAGGATACGTTGAGCTGCTAGCACAGTGAGTCCTCATCAACAAAATGGTAGTCAACCCGTTAGTGATACCCTGGTATGTCTAGCGGCTGTAGGCTACGGTGACTGCTAACTAACAGGTAGGCCGTATGCTAGTGTGCCACCTTAGTGGTAAAAAACGGTATGAATTAAAATGGGTATTAATTTATACTCATAGTACCTATAGTATGGTAAGTTACTTTATTAAAAGCAATATCAACCAGGAATACAATAATTACTATCGCTATATACACACACATACACGCACGCACACTACATAAAGTCGTTTATGTTGCAATCTCATCTATAAGTTCAAGATGATAATGTAGACCCATTGATTTATAGATCAGTGCGTAGACCTATTTTGTTATTTCTGTTGCTGATCTAAAATAACGTCAGTAACCTTGATATTGTTTACCAAATACTTTCCCTCAGAGAGCAGTACAGACAGACAACGATCAGCTACATTTTTATTACATTTCCATTATGATTATTTCGGTCTGAGCTCGATTATACCACAATAGTGCTTATTCTGTTGTAAGAAATAATTAAACTAAACTAATTTGTCACTAATTAAAGTATTGCCATCCTTTTTTGACCGCGCACTTAAAAAAGGATAGCAAGACTTTTAGAACTGTCAAATTAGTAAGTTAAGTGATTCTGTACAACAGAATCCACACCAATGTCTCTTAAAGAAGATTGCAACAAAATCAAGTACTCTTTAAAAGGAACCATAGATCAATTTTAGACACTACACGGGACCCGCTTGCAAGTTGTATTTGTTGGAAACTTTGACATCTTTATCCTTTTCGTCGAAGATCTCTTCAGTGTCATCATCATCAAAATCATCCATATCCAAAGGATTCCTGGAAGAATAAAACCCTTTATAATAATAATAATGTAATAATAATAATGTTTGGACATTATCACACAGCGCCATCTGGCCCCAAACTAAGCAAAGCTTTTACTGTGGGAACCAGCAGCTGATATAATACTTATAAACTTTTTGTTTGTAAATACATACTTATAATACATACCTAACACCCAGACTTTATTTATTTATTTAAAACTTAATGCACAATTTAAGTACAACGGTGGAGCTTTGTCTAGCAGTCTACCACAGGTAACAGTAGAAGCATAGGAGCAGGTGTGCATAATAAACTAGATACAACAAACATATTATAACCCTGCTAAATTCAGAAGTTAGAAATGCTTCGCAAAAGGAATACTAGATACGCTATATTAGATGAGGGGTTGAAATTATGTTTGTCATACTTTTAGAGAAAAAAATGCATCCAAATATATTTAACCTTGATCCTGGTGGATTATTTTTAGGAATAAAAATAGTCAGACGTCTTGTCTTGAAGCCGGAAAATGAAGTTGAAAGGTGTAGCCAAGCGTGGTAAGAAAAGTCGTTTGCTAATATAATACAAAACTTACTTATTCCAATCGATCTTGTGTCGTTTCCTGCAAGAAAAAAAACATATGTATCATCCTCAAGAATGCCCACATGCCGTTTTATTTAAGGCAAATTATTTTTAAATTGCTCGATAGATCCAAAGATTACAGGCAAACACCGCATTGTAATGATAGTATAGGGAGTATAGACATAGATTATTTTCAACGGACATATTTATATAGAAGTGATTTTGTGGCTCAGTCAGTACAATTTAGGACTCCAATTTGAATATTCCTTACCTGTTAGTGGCTATGTAATCCTGGTCCATATATTCTTCGGAGACTTCAACGGACAGGGGCTGCCCGCGGTGGTCTTGCAGTATGCCGAAGTACCGGGGAGCTCTCGTCACGGAGAATAAAAGGGCTGAAAAAAAAAAACAATTGACCAATTAAATAAAGCTTCTTCACGCCTCTCTGGAGCCAACCGTTTTGTATCTCATCTCTTATCACCCATTATATAAAAACAAAATTGCCGCAGCAGCTAAACTAAATGTATCACAGCTCGCCTTTTTTTATACCACTAAGGTGGCACAAAAGCATACGGCCCATCAGATGGTAAGCAGTCACCGTAGCCTATAGCCGCTAGCAATACCAAAGATATGTATACTGCATATCTATACTAACGAGTTGCCAACCCTGTTGTTGGTGAGGAGTCACTGTGTTAGCAGCATTACTACTAAATCGCTAAAGAAAATCCTTTATTTTTTATACCACTAAGGTGGCAAAGAGCATACGGCCCGCCTGAAGGTAAACGCCAGGAGTAACACTCGCGCGTTGCCGACCCAATCATAGATTATAATGGCTACGAGTTGGAACAATGACTTCTAGGACTTCTGAAATGTTCGATCGTTCGTTCGTAGTTATGTAGTGGTATGTGCGTGCACGTAGGAGTCGCACCACATTCGCCAGACCCATTTGTCGCCTATTTCCGGCAGATCTGTAACTACTTTTCATTTTTTATTATTTTCCTCCGCGACATCGGAATCATCCAGTACTAGAAGCAAGAAAATCTTTCAACTAAGTATTCGACAAAAACTCTCAAAATGACTAAATTTTCATACGAATTATTAGTTCCAGTTTTAGCCGCCTCAGCGCTATTCATTTTCCAAGATCAAAATATAATAGTTGGAACCGATACGAAAACCCAGTCGATAGTTATCTATACTAATATTATATAGAGGAATGATTTGTATTTTTGTATGTATTGAATAGGCTCCGAAACTACTTGTGCGATTTCAAAAATTCTTTCACCGTTAGAAAGCTACATCATCACTGAGTAACATAGGCTATACATTATACTAGCTTCCCGCCCCGGCTTCGCTCGGGTAGACAAAATATTTTATAAATGTCTATTGGCTCTGAAACTACTGGACCGATTTCAAAAATTCTTTCACCGTTAGAAAGCTACACTATCACTGATTAACATAGGCTAGCTGCCCGCCCCGGTTCTGCACGGGTAGACAAAATATTTGATATAAATGTCTACCCGTGCGAAGCCGAGGCGGGCCGCTATTGTTGATAATGCTACACTACAGAAGTCCCCTACAACATCAAATTCCGTCAAACCGTTTAGGGGAAAGAATTACGTACCTACAGATGCACAGCGAAATTTTAATATACATGTAAAGTTTAGATGTTAACTTTGAAGGGTACGAAAAGTGTTACTTACAATCATCGACGGCACATATTCCTCTGAAAATACATAATACAATGAAAACTATTTGCAACTTCAATCTGGTCTCACTCATATTTATAAATTTAATTAACAAATCTCCTTAAATTACAATTCAATAGAACATACAGTTTGACTTTCAACTAATTTAACATTCAGTTTAAGATTGATACTTTCAAAAACGCTTGCATTACAAGGAAATAATTAACAGCTTCAACTGTTAGGCTTTTGACCTAAACTAACTGCGACTTAGTCGAGCCTTCCGGTTAGGATGCAAGTTTGTAAAATAACAGTTTGTTTAGAAAACGTATGTATTGTTGGAGTTTCGACAAAAGCACTAACTTGATGTTAAATAACATCAGCACGTGACTGCGAAACCATAACCTTATGTTTTCAAAATGGATGGTGGTAATAATTGTTTTGAATAGCAATATAGTACCGGTACCACCAGCAGGCAAGGATACGGCATTAATAATACTGGGGTTGTTCAGGCTTCACTTTGCTGGCACTAGATGTCACTGTTTGCTGTTTGTACAACTCACATGACAGGTGTTGTTAAGATTCAATATAGTCTTACGAGAATATGTCATCTTTTTCCTACCATTTGCAATCCGCTATCTCTGTACATAGAGTTTGTATATAATATAGCAGTGATTCGTTCCTCAGTCTTGGTCGTTTTATTTGAAAACCTCAAGAACACCTCGACTGTGATTTTTGGACACCGGCGTTGTTCAGGGGTATATACCCAGTATTATTTATTCTTATAGATACGGCTTGTCTGCTGGTGCGGGTAACCGAAATAAATAAAATAAAAACCTAATCACTCACTTGCTTCGAGAATACGCTGTGGTGACAGTAGATCATTTAGATCAACAATTAAACTGTGGAATGAGTCCCGTCGTGGTTTTCCCAAAAGAGACAGAATGGGGTTACTCAAGAAGGGTGTGGTATTGCAAGCGTCCATAGGCTACGGCAAGGCAACCGCTCACATATTCGAAAAGGACGACTTGCTCGGCTTTAAGTGCGCCCAAAGGTGGTGTTTTCCATAAGAAACTTGTAACGGGCAGTAATGAGTTTTTACGCCCGCATAAGTGCGCGGAAATAGTAGATTGTATAATAAAGGAGCATAATAGTATTTTTACGGCAAGGGCGCTTTTTTGTATCCACAGCGAAGTGAGGGACTCTAGTGTAGAATCGCGAGCGTAGCGAGGGATTTTTTTGAAAAAAAGGGACACGAGCCAAAAATAATTTTGCGTCTCACTTTACGTTACACTCTACTTTTCATCACCCACTATGAGAAAATAAAAGGCGCCTCATATTTTATTGTTATATTATTGTAGCGACCTCACGGCTACATAAACCAACGTTAGAAATCGACTAACTAGCAGGACAACATTCAACGAATGACGTCACAATCCTGCCACGCGCTAGCGAAGTTTTCTACGCAATTCAACATATATACAAGTTTCCGACTAGAACAGTCGGAGCCGCGGTTCCCCAGGCACAACACCCGCCTGGCTGGAAGATCTTCCCTCTGCGGGGGCTGAGCATGATCGCCTCGCTCGCCCTACATTATTATACATAAAACATAAAGTAATAACTAAATTGAAATTAAATAGTTTCTAATAATAAAACAACTATTTACATTTGAGACATTTTCACATTTATGAAAATGTAATATTCAGCTGGCGGCTAAAGGCCGTCGTTCCAGCCAGGTTTCATTCAACCAATATTTGCGTTCGATTTCTTTGGCACTGAACACTAAGTTTCAAGTTCCAAATTCAAGTTCCAAATTCCAAATTCAAAAAGTGCGCGGAAAAGAATATTCCGGCGCACTTTATGCGGGCGTAAAAAGCCCGCATAAGTGTTTTACTAAAAACTCATTACTGCCCGCTAAAAGTTTCTTATAGAAGACACCACCTTTGGGCGCACTTAATAGCGAACCAAGTCGTCCTTTTCGAATAGGTGGGATGAAAAATATATGCATTACCTAACGTTGATAACTAGGAATTTAGTTTCGAGTCCTATTGTCTACATATATTGTTCTGGAATAGTTAGTAGCTATAGGTACGCTGCTATATTTCCTAACTAGCAACCCGCTCCGGCTTCGCACGACCAGCGCTAGCCATGTAAGTGGAATACCTACAAAACACAAATTAATTATACATAAAACCTTCCTCTTGAATCTACCTGCCAGCATTGCACAGGATATATTATATTTATTGCCTGCCAGATTTTGTCACTCTAAATCTATGGTTTGTACCGAAAAAGCGTGACGAAGGGCCTTGTTGGCCGGTTGTTGGCGACAGCTATTTGGAACATTTGAAATTACAGTGGTGTCATTATCAAATTCGTGATATATTGTTTTTACATACCTCCTTTTTGTATTTATATTTTACGTCGTAGCCTAGATGCCTAAGAGTACAATAAATTGTGTGGTGCAAAATTACGTTTTCCTTCTCAACATCATTACCCTCCTCCTCATCTATCAATTTCATCCTTCTCATTGAGCTAGTTTGTGTGAGTATATTAAGAGACACTAGATACACTTTATACAACCTTCCTATATGTCCCATTGCTCGATCCCTCAACGAAGTCGAAATCATTTTATTTGACCCAAGAAATGGCAAGGATTTAGGAATCATTCAACGTCAGTCAATCAGGACAGTCTTTAACCTATTGTAGGCCCTGGGCACGTCAGGAATTGTAATGGGGTCCTTGTGATCTTGACAGATTATTATTTTGAAGTAAATGTGTTTTGTGGTAATTAATATCAGTTATCATTTGGTAACCTGGAAAGAACGAGGGGCCCCTATCGCGGGGCCTTGAGCACGTGCCCAGTGTGAAAGAGGGGTCTGCAGTCAATAAAAATAATTACACGACGCTATTATACACATAATTATTTATTTGACCACCTATCTCCTATAGAAAAGGTTCCCCTCCCCGCCCCACAGCCTCCGCCCTCCGTACCCGATGAGTTCCTGACGAAGAGCGTTGTACTTCTTAAAGAACAGCTTCTTTAAGATGCGCTTGCGACGCTTATCTTCTTTCAGGCACGACTCTAGCTTATCCATGCAGACGTCCTCCCTGGATTGATTAAGGATAATTAAGGCATTATTTGTTCTTGGAAATTAACATTTCACATTATGTACCGTAACAAGACACTTGAAAAAATCATTAAAAAAAAAAAAAGAAAAAAATCAAGAAATTGAAGAGGGATAGAGCACCATGGTATGCAGCAGCGTGTATGAGTTGCACATCCACTGTTGAACTGATAAAAGATCGCAAACAAATGACGAAACTCCTTTGTAGTGTTATTTTCTTGCAATTAGTAAGATTTCCAAAGCTCCTTGAGTATGCGCAGGGTTGTCCCATGACCTAGCACAGTAATTCCCATCAACAGGTGGGCAACGCGCTAGTGATGACCCTAGTATTTTAAGCAGCCTACGGTAACTGCTTACATTAAGCATGTGAGGTCGGCACCTATGCACAAAGGTGCCAATTTACGAAGGTGCCAAATACTTAAATTAAGATCTAACTCTTACTTATAGTTCTGGTCGAACAAAAGTTTGACAGGCTCAGTCTTAGTGAACTTGTCCGGAAGACGAGACCCTGGGGGCATCTTGGACAGCTCCTTCATTATGCCCATTATGGTGTTCTCCAACTGAGCCAGCTTTGGCACCATCAGCCTTTTTATTACCTGAAAAAAATAATGAAATGAGGAGAGATTAGTGAGTGTGAGACGAAAGAAGCCTTGCAGAAAAGAGACCTGTCGTGATGATCTTGTTGAATTCCTTTTTTTTATCTTACCTTCCCACACTTGTTCCCAGTTTTGCACGGTGTTCTGAACTTTCTGCCTAGCTCCATATTTGGTAGATTCTGGACTTGTGTAATAACATTCGAAAAAGTCCCAACTGCTGTTTTCTGGGCTGAAATTAGTAGTAGATAGTGTACTCTACTTTATTTATCGCGATTCTCTGTTAACCTCTGAGCCATGCCTACTTGAATCATTACACTTCATAGGATTTTACTGGCAGTTGCATTAAAAAAGTATATAATTATCAACTATCTTTTATCTTTAAAAATACTTACCCATCTTTGCTTTCCTGGTTTTACCTAACCTAGCTATATCCGGTTTGTACTCATCAGAAGCTTTCGCTCCATTGACTGATACGATTAAAACTAATAAGACCGAATTAATTAATAAATACTTTTCTAAATTCATTACGACTGCAGGCACGACCGTTCGAAGTTAAAACTACCGCAAAAGAGAGGTAGCAGGATTTTTCTTCATCTACTAAAATGTTTTCTAAACATTTTGGTACTATGTTACTTACCTTTTAAAGCACCACAGTACATGATATGATTACAGCAGCACGCAAAATGTTTGTAATTTTGACCTATTGTGTTTTGGCAAAGGAAAATAAAAAAGTTACTGTAAGCTAAATTATAGCAAACTTAATATAAATGGTTGTTGTAACACCTCTGCCTACCCCTTCGGAGACCGTTGTGGGAAGGTGAAGATACATTATTATTAACTAGCTTCTGCCCGCGACTACGTCCGCGTTGAGCTTAGAATCACAGAGACAAAGTAAAATTATCCCGGGATAAAAACATTTTCCCGGGATAAAAAGTATCCTATGTGTTAATCCAGGTTATAAACTATCTGTGTTCCAAATTTCATCCAAATCCGTTGAGTGGTTTTTGCGTGAAAGAGTAACAAACATCCATCCATCCATACAAACTTTCGCATTTATAATATTAGTAGGATTGAAATGGCCAGAATTTATACCAATTTAAACAATAAAATATTTTATTTATGCAATTATTAGTGTTATTTCACAATAGATAATAATAAGGATATATAAATTATATGTAAATATCTTTGTAAATACTATTTACCTACCGCACCCATAATAATATTCAGAGATAATATTATATATTAAAATTATTACACCTCTGAGATACGGTTGTATACTCTAAAATTTCAACATTAAAATGAATACACAGAATATGTTTTGTAAATAACCAAAATAAACCAAGACTAGGCTGAAATTGATGATATCCAACTCGTATCCAAAACCACAAAAGTTCTTAAAAGTATAAAATGACATTGACAGTTGACAGTTAGCTTTTAATACTAAGTTTGACGTTTTTTGTTTAAAATTGAGATTTGATTTGAGAGATGTGAATTTTATTCATTTCTCAAAGGGAAGAAGTGTTGCAAAAAATGGCAATTTTATATTTTCTTTTAAATACTTTGTAACTACCTACGTTCCCTTAATGATTTACACACTATAGAGTTTAGAACATTAGGCAATATGGACAAAAAAGAAAACAATGGTAAATTGGCCAATGTTTTCACTAAAGAGGTGATAGATGAATTAGTGGTAAAACTTTTACAATGGCAAGAAAACATCACCGTTATGGACTTAAGCAACAGAAAAATGGTGAAGCTACAGGACACGATGAAATTTCCACCCAATCTACAAAGTTTAAACTTATCACACAATGATCTGACTGAGGTACCTAAAGTAGTATTAAATATTAAGAATTTAAAAACTCTAGACATATCTTGCAACAAAATAACTAGCTTTGACGAAGTACCCAGCTTTTGTCACACTATAGAGCATTTAAATCTAGCTAGTAACCACCTCTTAGGACCTCCAAATTGGGTTTGGTCTGAAACTCCAAAAGAACTATACAAATTGAACCTGAGCCGCAATATCAAAATTACCAGTGCACTGACAGATGATTATTTCATCAGACTATTGCAGTGTGTCACACTAGTCACAGATTTAGATATACATAATTGTAGGATAATGAATTATGTGGAGTTATTCTCCACATTCCCCAAAGTGAAGATTTTGACTATAGGCCACGTACAGTACAGTCCGTCGTCAGCAAATTTCATTGAAGACTTACCACAGCGGGGCTTTGAGGACTGCTTAGACATTGAAATCCTGGATGTGTGTAATAGCCATATCTACACTCTGAAGAGCAATATAGACATTTACATGAATTTAAGAGAAATCAACTTATCACAGAATTACCTCAGCAGTTTGCCAAAGGAGTTCTGTAACTTGGTCAAGTTGGAGACTTGTATACTGTCGTATAATAAACTGCTGTATTTGCCGGATGAAATCTGCAAGCTGACGAAAATAGAAACACTTTGTTTAGACAGCAATGAACTTTGTATGATCCCTGATGAAATTTGCAATCTGCCGCATTTGAAGACCTTAGACCTGTACGATAATCAAATTAGCTCAGTGCCCGACCATATACTGAATATACCGGAATTAGACCTTGCCCAGAATTATTTAGATGAGCCCACTAGTCAATTTTATTTGGAACACAAACAAAGAATAAGATGCAATTTTATTACAAGATCTGATGGCAGGTAAAGTTTTGTATGCATACTCTTTTTTTTTGGACATTTACTTCCCTACTGCTATGGTGCAGTGACCCCAAGTCTTGCCTCAAATAATAAATGTCTATGTTTGTTTTGGACAAAAATCTGTGATAATGTAATATCAAGATTTTATATCTATACTTGGGAAATTTCCAAGTATGAAAATAATTCTATTATTAATAGTTTAATTTAATCAATAAATTGCCCTATTTTTGTATACCGCTAAGGTGTCACACAAGCATATGGCCCACACCTAATGGTTAAGAAGCCACCATAGCTCATAGCTAGCAATATCTGATTATAAATTATTGATTAGTATATTTTTTTATAATTGATTAACAATATCTTAGTGTATATGGCGAGACTGTAGTCTTCCTGGGGACAAGAGACTAGTTTCTTTAATAACAATTTTTTTTTTGTAACTTCTTTTATAAACTGACAAATTTTCTTAAAATAAATTAAATTGTTATTACTATTAATTGTTCCAGGAAAGAAGAAGAACATAAACCGGAGAGTGAACATTCTCCAGACGTCACCGATGATGAAGAACTATTATCCTTCTTCTCTAAGAATGATTGCGAGCAAGGTGAATAGTTTTCCTTTTTATAATTAATAACTGGCAAGCAATTTATGGCCTGCCTGGTGGGAAGCAAGTGCAGCCTATACACATACAATACTGGGTAATTGAGTGAGCATTGCTGCATACATATACCATCGTGCCAGCACGGTCCAATGTCCATCCTCTTGGGATCTCTGGGAACTTTATACATTACAGAATGAGAGTACGTTAGTTGGTTGCATTCTTGTTTAACCTGGTGGTCTTGCCCCAGTTGAGCAACCACATTTTTTTTATTATGTCATCCCTCCCTCCGTGTAACCACAACGTAAGCTTCGAGTAATAAGCATGAACAAAAAAAACGTACGAGAGAGAGTAGTCGCTTCTCCACCGCGATTGCTCATTGGTCAAATCAAATATCAAGTAGCGCGCGCTTCCTCGGTTTCCTGTTACACACTTCCGTCCCTTCACGAAATCACTACCACGGATTGCTTTGGAAGCGAGAGGAATGATGTTACCCATCAAAAAAGTTATTATAAAAAAACTTTTATTTATTTCCTTTACAGACAAAACCAGGCAAGACGCGCTAAGTTCACCGGAAGATTGGGACTCCGATGACCACTGGATACCTCAGTATTATCGCCGTTCGACGCCCCCGCCCTATTCACCCTGGATATACTTTGTTAAGCAAAAACTAAAAGAGGGAAACTTCTGCCCTATTGATGCTCATGTAATACCAATCACTGAACAAGTCCAGTACAATAAGCTTCTGAATCCTCCGGTAGACCACGAGTCTGATGGACAGTTTGATGATTATTCGGATGATGACAGTTAAATTGTTTCCTTATTCAGTGGCGTAGCCAGCAGGGAAGTAGAGAAAAAAAATTCATACCTGCTGCAAAAATTTCACGATATTCATAATTTTATCTATGACCAATAATTTTTACCTAAATTTACATGACATTTTTAGGGTGACACACGATCGATACGCTGGGTGTCACCCATACTAGCTATGCTACTGTCTTAATTGTTCAAGTGTCAATCTTCATAAAATATTGTGACGACTAGATACCGAAATTATTTAAATGCATGTTCTGAAACTATGCATTTGAAATTGGACGGCAGTTTTTATAATTGGGGTATCCCCTAAAAAATCTGCCAATTATTCGATTTGTAATGATTTGTGTGACATTTATTTGACTATCACAAATGCTGGTGTCGAAATGTGTTGCGATAAACTAAATAACAATAAACCTACAACTTTCAGTCATATTGCTAACAATGAAATGAAATGTAAGCAAATTGAATTGATTTGTGTAATCTAATTATTGATGAATGTGATATTCAGCAGTGACAGATTACAATAAATAATTTAAACCTGCAACATCGCTTAGAGTGGTGAATTTGTATGCATAATTGATAATTAAACAGTTACCTAAGTAATAATTAAGGGCAATGTAATGTGTAGCAAAAAATATTGTGTATCATTATTCACATTAATGTAATCATCAATAGACAATGGTATATCTTACTTCTATGTGTCTATGCCCTAGGCTCTTTGGGTTGCTCATAACTCATTCCCGTTATAATAATTGAATTTGCATCATCATAACATAGTGAACAAATATAAAAGACAAAAAAAAATGTAATTCAATATATATCTGCTTGTTACATGAAATAAACATTTAATCACTGTAAACTTGATTGATTTCTTTCAATATGTCCTCATGAATGCCATTTCTGTTCTCCCTAGTCACCTGAAATTTATAAAAAATCTATATCATTTTCATTAACACAACTTTGGTATTTGTGAAACTGTGTTGTGTTTGTTTGTCGGTAGCAGCAATAAAATAGTTTATGGGTTTATGGGATATTATAATAAAATCCCATGGAAATGCTTGGTTCATGGGGGATAGATCTGAAGCAAAATCCAATCATTAGATACCTACCTCTTTCTGCTAACTTTCTAACCAGATTTTGATGTCGAATTAAGAAATTAGACATCAAAATCTGGCTATCATGATATTGATTAATAGCATGAATTATGAAGGTCTTACTAATATCATAAATGCGAAAGTTTATGAGTATGGATGGATGTTTGTTATTTTGGATGAAATTTGAAATTGATAATTTATAACCTGGATTAACAAATAGGATACTTTGTATCCCGGGAAAATTATAGGTTCCTCTGATATTCTAAGGTCATCGCAGAAGCTAGTAATTAATTAATCTAAATGCACCAAATTTTTAAATTCTTACCACCCAAACCCTAGCTTGACCATGGTTTCTTATGTTTTCAATCAAAGAGTCACTTCTCCTTATTGGTATTGTTGCTAGAACCAGACAATTAGACGACTGGCTAAAAATATATCTAATTCTATTTTTGAATGGTTCACTGAAGAGTTCCATTTTGCCTATTTCATCTATCACAAGCAAATGCATCTGGGGATTATCGGGCTGGAAGTAAAAATAAAAAAAGTTTTAGGAAAATGCATGTTACATACAGTAGGTTTGTTGATTTTTTTTAATTTTGTAGACATTAAGATGTCTTAACCTGACAAGGTTTTTTTTATACTAACTAGTTGGCCCACCTGATGGTAAGCAGACACTTTCGCTTTGCTATACCAGAGGATAGGGGTTTTACCAACCTTTTACTTTGACTTCAGCTAGACTATTTATAAAAGAA
This sequence comes from Falcaria lacertinaria, assembly GCA_951449985.1. Lineage (NCBI taxonomy): Eukaryota > Metazoa > Arthropoda > Insecta > Lepidoptera > Drepanidae > Falcaria > Falcaria lacertinaria. The sequence continues at coordinate 1,726,128 of OX602119.1, read as the reverse complement.
GTGTTTGTGCTACACTACAAAAAGACTATGTAGCCAAAATATCCAATTAATTATTATACCTTAGCAAGACAAGTTAAGGCAATACTCTCAAACTCCTGTAGCAAGACCCCATATTTTCCAACCTTAAACTTCACAGGCGATGTGAAAAGGCTCTGATCTCTAGCTAATCGACCTCTCTGGCCCTCCAAACTGACTACATCAAACCCCTCTCTCACTCCATTTTTTCTAACCTCATCCGTATAAAAACCAGACGTTTTAACACCCTTCTCCTTTATTAGCGATGTCAATTTCTTCACTAGGGTAGTCTTTCCGACTCCTAAATATAATTTGGTAAATTAAAAACTTGGCAATGAATGGAAATATAAAGTTGGGAAATAAAACTGTAAACCACCTAACCAGGATCACCAGTAACAATGAAAAATCTGTGTTTATAAGTCGTCATTATTCGTTTTTATAGATTTAGTTGTCTTTTCTAATAATCAGTAAATTCGATTTTTAATCACTCTTTGACTAAATAGGTAATCATTCATTCTGAAAATTAAATTATTTTCTTTTTCCATAATTTGACAGTGTGACTGTTGACATTTATTTTGACAGATGTCAAACGTTTTGTTTAATTTTTCTATATAGTGCTTATTTTTTAATGTTAAATAGCAGTTACTCTTATTCTGAACACTAAGTAAAATAATCAAAAATAAAAATTGTATCATCAGCATTTATTTAAGAGCTAGACTCTTGTCGGTGGGGCAATCGCTAAGCCGTTCTATCGTTAGCCATCTTACACACTTTATAATCAAAGCTTACACAGTAAAAAATATTTAATCATGTCACGAATGGTTTCAGCTAATGGGAAATATCAAAACAATGTACAAGATGTGAGGTAGACATATTAAACACGCAATACTTTGAATTAGGATCCAGATTTCTGGATCCTAATTTAAAGTATAAGTAAAGATTTTAATTCAAAATCATAACTTATATTGAAACGCTTTTTGCTATGTAAACTTCAAAGAAACTTTGTTGCGTAGACTAGTATAGCAGATATCTGTGGTAGGTTGAATTGAAGAGGTGGAACCTGTTGGCACTGATGCCAACTTAGCTATTTTATAGCTAGATCTAGCTATTTTTGCACCCTTGTCAGCTACAATTTCTAAAAAAAGCAATTTTTCAACATAGCGACTTCATCTACACAATATCATTGGTGCATTGGTGATTAGTCTATGCATTGATGCTTGTGTGATTTTTAGTTTTATTTTTTTTTTATCTGTGGAAGCAATTTGTAGTCGTCAATGACTGGAGTCAGGGAGTTTTTGGCGGGAATCAGGCGGAGCGATTGAGATTTTTTCCAGTGTGTCGTAAATTGTGTTATAGTGATCTTTAATGTGTATTTTTGGTGTCGCTATGTGCAGTAAAGTTTCATTTAGTGACTGATTTATAGGAGCATTGGAAATAATGCCATAATACGACTTTTGGGTTAAGTGATTTATCATTTTGGTCAATAGGTTACCTCTAATCTAAAGGCGTGTTACGATCTGCTACTGCCGTGGGTTGTCTCCAGAAACTCCATTGGGCGTTAGAATGCATGACACTAGGCATTTTAATGCAAACACGAGAAATTTTGCAACATGAAAATTCTCTAACACTCGACACTGGCAAAAATAGTCCCTGAAGGGATTGATTGCCATACTTAGGAAGAAGAAGAAGAAGAAGAAGACTGGAGTCAGAGTTTTTTTGGCGGGAATCAGGCGGAGCGGTTGAGATTTTTTCCAGTGTGTCGTAAATTGTGTTATAGTGATCTTTAATGTGTATTTTTGGTGTCGATATGTGCAGTAAAGTTTCATTTAGTGACTGATTTATAGGAGCATTGGAAATAATGCCATAATACGACTTTTGGGTTAAGTGATTTATCATTTTGGTCAATAGGTTACCTCTAATCTAAAGGCGTGTTACGATCTGCTACTGCCGTGGGTTGTCTCCAGAAACTCCATTGGGCGTTAGAACGCATGAAACTAGGCATTTTAATGCGGCAAACACGAGAAATTTTGCAACATGAAAATTCTCTAACACTCGACACTGGCAAAAATAGTCCCTGAAGGGATTGATTGCCATACTTAGGAAGAAGAAGAAGAAGAACAGTGCCTGTTGGATGACAGCGTAGGTTAGATTAGATGACCGTGAGAAGTTCGTTCGGTCCTTGTTCGACTCACGTTCGACCCGAGTTTCGTTATATATCTATCTCTGTCTAATATAGTTTTATTACCGTTATCAAATCAACCAACCAACCAACACTTCACTAAACTTCTACAGACTTCGCTTATCAAATCAACTTCGTATCAAAGTTCACTTCGCGAAGTTAATCGCCGGCATAGAAAAGTTATATATCTTTTTGATAATTTAGTATTGTCTTAGCTAGGCGGCCGGTGTGGTCTACAAATAATAAAAATGGCTTCAGTCGGTGTTGTAACCCGTGTTTTGCTTGGAAAAAATGTGTTCAACCAAAGCCGCGCCGCCGTAGTTAATACCGGTTTTGTTAAGTTCTACAGCTCAGGTGTGTACACAAGTTGTATTGCAACGTATTTAATTACCTATGTACCTATTATATTGTACTGTGTAGAATTTTTAGAGATGACCTTTGGCCTTCGAAATAAAATTAAAATATGTAGGTACTTAGCTGATATTGAGAAAATGGTATATTTTACATGACCACTTCTCAATATATGAATAAATATTTTTTTACTTAATCTTCGATCCAATTCTAGATATAACACAATGCTACTGATAAATTATATCTAGAAATTGAACATAAATAAATCAAACTTCACTTCATATAAGTTTGTAAGGATTCCTGACTGTTGACTAGAATTAACATGTCCACATGCCATCCTTTTACAGCAAATAAGACAATGGATATTCAAGCTTTAAAGAAAACATTATATTCAAAGGACTTTTAAAATCAAAATCAACAATCATTTATTTAGTTTAGGCCCTAATAAGTACTTATGAAGGTCTAAATTACCACTGGATCAGAAAAAAAAACGTTGGGTCACATTACTCATCTTAGATTACAAAGTAACAAATAGAAGCAATGTAATACAAGATAAATAAAATTATGTATCTAATGAATCTTATTAAAAAAAACAAAGGTTTGTTACCTTTGTTTTAAATTTGCTTGAGTACCTAGTTCCAGTCCCAGAGATCATTCCATAAATACAATAAAACAAAATCACCTTTTTAAGTATTTTTATTTAATTTTTTGGAGTGCAACTAATGAGTTTGCATGTGCATTTAGCCAGAAACAGAATGGAAAATGCTAGAGTAATTGTTTTGGGTGCTAACGAAATCTAGACATCACAAAGTATTTTTTACATTACCAAAGAGTATAAAATAAAGAATAGAATACCATTAATAAATCAACTATAGTACAATACAATTGTTGGTCTTATCACACAGGCAATCTCTTCCAAGCGACTGGGGAAGGGAATTAACTAATGTTAAATTAAATGGCTGATCATAAAAATGGTTCCACTGTATCTAGCTACAATAAATAAAACTGGCTTCTCATGGTTTTCATTAAACTGTCACAATAAATTAAACCACATTGAAATAATTCTGCCTTGAAAGTACAAAAATTATGTAATGTCTTATCTTAGTGACACAGTGATATGTATTTCGTAAGTGTGTTATCTCTTATCTGTTAATTTGCACAAATACGAAATGGTGGTGCTTTTAGATAGGTAGGAATTAAATAATTTAAATTTAAGTGATATCTCAGCTATGTTTGTATAAATATTTTTCCATAATATGGGAACTTCTATTGAAAAACTCCTTAAAACACAGAATTTTCAAAAAGTATATCAATGTATGAGTTAACGATATCGAACTAAATTGAACTAATTTCTATGTTCTAAGCTTTGGTTCTAAGAAGTTTTATGTTATATTAAAAGATGTATGACGAATTTACAAAGTACTCAGACCTACCCAGGTATCTAAAACAATGGTCACAAATCTCTAATTGAAACTAGATTTAACTGCAGTTTCATTTAAGATGTAAACTGGAGTCAAGATGGACACAGCAATTGAAGAATAGATTATATCCTCAGATAATAATCAAGTAAATAATGTAATGTAATTTTTGACAGCTCCAGCATACGAGAACATCAAGGTGGAGGTGGTAGGCAGCAAGAAGAATGTAGGCCTCATCCAGTTGAATAGACCTAAGGCCCTGAACGCACTCTGCAAACCTCTTTTTGTGGAACTCGGCAAAGCAGTCACTGACTTCGATGGTGATGACAAGATTGCAGCTATCATCATTACCGGTAATAATTACTTATTAAATACGCCCGCGACTTCGTACGCGTGGAATTAATTTTGTCAACAATTTAATTTTAATTTTTGCGTGGAACCCTAATCATTATTTCCAAAATAAAAGTAGCCTAAGTTACGCCTTGTAACAGTCCCGTTGAAATCGGTTCAGCCGTTTTAAAGATTAGTCGGAACAAACAGACAGACAGATAGACTAATAAAAATATATTGGTTTTTGTCATTAGTGTTTACTTTCATTACAAAAAGCTGTTTTTTTTTACATCACAAAAATCTGTTTGTCGCAGAAGCAGACATATAAGAAGTAGGAAAGATTTAATGAAAGCCTGGTAGTATAGAAGGAGGCCAAAGATAAGTAAACAGCTGATAAAGGCTAACGTTTGTCCTACAAGGAGGTCAGACATGTCGGACGATAAAACGCATTGGCAATTACTCCACAAATGATGATAAGCTGGATTGATTAGCATCTAATATTTGCCCATTTTCTAGCCAATAATATGTTTTGAATGCACATCACTATTAAAATATTATCAAAAGTTCAGGACTGACATGTAAGAAAGTTCGCTGGCTGGTCTTTATGGTCACGGTTACAAATCTGAATATGTGAACTCTTGTAGGCAATGAGAAGGCGTTCGCGGCCGGCGCCGATATCAAGGAGATGCAGAACAACACATACAGCACCAACACCAAGGCGGGCTTCCTCGCCGAGTGGGAGCACATCTCCAACTGCGGGAAACCTATCATCGCCGCGGTCAATGGATTTGCTGTGAGTTATACCACACTACACTAGCGACCCGCCCCGGCTTCGCACGGTTAAACAAAATATTTGATAAATGTCTACCCGTGCGAAGCCGGGGCGCGCCAATATACATAAAAAACTTCCTCTTAATAACCATCTTTTAAAAAATGCATCATAATCCGTTGCGTAGGATTAAAGATCTAAGCATACATAGAGAAAGACAGCAGGAAGCGACATTGTTTTATACTATAAAATCCTATGTAGTGATAGTGATCAATGATCATACACATAGTATAAGTATTGTGAGGAGCATTATTGGATCGATCTCTCACGGTTACAGTAACCGTGAGAGATCGAGTAACCGGGTTACAAAAACAAATAAAAAGTAATACATGTTTCTCAGTAGAGACGTCTAATATATTCGACAGCTTGTTTAAACGAATCATTCTGTATGATTCATTAAAATATTTCTACGTATAATAATAAATTATTTAAAAAAAAAGGTCTAAATTAAACCATCGCGTTTCGGCCTACCCTTTGTAAGACCAACCAGATCTTACAGTAGATAGATTATCTACTCTGAAGTCATACCATGCGACGTAAGTACATCATTATCTACGTAGTATATTATCTACTCTGAGGTAGTACGTACTATCCACCAGATGAAAATACATGTTGTTTCAATTATCATTCAAATCGCTAAATAACCTACAATAATATTCCTCAAGGTATACACATCACTATAACATTTGTGTATTTTTATTAAATTCATGTTGCCAATATCTTAATGGCCGCCTTTTAACAAGACTCTTGTTATGTGAGTCTGTGATGGAAATTACATAGATATATATTAGCTTATTTAATCATAATTATATTTTTCTTTATTTCGGTGCACTATCGCATTCTTCCATTTAATAATAGATGGCAATACTGTTACCCGGCTTCCTGGACCTCGAGTCCGCTATTAAATTTATCACAATTTCGTGCCATTATGGCACTATTATTGCGGCAACTGGAAGCCAAATGTAGGTAAGTGGCAATTGCCGCAATAATAGCGTCATAATGGCATGAAATTGTGATAAATTAAATAGCAATGTAACGCATTTCCGTCCATCACGAAATCATTCGCAAGGATGCGAGAGAAGTGTGACACATCAAAAAGCTTTAAATCAAGTTTGTTGTCAGTTGGGCGGCGGGTGCGAGCTGGCGATGCTGTGCGATATCATCTACGCGGGAGAGAAGGCCAAGTTCGGGCAGCCCGAGATCAACATCGGCACGATCCCCGGCGCGGGCGGCACCCAGCGCCTGCCGCGCTACGTGGGCAAGTCCAAGGCTATGGAAATTGTGCTCACCGGGAACTTCATCGACGCCCACGAGGCTGAGAAAATGGGTAACATTACGAACTCTTTATACCGTTCAAAAAATAATCTATACTATATGTACACATATATAAAAAATAATCCCTATATTCCGTGGTCACGGCACCACGCGTGAACTTACTTCCAGAGAAGTGTGGCCAAAACCCGAGGAAAATAGAACTACCTCGCACCTCGCAATAGGTTAAAACACAAATATATGTAATAATAATAATGGTACGTAGTATATTATCTACGCTGTTTTTTTTTGTAAACACTATATCCTAGACACCTAGCGAGTATGCATTACTGTTTCGGTTTGAAGGGCGCTTTAGCTAGCGAAATTACAGGGCGATGGAAACTTATGAACGTCTAGAGTCTACGAGTGCGCAGTGCCACGCGGGACTATATGATCAAAGTTCCTGGGCCCGCGTCAGTTACAACATGCTCGTTCCATCATCCTTATAGTTCTAAAAATAAACTTTGTTCTGTGCCGGTAGCATGAACTTTTTCGACAACGTTTTCGTATCGCCTTCGACTATTTTTGTGTATAAAATGAACAGCGCTGCTGCGGTGAAAAGAGGAACTAAAAATGAGTATGACAATTTTGACATTTCGCGAGTTATGTTTTCGAATACGTTGTCGACAATGTTCCTGCTACCGGCACAGAGCCTCAAGCCGGTTTCGTCGCCGTCCTGACGTCACCTTCGGACTTCCAAGAAATTTGAAAACGTAAATTAAAAAAATAACAAACAGTTTAAATTTGATTGTTCCTAATTTGATTGTCCTATTTGTCATGCAGGCCTAGTGAGCCGCGTGTTCCCAGTGGAGAAGCTTCTAGAAGAGACTATTAAGCTGGCCGAGAGGATCGGTACCCACTCCCCGCTCATCGTGAAGATGGCCAAGCAAGCCGTCAATCAGTCGTATGAGACCACGCTCAAGGCTGGTCTGCAGTTCGAGAAGTCCATCTTCTACGGCACTTTTGCTACGGTTCGTATTCAACTAAATTGGTTGACAGGTGACAGGTGGGTAGGGTAGCCTGTAAAAAAAATCGATGACATGGTCACACTGAATATCAAAGTTCCATGGACGCTTGCAATGCAGAAACCCTGCGCGTATGTATTATTTCTAAATATGATAAAATATATAATGATGAACTTAAATCCCAGTAGAATACAACCGCTATGCTAGGCTTAAAACTATATATTTAATACTTAAATCGTGCTACACACCATCCGTTTTAACTGTACCGTGCAGTGCAGCTAAATCGTACGTATGTAGGCAAAACTGACAACTGTGCAGTTGAACTGACGATCAAAACTGAACGTGTGTAGACACTAGGGGCGTCAGTTATAACTGTACAGTTCGATTGTACAGTTAAAACTGAAGGTGTGTAGCCCGCTTAATAATATTATATATTATTTTAGTAATAACCATCATATATTTTACAGGAGGACCGCAAAGAGGGTATGACTGCATTCATTGAGAAGAGACCACCAACCTTCAAAAATGAATAGATTTCGTTGAACGCTATATCCCTAAGCTTAGACTTAAGAGAAAGTGCAATAATGCCGTGAACCCAATCCACATTACAAAATCATGTTGATGTCTAATCATATTATTAATAGACGTGTTTAGAGGGTATATACATTTTGCTACAATAAACGAATTTATTTTCTAAAGTATTTTTAGTGGAGATGTAACTATTTCCTGCCTTTACCTTCAGCGTCCCCGAGGTAGTATTCTTATACTGTTTGTCGATAGCTATGACCTGAGAATACGTTTGTTTTTCAGATGATAGCTAATATATATATGACTAGCTACATTGTAAAATCCTATTATCGCGGCCGTAGAGCTGAGACAAATAACCGTATAGGGAAGATAAGGACTTCACTTAAGCGAAGCGAAGGCCTTATACTAAGATGTAGACTGAAACAGTGTATCTCTTGTAAAAGTACATAGGTTCATCATGCTGTTACATAGTCTTGTAATGCCGAGTCTCTCTGGTCAGGCGGAGATTATGAAATGGTAATTTTACTGTTATATCTGAATTATCCGCAACGAATATATTTTAACTTGAAACTGATACGTGACGTGAAATTAATTAAACGTAATTTTTTGTAGTTTTCGGCGGTAATCAAGCAGAGCTAGATCGAAATGAGCAGTAGGTCATTTTCAGACAATTTTGGTGTAATTTTGTACAAAAAAGTTCAATAATTTGATTAGTGTGGTGAAGTAATTAAATAATATAATAGGTATAAATTGCTACTATTTTAGTTCGTCTTCAAAAACCCATAGGCCATAATCTATGCTGAATTATAGTAGACCAGGTAGTTTGTTGTACTTCTAGAAATTTGTTGTCATAAATAAAAATAAAATATCTGTCAGCAGCTGTCTAAGCTCTAAGTGTCTGTCAAATGAAAATTGTCAAAATTAAAATACCTACGTCGGTCGCGTTGCGTTGGTTTGATTTATCTACCTATTTAGTAAATTATTCTTCATTTTTATCCGGATTTAAAGAAATATAACTTACCAAACATCTTACCATAAAGTTGTGCTCCCTCGGACGTCTTGTTTTGTATAAATTTATTATTTATGTACAGTTTCTTTGTGCCTACATCGTAGAAAAAATATTCTTTATTTTGCATGCATGAATCTTTGATTAAACTTGCCGCATGAATATTGAAAATAAGCAATGATGGGACCGTAATGAGAATCAGTTTTGTGTGCTGCATATAACTTTATTAACTCCATGTAATCATTCAAGCAACAGAGAAGTTCCGGTGATATTTATTGTGAAATCCATTTCCATGTTTTGGGATCATGTTTATCGTAACAGACACATCATGCAGGAATTTGAGGACATAGAAGTGCATAAAACCAGTGTGTCTGTGTTTGTGGCTCTGTTTTACTTGGAAATGTTGTATATTTTGATAATGACACTGTCTATATTGAACAGGTTGAATCAAAATTTAACGTTGTGAAAACCTTTTGCACAACGCGTTTTTGTGCTAAAACATTAAAATATACAATAAGTACCTTACCTGCAACGTAAATAAACTTGTGTGATATACATTTTATTGTGTGGAACTGAGGTATATGCAATAAGGTGAGAAGCTGTTTCAATTATTTTAATTATTGTTTTTTATACAATTCTGTAAAGAGAAGCAGGATTTGCAGTGTGCACCTGATAGTGAGTATTATGCCTTCCCATCCACATTACAGTACTGGCCACTTCCTCTTTACTGAGAAATTATTTAATTGAGAGTTAGTTAGACTCAGAATTAGACTCATGATATACCTATGCGGTTTGATAGAATTTTGGATTCTCTATTGATCGGTCTTGGTGAGAAGCCAAAAGGAAGCTCAGAAATTAAAAATAAAGCAATTATTTATAAATAATAAATCTATACTTATATTATCGAGAGGAAAGATTTATATTTTTGTGTGTATATTTGTATTGAATAGGCTCCGAAACTACTGGACCGATTTAATATATATTATACTAGCTGCCCGCCCCAGCTTCAATTTATATTCAATTAACAAAATATTTGATAAATGTGTACCGGTGCGTAGCTGTGACGGGTCGCTAGTATATAATAATTTCATGGATTTTTTTCTGGAATTTGATGGAAGTTTGACCAGCTCTGCTAATCAATTTTATTTTCCAAATGATGCTTAATTTTTTTTTTCCTTTACACCATCAATATGATTACTACAATCTGTTACCTAAAGAAATATAGGAGTTCTTTAATCACTACAGCAAATTTATTTTTCTTTCCAGCTAAAAAATATGGCTATGATTGATGACCGCATATCTGACAGACTCTACCTGTCAAAAGGAGACCAGGAAATTTATATAGACCTACAAAATGAGTCTCAATATCAAGTAGATGGAATAAGATACCTCTATAGGCTATACAAAAAGGTAAGATATGTGTTTTTTTTATACCACTCAGGTGGCAAACAAGCATATGGTCCACCTGATGATAAGCAGTTACAGTAGCCTAGTGTTTTTCAATGGGTGTGTTGACCCCCTGTGGGGTATTAAACTGAACAGTAACCATCAATCTATTTATCATTATATAGCCTCATATTTGTAAGACTGGTGTTGCAAACATCCATAGGTGTAAACCTATTGATGCTTGCAACACCAGGGGTATCAATTGCGCATTGCGGACCCTTAATTTTATTTTTCTCAAAAGCATATAACCATAGACTAAAATATAGGAGCATTACCATAGTCACCAATGACTCTTCACTTCTTTACTTCATATCTACCAATAGCAGTTAACTTCCAACCTTTTTAAAACAGTCCCATGATGTTGAAGTCTGCTGATGGACCAGTGTAAATGTTTTTGTCAATAAGTTAAATCTTAGAATATACCTGACCCTGAGTCTGGTATTAAAATAAGGCCCCTTTTTAATGGCACCTGGTTTGTAACTTTTGGTAGTATTCTAAATTAGAATTGAATAGAATTGGATATTGGAAATGGTCATAATGTTTTGCCCAAATGGTTTTAAAAAAGAACAAATTTCAATAAATAATGTGTAGTCCAGTCAGTCAGTCAATTGCGCATTGCGGACCCTTAATTTTATTTTTCTCAAAAGCATATAACCATAGACTAAAATATAGGAGCATTACCATAGTCACCAATGACTCTTCACTTCTTTACTTCATATCTACCAATAGCAGTTAACTTCCAACCTTTTTAAAACAGTCCCATGATGTTGAAGTCTGCTGATGGACCAGTGTAAATGTTTTTGTCAATAAGTTAAATCTTAGAATATACCTGACCCTGAGTCTGGTATTAAAATAAGGCCCCTTTTTAATGGCACCTGGTTTGTAACTTTTGGTAGTATTCTAAATTAGAATTGAATAGAATTGGATATTGGAAATGGTCATAATGTTTTGCCCAAATGGTTTTAAAAAAGAACAAATTTCAATAAATAATGTGTAGTCCGAGTTCAGACTAGAGTATGCCATCAATATTAACATGGTTTGTTTCTGTTTCAGCAAAAACCAGGTGTGATTGTTAACTATCCACCGGGCTCTGGGAAGAGACTACAAATATTGCTGTTTCTTAATGCTATACAGCGTCTCCTAGAGAAACCTGTACTGGTTCTATGCAGAGAAGACTACTGTGCAAAGTGGCAAAAGGGTTTCAGCAAGTGGATTAATAGTGAGAAGCAAACCTTCCTTCACCCTTTGACTCAACTGATAACTTTTAACCAGTGCCGGTAGCAGGAACATTGTCGACAACGTATTCGAAAACGTAACTCGCGATATGTCAAAATTGGCATACTCATTTTTAGCTCCACTCTTCACCGCCGCAGCGCTGTTCATTCTCCAATACAAAAATAGTCGAAGGCGATACGAAAACGTTGTCGACAATGTTCCTGCTACCGGCACTGATTGATCAAAAATTCTGACATAGGTTAGGTTAGCCTAACCTAACATTATCACTATTTCAAACATTATAACAATTATTTCACATTTATGTAGGAAACGTGAGTTTAACTTTAATCTATTGTATAGTAGCTTAATAGCTACTATACAATAGATTAACGTTAAAGTCACTTATACATATATATACATATACAGGCTTATAACCAAATGCTACTATTGTTAGTAGTTACTATCTGGTCCAGTGAATTCAACGGCATATGAATTCAAATGTCCAACAAGATGAGAACCAACAAGAAGATAACAGGTCAAATTACCCTTTGGTGTCTCTATGGGTGTTTGATAATTTGTCTAGATAGTGGCTTTTTTCCAAACTGGTGGTAATTTAGACCTTCATGTGAGACCTTCCCCCATTAGGGCCTAAACTGAATAAATTAATTAGTTTTTTGTTTTCTGATACTTTTATAACTGTTGTGTTTCTGTTTAAAGCCAGCCAGATATTAACCCAGGCTTCGGAGGGCATCGCCTCGTTCGCCAAGTGGCGTGTCGTTATCACGACTGCAGTGAACGCCGCCCAATGCTCCCACCGCGTCTGGAGTGTCGTGGTTAATGATGATGAGGACAGTAAGAAACTTCTCAAGACCAAGCTCCATGGGTTCAAGATTTGTGTCACTTCTGTTGATCTGAGGGTATGTAACCTTCTTTTTTTACCACTAAGGTGGCACACAAGAATACGGCCCACGTGATGGTAAGCAGTCACCGTAGTCTATAGCCACTAGGAATACCAGGAAGATCACTAACGGGTTGCACACCATGTTTTTGATGAGGACTCTCTGTGCTAGCAGCATTACTAGCGCAGTGTATCCTTGTGGAACACTGGTAACCTTAATTAACGCTGAAACACAACACTACATCAAAATAGTGTTATTTGACTGATGTATTATGTAAGATAGAGGTACTGAGTAATAGGCTAGGAACTGTAGTTCCGGCTCCAATTTTTATGGGAAAACGCATGGGAGATCCCAATTCGCCCTAAGTCTCTTTTTAAGCTCAAGGTGTGATTATTCACTGTACCTAAGCTTAGAAAAACTCAATGGTACAGGCTGGGGTTTGATCATGGGCCCATCAGATCCGTCAAGATCCATTAAGGCCGTCGATTTAACTACAAGGCCACCACGGCTATTAATTACTAAATAAAATTAATAATGTATAAAATTAAACTCTTCCAGTAGTCCACATTCAACTATTAGTTATTCAACAAACTTAAAATATTAAGCTTATGTAGAAATTTCAAAACAACTTTTATTTTCAGGAACATTTGCAGTTATTCTCCCAAATATACCACTGGTTGTACCCAAAGGAGGAGTTCAACATAACCGAGTACACAGCCAACAAGGAGCGTGTCACCGATGTGGTCACAAAGACTATACTGCTTGATGCATTCATGGAGGGTATTGTACTTAGAAGGACAGGGGATACAGTGCCATTTAGTAGAGACGAGGTAAGTGCGGTAATTGTGGTATACAGTGCCGGCGATAGGGGGGGCGTAATTGGGCGAGGGTGCAAGGCCAAATTTGTGGGTGCGCCATACGTAAAATATAAAAAAACCGGCCAAGTGCGAGTTCCGTACACACTTGTAGGTAAGGTTTAAAGTAGGGGAACTTCTAATGAGCTCATAATTCGTCGGTGACTCTCAATAGCGTGATTCAGGAATATTTTTTAGTAAATTCGCAACAAAAAATACATAGTACATATTTACGGTTTTCAGATTTTTTCCCTTGTGAAATCGCAAAATATGCGAAAATTTGCGACATAAACGGTCATATATTTTCTTCATATTGACTTACAGGTTTGATTATTTTACAGCTGAAAGAGACCATAGACCCGGGTATTTCATATTAATTTTAATTTGATAGGTCCACGCGTTCTTGAGATAAACATTCTTAACAGACAGACTGACGGGCAACAAAGTGATCCTATAAGGGTTCGTTTTTTTTCTTTTAAAGTACGGAACCCTAAAAAGGAACAAAAATATTCATGAGCTACAAATCTGTATACGTCCATGTTATAAAATTAAATACTAACGATGTTGTGACAAAGCTTATTTGGTTGGTTTGGTTGGTTTGGTTGGTCTTAGTAAGTTGACGACTAATTATATTTTACAAAACCAAAGTACATATATACCATTATTTTCAGAACATCAACAACAACGTAGGTTCAAAACGTGTTTCCAGAAAAAATAAAGATTCAACAGGCACTAAAGTTAAACGCTCGAAGAATCATCTTGGACATCACACACAGCTTTCAAATTTCACACATATTATTGAAAACTCTTCGCCTAAAGATATTGATAAAGAACCAAAAATTGAGAATAGCAATTCTATGGACGAAATTGTGGAAATAAGTGAAGATGAAACTATGGATGTGGAATCGTTCATTCGAAACCATAAGCCGATAACAGAAGATAATTTCAAAGAATTCTTAATTGATGACGTCATAAAAACTGGTAAAAACGTGAAGGCTGATGTTATTAATGACTTTCAGGAAACAAGTCTTAAAGTAAAAGGAGATTTAGAACACACAGAGATAAAACTTTTTGAAGATATTGTGGAAGATAGTTGTAAAGTTGGACACGAAGATCTTGCAAATGACCTCAAAATAACTAGTGATTTTGAAATTAATGCTTCTGATTATAATGGTATCGATCTTAAAGAGGATACTTTTAAAGCTAATATAACAACGACAGTAAGTGCTTCTGAAGTCAACTATAAGTACAATAAATCATTCGATTCAACTGTAGAAGTTATGCCAAGTGATATGGAACTCGACTGTGATGAAAACAAGGTAGAAATTCAATTAAAAAGTGAAGTGAAAGCAAACATCAAAACTAACGGAGATCTCAATAATTCCACAGATACTAGTAACAGTCGTAAAACAGACTTAGAACAACAAATATCGGAGATAGAACAAAACGCAATTAAAAAATTCAAAGGTTCATTATTAGATAGTATATTTTGATATAACTGTCAGCCCTATACTGTTTATTTTTATACCAGTAAGGTGGCAAACAGGCATACGGCTCGCCTTATGGTAAACGGTTACCGTAGCCTATGGGCCCTTGCAGAGGCGTGAATTGGATTTTTTAGGTTGGCAGCCAAACCATTTTTAAAAAGCCTTGGTGGCCTTGTGGTTGAAGCAGCGGCCTGTCATCTGATGGGCCCAAGTTCAAATCCCGGCCTGTACCAATCAGTTTTCCTAAGCTTAAGTACAGTGATTAATCTCACCATGAGCTTGTAGGGCGATTTGGAATTTCCCGTGGGTTATCCCATTTAAAATTGGAGCCGCCCGACTGGGGACTGTACCTCCGCCTTACAGAAGACCGCAGTGAAATAACACTACTTGATGTAGTGTTGTTTCTGCGGTAAGTAAGGTTGCCAGTGCTCCACGAGGATACGCTGGGCTAGTAGTATTGCTGCTAGCACAGGGAGTCCTCATCAACAACATGGTTGGCACCCCGTTAGTGATACCCCTGGTATTGCTAGCGGCTATAGGCTACGGTGACTGCTTACCATCAGGTGGGCCGTATGCTTATGTGCCACCTTAGTGGAATAAAAAAAAACCATTTAAAGATATTTTTTTATAAAATCTTGTCTAGTTCAATGAAATACGTATATATGTGGGGTATTTATCTGCGTTTTACAGTCATATTTATAATGGAATGAAAAGCCCTGTTTAAATTCTTCAACATTTAATATTTTATTAATATAATTTAAAGACATACATAATTTTATAACTTTGTAAATTTATACCTGGTCCATAGTATTTGTACACTTGTATGGATGGTTTTAAATATATAATTGTGTCGAGTATTGTTATCGAAAAATTATGCTTATATTTATGTATAGTTAAGTTTCCGATGAAATGTGGATAGTTTAAGAATAAATTGATAAGGCTATTTATATTCTCTTTTACTTCTTCTGAACAGTTATATAAAGGATAGCTGTTTCCCCGCGACTTCGCGAGCGTCAATATAATGTATAGCCTATGTTACTCAGTGATAATGTAGCTTTCTAACGGTGGAAGAATTTTTGAAATCGGTTCAGTACTTTCGGAGCCTATTCAATACAAACAAACAATCAAATCTTTCCTCTTTATAATATTAGTGTAAATTTAGATATTGGTGTCAATTCTGTTGTTCAAAATTACTAAACTTAACTAATTTGACAGGTCTATAAGTCTTGCTATCCCTTTCTCATGTGCGGGGTTAAATAAGGATGGCAATATTTTAAGACCTGTCAAATTAGTTAAGTTTAGTAATGTTGAACAACAGAATTGGTACCAATATCGAGCCAAAATTTATCAACGTTTGACGGTACGGGTACGGTGATTGTTGAAATCCCTATGGATTTGCTTATTGTAATATAAATTCAACTATAAAATGTTAACACCTTTTATTGTGTTTCTTTCGCTTAGAGAAAGGATCGGCCCAATTGACTCCCGTGGGCTTATTCCCATGACGACTGCCAACAATCTGACGCCATTTTATAATAAAGGTACTCAAAAACCGCCATTTTTAATGTTACGGCTACGTCATAATGTTCGCAACCGTCATATAAGCCCATCGATGTTATGGCAAGCTCTCACAATACATGGTAACACTGACTAATGACAACACATAGTAATAATTAAAATAATCAAGTGGCAGCACTAACAGTCTGAATCAATAAGCACAACCATTAGGAACGGTAAGAATATTTTTGTACATACAAGCGTGAAAGTAAGTTAGAAAAACATATCTCTAAATCATAATTTTTTTTTATAACTTGTCTTAGTGATTGTGAGCAAAGGTACACTTTGTAATTATTACAGGAAAAGTGTCAAATCCTTTTATATTGGTCTAATTGACTTGTGTGAAACTGGATACATGCATTGGACTATTTTTTTTTGGCCTCGGATATAAGGCCTATAAATTCACCTATATAAGTCACATTGCCGTGATTAACAATTAAAAATAAAATATACAGGATGTAACATAATAATACATTTATACAATAAGAGATGATGATGATGATGCAAAATGATTAAAATCGCCGAATAATCAATTATGACGGACGTCGAAAATTTCAGAAATGATTTTTTCAAATTCAACAGAATGAATAAATCACAAAAAATTGTACAATAAATATGACAGTACTTTCCTACATAATCAGATGATTATCATTATATATTGACCTCACACTTTTAATATATTATTAATAATATAATCTGTATATATTTTACCAAATTTAACGCAATATATAAATAGGCCGAATATACGGACAAGCTCGGCATATAATATTTACATCAACAATCTACGTAGGTATATTTGATAATAAATTCACAAAAATAGTTAAATATTTTTTCAAATGATGAATTTAAAAAATCGTCTAGGAACAAATATTTATTCTAAATCTTCATGAATATAAATATTATTTATTCAAATATTAATCTCTAAAATTTATAAGCATTAATTATTCCATAATTTATATCAATTATACTTGTCAAATAATTATAAAACATCGGTATTTTTCAATAGTTTACCAGTTTATATGAGCAAATCACCCGTCTATAAAGTACATAATGGTGCTAATTCTGTAATAAATCATTAAACTAAACTAATATTACTTAAAGTATTGCCATCCTTATTTAACCCTGCACACGAGAAAGGGATAGCAAAACTTTTTTGTCCTGTCAAAATCAGTGTAGTGATTTTGTACAATGGAATCGACTTTCGACATCATTATGCACCTCGGCTTTATGAAAATACTGAGGAAAACCCGAAAGCGTATTATGTACTGTCTATTAAAACTAATCACATGCAAAGAAAAAAGTTAAAATTCATCTAGATATTGTGATCCCTATAATTCCTATAAACTATAGCTAATGACGTCACATGTCACCTAAATAAATATTCTGCCATTTGAACATAAATTGTTTAAATAATAAATTACATTTTCAAATAATTATAGTCGATACACTAGCGCAACTATCAGAGACAATAACATTATAATCTCGATGATGTTTAAAAAATAAAGTACAATTTTATTCAAGCGCCGGCAATGAGTTTGCACGTGCATATTGTTGCCAGTCGCGGAACGGACAGCCTGAATATTGGAATCTTATTGGAATGTTATACGTTATTTTAGAGACGACAATGCGCGAGTAATGCCCCTGGTGTTGCAAGCGTCTAGGCTACGGTAACCGCTTGCCATCAGGCGAGCCGTATGTTAAAAAAAAATATCGTTTGGCATGGAAAAAAAAATGTGCAATTTAGCCAAATTTCTTGTTGACTACGTTATTTTAAATTTGAACGTATAGTCTGAGATCCGACCATACATCGACCTTCACCGAGCTGATAATAGAATGAAACTTATTGTATGATACATTTAGTATATTAGAAAGTATATTAAAAATGGGTTGCCCGAAAAAACCCTGGACCGAATATTTTAATTTTTTTTTCAATAAAAAAAAAAAATTTACTGTACAACATCAAGATAATAAGAAAATTGTATACTAGACTTAAAGAATAAAACATATAGAATGTGCAGACGTAGGGTTGTCATTTACGAACTACTGGGTTGCCAGGTATATACAGGTATGTCGATGCATAATTTATGCATCAGTAACTTATAAAAATGATTTATTAAAGTAAATTTGTTAAAATGTTTTATGTAAAAATTATATTTATAAATATACTAGGAATACTATCTTGATGTTGTAACAGTTAATATATTTTTTTAATGAAAAAAAAATTAAATATTCGGTCCAGGGTTTTTTCGGGCAACCCATTTTTAATATACTTTCTAATATACTAAATGTATCATACAATAAGTTTCATTCTATTATCAGCTCGGTGAAGGTCGATGTATGGTCGGATCTCAGACTAGTAGATCTAAATAGTCCCAAAAGAAGAAGTTTTAAGAATGTTTCCTGTATTTCCATTTGCCGATATTGCCGCGTTTTAAAGCCAACATCGGAGAGGACGCGAAAATATAATAAAATTCCAAACGACTTGGATTTGTGTTACCACATCAAATAATCAAACGTGTTCTAATTCCATAAACGACCCAATCGATTGAAATTGAATCCTATGTTTAATATCGTAAGTATAAAACAGGAAAAACTTTAGAATTTGCGTTACTGTATCAAAGTTCTCATTCCATCAACGACCCTATAACTATGACAGAAGAGCTTGGTTTAATTTATTAATATCGTTTTTCTTGCGTCACTGTTCCATAGCCTTAAGCTAGGAGGAGGGCAGCGAGGGGCCACCGCTAGGGCTGCAGGTGTAGGTACTCCGCCACGAACACCCTGAAGATCTTATTTAGGTTCTCGATTGTGTTAAAGTCTAGAGCTGACATGTCGTCCTGCGCCGTGTGCCACACGCTCGGGAAAGGCGACGGGATCACGTGTAGAATGTCCACATCTGGAATAAAAACCTAAGTTAAAAATCCAGAAACAGATTCAATAACATAAAGATTATATTGGAGAATGAAACATATTTTTATAAGAAAACAAATTAACTGACATTATAATAGACAAAAAAAAACAAAAAGTATTGTAACAAGGTAGTATGTAAGCCTGTCGCTAACATTTATGTAGATAATCCTCTAAAGCATTGTTTTTCAACCTTTTTCAAGACACGGCCCCTTTAGTCAGAAGAAATATTTCGCGACCCCTACCCTTTGCTTTTTTTTCATGTAATTTATTTTGCGACAAAGTCAATCCAACATTCGTTCATT
Source organism: Falcaria lacertinaria (assembly GCA_951449985.1). Classification (NCBI taxonomy): domain Eukaryota; kingdom Metazoa; phylum Arthropoda; class Insecta; order Lepidoptera; family Drepanidae; genus Falcaria; species Falcaria lacertinaria. The sequence goes on along the minus strand of OX602119.1, from coordinate 1,706,526 downwards.
TTCATAATTAGAGTTCCGCTAAATACATAATTAAGTATTTTAAAAAAAATACAAATGATTATATCCTTTAGCTAACATTTTATTTAATAAATATTTTTTAAATTTGTTTTTATTAATTTCGCCAACCTTTTGCAACTCCCTGTAGATGCATCGCGACCCCTGTAAAGAGGTTTCGGTCGCGACCCACAGGTTGAAAAACACTGCTCTAATGTCTCGATAAAGTCTACTTAGCTATCCTATATTTCTACCTACATACATATCTACACCACTATGAAAGTATTAAACACATTAAAATATGAGATGAGAATATTTTCTTGTTTGAAAGTTTTTTAAGCGTGATTATTCCGTAGTCGGGTTACATTTTTGAACTTCCTTTTTATTATTTGATCTGAGCTATGACACCAAAAAGAACCAAATCAAAATCAGTTCATCCGTTTAGGAGGTACTGTAAGGATGATACTTAGCGTTAACAGTAAAAGGTTTTAGATGACAAAGGATATCTAAGCCCGTACGCACACAGTCTTCAATCCAATATCCAACATAATCCCCTAGCTAGAGGGATTCCGCTCCTAAATAGCCCGTACATTTATTTATTACGACGCGATGTCGTGAGTCAATAGCGGCATTACTCGCTCAAGAGGTAGGGAGGGACGAATTGGGTCCCCCGTGGTTTTTCCCATTCAAATTGGAGCCGCCCGGCTGGGGAATGTACCTCCACTTTACAGAAGACTGTAGTGAAATAACACTACTTGGATGTAGTGTTTTCTGCGGTAAGTAAGGTTGCCAGTGCTCCACGAGGATACGCTGGTAGTGCTGCTTACACAGTGAGTCCTCATCAACAACATGGTTGACAACTCGTTAGTGATACCCCTGGTATTGCTAGCGGCTATAGGCTACAGTGACTGCTTACCATCAGGTGGGCCGTATGCTTGTGCCCTCTAGGTGGTATAAAAAAGCATATATGTAGATTGCCATTGTGAGTCTCGATCTACCCTCTGAAGGGAAATGGATAGATTTTATAGTTGTTATACTAAATTCAAGAAGCTACACCGGCTTAACCATTTGGTTAACGAGTTTTAAGACATACAGAAATAATAGCTCCAAACGTAGTGGTTATCTAGTACTCTATGATAGCTCCCTAGTACCTGCCCCTGTTTGCGCCAGGTTTTGAAACACAGTAAATGCATTAAAACGTAGCTTGTTTCGATGGTTATCAATCACTGTTATCATCTAAGGATACGTTTACACCTGTATTCGATATCAGATACAGATAGCTGCTGATAGTAATCGGTACTCAAGATTTTGATAAATTAAGAAATAGTGAGAACTATACGAAAATCATATAAGTACGTACTGTAAGTCTAAATATTATTTGAAAATAATTAATAAATTCTATAATTTGAATCTGCAAATTAATTTGATAGAATTGCGATATTGTTTTTTCAGAGAGTCTAAAATTGTTTTCGGAGACGACTGGTCGCAAATAAATATAAAATACAGTTTTATAAGTAAACCCGGAGCTCTCGCCCTAGTCGCCCTACGCACTTCCCTTACAGTACCTCCTCAAATAATGCAGAGTTTTTTTAATACTGTCTTTAGTTCGATGAAGTAAAATTAAGGACGAACTACATAAGCATACAATATATAATGATATATCTCGTCTCTAGAATATTTAAAAAACTAGGAACATTATTTAATTGTTAATATAAACAATTGGTTTGCAATAGCAACTAGCTTTTGGCTGCAACTTCGCCCGTTTTATCAATACGTGTATTTGGTTAAAATAAATACTCTTGTGATACATGTCTCATCATCATCTCATGTCTAAGTTTGATCAAAATCCGAGTATCCATTTCGGCGTGATGTGATTAAGTAACAAATTAACAACAGACACACAAACACAACAGTTATTATTAGACCATTGTAGTACCTATAATATAAAAATTAATCGCTGAATGTATTGCTAAGCGCAAATATCGAGAGCAGCTGAACCGATTTAGCTAATTATTTTTTTAGAATATTCCTTGAATTACGAGGATGGTTCTTACGGAGAGAAAAAAATCTAAAATTGCCTGAAAAAGTCTAAAAACGGGTAGACAAAATGTTTGATAAATGTCTACCCGTACGAAGCCTGGGCGGGCCGCTAGTAGGATGTATTTATAACTAAGTATTGGACATTATTTTTGTTCAATCGATAAAACGAATAATCAGTTGAATCACGTAGCCGGCACTCTACACACAGGACAAGGTCAGACGGTAACTATTTATATATCTACAACTATTATAGTCACGTTGCTTTGTAAGTTGTAACTCACTACAGACAGTCAAGGTACTATTTTTATTACTAATTTGGAAGCATGCTGTATTCGGACAAAGAATTCACAAAGAGTTTCGGAGCCTATTCAATACAAACATAGACACACACAAAAATACAAATCTTTCCTCTTTATATAATATTAGTATAGATTCATGTTTTCTAGTTTGGAGCAAGCTAAGGTAATACCGGATTTATATTAATTTAAATTATAAGACATCGAACGAAAGGTTAACCACATACATAATACTATTATATTGAACTATGTACATATATTCAAAAGCGATATAGTCACTCACGGAATTGACTCGTCACAAAATCTTAAGAAGTAAAGGATATGTTTTTTTTTAAATTCAATCTCGTGGTTATTCGTGTGCACAGCCAGTGTCCTTATAAATAACCAACGATTTGCGTACCTAAGTAATTTCCGGCTTATTTTGCAAAGTGCAAAGCGGCAAAATGCTATCGAGATAAGTATGTCTAAATCCTATATTGGTACCAATTCAAATTGTACAAAATTACTAAACTTAACTAATTTGACAGGTCTAAAAGTATTGCCATCCTTAACCCCGCACGTGAGAAAGGCATAGCAAGACTTTTAGAACTGTCAAATTAGTTAAGTTGAGTAATTTTGAACAACAGAATCGACACCGATATCCTACTCTCTCTCTCCTTGGCAATTATTATTCCCATCTGATGGGGGGGTCTGCCTTCTTCGTTTTCTCAAATATTATAAATGTGAATGTTTGTAAGAACGGATGTATGTTTGTTGCTCAATCACGTTTAAACGGCTCAACGGATTTCCATGAAATTTGGTACATATATAGTTTATAACCTGGGTCAACATGTAGTCTACTTTTATCTCGGATTTTTTCATCCCGGTAAAATGTTAGAAGCCTTTGGAATTTTAAGCTCAACGCGGACGAAGTTCCTGGCCGAAGCCAGTTCCATATAAAAGACTTGAATCTAAGATCGCCCTGTGGGCAAATCTCAGAATTAAACTTCAATCGGATAAAAAGCGGGTTGTTAATGGTATACTGACTTCTCTTCATGAAGGGCACGTGGTCATCCTCGATGGAGGCGCCGGAGCTGCGCAGCCTGAAGTAGGTCTGCTCCACCTTGCCCCGGGAGTAGGCATCGAACTGGCCCAGCTCCGCCAGCCGGAGTTCAGCGCTCGCGAGCCGCACGTACCACTTCTCGGTCGACTGGAAGTAGCTGAAGAATACTGGGTCCGGAGCCCCCAGTAGGTCTAGCAGCACTAACACATCCTGGTCAGACAAAAACCATAGACCATATAATATACAAAAACCATAGACCATATAATATACAAAAACCATAGACTATATAATCCAGGGTCGGCAACGCGCGAGTGTTACCCCTGGTGTTGCAAGCGTCCATAGGCTGCGGTAACCGCTTACCATCAGGCAGTATGCTTGTTTGCCACCTCAGTAGTATAAAAAAAAACTAATACGCGGAGATTTAGGGTATAATGGGATTCCCGTTTAAAAAATTGAATCCGCCCGCATGTTTACTATTCGCTTAACCTCATGCGGGCAGTATGCAGTGGCGTAGTTCCCCAACTAAACTATTTAAAATCGTTCGTTCCGCATTGGTCGTATTCCGAATTCGACGTACTCTCTATATTTGTCGTAAATGTCGTAATCCAGATTTAAATCCCCCGGTATTGGTCAAATAAGTTGCCATTATTATAAAGTCGAGTTCCTGGAATCTGGTTTATTTATTCCGAATGTGGAAGACATGTTCTCTAGTTCAATTTATAGTTCGTAAGCCAGAGTCCGAGGGGCCCCCTGAGCTTGGGGGCCCCGGGGCACTGCCCCGTCTAGCCCTGCGGTAGCTACGCCATGCTGTACGCTACGCTACCTCGTGTGTCGGTCGTAACTTTGAAAGTAATTAAATAGTAAATCACAAATTGTGTCACTTTTATGTCCGTGTCTTATCAACGCTTTGACCGGCATGTGATGAAACAACCCGCAATGGGCAAGATTATAATATCGGCCCTCTCTCTAGGTAAGATGTTTCCATTATATTTTAGACTGTATAATCTACCCAACGGGGCCTGGTATACTGCTGTTTCAATTAAGATATACGCCGCTAACGCGAGCGCTGCACACTAAACAAATTGGCAAAAAGCATTTGACTTATTTTATTGTTCCCTGAGTGAATTCACAAAGATGGCACTATACGCTATTTGTTATTTATCAATGTTGATTCTCTATTGCAGTAGGTTAAACCTGTAATGATAGATGTAAGTTTGGTTGAAAATAAATAAATAATTAAAGATAATTTAACAGAACAAAAATAGGTTTTTGTTCTTTCGCGGGCGCCGTGTGCTTATGGTAAAGACGGGACTGAGGATGGGGCGCTCATCATCACATATTAGAGTCAAAATGGTCCCGCTCTCCAGGATTCAGTTTTTCCTTCCGCAGACGCTTAGGTTGCGGAATGATCTCCCCGCCGTCAGTGGTTCCCCCAAAATAGTACCTACATATATTATATAATGGGGTCGTTCAAAAAATATGTGAAGTGCTTTCTAGTAGGTCGGCAATGCGCGCGTACACCTTCTGTTACAAACGTCCATAGACAGTGGTAATTGCTTACCATCAGATGGTTTGTCAGTCTGTTTGTGCTCGCTAGCCACATTTGTGATAAAGCTAAAAAAAACTTGCGTCGGAAGCCTTGTGTGTTACCTTTCAAAAATTTATGTCACACATTTTCCTGTATGGATATGCATTTCAATAACGTAGGTACATATTTACCTCTTATATGTCGAAGTATTTCCCGTTGCGAGATATTGCTATTGTAAATATTTGTCATTTCATTCGTGACTCGCGAACTGGAATCGTAAACAAGCGTCCGGCACCGGTTGACGACTTCAGTAACCTTAATTAAAAATTAATATGAAAATGTTGTCCTTTTGAGAGTTACGCTTTTGCGTACGTTGTCGAAACATGTTCTTGCTAGATGTTATATAGCCTAAAGCCTTCCTCGACAAATGGACTATCCAACACGAAAAATATCAATTCCTACCAGTAGATAGTTCGTGAGATTAGTGCGTTCAACCAAACAAAAAACTCTTTAGCTTTATAATATTAAGTTGGGATTGCCAACTCACCATTCTCTGCAAGTGATTTGCGCCATCTTTGTACTCTTTGCCGTGCCATTCCTTGGCCAGATGCCTGGCGCCGTAGATGGAGTCCGTGGGCCCCCACTGCCGGAAGGCCTCCTCTCCGTCAAAGAATATGAACATGAGACTCAAGTTGTTGTTCTTCACTTTCTCTAACTGTTTTGACAACACCTTTGCCAAGTTGATCAGCATGGCGCACGGTACGGCTGAATCTGTTGCTCCTAGTGGATGAAAGATTGAAATATATAGCTTTATAGTTAAAAAATATAGGAATTATCAGAGGGAAGCGATCTTGGGCGTACCCGCGAACCACGAACCACGTATCAGGCGGGCCGTATACTTGTTACACTTTAGTGGTTTGAACAAAATAAGAAATTCCTGAACTGCCCCTCCTTCAAAAAATTACTAAAGTAAAGTAACTTGTAGGTACGACCATGCAAGCGATAAATCCTTGTTGAGTTCACACGCCCCGAAAGATTTAGCATATAGGATAGGAGGAACAAGTATTATGAAAACTACATAGGTACACATCTATCTATATTCTTAGTACCTACAAGTTTGCGTTATCAATTACCCAAGAAATTAATGACAGTTCTCAATATTTTCCTAAAGAATCATCCCAGACAGATCTAGAAAACAGAAAGAATACGACGGTTGATTTAATCTGGGCTACCAGCTACGTTAAATTGGGTTGCAAAGGTCAGATAGCAGTGACTTCATGAAACATTATCAGTAAAATTAGGTTACAAAAAATATAAACACAATTGAAGGCCCCTTGTAGCTCAGCGGCTATGCGGTTGAAGTCCTGGGTTCTGCCACGGATCAAGCAAATTAAAAAAACAAAGCATTTTTGAGATGGCCGTCTCCGTTTGAATAAGATTGCAAATCAAGTATTATTTACCGATAAAAGCATGCTCCCTCGTATACTTGCTATCATAATGGCAAGCTAGCACCAGGTACCGGTCGGCATCAGGGTTCAACTTGGCAATTATGTTCTTAAAGTTCAATGTTCCAAACACAGGTGTTTTGTCGGGGAATACATTCTCTGTGACGTCCCATCCTAGTTCTCTCATACTGTTTGCTATGTAGTTACCAACTTTCTCATGGTTTGGTGTACCCACTACTCTGGGGATCAAGATCTGGTCTAGAACAGCTCTGAAATGTGTTGGATCTGATAACTTTGCTAAGTCTTTGATATTCTGGTCTGTTAGGTCCAGTGGTTCATGAAAATTCTGGAAGAAAATATTTGTTTAAATAAGGTCAGATTAAAAAATTACCTCTCTGCCTACACTGAAATGGACTTAGTATAATTCCTATAAAAAATGTATATAAATCTAGATTTTATTCACTCATAATTAAGAAATGTTTTTAAATTTGGTTGACTAGCAAAAGTAAACAAATCATTTTTGGGAAACGGTGTCCGTTTATACAATAAAATCCAACAATCTAAAAAAGTTAAATTATGATAAGTTTAAGACTCATGTCAAAAGAGTTCTGATAAATAAAACCTATTATAAAATGTATGATTGTGTAAATGATAATAATGCTTGGGATATATAGATTCACTTTGCACAAGTGGCTCTCTGCTCCAACTAATTGTAAGTTTAAAAATATTTTTTACATGAAAGCAGTGACAAGACCAACTTGGTTCCTTTCATTTTGATATTTGTTAATGTCCAGAAGAATTTTGTTAAACATTGCTATATCATGATTGTTACATGAAAAAAGACAGCACTAAGTTTACTTGCCGGTTCATCTCAGTTGCCTTTTTTTCTGCTTCATTATGGCGTTAACTAAATAATTATTTTGATTTTGAAAATATATTTGTTTAAATGTAATTTTGTTAGATACACAATAAATTTGTTGAATTAGGTGTACTTAGCATTACCTTGTTAGGGCATTGCAAATGAGATTGTTACTCAATTATTGATAATTACTAACTAACATGTTAAAATGTAATTAGCACACACTTTACCTCATACATAGATTATACTGATAGATATCCTAATGTGGGATGCCTAACCCATAAATAATGTGGTCACTGTAACTGTTAAAAAAGTGGAATATGTTATGTTTAAATTCCCAAGAGATTAAAAGATACCTTTTAAGAGCAGCTATTACTCTTTCATGGTGTAATTGATCTTGGTAACTCTTCATGAATGTAGTTGTGTCATTAAATTAAGTAATTAATAGGTTATTTATAGAAGTTAAGAACATATATGTATCAACACTAATCTATTAGATTTTTACCCTTTTTTACATGTCAAATAAAAAAAAAATTATAACCCTTTCAAACCGCAATTTGCTTTACAAAATCCATTGAAAATAATTTATATTATAGTGAAAAACATGTACGAGTTATACAGTTCAATGCTTGCTGTTAGCTGGTAGTAGGAAGCTAATTAATATAAGATCTAAGTGAATGTTGATTTTAAGAAGTCAAGTTTGTATGGTTTATATGTGACACAGATTAATTGAGTGAATGAAAGTTAGCTTGAGGTCACGGTACGGTAGTTTTTATCGTACGTAAACAACCTTCAGACAACGATTCAAGAATACTGCTGCACTTAAAACTAGTAATTCTTAGCTCCTTCAGTATAACTTACACTAAAAACTAATTGAAATTATCGTGATAACATCACCTACTCACCTTTTCCTGATAAAATTTCAACTGATTGTCGCTATTCACAAATAAACAGCAAAGTAACGAAATAAAACTCGAAACAAACACTTTAGCCATATTTTTCTTGGTTTAATAACTTTTTGACAGTTTATACAGTTAATATTTAAATATTAAGTAACACAAGAGTGTTTTTAGTTACTTTTGTAGGATTTTCACTCTTTTTAATTAAATTTTGTTTTATGAGGCAAAAGCCTCCGCAACCTTTCACCTCCCGAGAACAACTGATTTTGACGTTTCGGCGTAGTAGCGGTGATACCAGTCTTAAAGATTCCGTTTCCCAGATTTTTTTATTGCCCCAAAATAAAAATAAAACAATAATAAGTAAACAATACATACCTCAAATATTACTAAATAGATTACATTTAATTATCATAACTGACACATAACATCGCAGTTTTTCTTACCGAAATATTTTATGGAAAATAAAAAAAAACAAGTTCGAAAATGTACTACAAAGACACAGGGTTGCTTAAATTTAAATTCATTGAATTATATAAAAAAAAAAGAAATTTATTTACCCACAACTTGGGCAATATTTTTGAACAGGCGATGAACTGTCAATTATCTCAAAGAGCAATAAACCACCTAGGCGCAGACAGGCCAAAGAGATCTTTTGTTTTCTGACTACATTATGTATAGGTCGCGGCACGAAACTCTAGCGCTGACCGTTATTGCGCAGAAGTAAAAAATAAGGTGTCTTGGCGGGGTACAGGGGTGAAGGGCGAGCGTGCGTTGCGCCGATTGGCTCTCCAGTCGTACTCCGTCCCCCGTGCCGATACGACGCTCCGCGCACTTCCAGTGTACAGTCGCGTTCTGAATTGTTTTGTTGTCATCGTTAATTTTTGTTGTTGTTTTTTGTTAAGTTTGTTTTGTTGATTTGTTTGTTGTGTTTGTTAGTTTATTCACTGTTTGATTAAGTTTGAACAGTTTTTAAACAGTGAAAATGCCGAGGCCGAGAAGGAATACTGTTTTGAAAAGACAGGCACGGAAAATGGTGTTTGACGTGCATTGTTTTCTGAAAAGGGAATCGAATGATTTCATTAATTCCCTGAAACAAATTCAAAGTGAAATTGGCGAAGCTGCGAGTATTTTACTCGATTCTGACCGCAGCACTGTAGATATAAGTGAAATAAAACAAACTGCAGAAGTTATTCAGGCGGGAAATATAAAATTAAATAGTATAATTAGTGACTTACAGAAAATTCAGAAAAGGACAGCTGAATCTACAAAGACGTCCATAGCAACGGTAAGGAAAATCTCCACTGAAGCCAATAATTCCGACTTATTATCAGTATTTAGAACACCAGGCAAAAAACGCTCCAGATCAAAACCGGTCACAGATATTGATAACTTTGATCAAGGATTAATAAAGAGGTGCATACATAACTTTCATAGGACAAATAATGAACTTCCCACCGTCGGAAAGTTGAGAAAGAAGCTAGAGGAAGATATAAATTTCAAAGGCTCAGAACGAAGTCTTCGACGAATAATTAAGAGTTTAGGGTTTCGGTGGAAAAATACTGAAAACAATCGAAAAGTACTGATTGAAAGTTCAAATATACGTTTACTACGTATCGAATACTTACGCAAAATAAAACAATATCGCCAAGAGGGAAGGCCCATCGTATATACAGATGAATCTTACGTAGATTCATCGCACTCTGCTCCAAAAGCCTGGACCGATGGTACTACAAAAGGTCTCAAAAAACCTATCTCCAAAGGACAGCGGGTGGTCATTGTCCACGCAGGATCAGAGGCTGGGTTCATACCGAACGCACTGTTAACTTTTAAAGCTGGTGCGAAATCAGGCGACTACCACGACAATATGAACTACGACAACTACGAAAAATGGCTGAGGACACAGTTATTGCCGAACTTACCGCCTAATTCTGTCGTGGTAGTCGACAACGCATCATACCATAATAAACAATGGGACCTTGCACCCACTTCTAATTCCAAAAAAGCTGACATGCAGGGTTGGCTTACTGAAAAGGGCATACAATATGAGGAAACTCTACTAAAACCTCAACTATACAATTTAATACGGGCTAACAAAGATAGATTTAAAACATTTTCAATTGACAGGATACTAGCAGAGCAAGGACATCAAGTGCTAAGACTGCCACCATACCACCCAGATCTAAATCCAATCGAAATGGCATGGTCTGACATAAAGCAATATGTAGGCAGTAAAAATGTGAAGTGGAGTGTTGCTAAATGTATAGAACTAATTCAAGAAAAAGTTTTGCTGATGGGTGCTTGGGATTGGGGAAAGTTATGCCAAAAGGTAAAGGACATAGAAGAGCAATATGTCAAGAGTGACCATGTCGTGGATTTGGTTACAGAAGAATTCATCATTCGCGTTGATGGTGACAGTTCAGAGGATAGCCTTGGTGAGTCTGATGACGATGACGCTGTTAGTGCCGACGACCGAAGCAGCCCTGAGCCGGGGCCCTCAGTAAGCAAAAGGCCCTGTTGGGATACTATTGAAGGTGTAAGACCATTGTCTGATTCGGACTAGATATCGGAAAGGAGAATGCGGTGTCTGATGTCCACACCCTGCCGAACTCGCAGGTTTCTTCTATCCTGAGAAGAAACTTCAGTAGGTTCTTATGTAATTCGGACTTAATATAATTTTTTTTATTATTTGGTATTTAATATAAAAATTTACAAATCCGATAGTGTATTTATTTTTCTACTCCCCATAAACTTGTTAAAAATTATATTGTAGGTAACATGAAGTAATATTTGCGTGCGTGACAGTACCCATACGCAGTTAAGTTCCACATTTTGTTCACCGCTAGACTTACTATTTGACTTTACATTAAAACATTATTTTGCTGTTTTTAACTAAGCAATTAAATTACTAATTTGTATTGCGTGCGCGATGGTACCCATGCGCAGCTATCCCCTCCACGTTTCGCTCAGCGCTAGAGTTTCGTGCCGCGACCTATACTGAGTAGTTCCATACTAACAAGGTTTACACTTTCCTCGAGTAACTATTTAGGTAAATTAGGTTTGTAAGCTTTCACATTAATTTCTATTTGGTATATTGGTACAGTCAAGACAGTCAATAGTAGCAAATTATGTTATCTTCTTTGTTAAACGTTTCGGTGACCACTAAGCTGACGCAGTAGGCAATCCCCTAATCTTTGATATGTCAAACGTCATAGGAAGCTGTGAGTGCTGTGACGTAATATACTCGCGCGAGTTAGGTTAATCTATAAAAGAGAGAGCGTTGGATATTATCTCAATACCTTTTTAAATATGTAGGTAGATAATTAATTGTGCTTTACATGAGCAAAACGCAGTGCGTCATTCAAGTGCGGAGGTTTTTATCATATCATATGATATTGCTTTTATCCTTATAAGTATGGCTGATAATTGATGTGTTAGTTTCACGCTAACTGGCTATCTGAAAAGCTACAACCTACCCGCAGTTAGCCTACGAGTAGGTCAAAAAGTAAAGTAATACTAAAACGTAGTGGTTATGTACTCTGTGGTTATACTTCAGAGTAGGTGTAGGTTATAATAAAGAAAGAAAGAAAAAACATTTATTCATAACAACACAACACATAGATATACAAGACAAGTGTAAAAGAAGCATCTAGTGTCGTTATGTAACGGTCCCTACTCAGCATGTCTTGTGATTGTATAAAAGTGATTTGATTCTATCAGGGAACCGTATGCTTAGACCTATTGCTTGTGAAAATTGTACATTTGTGTAACTTTTGTAGGAGATCCTTAAAATAAATAAATCACTGTACTTAAGCTAAGAAAAAAATGTTGGTACAGGCCGGTGTTTGAACCTGGGTCCATCAGATGACAGGCCGTTGCTTCAACCACAAGGCCACCATGCCTTAATCTTAGACTATATATTTCCAAGCTCTTATTAATAACATAACTTATCACTTAGTAGGTATGTAACTATTACGAGAAATATTGTTACGTACGCCCCGTGCGTCAAATCAAAGGTCACATATAATACGCCCACACGTATCATTGTCGTGAGCTTTCATTCAATAAACAAGAATGTAATTACATATTATCGTTTGTAGGTCTTTGCTATGTTGACATTCTTATTTATACGGAATGTATTCTTATATATGTAAGTAAAGTATCTTATACTGAGTGTTTATAATGCAACAATTATGTGTTGCATTATAAACCTTTCACGCGTATACTTTCCTCAATAACTTTCTGCATCCAACGGATTCCAGCTATTGTCGAAATTACATTCCAAAATCCAGTCTATTTTTTTTAAACAGGTTTTACCTGAGGATTTTACCTAAACACAGACATCCTATTTTAATCTGGGGCTTTTTCACTGCCGGCGTGACGCCAAAATTAGGCGGGAGTAGAAGAGAAAATATAAAAAAATACAGGAGCTACAATACTTTCTATGTTCGTGTCCTTGGCTCTGGCTAACGCTAAATGAAAGATAACATTCTTCTATATATATTACGTACACATTGGTTCAACAAAAAAAAAATACACTCGATAATGATTACCTGTGGCGCTACAATATGGTTTCCCGGAGCGTAAGTGACCCTAACGCCGGTTCGCCGGTACTGAGCATTGTACCCACCGTAGAATATTAATTAAAGCTCGTTAACGCTAATACCCAGAGACAGGACCCTCTGTGCTATCACGTTTACCACAGATTATTAATTAAACACTTACTTAACGGACTTGAGAAAAGAAAGAGGTTAAATGTTCGTCTGTAGTATCGTTTTTTTTAATTATACAGACTAGCTAGGCGCCACAGGCATTTTATAATAATGAGCTAAGCGCTTGCGCCCGTGAGAAAGTTTAAGAAAATTGTGTCCGGTTGTGTTTGATATTATGTATATAGGCTGCCTGTATGGATAACATACCGCTGGGAAGGGGATGTTTAATGATGATAATTAATTACATTTATTCATAATAGATATAAATAGGTACCACTTGCCTACGACTGTTGTGTGAGAACAATATTGTTCTAAGCGTTCAATACACGCTAGTTTTATCTGACAGTGTCATGGTCACGGAAAGGGCTCAGAACAATAACTTAATATGTAGAACGGCCGTAGTTATAAATCATAACATAAGCCTTTAAAAATCCGTGGTGGCCTTGTGGTTGAGCAACAGGGCTGTCATCTGATGGGCCCAGGTTCGAATCCCAGCCTGTACCAATGAGTTTTTCTAAGCTTAAGTACAGTGATTAATCACACCATGAGCTTTTAAAAAGAGAGGTAGGGCGATTTGGGATATCCCGTGGGTCATCCCATTTAAATTGGAGCCGCCCGACTGGGGACTGTACCTTCGCCTTACAGAAGACCGCAGTGAAATAACACTACTTGATGTAGTGTTGTGTTTCTGCGGTAAGTAAGGTTGCCAGTGCTCCACGAGGATACGCTGAGCTAGTAATATTGCTGCTAGCATAGTGAGTCCTCATCAACAACATGGTTGGCACCACGTTAGTGATACCCCTGGTATTGCTAGCGGCTATAGGCTACGGTGACTGCTTACCATCAGGTGGGCCGTATGCTTGTGTGCCACCTTAGTGGTATAAAAAAAAAAGCCTAATAACTAGTTGCGCCCCACGGTAGAACCCGCGCATACAAACTTTTTAACACTCTTTTATTCGTTTTTACTTGTTTTTTTATGTTATGGAAGCTTTCAATGATTCTTAGCAACTTCAAGACGTATGATTAAAAAAAACAATAACATAACAATGGTGTCGATTCTGTTGTAAAAAATCCACCGCCCGTCTGATGGTAAGCGGTCACTAGCATAGCTTATAGAAACTTGTGGGAGGTGAACACAGTTGGGGGAGCAACACTAGTTATTAAAACAACCTTCTAGCTGTATTAAAAGTACTAGACCGTCACTGGAAGCTTTATATTGAGAATAGCACTTCCGTTTCCGTCAATTTCCCACTAGTTTTATGCCGCGATAGTGGCGCCATCTGGCGTTGGCGGGAACTTTTTAGGTTTCGTTGAAAGTGCCGAGCCATTTTGCTTCATTGGCGTTTAGTTTTCCGTCGTAGCAACTTGTGCGCAGCACACCCGTGGCTGCCTCGGTTGCAGTGTTCAGAAGTACTTACTTTTCTGCACAATTTCTAATTCGAAATAAAATAAATGTGTACTAAAAGTGATTAGTGATAGATAATTATCGCTCTGTGCTAACAAACGTTTGACAGCAAAAGTAAGTACTACCCACTTATGTGAAATAAAAAAGCAATAATTATATTTAACGGTTTTTCCGTTTGGATCAGGTAAATAATACCTGTTGATTATTATAATATTGGTTAATATTGTAAACATTGTTACAGCAGTGCGTTATCTTGTTTTTTACCACAGTATCTAATTATAATTATTTTCAGAAATGAATGTAAACGAAAATGTTTCTTCCGAATCAATGGCGGGTCCGAGTGGAATGTCCCGCAAACGAGACCGGAGTAGCAGTAGTAGTAGTAGCTCAACAAATAGCTCCTCCACGTCTGGCTCGTCCTCTCCAGCCAAAAAAGGAAAGAAATCGCGACGTCACCGCCATAAGAAAAGTAAGCGCGCCCGACATTCTAGTCGTATGATGGACAGGCTATTCAAGGAAATGGGTGAGCTACGTAAACAAATATCTAATTCTAATATTGATACAGCTCATGTGAGTCATGACAATCAATCCATTTCTTCGGGAGTTAGTGGAGATTTATATGATCATTGCACTGCTAGTACCGAACAACTACCAATTTATGAAAGTGAATATTCAAATTTCACCTTCGATATTGAAACGAAGTTAAAAGAACCATCGGTTCCAAAAACCCCTAGTGATTATTTAAATATGTTACTCGATGTCCAGCGATTAGGAACTAACTCTTGGTCTGAAGTAAGATATGCTGAGACACAAAAGTTATACAATCATACTCCAGGTTTCATAGACCTGGAAACAAACGAAGAGGTAAAAATATATGACACCTTACGTAATTTAGCTCATGCTGATAAGTCATATGCAGCCATTACTTTCTGCATACTTAAACAAAAAGAATCGCTTCAAGAAAGCATTCGGAATCTTCTTTCATGGGCTAAAGAGACAGATGTAACTTTTGAAACCTTGAACAACAAAGTAGAGGAGTTATTTCAAAAAGGCGAATTTCATAAAATATCCTCCGATCTATTGCAATTAGTTTGTGGCCACCGTGCAGAATCTATTGAAATGCGCCGAGAAAACATAACAAGTCAAGTCAGAGACCCATTAGTAAAAGCTTCGTTAAATCGTATACCCCCCACAAGTACACATATATTTGATTCTGTGCCTTTGACATCCATATTAGAAAAGGCTGGTGGGGTCCGTAAAGCTTTTTGGCCTTCAAAAAGTGAGAAACCTTCTCAGCCAGACCGCCGCCCCTCGCGGGGGCTAGGCATGAAAAAACAAACGGTTCCATCGCGTGGAGCTATATACAATTATAATGAACCAGGACCTTCTATGAATACTCATGCATATAATAACCCACCTTCGCGGGGTGGACACCTGCATAACAACTCTTATCATGGAGGTCAATTCTCATATAAAGCACATAATGATCAGCATAATATTAGAGGTTCATTTCACAACCGAGGCTCGCGGCCCGATCGTGGAACTATGCGGGGACGTGGCAACACCCAGAGAGGAGCTAAAGGAAACCAAAAAAGGTACAAACAATGACTTGAAGACGTTCCAAGCAGGCCAGTTGGTTCACTATTACTCAGAGTGGAAACAAATAGGAGCACCAGAAATAATTCTAAAATTAATACAGGGGTATCGCATACAGTTTTATCGAAAGCCCCCGCTTGTCTACCCAAATGTAATCAAAAGCCCCTTTCAAACTCTATTGTCAGAAAATATGTCAACGATAATTCGGAAAATGAAAATGCAAGGCATTTTAAAAAGTGTTCGGCTCTCACCAAGCTTCATTTCCCCATTATTTCTGGTGCCAAAACCCGACGGGTCTGCCAGGCCTATATTCAACCTCAAAGCACTAAACGAATATGTCAGGACAGAACCATTTCATTTAATAAACATGACTCGTATACCGGATTTTCTCCAACCTCTGGATTGGATGTGCAAAATAGATTTATCTCAAGCGTATTTTCATTTAAAAATAAAAGAATCACACAGGCGATTCCTACGCCTAATATACAACCAAGAATTATTAGAAATGACTTGCCTTCCATTTGGCCTTTGCACAGCACCAAAAACTTTTTCCATCCTAACAAATTGGATAGCTCAAATACTACGGGAAAAATGGAACATAAGAGTTCTAGTCTATTTGGACGATTACCTAATCGTAAATCAAAATGCACGCATTCTGCGCGATCATGTAAATATTGCAATACAATTATTACAAAGACTGAGGTGGCAAATCAATTTCGAGAAATCCGTTCTCCTTCCTCAAAAGAGCATTGTTTATTTAGGAATACTGTGGAACCCGTGGGACAATCTAAAATCCTTGCCAAAAGAAAAAATTGTTGCAATAAACACGAAACTAAATCATGTTCTTGCTCAAAGAAAATTGACGTTAAAAGAATTACAGAGAATTGTGGGACTTCTAAATTTTGCCAGTTTTGCTGTTCCGCGGGGTCGGCTCAATCATCGACAAATGATATTACTAATGAATTCGATTCCAGACATGTCCACGATAGAATACGCCATACCGCAGAGCGTTGTAAACGAGCTCAGATGGTGGATTCAAAATTGTCAAAATCCAACACCCCTACATTACCCTCCACCGACAAATTTCTTAGTAACAGATGCATCGGACCTAGCATGGGGAGCCCAACTGAACAATATGGCTCTCGTAGGAAGTTGGACACAAAAAGAAAAAATAATGCACTGCAATCAAAAAGAGATGCTGGCCATTCTGCATGCCTTACACAGCCAAGTACACCGACTGCGTCACAGCTCGATTCTCATTCAATCGGACAACAAAACTGCAGTCGCTCACTTACGGAAAGAAGGAGGTACGAAGTCATTGTCCCTAATGAACATAACGTATCAGATATTGAACTTACTGGATCAACACCAAATACACTTCAGCATACATTACATCCCGGGCAAATACAACAATCATGCCGATCACCTATCGCGTCATCGCAAACTACCGGAATGGCACCTACTACCGGCCTGTGTGGAGACAGTGTTTGCGAAGTTGGGAAATCCGATGATAGACCTGTTTGCCTCAAAAACTGCTCATGTAGTGTGCAATTATGTGTCTCGAGACCTGAGGGACAATCAAGCCCTGTTTCACGACGCATTCAGTGTTCCATGGAATTACCCCCTTGCCTGGGTATTCCCGCCACCGTTCTTAATACCCAAAGTCTTGTCTCACCTCAACCAATCGTCGGGAATATTTTTGATAATAACACCTCGATGGGAGAGGGTGTTTTGGCGCGCGGACCTCAAAGCCCGAGCGCTGACAGCTCCCTTAACCTTAAAGAACTTAAAGAAACATCTAATAGATACGTCGACGGGTCTCCCACCACCAAAAGTCGAGGACATAATCCTCGAGGTTTGGAAATGTGGGGGTGGTCCGAGGCGATAAAAACTTGGAACACAGAACAACTTTCATTACTGAAAAATTCTTGGCGGGCGTCTACCTTGAAAACATATGAAGTAGCTTGGAAGCGATGGAGCTTATGGTGTAAATCAAATCATGTTGATATTGAAAATCCTACTGGTTCACAGTTAGCTCAATTCTTATCTGATTTACATTTAATTAATAAATTGTCATACAATACAATACTTTTGCATAAGTCAGTGGTTTCAACATTATGTAACACTGAAATATCAAGTCGCTTAAGCTCACATGTTCTCGTAAAGCATATTTTAAAATCAATCTCTTTAAAAACCCCTAATAACATGGCTGCCAAACCACCTGTTTGGGATGTCAGTCAACTCACAATTTTTTTAATTGATTATTCTGTAGATGTTGACAATATTTTTCAGACATCACGTCATACCGCCATGTTATTACTCCTTTGTTCTGGAAGACGCATTCATGATTTGACCTTACTTAGAATTGATTCTAATCATTGTGTAAGGTCCGATAGCACTATAGTATTTTGGCCTCAATTTGGTTCAAAAACTGACAGTAGTAAATACAAACAATCTGGTTGGAAATTATTAATTAATAAGAAAAATCATAATTTAAATCCAATTTATTGGATAGACAGAACTATTTTATTATTAAATGATAGAAGACATACAGCTAAATCAAATAACCTGTTCATTACAGTTAGAGGCGTAGCTAAACCAGCTTCACGTACTGTCATAGCTGGTTGGATTAAAACCTTGTTCAAGGAAGCAGGTATTTCAGCAACTCCAGGAAGTGTTCGGTCAGCAGTAGCTTCTAAATGCTGGCTGGATAACCAATCTGTAGATGACATTTTGGCCCGCGGGAATTGGCAATCCGCTACTACTTTTAAAAAATTCTATAGACGTGAAGTGATAAGAGTTGGGAATAATAATGATTCAGAAGATCTTACACAATTATTTGATCAAATACATTAAAATTACTTATGTTTATTATTAATATTGCATACGTATTTAATGAACATAATATGTTCATTAAATACATTAAAAACAGTACTTATTTCATTAACAAACAAAATTTTCTGTTCAATTATCCAATGTTACTTACATAGAATACTATAATATTAAAATATAATTCAAAATGTTGTTAACCATATTTTATCACATTGGCGCAATAATCCTTTTATTTTACAAGTGGCGCCACCAGGCGACAACAAACAGGGTCTCAATATAAAGCTTCCAGTGACGGTCTAGTACTTTTAATAGCAGCGTTTTACCTGAAATAAAACGCATATTAAAATAATTACCTGAAATTGACGGAAACGGAAGTGCTATTCTCAATATAAAGCTTCCAGTGAGGTAAGTATTTTAATATGCGTTTTATTTCAGGTAAAACGCTGCTATTATATTTGTGTAGTAGAATGACGTCTTATGAAACTGTGTGGGCTTGGAGTCGCCCTTTAGTTTACACGAGGGACCTAATTAAAGCTCAAGCTCCCAAGATATATTCTTGCCATTTCAGTGGAGCGGAAATTGCGTTGGCGGCAAACTTGTTAGATATTTGTTTCGTAGGGGAGTACCCACGCAATATTATAATCAATTACGTAGTAGGAGCTACGTAAATGAGACTGGTTTAAATGCAAGGAGCTTTTTTAATAGGTACGTTTATGATCTACTCTGAGATAATAGTGTAGAGTCTTTTTAAGCTCGGACACGCGAGCTGCAACGTAAGGTTTTTTACTAAGTCTCATATAAATGTGGTAGGTAGGTATATAATATGGGACTTATAACAAAACAATTCGTCTGTCTGTATGTCTGTTTGTATCGGCTAATCTCCAAAATGGTTTCACTGATAGATAGCTGATGTTGCAACGAGTAACATACTCTCATTTCAGAAAAATTGTGTACGGTTTCGCGCGGAAGTTAAAACCCATGAAATTGTCAATAAAATTAGTTTCACGCAATCAAAGTTTAACGCGTAGGTACGAAGTCGCAGGTACAATCTACTCTAAATTTTTTATACCACTATGGCAAAAATATGATAATAGAATCAAAGTAAAAAAAAATCATTTATTCAGTTTAGGCCCCAATAAGGCACTTATGAAGGTCTTTATACCATGGATTCGGAAAAGATTATGAAAAAACTACTTAAAACTATTGTGTAGTAGGTAAGGTACTTAATCTTTAAAGTCCTTGTAAGTAAATCTACGAGCCGTCGCGTCCGTCAGTGACGTAGTCTCCTGCTGGAAAATCCGCGATAATACGCGGAACGCAATCTATATCTTGTACCTAACTACTTTTTACCTACTACTTAGTGACGGGAGCTGAATGTCAGAACGATATTCCTTCCTTATCATATTGAAACTAAAGAGAATAGATCCTGAGACCAGTGCCGGTAGCAGGAACATTGTCGTCAACGTTTTCGTATCGCCTTCGACTATTTTTGTATTGGAAAATGAACAGCGCTGCGGCGGTGAAAAGTGGAACTAAAAATTAGTATGACAATTTTGACATTTCGCGAGTTACGTTTTCGAATACTTTGTCGACAATGTTCCTGCTGCCGGCACTGAAGTGAAGTAAATATACGCAGAAAGAAGAAAGTGAAAACACAGCTTGGATGGTTTGCATTTTTAATGGCAGACCCCATAGAAATCATAATGATTGATTTTTTTCACGGCCGACCTACTTGCTATTATATACCGTGCTGGACTAACGGCCCGGAGCCCGAGCAAAGAGGGATGCTCCTGCATCAATGAATTCAAATCAAGCCCACTACTGAGTTGTAGTAGCTTGAGTAACTAGGTACCTAGGAAGGTAATCCAAAGGATCATGGAAAGGAAAGGATATTTGCTGGTACATATTGCTTAGTACAACTCTTTGCTGTGTTATTTACTGTATTGAGCTAACAGATGATTTCATTTTACTCTTACATATGTTTTTTTTCTACTAGGTTGGCAGCGTGGGCACGCAATCCTTCGGCCCACCTGATAGTAGGCACTTAGGCAGTCACCGTAGCCACTAACAATACCAGCTAACGCGTTGCCAACGCTTTTGATATTGAGGAGTCACTGTGCTATCCTGCTATCAATATATCCTGACTACTAGCATAGGGTATCCTCGTGATGCTCTGGCAACCGGCAACCTTACTCATCCGTTAACACAGAAGAGTAGGTCTATACCTACTCTTTGTGTGTGCCGCTCTATATAGGTATAGGTACTCTTCACAATACTTAAATCACTTTCCACAAGTGTGTTTATGGCACAGTCTCGCTAATCGCGGTAACTACCCATTGCCCGCTGGTAGAATTCAGTAAAGAAAAGTAGGAAATTATGTACCAGTAACTTTTATTTCAGACAAAAATAAAGGCATTACCTACGTCCAAAAAATATACCTCCCTAATACTTACTTATTTCTACCAAATAAATTTCCACAGCGAATATCAATAATAATTAGGTCCTTGAAACAAAGCGCAAACATAGTCCGATTGAATTAGTGAAATTTGGGAAGCACATCGTCTGTGAAATGGGCATCTAACTTGTTATTGTAGCCGACACTCCGGCGCAGGCCGTACTGAATCACATGGAGCTGTATGTCACCAGCGACGGTGATACGGATCGGCTTCTTAGGGTAGATACGGCTGGAGAACACCACCTCTCCCGCGCCGCAGAACACCTCTATGGAGCTGTAGTCGACGAATATCCGCCAGTGGATATGGTCCAAGGGCAGCCAGTCGGCCCGGCGGACGCCGTCGACCCCCCCGCGGTCAACAGACAAGTGCCCCCGCTCCGGCGAGTAAGACAGCGTATACTGCGCCTCCCCATTCCACTCGAATATCAACATCGCGTCGTACAGCACTGAACTCGAGTTCACTATCAGCTCAAAGGAACGCGAGCCCGCGTAGAACGACTCCCCGGGACTGTACCACGCGTCTTCTAACAACTCCGAGCGCAGTTCCACCATCTCCTTCGCAGGTGTCATCAGCAGCCGCCCTTGCTGCGACAGCTTCAGTTCCCTCACGATGGTCAGCATGCTGGCCCAACCCTCCTTCGACTCTTGGTAATCTGTGTCCCACATTCCCAGCCATGCGATGAGAAGCTTCCTCCCGTCCAAAGCCTGCATCGTTTTGGGCGCATAAAAGTCGTGCCCGAAATCCAACTCCTGAAACGTAGCCACTGACACTTCCAGCTCGTCAAACTCCAGCCAGTGATAGTTGAAGTTCCCGATGACGTAGCCCGACTGGTACACGTTCCTGAAGCGGTACCCCTGGCTCCGCATCCCTTGGACGGAGAGGATCAAGATGTGATAGCCGTCGATCTCGAGGAAGTCCGGGTTCTCCCACATGAAGCCCATTTCGCCGTAGGAGCGGGCAATGGTGCTGTTCAGCCGCCAGTTAAACAAGTCCGTGGAGGTGTACAGCACTAGCCGGGCCATTCTATCAGGGGCCGTGGTCCCAACGATCATGTACCACGAGTTGCGAAAGCGCCACACTTTGGGGTTGCGGAATTCTTCGATGCTGAAGGGGCCGTCTTTGATTACGGGATTGTAGAGATACTTCTGGAAGACGAGGCCGTCGGAGCTGATGGCGACGTTTTGGGACTGATGCGTCCTGTTGTTAGACTGCACGGTGCCGGTGTAGAAGAGCGTGAGGTACCCGTTGTGGATGACTGCGGAGCCGCCGAGACAGCCGTGCCGGTCGTAGTTCTCTTTGGGCACGAGGGCGGGCGGGTAGTGCGCCCAGTCGACAAGATTATCACTGATGGCGTGCCCCCAGTGGATGGCGCCCCACGCACCATTATACGGATGGTACTGGTAGAAGATGTGGTACTGCCGCTTGAAGTAGATTACTGCGCTGGGGTCGTTGAGCCAGCCCACGGGCGCGGACACGTGGTACAGCGGGCGGTACTTGCGCTTCAACGCGTACTTGCGCTGCTCGATGAAGGCCTCTATGTGCGCAAGGTCGTGGTCTAGCTCGGCCGCCACCACGCACAGCCAAGCCACCAATATAACCACATCCATTGCGCCGGCTAGTTCTCACCACACTACTGCGCCAACGATCTACTCCTACGATCTAGACGACTCTAACAATAGGCTATGTTTATAAACTCTCTGCCGCCCATCAGGGCTTGCCTAATCCTACTATCTCATATATTGTAAACAATTACGTTTTTTTTAGTAATAGTGATCTAATATAATTCAATAGTGTGCGAAATGTTTCGTCGTCCATTCTATTCGCGGCATATGATTGCACACTGCATAATTACAGACCTATTTATTGTTTGATCAATTACTAATAATAAATTGGTCATAAGGAAGTGAGATTAAGTAAATGAAAGAAGTCATTTCATAAAAAATGACTAATATAGGTAAATAACAATTTTTATTTCAAATTTTAAAACAATACGTTATACATATCAATATTCCACACAATAATACATTATTATGCCTAGACAAATAAAATACCTACTCTAGTATATTGCAACTACATACTTGTTGGTTAAACATGATATATGTACGTAACATATGATATACTAGCGGCCCGCCCCGGCTTCGCATGGGTAGACATTTATATCAAATATTTTGTCTACCCGTGCAAAGCCGGGGCGGGCAGCTAGCCTATGTTACTCAGTGATAGTGTAGCTTTCCAACGGTGAAAGAATTTTTGAAATCGGTTCAGTACTTTTTGAGTTTATTCGTTACGTACAAAAATACAAATCTTTCCTCTTTATAATATGATTATAGTGTAGATAGTGTAGATGTATTCGATAAGACATTATACATGTTAAGACAGAACTGCAGGCTTAGCCATGCCATGTTGACTATTTATAATCGTTAACGCTATAGAGAACGAAGGATGTATGGGCATTAAACACTGTAACGTTATGTCACGTGGTCAATTTATTAATTCCCATACAAATCTTATGTTTTCTATAGCGTAAACGATTATAGATAGTTAGCATGGCTACAGGTACTATCGTCCAAAGTATTTTTTAATTATTTTTTATACCACTAAGGTGGCAAACAAGCATACGGCTCGCCTGATGGTAAGCGGTTACCGAAGCCTATGGAGGCTTGCAACACCAGGGGTATCACTCGCGCGTTGCCGACCCTGTAAATCATTAGGGGTGATAAAAGAGGACCCCCAAATACCCAAAAAAGCTAAGTTACCATATACTAGTACCTGTAGGCCCTGTAGCTATGTTCACTATCTACAATAGTTAACGCTATAGAAAACAAAAGAAATGTATCGGAATTAAAAACTTGACCACGTGACATAACGTAAAGAGTTTTAATTCCCATACATTGCCGTGACAGCGTAATGAGTTTTTAATGCTCTTTGATTTCTATAAAGTTAACGATTATAGATAGTCAACATGGCTAAGCCTGCTGGACAATTTTTAATCTGTTTCACAAACAAGTTCAATAATACCTTTAGGATAATATCCTTCATAATTATTAAATTCATATCATTGATATTCAATCCAATTACAATCACGACTTATGTCAGTTAAACTCTATGTATCAATATAGAAAACCACTTAATATACTCGTTTTTTTATATTCGAGTTTTGAAATAAATTAATTTCAGATCAAATAAAAAAGGTAGATGGAACTTCGCTAACACTGAAGTGACGCCGGTTAAAACTACGCCTTGGAGTGTACGCGCACACACCTACAAAGAAATGACAGGAAACTACGCCTTACCCACGAACTACATGTTTAAAAACCGGCGTCTCTTCGTTGTTCGCAATTTTTTTCCATCATTCCATCTACCACCTTTATTTAATCTGTGCTTAAAGCCTATTTAAAACTACGGCTAATATTCATTTATCCATGTCAAATATGTTTAATAATAATATTTTAGTTCCAAATTCAGTTTATCACAGAATGTATTAATTATATTTTGGTTAATACTAAATGTAAATAGAATTTCGAGTTTATTTAATATTAAAATTGTAAAAGCTACATAACAATAGCTACATAAAATACAAATTCTCTTAAAACTAGTCGCCTGAAGTGTATATTAAAATAAAAAATAAATTGAGCATACAATTATTGCATTATACTAGACTTCAATTCATTTGCTTAAAAACCACTATGTAAAAATACTCAATAAGCCTGTAGCGACCTCACGGCTACATAAACCAACGTTAGAAATCTACTAACTAGCAGGACAACATTCAACGAATGTCAACTACATACATCACAATCCTGCCACGCGCTAGCGAAGTTATCTACGCAATTCAACATATATACAAGTTTCCGACTAGAACAGTCGGAGCCGCGGTTCCCCAGGCAAAAACACCCGCCTGGCTGGAAGATCTTCCCTTTGCGGTGGCTGAGCATGATCACCTCGCTCGCCCCACAAGCCTTTTATTCGTTTGAAGTTGGAATGTGTTTTCTTCTTCACAATTATATGGTAGTATAAAATACATTAGGCACATAGATCACATTATGAGCACTGACCTACTAATTTACGAGGCATTTAAAAAAAATACAATTTAAACTTGGAACACTTGGTACTCCAAACAAACCAATTTCCAAATTTAAACCTGACAGGAGATATTCATTTCATATAAAGAATGGGCAGAAAGCATTGACCTACTAATAAATTGACTTCGGGTCTAATACAAGACAATCGCGCGCCAGTCTCTAATCGACCATCTTAACCCGATACTGTTGCAAGCAAAATTAAGCTGTGCGGTAATGCGATAAGATTTATTGTTAAGTGTTTTAGATGTTTGTCACACCAATAATTATAGTATATATCACACGAAAGTTTACTTGAATGAAATTTGAAACTGGAAGTATACGCAGGACTAATCTTAGGTAAAAGTTTTAATACATGTATCCAAAGTATACATATGCATGGGTGCGCTACGGACATAATTATGTATCATGAAGGTTGAACTAGACGCTAAGTCCATGTATTATAAGGTGAGTGGCCGGAAGCTAGTTATCAGCGTGTGTGCGTGTGAGTGCGGAGTGCAGGTCGGTCCAGAGCGCCGCAACCTGCGCGTGCGCCGCGCCGCGCGCGCGGAACAACTCGGGCAGCAGCTCCAGCGCACACAGCGCATACGCTCGGGCCACGCGCCCTTCCTGTACGCACACACACACACACTTATATTTAGTGCTAATATTATAACTACGAAAGTTTGTGAGTATAGATGTATATGTTTGTAACTCTTTCACTCAAAAACTACTCAACGGATTTGGATGAAATTTGGAACACAGATAATTTATAACCTGGACTAACACATAGGATACTTTTAACCCGGGAAAATAGTTTTATCCCGGGAAAATTTTAAGGTACCCCTGAGGTTCTAAGGTCAACGCGGACGTTGAAGTAGAAGCTAGTTTAGTGTATAATAACGTAGGTGTGCATTATATAGTGTGTGTGTGTGACCTCAAGCGCGCACCGCAGCGCGTATCTGTGTCGGTCGCGCAGCAGCTGCGAGGCGGCGGAGTGCGGCGCGGCGGCCGCGGCGGCGGCCCGCTCGGCGTGCAAGCCGCGCCGCAGCCGCGCGCCCAGCTCGCGGTGCGCGCCCAGCGCCTCCAGCCCGAGGCACACCGCGCCCGCCTCGCCCTCCGCCCCCCCGCCCCACTCCTCCGCACCCGAGCCCATCGTCATTGCCAGCCTGTGTACATGTACACCTTTTCAACGTTCTAGTCGTGGTAGTGGTCGTGTGGTGGTAGTGGTAGTGGTAGTGGTCGTGTGGTGGTAGTGGTAGTGGTAGTGGTCGTGTGGTGGTAGTGGTAGTGGTAGTGTGGTGGTAGTGGTAGTGGTAGTGGTCGTGTGGTGGTAGTGGTCGTGGTCGTGTACTGATAGTGATAGTGTGGTGGTAGTGGTAGTAGTCGTGTGGTGGTAGTGGTAGTGGTCGTGTGGTGTGGTGTACTCACTCGGCGGCGGCAGCGAGGGCCCGCTGGACGCTAGTCCACCTTGGCGCGTGGGCGGAGCTGGGCGCGGCCAACGCCTGCAGCGCCGCGCCCAGCTCGCGCACGTCCGCCCTCTCCGCTTCACACCGGCTCTCACCTACCACACACACACACACACACATACACATACATCAAAACATTAGAAAAGTTTAGGAGCAAGGCATGTTATGCGAACGAAGATAACGTGGAAAGAAAGGTTTTATGTATGAATGTGGATGGTACTGGGGTTGAGGTAGACCTAAGAAAAGATGGATGGATTGTGTGAAAGATGACATGGCCAGAATGGAAATGAATACAGAGATGACGGCTGATAGAGAAGTATGGAAGAGAAATACATATTGCGCCGACCCGCGCGATAGTTGTTGTATTATGGCCTTATTCGGATCCTACAATCAACTTCCTAATTCTGTTACAAGATGCCATTCTAACTGTGATTCTCCTTGTATAACTCTCGGTGATGACATTGTAAAAGTATTATCACAACAAAAAGTGTGTATGGATTAAAATTATATAATAAAAAACTGGTACCCGTATTGATGTTCGCGGCGCGCTACAACACACAAGCGGGCGCCGGCCGAGCGAGGTAGGAAAAAACATACTGGCTCGAAGGACCAACCTCTCTCGAAGATCTGCGCAAGTCTGCCCAATCCAAGCTGCACCAATCTTAGCTGCTCTTGCTCGCCCAGAAAGGCTGTCTGCATATCGTCTGTGGACATTTCTCCCTGCAATACAACATTAATCTTATGCGAACATGCTCTACAAAGGGCAACTCATATGTCTGTTTCTAGAAGTTTTGATTCTGAGTAGGGGGCAATAGCCTAACACATAGGCACTAAGGCTATCTGAGGCGGCGCAACTTCAAGTAATATTGGGGGCGCGTAAAAATCGGTGGGCGAGGGAAAGTATAACAAAGCGTAAAACTATATGTATAGCGAAATGCGAAATATTTATTAAAAAAATTGGTGAAGAAAAAGTCGGGGCGGTGCCGCGGCGGTACACCATAAAAGTTTGAGAAACGCTGCTGTAAAACCACATACCCGGCTATCCTCCTGTGTGCCCGCCAGTACAAACTCGTCGTGTTTCGGTTTATCCAACCTCGGCACTGTGTCGCAAAGGAAGCTCCGCAGGTCTGCATCATAAGCTAGTACTGGGTGTCTCGCTACAAGTGTCAACCAGCGCTGCAGCGCTGCTCGGCGACGCTGCAAGAACCCAGAACTCCCGCCGCCGACGACTACCCGTTTGGGCGGCAAGCGGCATAAAGCGCTAGAAAACAAAATGTCATTCAATCTAAGTATTCTTTTAATACACAAGGCTTATCAACAGAATGGTAAAATTTAATACCATATACATATGTTTATTTAAAAATTAAAACTGACTTGCAAAGCTGTATAAATGTTGCCAGTGAATTTTTATCTTTTTAGACTGAGATTTTACCAATATTTTTTCAAAAAATACTGTAGGCCAATTTGTAGGGTGCACAATATGCACACAATATGCACACAATATGTGGTGGCAAACATTCATACTGCCCAACTGATGTGAGTCATGTAGTATATACATATTTTATTTTATTTTTTCTGAAACTATAATAACATAAAACACAGTTTAAAAAGCAAAGCCATAAGGCTCAATATGCAGTACTTAGTTAAGACCACAACACAAATATCTCCAATACCTAGAACTACTTTTATCATTTATTCAAGTGTAAATGCAATGAGTCTGTATATCATTGGTTATTCAAATAGACTTCCGTATGTTGATATTGAAAAGAATATAAATTTCTGACCCCCAATGCAAAAAGAAAGGTTTTATAAGATTAATGTGTGTATCTGTGTTTCTGTCTGTGGCAGCATAGCTCTCAATGGATGAACCGATTTTGATTTAGTTTAAAGTATTCTAAGGTATGATTTATAGAGGATTCTGAGTCTTGGGTGTTATACATTTTTAAATTAGGTTAGTTATGTCTGTAAATAGTTAATAAAGTATCTATTGTAATTTGTAAATTTAAATTAGATTTCTTAGTATTAATAGCTTTAACCCTAATAAAATCTGTCAGTCTCTCAACAGTTCCAACAATATCCCTCTAAGCACAACCCACAACAAAACTCTAAAAGGACAGATTTCGGACAATTTACACATTTTTTTTTTTTTACTGCAGATACCAAAAGCCCAGTATCAACCAATATTTTGTATTGGACATAAAAAGACTTACCGATATGGATACTTGGCATAGAGCACATCATGTAACTGCACAAAGTCATTGTATCTCCTCGTGACCGTAGTGCCATGTCTCCGGGAGCTCACATAGTACTCACAATGCTTCAGGATTAGGCCTTTTCGTTCAGGCACCAATTCCACACTAATCACATCTATGGCTTCTAGTTCTTCATATGTTATTGACTGTATGCTATTTGACATGTTAAAACTATGACCTAAAAGCATAAAATATAGTTAGGTGCATTAAAACACAAGCATATTTATCTATAAATAATAAGTATGTCAGTAATGAAACTTGTAAAAACTTCAATGGAATGCTAGTAATGATTTTCAACAGCTTCTGTCAACAATTAGTTTAGCAACACATTTTACTAAAAACTTGGTAACTTACAAGTTTTTGTACAAGTTTGAAGTAAGTAGGATGTTCGCAAGTTCGAGGTCGTAATAAGAATCCACTTCGAAGCTTTCAGCGGCAGTGACCTCGTGCACAGTGCAGCTGCAATTTGATTATGTGACGCTAATAATTATATTGTGCTTTAGTATTCTTATTGAAATAATTAACATCTTGTAAACAGTTTGTTTTGTTCACAAACAGCGATGTGACGTGTAAGTAGATAAACGTCATAAGAGGCGGTACAGTATAGGTAGACGTACTTTAGACGTAGAGTCTACTAGGGAGTAACAATTTATACCTATTTATTTAGTCTGTGGTGATTCGTTATTTTTTTATTAAGTGGCTTTTCTGTACATACCTTAGAATAAGGACTTCGGCTCGCTTTAGAGACAGCTGATATCCATATTCTAAGATAAGACTGTTCTGACAAGTCTAGCAAAAAAAATGTTGAAAATAATTAGGCCAGTTAGGCCGCCACTAAGTTCGTATGGCAGGCCGACGCAGCTCGTATTTAAACGAGATAACATAGATTCAATTTTGTAGGCTGGCCAAGTAGCCAAAAAAATATTCCATTTCTAGACTGTATTGCCAAGCTATAATAAAATGATTTTGATTTTACGTAGTTTTGTGATTTTGGGTATTTTTATTTATCTATCGAAATGCCTAATTTGCGCTTTTAAATTCATTCTGCAATTCGCTATGTGCCGTCATCGCAGACCAGTAAGCTTATTAGTCTGTAGCCTTAATTGACCAAAATAATTTTTATATTTTTCGAATTACGTGATATTTTACATACTTTTCGTTTTGGAAGTAGCCTTCCTCAATAAGTGATTTTCTCGTAATATAAAATGCACCAGTTTCCAATAATTCACCATTCCAGTCCTGCCTTCTGGGTCGAGCTTTTATATTAAAATTTAAAGCTTTAATAGTTTCATTATTATATTGCCAACGTAGCTTATAACTCCTGAAAAACCAAGAAAAGAGAGCAATGAAAAGGCTCTGTACAAATATAATACTTATAGGAAATCGAATAATACCTTATTACTGAAAATACACAATCAAAAGAGCGAGAATTGTCTATTTTTCTGACCGCATCGCGTACACTTGCTGATTGAATAAATGGTGATGTTGCTTGTAATAAAACTAAAATGGTAATATCCGGTCGATGTGATAGAAATTCCGCAGCTCCCCAAATTGACGGTGCGATATCAGTAGCAGTAACAGGACTTCTACGAAAAACTGTTGCGTTGCCTAAAAAGTAAAATCCAGTAAAAAGTTATAATGAACGAAGTTGAAGTTAAAATAAGTATAATATTGTACGGATCAGAATGTACACGAACATTTTAAAGCCTCTAAAGCTATCAGTGCATGATCTGTAGATACTGTAATGTCGTTTAATCCAGCTGTTCTCGCCGTAGTAATAGCACGGCATAGCAAACTCTTTGAACCAATTTTCCTTAGATTCTTCAGATGAACTCCTTTAGAACCACCTCTTGCAAGGATAAGTGCAGCTGTTTCACTACTAACTTGGTTAATACTAAAATAACACGTAATTTTATTTAAAATCTTTCTGCTAAAAACTTTTAATAAATCTACATTTATACTAACTAAAAATATATATTAGTAGCATCTCAAACATGCTACGTACTTTAAGCAATTTTAATAAACAGCTTTATTACATTTTAAATGGTTACATGTGAATATATATATATATATATATATAATTTACTTACCAGGCTATCAGTAAAAGACCTTTAACCCACATTATAATATGTACTTACTGCTCTATTAGCTCACATACACTAGGGAAGTAGTAAACCTACCTATTACATTACTATAAAAATTAAAGTAAATATTATTCTACTCATCGCAACTTAAAATATATATTAAATAGATGTATTTTTTTTTGTTTATCAAGTTGTTTTCATTGGAATCTATTACAGCTTTCCTTTGTACTTTTTTTTGTAGCGTATGTAATTTACTCTTCTTCTTCTTAAAGTTTATGGCACTCAGTAATTTATTTATTAGAAACTAACATTAAATTACCTACCAGTGTCACTGTCAGTGTCATTGTCAATGCAAGTAACCACAGAGAAAGTGAAATCTGTCTACCCGAGTCCCGAGTGCCTTTGCCTTTATAATTATAATTTAGTATTCTCTTGGTTGAGTGTATAATACTAGCGTAGCGGTTGTATTCTTCATTCTTGGAGTACAATGTACTAAAAGTTAATAATGACTACTGTAGAAGAACTAGAGAAAGAATTAAAAGATGTTGATAAAGAAATAGGCAAAGTTGACGCTGAAATCGCCAAATGGAGGAATCTTCAACGAAAACTTCACGAGAAGAAAACGTCTCTGAAAAGCTCAATAAATAAGCTTAAATCTGATACTTTAGCTAACGTAGATTGGGCTGGAACCGAGTATGAGTGGTCAGAAGATGTAAATCTTACTTTACAAAATATGTTTAAGATCGATTGTTTTAGACCTAAGCAATTGTCTGCTATAAATTCGACTTTGTCAGGGCAGCATGCAATTGTGGTTATGCCCACCGGTGCCGGCAAGAGCCTGTGCTATCAACTTCCGGCGTTAGTGAAACCAGGTCTCACAATTGTGGTTTCACCACTCATATCGTTAATGGAAGACCAAGTCCGATCATTGGCTAAGAGGAATATCCCAGCCAGGTTGATCACAAGCTCTAGCTCGAAAGAAGATACATCCACCACCTTAAACATCCTTAAAGATAAGAATGCTGAAGTGAAACTGCTATATGTTACTCCGGAGAGGTTTGCAAAGAGTAAACGGTTCATGTCTAACTTGCAGAAGTGTTTTGCTGATGGCAGGTTGCAAAGGATAGCTATAGATGAAGTGCATTGCTGCTCTCAGTGGGGGCATGACTTTAGGCCAGACTATAAATATCTAGGAATCTTATCAAATATGTTTCCAAATGTTCCTATACTAGGCTTGACCGCCACAGCTACAGCTCATGTCTTGACAGATGTGCAGAAGATATTAAACATACCAGGATGTCTGGTAATCAAGTCCACATTTAACAGACCTAATCTGTTCTACAAAATACTAGAGAAGCCCACATCTCAAGAGGAGTGTATAACAATCATTGAA
This sequence comes from Falcaria lacertinaria, assembly GCA_951449985.1. Lineage (NCBI taxonomy): Eukaryota > Metazoa > Arthropoda > Insecta > Lepidoptera > Drepanidae > Falcaria > Falcaria lacertinaria. The sequence continues at coordinate 1,674,169 of OX602119.1, read as the reverse complement.
AAGCTTTTGAAACATAGATTTAAGGGTGAGAGTGGCATTATTTACACAAATAGTATAAAAGACTCTGAGGAAATTTCTCAGGGTATACGTAAGAGAGGCTTGAATGTGGGATGTTATCATGCTAATTTGGACTCTGAGACCAGATCCAAAGTACACATAAAATGGCATGATAAACACTACCAAGCGATTGTTGCTACTGTTGCATTTGGCATGGGCATTGACAAGCCTGATGTCAGATTTGTTATCCATCACACAATAAGCAAATCCATGGAGAACTATTACCAGGAGAGTGGGCGAGCTGGCAGGGACGGGCAAAGAGCTGAATGCATCACACTGTACAGAATGCAAGATATGTTCAAAGTAAGCACCATGGTTTTTTCTTCAGTTGGAAGTCTGGACCATTTGTATGGAATGGTGAAGTACTGTTTGAATGGTACATTGTGCAGGAGACAGCTGATAGCTGAACATTTTGATGAAGACTGGGGTGATGCAGATTGTAACAAAATGTGTGATGTTTGTTGCAATTCTAACTCTACTATTAAAGAAATATGTCTTGAAACCCATTGTAACACACTCAAATCAATAATTGACAATGCTGAAAAGCAAGACACAAAGTTGACAGCTCAAAAACTACTGGATGCATGGTTTCTGAAAGGTCCAGTGAACTTGAGGCATAAAGGTAAAGAACCTAACTTCCCTAGGGTTATTGGTGAAGATGTGATAGCATTCTTGCTTGTGGAAAGCTATTTGGTAGAGGACTTCCATTACACAGCATATTCCACCATCAGTTACATAAAGAATGGTCCACATATGGAATTAATAGATGATCCAAATTTTACACTGAAGATGCCAGTGAGGAAATATACATCATTTGATTTGGAGAGGCCAGCCCCAAAGGAATGTGCAGTAAATGGTGTTGCCAGGCCAGATATCAAAGAAATCAAAACAAAGAAGCGAAAATCAGAGTCAACAAGTGAATCTAAATCCAAAGTGTCTAAGTCCATAGTAATTGATGATGACTGAAATTACAGACTTCAATAAAAAATAACATAATCCACATTGTTTATTAAATATATTCAAAATAGAAAAATCTTGAAATCCAGTCCAATCCAGCTTTGTCCCATTATTAGGCCCATAGTTCTGCATTCTTCTAAACGTTTTTATAAAATCTTTTATGTAATGAGAAGTTAATTTTAATCATTCTCAAGTATTCTCTAAAATGAAGCTATACCCTCCTCCTGGGTGAATATTGCAAAGGCGACAGCTTGCCATAAGACGCGACGTGCTCATCTTTGGTGCGGCCCCGTGTAGAAATCCGTGTTGATTTCTGCTTCGCTTGACTCTTGGTGGAATGCTGGGAGGTATCTAAATAATAATTGTATATTCTTGAAAAACTACCTAGGTATTCTAATTTCTAAAAACCACCCAGAGTTATTAATATTAAAGTCAAAAAATTATGAACTAAATGTAATAATAATAATGATTTAAGGACATTATCACTCTACCAATCAAAAAAATCAAATATCAATTTTTATTTTGGGTCTTAAACTTGGTGCTCCACACACGAATATCCGATTTCCAATCCCAGTGAAATCCTCTAAATAGTTTGATTAAAGTGAGCCACTAACCTGACTTGGCGCTTCCTTCCTTGGATCTCACAGTTCTCTGCTGAACACCCTCCTTGCTCCTGACCGTGCTGAAGCCGGACCTTCCCGACCTTACTGAGGAGCACTCGCTATCTATTCCCAACAGGTCCAGAGCGCGCATACGTTCAGCAATCTGTTCCGTTATTATGTCTCTGTGCTCTGCCCCTTGCCCGAGGTACTCCATCTCCGCGAGCCATTCAGTTCTTTCGCGAATTTGGGTCACCACTGAAATTAAGGATTATTGGTCATGAAGGCTTTCTGATTCTCCATCTTTGTACGAAAAAAAAATTGAATTGTCTGTACCGTAAAATCTAAAATCTTAACTATAATACTATAGGCTTTTATAATCAAAGACTATAGGCGCGGGATTTCTCTATAGCGTATTACCCCAAAGCAGTTATTGTTTTATAAAAACGCATATCTATTAAAAATCACCACATAGCCACTTACAGCGTACTCCAATTAACCGCTGTATTACTTTTTCATACTTACTACTACGTTTGATTCGCGAGATCGCAAATGAAACACCATGAGGCCTCAAAATAAAAACATTATTCAGTTTAGGCCCTAACAAGGCAGGCACTTAAGGCGCTTTAATTGCCGCGGCAACAGAAATCGGAAGAATTTATTCTGATTCACAGAAATCGGAAAAAAATATTCTGATTTCTGTCGTATCAGGCTTCTTTCAACTCGTCTTACAATTAAACGATCGGAAATCGAATCTGCGATAGCAGGGCGCGTTGAAAGAGTCGCTTTCCTTTAGTTAAACCTAAAATGGTGTAAAGAAACAAATACTCCCTAACGGTCATTCCACCGTTCTTTGTTAGTTGGCAGTTTGGGCGCTGGTTTCGCGATCTTCGGCTCCGGAGGCGGTACTTGATCTGGAGTATCTCCATACGTCATGGAATTTGCAAGTTGATCCTTCAATCGCTCTCGGTCTTCGCCCCGTTTCAACGGTCTATAGCTAAAAAGGTTTTTTAAATAATTTCTTCAATATAACTTTAGCCGAGAAATAAAGATATACAGGGTGTACCAACCGGGGCACACTGTATATCTTTATGTTATTGTGAATTTGTGACTATGTATTTCATTTCTTGTTTATGGAGATTGTTTCATTCGAGCACTCTCTTCAACGTATGCGCCGCGCTCGAGCCCACAATTGACTAAAATATATAAATTTAGTATCATTTGAAAATCGGCGAAGGAAATGAGTATGACTATTCGGAAGGAACACCTTTCTACCTGCGTGACTGGTCTCGCCAAGTGTCATAAAATAAATACTTTAAAAGCTTACGGATCCATTTCGAAAACTCCTGACTCTCTGATTTCGGACTGAGAACGTCGCCGTGATGTGCGCGGTCGGACCATCGGCATTTGAATTCTTGGCGGAGCCTCTTGGTTCTGCGTATCATTGTCGCGTAGTTTGAACGCAGATTTCTTTCTCTGGGCGATGGTCAGTTTCGATTCTTCTAGTAAGACTGGTACAACATCGTATTGGTTAGTTACTTATGCGATTACGCGACGCGTTCATACCATATTAGGCTCATGAAGTTATGATAGTCATAACTAGGCTAGGCACCTAGTAGTTGTTATGTTACGATAATAGTAAAATTTGGGACCCTTGTGACCCTTAATTATTTTATTATAAGTAATATTTAAAATGTGACATGTTGAGACACTCAAATATCTTTTTATTCTATTGTTTTTCTTACCTACAGATTTTATTCAAAGCTGTATGCAGTATATTTCAGTTGTGTTTCAGCAAATTATTGTCGGGTATTCGCCATTTTTATTGATCCTTGGGGAAATACCACTACTACAAGTAGGCAAGTGTTAGTATAAAAAGACAATGGACTATACCTTTAAGTAACTGCTGTTGGGCTTCAGAGGGCTCTGCGACCTTTGTATGAAATATACCGCCATGAGGAATAGTCCTGCTGGGCCAGTTAACTGTAACAAACCCATTAGCATCCGGCTTCTCCATTGACAACTGTAGGTACTTAGTATTTTTTCTGTAATACAATTATAGGTGGTACTGATGTAAGTAAACCAGAAACGATTGATATAAAATCTTAGTATCTACTTCAAAGGGTATTGTTAAAAAGATATTACAGTTACCCTGGTAACGGATTAAAAGTTTAGGTATCTATATGTTTGTTTAGGTTTAATAAAATGCCGTAAACCAGTATCCGGACTTAGGACTAGATGACTAGGCCCACAGAGTACAAAATACATAACCATTTTACGTTGCATTGTATTTATGACTAAATTAAAAATTGGCGCCATTTTCGTAAATATTTTTTCCTCTACCAATAATTTACTAAAAAAGTTTGTTTGTTTTGTTGTAAACATGGACAATTCTATTGGATCTACCATCGAAAGAATAAAACTTCAAGAACAGAATAAAGAGGCAAAGCTCAAAGAAAAACGTGAATGTAACGTATACCTACATTATATTTAACTAGCATATTTAATTTATATCTAATTCAAAATAGGTAATGTACCTATTTTGAATTAGAGAGAGAGAGAGTACATACTCTAATTTGCAGAAATAAATGCAAGTAGTGAGTAAAGTAAATACAAGTTAAATGCATGCAATATAAAAAAATACTTCTTATTTTTTTATCATTAGCCTCCGAATCATTAGCAGTTGATATTTTTATAAATTATTAAACCGTTATTACCGTGATATGATTGCACCCTTAGCTGTGGATGATACCTAGTTAATTGGATATTATAATTTCTTCAGTCCATTCCGATTTAAAAGCAAATTTGTATTCTTAGACGAAACAATGGTGATATCTATTCAGCGTAACATACGTGAGGTTACGACACAGACTCACAAGTTGTCTGAGGAGTGTGTGGAACTTTCTAGAACGACCGAGAGCCTACAGGCTCGCGTTCACGTGGAAAGAGCCAGGCGAGATGCACTCTTACAGCAAGTGAATTCTTGTAACAAGGAACTGGATGAACTGAGAAGGAAATCGGTTAGTAAACACAACCTTCTTTCACAACAAAATAAAAATTTTGGACTTAAAGAAAGTTGGAACACCGAAGATACCAATATAGATTATTGACCAAGACTCGCATTAAACACTGTTTGAAATGATATTTTTATCCCTTTAGAAATCTTAGGGTTCCTAGGTGAATAAGAAACGAGAGTTTTATTCTAAACCTGCGTACGAAGTTACACGAAAAAGCTAGTTTATTAAAAAAAGAGTTGGTAAAACACGCGCGCGCCCCAGCCTACTGAAAATAAAAGTGGTAAAAAACAGTATTTCTTTACACAGGAAAAAGGCATCTCGGATGTCTGGACCTTAAGGTCGTCTCTAAGCGAGGCAATCCAGAATACGTCTGATGCGTGTGATGTATGGGCTCTACTAATGAAACCCAAGTTAACGGACCTTATACCTAGATCAAGTAAGAAGAGGCTGGATAATTCCGAAGATGAGTTGTTACATGAATGTAGCTCTAAAGCTGCAATGGAAAGACGAGAGAAAGCCTTAGCAGAGCGTGACCGTTTGATGGCTGAACCTGATGTTGGAGAGGAATTCATTCGGTGAGGTTCTAAGTAATCGAAAACTAAGTTATGTTATCACCTTAGCATGTTAGTAATGGGCCTGGTGGCTAAGATGTTCCTAATTTTATGTTACATGGTATTTGGTTACTTCATTCAAACTATGACTTTATTAAGCTTCTTTTCTTCCTCGCCTAGGTGCCACAATAATTTATCATTCCGTAATATGCCTCACTTTTTTCAGAATCAAAAATGCTCTTCGATATTCAGCGGAAATGAGTGCAAATCTACGTATTTAATTTTGATTCGTTATTCGTTGAAATTTTTCAATTAAAATTATCTGTAGTTTTTGTAAAAATATTGTTTAAAAGCCTTAGTTCTACAGCTCTTGTATGTAAAGACCTGTCAACCGTTTGACGTCAAGACGATGTCAATGTCAGCTGACAATGACAGGTAAGTATTATAATTTTATTGTGTCAGCGTGTCCATCAAAATTCAAAATAGAAAATAAAAAGATAAGAACAAAAATTATAGTTGTGTTTTAGTCAATTCGATATTGATCTTGTCTTGTTACAAAATGAACCGAAGTGTCGTTCATTTGAGGTATCAAATTTATCTTTAAACTGATAATTTGAGATGAATTAATGATCTTGTCAAAGTAAAACACTTGTACTACGAATGTCAAGCAAGTCTGATGATAAGCGAACACTACCCTAAATCTGCTTGCTATACCACGGGGTCCACGGGTAACAGTAGCCTGATTGTAGTGAGGACGTACTCTTGTGGCACGGCACAGTATCCTTGATAAATTGTCCAGAAACAGCACAACCTGAGTCGTGTCATTTGTCTGCAACAATACTCTGGATACTGAAATTATAATTAAATGCTAAAATTGAATTTTAAGAAAAACTATTATTTGTATAGTAATACCCATAGCAGTAGTTGATTTTTATTTTAAAGAACAGAACCAATTTTGTACACGCACTACCTACTTTAACTTTATGTTTTTCCTATTTACAGGAGGTTCTTTCCATTTAAAATAAATGGTAGATTATACAGCCAAAATGTGGAGGCCACTGAAAGTGGGCCAATCAAGTTCTCCACTAGTGGAGCAGCTGGGAAAACCACTCTTCCTATTATTAGAAGACCAAATGCTAACATGCCTTGGTACCAACCATTCTCCATAGTCGGCAGTATAACTGTATTCCTGTTATACTTCTGTGTTTTTCGAGAAGAAAATGACATGGACCTTGAGTTTAATAAAACTCTATATGACAGAATAAAGGGTTTGGAAAAAGAACAATTACTTCAGTCATACAAATTCAACAAGGAACATGGCAAGAGTGTAGAAGAAATAGAAAAGAGACTCAAAGAAATAGAAGAACAGGAAATGAGAGCAGTTGTTGTAGCATAAGATTGAATTGTGTTAAGATATTTAATTTTAGAATAGATTTTCTCTTTGTTATTTAAACTTATTATGCAGTTTTATTATTTTGATTTAGTGTTCCAAGCCCGAAGGGTAACCAACAGAACCCAATTACTAAGACTCTGCTGACAGTGGAGTGGGCTGTATCCAGAGATAATGACATATTTCTGGCTGTATCTAACGAAACATAATAGGTACAGTTGACTTTTTCAAAGAATGTGGTTTTTTGTTGCCGCTATAACAATAATAATAAAATTCTCTATAAATAATTAAAGGGCTCCCCTTCTACAGTTTTTTTTAAATATATCTTGAATAATGGCAACACATTTGTATTGCTATATTTTCTAAAAATATAAGTGCAAATTTACACTTAAGTACATGGTTATTTTCTAATAAACTTTAAAATTTTATTGATAAAAACTAATATAATTTCTAGTTCTTCAAAGAGCAAATCCAGTATATATGAGAAACCTACTTGTAATTTTATTATCACTGCAAAATTTCTAAAAAAGGCCTACCCATCCAAATAACATAATTTTGGTTAGTGCTGTTTTATGCTCAAGTACTCAGACATTCTAGATGCTGAGTAGTGGTACTCAGCATCTAGAATGTCCGAGTACTTGACAAAAATCTAGTGAGATTTTTAAAGAATGTAGAATATGTACCTACCTACTTTGATGTCACGTTCTTCCAATAAGTTATGTAGGTAAATAAAATTATGACGTCATACTATTGCAATCTAATGAAATATGTCAGCACATAGTGTCAAACCATCAATATTACTCATAACTTGTTGACACAATATTTATTGAGGTTTTCAATGGGCAGTTCAAGGGTTCAATAGATAAATATATAGTCTAATTAATATTTATTTTAACATCAATTTACGCATTACACATCATAAAGTGCATCAAATGTATTTACCCCAAACAGAATTCTCACACTGACATGTGGCTTACATAATTGCCTATGACACTAACTAGACACACCACAAGTCACTAAACATAATGCTATGCCTCTATATAGGACACTGTATTAAATACCAATGTTGATTAAAACGGCAATTAAATTATAGTATTCCATACAGGCGCATAGATAAAACTTACATATTAAAAATGTAAATAAAAAAAAGTCAGTTCTGCCTCCTTAAGATAATGAATACAATGTTATTAGAAAGAATAAAATGTGAGACAAAAAGAAATGGAATTTTACCTACTGAAATTACAAATAAGTTACCATAAAGTACACTAGAGTAAAATTAAGCACGCTCTCCACGGATTCGTCGAGCAAGCTGGATGTCCTTAGGCATAATGGTCACACGTTTCGCGTGGATGGCGCACAAATTGGTGTCTTCGAACAGGCCCACCAAGTAGGCTTCACTGGCTTCCTGAAAAACAAAAAACGTGTTAGTATAGCATTATATGTCAAACATTGTTAAAGTAACAATGCAAAGTGTATGAACTCGTAAAGAATGCCAAGTATACCTGCAGGGCGCCAATAGCTGCAGACTGGAAACGAAGGTCAGTTTTGAAATCTTGAGCAATTTCTCTCACAAGTCGCTGGAAGGGCAGCTTGCGGATGAGCAACTCGGTAGACTTCTGGTAGCGACGGATTTCACGCAGAGCCACAGTACCAGGGCGGTAACGATGGGGCTTCTTCACACCTCCAGTGCTTGGCGCCGATTTACGCGCGGCTTTAGTCGCCAACTGCTTACGGGGAGCTTTACCTCCAGTTGATTTACGGGCTGTCTGCTTAGTACGTGCCATGGTAAACTGAAAATAACATATAACGTTACTACACTTAGAAGAATGCGAATCACTCAGAAATTTATTTCGACATCTACCTCGTAGATGATACTTTCAACAAAATATTGTTTGTCAGTGAGCAGAACTCGATACTTTATAGTTATAAACAAAGCCCAAAAGAAAATGCACCTATTTTACACACCTTATATGGCTTTTAGCAAAAATTTCAACGAATATCACAATTTAGTTGCGGAAATCAACAACAACGATCATATGCTCAAGATGGCGTCAAAGAGAATGGCGGGTGAAACTGACGCTAGATTTGGCGCTGTTCATTGGTCGGCACAAACTTGGTTCCTCATCTGTGATTGGATAATAAAGTAGATATTATGATTGGTTGTTGAATGTGCTCTTTCTCTAAACGGCCTTATTTAATTGGTTGACTGATATACTCAATATTTTTAGAATGTTGCCAACTTCTAATTAAAATTAAATAAAAAAATAATTTTGTAAATAGTTTAATCTGTTATGTGTCAATAAATTAAATTATTAAAAATAGATTTCTAGACTTTTGTTTTTTATAATTTCCTTAGATCATTTTTTTAAAGAAATTTAAGTGGAAGAGTCCTACTTTTCCTCTAAACCCTTTATTGTGTAGAAGAAATCAAAAGCAAGACGTTAAGATAATGTCTTTGTAAGTTTATTTTTTGCTAAGAATAAAATAAAAAAAACAGATTTATTCATATTTTACTGTATTTTACTCTATTATTTGACCTAATACATGGCCTGCATAGATATAAGATTACTTGTTTACGTATAAATACAGAGAAAAGAAAATAAATGAGGGTTTAAATTTATGCTGAATTAAAAATAAAATCTCGAATTACGATATTATATTACGTCAATCTTAAATTGATGTTATTGTTTCATGTTTTGACGTACGGGTACGTACCTACCTACAACGTATTCATTCTTGAAAATGACGCTATGTTGATCGTCTGACGTTCAAACTTGCTTGCATGAATTAAAAAAGTTGTCCGTCCTATTTTTTATCTCATTTCTTCTTAGCAACGTTGTTATGGAATAGAGTGAAATGAGGAGAAAACATACGACGTGACAGGTCTGTCAAAATTGGTTTCGTTTGTATTTTTTTTTACCTCACACAAACTAAGTTTGATTGTCGACATACCTACTGCAATAAGTTCAAGGTCATTAAATAATTGAAAATGTAGAGTAAATTTTACTGAAATTGTTACATTTTGAACTTTTATTTGCATATTTACCTCTCTAAAATACCGTGTACTATCACGTGATCTTATATTGAATTTTAATTGGTTGTTGGTGAGCGTGCCCTGCGCGACGCGAGAGGCGCAATAATAGTTTCCAAAATGCCGTCGGAATCTAAACCTTTGTTAGCAGCTCAAACAGAAAAACCAAATCATTATAAGTAATTGCAAGTTTTATATTGTTAATGTTGAGTGAAGTGAAGGGTGTTAAAATAGTGAACGTGTTAAAATGGAGCTTGCTGTCTTGTGTTGCAGATATCTAAAGGAATTTCGTGTGGAACAGTGTCCGTCGTTCTTACAACACAAATGTACACAACATAGGCCTTTCACATGTTTTCATTGGCATTTCAATAATCAAAGAAGACGAAGACCTGTTAGGAAAAGAGATGGATCGTTCAACTATAGCGCAGATAATTATTGTACTAAATATAATGAGACTTCGGGGATTTGTGAGGATGGCGACGAGTGAGTACTTCACTTGACATTGCTTTGTTTTGCCTTACACCAACACTCAGCTTCATATTTGTCATCAATCAATGATTTGAGTTACAATTTTCATGTTTAAATAGTGTAATTTAACCACATCAGACTGTTGCCAAGTATCCTTGAGTAACCTGTACCATTTAAAAGATGCACTTCTCTCGATGCATCCAGTGTTGTTGTTTCTTTGTGGTTTGGTAACATAATGCTATGGTAGCCCATTGTTCTTGTCCCAAGGTGCAAATATTTGTGTTAATTGTTTTGTTTTATTAATTTTATAAGGATAACTATTTATAAGTATATGTTATTGATGAGTCACAATTTTATCTCCTAATGTATGTAATGTTGGTGATTATATTAAGTATTTATGATGATAAATATTTAATTTAAGCATGTTGTTTATTATTAATTATTTGAAGGACAAAAGGTTTTAGTATACAAGCATAGTGTATGATTCCTTTGTCTCTGAACATGTAATGGAAAGTTGGAAAACTTCTACTTTACATTTTGTCTCTCAGTACTGGGAAACTGGGATAAGGGCAGGAGAATGATGATAGGTGCTTAAAAAAAGAATACAGACAAACATAGAACCTCCACCTTATGTGAAGTCAGTTAAAAACAAACATTAAAACGTTATTAGCATATCAACAATTTTGTAGGAAAATATTACAGACACTGCTAGATGAAAACAATAGTTTCTTTGAATAATTAAAATATTTTGCACAACCCTGTTTGGTTTAACAATTGATTATATCACAATGTAAAGCTGTTATTAAGAGTATTTAGATATATATGATAAGGTTAATTTACTTAATTAAATAAGTGTTACATAAAACAACTTATTAGGAGTATTTAACAAATCTACTTAGAAAACTGTGTAATAGAATCCGTTAAGATTAGATCTAAGGGCCTCCTCTTTAAAAGTCTATGAAAAATGCCTCAAATCATCATCACTAGCTTAATGGAGATCAGTTACATATGCTTTAAAACTATCCAACTCCCATAGTTGTAGACTAATAAGTATCCTATTTATGTAAGTGTTTATGTACAAATGAGGATAGAGAAGTAATCATTGCAAATCTTCAGTACATATTGACATTACTTTTGATGGCATACTAGTGGCTCGCCCTGGCTTCGCACAGGTAGACTTTTATCAAATATTTTGTTTACCCATGTGAAGCCGGGGCGGCCAGTTAGTATAATATATAGCCTATGTTACTCAGTGATAATGTAGCTTTCTAATGTTCAAAGAATTTTTGAAATCGGTCTTGTAGTTTTGGAGCCTATTCAATACAAACATACATACACACATACAAAAATGCAAATCTTTCCTCTTTATAATAATAGTATAGATACATCCTTTTTTATCCCACTTGGTTGACAAACAAGCATACAGTTAATTCCTAAAGTCCTAAGCACTTATATTCCAAAATAGTATTTCTATAGTTAACATACACATTTCCATGGTTACCTGTGTTTGTTTATGTGTTTGATACAAATCATCCCTATCATAATCTAGACATACAGACAAACACCACAGGGAACTATTATTCTTAACATAACCTTTCGCTAATATAAGTGTGGGCATTGTCAAACATGATCAATGAGTGCATACTAATAAACACTAACGTAAAGTAGTAATAGTAAAGGTAGTCAAACTTGTCTGCTGCACCTGTGCTGTCTAAAATATATGTGTTATACGGTGTGCCATAGTAAATTAATACAATCCCATGAAAATGAAACTCATTGCCGATGCCCATAACTTCACCATGGTTCTAAAATATCTCGAGAACCACAATATTTTCTGGGAGTACAAGTATCCTATATGTCAATTCAGTTTATAAGCGACCTCCATTCCAAATATCATACAAATTCATTCAGTCGTTGAAGCGTGAAGAGGGTACAAACACACACTTACATACATACAAACTTTGGTATTAATAATATTAGTGAGATTTATATGAACGTGTGGTTGTCAGATGCCCGTACCTGCACCGCACGGCGGGCGACACGGAGCGGCGCTACCACCTGCGCTACTACAAGACGTGTATGTGTGTCCACGATACGGATACGCGCGGGCTGTGCACCAAGAACGGGTCGCACTGTGCCTTCGCGCACGGAGCGCCCGACCTGCGGCCGCCTGTGCTGGACGCGCGCGAGTTGGCCACGCCCGACCTGCCGGACGCGCCGGACTGCGACGCCGCCGCGCCCAATGCGCTAGACAGGGAACGCAATCTCATGAATGAGGACCCCAAGTGGCAAGGTGACTTGACTGCACCATACATTTTCTAGGTTCTAGTCCAGGAGCTACCGATACCTTACTGCAGAATCACAATATATGTTGTATATCCTGTTAAATCTCTTTTGTCATTTTGTTGAACCTTATACAAAATACCATATACATATATCGCGAGAGTACCTAATGTCCAGGGCATTTCCACACACGATCAGCGTTTTTTGACTTATTATTCTGGCTTGGTCACTTATAAAAATAATACTTATAGTCAATAAATTTTATTTTCCTGTTGTTCATAAGTCAGAATACATTTTCAATTCAAGATGTTTTTAATTGCACCTTATTTAATTGTTACATTATTTGCTAATGTGCTCATTCCTTGTTGCAGATACGAATTATGTATTATCATCATATAAAACTGAACCATGTAAAAGACCACCTAGGTTATGTAGACAAGGGTATGCATGCCCACAATATCACAATAGTAAAGTAAGTCATGTATCATAAGTGTTCACTTTGAAGTGTCAGTGTCACATGGTCTGCGTGCTAATTGCTTGTTATATTGTAGGATAAAAGGAGATCGCCGAGAAAGTATAAGTATCGCAGCACGCCCTGTCCGAACGTGAAGCACGGCGAGGAGTGGGGCGAGCCCAGCAACTGCGAAGCGGGCGACGGCTGCGGCTACTGCCACACGCGCACCGAGCAGCAGTTCCACCCCGAGATATACAAGTCCACCAAGTGCAACGACGTGCAGCAGGCCGGCTACTGCCCGCGCGGCCTCTTCTGTGCGTTCGCGCACGTCGAACGTGAGTACTGCCGACCGTCTGCAGCCGGCCCGGGGCGCTCACATTGTTGTTCATCACATCATTTTTATTGATTTTTAACTATTTCTGTAGCCGAAGATATGGGCGTCGGTCGCGAGCTCACCGCGCCCCTGGAGTGTGGCACCAATCTAGCCGACCTTTTAACATCAGCTCTGCCGGTCGACAAGAAGGTGAACGACAACAACGTGGGCCTGCTGGGCAACTCCGTGGGCAACTGCGTGGGCGAGCGGTCGTCCCCGGGCGGGGGGCTCGCCAACGGCAGCGGCAGCGGGTCGGAGTGCGCGTCCACCTCGAGCGGCGCGTCCAGCGGGGGCCGCGCGCCCGGCGCCGCGCCGCGCGGGCCCTCCTGGCCGCCACGCGCCACCTTCGACGCGGCCGTGCTGCAGGAGGTGGTCGGCAACGCGCTCGACGAGCTGCACCTGGACGACCCGCTCAGCCTGGTGGCGGCGCTGGACCGCGAGCTGGGCGAGGCGTCGCCGCCGGCCGCCTCCGCGCCCGTCAACATCCCGGCGCGCGCGCTGCGCCCCTTCAGCCCGCCCGCCGCGCCCTCGCCGCTGCCGCCCTTCCTGCGCTACTCGCACGCGGACGCCGACCGGCTGTTCACCGCGCACGCGCCCGCACCCAAGCCGAGCAGCTACGGCGGCGGCGGGCCCTTCGAGCTGCTGGGCGCCGGGCCCGAGCTGTCGCGCTTGCGCGAGGAGGTGGTCGCCTCGCGCGCGGCCGTGGCGCGCTGGGACGAGCGCATCTCGCAGGCGCGCGCGGCGTGCGAGGCGTGGCGGCGCGAGGTGGAGGAGGCGGCGCGCAAGACGGCGGCGGCCGAGCGGCTGCGCGACGAGGCGCTGGCGCACGCGCACGCGCTGCGCCGCGAGCTGGACGCACGCCCGCCGCGCCGCGAACGCGACCTGCGCCAGCTGCCGCTCGCCGCGCTCAAGGCGCTGCAGGCGCAGACGCGCGCCGAGCTGGAGGAGCTGGACAAGGTGCTGTACCTGGAGACGGCCACCAAGTGCATGGGCTGCGAGGAGCGCGCGCGCAGCGTCACGCTGGCGCCCTGCAACCACTACGTGCTGTGCGAGGGCTGCGCGGCCGACGCGCGCGAGTGCCCCTACTGCCAGACGCCCGTGCAGCAGCGCCAGTAGCCAGCCCGCCGCGACACTAATCATTATAACATATGTAATGTTAGGCGAAAGAGCAAGACTTATTCTGGTAACTCTATTGAATGCATTTTGTAATTAGGATTTTGATAGTGACTACCGCTCTCGTTCGTGTAATGTAATCGTAGGTGTCAATGCAACTCTCCTATTCGTAGTGGCCGCCACGTGACTATGATCAAACTATTACAACCTAGACAGTAAACCTGACATAAAATATAAAAATCTGTAATCAACTTCTTATAAATAACGATTTCTCAATTTTATAATTCCATAACAAACCATTTCATCGAAATGAGTGATCCTAAATCTAAGATTGAAGCAAATATTTTTATGATAATGATCATAAGTGATATGATATTTAAACTCCAAAATACAATACATGGTATGCCCATGTATTGTATGAATGATTATATAAGCAATAAAATTATATATAATGTTATATTTATGTATGGTATATTGATACAAATTAATTGTAGTTGCAAAACCATAATTCAGAAATGAGATGGTATTTTAATATATTTAGCGGCTGCAATATAACATTTATGAATGGATATTGACTGAGTTGAGAGAATCTTTCGGAGAATGCGTGTATGATATGCGTAGACAAAGTATGTGAATTTCAATTGGAGACAGTATGAGATAAACAAACGCTATTTACGTCTTGATTTTTTTTTATTATGCACATCACGGTGCCAATTCGGTTGTACAAAATTACTAAACTAATTTGCAAGTTCTAAAGTATTGCTATCCTTATTTGACCTCGAACATGAGAAAGGGATAGCAAAAGTTTTGGACCTGTCAAATTAGTTAAGCTTAGTAATTTTGAACAACAGAACCGACACCTATATTCTGTCTATTTTTGGCGCAAAGGTATTCTAAGAATGTTTATAATCCATTTAATATGCATATATTTTCTATATAAAACATACAAATATGTTAGCGCTTCATATTACACAATATAGGTATATTATCTTGTATGTTACAAAGTACTGTAATGCTTTGTGTTTAATTATTTTATTTACTTTTAGACTCACAACGTTGTAGAGGTCTTTTTACAATTGTTGCTTTTACTCTATAGGTCTAATGGATTGAATATGCAAAACAAATATATATTTATCCTTCTATTTGTAGAGTTTTGTCGTCGTGAAAATGCCACGGTAGTACTTTCACCAAGTCGATGAAAAGTGGAATTATTAAACAATATTTATAATAATAAATAAATTGCCTCGGTGGAAGTAGGACCGTCATATTATTCTGGAATAAAATTTATATGTAAAGTATGTAGTGTCTAGTTTTGTACGTATATCAAAGTGGATAATTTTTGCATGTTCAGATTAGATTATAATATAAGATGATTAATATCGGGATGTAGGAACACCCCACCGGTGTTGTTATTGTTGCAGATGTTTGGTACATGCGTGACGGTTCATTCTACAGTTATTAGTTGCACAACGCATTTACGCCTATCGTAGCCATACTTAAGGACCAATATTGATATACAACATGTTCTATTAAGATTTCATACTTTATTGTCACTATCTGTAGTAACCTTTTTTGCGTGTGGCAAGTGCTTTAAAAGATTTGCCAAAGATCCAACGTAATGACGTCACTAATTCTCTCGAGCAACATTCGAATATTAAATTAACATCATGGAAATAAGGAAAATTCTCATGTACAAAATTTTTTGTCCTTTATGTGACGTCACAATCGAATTTGAACAACTAATTCGTCGTTCGAATTCGAGGACTGACTCAATCTGATATTATGTTCATTCAGTTTTTCATAACTTATTGTTTTAGTTTGTCGAAATTCATGCGGGTCTGTATTCATAAAGAAATCTCAACTTCCAAAGGTTTTACTTTTCTCAATTGTAACATTTCTGTCTTTTGACCTACACTACTCTACTGTACTGATTTCGACGCAACTGTCACGGATTGACTGACGACCTTGCAGGGACTGACTAGACTATTACCAAGTATAAGTAATTCTAGAACTTAACTCGAGTCAAGATTACTTATGCATGTATTATATCCTCAAGAAATGATCAGGTGGACAGAGATCAAACCACACGAGTCTTGGTTTGAATATTTGTCAACTTTCATAATAACGAACTAGTTTCTTATGAAAATATAGTGCACATGATTTATGTACAGTTCTTTCAGAATTATCTTTCGCTGTCTTTTTAAAGTTGAGATTAAGTTATGAGTACGGCCTATAGAGGATTGTTTACAGTCTGGCAAAAAAGAGTAGAAAATAATAGGGGCGCCACTCTGACGTTCGTATGGCAACCTTGAAAAAAAAATTAAAAAAACTTGAATCAACTATCTTGATTGGCTTGTTTATAGTAAACGCCATGACATGGATTCCATTTGTATAGGTTGCCAGTAGCCAAAAATGTTGTTTTGTTTCTAGACTTTTTTGCCAAGCTTTATATTTTTTGGTTTCCTCGTTGCAAAAGCCGGTACTAGTACAGGGACTGTTTTATTTAGTATTCAACATTCCCGTGAATCCATCCGTGGTTCATGATGCGTTAAGTTTTAGTTTCAACATTCGTAGACTTCGTCCGTGCTCTCTCTGCTAGTGCCGTCTGTTGTGACACAGACAGCGAATTGGGCCAGAAGTAATGATAAACATTTTTTCTATAAACTATATCCAAGGCATTTTATACAAAAAAAAAACTTTATTTAAAAATGAATATAAAATTACAAATATATTTATATATTTCGAGAAGGAATAACCTTGAAAGTTTTTTCAATTTTTATTTTATTAATGAATGGTATATTATAATAGTACATAACAAATTTAACATAGTCTATATGAATTAGGTGTAAGTAGTGTTTTCGAATTGTAATGGACGTAAGTTTTAAGTGTAGCAGCAGCAACGTGTAAAACAGAAAGCAATGCGACCACAGCCGCCTTTACTCTTTATCATATAGTTATATATATGTACGTATGTTTCATTGACCGGCGGAGCACTTGGGCGTTGATATAAATTCAACGTGTGCCTTCATATAGCACACACAAAATTTGGTGTCCCATAACTCGGTGTCACTCGGAACACTCAATTTCAAATATATGGAAGGGCGTACTAAACCGATACGCCGCAAACTCAGTCGGCCGCTAACAGTTTGCCTACTGGGGACACAGCCTTACCGTGTTTCTTATTAAATTGGTAAATAAAGGTGTCTGTTGTACAAAATCATAAACTAAACTAATTTGACAGTACTAAAAGTCTTGCTGTCCCTTTCTCATGGGCGCGGTTAAATAAGGATTTTGAACAACACAATCGACACCATAATCCTTTTAATTTGCTGAATGTATATTTTGTTCTAGATGGTCAAACTACGTTGTCAACAATGTTTAGATTTCTGATATAGTGTATTTTTTTGTCTCATATTGTGAGTTCCGGGATTTTTGCCACCTAACCGAAGACTGAGACATTCTTCGATCGGGCACAATTCTAGTTTTTTTTTTTACATATTCATTCATTACAAATACATTTGGTAACAATATATTTCACATAATGCTAATGCAATAATGATCCCCATAGTGCTCTGGCCGGTGTTCAAGTTTTATACAGATATGTCGACACGGCACATTTTGTGTTGTGTATTGCAGTGGCGTTGGTCACTCGGTGTGTCGGTATTGACTAAGGACGAGTTCCGCACGGATTGCAGTAGATTGCTTATTTGCTTGTGACGCATCTCTAATGAGATTTTACTCCCATAATCAATTCAATTGCCACCGTCGCGTATCGATTACGGTTGCGAAACCATATCATTATTAGATTTTTATTTTTGGTATATAAAATTTCATGCTATAGAGATGCAATTCTTTGAGATATTATTTTGCTAATTGGTCAATGATTTGGATTGAATGGCTCTAAATTGTCACAAATTGAATTTAAATTATATATACTGCAAGTTGTCGTGTGTCGAGTCTCAAATAATTAGTGGTAAGTTAAGCGTGATTCGTGAAGCAAAATGTTCTGTGTGGCCATAGTATATAGTCTAGCTTGCTAGTGTTTCAGGTTTTATATAATGTATTAGATATGTATTAGAGTCCTATTTATTTTTATATAGAATTTTTATCACATGGAGAGTGTACTTGCGTTGGTAAATATTATATAACTAATTCATAAACAAAGCTTACTGGCCAATGTCTGGTCTACCAGTCCGGTGTGTTGGTTATGAAAGGGATGGAAAATGTCCTTATGTTAATCTTAGCGTTCCAAGTTTCTACAATTTACACATTGATAACGTTTTATATAATGAACTAGCGACCCGCCCCGGCTTGGCACGGGCATAGCATTGTACATAAAAACCTACCTCAGGAATCATTTCTGTTAGTGAAATCCGCATTAAAATCCGTTGCGTAGTTTAAAAGATCTAAGTGTACAAACGGCGGGTAGCGACTTTGTTATATATAATTAAGATTATCCGATTACAGGATGGAATAAGAAATTGCAATTTATTTTGCTTTAAAATGTGAATATTTTGTCGGAATCATTATCATCACGTCTTCTAGAACAAGTCGTGATCGAACAGTTGCATTCAAAAGGTATGGTTGTTTCAATCGCTTTCATCGTCAACATGTCCCACTGTGGTATAGATACAGCAATAAATATTGTATATAATGCTAGTTTATCCAACAACTGTCACGGAATATTCCTAACAAAATATCCGGTTTAAATACATTACCATGATCAAGTTGATTGAATTCAATAAGAATTGCATTTAGCTTTAGGCCTAACATATTATGCACTTGTTGGATAAAATAGCATAGTCTTGGTATCATTCTCTCTCGCTTATATTGAGTACGGTATGAGCGAGAGAAAATTATGTTCGTCATTGTCGATTCAATTCGTTAGAGGTTATACAAATATTGTGCCTGCTATATATAGGGTACAGTGCTACGATAATAATGCGGTTCGGCAACATTCGGTTACTTCCCGAAATATGAGTCTTATTTGTACAGCTTAAGGTTCAAATTGATGTATGTAGAAGTAAACTCACAACTCATTTAAATTTGGACCTTAAGTGTATGAGATACGACTTACATTTAGGGAGGTAAGCTAAGGTTGCCGAGCTGAATAATTAGTATGGTATGACTGCAATAGCAATAGGTTTCACTCGGATCTAGGCGTGGTGTGGTTACTGTTGATTTGTCACGTTGTCCTCGTTTCTAAGCAATTTTACTCAACATTTTTATGAATACTTATATAATAACAGTTTGCATTTTGTTTTTAATTTTAGGACCAATTTTGTTTAGACAAAGCTTTGATGTGTTTTGTAAGCATAATAAAATAACACTTTTTATTATATAATTATTTTTCAATTTTATTTAATCTTAGGTAGGTAGGTCCAACAAATTCTTTCAAATTTATTAATGTTAAATTAGAAATAGATAATCTAGTAGGAAACCAATTGTTCACACTCGCTGGAGAAGATCAAATGAATTATGTTTTTAATTTTTATATAATTACCAATTATGCATTCAAGCTTCTAATATCATAGTAGGTATTTTATAAACAAAGTAATTTTCAAATCCGTGTGATACAAACGTGTAACAGAGATGTGAAGATTATCATTATTACTAGCTAGGTAGGTTTAATAAATTTTAAATTCCATTCAATAAATGAGTGTTTTATTTATATTACCTCTCCTTATAACAACCAATAAAACATATTACATAATATTTATTAATTTAATAAATTAAATGTTCACAATATTGCATACATTAGTTTCGATAAACTTGACATTCAGCGTGCGTTTGTTACTGCAGGCAACATTCAGTGACCATAGACAACGGATATCCAGCCTCTAGCAACATGGACTTACGCTTAAACTGACAAATACTTATTGCATTACATTTACACTTAATTTACTACTTACATTGGAAACTACTATTATTGCGATTGATTCGATAAAGTTGTAATCAGCCCGCCAGTTTCGTAACCATATAACTCCTTATATTTATCTTAACTATGTTCAGTTACTCGCTGATGTAGTAGCAAAATACAGTCTGTTGGCTGTCATGCACTGCGGACAAATCGGCTGTGGGTGAACCCAACTCCCACCGCACGCGCAGACTACCGGTTGATCATCTTTTAAAATTTGAATCATCGATTTATCACGCGTGTGTCAACTCAGTGCCCCAGAGAGCTTAAATCCTTGTATCTGGCTTGTGAACTATCGAAGGTGGAGCCTAGACGAGTGCTGGAGCATCCAAGGTACGTGGTGCATTGTATTTGCTACGGAATAGGGCATTGTAGAGTTATTGAACATCCGTCTTTTTCGTATCGTTATGCTCCAATTGTTAGCAGAAATTTCGCTATTTCGGTCAGCTGGGTGCGTCTGCCAGACCGCCAATGTCACGTGACTAATATATTGCCAATTAAAAATATCCTATTATATAATTTTACATACATGACGCCTTATCCAATTCATGTACAGTTAATTAATTACACTTTGCAAAAATAAAAAAGGCACATAATAAAAATCGTGTGGACCTATTGCAATATGTTGATTTTAGTTCAGAAGAGAATGTCATGACTAGAGGCCAAAAGTGTACAGATCTAAAATTATAGAGCCAATTGAGACCTTTGAATAATATTTAATATCCCTCTGGTTAACATCGAACGCTTTGGACTTCAAAATATACGCTACAAATCGTCATAATATACTTCTAGTCTTTGTTCTGAATTTATTTTTAGAGTTGCCATACTTTACAGTGGTCTCTAACATACTTTTAAAAACATTAAAATGAATTCTTACTAGGACGGATTTGATGTGAAAACGAATTAAGCTGCCATTTTAAAAACTTACATAAAAAAAGTCTCGTGTCACAGTGTTTGTAACAAAACTCCTCCGAAACGGCTTCTCTGAGATTAGGACGTAAACTATTTTTCATACCCCTAGGTGACAAGGGTGGCCCAACACATTTTTTATTTTGTTGTTGGGGTAAAAATCATTTATAAGGAATATAAAACCCAAAAAATCATTCATGGAATATAATCTATGCGATATATCGCATCGCTATTTATATTAATTACTACTCTACATAGGCGATACAATTTAATTTTAGAATAACTTACGCTTGTCAGTAAAGTTGTGCACTTGTGTAACAAAAATATTACTTCCGGTGCTATATCTTAGGGCTAGAAAACTTTAATGAGCAGAAGTGGGTGACCCATACAAAATTAGATTTCGGCCGCGGCGACACCACTCAATATGTACATTATGTTAGCGCAAAAATTTATACAAATGATTAGTTATTGGTGCCAATTGTGTTGTTCAAAATTACTAAACTTAACTTATTTAACAAGTATAAAAATATTGCCATCCTTATTTAGCCCCGCACATGAGATAGGGATAGCAAGACTTTTAGACCTGTCAAATTAGTTAAGTTTAGTAATTTTGAACAACAGAATCGACACCATTTTAACGCTTATGTAATAAAATCCTTATTGAATATTTTAAGCTTTTAAATATATCAGAGAGCATACAATAATATTATGTTGACAAAACAAAAGTATGGTTGGAAATTAGCTAATTCATTGGTATTTGTTACTGATGACATATTGTAACATGTTACATGAATATGGTTTATCTACTACATCGGCCAACTTGCGGCGTGTAGAGAAATCATTTGTTCAAATATTTGTAACCAACAATGCCAACATTCTTTGAGAAATATCACATGACATATTAATTTGAACTTTAACTGTAGCTTCATTGAGTTGAAATCTAGCTTGCTTCTTAACTGATATGAGTTATTGGCATACATTTTGGTGACTAACAAACACATAATATTATATAGTAAATAAAGGCATATTAATACTATCTAAAGCTTATTCGTCATGGTCTTATAGTGAGGCACACTTCAAATGCTACCGAAAGAAATGCAAGTAACCTTATATTAAACACATTTATTGACATTATATATGTCACCGGAAGATAACAAGAACCGCAAATTTATAAATTTCCTAGGAAATTTATCAACCTTTGTAGGATTCTAAACGAGAGATTAATTGTATTAATTTACGTCCACGTTTTCGCAAATTAATAAACTTACCAAACAAAAAAAAACAACCAACGTCGGCTTCTAACCTATCACGGCCATGTTGGACTACAATGTTACAAACGGTGAACGTAAATTAATACAATTAATCTCTCGTTTAGAATCCTACGAAGGTTGATAAATTTCCTAGGAAATTTATAAATTTGCGGTTTTTGTTATTTTCCGGTGACATATATACTGCTTAGAATTGTACATAACGTCCCTTATGTATTTATGTAATGATAAGCCACCACAACTTGTTCTGTCATGGATAAAATCGAGTTATTTTAAATTTAATAGAATAAATTATATTAAAAAATATGTAAAAAGTGTACAATATTTGAACAAAAATCTTTTCTGTAGATGTCACGTCAAAAAAGTATAATCTAGGCACTAGAACTTTGTATTATTACATAAAAATTAACTAACTATTAAAATTGGAGAACTACAGATAAAATCATATGGTTTTTTTTGTTACAATGGTATGTCTCTGATATGATGCCTTAAATTACTAATGAGTATATCATGCTTGTCACTAGTAAATCATATAAATTGGCAATTTTTTTGTATAGGTTTAAAGCTCTTGAATACGACTAATGTATATTTTTAAACACAGTAATCATTTGCAAATAATATTTTCTCTCTCTCAGTAGATCCGGTGTTCTTTTGGAATTTTAGTACAGTCACATGACCAATGCATTTTTGGAATTAAAATAACGTTACTTCATGTAAGTCTGGCAATAAAGAGTATATAATAATAGGGGTGCCACTGTGCCGTTCGTATGGCAATCGCCGCAGCTCGTATAGAGCACCAACCGTCTTGATTGGTTTGTTTACAGTACACGTCATAATATACATTACATTTTGTGAGTGCTGCCAGTAGCAAAAAAAATAGTTCCGTTTCTAGACTTTTTTGCCAATACACTATAACATGCAGGACATGGATGGACTAATTGTATTTAAATATAATTGTGGTACCTAATGATATCCCTTATTTAGTATATGACAAATTTCTCAACAAATTAACGCTTAATTTAATTAACTGCAAAACGTTGAAAATAAAAAAAAAACTCGCTCTAAAAAAAATGCTTAGAATGCTGTACTTGTTAATGGTAAATGCGATAAATTGCTCGAAATAAATTGCAGGTTGAAGATGCGTTAGTAAACCACTATTCTCCAAATAAAAAAAAACCTGTTCCACCGGTTTACACTTGTTGATTGTCGATGTCATAACTAGAACTTTAAACCGGGAAAATCGTAAGATGGTGGTCTAAAATGCACTTATACCTAGTTTTCGTCGTTTTCGAATTTCTCAGTCCTTATGTCATTTTCTTTCAACCTTTAGCTGATAGCCAGTGCTGCTAACAGGGTCAACAACTTATATATTTCATGTTAGAGTTCATATTAGATCATTAATAGACAAATGTCGCCAGTATGTTAAGGCGTAGTTGCGTTACTAGTTTATGCAACTGTTAAAACAATACAATCAATAATTACGCTCAAAACTATTTTACGGTAAATAGCGTTATCTTAATCTAAGCGAATGTCAACCTTATCCTTCTACAATATAATATAATATGCGCTATCGTTGTTCATGTTAAGGTGCACTTATTCGAGGTATGGCATAATCTCATTCAATTCCGTATCCTAACAATTCACATCATCAGGCCAAATCAACCAATATAAATTGTTTCAATACGGCCATTAAACTTATTAGGCGCTATACAATAACTAGGTACGAAACGGTCTCCGTTGAAATTATTTAAAACTATGTCATACGCGTGGCCCTAGACTTATTGCCACGACAATGATCTTACATAACGGTGCCAATTCTCTTGTCACACGCTAGCCAAAACTACACACAAGTGATGGTTTTTCTTTAATTTAAAATAAGCTTTTATTCGGTCATCAAGCCCTTCCATTTGTTATTCATATCATATGATTTGGGATACTGTGAAAATGATAAATCTCAATTTTGTGATGTCCGCCACATTGGATTAAAAATGGCGGCATTTGAATAATTGTGCACTGTCACAGGAACCAAGCGCGTATGCCAAATTTCAGTTCAATCGGATACTTGGAAGTGTGTCAAATTTAACCTGCAAGATTTCACACACTCACACACACACAAATCGGACCGGTGAAAGTAAATAAAAGCTTGTATTAAAGGGATGAAAACATTAAGTTTCAATGAACAAAAGACAAAAAAAAATAGTTTACTTGTGTTGATCTATTCAGGCAATCAAGAAAATTGGCACCATTTTACAACAAAACAAATAAAACTATCCACGTTACAATTTTATTAACATACCGAGAGCTTAAATAATCTCTTAGCTGTGGTGTGAACCATTTCTATTTTTCTACATAAATCTACGTTACATTCAGCCTTGTTTCATATTGCAAATTTTGTGACATTCATTAAAAGATAAGCTGGGGCAGCGACATGTCATTACATAGACTTCTGATCAGCGCTCAAAAACGTCCGAGACAAATAACTTGGAAAACGCGGAATATACACGAATCGCGCGTCAGTCTCCGTTTGGTCGACTGTCAAAAGTCACGCTAATAATGCCGTCCTGTGCCGGTAGCAGGAACATTGTCGACACCGTATTCGAAAACGTAATTCGCGAAATGTTAAAATTGTCATACAAATTTTTAGTTCCACTTTTCACCGCCGCAGCGCTGTTCCAATACAAAAATAGTCGAAGGCGATACGAAAACGTTGACGACAATGTTCCTGCTACCGGCACTATATGGTGTAAATCTCCTAAAACCTACCCCAAGAAAGTGAAAAAAACCGATGGTGTTTCATATTTTATGTAATTGGATTTTTTAAGTAATAGTACTAGTATTTTTGCGCTCTGGAAATTCGTATGGAAAATGATTTTTGAGTAAAAAATATTTAATTGTTAAAACAATCACCATAGCAACCAAAATATAAAGAGTGATGGAAAATGATTTTTGAGTAAAAAAATATTTAACTGTTAAAACAATCACCATAGCAACCAAAATATAAACAGTGTAGTATGTCAGCCCATATTTTCATGCATGCAAAATTAAGCCGTGCGGTAATGAGATAAGATTGAATCTTGGGTGTTTTACATTTGTATGATAATACACATGTATCCAAGTTCATATAGGTGAGATTCTGGCACTTTTATTTTGAGTTTTGTACTAGACTCTGTGTCTATTATAATGACATGTCTCCGAGCTGGCGTATCTAGCCAACCACAATGTTCCACGAAGTTCGCGATATTGTCCAACGCATGCGCTATTTATTGCCATACTTCGCATTTTTCGACAATGGACGCACACATCATGATAGCAAACGCATGCATATAGCATAGTAAATTATATCACGCACAAAGACCGATTAAATTCGGCTTTGACATGATTTCGGGGTTGGCATGACGAGTAACGAAAACCCACTACGGCCCTCGCCATTAGGCGTGTGGTACAAATATAGCTTAAAGCCTACATTAAACACTTATTGACTACAATTGCATCGATTACTATTCATTATACATAAATATTTCTTCATATATCTATAAAGCGTGCTAATTATTAGATATTATTCCTTTCTGTGCCGGTAGCAGGAACATTGTCGACAACGTATTCGTATCGCCTTCGACTATTTTTGTATTGGAAAATGAACAGCGCTGCGGCGGTGAAAAGTGGAACTAAAAATTAGTATGACAATTTTGACATTTCGCGAGTTACGTTTTCGAGTACGTTGTCGACAATGTTCCTGCTACCGGCACTGATCTTTATTATTATTGAATATTTTTGTTGTATATTGGAGTTGTTAGAATAACATTTTAGAGCAATTTATAATTAAATTCAAAATGGATGTGTCTGCGAATTTAGGGTCGGCCACGCGCGAGTGTTAGCACTGTTGCTGCCACCGGCCATAGCATATGGTAACCGCTTACTATTAGGCGGGCCGTATGCTTATTAGCCACCTAAGATTATAAAGAAAGTCGATGATAATTACTTTTGAAATATTTTTTTATACCACTAAGGTGGCGGCACACAACATACGGCCCACCTGATGGTAAGCAGTCACCGTAGCCTATAGCCGCTAGCAATACCAGGGGTATCACTAACGGGTTGCCAACCATGTTATTGATGAGGAGTCACTGTGCTAGCAGCATTACAACTAGCCCAGCGTACCTCGTGAAGCACGCTGGATAATACACGTAATAATCATCGATGGATGATGTTAAACTGCATTAAAAGTCAGGTCGGTACATTTCTTATATTATATACTGGCATTTTGATTCTTTGGCTGTGTGTCTGTCGATACATCCGCTCCAAATAGAGGGTGTATTCTCGTATGTATGTCTATTTCTTTGAAAGCTTAAATGACTTTGTGGATTTCAAAACATGAGGTATAGTTAGATGTATCTTATTTGTAACAGTGACACAGTATACTAAAATAACTAGTGGCGGGGTATTGAGTCGTCGATTGGAAACCTACATCGCCAGTGACACACATTCAGTTCGAGACTGTTTGCTTTGTAACTCAATTCACGTTCCGTTTTATTTAAAACTAAAGCAGAGTCTCCTATCAGGATAACCTTATTGTGTCTGCGTTAATGAGGCAGGTTATCTGATGGTGCAGTGTGTAGTGTGTGGTGTGTAGTGTGCAGTGTGTAGTGGTCAGACGGAAGTGCCCCCGTGTCGGTCGGCGTCGAGCGTCACGTCCTCGGGGCTGGCCAGGTCCGCGCGCAGGCGCACGCCGCGCCCCGTCAGCGTCCAGCGACACGCAGGGGACACCCTGCCGACACATATATATATACAAGGTGTAACCACAATGTGGTATGTATCTGAAACTATACTAAAGTACCAATGATTTCGAATAACTTTTCTATATACGATTTTCCCCAAAAGTCAATAGTTTTTGAGTGTCTAAATATTTCATGACAAATAAGCTAACGCAACCCTGTCATCAGCTGTGTTTCATATTTGGGGTAATGACCGCAACTGCAAAATGGCCGACGGACGCTACCTATCCGCATGCCCTATCCACAATACCGACAAAGGAGTCAAAGGCACCGCCGCACGCGCCAACTAGCCTACGCGGCTCTTTCGGCGCATGTCCTTTGATTAATTCGTTTTACCGCCATTGCATAAAAACCTAAAATATTTTTTGTAGGCAAAATTAATTTCTATCATGGGCTTCAGTTCAGTCGCTCTAAGTAGCTAAACGCATTCGGGTGTTTATGTTCGGATTATTGTAGTTATTGTTATTAATCATTGTTATTGTTATTGCTTATTAGCATTGTTTTGTGTCAAAAATGTCGACGGAGACCTACACCAATCAGGAGGACTATTATGTTGTGCATTGGTAGATTTGCGATGGATGTAGGTACGTTTGAGAGCATCGGGGGCTCTCCGCAAGTGTTTCGATACGTGATAAAATCTGTTCATCGACCGACGTGCCGCTTTATGCATCGAGCGAGAATTGCGACATATGAACCCTTCTTGTAGTTCTTGTTGGTAGCAGCTCGCAGCAACCGTCGCTTTGACGTCACGACGGTTGCTAGTGCGCCAGCCCTTGCCCCTGAAGATTCGTACCCACGTACTCAAACAGTTCGTAATAGTGTAATAGAATCCAATTACTAACCTTCTTTCTCCCTACGGAAAACGATTAATTCTTAAAGTGAACAAATACGTGACGTGTCCGATAAAATAAAGCAACATAGTCATTAGAACAGGTAAGTTTTAGATAATTTAAAATCAAACAAATAGGTAGACGTAAATGGATGCACAATCCACTGTTACTGAGTAGGTTAATTTCAGCGGATGCGGCACGTGTAAGGCGCTTTGTAGTTTACCGCCTGCCGCCGCGCGCCTCATTCATCGAATAATGCAGCTATAGCTCATGAGGGTTGCTACTATTTTGAAATAAATTGCATAAGTTACTATTTTAGTATGAAATTAAAAACATACGATCTCCGAGTCGGGACGTCGGCTGTGTA
Organism: Falcaria lacertinaria; assembly: GCA_951449985.1. Classification (NCBI taxonomy): domain Eukaryota; kingdom Metazoa; phylum Arthropoda; class Insecta; order Lepidoptera; family Drepanidae; genus Falcaria; species Falcaria lacertinaria. Next base: position 1,645,813 of record OX602119.1, on the reverse strand, counting down.
ACAATCACCGGTGATACTTTGTATTGCCTAAATATCAGTACTCCCTTTGTTCCTCCAGTTGTATGGGGCGTGTGGGGGGCGAGGGGCTGGGGGCTGGGGGACACACTGTGTGAAGGCAGTACCGAGGGGCGGGGGCGAGGGGCTGGGCAAGTTTTAGGGGTGTAGTGTAGTGTGTGTGTGGGGGCAGCACCGAGGGGCGGGGGCGAGGGGCTGGGCAAGTTTTAGGGGTGTAGTGTAGTGTGTGTGTGGGGGCAGCACCGAGGGGCGGGGGCGAGGGGCTGGGCAAGTTTTAGGGGTGTAGTGTAGTGTGTGTGTGGGGGCAGCACCGAGGGGCGGGGGCGAGGGGCTGGGCAAGTTTTAGGGGTGTAGTGTAGTGTGTGTGTGGGGGCAGCACCGAGGGGCGGGGGCGAGGGGCTGGGCAAGTTGAAGGGGTGCAGTGTAGTGTGTGTAGGGGAGTTACCGGGGGGTCGGGGGCGACGCGCTGGCCGAGCTATAGGGGTGTAATGTAGTGTGTGTAAGGGGCGTACCGAGGGGCGGGGGGCGAGGGGCTGCGGCGGGGCGAGGGGCTGCGCGAGCTGGTGGAGCTGCCCGAACCTCGCCGCACACGCGGACCCTCCGCTGTACACACAAATACATTATTACACCACGCTGAAATCTAAATTATCATCAGAAGCTTGTCTATTGCTCAAAATTATTGTTTAACGGACTTTTGACCACTAGATGTCGCTGTAATGTAAATAGGCATTATTAGCACGCGCGGTAGAGTCTCCGTCGCTGTGCTATATATCTAAGCGACGGAGACTCTTTGAACAAACCGAACATACCGACCAGGAGCTCAATCAAACCAGTAAACCGGACTACGTATACTTCTACCATAGTTTTATTTACCACCACGCACAACAAGACCTACTGCTGACTGCCTCCACTCCCAGGACTCAGTATGGTGTCATACAATTATACTGTCATTATTTTAGTCTAAAGTTTGCGAAGGGGTCTTAGGTGTGATACGTTACGTCTAACTCATTGTTTTATAGCCCCATCGATAAACATATTGAATAAAAGTAGAAATAACTTATAGATAGGTAGAAGACTTTTTTTTTTTTATACCACTAAGGTGGCACACAAGCATACGGCCCACCTGATGGTAAGCAGTCACCGTAGCCTATAGCCGCTAGCAATACCAGGGGTATCACTAACGGGGTGCCAACCATGTTGTTGATTAGGACTCACTGTGCTAGCAGCAATACTACTAGCCCAGCGTATCCTCGTGGAGCACTGGCAACCTTACTTACCGCAGAAACACAACACTACATCAAGTAGTGTTATTTCACTGCGGTCTTCTGTAAGGCGGAGTTACAGTCCCCAGTCGGGCGGCTCCGAATTAAATGGGATAACCCACGGGAGATCCCAAATCGCCCTACCTCTCTTTAAAAAGACTGTTTAGGTTAAGGCCATGATGTTTGATAAAAGACTTACGTCTCTTGTCGTCGCTGTCCGGCGCGTCCTCTAGGCTTCTCAGTATCTCGGCACACAGCTCAGACTCCAATGGCACTGGGTTATCGGACTCTCTGTTGGAAAACAATAAATCATAAATATATTACATCTTACATAAAAAAATCTCGTGTCGCGGTGTTTGTAGTTAAACTCCTCCAAAACGGCTTTACCGATTCTCATGAAATTTTGTGTGCATATTCGGTACGTCTGAGAATCGGACAACATAAATTTTTCATGCCGGCAAATTTAAAAAAAAATTTAAATCGGTCCAGTAGTTTCGGAGCATATAGACATTTATAAAATACTAACGGCCTGCCCTGGCTTCGCACGGGTAGTCGTCAAGACGTCATCAAATATTTTGTTTACCCGAGCGAAGCCGGGGCGGGCAGCTAGTATAATAAATAGCATATGTTACAGTGATAATGTAGCTTTCTAACGGTTAAAAAATTTTTGAAATCGGTCCAGTAGTTTCGGAGCCTATTCAATACAAACCCACAAAAATAAAAAATACAAATCTTTCCTCTTTATAATATTAGTATAGAAGTATAGATTTTGTCCACGCGTGCGAAGCCGGGGCGGGCAGCTAGTGTATTAATATGATGATGGTGGTGCGCACCTGTTGTGCAGGACGAGCGCGACGGTGGCGGGGTGCGGCACGGGCGGGAGCGGCGCGGCGCGCGGGCTGAACGACCCCACCTCCAGCAGCGGCGCCGGCACCCGCGGGACCGGCGACCCGCCCCACTCGCACCACACGCCCTCCCCTTCTACACACCCACACATACACACACATTCAACGACACTATTCTACATACTACACTAATTATTTGTTTATTATTCTACAACTATTATCACAGGTATTCCTAATACGATAGCATTGAGAACTTATAAACTAAACTAAACCCATTCAGTTCAGCGAGCACGAGAATATGTTCACCTGCTGTGCCACAGCATTGAGCGCACGCGGCGAACGCGTCAATGGCGCTAGTTGAAGCAGTTGGGTGCGCGCGCGCGGCACAACCAGCAGGGGCGGCCTCTTCCACCGGCCTACGTACTCGCCCGGGACATCCAGCCTTATCTCACTTAGAATGGGGGCGGGATCCTGTACGTACCGGGCGGGCAGGGGTCGCGCTGGGCGAGCACGTCGGGCGGCGCGAGGCGGGGCGGGGAGGGCGGGCGGGCGGCGGCGGGCGCGCCGTCGAGCGGCAGGCGCGCCTCGTGGTCGTGCAGCGCCAGCAGCACGTCGGGGTGGAAGGCGTCCACGAGCGCCGCGGCGGCCAGCGCGGGCCAGTCGCCCCCCGCCAGCCCGCGCGCCGCCCACCACTCCTCGCCGCACGACCCGCCCCACACAGCGGACAACTCCGCCGCGCCCGCGCGGATCGCGTACTGCAACCATACATATTCATAATCATAATAATGCTTGGACATTATCACACAGCGCCATCTGGCCCCAAACTAAGCAAAGCTTGTACTATGGGAACCAGTAGCTGATAGCTTTTTGTTTTGTAAATACATAGTTAACCAACACCCAAACGCAAGGCAAACATAATTTTCACATAAATGTCTGCCCCGGCGGGAATCGAACCCGCGGCCTCTAGCTTAACAGTCAGGTATACTAACCACTAGACCAGCCGCCTCGTCATTCATACTGCTGTTATCATTACAACACGCTAATGACACCCCTGGTGCTGAAGATGTCCAAAAACTACAGTGGCAGTTTACCATTAGGCGAACCTTACGCTTGTTTGCCACTTAGTAGTATACTCTCTGCCGTGCCCGTGCGGGCTGTAGGCTGTAGGATGTTGATATGTAGTAGTATAAAGCGAGATACACACATTCAGTTTTAACTGTACTGTCGAACTGTGCAGTTAAAACTGAAGGTGTGTAGGAAAAACTGACAACTGTGCAGTTCTAAACTGAACGTGTGTAGACACTAGTGGTGTCTGTTATAACTGCACAGTTCGACTGTACAGTTAAAACGGAATGTGTGTAGCCCGCTTAACAATAGTGTGGTACCCTTAGGTCGTGCGTGTCCATGCGCACGCGCGCGCGCGCCGCGTCCCCCAGCGCGAGCGCGAGCGTCCTCCGGCGCGCCGCCACCTTCTCCCGCAGCGAGGCCGTCAGCTCCGAGCACTCGCGCTCCAGCTGCTTGTACGCGCCCGTCTGCACCAACAACACACCGTACATACATACATACATACATACGTCAGTAACATTAACAAGAACAGCTCTTGACTTCGTATTCGTATAGCTTACATTTGTTTTTTGCTCAATCATGTAAAAACGGCTCAACGGATTTGCATGAAAAGTGTGTATTTGCATGTGTAAAGTTTATAAGTTCCTCTGGTATTGTAAGCTCAACGCAGACAAAGTCGCGGGCCGAAGCTAGTAGCTTGTTAGTTAGTGTGTGACCTTGGCGATTTGTACGGAGAATGGTCCGAAGCATGCGTCGACGAAGTGGTGGTAGTCTCTCAGCGGGCGCTCGATGTGTCTCTCGAGGTCGGCGGCCCACGCGGTCAGCGCCTCGCCCTCGCCGCGCGCGCGCACCGCCGCCACCGCCTGCCTGCCCCTGCACACAACATCTTATATAAACCACTGAGGTGGCACTCAAGCATACGGCCCACCTGATGGTAAGCAGTCACCGTAGCCTATAGCCCAACCATGTTGTTGATGAGGACTCACTGTGCTAGCAGCATTACTACTAGCCCAGCGTATCCTCGTGGAGGAGGCCAGGTGGGTAGGTGGGGTACTCACGAGATCTGGTAGTAGGTGGTGGCGTGCAGGCCGGGTCCGCGCACGCGGCGGCAGAAGGCGGAGTCGTGCGCGGGCACTCGTCCGCCGCGCAGCAGCGCCGCCCTCCACCACGCCTCCTCCCACACGCAGCGACACGCCCACCAGCTCACACCGCCTACACAATACACAACGCTACACTAAACACTTGCACCACACAACACACATCTGTCGCAATGTGTGTCCTAGCTATACTGTTCGCTAAAACCTGCGACGTAAGCCACAAATGATTCCGACAATTATGTCCATTATGTTATTCAAAATCACTAAGCTAAACTAATTTGACAGGACTCAAAAGTCTTACTATCCCTTTCTGATGTGCAGGGTTAAATGAGGATGGCAATTCTTTAGGTCCTATCAAATTAGTTTAATGATTTACAACAGTATTCTAAATGCGAAAGTTTGTGAGTATGGATGGATGTTTGTTACTCTTTCACGCAAAAACTACTCAACGGATTTGGATAAAACTTGGAACACAGATAATTTATAACCTGGATTAACACATAGGATACTTTTTATCCCCGGGAAAATTTTAGGTTCCTCTGAGATTGTAAGCTCAACGCGGACGTAATCGCGGGCAGAAGCTAGTTTACCATAATGACCAACTCACCGACCAGCAGCACGAGGGCGCACAACGGGCAGAGTACGAGAGCCACTACCAGCGCCAGTAAGGGCTGCACCACCCCGAGGATGCCTATCCGCCATATTAACACTTCGAACAGCACGAACCATCTGCAAGTATGATTACACAAACATTTGTGAAGATACAATGGTGCCAATTTTGTTTTACAAAATTATTAAACTTAACTAATTTGACAGATCTAAAAGTCTTGCTACCCCTTTCTCATGTGCGGGGTTAAATAAGGATGACAATATTTTTAGACCTGTCAAATTAGTTAAGTTTAGTAGAATTGGCACCAATAACACACTACAGCGAAGGTAAAACTGAAAAACCAGATCAGAAATACGTTATTTGTTGAAGGTTAATTTTTAAATATCGGAAGTTGAGGATAAGAGCCGGAACCAGAATGTATGGCACATAAATTCCGATTCTTCATATTAGTTATTATTTTTTCTTTTTTGAACTTGAGGCACGTTTACATTGCCTACGGCATAAACTATAAATAATTATATTATAACTTTTCATGAATTAGTACGTAAACTTTTTAAAATTATTATTTGGTTATGATATAGGGTCGGCAACACGCGAGTGATACCCCTGGTGTTGCAAGCGTTCATAGGCTACGGTGACCGCTTACCATCCGGTGGGCCTAATGCTTGTTTGCCACATTAGTGGTATAAAAAAGATATGGATACAAGTCCTTCAGGCGCATACTTAATCGCGTTTTTTTTTATTAAATCACAATAAAACAGTACTCTATCCAATGTTCTTAGAAATCAGTCACTAATATTTTTTTGTTTTTTTTTTAAGTCCTTCAACTGGAAAAGTCACTAATTAGTATGTTTCAAGTGTCTGGACCTGTTGAGGTTGGGTGGGTCGGGGCAGTCGATGTCTACGACGAGCGCGTTGGTGGCGTGGACGGCGAGCGTGAGCAGCGGCATCCACAGCGGCACGCTGGCGCCCGCCACCAGGCTGGCGACACTCAGCACCACGCTCACGAGCGGGAACACCACGAGCAGCGCCAGCGACCCCAGGCCGCCCACCACGCCGTAGTTCCACACGCGGTTCGCTTGCCGGCTCAACCCCTTGCCCAACAAACCTACAAACATACAGATTATTAAGGCTCACAATCCACCCATCGATCATCGATAGCTCAACCCTTTGCAACTTGGTAGCTTTCATTTTGATTCTGTAAATAGTATACCTACTTATGTCTAGATGAATGTTGTTAAACATTGTTATATCATGATCGTTACATGAAATAAAGACAGAGCACTGAGTTTCTTGCTGGTTCTTCTTAGGTGGCTTTTTTTCCGAACCGGTGGTAATTTAGACCTACATAAGTGCCTTATTAGGGCAACTGAATAAATGTTTTTTTTTATTTTGCCTAGCCAGTCTTAATTAAACATAAAATAAATTAAAGCTCGTCTTTCCAAACACACAACACTACAATTTGTGATTTCGAAATAGAAAAAATCGTTTGTTTGTCTAGATCTGTCTTCAAAACGGCTGACCTGATTTTGATGAGATTCTATTTGACAAACTGTGGAAATTTAAGAGTGCAATCTACACTCCAAAAAAGTGTGTTACTCGAGAGTTTATCATTAACAGTCACAATCTCATAATACAACTGCATTCGGTGAATGGACGGAGGGGACGTTTACCATCAGGCGAACGACATAAAGATCACATCATTTAGTCGTATAGAAAATACGTACCTGTGTCGGGTTCTGTTTCAAATCTGGTCCTCTCCTTGGAGACGTGCCGCCACAAGTTGAGCAGCCGCGACCACATGGTTTGCGTCTCACTGCTGCGCTTAGGGAACAGCGTCCCGTTCACCTGACATCATAAATTACATCATACATCCATACTTATACTATAAATGCGAAGGTAACTCTGTTTGTTTGTTTGTTGGCTACCTTTCCACGACTAAACGGCTGAACGGATCGTAATGAAATTTGGCATTGAGATAGATCATAACCTGGGGAAGGACATAGGCTATCTTTATCTAGAACCACGCGGGCGAAGATGCGGTTAGAAGCAAGTATCATAATACATTATATTGCAAGGAGATCCAAGCACCTCGCTCGTTTGGTCCTTCGAGCCGGTTTAAGGGCACAAACGAAAAAGAAAGAGTACCTGTGACAGTTCGTAGTCAGGCACGAACGGTTTGATGCAGACGAGCGTGCGCACGGAGAGGGGCGAGCTCCACGGGACCATCACGCCCAGCACGAACATCATGTTCCAACTCCAACACCAAGTCCTGCACACATACACTGTGTTAAAAAGGTTAACACAAACCAATAATTAAAAATAATGTTTTGTCTCTTGTCTCTGGTTGCTCTATTGTGTCATAGCAGTCTCTGTCTGTTGTTTGTTTGATACGTGTGCATGTGGAATATACCTTTATTATTACAGTTTTTGTCCATATTCCAATACACTGGCTACGGTGACTGCTTACCATCAGGTGGACCGAATGCTTGTGTGCCACCTTAGTGGTATAAAAAAACACCTCAATCAATCAAGGACATGGTTCCCTAGCCAATGAGAGACATTCACATGTGGTTCGAGAGAGATATCAACAAAAATATTATTTTCTAACATACTTTTTTTATACCACTAAGATGCACACAAGCAATTTCTACTAAATTCAACCATAATTTGGGTTATTTGTGTGGTATTCGTAAATAGTTGGAAGAACTTCATCTATGTTTTGTAATACCATTGGATTGCTTATGTGATCATGAGTGCTAGGTGACGTAGTAAACATGGCATGGCTGGTGGGTCAGGAGGTACCTGTGGGCCAGGTTGAGCAGCCGCCACGCGGGCCAGCGCGTGGTGGTGGTGGCGAGCGCCTCGCGGTGCACCAGGAACACGGGCTGGCTGGGGTCGGAGCGCGGCGTGACGATGGAGGTGGCGCGCGCGCTCAGCACGGTGGGGATGCGCTCGCTGCGGCCGCGGAAGTGCCGGACCACCTGCCAGCGCGACGCGCGCCACACGCGCACCGCCCACACGAACGACCGCGTCGGGGACTTCGCCGCGCGCAGCTCCTGACAAACACCACACAATTCATACATCACTCTCTTTCCTTACGCTCGGTCCATCTTGTCTGTATTTACTTTCTTTTTTGTGTACTACATTTTTTTGGTCCTGATTGAAAGAATGAATTACTTTAAAATTATACGTTTTATATTCCACTTCTTGCAACGTAAAAAGTAATCTTCATAGCTTCCCATAAAAAATGTTTGCTCTTCAGTGTTTCCGTGACGCTTTATCCCGCCTTTGAAGTTATTAAGTAAGTGTACGGTGAGCGTGTTACCTTCATGAGCAGCGGCTCCCTGTCCCTGAGGAAGGCGAGGTCGCGCAGCAGGAAGTATCTGTGCTGGTGCAGGTGGTGGTGGCGCAGCGCGGCGGCGGCGTCCTCTCGCGGCGCCCAGCGCAGCTGCGCGTGCAGCCGGCGCGCGGCCTGCGCGCGCTGCTCCCCGCGCCAGCGCGCCGCGCGCCACAGCACCGGGTGCGCCGCGCGCAGCTGCGCCTCCGCCTGCGCCAGGCCCGCCTCCAGCCGGCCGCGGACACCCTCCTCCGCCCTGACAACACATTACAATATTAACTATTCTTCATTTATCATTTAGTTTTTAAAACGGACGGGCGAGCCTTACAGTAGTCGCTTATGATGTGTAACATATCTCACAACTCACCAACATTAACGTTCATTGGTCAAATAAAAAAGCGCGCGCTTCCCGTAACACACTTCCGTCCCTTACTGTAACACACTTCCGGCCCTTACTGCAACACACTTCCGGCCCTTACTGTAACACACTTCCGTCCCTTTTCACGAAAACACTTCCACAGACAAGCGAGAGGAAATATGTTAGACATGAATAAAATATAGTTTTACCTGGCCACTATATCGTAAGCCCTCAGCTGCTGCGCCAGCAAGGCGGGTATGTCAGGCCCCAGTGCCCGAAGCTGCTCGCACGCCAGTACGCCATTGCAAACACGGTTCACGTATTCTCGCATAGCCGACACACGCACTTCCTGCCAATACACACTACTTATTACTCGAGCTATTTGACGGACTTTTATTTTCATGTTTTATACCGATAGATGGCTCTGCTACCTAAACAACGAAACGTAACACGCTAGGTAAATATTTAGGGTAACGTATGGCGGTAAGATCAAAAGTATAAAAATGTTTGAATCACGTCACGAGACGTCGCTCAAAATGCGAAATACATTTGACCTTACCGCCACGCCGCCCCGCGCTTAGTTGCCGCTCACAGCAGCAAGGTCGTGAATCAGCCGTTAGGGTCGGCAACGCGCGATTGATACCATTGGTGATGCAAGCGTCCGTGCATAGGCTACGGTAACCATTTACCATCAGGTTACCGTATGCTTGTTTTCCATCGTAGAGGTATAAAAAAAGAGTCTTCGCTACGTAGGTATTGTAACGCAACGCTTTAGTTGGTGTCTATGTTGCTGGCTAGTTACAGAAATATGGCAAAACTGGGTTATATTCAAATAAGTAGAATGTATTACATTGACGTTAGGGTCCCGTCACGGAAAATATTGGTGTCGATTCTGTTGTTCAAAATTAGTAAACTTAACTAATTTGACAGGTCTAAATGTCTCGCTATCCCTTTCTCATGTGCGGGGTTAAATAAGGATGACAATATTTTTAGACCTGTTAAATTAGTTAAGTTTAGTAATTTTGAACAACAGAATTGGCACCAATGTAAACGTATTATTATTTAACTAATTGAAGAAAGAACATAGTAACACGATCCCGAGAGTTTATTCATTGAGCTTCTATGACGCCGGGCCATACAGTAAATAGCGTAGCGACATACCAAATATATGTGCAAATAATGCAAGAAACATCATCTCCTTACATTGACGAAGCGCCGGGAGATAGCCGATCTCTGTTTACTCGCAAACATCGCACAAGGTAAAACCGACTGCCCGGAACTACTATCTCAACTACAAATTAATTGCCCCAGCAAACCTTTGAGACATAATAACCTTTTGGTACCCCCTCTCACTACATCTAATTACATGGGAAACACATATTTAACGCGTGCAAGCAACAAGTTTAATTCATTACTTAAGAACAACCCGAGCGTTGATCTCTTTAATTGCAATGCTGCTGCAGTGAGACGTACCCTTAGCAACGAGTTTTTCAAATCATGACATTATTTATTTATTGCACATTTTTGTTTCAATTAGTTACATTCATCGTACACAGAGCGAATACATTATACTGTAGACAATATTATTATAACTACATAAGATGTAATGAAGGCGTGCCTATACTAGTGCTTTAGTGCAAACAGCTTAATGTAACGTATAAGTGAGAACCTTTAATTGGCTTTATGTTAACAATCCATTACTTATGTCATGTTAAGTTAGCTGTTGGTTTTCCAATAAACAAAAATAAAATTTAAAATTAAAAAAAATAAGCTCTCAATGCAAATATTACGAAGGTTTTGTTTGAGGTGACGCAGCTAGTTTAGTATATTATGTGTGTATGTATGTGGGTGTGGTGTGGTACCTCTTGTATCTCGTTCATGGGCATCTTCTGCGCGGCGAGGTGCGCGGCGCGTCGCTCGCGGAAGTGCAGGAACCAGCCGCGCGCCTCGCGCTCCAGCACGGCCTGCAGCGGGCCCGCCGCGCGCCGCAACACCTCGCGCCGGTGCAGGCGCAGGTCCACCTGACGACACCGCAACACACTTGTATGCAAGTAGAACTGCATTTTACTTGCATACAAGCCATACCCAGTACCGGCGTTGGGGCTACTGACGCCCCGGGCAACAATATAGTGGCGCCCAATTAAGGTAATCAGAATCAAGTGTAAATTTTTTGCTGCACCAACGTGAACTAATTTGAAATTTTTGGTTACTTTTTTATATTTTTCGTATCACGCACCCCCATCCCCCCCACCACAAATTTGGGCGCCCCCGTCACCCCATCACAGACCCCCCCTGCCCCCAAGACCGGCACTGGCCGTACCGTACCTGAAAAACGTAAACAGGCTAGTGGAATTTGCTAAGGATGGTCGCGCGCCCCACGTGCTATGTCTACTGGTAGTGTATACCTGCGTCCTCTGCGGCGTGGTGTAGATGCAGGGCACGGGCGGAGCGGCGCGCGGCGGCTCGCGGCCGTCCGCCTTCTCCGTCGCGGCCCGCCGCATGGCGCGCGTCACCCACGCCGCCAGCGCCGCTATGTCCTCCTGGTGCTCCGGCTGGAACACAACATTTTTTTTATACCTCAAATGTGGCAAAGCTGTTACGGTAAGCGGTTACCGCAGCCTATGGACGCTTGCAACACCAGGGGTATCACTCGCGCGTTGCCGACCCTATAACATACCGTTACTACAACACCACTCTGGACCATATCAGGCCTAAAATATTAACTGAGTGCATGCATGGCAACTAAATGAATTGGCCCTTGTCACATTACTGACAATATACTATTATAATTATTTTGCAGTCAATTACAAATTTAAAATTCGAATTAATATTTTGTTATAATCACTTTGCAGATGAGTTCAGCAACCAAATAGCGAGATCTCTCCTCGCGGATCTTCTTCTCGAGATCGCGAGCTTCCATCCACGGCATTCCAAAAAGAAGATCCAGCAACCTGGAACATATTTTTCAAAGTGCTTACATATGGCAAACTGCAAGACAGAGCTAGAATGTATACTGTTTTTATATACGTAATATTACACCTACACACAGGTGTCGATTCTGTTGTTCAAAATCACTAAACTAAACTAATTTGACAGGTCTAAAAGTCTTCCTGTCCCTTTTCTCATGTGCGTGGCATGAATGTGGTGTTACATAAGGATGGCAATATTTTTAGACCTGTCAAATTAGTTAAGTTTAGTAATTTTGAACAACATAATTGGTATCACGGTGACGCGGTCACATTAGCATATCCGTGACACGAACCCATAAACGGCTTTCCCCTATCAAAAATCGGTCAAAGTGGTTAAAAATGCTTACACTTCAAAAGTATAGATGTTTCCCAGAATGTTTTTGGTATTACCTATGCAAGCCCATCAGTAGAGCTTTGCCCCCGGCCATTAGGGAGAGTGGGGCGTCCCTGAGCAGCCGGTCGCGCGCCACGAGCACGAGCAGCGCGGCTGCGCGCGCGACGTGCGCGTGCAGGTCCTCGCGCGCGCGCGCCCGCCCGCGCTGCAGCCAGCCCGCCACGCGCCACACGTGGCTCTGCCCAGGGAAGTGACGCGACGGCACCTCGAACTCCCTGGACAACTTCGCGTCTTACGCCAGGGTCACACTTCTGTGTCGAGGGCGCCAGAACGCAATTGCTTACATACATTTACTATGACTAGATTCACAATAGTAGCTTGTGTTGTGTTGTGTTGAGGTGCGTTATCTCGCGGTAAAATCTCTCGACGCCCTGCGCTTGGTCGCGCCAAACGTGTTGGGGACCTGTCGCGCCACACTAGTGTGAATCTATCATTATTATGATTTTATATTGTATCTATGTTCATTGGAAACAGGCTATATACTGCTGTCCATAAGAAGAAATAGACCAAACAACCAAGGGAGTTGAGCTCCTAAATACATTTTATACATAACAGATACTTCAACCATGCTCAAAAACATCACATAGGGCTAGTGTTAATTTTATGTCAGTGGATGAGGGGACTACGAAGCTACACTAATATTATAAAGAGGAAATATTTCATTGTTTGTTTGTTTGTATTGAATAGGCTCCGAAACTACTGTACCGATTTGAATAGTTCTTCATTAGAAGCCGACATTATCCCTGATGAATATAGGCTACTTTTTAACGCGGGAAAATACTTCATTCCTATGGGAAAACGGGATATAGTACACTATATTGCTACGCGGGCGAAGTCGCGGTGAAAAAGCTAGTAGTAAATAAAACGAAAATACATCACGTTACATATACTATAAAGGCATATCTAGTGAACTCATGCTATATGAAGACAAACATTGGCACCCCCAACATTGGCATAGAAATACATGTGATGAAATGTTGGAACCAATGTTTGTAGATGATGCAAATACACATAAATATAGTAACATATATATGGTAAAGGGCGACATACCCCCATTCACGAATCGATTCCAATTGTTTAGCACTTAGCTTCGTCGGCTTAAATATTCTGTCCTTGTGCAAGCTTCATGAGAAAAGAAAACTACTGATAACTCAAAAACATTTACTTTTAGATTATAAAGTAAACCAAAAATATGACCTATAATTTAGATTAGGTTAATATGGTTCATAACTTTAAGAAAAAAAAAATTTTTGACTATATGTATATTCCGTGTGGTTTTTATTTATGTTATTACACCTATGCAGTTCTGGCAGGTCATAATAAAACAAAGCATGTAATATTTGTTTGTTGAATTATTTTGATATATGCTTAAGCTTAATATTATGTAGGTAAATCTTCATAAATAAATAATTTACAAAATTTTGATAATGACAACATGAAACAGGAATGATTTCATAATATTAGTACAAAAAGCCTGATCTCTACACTCGGTAGCATTATATTGATACTAGGCTAGATCTAAATATCATAAATTTAATGTTGATTCAATGCTTGCTAATGGAAATACATATTATAAATAATTAAAATGAGTTAATGCTCTATGAAGCTGTTCCATGACAAACAATTTCATAATCAATTGTTGGTTGGCTTCTTAAACTCTAAAACAGTTGAAATGGGTCCCCTAAAAAGGGGAAATTGGGGTAAAAGTTTGTGAAAAGTAACAGCCCTATTATGTATAAAAAATTCAATCACAATTCCATCACTCCCATTTGTAGATCAAAATTCTGACATTAGTAACAAAACAGCATGTTTTTAAATATTGTAGCTATGTTAAAATAACATCAGAGTAATTGAAATTTTCATACAGATTACGGGCCTTGGAGTCCATAGACATATAGAAACTATAGGAAGAAAGACATATACATTTTATGCCCTACATTTGAGGTAGATAGGTATATATTTATTAATGTTTTCTATACATTCAGTCTAGTGGTTTCCTGGCTCAGACTGCTTGTGACATTTGACTTTTTTGTTTGTGTGTTATGGCTAGAAGGTCCTTATGAAAAAAACATACCTTTCAAATTTCGCGATAAAGTAAAGTTTTTTTGCAATGGTGTATTTGTCATATGAATTCATAGTTAAGACAGGACATCGTCTCTCGGGTCAGGCTAGTACTAATATAAAAATTAAATTAAAAAAAATTACATCTTCCAATGTCTGTCAATCGTAAATTGTGATTCTAAAGAACCCCCAACATATGTTTTAATAGGACTGCTCAACTGTTACAACACCTACAACAATTTTACTTTTAAATTAGATGACAAACTCTACAGCTGCCTACACCAAATGGTTAGCAGAATAAGCGAATTAATTAGTTAATTGTTATCTATACATATAAATGTGATGTTTTTACCTTTGTGTATACTTTGTGTAATTGTGGTAATACCATAATTTTTGTTTCAAACTCACCCCTTCTCTCTGATGGCATGAAGTTGTTTAGGGGACAGTGGTTGGGGCTCAATGCCAGCATCTAAAGCGGCTGCATCCAGTTCATCACAGGGTGGTGCAATGATGATGTCAGACAGCTTATTGCCGGGACCGGAGAAGTGTGATGGTGGGAGTACTGCAGACATTAAAAAAATACATCATTGTATTACAAAGAGCAGCAGGGTTATGAATATGTAATTATAAAAAAAACATAACAAATAATATAAAGTAAAACTTTTTTAAAAGCTTAGATTTGGTGAATATAAAGTTTATACATACTAAATGAACACCTACATAAAAAAAAAACTTTCGAATTATGAAGTCCGTTAATAACTACAAACTATTTTACAACACACTGACACACTTCATACAACAGTGTTAACTAAACAGAGTGGAGAAGATAAACAGCTTACCAATAGGAAAAGTTTTCCAATGATAAAGGAAGTCTTCAGCGACTTGTTTGATGTTGTTGACAAGCTGCTCAACCTCGGGCGGCGCGCCCACCAGCTGTACGTCGAAGTGTAGCGGCTCGCGCTCTGGCGGCGGCGCCTCCAGCATGAGCGAGGAGGGCCGCGACGCACGCTCGCCTTCACCCGACATGCTCAAATACTACCGTAGATTTTCGACACGATAAACTTAGTCATGATCTTGTGTACGGCACATACTACAACAATCATGTTGCGGCTCACCAGTGGGCGGACAAAATGATCGCTATTGTTTCATTATTTACATTTACACCATCAGCTCAACCGACACATTAAATGCCCCAAGATTCCAAGAATCGTTACGCCACACATATTATTTTTATCGAGGAATGCGACACCGAATTCATTATTGTTTTGGTCGCTTAAAAATAGGCTTTTCTAAAAGTAAAAAGCGAAGAAAGAAACTAAGAAAGAAATTCAATAGCCCAATCACGGCCCAATCAGACAGATTCTCTCCCTCCCATAGAAAAATAAACGACTTGACAATGACATTATACGAATGACAACTGTCAGTTGCCACTTTATTTTTTTCGTTTTGTAGAGATTGCGATTTGACCTGTGAATAGGTAAACTAACGCTCACAATATTTATTAAAAATAAAATATCCTACAAAAGAATTAAAGAAGAAATTGTAAGAAATTTTTGTTAAATATATATTTTTTCATACTTATTACTTTCTAATATTTGTTTGATAGTAGGTATGCGTGTATGTTTTGATAGTAGGTAACACAAAAATATTGTCATGTAAAATAAAAAAAAATGTCAATGTGGTGATTTGTGGACTTGTTTGTTATTTACATTATTAGCTGATTAAATACGGGTTTTATTTAGGAAACCCATCTGCATTTGCGGAAATCTTGACACATTCCTGCCTTTTCTGCTGCGACCGCTTTAGATATACGCTAAGACGATAAGTTACGTCGGGTATCTCTAAGAGACTGAAGGTGATTGGATTAGGTATGTCCTACATTACTCCTTATTGTATTTATTGTACAATTTATCACTTATCACTACCATTGCGCGTCCGGATCGTGTTACTACTTAAGGGAATATAGTGTTAGTTATAAGCTAGGTAAGTTTTTCGTTCCTTTGATGTATTCTTTCGGCTTCTTTTGTTGTGCTGACCTTTTGTTAACTTTCAGCTATGGAAGCCATGGATATTCAAGCTGTAGAGTCGAAGTTGAGTGACGTCACGGTGACGGCGATCCCGATGAGTGGGAAGAATGTCCACAAGGACCTTAATCATGGAGGGAACAGTCACGCGACCATTTCTACGGTGCCTGCGTCATCACCTACCTCCAATGGAAAGGACAAGGATAACGGCATGTCCAAGTATGCGCAGCTCCTCGCAGTAATTGAAGAGATGGGTAAGGAAGTGAGACCAAGCTACTCGGGCAGTCGCAGCTCAGCTGAGCGGCTGAAGCGTGGCATAGTCCATGCCCGTATTCTGGTGAGGGAATGTCTTATTGAAACAGAACGGTCAGCCCGGCAGTAGCTTACTGCCAACAATGTTTTCACAGTCAATTTCTAGTGTACCTTAAGTTCCGCATGAAGTGGATAAAGAGTGACTGCTAGTTTATGAAAGCCTTATTGTAAAACAAATAGTATGAAGTAATGCTGTTTTACCCCTTCTACAGCTTATTATGTACAAACTTAATCTGAGTAGATATGTAATATTAACAGATTGCAAACAAACACAAGTGTCAGGCAAATATCTTGTGTTGCACGGGTTGAATCTATTGAGTATTAATCTGATTTCCCATTAATGGGCTTAATTCAATCACATACATGATTTTTTGTTTTACAGTGAGGCTAAAGAACAATTCTCAATTACAGTTTTATGTAAGATGAAGGCCACAAAGCAATAAAATTCAAATACCTTACCCAATGCCTAATTCAGTTGTCATTGTCAGAAGCAATTAATTATGCACCATCTAGGCAGTCCTACTAAAAATAACATTGTACAAGAATTCATTCTTTTTTATAGTCTTCTAATCCTTATTAAAGTTGGAAAAGTGGTTTGTGATGAAATTTCACTTCACATTCAAGTTGGTTACCAACCACATTGGGATAGGTTAGAAGTCAGCCCCAACAATGTGTGGCATAAGGCCGGATATGATGTATGATGACAATGTTTGTGATAAATATTTTCACTGAACAACAAATATATGTCATGATTTAACTTGATATTCTCTTACAAGAAGTAGCATCTAATTTATTAGATTTAAAATGAAATATATAATTCAGGGTACTTAGACATAGATTTAAGAGTTATATTTTTAACTTTTGATGGAAGAACACATTTTTTTAAAGTTTAATTGTCCCTAATTCTGTTATAATTCCAAAGAGCTCACAATATCGCAGTGTTTATTTATTAAATTAAATTAACAGATAGTATAGTAAATTTAATATTAGGTAAGCTGGCAGTTGAGAATGTAATGAAGTAACAAATACTTTAGGAGGTGTTTTTGGAATGGAATAGTATACCTCTTGTCAAGTGAATGGTTGCCCTGAACGGACACAGGCTGTGATCGAAACATTTTTAGTGAACATCTACCTCAGACACAAACAAAATATTAATATTGTAATGTTATTATATTATGTATGTTGTTGGCGTGTATTTAGATTGTAGCATTATTACAATATTAACATGCTTGTAAGCAAGATATAGTTATGTGTTTTCAGCATCTTATATATTTAGGGACAGATTAATAAATAAATAATTGTCTATAAATGGAGATATATTTACAAAATAATATGTATTTACCACATATATACACCTACATAGTGATTTAAATTGTATTATAACACAAACCAATTTCTAATTGATGCTGAAGACTATCGTGAATATGTGACCACATTGAGTCCGAAAATAATTTGCAATATTCATTTGGTATTATTATTTTTAATGGCTTGGTATCTTGTAGGCTTAGAGCATATGTTAACATCTTAATAGACTTAAAAAAAACAGTTTTTTTTTAATTATGATATAAATATTGCTCCCAAATGCTAAAAGGAATAAAATAATATCAGTACAAATTAAATGTAATGAATTTTATGCCAGTTTAAATGAAGACACATACACTTGTCACCTATATTATATAGCTATATTCTAAACCAGCCAAGCCGATGTGTGACCTCAACATAGTTGTAATGATGTAGCATGTAAGACAATGTGCTCATTAATTTGTCGGTAATTTTGTTTTAGTGTTAAGTTGTAAATATACGCATTTAGTTATTAATGTTAAACTCAATAGTAACATTGTGTAAAATAATTCAGGGATACAATTGTTGCTTGGCACAAATCGCGACCCTCATATGATTTTTTTTATCAATATTCCTTATTGCTACTTGCGCTAGGAGTTACTTGTAAAAATCTTCACGTAAAGAAAAATTGATATGCCACCTCCATGCTTTTCTCTCTCTCTGTTTCTTTGTTTTTAAATTTTAATTTGTAAATTCTATTTTGCGACTGGCAACATACACGTGCAGCATTAGCAACGCTCTAAGGGCACTATACGAGTGTGGGTGCGTGCGAGTATTCGAAATTCGAGAAGAAGACATGCAACTTCGTTCTTGAGGGCTCCCCCGACCGCACCGCACATGAGTTCTATCTTTTTTTATTCAGATAACATGGTAATTGTTACAGTAAACTCATATCTATAGGATCATATTTATAGGTTGATCAATTTAGACTTGACGTGAAAAGTTTAGTCTAATTTCTTTACTTTACATTATTTTTTATGAAATTGTTAATTGGATGATCTTGACATGTTTTGATCTTGATATTTAAATTTTTACATAATTTTAATTCAGCGCAATCATCGGCATTAACCAACAGAACTCTTTTTACGAGAAGCGGGCGCGTCTTTGTGGTCTGCAAGAGTTGTACTAGATGGGATATGTTCAATTTCTTTAATACAAATTTATTTTTTAAGTTCATAATTTTGTCATCCTTGTATACCACCGATTTAATGATTAATATGTAATGTATATGAGTTCCTAGAATCATAAACAGTTTTAGTATATTTACTAGGCTTTTTAAATGAAGCTCGACCGGGGACATTAAAACTGACCTTTGACCTGAGACTTGACCTTAAAGTCTTAAACTAAATAAGTAGTGCCACACAATGATATTACAAGCAAACATACATGATATCACTAGCCACCCGCCCCGGTATCGAACGGGTGCAATTTAATCAAAACTTAGACTTTTCGGGTGAATTTTCTAATCTATATAGTACAAGCATTTGCTAACGGCTTCGTACGCTTGGTAAAGTGAATAGTTCAACATCTTATTCCCCTTAGGGGTGGAATTTCCAAAAATCCTGAAATATATATATTTTTTCATAGTGAAAATTCAAGTTAAGTCTCTAACCCCCAGCCGTTTCGACTGTGTGTTGGATGTTAGTAAGTCAGTTTCTTCTTTTATAAATACAGATTGGTAGCGTGATGTTATATAGCCTGCCGCGATAAATCCGACAAATTTTTTTTTTCATTTCCAACCAGTAGTTTGTGAGTTTGCGCATTCGACAAAAAAAAAACACACTTCAGCTTTATAATATTAGTTTAGATTGGTACCAAAGCGAATGCTATATGTCCCTCGTCGGGCTCATTTTAAATATATATATTTCCCTGTCTAGCTCCCATTCAACAAACAAAACAACAGTTAACACAGTTCAACTGCCGTACCGTATACTTGATAGAATAGTTAGTGCTAAGGAGATATTACGAAATAGTTGATAGTTTTATAATAAGTTACCATTAAATTAACTAATAATGTACTTACATTGAAATGAATAATATTGTTTTGTAATCTTTTGTCCATTTCGAACGATATTTTTTAATTGTGTAGATATTTACTGTTTCTGTAAATTGTGTACAGTGCCGGTAGCAAGAACATTTTTCGACTACGTATTCGAAAACGTGAAATATCAAAATTTTCATACAAAGTTTTAGTTCCACTTTTCACCGGCGCAGCGCTGTTAATTTCCTATACAAAAATAGTCGAAGGCGAAGGGAATTGTTCTTGCTCGGACTACTGATGCGTGCAAAGGTCGGTTTTTGTACGGCCCACACGCGCTTGTGAACATGAGACCTATGTAAACATCCAAGTAGTTCAACAAATACTGAGCAATTTTACGGAGTGTTATTTTTAACTGGGAATCCGAACCCTTAGGAGATACGGGGACAGTCTTATGAAAAAATAGACTTTCTTGGGCAAGTGCGAGTTGTCAATAAAAATTACTAGAGTTTTTTTTAAAGCTGTTTCATGCCAGAATCATTTAATTATATCTCTAAATAACTACTACTAATCTACTTTGTATAAATACCTGGTGTTTCCTAAAACAGTTTCTCTGTATCTTCTATAGATTCAGTTTTGCCCATCTACATACGTCTGTTTTTGATTTAAAACCGATTCTACCATAACCGATATTTCTACCCAAATTGAGAATTTTAAATAAAGTTTTTAGCTGATGTTAAGCTAGTTAATGTTCCTATTGCACCATTGCGATGGTTTCAATCTCAGGGTTGTCACAAAGAAGTCTGTGCAACTGGTTGTTAGGTGAAATGGTGATACTGTATGTATACGGCAATGAAATTCTATTGGAGCACGACAGATTATTGATATTATGGAATGGAATCCGAATTAAAAGCGTGTATACTATGTGTCTGATATTTAAAAACATTGTTTGGGTATCAGGTTGAGGTGAACAGATTATGCATGGACAAAAATTGGGGTTATGTTTTTTTATCTGTGTATTATTTACAAACTAGCGACCCGTCCAGGCATCACTCGGGTTCACACAAGTCCAAATGAATTATACATAAAAACGTTCATCAGGAAGCACTCGGTCTATTATTGAAATCCAAATAAATATCGTTTAGCGTAGTTTAAAAGATCTAAGGGTACAGATGGCGGGAAGCAACTTTTTTTTATACTATGTTAAGATTTTAATATCTTTAATGATGACGATGATGAATAAAAAACTCCTCTTAGTATATTATGTATACGATGGCTAGTATACTTGGTATAGCTATATTTTATAAATGAAGAACTTGTGAAGTTTTAGAAATTAGTAAACGATTTTCCTAATATTGATAGACCAGTTGCTAGGACGCTTTCGTGGCGACCCTGCTATTTACGAATTATGATAGCGATTTAGTCGGCTATAATTTGATGTTTAATGATTTTAAACATCAAATGCAATGGTTGCCAAACTATGAGGCAGATTATTGAAACAAAAGATTAATTATGGTCTTGAATTGTACGTTTATAATCTAAAATGTCATTAGATTTTTCTAACATAGTTTGGCACCATCTGCGGCCTGTTCAAAGTTGCTAGTTAGGAATTCAATATTTTGTCGTTAACGCTTTCTGTGTCCCAATGTAATTGTAAGTGGCGAACCACAATCAGTACAAATTTTAGACAATTAATTACATGTAACGGTGTGTGTTGTGTCATTGAGAATGTTGAATTAATTCAGTCGAGCGAGCGAGGTATATTATAGCGTTAGTATGCCGTATTGCTCGTGTATGGACATATTTTTATTATAATAAATGGGTATAAAATAGAGATTCGACTTTGTTTATTTCTCTTATTATTATCCCTTTTGTATCTTAATAATTACTACCTACATTCGAAGTTTGAATATATTAAATAACATTGTTTATGTTTAGGTACGAAGCGAAAACGTTACCCATATTTTTAACGATTTCCAAAAAGGAGTTTCTATGTTCGTCTGCATGTGTTTTATTTTTATTTTTGTATGTATGTCCATTGATATTTTCGCCAATTGTCTATTATATTATTCCCTACGTGGACGGGACGACTGGTGCCGATGCATTATTTTTAATACACATTTGGCAAACATTCGTACATCGATGGAAAGCCATTAAACCCGCCATTGTCTCGAGTATTTTGTTGATAAGTTGTTTTAGCTTCGTCATGGCGGTTACTTGGACGACCAAGCATAAATGGCACACTGGGTACAGCGCGGACTCGGTGGAATGGTGTCCAGTGGAGCCCTACCAAAGCGTGTTCGTCTGTGGGACCTATCAACTAGATAAAAGTGACGGGCAAGGTAAAAATAAAGGTCACTTAAATACCTATGTAAAGATAAAAGCAGCTTTCGCGCGTCGGCTAGTTTATGTTCTACTAGCTAATCTACATTTTCTCGGGATTTAAAGTATGTGTTAAACCAGGTTATAAACTATCTGTGTTCCAAATTTCATCTAAATCCGTTCAGTAGTTTTTGCGTGAAAGAGTAACAAAATCCGTCAATACAGCCATACTCAAACTTTCGCATTTATAATGTTAGTAGGATGCCCCGTTTGAATATTATGTCTTAATTTTTTTATAGTGGATTTACTATCTGGTATGAGCTACTAGGTCCTAAGAATAATTTTATTTTTAGATCAATGTGCAGCTAAGCAGTCGAGACACGGCAGAATACATTTATTCGATATTGATGAGACTGCTTCTGAGTTATCCCCCATTCATTCTACGGACACAGCGGGAATTTTGGATCAAAAGTGGTGCTACCACGAAATACAAGGATATCCAGTATTGGCCGTTGTGACGTCAAAGGGTTTTGTGAAACTATATCGGTTGGCACGTGACAATGGAACGTTAAGTTTAAAATTGTGGATCGATCATGCCATTGGTGTAAATGTGTTGGCTCTCTCTCTTGATTGGTCAACGAATAAAACACATTCTAATACACCCACCCTCGCTGTGAGTGATTCTGCGGGTAAAGTGACGGTTTTGAAATTAGTTGAAAATACTTTGGAAACTGTCGGTGTGTGGAATGGACATGGTTTCGAAGCATGGATAGCTGCTTTTGATTATTGGAATCCATCAATGTTTTATTCGGGTACAGTAATTATGTCAAAGCATCATAAACACAAATTGATTTAATTCAACCCCTCATAACAATGCATTATATAAACAAGATGTAGTGTAGGTAAGCGAACAGACAGCCCTGTAGCGACATGTTGTATATGTACGTAGTGCATTGTGGTACGACTGCACTGCCCACCCCGCAGGCAGTCGCCTCTATAATTTTGTACCGTTTACATGTGGCTTGCGATTAAACATCGTTAATTCGGTTCGGACTTTCTTTATTTCACACTCGACCTTCACTAGCAGTACGTATGCTGGATATCTACACAACCATTCTAATTATATATAAATTAGCCCTTCACGTACAGCCCTACACTTTAATTCTTTAAAGTCATCGTCTGATCTTGTCAGAATTATGACCCCGAAAAATGCAGAGCGACTTTTTTTATTACTTAACAAAATTAAGCGATTTATTCATGTTTGAAAAATTCATACGTCGATAACTAAGCAATCTTCAAAAAATCAATCAAAGAATTTAGATCTTAGTTTAGTAGTTAGACCAATACGGATGCGTTACTCTAACTATAACTATCGCAGTCAACTTCTCTACCTGTCTTTTTTGACGTAGCTTACTTTTCCAGGTGGAGACGACTGCTTATTCAAGTGTTATGACGTGAGAGTACCAGATTCTGTGCGCTTGAACAGATGCCATGATGCTGGCGTGACGTCAGTCAGGAGCCACATAGATATAGAGTACCAGCTGCTGACGGGCAGGTAAAGGTTGAAAATCAGATCTTCAAGGCCGTAGCGTAGGAAAATTGTGGGGCACTGATGTTCGCAGCCCACACACAATTTTCATTCCAATTTTTAGTTCTACTTTTCGCCGGCGCAGCGCTATTCATTTTCCCATACAAAAATAATCGATAGCGATACGAATACGTACCTAGTTGTTCTTGTTAAGACTACGGAACAGATTAAGTAACATTTTTACTTCCGTCCTACCTGTAACTAGAGCTGCCCTACCATATATTCAAGCTACAGTAGTTACGGCCCAGGACCCAACTTTGAGATTTGCAACTCTTACTCACCGCATAAATACGACACTACATCAATTTTAGGTCGTATTGTCTGTAAGGTACAAGTATCTTGGCTCTAATTTTTATCCCATTATGCTCCACCTTTGCTCAGCCCCACTACTTACGTCGAAGATACGACCGAGTCGCATCGGCTGTGGTCCCGAGCTGACTGAGTAGGTGTCCGCCCACTCTTCGATTCGCGGGAAGCCCGAATATTAGATACATACACTTTCCACCCGCGAATCAAAGAGCCTCATAAATTACCTAAAAAAAATATTAAAGCTAATATTGAAATTTACAGTTACGATGAAAAAGTACGAGTGTGGGACACGCGAAATCACAAAAGAAGCCTCTCAGATCTTGACGTGGGCGGCGGCGTGTGGCGTTTGAAATGGCATCCTCGTAGACCTGACACCGTTTTAGCTGCGTGCATGTACGGTGGATTTCGTATGTTGACTGTTGACACTACGGCCATTGTTAGCGATTATTTGGAACACGAGAGCATTGCTTACGGGGCCGATTGGAAATTCGGAGGCGGTGTAGACTTGGTAGCAACTTGCTCCTTCTATGATTGCAACTTACACTTGAGTGAGATAACCTTTGGTCTGGGGAAATAACTGTTATACAATTACTTCCCTAGTCCTTTGGTGGCTAGCTTTTCCCCGAGACTTCGCACACTTAGGGGGCGTCCATTAATAACGTGAGGCAATTTTGAGAATTTTTCGACCCCCCCATCCTTGGTCAGATTTTGTAAGATTTAAGATTTTCCTCAACTCCCTCCCCTCCACCTAATCTCACGCGAGATTCTTCAAAATGTATGTTTAAAATCACAATCATAAAATTATTAATAAATATTAAACAAAAATTTGGAATATATTTATTCTAATTCAGTATAGTGACTCGTGCACGGCCTCAAGAGTGACTGCTGGAACCAACTTATCCAACTGATTTTACACCGTTTTCTGCTAGAAAATAAATTACGTGATATTTGCTAAGACACCCCCCTCCTAAGTGAAATTTAGAAAAAAAAATGCTTAATCCCCTCCCCCCTAAAACACCTCACGTAATTAATAGACGCCCCCTTGGCAACAATATCGACAGTGAACAAAAACAAATGAAACTCCATTTTGATCGAAAATGAGTTTTATCTACAGTTCAATACTTTTGGATTCTTTCGATCAGTCTAGGTTAGAAGGCAATCGGAAGGACTTTTTGACATTTCATTTAAAGGTCAAAATAAAAAGATATACCTACCTAGTTATTTATATGAAATCCAAGAGAATACAACCGCCACGCTAGAAGAGACTTCCATACATTGAACAGTATAATATGAAATTTCAAACTTTGAGTAGTTCTGCTGAACAATTGGCCAAATATAATTAATTTTTC
Source organism: Falcaria lacertinaria (assembly GCA_951449985.1). Taxonomy (NCBI): domain Eukaryota; kingdom Metazoa; phylum Arthropoda; class Insecta; order Lepidoptera; family Drepanidae; genus Falcaria; species Falcaria lacertinaria. The sequence continues at coordinate 1,620,574 of OX602119.1, read as the reverse complement.
CTTGCAACCGTCGATATGTAGCTTAGTGATAATAAATCATTCTGCTGTTAAAATAATTTTAAAATCGGTTCAGTAATTTATAGTTTATGTGTTACATACATAAATACAAATCTTTATATAAGTTTAGATTTTTTATTTTATAGGTTCTAGTAGTTCTAGGGCCAGTCATAATCCGAAGTGGGTAGTGGGTAATTGGGTTAATAGAAGTATAATAATAAATGAAATTTGAAATTCATTTTAAACATGTTGTATTTCAATTTGCTTATAATGTCATGATAAATATAATTTATAACAATTACATACTTAATAAAGTAATCATTTGCCGTAAGTGATAAAAAAAATCTTACACCATTTACATTCAAAGGCTTTGGGATGCTGTGATCTTGTTACTTGTTCTAAACTCGCTCGCATGCGTCAATAATTCGAATAATTTTCAAAAACACTAAACTGGCTTGATTCTCCCTACTATAAATTTGTACCTTAATATTTTCTAGATAAAGTCTATTTTCTATTCACTGGAATTAAAGTACAATTATTATTTTTAACTGCCACCGCGAAGCATCCTCGCTCTGATCACCCAATAAATACACACGAAACACTTACAGCTATTTTACACGAGCGTAGAGGCCGTCCGGACAGCTTGTAGGAATGCCGTGACATCGTGTTGTACTTATATTGTTAATAGTTTATGTACACAACTTAGATATGTATCCCGAGTGCGCCCGCGCCGTCTCATGTATCGTGTAAAATATTTAAATGTTCCCTTATAAAGTTAAGCGTAAATTTCACGGTATAAATAACCATTTTTAAGTATAAAGAATTGCACACGAATGTGCCCTATTCAATTATTTATTCACCGATAACAATGCAGTATGATCCACATACATAATATCTTGACAAAGCTAAAAATGTAAATTTTCAAAGATCCCAAACGATTTAATTACTCTCATTTACAAATCACAAGACACTATCATTTAGACTAGTACTGATGCTAAAATGGCAACCAAACAGTTGTATATATTGTTTACATAAAAATATAATATACTTTATTACATAGTGTTGTCAGTTATTACTCTTATATCACTGCATTGTCACTATCGTGTAAACAATCCCGGAATTATATCAGCCCACTATACACATCCTTCACTATTCATTTAAGTAACTTACAAGAGGCATACCCGCTTATAAACACTTTATAAGTGGTTATTATCACAAATATGTACGTCTCTTTCTAGCGCGTGGCCTATCAAATTGGCTAGAAGAAGGCATCATACTTTAGATAATCAAGACAATAACGTATGTGAGAGGGTTAGTAAACAAATGTAAGCAGTAACTCAAGTACCTATGACACTAGATACAGCAAGCACTCCTTCGCATCGCGGCTACGGCATATGTACATAAGTAAATAAAACGGTGGTGCAACTTCAAACAATATATATACATGGTCCACTATAACGTCATTACGTGAAATTATCATGTTATAAATGATGACAAATACTCACTTAGTAACACGAAGTATTTTCAATAGTTTAATGCCCTCGACCAATTTAGCTTGCGCAGACGCCGTTCGATTGTGTTAAAGCTGTTGGATATTTACTTATGTACATCGCGACTGATCGTCGAGTGTTGTGCACTGAATCGAGTGTTTACTAGGCAGATGGTAAACGCTCGTATTTGTATATTGCGCTAAACGTGAACACTAATCGATATTCAAAAAGAAGTAAAAAAATATTCACATCAATACTGAAACAATTGCATTTACAAATATATGAATATTTATATAAACTCTAGTTGGGCTCGCCTGCGCCGGCCACACTGGCGTAGTCAGAATAACTGAGTCGACTGCAACATCTGACTCCGAACAAACGCAGCCGACCGCAGGTCTACGTAAACCTCACTACACTTTGTATAACACGAAACTGTAATTCATCCGCTACAAGGTCACATAACGTCCGTACTACGTAACGCATTACTATAAACTTTATTCCGATGCGTAGAACTATGTACAAATCACCACTATATTTACACTAGTCCGGCACAACTATACACCGCTAGACGGCTGCAGTAGAACTGTACATAACCACCGGGGGATAGCGACGTCGCGCAACGCGGAGAGGAGTATTATCTATACAGTGTGGTACGGTCCATCGGTGCTGGGAGATTCGGTGTTGAGATGTGTTTGGTCGCTAGGCGTGGCGCGGGCAGACCGCCTGGAAGAGGTCCTCGTGCAGCGTCCAGGCGCGCGCGCAGGGCAGGTGCGCGCGCGCGCGGCAGGGCCGGGCGGAGCAGGCCAGCGCGGCGCCGGCGCGGCCGCAGCCCCCGCAGCGCTCGGCGCGCGCGCCCCACACGGCGGGCGCCAGCCCCCACACGCGCGCGCCCGCCGCCACCAGCCCCGGCGCCCACACCGCGCAGCCCGCGTGGAACCACACCTCGCTCTCCTCCGCGTACCGCCGCCGCGTCGCCTCGTCCAGCGCCCTAAACACACATTATTTTTAACCATTAAGTTGGCACGCAGGCATACGGCCCACGTGATAGTAAGCAGTCACCGTATCCTATAGCCGCTAACAATATCAGGGATATCACAAGCGCGTTGCCAACTCTGTTGTTGATCAGAAGCCACTGTACTAGCAGCATTGCTACTAGCCCAGCGTATCCTCGTAGAGCATTGGCAACCTTATTTACCGCCGAAACACGACATTACTTGAAATTAGTGTTATTTGACTGTGGTCTTCTGTAAGGTGCAGGTACAGTCCCCAGTCAGGCGACTCCAATATTAATTGAATAACCCACGGGAGATCCCATTTTCCATACCTTTCTTCATTCGCCCTACCTTTTTTAAAATGTATGAAACATCTCACATTATAAACACAAAACAAAAAACAAGTGATGAGCGTAGTTCATATTTGAATAAAGATAAGTAATTTGATCGAAACATTTTTGGTCCTTTGAGCTGGATCTAAACCAGCGATCTATGGATTTACAGTCCAGAATAACATTAATTAACAGAAGAACAAATAAATGCTCAACAGCTCATTATTGTATAATTATAATAAATTATTTGGTCTTTCGAGCCGTATTTCAAAATCATCTTCATTTGACTACACTTTATAAATAGGTATTTTCAAATCGTCACAATCTACCACCATATACAGAATCAAAATAATTCGATAAGAAAGTCAGCAATTACTCAATTTGTTTATCTTTTTATATACCACTAAGGCGGCAAACAAGCATACGGCCCGCCTGATGGTAAGCGGTTACCGCAGCCTATGGACGCTTGTAACACCAGGGGTATCACTGGCGCGTTGCCGACCCTCAATGAAATGAATCAGCAACCTATGAATGTACATTTCAGAATGACGCCACTAAGGTAACAAAGAAAGATCCCTCGCGCTTACGGAGGCGTATTCTATTAGCAAGTGATGTGAAGATTACCACCATTGGATACCCTACCCTTAACATTTAGGGGGATCAAAAATAGATGTCAGATTCTCAGACCTACCCAATATGCACACAAAATTTCATGAGAATCGGTCAAGCCGTTTCGGAGGAGTTTAACTACAAACACCGCGACACGAGAATTTGTTATATAAGATACTAGCGGCCCGCCCCGGCTTCGCACGGGTAGACATTAGTTTCGGAGCATCGACGTTTATCAAATATTTCGTCCACCCGTGCGGAGCCGGGGTGGGCAGCTAGTATAATATATAGCCTATGTTACTCAGTGATAATGTAGCTTTCTAACAGTGAAAGAATTTTTGAAATCGGTCTTGTAGTTTCGGAGCCTATAGAGATTTACCAAATATTTTGTCTACCCGAGCGAAACCGGGGCGGGCAGCTAGTATAATAAATATCCTATATTACTTAGTGATCATTTAGCTTTCTAACGGTGAAAGAATTTTTGAAATCGGTCCAGTAGTTTCGGTGTCTATTCAATACAAACCCACAAAAATACAAATCTTTCCTCTTTATAATATAGTATAGATGTATATACCTGTACTCCTCGCAGTCGGTGTGCAGCGTGTAGGGCCCGAACAGGTCCCCGAGGCCGGCGGTGTGGGGCGCGCCGCCGCAGAAGGCGCACAGCCACGTGACGTCCCTCGTGTGCGCGTCGTAGCGCAGCCCCAGCGTGGAGGCGTGCAGCCCCCGCCGCCCCCCGCCCCCCGCGCGCCACTCCTCGCGCCGCCGCCCCTCGCCCTCCTCCTCGCCCGTCCACGCGTTCATCACCGTCACCGACGCCGGCGAGTCACGCGCCCCGCGGATCTACACACGCAAACAACAGGTGATGCGTGTACGATTCATTCATATAGCCTGTATATAAAGCCTGGATGTTGGCTGTTAGGTGTTTCACGGCAGCACAAAAAACTGAGGAATGTATATCAGTACAAAATAGGTCATATGGGGACTACCCACAAAAGTGAAAGTTTTGCCCCTACCTCAAATTGCTCAACACGGGTAAAGACATTTTCAATTCATTTACATTCCACTTTAATTTTTTTGAAAAATGTGTAAAGTACTTCGTTTACAGAATGGGTAGTAATTAAGTTTAAATGAAATGTTATTTGAACCCCAACTGACCTGTATATAAGGTCCCCTGGAGCGGCTCGAGCTCGCATTGCTGCCGGAGTCGTACGCGTCCTTGACGGCGTGGTCCTTGGGGGTCCGCTTGAGGCGCGGCGGGTCGGGCTTGGCGCGCGCGGGCTTGCGGCGCGCGTGCGGGCGGGGGGCCGAGCGCCGCCGCTTGCGGGCCGGGGGGCGCCGCGCGGGGGCCGCGGGGGCCTCCTCCAGCCCCGCGAACATCTTCTCCAGCTGGTTCTCCACCTCCACGAAGCTCGCGGCGGTCGGCTCGGCGGTGTGGGCATCGCTCGTCTCGGGCTCGGCCGGCTTGGCCTCCGAGGGGGACTCTACGGGCACGTTGGTCGCTTCCGAGTTGGAGGTGCGGGCGCTCCGTCTGCTGGGGGCGGCGGCGACGGGCGCGCTGCTGGGCTCCTCGGGGGCGGGGGGCGAGGCGGGCCCGGGGGCGGTGGCGGGGGCGGGCTCGGGGCCGGCAAGCACGCTCTCCAGTGAGGCCACGGAGGCCACGGCGGCCGGCGCGGGCAGCGGCGAGGGCGCGGGGCCGGCCGGGTCCGCGATCATAGCCGCGATGTCCGCGATCGTCTCCGCGGACCCGGACCGGGATTTTCTTCGCACGTGCGGTTTCGGTGAGGGCGGCTTCTCGTCGGGGCCGTTCAGTTTGGCGTGTGTCGTGTCCCCGTTCTCGAGGGGTGGGGGCGGGGGCGCGGCTGCAGGCGGTGGGGCGGGGTCTGTGAGTGGGGGCGGGGGCGCGGGCTCCTTGCGGGGCGAGGCGGGCGCCGGGGGCGTGGCCGGGGCGGGGGCAGGGGCGGGAGGCGGTCGCGGCTCGCTGGGGGCCGGAGGCGGGAGTGCCGAGGGCACACGCACTGTGCGCTCCGGCTTACGTTTCCTCTTGGAACCTGGGGGAGCCCCGCACGAATCTGCAGAGTCCTGAAATCATACAATATTTAGTTAACCAGCCAACAAACACATACAAGTCGGGACTAATACAATTATGATAGCAAGATGTAATAGTACAGTATAGTATATGTACCTCATTGGAGGAGGGTGGCGAGGGTGTGGGCTGCACGCGCGGGTGCACGATGACGGTGTGCGGCGCGGGGGCGGGGGCGGGGGCGGAGGCGGTGTTGGGGGCGAGTCGCTCGAGGAGCGCGTCGACGCGCGCGTGCGAGGGGCGCGGCGCGGCGCGCGCGATGAGGCTGTTGATGGTGGGCGCGTCGCGCACGGAGAGCGCCGCCCCCGCCGCCCCGTTGGCGCCGCGCCCGCCGCCCAGCGACAGGTCCACGCCGCCCCGAGCGTACGACACCAACTCCTCCGCGCGGACCAACTTATCTACAAACACAAGGCTTAAGTGTGCTACACACCTTCAGTTTTTTCTGCACAGTTTTAACTGTACAGTCGTACCAGGGGCGTCATTTATAACTGCACAAGTTATAAATGACGCCCCTGGTGTCTACACACGTTCAGTTTAGATCGTCAGTACAACTGCACATTTATCAGTTTTGCCTACACACCTTCGAACGTGTGTAGCCCGCTTTATACTATATCACCGTTACACCAAAGTTTTATAATAGATGCAAAAGAGGTGTGTAAGCCAAAAGAGAAATGGCGCTCTATACTCTCTGCCTACCCCGTGAGGGACTAGCCGCGATGATATATATTTATATATATTATAAACAATCAGACGTAACAATTTTGACGTAGTTTTAGATCAACAGGGGAAAATAAGGTGACTGTGGTATTCAAAACTGCAAATTTTTATGTTGCTGCTATGTCTAAGGATTTGAATCCAAAACAATCCAACATAATAAATTTGCTTGCAGCGGTGTCGCTAGCGCGTTGCCGTCCTCAAGTCTCCTTACTATATGGTAAGCTCATGATGTATTATTTAAATCTTGGATCAATAAATAAATTAGTTACCTCTAGCCGGTCCTAAATGTGGGTATATGTCTGCTGGCGGTAATACGGTGCTGCCTTTTATGTCGCCAGGCGAAGGGGTGTGTCTGCAGAACAAAAATATATATTCAAATCAAAATAATACAAATCATTTATTCAGTTTAGGACCTAATAAAGCACTTATGAAGGTCTAAATTACCACCGGTTCGGAAAAAAAGCCACCACTAAGAAGAACCAGCAAGAAACTCAGTGCTCTGTCTTTATTTCATGTAACGATCATGATATAACAATGTTTAACAACATTCATCTAGACATAAGTAGGTATACTATTTACAGAATCAAAATGAAAGCTACCAAGTTGGTTTTATGCTTTCAGTGCATTCATGAAATAAATAATTTAGAACTTTTACAATTACCACTCGTGCAAAGTGAATATATATATTCCAACCATTATAATAGATGGTTAATTACTATATTTTTATTTAGTTAGTATAATGTAGAGTACATAGATCGTTGAAAACTAGATCAGACAAGCTAATAGTGGAACATTCAATGTTTTTTTACAATTAAATATAGTTATCTCTCTTATAGTATCATATACATACTGAGCTATAGGACAAGTAAATTTATTTCAATATAAAAACTAAAACTAAAACTAAAAACCTTAAAAAATATAATATAATTATTAAAACATATCATTAAAAGGAGTCCCTTTATACTGGCACCGTTCCCCCTCTGAATAGCTAGACTAATTAATTAAATATGGTTCATGGAAAGCTTAGCTTACCTCATGAGATGTTTATCCGGTGGCGTGGGCGTGTGTCGATACAGTTCGGGCGGGGTGGCCGTGTGTCTGAACACGGAGTTGCCGGCCGTCTTCATCGCCTGCAATTGCAACAGACCCTACGATAGTCACCGGGAGCCGGGCGTTAGTTATATCAAGCACATTTAAAGCACTAATTATACATATATACACATTATAGATAATATGTTAGCACGCTATGGATAGTGGGGCTAAGATATTAGGTGATTTTTGACAGGCCTGTACGGCAATAGAACGTAAATTTGTAGGGTTTATCGAAATACTTCGTAAACTCTATTAGGATTCATATTGTTAAACTTTCCAATTGTACATATAATAAAATATATTCCAAGTATTAGAATAATGCATTCAAAACATATATGTAATATTGTTTTAATATAAACACTTAATGAGCTACACTTAGCTTACACCTGTTCATTTTTAAGAACAGTAATATCGATTCATGTGTCACATTTTGTAGTTGTTAAAAATCACCTAAAATCTTGGTTTTACTATATAATATAAACTATTATAGCCGGGTGGTACCGGGTCCAGTTCTGAATCTAAGCCGTCTAGAGACCCACTCAAACACTATACAATTTCATCAGTATCGGTCCAGCCGTTTAGGCGTGAAACAGCAGTTCAGGTGACATACAGAACAAATTATATTTATTCAGTCTAGCGTTGTGACGACCTAGACTGGCGATGACTGAAATCTTTAGTGACGCCCAATGGGATAGCAGCCTAATGGTATTAATATTGTAGCTCAAAAAAATTTTACCCAACTGTTTGAATTTGAATGAAAGAGCAGGAGAACCTTTACCACTTTTTGATATAAATAATTAGTTTAAAAACCCTAAAAATCATAATTAATATGAATTTATCCGGATGATCCTGGTAAAGATACTAGGATAAAATTATGAAATTATTTTATGTTGTGTGTCATCCGCCCTGTGTCGATTTTTAGAATGATTAGATGTCTAGAATTTGGTTAAAATAACATTAATAGATTCCATTACATAGAATACATATATACAGGTGAACCTAATATATAAAAGCGTGATATGTGTAAAAATGCTTTTTAATCCATTTAAATAATTAATTTTAGCGATGAGAGAGTATAATTTGACGAGACTGCTGGCCTAGTGGTTAGTACACCTGACTGCTACGCTAGAGGTCGCGGGTTCGATTCCCGCCCAAACATTTATGTGGCAAATATGTTTGCCTTGCGTCTGGGTGTTTGGTATGTATTATAAGTATGTATTTACAAACAAAAAGTATATAAGTATTATATCAGCTACTGGTTCCCATAGTACAAGCTCTGCTAGTAGTAGTTTGGGGCCAGATGGCGCTGTGTGATAATGTCCACACATTATTATTATTACTTTATAATTAATTTCAAACAGTACTCATTGAAATTCGGTAAATAGCAATAAAACGTTTGTACATTTTAATGGTTCGACAATAGAAGTTATAAAGTGTTTGGACAAGTGGTGGATGTTTTTGTACCAGAGCCACATACAATAGTTTTTTAACTGCAATGTTTGCCATCAAATGTATAGCAAGCTTGGTGGTAAGCGGTTACTGTAGCCTATAGATCGCGACACCAGGGGTTTGCATAGTTGCCAGCTCAATAAAAATCTCTTCCCACCCTTATTAACGGTACCTAGCGTTTGACCTTCTGGAACGGCGTGTGAAGATATATAATTTATGTTATCAGCGGCGGCCTTACTTCATGATCAGGGTAGAGCGATATTTTCTTTCGGCGACCTTTAGTCGATCTAATAACTATATTAAACGTCTGTATCTTAAGAAAACATTGAAATTTTGGCACCCCTTGTCACCTGGCTAGAGCGACCCCTTCTCTCGCCCTACCCTAGGACCGGCGCTGTACGCTATGTACTTTACTTGTGGAATATATAAAGTACATAAGTTAAGGAAACTGCTGAGCCATAGTGGCGACTCAGTGACAATGTTTTAGGAACAAACATCGTAAATTATCAATTCAAGTGTAATAGTTGCAGCAAAAATTCAGAATACTAAAAGTAATTAGGAAACAGGTTAGAATAAATAATTAAATAGTATAAGTAATTCTGAAGATAATGTTTTTACCTCTAAATTTAAACTAACATACAATGAACAAATACTAAATAATTTGTAATTATAATCGTGATCATTACTCTACCTCTTCTTAGCTAAATTCAGTCATTTCATAAGGAGTGTTCTACATTCATGATGTAATAATGAATTGGTGATAAATTTTAGGCCATTACTCATCATTAGAACATCGTTTATCGGCACTTTAAGCTGTAATATGTCGGCTAGACACCGCTAGCATAGTTTAGAGACAATTGCAGGCTAAATGGATTTTAAATTTTTAATGACATCATGTACAAAGGTGTCCGACATAATAAATAGAATGTAATGGTGTCAAAGATTGTTACGGAAAATGGCAGAGTGCAGTAGTCAATTAAATATACTATGCTTGAAATGCATGCAGACACAAGGGCGGACATTTGACTATGTACATGTACTTAGCAACTAATTGACTGAATAAATATTTTCTTAATATAATAATAGTACTCTATCTGCTACCCGGATATGTCTACTTATGAATGACTAGCTACGCCCGCGACTACGTACGCGTGGAGTTAATTTTGTTCACAATTTCATAGGTCTAATTTTTTTGCAACAATACATAATTCATATATTTGTGGAGTTCATATATGTATAGATTATATTCACTAATGGGTGTTTATAATCTATACATATAAAAGCTAGTAGATAATTAAATGAGTAAATAACCAGATAGAAGTGACACTCACTTTAAAACGTTATTAGAACAAGTTAAAATTTCACAATCCCACTGTTACACAGCATGTTGATATGATTAGTGCCATCGTGTGCAGTGTGACTTCTGACAGAGGTATTACTCTTACGGCCCAATACTGAAATGCCAGTCAAATTTGATACCACATTAATTTTCAGTGGGCTCTGATTTAACATGTGATATTGTATTTTGACATCCCTTCAAACTTTGAATGATGTTTCGGTATTTTGGCCTTTAGGGAAATAAAAGAGCCACCTGTAGAGGATCCGGGGGCGAAGGCGCCGGCACATGGTAGAGGTGTGGGGGCGGGGTGGGGGTGTGCCACGTGACCCCTCGGTCGGGTGCCATGTGTACTGGCGGCGCTCGCGCCAAGAAATTCGCCACCTGTAACTGATATGAACATGATTTTAACATTTCACAAGATCATTGGTAAGCAATAATACCACAAAGGCAACACTGAAATTACAATAAGTACTCCCTAATTATAATATGAGTTCTAAAAACAAACTAAAATACCTAATTACTTTAAAAAAAAATATTTAAAGAAGAATGTGTTGACATGAATTCCTAAGCTGTACATAAGAGGTCTCTCAAGATATGAAGATATAAATGTATGTATAGACAAATGATGTCCATTAAAACCACATGCTGCCACAAGATTATTTATCTGAAAAGCAGATGTGTATATTCCTACAAGGTACTGGTATTAATAATGTAAATGCCCATTATGACTGGTGACTATAATTTATCAATCAACACAACACAAGTTTCTACTAAATATATCCCTTTTCAATTAGTATGTACCTACTCCCCATACATTACCATAACTGAGAAGTTTTATCAGCAGTACACTACTAAATAGGTACTACAAGAAGATACCTATATAATAAGTGATTATTAATAACTCGATGATAATTGATAGTAATATAAACATTACTCAATAAAACCTAATTTCAGAATTATTATAGTGATAATTAATCAAAAGAAGGACTTAATACTCTTTTTTAATTATTTCCTAATTCAAATTTGTAAATGACATGCCATGATGAAAATGTATTAGTGTTGCAAGTTCAACATCATCAAACACAGTTCCAATTATAGAAAGGGATAGACGCACAACAGAAAGGGATAGACTTTAAGAACTGTCAAATTACTTAAGTAATTTTGAACAACATAATTAACACCAATCATATATAATATATGATAAAAGCGAATATGTAGCATGCTGCCATCCTAATTACCTTCCTAAATATCAGAAATATTAAACACTTTTATATAGTCTCATGATTGGAATGTTTGTCTAAACACAGAAGAGACTATTTATATAACTAACTGTTTCCTATTTGCATTCTGGTGTTTGGAATTTGGAAAACGTTTTTCTACTTACTAAATCCTATTAATATATAAAAATGTTAAATGATTTCAGCTATCATGTTAATTTAAATTGGCAAATAATTTACAAGTGGAATTTAATTTAGGATGTCACATGAAAGGTCATTAATTAAGCAACTACCAAGGAATCTTAACTTGAAACCAAGAGTATTAAATCTTCTAATAGTCTACAGAGGTAAGGTTTGTAACTTTGTTTGTACTACTGAACCAATTTTGAAAATTCTTTCATCAGTAGAAAGCTACATGATTCCTGAGTGACATAGGCAATACATTACAGTGCTATATGGGTGAGGTTGCTGTGAAAAATAAAGTAGTTTACAATTTAGTACCTAGGTATTTCATTTACCATTTCATGATTGTTAAGACCAGAATTCCTTTTTCATATACATACAAGATAAAAGATAGTAATGATGTGGAGTATTCATAAATAGCCATGCTTCTAAATTCTTGGAATTACTTTTCTTTACAGAAAGCCATTGTTTCTTGTTACATATGCATACACTTAAATGAGTCAGTATTTACTAATGCAAGGAACAGTTATTTTTAGGTGTAACAAGAACTTTAATTTATTATAACTTCAATAACCATTAAACTTAAAAAAAATGTGTCGACACTTCTACAGTAAGTGTCACAATAGGTATATCAACGAGCAATTATTACAGTTATATTGGTTCATGTTGTTATTTTTAAAAAAATATTGTGTAATCTCATCCATCAAAAACACATGGTGTAAAACTTTTAATCAGTAGTTAGCAAATTTTTTTATCCAAATTCTAATAATTTACACTATTTATATCTACCAACGTTACCTACAGAATATGACATTTTCGTTTACTTATTGTGTTAATTTAAATATTTGCATGTTTAGCAGGTAGGTACAATGGGTAGAGTATACAATAATTGTTTCAGTTCAAATGTACAAGGCTGTATTTTTGTGAATTAGAAGGCTATTTCAATAGTCAATAGTAAATCATAGTGACTGCTTATTGTGTCTCCAAATCGTTTTAACTTTTCATTATGACAAATAATATATTTAAGATCTGATTAATTTAATTTCTAAATATAATCATTACTTGTAATAAAAGAAAATGGTGTAAATTGTTAGTACTTAAAATACTTATTTTGGTAAGGAGTGATGAAATGTTTCTTTATATAAACATATAATTTATATAACATTTATCTAAACATACAATTCAATTAACTATTGCACCACCACAGTAGCACAATATATTTTCTTGACTTTTAAAATCCACTTACTTTCTTACAACAAACATATTTCCCTACTATCAAACCATACCTACTTAATACTCCAAAGATTCATGCATACATAATCATAGTAGGTATAGTTCGTGAATGCAAACAGCTGATTGGCTTGATACAGACCATGCAACCTTAATAGTAAACTTGTGCACACAAAGAAACAATGTTATTGGGAAATAATTTCGTATGATTTCACTGTCTTTCACTAACATAAATTATGATTGAATGTACAGGATGGACAGTGGGACATAACGAAATTTGTATAGGTTAGCAATGTGTTTGTTATTTCACTAATTGAATAATAAGCACCACCTGCAAGGGGCTCCAGCCAGGGCCCAACTGCGACTGTCGACCATTCGGGTTGTGCTGCGAGCCGCCAGACATGGTGCGCGGCGCCCTCGCGGCAATGTTTACAACACGTATTCAACACCAATCCGACAACAAACACTCCTTCAGTCCACCATAATGATGCCGGCAACTTTCAAGCCTTCGCCCGCGTAACTGCGCTCCCTTACGACGTGTACAGAAACTTCTGAAACGTTTGCATGCGCGCACGTTAATTTATCAACTATCCAACACATGCCACATGTACTCCGTACGCGAAATAATACTTGTTCACTCTTAGAACACACTTATTACTAAGAAAACTAAATTTATTTATTGCATGGTTTGGTGTTCACGAAACTGATGCTCACTTCGCGTGACATTTTGAACGCATTTAGGTTTTGAAAATAAGCACTTCTACGATGAATTATTGCTTGACTATGGCTTATGGAATGTTGGGCACTATGTCTTACCGAAAAAACCTTTATATTTCGGAGATATTTATAACGCAAATCATAAAAACCTTAAAACTTTAGTACAAAATCGCCTTCACTATGATGGCCGATTGGGTTTTTGAAAGCAACATCAGAGCCATCTCGTAACTTTAATAAAAAGCATGTCGATAAAGCAGTTTGGGCGGAAGCACGTTTCCTCTAGTCTTTGGTTTAAACGATACAGTACAGCACAAAAAATATATGTGCAAGAGTAAAAAAAAAACGCCATGAAATATATTATTCGCTTTCTTTTAAAATAAATAATCGCTAGAGCAAGATTTCCGGATTTATTAAAAAAATATTTAAGGTCAATCTTTTGTCATTAGATTACAACTATGACTCACGAAGTCAAGGTTTTTTTGACGAATTGAATATGGCCGAAACGGACTGAAAGATTTAGTTGCCATCACCAAAATACGAAGAAATAACCGTACTTTTTCAATGTAGTAACATTGTTAATGTCGTTTCCATAGCAACGCAAGTTTTGTTGTTGTTTGTAAATGTCGTAGTGTATTACGTAGTTTCTTTGAATGAATTTCAAGTAAAATAAGTAATAACAATGAAAAATGGTACGATTACTAAATTTTTAGTGTCATTTAGTGGACAGATAGAGTACGTGCTGTTCCCCGGTGGAGTGTTTGACGAGTATTTGTATGTTCAGTATGAAGTTGTGTGGGGGCCGGATTGGGAGCCGGTTTCTGGTTTATCCACAGGCATAAGTCAAATGGCAAGAACCGGAGCCGATCCTGAGACAGTGATCTTTAATATGCCGATAGAAATGGTATTCAGCAGTACTAATGTGTCAGGCTGTGAGTTAATGTGATTTATTTTGTCTCGATTTTCCGTTTACCTATTAAACATTAAGTTACAATAAAGTAGTAGTAAAATTTCTTTATTATAACTCAATGTTGTAAAATATTTTACTAAAGTTATAACATAAAGATATTGAATCAGAGTATAAAGTATGACACATATTGGTGTGTGATTTATTCACACAACAATTTCTTTTAGCTTTTTTATACACAATACAACAATCCTAAATGATATTTTTTTTATACCACTAAGGTGGCAAACAAGCATACGGCCCGCCTGATGGTAAGCGGTTACCGCAGCCTATGGACGCTTGCAGCACCATGGGTATCATTCGCGCGTTGCCGACCCTAATTGCCTTTTAACCAGTGACAGTCCTTTTACTTACTGATTATTTTTTAGTCAATCATTTAATAAAAATGTACAGGGCCGCAGCTAGTGATAACAGTACGAGCACAAAACACATTTACTGGTGATTCTATCCGAGGCTATGCCTTGGCTCTACTGCCTCCAACAACAGGCAAGAGGGAGTTGCAGGCCCCAGTGAGTCGGCCACAGCCTGCCACTCTACTAGGCGAGTGGCTGGCCTGGTTCACTGGCCGGTATCCGGAACTGGCAGAACCCAAAATGCTGGCGAATGGGAAAGATAATTATCGTGGGTATAATTTTAGATTCCTATTTCCATTATGATCATGATCGCAACTAACCTCCAGCTGGTCATACATAGTAATCTAAAACCCGCCTTACAAATATTATGCACAATAGTTTTTTTTAATTACTAATCATTTAATAATGGCAATATTGGCATATATTAGGTCCTTACATATGAAATTGGCGTTTTTCGTACTGGCCACTTTAATCACGAATTTCTCCTCTTTGGTAAGGAATTCCAAATTCAAATTTGTACAGCTATAGACTCATGTATTTGTGCTTCGATGATCGTCATTCATTTGTTTTTTTTCTTCTGTTTTTTTCTGTTTGCGTCACTCATTTTACAAAATGGAAAACCTTAAATATCGCATTATTTACGAGTACGAGTTCCGCCGTGGCACTAGTGCTGCGGAAACAACTCGAAGGGTGAATGATGTGTATGGCGGTCGTGTTGCAAAAGAAAACACAGTTCGTTTTTGGTTCCAACGTTTTCGTTCTGGAAATTTCGACCTGCAGAACAAGCCCCGTGGACGGCCTGAGACTCAAGTTGATAATGAAGAGTTGAAGGCTATTGTGGAAGCGGATCCATCGCAAACCACGTCCGAGTTAGCTGCAGGCTGCAATGTTAGTGATAAAACTGTTTTAATTCACTTAAAGCAAATTGGGAAGATTAAAAAGCTTGAAAGGTGGGTACCTCACGAATTGACTGAAACAAACCGGCAAACGCGCGTCGACTGCTGCGTTACATTACTAAACCGGCACAATAATGAAGGTATTTTAAACCGAATCATTACCTGTGATGAAAAATGGGTTCTTTACGATAATCGGAAGCGCTCAGCGCAATGGTTAGATCCTGGCCAGCCAGCCAAATCCTGCCCCAAGCGAAAATTAACCCCAAAAAAGTTACTTGTAAGCGTTTGGTGGACTAGTGCCGGTATTGTTCATTACAGTTTTTTCAAATCTGGCCAGACTATTACGGCTGATGTCTATTGTCAGGAATTGCAAACCATGATGGAAAAGCTAGCGGCTAAACAACCTAGGCTGGTCAATCGCTCCACGCCACTGCTGCTTCACGACAACGCTAGACCACACACTGCGCTACAGACGGCTACTAAATTAGAAGAGCTTCAATTGGAAAGTCTAAGACATCCTCCGTACTCCCCGGACCTTGCTCCAACAGATTACCATTTTTTTCGAAATTTGGATAACTTCTTGCAAGGGAAAAAATTCAACTCCGATGGGGCAGTCCAAATCGCCTTCAAAGATTTTATTGATTCCCGTCCGACTGGTTTTTTTAGTAAAGGGATCAATGAACTACCTATGAGATGGCAAAAGTGCATAGAAAATAATGGTTCATACTTTGATTAATTAAATATATTATATTAAAAAATATTCGACTTTTTGTTCCTCCCATACAAAACGCCAATTTCATATGTAAGGACCAATTCAATGAACTACCTATGAGATGGCAAAAGTGCATAGAAAATAATGGTTCATACTTTGATTAATTAAATATATTATATTAAAAAATATTCGACTTTTTGTTCCTCCCATACAAAACGCCAATTTCATATGTAAGGACCTAATATATGAAGAATTCTACTATAGTGAGTAAAGTCCCTTGACGTGGCAGCAAGATCGTACCGGCTAGCAAGCGAGCCTGACAGGACCCCGCAGGCATCGGAGGCAGTAAGAGAGGGGATGTCACTAGGTTCTGCAGCATTGCCCTGTCTGGCGGCCGAGTTGACTTAGTTGTATTCTTAACACATATTAAAATTATGGTACCTATTCACAAGGCCTTCTTAGGGCAAACCGGAACCCTTGGGTACACAAGTATTAGGTCCTTACATATGAAATTGGCGTTTTGTATGGGAGGAACAAAAAGTCGAATATTTTTTAATATAATATATTTAATTAATCAAAGTATGAACCATTATTTTCTATGCACTTTTGCCATCTCATAGGTAGTTCATTGATCCCTTTACTAAAAAAACCAGTCGGACGGGAATCAATAAAATCTTTGAAGGCGATTTGGACTGCCCCATCGGAGTTGAATTTTTTCCCTTGCAAGAAGTTATCCAAATTTCGAAAAAAATGGTAATCTGTTGGAGCAAGGTCCGGGGAGTACGGAGGATGTCTTAGACTTTCCAATTGAAGCTCTTCTAATTTAGTAGCCGTCTGTAGCGCAGTGTGTGGTCTAGCGTTGTCGTGAAGCAGCAGTGGCGTGGAGCGATTGACCAGCCTAGGTTGTTTAGCCGCTAGCTTTTCCATCATGGTTTGCAATTCCTGACAATAGACATCAGCCGTAATAGTCTGGCCAGATTTGAAAAAACTGTAATGAACAATACCGGCACTAGTCCACCAAACGCTTACAAGTAACTTTTTTGGGGTTAATTTTCGCTTGGGGCAGGATTTGGCTGGCTGGCCAGGATCTAACCATTGCGCTGAGCGCTTCCGATTATCGTAAAGAACCCATTTTTCATCACAGGTAATGATTCGGTTTAAAATACCTTCATTATTGTGCCGGTTTAGTAATGTAACGCAGCAGTCCACGCGCGTTTGCCGGTTTGTTTCAGTCAATTCGTGAGGTACCCACCTTTCAAGCTTTTTAATCTTCCCAATTTGCTTCAAGTGAATTAAAACAGTTTTATCACTAACATTGCAGCCTGCAGCTAACTCGGACGTGGTTTGCGATGGATCCGCTTCCACAATAGCCTTCAACTCTTCATTATCAACTTGAGTCTCAGGCCGTCCACGGGGCTTGTTCTGCAGGTCGAAATTTCCAGAACGAAAACGTTGGAACCAAAAACGAACTGTGTTTTCTTTTGCAACACGACCGCCATACACATCATTCACCCTTCGAGTTGTTTCCGCAGCACTAGTGCCACGGCGGAACTCGTACTCGTAAATAATGCGATATTTAAGGTTTTCCATTTTGTAAAATGAGTGACGCAAACAGAAAAAAACAGAAGAAAAAAAACAAATGAATGACGATCATCGAAGCACAAATACATGAGTCTATAGCTGTACAAATTTGAATTTGGAATTCCTTACCAAAGAGGAGAAATTCGTGATTAAAGTGGCCAGTACGAAAAACGCCAATTTCATATGTAAGGACCTAATATTTGGAGGCCCCTTTGGAAAAAAAAAAATAAGACTGAGAACGGAAAAAAATGTTTTTCAGCTTTCTGGGGCCCCCGTGAGGTCGGGGGCCCTAGGCACGGGCCCCGTATGCCCTTATGTTAAAGCGGCACTGGCTATTGGTCAGTCTGTGAGTATGATTTTATTTCTTGTTGCAGTGCTCAGAATGGAGTCTTATGGTACTGTGAAGCTCAGTTTCTCTATGGTGTCGAAGGATCTTCGCAAGCTGGGATATGATAACCAACCACCTACTTATAAGGCTATGTGTGATTCGTGATAAGTGGACCGTTAACTAAGCTAGAATTACCGGCACCAATATTTTTATTATAGCAAATATATATAATAATGGATATAAATATTAAACATACAGCATACAGTGCAGGATGGTCCCAAACCAAACGAGCTTGTACTATGTAAAGGTCACAGAAAAAAATACGAATACATAAATAGCTAGGAAAAAAATCTCAGTTCTCAAGTGATGCGTTTACAAATGAATAGCCATACATTTTGATTTGAATAGATTAAGTACACTTCATTACGGCGGTTTCAGATCAAATAAAAACAGTTGGATGGAACTTTACGAACAACGAAATGACGCGTGTGATTTTAAACATGTAATGCGTGGGCAAGGATTAGTTTCATCGTATTAGTTGTAGGTGTGTGCGTGTAATTCTGTATATGTACACACACAAGGCGTAGTTTTAACCAGTGTTACAGGTCGCGGCACGAAACTCTAGCGCTGAGCGAAACGTGGAGGGGATAGCTGCGCATGGGTACCATCGCGCACGCAATACAAATTAGTAATTTAATTGCTTAGTTAAAAACAGCAAAATAATGTTTTAATGTAAAGTCAAATAGTAAGTCTAGCGGTGAACAAAATGTGGAACTTAACTGCGTATGGGTACTGTCACGCACGCAAATATTACTTCATGTTACCTACAATATAATTTTTAACAAGTTTATGGGGAGTAGAAAAATAAATACACTATCGGATTTGTAAATTTTTATATTAAATACCAAATAATAAAAAAAATTATATTAAGTCCGAATTACATAAGAACCTACTGAAGTTTCTTCTCAGGATAGAAGAAACCTGCGAGTTCGGCAGGGTGTGGACATCAGACACCGCATTCTCCTTTCCGATATCTAGTCCGAATCAGACAATGGTCTTACACCTTCAATAGTATCCCAACAGGGCCTTTTGCTTACTGAGGGCCCCGGCTCAGGGCTGCTTCGGTCGTCGGCACTAACAGCGTCATCGTCATCAGACTCACCAAGGCTATCCTCTGAACTGTCACCATCAACGCGAATGATGAATTCTTCTGTAACCAAATCCACGACATGGTCACTCTTGACATATTGCTCTTCTATGTCCTTTACCTTTTGGCATAACTTTCCCCAATCCCAAGCACCCATCAGCAAAACTTTTTCTTGAATTAGTTCTATACATTTAGCAACACTCCACTTCACATTTTTACTGCCTACATATTGCTTTATGTCAGACCATGCCATTTCGATTGGATTTAGATCTGGGTGGTATGGTGGCAGTCTTAGCACTTGATGTCCTTGCTCTGCTAGTATCCTGTCAATTGAAAATGTTTTAAATCTATCTTTGTTAGCCCGTATTAAATTGTATAGTTGAGGTTTTAGTAGAGTTTCCTCATATTGTATGCCCTTTTCAGTAAGCCAACCCTGCATGTCAGCTTTTTTGGAATTAGAAGTGGGTGCAAGGTCCCATTGTTTATTATGGTATGATGCGTTGTCGACTACCACGACAGAATTAGGCGGTAAGTTCGGCAATAACTGTGTCCTCAGCCATTTTTCGTAGTTGTCGTAGTTCATATTGTCGTGGTAGTCGCCTGATTTCGCACCAGCTTTAAAAGTTAACAGTGCGTTCGGTATGAACCCAGCCTCTGATCCTGCGTGGACAATGACCACCCGCTGTCCTTTGGAGATAGGTTTTTTGAGACCTTTTGTAGTACCATCGGTCCAGGCTTTTGGAGCAGAGTGCGATGAATCTACGTAAGATTCATCTGTATATACGATGGGCCTTCCCTCTTGGCGATATTGTTTTATTTTGCGTAAGTATTCGATACGTAGTAAACGTATATTTGAACTTTCAAACTTAATCAAACAGTGAATAAACTAACAAACACAACAAACAAATCAACAAAACAAACTTAACAAAAAACAACAACAAAAATTAACGATGACAACAAAACAATTCAGAACGCGACTGTACACTGGAAGTGCGCGGAGCGTCGTATCGGCACGGGGGACGGAGTACGACTGGAGAGCCAATCGGCGCAACGCACGCTCGCCCTTCACCCCTGTACCCCGCCAAGACACCTTATTTTTTACTTCTGCGCAATAACGGTCAGCGCTAGAGTTTCGTGCCGCGACCTATACGATGTTGCTCGCAAAGTTTCATCTACCTTTTTTATTTTAGCTGAGACTAGCGACCCACCCCGGCTTCGCACGGCCTGCGTTAGCCACATAATTTGAATACCTATAAATTAATTATACAAACCTTCCTCTTGAATCTCTCTATCCATTAGAAATACCGCATCAAAGTCCGTTGCGTAGTTTTAAAGATCTAACCATACCTATATAGGGACAGTCATACAACGGGAAGCGACTTTGTTTTACTTTTATAGTATGTAGTGTTAGTGATTACGGCAAGTGTGTCGGTTCTGTGAGTGATCCGTTTTTATTAGTTTATGGGTTTTACATAAGTACTCGCATTTTATACGATCCCACGTGATCCAACTTACTTCACCAGACATAACGTCATTCGTATTGTTAGTACCTGATAATAGTTTTTCCTTCTGTTAGGGGAAACTTAGTAGACACACGTGCGTCCTTGCTCGTATACCTCTATGACGTGGTCAGTGTGTAAACGATGACGTCACAAGGAAGGCAGATCCTTGGTAGAGTCCACAATGTGTGGTAGGTATATTTCAAATGTGTCTCCTACGAGTATAAATCAAAATAAATAACGTTACTTTCACGTTTCGTTCAGCTGAATATCGAATACGAGCGATCGCCTCGGGCTTACACAAAACCAAAATGAATTATACATAAAAACCTACAAGAATTACTCCGTCTATAAGTAAAGCGCATTCAAATCCGTTGCGTAGTTTCAAAGATCTCAAAGTACAGACGGCGGGAAGCTACTTTGTTTTATACTATGTTAAGTTAAGATAATAATAATAATCATCCCATAGCCCAGATATCCCAATCCATTAACAGTTCACCACAATAACCCAAGTTTAATTTACCATCCCATGTCTCCGCACTGGGATAATCCCCGGCTGCATCACTATGCATTCCGGGGACAATATGCGTCATGTGTATCCCTTACCTAAAACCTTACCTTAAAATTCTCGAATGGGCTTATCCGTGTTGGATATATATGCCCACGCGAGCCTAATTAAAAGACCGGACCTTATGAGGCTCCGTGAATTTCAGTGACATTCTATATCTACACTAATATTATAAAAAGGAAAGATTTGTATTTTTGTGTGTATGTTTGTATTGATTAGGCTCCGAAACTACTGGACCGATTTCAAAAATTGTTTCACCGTTAGAAAGATACATTATCACTGAGTAACTATGTAGCTAGCTACTAGCTGCCCGCCCCGGCTTCGCACGGGTAGACAAGCCGGGGCGGGCAGCTAGAAATATAATAAAATAAGATGTAAAATGATCTTATGGAATCGAACCCGAACCCGCGTCATCTAGCGTAGCAGCCAGGTTCCCTAGAACAACAGTGTTGCCTAACCAGTAGGGACATAAGAAAGTCGTAGAGTTTACGAATTACGTTTGGTTCTGCAAAAAGCCTTTTCTTTTCAAATAACTCACTAAGCATCTAAGCCCTTAAACAAATTTGAAATGGAATAATGTATGTATATTATTTGAAGGTAGTGACTGAGAAATCACCGTGATAACAATAATTACCCAGTGCTGTGTAAAGGCCCTGAAACCACAACCTTTCAGGCAAGGGCCTGAAGGAAAGGTCGTGCAAGCAACACAAGGGTGTTATCTATGGTAAACATAATCTATATTTAGTATATCCTTTAATGAAACATCACGACAATGTCAAGCCGTGGTGGCCTTGTGGTTGAAGCAACGGCCTGTCATCTGATGGGTCCAGGTCCAATTCTGTTGTTCAAAATTACTAAACTTAACTAATTAGATAGTATAAAAATATTGCCATCCTTATTTAACCCCGCACATGAGAAAGGGATAGCAAGACTTTAAGAACTGTCAAACTGTGGGATCTCCTGTGCGTTTACCCATTTAATTTGGAGCCGCCCGGCGGTGAATGTACCTCCAACAGGCAACCTTACAGAAGACCGCACTCAAATAACACTACTTTGATGTAGTGTTGTTTTTCTGCGGTGAGTAAGGTTGCCAGTGCACGAGTATACGCTGCGCTAGTTGTAAAGCTGAGTCCTCAGCGACAAATGGTTGGCAACGCGTTAGTGATATCCCTGGTTGATAATATTACCGTGCCCTGGTATTGCTACGCTATTCAAATCGCGTAATAAATAGGCGTGACAAATTGATACTTTGACGTCATACGAGCTTAATATCTTTACATAGTACATGTAAAGACAAGTACAGCTTACAAGACTGTATATAGTATTACAATTAAAACAAGTACATGTAAGATACACCTCGTTAGGTAGTTTTAAATGATAAAAGACACATGTACATAATTTTCAATAGAAAATTTACATTTTACTAATTGACATGCTAATTATAATGTTATAAATGAAAGATAACGTTAAACAATAAGTGTGCGTAGGTAGGTGTTTTTTTATGTTACGGTTGTACCACCATACACTATTCAAATAATCCTGAATTTATTTTTATTGAGAAACAAATAAGTATAAAAAATCTAAATGAGCAAAAATTACAAAAGTAGAGAAACAAATATGTTATGTATAGAATACAAAATATATTATAATTAGCTTTGTCCGCTTAAATGAGTGTGATACGGTCGAACGGCCTGCGCCCAGGTGTGAGCTCAGGCGTGGCTTCTTCCGACACGTGTTTCAGGACTTCCACGTCCCATCATCAGGGTGCCGCTGCGTTGGTCGAGCAGCGTGATGTCACATCGAGGTCTGGATGCTGGAGCAGCGCCACAGCACGATGGTCGGATGCTGGAGCAGCGTCACAGGACGCTGGAGCAGCGTAACAGCATGATGGTCGCTTAAGACGCCACGACAGCACGTAGACCCTTCTGTAACTAAAGCTGAGAAATGAGTGATTTCTGAGCTCACACCTGGGCGCAGGCCGTTCAACCGTATCACACTCATTTAAGCGGACAAAGCAAATTATAATATATTTTGTATTCTATAAATATGAATTTCCGCAAAGTAACACCAGAATCAATTCAATATATGTTATGTATTTATCTTTCGTCTGCAACTTCGTCTCCGTTGATGGCACAAAAATAGTTTATAGATATATTTTTTAATTTTATTTTATGTAGAACCTTTTGCGTTTAAAGGACGGGCAATTGTCAAAAGGACGGGTGTTTGGTATGTATTATAAGTATGTATTTACAAAAAAAATATGAATATAAGTATTATATCAGCTACTGGTTCCCATAGTACAAGCTTTGCTTAGTTTGGGACCAGATGGCGCTGTGTGATAATGTCCAAGCATTATTATTATTATTATTATTATTATATTAATTTATTTTTGGTTAGGTCTGGTAATGACTCTTTTTAACCGACTTCAAAAAGGAGGAGATTTCTATGTTCGACCGTATGTTTTTTTTATGGTATAGGATAGATGTTCAAGAAACAAAACATAACACGTTTTCTGGGACAGGCGGGTAAAAAGAGAGCGGGAATAAAAATAGTTATAGTATTGAATTTTGCTTAAAACCTCATGGTAAGCGGTTACCGTAGCCTATGGATGCTTCGGTTATCTTTGGCGCGGTGCCAATACATTGATTGATTACTTATTTTTTGATGGTAAGAGATTTCCTAGATAAATATATATTTATTAAATCTCTATGCAAAGTTCTCTACCTGTCAATGTCTCGTTAAAAAGTTCAAAGTATCCTGAAATAGCTAGATGCGGGAAATTTGACCAGCTCAATTGCCGCAGATAAGCCTGGACTAAACAGACAGACTGACAGTTTTTTTTTTAATAGCCTGTTGTGTTTTAGTACATGCAAATAATATATAAATATAAAAACATGTTAGTTTACATAGCATGATAGGGGTTTTACACCTTACGGTTATCATTTTGCAATTTGGTATAAAAAGGATGCGTCTGCGCAACCAACACCATACACCGCTTCGGTTAACAAACAAACACTATTATATAGCAGTGTCGTTAAAACTACAGCCGTTGATAGACGCATGTCGAACGAACCGAAAATGTACGCGAGATAAAAAAACTCAATAATATTTATTAATTTATTTTTTATTATTTAAACAGCATAGTGTTTAAAGGTGTACAATCAAGTAGTTTTTTTTAAATAGTGTTTTGTTTCTATTTTTCTACATAACTTTATTATTATTTATTAGATTATTCTGCATTTTTTAAGACAGGAGCTGAATTTGTTATAGCAATGGTAAGTTTTTTTTAATTTATAATTTTAATGATAATGTCTAAGTCAGTATTTGAAGACTCGAAGAAAGTAATTGACATTCTTCTTCTTCTTCCATGGCAATCAATCCTCTTCTTACTATGGCAATCAATCCTCTTTAGGAACTATTTTTGCCAGTGTTACAAAATTTTCAAGTTTGAGTTTCTCAAATTTTCATATTTGTTGCACTTAAATGCCTAGAGTCATGCATTCTAATTTCTAATGCTTATTGGAGTACTTAATGGTAAAAAATAAACGTGATGTTCCGTAGAATATCGTGGGTTTCGCAGGGAATATTTTTCTGGCGCGGAAAACATAGTCTTTTTGTTTTCAACTCTATGGAAAGGGTGGTAATTATTAAAATTTTAATGTATTTATAATGTTAATTTTTAAAGAGTACCTAGACCTGCATAAGTAAACCTATATATTAAGATTTACCTAAACCGAAAAAAACATAATCTAACATTATACCTTCTTACAACAAATATCAATTCCGCAACTCCTTATTTCCTAGAAAATCATAATTGCTGAAAAATTAGCAGTCTGGGTAGAGATGAGAAATAATTAAGTTCCCTTTTAACCTTGACACTGTGGAACAGCATGCGGGTGCATATTTTTAATTTCATGGTCAAAGGATATCGTCCAGTGCCGATCATCAATATTGATATAAGATCTAATTTGCATTCGAGGCCCTTTACAGTATTGAAGGTACCCGCAGGACTGCACAGCTGGGTCATATGAGATAAATACTCACCCAAGTACTCACCTCTTGATATAGTTTTGTTTGCCGCCCCGACGCACGCGTTCCTTCCTTTGGTCTTCTTCAGCATTTTATTACAAGCAAGCTAAGCTAATACAAGCTAGTATTTTTAGGCTAGGCAACGCGTGAGTGATCCCCCGGTGTTGCAAGCGTCCATGAGCTATGTTCACCACTTACCATCAGGCGGGCCGTAAGCTTGTTTGCCACCTTGTACGGCCCCTCCTGATGGTAAGCGGTCACGAAAGCCTTAGACAACCAAATTGTTGGAGTAACCGTATAGCCAGCACACGGTCTCGTCTGGAGCAAGGAGCTGTGCAATAATTGTATCGTCTTTATAGAACATCTAACTTTTGCCCGCGACTATTTTCATGAATTTAACTTTATAAATGACGGATTTTCATTCAAAATATCACCCCCTAGGGATAGAATTTTGAAAATAAGTTCTTATCGGATGCCTACGTCATACAAAGAACACCCTCCAAATTCCAGGTCTCTACGATCAGCGGCTTGGGCTGGGCGTTGATCCGTCAATCATTCAGGACAAAGCCTTTTATTTGTATACATAGATAACGTAAAGCAGCGTATTAGCAAATCTTTATTTCTATTTTTACCAGTCTTTTCCCCGCGACCCCGCCCACGTAGCAATATAATATATATATATTTTAATTTTTATACAACTAAGGTGGCACACAACCATACGACCCACCTGATCGTTAGTAGTCACCGTAGCCTATAGCCGCTAGCAATACCAGGGTTATCACTAACGAGTTGCCAACCCTGTTGTTGATGAGGAGTCACTGTGCTAGCAGCATTACTACCTTAACCTCGTGGAGCACTGGCAACCTAACTTTCCGCAGAAACACAACACTACATCAAAGTAGTTATTTGAATGCGGTCCTCTGAAAGGTGGAGGTACAGCCTCAAGTTGGGCGGCTCCAATATTAATGGGAAAACTTACGGGAGTTCCCAATTCGCTCTGTCTTTTTAGCTCATGATGTGATTAATCACTGTTCAGAAGCTTAGAAAAAGTAATTGGTACAGGCGGGGATTTGAACCTGAACCCATTAGATGACAACCCGTTGCTTCAACCACAAGACCACCACGGCTTATATAGCCTAAGTTAATCAGTGATAGTAATATAGCATTCCGATAGTCTTATGTTTTTTTGAAATCGGTCCAGTATGTAGTTTTTGAGCAAAACAAAATTGCAAACACAAATATTTTCTCTTTATTATTAGTACGTATAGACTAGGGGTAGATATTGGCACCAATATAGCGGTATAGATAAGTAAGTACTCGATAACGAATATCGCAACATTAATTGACACTAATTTCAACATCACTTGTAAATTGTAGGTACAATAAGGAAAATATATAAAAAAAAACCGACTCAAAAAAATATTAAGAAGCTGATCTATACTTAGGATAAAAACAAGTCCAAACTGTACATCGAAGATGTTTAGAAAACTTTTTTGGCACTATATTCGATACTGAGTCCAAAACTGCATTTTTTTTTAATTTTTTGTCTGTCTGTCTTTCTCGGCCGCGCATTTCGCCGAAACTTACTTACTTAAGTAAGTACAGCCTAGTGACAGTGACGTAGTAATTTTGACATCTCGAATTAAGAAACGAAGCTTTTCAGACTCTATTTCTTTTTCTTTCTTTTTCCCAAATTAATGATGCGAGATGTCATACTAACTCATGGGACAAGCAGACTTTGATATTTCCATCCAGCTTGTGAAAAATGTATTGTGTTTAGGAATGTATACTCTAAGGTATCGGTAGAAGGTTCATTGTTAACTGGTAGTATTGCAGGTGAGGCGTGTGTACGCTTTTTTGTAGTTCCAATATTATAATTTTTATACCTTCTTCTATAATAATAATTTATAACGCATGATTATATCAATAATCACTGCCTCATAAAAATAAACAGGTTTCTTGTCAAAACAACATACAAGTTTTTCAGTATATTTTTTGCAATATAAATTTGACGTAAAAATAAAAAATTGGATTGGCTGCGGTCAAAAAACTAACTAAGTCGACCGGTACTGGCCTTACCACCTAATATTATCGATATTCGTTTTTTGTATATATGTTGTATTTTCAAAGCTTAAAGAACTTTGAATTAATTATGATCTTGTTTGATAAATTTGTTATTGATACATTAAAGTTTGTTCAGGTTTATAAATCGGGTTCATTCAGGTAGATTTTTTTACCACTAAGGTGGCAAACAAGTTTACAACCCGCCTGGTGGTAAGCGGTTACCGTAGCCTATGGACGGTTGCAACATCCTCACTCTCGCGTTACCGCGATAAATTATTATTTTATACTATAATTTATTATGTATGTCAATTGATGTTTTTATACATAGTTTTTTTAAAAGCGTAATACCTATCTTTCTTTTTAAACATTTTAGATATATTCTAGTTTTTATCAACATGCCGTAGAGAGAGAAAGTAGCCCAAGATAAAAATTTTACTCTTCCTAAAACTTTATTCCTAAAAGAGTTTTAATTTAATACCAGCTTTTGCCCACGGTTTCGCACGCGTTTTAAAGCGAATAAGTCAACATATGTACCTCTATAATCTATAGTATAAATGATCGAAGTTACCCGCGACTATGTTCATGGATTTAACTTCAAGAATTACGGATTTTCATAATGACTTTTACCCCCTCAGGGGTGGAATTTCCAAAAATCGTGAAATACATATTTATTTAATTTTGACTTAAAGCCCAAATACAAATTTTCAGGCTTATTACTTCAAAAATGTCGGACTTTCATCCTCTATTTCACCCTCTTAGGGGTGGTATTTCCAAAAACCCTTCCTTAGTGGATGCCTACGTCACAAACGGTACCTACTGTCAACATTTTAACTCTCAAACTTCAGTCGTTTCGGCTGTGCGTTGATATGTCAGACACACACACAGCCTCTTTATACAGATAAAAAAGTGTTTTGCGATTATGTAAGATATACTAGATTTCATAATAATTAAGTAGGTGTGATATATATTATGAAATCAACTTGTTATAAAATTGTTATGTCATAACCAAAAAAAATTATATTGGCCAATACCATGCCAATACGGATACTGGCTTACTTTCAGATTTTGTGTAGCTTATGCTGTAAGACTTATCAATTTGTCGACTTGACATTCTAAGAATAAGCCATACTAATATTATAAATGCGAAAGTAACTCTGTTTAACAATAACTTAATCGTATTATTTGCCACATTTCATACAAAGACGCGTGGTGCGCCAAACGTGCAAGAAGCCCCGGGCGCGCCGGTCCTGGTCCTTCGCTGGTCCTTGTCTCTTCCTTCTTGCTGGTCCTTCGCAGGCTCGCTCTTGCAGGAGCTAAACAGGAGCTAAACTTAACCGAATTATGATTATAGAATAGAAAAAAAAATATAAAAAAAATTGAAAAGGCGAAATGAGCTCGATGAGCGAAACAGATTTTAATTAACACTAAGAAAGTTTAAATAAAAAAATAAGAAACTTGTTTATAAATTTGTACGTCTTGTCATCATCATTATTAGGCAACGCAACTGTTGCTGGGCAAATCTACGGAAAACCTCATGTTTAGTAATTTAGTAAACATCATCTATTTTTCTTCTTTTCCGTTACTTGAGAGCGTCATGGGAGGTGTGACCACACTGCGTTACTCGTCGCTATAAAACCACTATTGTACTACTAAGTTCGTCATATTATAGCATCATATTGCATTTATTTTAAATACCTACTATGCTGCTATCGTATCAATCGTCTTAACAGCTGCATTTCTGCTATTCTGTAAGCTCTGTAACCTTAGCAAAAAAAATATCAACTAATTCGTATCGCGTGCGACTATTTTTTTAGGGGAAAATGAACGGCGCTGCTGAGGCGAAAAGTGGAACTAAATTCGTAAGAAAATTTTGACATTTTGAGAGTTACGTTTTCGAATACACATTCAAAATTTGTTATTGCTAAGACTGACAAGAAGTTTGTGAGAAGACCCATTATTGAAGGGCCACATCAAAAATCGAAATAAATTGATGATAGCCATTATTAATATTCATTAAAGAATATTTTTTCATTTGCAGACTATCAAAATTATAAAAATGTCAGAACGGGGGTACCCAGGTACTGAGCTCAGAATACCTAATGAATAAATTAAAGCTCTCAAATGGAATATATGTTATGACACTTACTTGCCATACGAACGGCACAGTGGGAGCCCCTATTATTTTCTACTCTTTTTTGACAGACTATATATTTGTTGATCGTAAAGCTATCTGCCTGCTTTAAGATGTGATAGATCTTTACAGAATCTTATTATTTTAGCAAAGAACCACTAGTCACCGCTATTACATTGCCACGTACCTGCTAAAATTATATACCGTTAGGTACCGAAAACCTAATGGTAATCAATTTATATGTTCCATTCCAAACTGGTTTCGTAGTTACTTCGAGGTAGATAACTTAAGCTATTTTGCTATGTTACTTTTGTATAAATAAATATTAGGTATTTGAACGTGTTTATATTAACGGTCGGTATAGTTAATCAAACACTATGGTACCCTGTCCTGTAGTTTTTTTATTTACAACATATTTGCAAATTAGACAGCCTTACAAGATTTCTGATTTTATTTTTTTATTCATATCTAATTATTAATTTTTCACCTCGCAATTAGGGCCTTAGGTTAGTGAATACAGTGACATTAAATTTGCATACTGACAGAAAAAAACGGTAAACCTTTTTAACAAACCAACCGACTTCGTGTTTCTAATTTCACAAATTAATACATAAATTGCTATCAAAGGACGATTGCAAAAGGAACAACGATGTTAGAACGAATTATATAGTAAGGAAAATTAGTTAATGAAACATTTGAGGAAATGGCCTTAGTACAGTAGGCTATCGGAGGACGATCGGGTTCCGGTATTTACTGGACATTATAACTATGTCTGACTAAATACGTAGTGGAGAGGGATAATATCAGGAGCGTAAAGAACTATATGAGATTTTCTATTTAGCAGATTGAATTAAAACCAAATAAACTTCATCGCCAAATTCAAAGAAAACATACTGGTATGCTTCCTTGTAAGCTACACGCCAAATAAATGTGTTAGCAGTCAATTTTGTCAGACAATTCCAGGTACGACCGAAGTCTAGGCATTACGTGCAGTTATCATAGGGAAATTTCCTTTAATTTAAAACCTTGAAATTTCCCTCAGCGTAACTGCAGCTATCGGATTCACAGCGGCGGAGTCCGCTGCTGTTTTTGCAAATCCGGCACTGTCAATATTGTAACGTGCGAGCGAGATAGTAAATAAACCAAAAACGTATAATTATTATCTTTGCGATGCATCTGTCACGCTCACACAGTGCAGTACACACGACGAGGATTTAAATGAAATCATGCCACGAGATGAAGGAAACTATAAATTTCCTTATAGAAATCAATGGTCCACGGATGACTGGCTAGATTGATTGTTACAACGTGGTGTCACGTACAGATCCGGAAAATTGTTCTGTCCGCGACCAACGATAGGAATTATAAAGTTAATAAATAGTTTGCTATCGTAATAACTATTCATTCCTGGATTGTATGTATTGCTGTCTAATCTTCTACATCTAATAATAAAGTCCTGTAGAGATTCTTCAATTGTCAGCGTGTCAATCAACGCCTTCATTCGCTACAGCTTTTTTATGGCGAGATGTCAAAGTTATGTCTTCTGATCACGCTGTAGTTTGACATCTCGCATCATTTAAACATTGATATTCTAGAGAACTTGCATACAAAATAACTGTAATGTAATAACGTACAAATGGAGAAGGAGAAGATGTTGTATTTTATTAATTATGCAATAAAGATGTGTATCATGGAAAAGTCTCTTTAAAATTTTGCATAGCTCTTATATACTTTTCCTAAAAGTAGTTTGTTTTGAGGTATTACGGGTCTAGTAGCGTACAAGTGTATATCTGTTATTTTAGTAGTATCAGAAATGAGTCTAAGTCACGTTATGATCAAAATTATGATTTTTGATTGTTAAATAATAATAAGGAAACTTCTAAGTTAAAATAATACATTTATTAAAAGCGATAAAATAAATCGAACCAATTATATTCGGATAAAATAGAATAAAATTAAATCCCGCTTACATTAAGATTCAATTGTGTTGTACAAAATCATTCGAGACGAGACCGCTGGTCTAGTGGTTAGTATACCTGACTGTTACGCTAGAGGTCGTGGGTTCGATTCCCGCCGGGGCAAACATTTATGTGACAAATATGTTTGTCTTGCGTCTGGGTGTTTGGTATGTATTATAAGTATCTATTTACAAAAAAAAAAGTATATAAGTATTATATCAGCTGCTGGTTCCCATAGTAATAGCTTTGCTTAGTTTGGGGCCAGATGGCGTTGTGTGATAATGTCGAAACATTATTATATTATTATTATTATATTCAACTAATTTGGAAGGACGTGGACAGGACTGAAAGTCTTGCTTTTCCTTTTCCATCTACGGGGTTAATAAGGATGGCAATACTTCAAGTCATGTTCATTTAGTTTAGTTCAATGATTTCGAACCACAGAATTGGCACTATCAGTAAAAAACGTCATTCTTCAAACAGGTTATATAACACACTTTATTATAGTCAACGTAGGCCTTGCTTTTTTATTCTATGGGATAAAAAAGTATTGACGCAGATAATAACAAATTCAGGAAGTATGATTATTTTTTGACAGTTTCCCGAAATGATACCATTGAGTTGATGAGTTAAGTTAGCTAAGAACTAATTATTAAATTAATTGTCAACGCTCTTCCGGGATAAGATGCACGAAATTGAATGTATCCGTACTTACAATTTCATTACGATGAACAATGCTATATTTGTAACATAGATTAACACTATCATTATCGATAAACATTTTCTTAAAGAAAGTAGTAAATATATAGATATAGATATTGGTTTGGGTCAGATCTTTTATCTAGGTAGGTAGGTTAAGTTTGTTGTAAATAGTTTAATTTGTTTTAAATAAAGAATATTTTTTCAATACTAGTAACATTATGGAACGGTTCGACTGATTTGTTTTTTTTTGTTATGTTCGTAACTGTCAAACAAAATGTATATGAAGTCTTTTTTTAATCCGCCGGGAAAATCGGATTCATTACTTAATTGCAACTGTGCGAAGCCGGGTTGATTGACTAGTGATTTAAAATAAAGACTAGCTAATGCCAGCGACTTCGTCCGCGTTGAGCTTCGAATACCAGAGGAACTCACATTTTCCCGGGGTAAAAATTTCTCTATTATCTTAATCCAGGTAATTAACTATATTTGTTCCAAATTTCATCCAAAATCGTTCTGTAGTTTTTGCGTGAAAGAGTAGCAAACATCCATCCATCCACTCACAATCTTTCGCATTTATAATATTAATTAATCCTACCAATATTATAAATGCGAAGGTTTGTGAGTATGGATGGATGGATGTTTGTTACTCTTTCACGCAAAAACTACTCAACGGATTTGGATGAAATTTGGAACACATATAATGTATAACCTGGATTAACACAGGATACTTTTTATCCCGGGAAAATTTTAGGTTCCTCTGAGATTCTAAGCTCAACGCGGACGAAGTCGCGGGCAGAAGCTAGTTAATAATAAAAAAAGTATTTTAGCGTATCTATGCTGCCAGCGATCTTGGCACACTTTCCTGTGTCTAAACTTCTCAAAATCCATTGACATTATTTTGTGAAGTGTTTACATAGGAGAATCGAGTGGTATTTGTCGCAAGATAGCTTTATGACATGCCTCATGTTATCTACATATCTGTCTGCTTGGGGAATTACTCACGATAAAATGACATGCTATCACCTATTGTTGATCATCATTAACAATAGGTGATAACATGTTTAGTCATGTTAATATTGTAGAATACTTACTAGTTCTCACGCGTCTTGTCCTAGGGCTGTGCGAAGTTACGCCATCCCAAATAAACTAAGCCAAAAAATGTATAGACTG
The DNA here is from genome assembly GCA_951449985.1 of Falcaria lacertinaria. Lineage (NCBI taxonomy): Eukaryota > Metazoa > Arthropoda > Insecta > Lepidoptera > Drepanidae > Falcaria > Falcaria lacertinaria. The sequence goes on along the minus strand of OX602119.1, from coordinate 1,587,022 downwards.
ATATTAAGAATATTCTCGATTTATTCGATTGGCTGAAAGAGACCATAGTCCCGGGTATTTCGTATTAATTTCAATTTGATAACACCACGCGTACTTGAGAAAAGACAGAAATACAGACGGACAACGAAGTGATCCTATAAGGGTTTCTTTTTAACTTTTAAGGAACGGAACCCTAAAAATCTAAAACAAAATCGGTTCACCCTAGGAGCTATGATGCCTGTCACAGACAGACATACCGATACTCAGGTACGTCAGATACACGCGCTGAATATTATAACAGCGTCAGGGGTTAATAAATAAAGAAGAGAATGTTCTCGAACTGTTATTACTTATTGTTTTTCAAATGAAGATTCGGTTTGTATGTCGCAATTGCACAACGACAAGCTCAATAATATTAGAATAGGTTGAGATAAACAATGAGTAATGTATTTTATGGCGTTTGAGTTGACGTAAAAGCAGATAGATCTATGCATAAAGAGCACTGATAACGAGTGATAAAAATATTATCTTCAGATCACACTCAACTGTCCTTAGTAGTAATCTTAACATAGTATGAAACAAAGTCACTTCCCGCTGTTAATAATGAACAATAAACAGTCAATTAGTCAGATTCTTTTAAAATAACTGCGTATTCCCAAAATTTCCACTAACCGTTCACAAAGCGTTCACACGGTGGGCAATGAATGATAAATTTAATCGGATTAGGATTCTAAAACTAAAAACTAGTTCCATTATCCCTCAGTACTACAAACATCTAATTTCAATATATCATAAATATGGTATCGGGGCCCGGATGCACTTCAGCTTTTTAAGGAGGTCTCACATCAGCTGGTTGAGGCCTCCCGTGACAGGCGTGCTGGAACATATCTCGCTCTGAGAATCAGCATTGCTATCCAGCGTGGCAATGCTGCCAGCATTCTTGGCACACTCCCGCATGATTCTGGTTTGGGTCAGATCTTTCATCTATAGGTAGGTAGGTTAACATCTGTTCTTTGTAAATAGTTTAGTCTGTTGAATAAATATGAAAAAATACGGGCTACGTGACGGAAATAAAATTAGCTAGCTAGTTTAATTTTGTAATCAATCAAAATTATGGATGGAATACGCGTGCGTTTGATACTGACTAGAAAACGTCAATACGGCATTATCTGGACAATGGGTAGTTTAGCTTCATTGTACTACATAAAAGGAGGGACTTATTGCAAAGAATCGATTTTAAACGGCATCTTAGGGCTTGCGGAGATAGTGATGGTGTCGTAGAAGGCGACTAAAAGAAGGGGGCCAACGGGCCCGTGGGCAGCCAGAGTGGGGGCTCTCACTGCCCCTTCAAGCAGGCCCAAGGCGTGTGGCAGCACGACGTGGCGAATGCTGTCAAGAGCGCGCGAGGGTCCAGGGGCGGCGACATGGCTGCCCCTGGGACGTGCTGAGGCAGAGTGCAGGATGGCACCGGTGCGTTCCACTGGAGATCCCGGAGCCCTCCTATATGCACGGAGGATGGCCCACGGGGGGGGGGGGGGGGGGGGTATGGTGGTTGGTTTCCCCCTCGACAACAAAAAAAAGGATTAGCTAAGAAATACTGAAACAGAACCCAATTTCGTACAACAAAATACCCAAATCATGGTTGTACTCATGACATAGAAATGTTGACTATACAATACATTGTATCGTCTATCGATTGGATAGGGACCGGATCAGTAAGTCACGCATCTTCATTGACATTGGTCGCCAGTACTCGTCAGCAAGGACAAGGCCAAGTCAGCAGCTATCCGCCACATTGTCCGTTCTAGATGTCGATTTTGTTGTTAAAAATAATTTGACAGGTCTAAAAGTCTTGCTATCCCTTTCTCATGTGCGGGGTTAAATAAGGATGGCAATATTTTTAGACCTGTCAAATTAGTTAAGTTTAGTCATTTTGAACAACAGAATTGGCACCCTGATCGGTTCGGTTCTGATAGATGTAACTACGTCCACTGACGATTTATGACCCGTGGTCCTACCAATTGTGACCTACAGGACGAATTCTAGTGGTCGTAGCTACTATACGTCGAATAATGCGCCGGTGGAAAGGAAAAAACAAATGCAACGCCACTTTCGTCGAAAATGAGTTTTATATGCAGTTCGATAGAGTTTTGGATTCTCTATCCGATAGCTTCGGTATCGATTCGATATCTCTATGGTTAGAAGCCATTTGGAAGAACGCAAAATTTAAAAAAATCCAATAATAAATAAGAAGAGATATATCATTTTATTGAAATTTTGAGCAGCTCTGCTGTACAATTGGCCTAATGGCGCTTCATTGGATTTTCCTGTCCACACTTGATAAGGTACATTTTGATGGCACTGCAGCGCTGGGTGATAATCTTAATATCATAAGTAATAATGCGTGTTGATTCATATGATGACTTCTTACTACTAACCAAAAGGACGGTCTTAATTGATTGCAAAGTTAGAAAGAGACACGTAATAAGAGCATTCTTACTGATAATAGAAAACTGTCGTAGGCCGTCGACCTGAAATAGAATATTTATTTTATCAATAAAAAAATATTGATACCTATTGAATATTATATTTTAAACTGTGTAACGTGTTTATGAAACTGCGACGGAATCATCTGCTGTTTCAGTCAATACACAAAAGTAAGAAGTTTGTGTTATAAAATGCTTTAAAAAATTGTGCATTTGTTACTTTAATTGAAAGTCATTTCAAGAAGTGATTATATCTTGAAAATACTAATTTAACTGGAGAAGAATTGAACCGAATCAAACTCACATAGTTTTAAGTTGCTACCTCAGAACTGGGTAACGACTTAGTATGTTTTTATAAATGTGTTTCGTTTGAAGACTATTTCGTACCTAGGACACCCGAAAATAAAACTTTGCAAATGAATTTGACATTCAAATTGATGTTTTTGTTTTTTTATTTGCGTTATAAATTATTTCAACCTGTTATAATACTTTGCATTTCTGATGTTTTATTTATAAAAACATAATATGCAAACCAAACGCAAATCGAACAGGTCAAGGTGATAAAAAAAGTATAAAAATATTCGCCATACAGCCGGTGCTAATATTATTATCAAGTATTACTAAATGGTATTAGTTCACGGTCAGTATGTGTTTGATTTAGAAGCAAATTATAAAAAAACTGTACTTAAAGCTGCCTGCCTACAATTACGACCTGATATGTTGTTTGATATTTACCAGGAAGACTGAATTCCGCATTTTAATCACACTAAAGTATTATCCTACTAATATTATAAATGCGAATGTTTGTGAATTGGATGGATGGATGGATGTTTGTTACTCTTTCACGCAAAAACTACTCAACGGATTTGAATGAAATTTGGAAAACAGATAACTTATAACCTGGATTAACACATGGGATACTTTTTATCCCGGGAAAATGTTAGGTTCCTGTGAGATTCTAAGCTCAACGCAGACGTAGCCGCGGGCAGAAGTTAGTACCGAATAATATTGTGGTAATACAATTTGTCTGTCTTAATCAACTTGGTTACTGAAATGTAAACGATTGACGAATTCTTCCAATCAGCCGTAACATTGACAACATTATATTGGACCATACATTTTTTATTCGATCTTCATTATTAGCTCAAAAACGTTCTCAATGTCATTTTTTATTTGTTTTTACCTGCTCGGCTAAAAGTTCTATAAAGTAATGATATTGACGGAATGGATAAAATCGACGCCAATACCTCAAGAAGTCTTAAATACACATTGGTGCCAATTCTTATGTTCAAAATTACTAAACTTAACTAATTTGACAGTTCTAAAAATATTGCCATCCTTATTTAACCCCGCACATGAGAAAATGATAGCAAGTCTTTTAGACCTGTCAAATTAGTTAAGTTTAGTAATTTTGAACAACAGAATCGACACCATTTGTAACTTTAATTTATTAGGTACTTCAGGTTCCGAATTAGGTAGATATTGCGCCATATTACACCTTATCTTACAATTTTGAAAACCGGATTTTTAATTTACTTATTTAATTTAATTACCTTTGTAAATAACGATAGTGGAGGAAATGATCGAGATACGTAAAAATAAAGTGGCGCTCTATAACTCTTTGCCAACCACGAATGGTATATGGCGTGAGGATACTACTTAGGTATCGGTTCGAAATACAAGTTATAAACCAAACTCTTTATTGATTTCAGATGCGTTACCTGTTGTTGGTGATAGCAGCGCGAGTCGTGCTGGGCGACGACCTGCCCCCATCCTGCAGCCGGCCTGTCTTCTGTAACAGCGACCTGCTGCACCGCGTACAGTTGGCCAGGATCTTCAACGACTCCAAAACATTTGTCGACCTCCAACTGCGGGATAACGAAAACACCACCCTATCGTACTTCCAAGAACTGCTCAATAAAACAAACAACACACCCACAAAAAATCAATTACAAACATTTGTGACTGAACACTTTGATTCAATAAGTGAGCTAGAAGACTGGACTCCGACAGATTATAGCGCAGACCCTAAATTTCTAAACAGAATTCGTGATGAGGAGTTGAGACAGTTCGGTAAAGATATCAACAGCATCTGGCCTTCTTTAGCCAAAAAGGTTAAGCCTATCGTTTTTGAGAAACCGGACCTGTTCAGCATCGTCCCTGTGTCACAAGGTTTTATCATCCCCGGAGGGCGATTCAAGGAGATCTACTATTGGGACACGTACTGGATCATCGAGGGTTTGTTAATCACCGGTATGAAGGACACCGCGAAGGGAATGATTGAGAATTTGATTGAATTATTAAACAAGTTTGGTCACATCCCTAACGGCAGCAGATGGTACTACCAGGAGCGCAGTCAACCGCCTCTGCTGACTGCCATGATCGCGCTCTATCTTCGATTCACGAACGACATTGACTTCCTCCGAACCAACATCGTGAATGTAGAGCGAGAGGTGTACTACTGGCTCGATACGCAGATCGTGACGTTCGAGAAGGACGGCAAGGTGTTTACCCTCCTCAGGTATTACGCCCCGAGCGCAGGCCCGCGCCCCGAGTCCTACTATGAAGACTACACGACCGCTCAATCCTTCGATAACCACGACGACCACACTGAGTTCTACATAGACATTAAAAGCGCGGCCGAGAGTGGTTGGGACTTCTCCTCACGCTGGTTCATCGACTCTAAAGGAGACAACTCCGGAAACTTAACCAATATTCATACGCAGTACATAATTCCTGCCGACTTGAATTCTATTTTCGCTGGTGTCCTTCAAAATATGGCAAATTTCCACGCTCTGCTGCAAAATCCTCGTAAAGCAGCGCACTTCGCGTACCTGGCAGAACAGTGGAGGGCAACGATCGAAGATGTCCTGTGGAACGAGGAGGACGGCGTATGGTATGACTACGACACCCTGAATGGGAAGCACCGCAAATATTTCTACCCGACCAACGTCTCGCCCTTGTGGATGGGGGCTGTCAATAAGGCGCTGGTGAAAAGACGCAGTCAACGCGTGTATAAATACCTGAGTGAGTCGCGGGGCCTAAGTTTCCCCGGTGGGATTCCTTCATCGCTGATCAGGAGCGAGGAGCAGTGGGACTTCCCGAACGCGTGGCCCCCTCTAGTGAGCATCGTTGTGAATGCTCTCGAGGCTATGGGCGACAGAGAGTCGAGCAAGCTGGCTGTAGATATAGCGCAGAATTGGGTGAGAGCATGCCACAAAGGTTATACAGACAACAAGCAGATGTTTGAGAAGTATGACGCCGAAACGCCTGGTGCCTTCGGCGGTGGTGGGGAGTACGTGGTCCAGAGTGGCTTCGGTTGGTCCAACGGCGTAGTGTTGGAGTTCCTCGACAAATATGGCAGTGTGATGACGGCACATGACTCGCTCGACGAAAGCACTAAGTATTCGTCGTCAGACAGTTCTAATAGTAAAGACTGTGATGATTGATGTACGTAAAAGCACATAGATTTAATTTTAAACTGCACATTTTGTGCTAATGTTACAACTCAGATATCGAAATACAGCTCAAACGAGATATTTTTCAAAAGCTAATCAGCATTAATGCGCTCAGTGGTTGTGTTATTTTTAAGTATATATTTGAGTAGGTGCCATAAAGTGATAAGTAATAGGATCAAAGGCATACTTTACAAGGTATTCAAACATTACAATGGTGCAATGAATATTATAATATATTAAACATATGTTACCTACTAAACGTACTTAATAAATTATAGTAGAGAATATTCTAGAATCATTCATAATATCGCAAATTTCAATTAATGACAAGATTAAAGCATTAGTACTTCCAATTGGCCGTATGGCCGTGGTAGCCTAGTGGTTGAAGCATCGGCCTGTCATCTGATGGGCCCAGGTTCAAATCCCGGCGGTCTGTACCAATGAGAGATCTAAGCTTGAGTACAATGATTAATCACAGCATGAGCTTCAAAAGACAGGTAGGTTGAATTGGGATCTTCCGTGGGTTTTCCCGTTATATTTGGAGACGCCCGACTGGGGACTGTACCTCCACCTTAAAGAAGACCGCAGTCAATTGTACTAATTTGATGTAGTTTTGTGTTTCTGTAGTAATGTTGCTAGCACAGCGAGTCCTAATCAACAACAGAGTTGGCAATGCGTTATTGATAGCCCGCTAGCGGTTATAGGCTGCGGGGACTGCTTACCATCTGGTGGGCATGCTTGTTTAAGTATTAAACAAAAAAAAATATTTATTATTGTATTCTAAAAAATATTAATAATATAAGTAGTTACCAATTTATATAGACCACATAAAATAATGTAATAAAAGCAATTACGAATATTACGATGTTATGTTCCACGCATTTACCAAGTATTGCTAGCTTATAAGAGTTATAAGATAAACATATACAATTATATGTATGTGTCATCAATTTATTAAAATGTCCTAACTAGTTGATAAGTCTACTTATTTTTTTATATTCTATATATTTCATATTTATGTACTTCTCGGAACAAACATAAATAATAATAATACATTTCGAAAAGTATTGATGTGTTATGAAAATATTTGACAAAATGCAACCGGTGTGCTTGTATAAATCAAATGTTCTATTTGTCATTTGTTTGCTTCGGAATAAAAATATTGTTTTTAACTGCAGATTTTTAATGAATACGTATCCACATGAAGAATATACTGAGTGTGTTTAAATCACAACAATTGTATAGTTAAGAAGCAGTATTCCTAATAACTAACCTAAATAAAGAAACCCGTCTCGAAATCACATAAAATTCCAACAAAAAACTAATTCAATATTGGTTCATTCATACGTTTAGAAGCAACGATACCACAGACACAAACGTTAAACGCTTAACACCCCTCTTTTTACATGAGAGGCTAAAAATGGATATAGGTAATTACGGGGTATATAAAAAAAAAGACGTTACTGATTCAAAAATATTACGCCATATAATTATCCATTCTGAGGTAGCACATTATCTACTGACTGCTCTGAGATAACACTCTTTGATTATACGACTGTAGCGCCGCGCCATCTTGTGTTATTCGCTTGAACTACATGAGAACCAGATAAGAAAAATATAAATGTTCAACAATATTTAATTACATTTTTCTTTTTATTATATATTATAGTGTAGATGAACGCTGTTAGATGGTGTTTTTACTTATTTTGTATATTTAACTAAGCCAATTTTACTATGAAAATCATCGTTATCAAATCAAAGGGCATTAGCGGTACACTTACGTAATTTACGCATGCGCTAGACATCGTAATCGGACTGTCAGTTTGACAGTAGAGTTGAGCGACAAACTGTGAAGGTTGTGTTCTAGGTCGAAGACATAGTGTAGACTCCCAAAATTTCAGTGTCAGAGCGTATCTGTCGGCGATTTGCGCATCGCTCACGATCCGGGAGAAAGCTGTAGTGTCGCGGGAAGCGGGATGCAAGGTTCGCCGCGTGCAATGGATGCCACGGTAGGCAAGCAATGTGCTTAATAACGGGCGCACGCACGTCGCGAGGCCACTCGCCTCGCGCACCGCCCGACCGAAGGTTATGTTTATCGCAAGCTTCCGCACACTCGCCGGCTAATGTGCGACGGAAATCGTAAATAACATTAGTTTGAAGATGCGGCTGCGCTACGTGCCTCTGTACCCCGTGCTAGGGCTGCTTGGTGCGTGCGCACAGGCCATCAACGCCGCCTCTTACTGCACCTCCTCTGTCTACTGCTCCGGCGAGCTACTGCACCGCGTACAGCTCGCGCGCATCTTCGATGACTCTAAGACGCTAGTCGACCTCAAACTTGTTTACCCTGAAAAAGAAACGTTAGCAAACTTCGCCAATTTACTGAATGAAACTAAACGGAATCCGTCGCGAGAGCAGCTTGCCATATTCGTCGATAATCACTTCACAGAAGGCAACGAACTCGAGAAATGGGACCCTCCAGATTTCAACCCCGACCCACCTTTTCTTAACGATATTATGGATCCAAAGCTCAGACAGTTTGCTAAAAATGTCATCGGTATCTGGGCTTCGTTAGGCAGGAAAGTTGCTACGGACGTGGCCCAGAATCCCGATCTGTACAGCTTCCTCTACATGCCTAATGGAGTAGTCATCCCCGGGGGAAGATTTAAGGAGCTGTACTACTGGGACTCGTACTGGACGACGCGCGGCCTTCTCATCACTGGCATGACGGACACAGCTAGGGGTGTCATCGAGAATCTTTTGTATTTAGTCGATAAATTCGGTTATGTGCCTAATGGTAGCAGAATTTATTATTTAGGTCGAAGTCAGCCACCCCTCCTGGCCGCGATGAGCAATAGCTACTTCGAGTCTACTGGAGACTTACAGTGGCTCAAGCAATATGTGCCTACCCTGGAGAAGGAGCTACAGTATTGGCTGGATACCAAAAAAGTGACGGTGGAAGTGAACGGAAACAAATATATGATGCTTCGGTACTTGCCCGACGCTCGGAACAGTGGTCCGCGTCCGGAATCTTACTATGAGGACTATACAAACGGTCAGACTTTACCCACCGAAGCCTTGCGGGAAACCTTCTATAGGGAGATGAAGAGTGCGGCCGAAAGTGGCTGGGACTTTTCTTCGCGATGGTTCATTACGCAGAATAAGGAGTTGAGCAATTTGACCGACATTCGGGCATCCCGAATCTTGCCCGTCGATCTGAACTCTATTTTTGCGGGTGCCCTCGAGCTTGTCGGTGACTTTCGTCGTCTGCTAAAGGACAGGCGTGAAGCGGAGAAATGGTGGAGTCTAGCCAAGTATTGGCGGAATGCCATCGAGAATGTAATGTGGGACTCTGCGGACGGAGTTTGGTACGACTACGACATCGAACTAAAATCTCCGAGAAAGCAATTTTACCCAAGCTGTGTGACGCCTCTATGGGCAGGGGCGGTAGAAAAGTACGACGCGCCACGCTGCGCAGCGAGGTTAGTAAAATACCTCTTATCGTCCGGAGCTCTGGAGTTTCCCGGTGGAATTCCTGCGTCGATGTACAACACCGGTGAGCAATGGGATTACCCAAATGCATGGCCTCCTCTGCAGAGTATTCTGATCGGAGGACTAGCAGCGAGCGGGTACGAAGAGGCGGCAACTCTAGCTCGAGAACAAGCTCAGTTGTGGATTAGGGCTAACTACATAGGTTACATGAACTGGCAGAAGATGTTTGAGAAGTACAACGTGTTGCAGCCGGGTCAGCACGGCGGAGGTGGCGAGTACAAGATTCAGGACGGATTCGGCTGGACCAATGGGGTGCTGTTGGAGTTGCTACAGATATACGGCAAGGAGTTGACCGTGGATGACAATCCTGAGGCCCGAGACGACTTGCCTAGTGCCAGACAGGTTTAACACCACTGAGTTGTATTAGCTGCAGCGTAGGCCCAATGTTATGCTACGGTGTTGCGCTTGCGACGCCGAAGAATAATATTTAGGTACTTAATTATGTAGTTCTGCATTCAATTCTCAGTGGTGCCTAGTTAAGCATTATTAGAAGGTTATTTAGTATGGCAACAATTTACTTTTAATCAAATGTGATATTTTGATAAACTATATTGTTGACGATGAATTAAATATTTATATTGCCTAAGTTTTCCATTTGTTTCTACTTTACTTTTTGCATCTTTTAACACATCTTTTACATATAAGACGTGCATCGTCTGATGGTAAGCGCTTACTTACCCTAGTATAGTATAACATTTAGTGGAAATGTTACAAGAAAAAATATTATATTATTACTACACTACACTATGGTGCCAATTCTGTTGTACAAAATTACTAAACTTAATTTGACAGGTCTAAAAATATTGCCATCCTTATTTAACCCCACACATGAGAAAGGGATAGCATGACTTTTAGACATTTCAAATTAGTTAAGTTTAGTAATTTTGAACAACAGAATCGACACCATTATCTACATTAATGTTTAAATAATTTGCTTTGATAAATTAAATGAGCAATTATTCTAGCTGCTTGTGCTAAAAATAACAAGTGCGATAATAACGTACAATATTATCCTCTACGTAATTTTTTCCTGTGTCCATGATTCAGGTCAGTGTGATAAAATTAAATACCTAAGCTCGAACATTCCCCGAAAACAATACAACGGTGTCGATTTTGTTGTTCAAAATTACTAAACTTAACTAATTTGACAGGTCTAAAAGTCTTGCTATCCCTTTCTCATGTGCGGAGTTTAATAAGGACGGCAATATTTTTAGACCTGTCAAATTAGTTAAGTTTAGTAATTTGAACAACAGAATCGACACAAATGTGTTTTTTTATACCACTTAGGTGGCATACAAGCATACAACCCAAATGATGGTAAGCAGTCACCGTACCCTATAGTCGCTAGCAATACCAGGGGTATCACTAACGAGTTGCCAACCCTGTTGTTGATGAGGACTCACAGTGCTAGCAGCATTAATACTAGCGCAGCGTATCCTCGTGGAGCACTGGAACCTTACTTATCGCAGAAACACAACACTACATCAAAGTAGCGTTATTTGACTTCGGTCTTTTGTAAGGTGGAGGTACAGTCTCCAAAACCCACGGGAGATCCAAATTCCCCCTACCTCTCTTAAGTATTTATAAAGCTGTAGGGGATAAAAAAGGTTTGAAAACTTTACGTTGTCTTCGCCAATATACTTTATTCTCCGAGAAAGATGTATTTTTTTCTCTACATCCGAAGCCGGGTCGGGTCCGCAAGTCTAAGTACAATGTACCTTCGGCTTTTAAATACAGCCACGAAACAATTGATAGATATTATAAAAATATTATATGTACATGGCTATTAGCAAATCGCTTTAATCAGTAAAAAAACATACCGATTGTATAAAACTTGTAACAATATCTGCATAATTAATTAGGTGTGATTGAGCATCAAATTGCTAGAAAACATGACCGTAGCAAAACAAATATCTGTAGGTATATGTAAAGAAGAAACTGGCTGACTGACTATATCAATGCACAGCCTAAACAGCTAGGCTTAGAGACTTGACAGTAGATCCTTTTATGATGAAGGCACTAAAGAAGGGTTTTTGGAAATACCACCCCTAAGAGGGTAAAATAGGGGATGGAAGTCATTTTTGAAGTTAATCCCGTGAAAATTGGCATTTGGCCTTTCAGTTAAAAAAAAAAATCAGGATTGTTGGAAATTCCATCCCTAAGACGGTAAATAGGGAAGTTAAATCCATGGAAACAGGTATCTACTTATTTGGCCTATCGCTTAAAAAATATTATGAACTTATTTAATTTCCCACGCGTGCGAAGCCACGGGCAAAAGCTAGTCTGCATATTTTGCTAAAAAGTTAGGAATGGAATACTAGTGTGTAGTGTATTAGTGTAATAGACTAGTAGTGTCCAGTGTCTAATCGTATTGGTGGCCACATTATTGCCCGCGACTTCGTCCGCGAGGAAATAGGAAAAGAAAACAATTTTTAATAATCCCAGAGAACCAAATAATTTTATTTTAATAATAAATACAATTCACAAACAGACGAGAAAATTGTATTTCACCCCAGAGTAGATAATATACTACATTACACTATATTGACGGCCTATCTATACCTATAGATCAACGCGAAAGTAAATTGATTACAAAAATACTTTTACCTAGCTATTGTAAAAATGCACATAAAAGGGAGAAACTTATGTCAAAGAATACCGCGGCGCGCATCATCCGATCCAATCACTGTTGTGATTAGTGATTACATTACCGTGTGACCTCCACGACCCACAGACAGGGTTCAATTCAGGCTAATTAAATTAAACTATTAACATCGAATTGCTTTCATTACCTACTTTCCGATATAATGTAGATATAAAATGAACAAGCAACAATGCGGCGAATTCTGAAGAAACGAATACCGACCGGTATTGATTTCATTTGAATACAGTAAGTAGGTACTAGGTACATAAATAATAATATTTGACGAGACCGCTGGTCTAGTGGTTGGTATACCTGACTGCTACGCTAGAGGTCGCGGGTTCGATTCCCGCCGGGGCAAACATTTATGTGACAAATATGTTTGTCTTGCGTCTGGGTGTTTGGTATGTATTATAAGTATGTATTTACAAAAAAAAAACGTATATGAGTATTATATCAGCTGCTGGTTCCCATAGTACAAGCTTTGCTTAGTTTGGGGCCAGATGGCGCTGTGTGATAATGTCCAAGCATTATATTATTATTAATATAATCGTATATAGCAGCCCTCTTGTAAATAGGCCATATAGGCCGCGGCCTAGGGGCGGCAGCGACCTAGGGGCGGCAGATTTCGTATTAGATTTAAAAATCCCATATTTTTCTTAAAACTTGATTTTTTCATGCTATTTATTAATGACGAATTCATCCGTTTATTTAACTTTAGTGCTTTCCTTACTACAAATGAAAACTGAATTATTTTAGAAGGGTACATGGGGCGGCGGTAATCTGGCTTACACTCATAAAAAAATAAAATCCGGCACTGGTATATAGAGCAGAGCAGCTACGTGAAGCAAAAACTTTGTACCCCCCTTTTCGAAAATTGCTCGCACGGTGGAGTATGAAATTTGGCAGTAAGTTTTTAAGCAGAAGGAGCCCGGAAGGCTTAAATATTTTATTTAATAATGCATTAAATATTATATTTTTATACATAGAGTAAGTTATCGCTTGAATAACATCATACAAGTATTGATCATACCAATTAATTGTTATTAATTATAATGAGTAGGTACATGTAATTAGCACATATTGCAATTATACACAAAGTTACTACGCTGCATAACGTTAATTATAAATTACTAGCGGTTTCCCCGCGACTTCATCCGCATAGCAATTTAATAATGCCTATGATAAAACAGTTTTCATGTGGTGAAAGAATTTTTACAATCGGCACAGTCGTTTTATTCATAACAAACAAATATAAAACACATTGCGCTTATTTTCTTTTATAAACAACTAGCTTTTGAACGTCCAGTGCTTCACGAGGATACGCTGAGCTAGTAGTAATGCTGCTAGCACAGTGAGTCCTCATCAACAACATGTTTGGCAACGCGTTAGTTATTCCCTGGTATTGCTAGCGGCTATAGGCTATGGTGACTGCTTACTATCAGGTGGGCCGTATGCTTGTGTGCCACTTTAGTGGTATAAAAAAAACATCCATACATACATCCTTACAAACTTGCACATTTATAATATTATCGGATAATACCACGATAATACGCCGCCCCAGATTCATGTTACACATCTCCGTCGCTTTTCAAAAAAATACTCGCACAGATTGCAGGACGACGAGACCGCTGGTCTAGTGGTTAGTATACCTGACTGCGACGCTAGAGGTCGCGGGTTCGATTCCCGCCGGGGCAAACATTTATGTGACAAATATGTTTGTCTTGCATCTGGGTGTTTGGTATGTATTATAAGTATGTATTTAAAAAAAATATGTATATAAGTATTGTATCAGCTGCTGGTTCTCATAGTACAAGCTTTGCTTAGTTTGGGGCCAGATGGCGCTGTGTGATAATGTCCGAGCATTATTATTATTTATTTATTTATTTTATTTATTTGACTATATTTTGCAGGTTCCATTCCCGCCGAGGCAAACATTTATGTGACAAACATGTTTGTCTTGCATCTAGATGTTTGATGTATTATACGTATGTATTTACAAAAAAAATATGCCTGCTGGTTCCCATAGTACAAGCTGTGCTTATTTTGAGGCTAGAAAATGTCAAAAAAAATGCAGGAAAGCGAGAGAAACACGTCCAAAATCTGTTAGTGATCTCCTGCTTTCAAATCTAATTGTATTTTGTCTCGAGTTTGAACGTAGAACGGGATTAAAATATGGTAAACAGTGCCGACAACAGCATTATTCGGGAGATTTGGGATAAAGGCTATAGATAAACGTCTTTTACATTATTATAATCAAAGCATCTTTTTAATTTGTGTAGTTTGTACTTGCCTCGCTGAACACCATCAGCGAGCGAAGACCTCGTAACAATTACAACGGAGATGCTGCATAGTGTATCCCATACAGGTGATACACGTAGGGCTGCCAAACACAAAATTAAATCTTTAATTATTTTAGAACTAGCTTTAGCCCCACAACTTCGCCCGCGTAGCAAAATAATATTTGTACGTAATACTCTACTCTGAGATAATCTATAGCCTATGTTTCTTAGTGATATTACAGCATTCTGTCGGTGAAAGAATTTAAAATCGGTCCACTAGTTTTTGGGTTTATTCATTACATACAAAACTACAAATGTTTCATCTATATATATATTAGGGAAGTACGGATAGTAAAGACTAGTACGGATTAGTGTAGTGCAGGATGTGCAGATAAATAATCGTGTAATTGTTGCAAGATAGACAAGTGGAGACTTTTATTATTGGAGAGGTAGACTCACTTGGGGTCACTGTGTCAAAGCAGCAAGTAAATAAATAAATAAAAAATGGTGGCCCTGTGTGGTTGTTACTTTACCGATGATTTATTTTAAAGTTTACCACGATCTTGTTGGTGATAAATATTGTACGCGTCAGAGATAGACGTATATCAACCTGTGATCGGGACTTGCCATATAGAATAATAGGACTATAAGGAACATGTGGTGTGGCAGCCCTATGAGTGGGTTACATAAATTGCGATCCGCTGCTTACTGTTCCAGTGACATTCACTCGAGAGTAAGCATGCGCGGAATTTCACGCATCTCTGTTGCCTACACATGTGTTACACATCCTTAGCAGCTTTGACATACAGTAGTTCAGGAGCGTATTTCGACATTTGCCGCCCTGGGTCTATAAGGTTTACCACCACATCAAATTTATAACTTTTTCATACAAGCATTAATTTAATAAATTTTATGGGGCATGGGTAAATCAGGCCATGGGCCCCTTGGCTTAAGGGTAAATACGCCCCTGCTGAAATAAAAAAAGAAAATTCAAATAAAACACACCTGCAAACACGATATCTGACGCTTCCTGTTAAAATCATGCAATGCAAGAAAGTTGAAATCCTCACGGTAGGTCTTACGTAATATTTGAGTTAGAGGTGCAATGCTAATTTCTTTAACGAATTGGGGAAAGTGTTAAATTAGTTAATAGATTAGCCCTTCAGACGATAATTTCTATCAATATTGTGATATTTTGTGTAAATATTCGGTCAGGTGGGTTAGTTAGTTGGCAGTAGATCTTATTTTCTTTGCTGAGTGCTGATAGTTGCCGGTTCGATACCAACATTCAGCGGCATATTTAGCCTTAGGTTAAGGGGGCCATGGCCCGAGGCGGCGCCTGCGAGGGGCGCCCGAGTCACCTATATCCCATAAAATGATGAATGAACTCTCCCAATTGCACAATAAAAATACATTGCTTCTATGAAAATGTTTTCACATGAACATCGACGCACGAGTCAGTGTCGTACTTGTTTAGTTTCTATAGTAATGGTAATATAGTAATAATATTAAAAAGAAAAATAAATTAATTTTGTGTGTGTTTGTATTGAATAGGCTCCAAAAGTACTGGACAAAATATTTCAAAAAATATTTTGCCGTTCGAAAGCTGCATTATCAGTATTATCACTGAGTAACATAGGGTATATTATATTGATACGCGGGCGAAGACGCGGGGAAAACAGCTAGTCATTAATACATTCGTTAGAATAGAAGGAACTAGATTTAATTCATTCTTAACACATATGGTACAGATTACCCAATTTTGGGACTAATTGGCGTTGTGTCCTGAATATTAATTTAAATTCGTAGATTAGGTATATGTAAAACTAATACCTAGCCTTTGGACGCGAATGAGTCTGCCTATGCATATCCGACTCTTCTTCATTCAGGAATAAGAAATAAAATTAATCAGGCATTATTGGCTTATAATTTTAATAAAATGTTTATCCAACATTTTAAGTAGTATTAACATACTTACTGCGAAATTAGTTTACTTACTTCCAACATAAATTTGATTGCAGAGTTCTTGTTGTAATCACTACACAGAGCCTTAGGGTTAAGAAAAGAAGGGCTTACAGCATCATATTACTAGAGCAGGATCACGCTTTCCAAAACATTGAGGGTACATTGTTTACTTGAGTGGTTTTCTTCTTAATTTGGGCCACCCCTTGAGAGATGAGATTTGGCCCGGCCCTTTCCCTTCACCCCTCATGATATTTCTATAGTTGTTGAAGGACTAAATTTATTTTCATAAAGATTCACTCCAAATAAGTTTATTCGTTAAAAGTTGACGCCAGCTTATCAATTATTCTCCCGTCAGTTTAAATGTCCTCTCCCAAACCCAGCGCTATTGTCTATAACTAACTAATATATTTTAGGAACAGCTTACTTTCTAAGACATAGCTTCAACAAGAAGCGTAAAGCGTTCCGTGAGTCTTACAAAACGTGCATCGTGTGCGGTAGCTTACTGTAATATTTAAACTAAATTGGTTCTGTACGCGATACATTTCAGTGTAAGTTCTTTATTTGCAAATACTTACAGAACATGATTTATGGTCTATACACAGCTAATTTCTCTTTGGATTCTAAATTAAAAATCCACCAGTAGATCGATGTTACGAATAACTTAAAACAATAAATTACAAATTGATATTAATACAATAATTTATAAATTTATCCTTTTCTAGATTGAATTATGACAAGACAATATGAATCAGTAATTCTCAGGTTTTGCGATATCTATTTTAATAATAATTTACGTACTGCATGAAAAAAGTTTACTACTTTATCTTTTACTTCTCTCACTTCTCTAATCTGCATGTAAGATAGAAGGGGATACTTATTTCGTCCTAAATGCGATTTCGCATCCTATAAGTTAAGCATAAATATCGCAACGCAATGTTCAGTAAAGTTAAAATCAAAACTTTCCATAATTGTAAACGTACGTTATTTTTAAAAATCTGAATTCAAAACTTATCAAATGGTAGCAACTATGCTTGTTCAATGGCATCGAAATCGCAGTCGCTAGCTGGCGTAACGTAGGGAAGTTCCATTTGACTGCCAAACTCAGCTTCGTATAGGAGCTGCTGTATTTTTAAACGCGCTACAGCGTTTTGTTTGGCGCTTAATCGTTTGAGGGTTGGAGCGCAACTGAGGAGGAAAAGTTCGTCAGGATCAGTTCTGTTACATTGGCAAGGAGCTTCCTTCTCCTCGTCAGTGGAATTGAGGCGAGCCTTCTTCGGTGAGGGTTGGGAGTCTTCGTCGTCGTCGTAGTGCTTGTCCTGGCTGAAGGATAGCTCAGGTAGGCTTTGGATCGCGCGCTGCCGAGCCTCCTCTTCTGGGTCCGATTCATCACATTCTTGTTTGACCCTGTAAATTGAATGTTTACTTCAGAATGTCATCTGACGGACTAACATAACGTAAGAAAGGTTTTATGTATGAATGTGGATGGGTACAGGGGTCGAGGTAGACCTAAGAAAAGACGGATGGACTGTGTGAAAGATGACATGGCCAGAAAGGAAGTGAATACAGAGATGACGGCTGATAGAGAAGGATGGAAGAGAAATACATATTGCGCTGACCACAAATAATATGGAATAAGGGCAGGAGAATGATGATCTGACGGACAAAAGGCTTCCCTTAACAACTTAAGTATTCTTGTTAAACAACCAAAACTCATTTGTTTGTTTTATACCATGTATCCGATGATGCTGAACTTGGTGTTTTTTTAAGTGATACCGCGTTTTGACATAAAAAAATATTGATTATTAAAAAAATATGTGGTCTTGTTTGTGCGTATAATTTTCCCACCAATATGACTATGACTTAGTGAGACAAAGCTGACCTCTGATGTTTACATTTTTAACAGTTTATTTCTCCAGTGGTTGAGGAGAGTTGGCGAAAACTTATTAGGGTTTTGACGAATACCAATTGATGGATATTCATGCCGGGATAAGCTATGAACGAACTTTGAGTTCGATTTTGAAAAAAAAACAAACCCGGAATCCTTATTAGGCTCGATATGTGGTAGGAGGAAGCGCATAGCCTGGTGGTAGGGCCAGCGCGTGCGCCCTCCGTGCGTGCGCTGCAGCTTGATAAATGAGTCTCGCAGCGACCGCCACCGCTTCTTACACTCCGATTCTGGACAAACATCTCTCAATTAACCACTAGGCAGTAAATGCAGTAATCTCTTAGAGATTTCTTAATATCTTGCCGGGCTCTTTAGCAAGAGCCCGGCAAGATATTTTGCGGTCAAGAGTTAATGTTTATGCAATACTGTGTTCTAGGTTAAACGGTGTAGCTAGCGATATTACCGGGCAAAGAAATGCTTATGAACTAAGGTCTGAGCTGGCACTATAGGGACTTGATAATGATAAAATAATGCAGGGCCAGATGTAGAGGTCTGCAGGCCATGGGGCAACGCGTGAGTGGAAGCTACTAATTATTTTAAAAAATATATAAACTGAAAGTTATTTACTCGTCTAAATTCTCTATAATGGGGGCTCCGGGGCTATAGCCCCTGATGCCTTCCCCTAAATCCGGCCCTGAACGCATAGGTAAGTACGACACGTTGTCTTTGATTTAGTACTTAGTACTTATAAGGAAGGTTTACTCACCAGACGCACCGAGCGAATCCTGCACCGCCTTCCAGGCGTCATCTCTCAACTTAGTCTTATTGAAGCCACTCACAGATTTATCGTACAGAATAGGACGTTTTTCCACCTCTTTTATTAAGTCAACTTCGTTCATTCTCACTGGCTGAACCTTCTAGCGCGGCGGGTAAATACAAAATATTTTTTTGTAATTATTCTTCTTTGGTTTCAGTATTTATCAATGGTGTTATTAAATTTGCAATTATTATTTATAGATAGTTAAATAGTTGTTTTTTATAACCGTTATTTATTATGATAAATATTTAAAACGATATTAATTGTTTTTGTTCTCAAAAATTGATTAAAATTATGTGTTTTAAAATAAATTAGTGCACAGGGGTGTGGTATCCTGCCGGCTAGGGTTGGCTCACTCCCGGCAGATGCCGCACGGTACGCGCGCGCCGCGCGTATTGAACGGCGCGGCCGGCGCGACGCGTCGCCGCAGCGTTGGCCTTAACATTCGCAATTAATAATAGACTTTAGTGCACTAGGAAATAGACTCAAAGTAGTTATTCGAGTCGCTATTTATCGGAGAATAGTCGTCATTATTGCTAATCCCGATGACTTGATATCTCCAGTTTATTAAAATACAAGCTTCTGTCCTAGATTTCGTCCGCGTTGATACTTAAACCTCAGAGGGTCCGGACTAAAAAGTCCTATTTGTTAAGCCAGGTTATAAACAATACGTATGCCAAATTTCATACAAATCCGTTGAGCCGTTTTTATACGATTGAGCAACAAACATCATCCCTTCAAACTTTCATATTTATAATATTAGTAGATTAATAGAAATAGATAGATTAGTAGGATATTTTAATACTAGTGCCAAGGGAATAAATTGTATTGTATGTTAGAATCTAGTTTTTATTTCCCAAAACAAATCGCATATTGTTCTGATCGATACAAAAAGCACATGAGAATCTGAGAATTCTGAGATGAGAACCATGAGAACATTCCACCACTTAATAGATTGGCCTCGAACTGTACATTTTAAATATTATGTTCGAAATTTGGTACTAATATATAGACTTGAAAACATAACAGAATATACATACATAACATATCAGAATTGTACTGATTTGTCAAGTTTGTGACTTGCAACTCCAATGCAGGCTGAGTGTGATTTCCTGTATTAATGACGACACTAGCCAGTTTGTCACACGTTTTTTGAGCACAAAATCTGTGGGCATTTCAAGCGTCTACTTGTTCCCATTTTTTTATACCACTAAGGTGGCACACAAGCATACGGCCCACCTGATGGTAAGCAGTCACCGTAGCCTATAGCCGCTAACAATAACAGGGGTATCACTAACTGGTTGCCAACCCTGTTGTTCATGAGTACTCACTGTGCTAGCAGCATTACTGCTAGCCCAGCGTATCTGCGTGGAGCTCGGTTGCCACCTTACCTACAACACTACATCAAGTAGTGTTGTGTTATTAAGATAGAGCCAAAAAAACCGTTTCTAGTAGGGGAGCCCCTCTTTATTGTTTCTTGTTATGTGCAAAAGAATACACATTATGAGATGTGATAATTCCAACTGTCTTCCTATTACAGACAGAGGGCCAGCGAAGTTTCCCTCGGGTACGGAACCATAAAAAGGTTGAGAATTTTACGAACTTTGCGAACACTGAAGTGATGCCGATGTTTTAAACATGTAGTGCGTGGGCAAGACGCAAGTTTGATTGTATTAGTTACTAGCGACCCGCCCCGGCTTCGCACGGGTAGACATTTATCCCGTGCGAAGCCGGGGCGGGAAGCTAGTATAATACATAGCCTATGTTACTCAGTGATAATGTAGCTTTATAACGGTGAAATAAATTTTTAAACAAAAAAAAAACGAAAAAAACCCACAAAAATACAAATCTTTCCTCTTTATAATATTATTATGAAGAGGAAAGATAGATTAGTATAGATAACATAGATTAATAAAGATAGATTAATATAGATTAATAAAGATAGATTAATATAGATAATATAGATTAATATAGATAGATGTGTGCGTGTGATTGTGTACACTGCAAGTCGTAGTTGTAGCCGGGTATATGACCGGGCGTCACTTCGTTGATCGCAAACTTCCATCTACATTTATATTTGATGAGGTTATCTGAAATTAAGTTATAATAAAAGTAGTACGCATTTGTTTCTTTATTAGCGTTAACATTAAACACAGAATCAGTCAGTACAATTTAACAATTCAGTTACATAAATTACTTACCATTACAATAACATAACAATTTTAAATTATTTTAATCCCACGGGACTCCTTCGTGTTACGCGGAGAAAGTAACTTCCGCTTCCGTTACTTACGGATAGTAGTGGAAGGATGAAGAATGAAAAAAAACCTTTAAAAAAATATCGAAGTAATTAAAATCTACCTACATACAAACTAGATAATGACAATATTTTATGAATGTCCAAATAAAATAGCAAACAGTACAATATAATTACTAAAATGATAAATGATGATTGGAATAACACAAATTTTTAAAATAGATACTAATGTTTTTTATTATAATTAATCTATGTATGTACACATATAACCGATCTGCTTAAAACTATATAATATTACTTTTCTTACACTAAAGACCTCTCTTAGATTAATTATTAAAAGCAAAGAATAAACTTGATAGCAAATTGTTCAATATCGAAAGGCAGTTTTAATTAGCGCCTGATTGACATTGTCAAAATAATGTTACAAATCTAAAGATAAACAAATTTGAACATAAACTTTACCAATCAAAACGACATAGACAAATACGACTGTTGTATGAAATATATTTTCCCACTAGCTGATCCAGACGTGCTTTCGACTATTTTTGTATGGGAAAATGAACGCGCTGCGCCGGCGAAAAGTGGAACCAAAAATTCATTTTTTTACAATTTGGCAATTACGTTTTCGAATACGTTGTCGCAAATTATTAGGCTACGGTGCCGGTAGCAGGAACATTGTCGACAACATATTCCATAACGTAACTCGCGAAATGTCAAAATTGTCATACTAATTTTTAATTCCACTTTTCACCGCCGCAGCGCTGTTCATTTTTAATACAAAAATAGTCGAAGGCGATATGAAAACGTTGTCGAAAAAGTTCATGCTACCGGCACAGGTTTTTTAGTTCAATCCATGTGTAACAATCAAATTATTCTTCAGATCATCTTGTGTTGTAAAGTTGCCACACTCACGGCTCTTGTTTCACGACAGCATGAATTTCTAGAACGTGACTTTCGTATTTTTTTATATTCAAGAAAGTTTTGCCACATATCTCACACTTAAGTTGGCTACAACCCTTCAACTTGTGACGTTGGAACTTCTCATCGCTGTAGAAACTCTCCGGACACATGTTACAGTACAATACCATCATGTGTTTATTTTGTATGTGTTGCATCAAAGCGTTCTTCTTGCTGTAAGCATGACCGCAGTAATCACACACAAAATTTACACTTAATTTTTCTGGACATATCTTTTTTATTTTACTTGACTGTACACAATTATGTTTTGATTTATGATGTTGTACCCAGTTGTACGTTTGGGCGAATGTCAATCTGCAAATTTTACATCTGAGGCATCCTTTAGCTTTGTGTTTGGTTAACTCAGTGTTAGAGCTGAACCGCTTTGTACAAATTTTGCAGCACACAGTGGAATGTCTTCTAATGACATGCTGCTGTAAATACTCTTTACGGGCGAAATCCGTCCCGCATTCTGCACATTCAAACCTTCCACCGGGAACGTAAATGTGTGTTATCACGTGCGAATTACTTGGGAACCCAGCTTTACAGTGCATGCAATTGTGAACTCTGCTGCAATGCTGCACCAGAGCCGACTTGTTATCAAGAGATTCCTTACAATTACAGCAGGTGTACTTCTTTGGTGTATGATGCAAATCTATATGCACTTTCAAATAGGATTTCAAAGCAAATGTTCTGTCACATTCTAGGCATTTATGGTCCTTAATATTTGTGTGGTTCACTTTTATATGGATGCGGAGATTATTTTTGTTCGTAAACTTTTTGTGGCAAATGATACATTCCTCTGGTCTGTGATTCAAGTGTCGTAGCTTGTGAGCAATAAGGGCACTGGCGTCACTGTACTTATTGTGGCACAGCGGGCACTCATAGGGCTTGTAGCCCGTGTGGATTCGGTGATGGCGACCCAGAGCAGAGGGATCACCGAAAGGCTTTTCACAGTATTTACATTTGTAAGGCTTCTCCTTGGTGTGAGTCCGCAAATGTAAATCAAGAGCTCCTTTATCGTAGAATTCCTTTTTACAATATTTACATTTAAATTCCTTTATCCCAGCATGTCTTTTCACATGCACCTTCAAGGCACCTGATTGTGAGAATCCCTTGCCACACTGTTCACATGAATATGGTTTCTCTCCAGTGTGTGACCGCATATGTATCCACACACCTGATTTACTACATAAAACCTTCTTGCATATTGGACAAATGAACTTATTTTGATCTGTACGCTCTATTAACACATCATCCTGTTGTATGTTGATTCTCTTAGCCCTTTTAGGCTTCTCTCTATCCTTAAATTTCGCTTTGACCTTAAATTTACCTAGTTTTGTCTTAATTACTTCCCTTTTTTCCACTTTAATCTCAGGTTCTATATAATTTGGGTGCACTAGTTTCTTGTGGGAGTTCAGATCAGTCTTAGTATAATAGCCAATCCCACAATGGCAGACATGTGCAAAGGGTTCATGGACAACTGAATGGGCAGTGAGAGTACTTCTTACAACAAATCTCAAATCACATTCCGTACATTTATATAACTTTAAAAAGCGGCCATCATTACTGTTGTGGGCTTTACTGGACTTTAGACAGGCATTTCTGTAAAAAAAGAAGATATAGGTATCACAAACTCACAGTATTAATGAGTATTTTTTTTGTGCATGTAGTTGGATGCAGAACCAGGGCCACTGACACCAGGGCAAGAGTATTGTGATCAATTATACATTTATACCCAATCTGAACTCATCATGTGTATTAACAATGAATTTTTCTTTAAGCATTACCCGGAGCCATTGACATGGGCTTAGAATGTTTTGGAGCTCCTGTAATTGTTTTTTTTTTTGTATTGCAACCCACCTAATTTCGCGCGCCTTGTGCCATCGCCCAATCACACCCACCCCCTTCGCCGGCACTTTTTTTTGTATTGAATGAATAGCACTTAAAGTTGATACAGGCTTTCCTACATTAGGTTTGATCATTGGCCTAATTTTTTTTTTATTCATAGAGAAGAAAGTTTTAATTCCTATTTGATGATGACCACCAAGACCAAGAGATATAAAGAATATATTTATAATGTATACTTACACAGCCTGATGTATGTGGGTCAACTTATGCAGCTTATATTCTCTGCAGTACTGGAAGCCTTTGTCGCATTGCTCACATTGAAAAGATTTAGAACGGTCCAGTAACACACAAGCACTAATCATCTAGAAAAATTTACTTAGTTTAAAAATACAGTTGAGACTAGGAATTCTAAAGGGATCATATCCTTTTTTGTGCAGGTAGGATATATTAGTTAACTGCACTACTACTGGTGCTTTTCAACTACTACTTTTCATACATAACTGCTAGCTGCATCTCATAATCCAAAATTGAAACAATCCTATCCACATTAATGTAAACTAATAATGTAAAGAGAAAAGGAACAATATATTTGCTGCATTATCTGAGTCATCATTCTCCTGCCCTTAATTTGTGGTCGGCGCAATATGTATTTCTCTTCCATCCTTCTCTATCAGCCGTCATCTCTGTATTCACTATCATTCTGGCCATGTCATCTTTCACACAGTTGGATGGACTGTGGTGGACTTTTCTAAGTCTACTTTGACCCCTGTACCCATCCACAATCATATAAAAAACTATTATCTGAGTAACATAGGCTAATAATTATATTGCTATGTGGTGAACTTACAGGGAAAAAGTAAATAAGTATAATCTTACATGTTTCAATAGTTTAAGATTACTCAGATCCACATTAGCAGGGTCATGTCTAGTGACGTGTTTGTTTAAATCTTCCAGTGATGTGTATGCTTTTGGGCACACTCGGCAGGGATGTATGGCAATTTTTTCAATTTTAACAAACAGTTGTGAGTCCTAAAAATATAAATAAATATTATGTGTCTCAGTCTGCAATCTTGGCATTTTGCAGGTTTCATACTAATTGGTAGGGCATACCATTAATAAATCTTACTTATATTGGTTTCCTAAATTGTTTGAATGATTGAACTTATTACAAACTGTTTTTTAACAAACATATATTTACAAAACAATAAAAAAGTAATTAGTTGTAGATACTTACTAGGTTCATTGTGGCTTGGATGTGTTGTTATAATTTTTAAGTTGTTGTCGTCAGCAGTATCATGGCCTTTTTACCCCAGAATACTGTACAGCAAACGATTTTTTTCTCGCCATATTCTATACGTGGGTGGTATGTTAATGCTTTAGTATCTTTTTTTTTTTTTTTTTTTTTTCCTTAGTTTATGGCTTTAGCGGCTGATTGTCACAATTCTGCCAATGTCCGTCTCGTGCTAGTATCATAAACTCTGGAGATGGTAGTTAATGACTAATAATATGGCCGGTGTAGCAGAGGGAGATTCTGCTCGTTTAAGGACCCAGATGATTCGACCTGGACAATATGGACAACACAACTAAATCAGTGTTAGTAGAATGGTAGAAGGATAGAATAGTGGTTAGGTTCATAAATAATAATAAAAAAAAACTAATATTTACATACCTACTGATAATAAATGAACAATTACAATCGAATATTATTATTACATATAAATTTACATAAAATAAAATTAACTACTGGGGAAAATGTAAGGGAAAGTAGGCATTTTACGGAGGTAGGACGGGGGATATCGGAGGGGAGCATATCATACAGTGAGTAATGTAATTTGGGGCAGTCGAAGAATATGTGGTCCACGTTTCCTTCACCCAGACCACACTCGCACACTGAGTGATCCCTGATCCTAAGTTTTGCCAAATGAACAGGGGTGCACGAATGTCCTAATCTAAGCCTACATATAGTGGAGGTAGTAAATTTATTGGCCTTGGGAAATTTGTAGAACCATGGGGAACGTGGAATATCTGGTTGTATGTCTGCATAGTGTTTGCCTTTCTGTTTTTTCTAAATTTCCCAAGACCTTGACCAGGACTCTTGTTGATGGGCTTTAGCAAGAAGGCAAACATCGTGAGAGTACATTTTAAAATGCTCCAGTGAGCCAATCTGGGAGGCAGATTTGGCACAGGAATCGGCAGTTTCGTTTCCAGGAATTCCACAATGACCTGGGATCCAAGAAAGTACAATATTGATACCGAGATTGTGACATTCATAAAGGAGTTGTTTGATTTGGAATAGTAATGGGCATCTAGAAGAGGATCGAAAGGGATTAGAGAGGATAGATAGAAGACAGCTTTTTGCGTCAGAGAAAATAATTGAATTTTGAAGGTTGTGTGACTTGACAAAGAGAATGGCTTCCGAGAGAGCAAGAGCTTCACCAGTATATACAGAAAAGTAGGAGGGGATTTTAAAACTTAGGCATATCTTGGAGGATGGGATCCACACTGCTGCCCCAACATTGCTGCTAGGAGAGAGCTTGGATGCATCTGTAAAAATCATATGCCATCCTCTAAATTTTAAGGCTATATTTTCATAAAATATTTCTCTGGGGTTAACAGAGTCTTTTGTTATACCAAAGTCTAGAATAATATTTGGCTTAAAAATTAAAGATTCGTATGGGGTTGAGTACAGGGGATTTAGTATATACTTGTTAACTGGGTTTGGAAGCTTCGTAAATTTATTAAAACTAAGGAGTAAGCAAGGAGTCTTACTGGAAATATTATTATTATCATATAAGTCTGAAAGAATGCGTAGTTTTGAAGGAAGGGGGTGATTGGGATTCTGGATTAATTTTAAGAAAAATCTATCTGATAGGTATTGATTGCGAATTATTATAGGAGGATCTCCACACTCTACTTGCATAGCATTGATGGGTGAAGATTTCATGGCTCCAAGAATAATACGCAAACATTTTGATTGGATTTTGGAAATTTTGTCCAGTCCAGATTTATTGCCACTATTTAATAGGAAGGAACCATAATCGAAGTGACTTCGAATTATAGCGTTGTATAACAACTTCTGGGAATAAGGGTGAGATCCCCACCAAACTCCCGAAAGAGAACGGAGAATGTTAATATTCTTTTCGCATTTCTGCGCAACATAGTCACAATGAGGATTGCCTGTCATTCTAGAGTCAAGAAAGATACCTAAGAATTTTGTGCTGTTCGATTGGGGGATAATTTCTTGATCTATAAATAATTCAATGGGAGGGATCACTCTTTTTTTAGTGAAAACTATAACTGAACTCTTGGAAGCCGAAAGGGATAGGCCATGGTTATGTAGCCATTCGCCGAGGTAGGAAAGAGCAGAGTTGAGTCTATTACTTGCTTCTTCTATGGGTACCTCCCGTACATATAAAGCCAGGTCATCCGCATATTGGAGGATTTCGCAGAATGAGTTAACAGAACTCTCCAAGTCATAAGTATATAGGCTATAAAGTAAAGGACTCAACACCGACCCTTGAGGCAAACCCTTCCAGACGGTTTTAGGAGGAAGGAAGGAGTTATCTGTCTTGGCCGTCTTACCGTCTTACCGACCGTTCCATCAGCATGTTACAAATGAATCGTACAAGCTTCTCTGGAATACTCAGCTGTAAGAGTTTTCTCCTGAGAACCGGAAGCAGGACATTATCGTAAGCTGATGCAACGTCAAGGAACACTCCAACTAGAATCTTTTTTTCTTTAACATGGTTAGAATGTCCGTCGATAGGATCGCCAAACTGTCCATGGTACTTAATCCCTTTCTAAAACCGAATTGAGTTTTGGCTAGTAACGAGTTGTTCTCCACAAACCATTCCAATCGTTGTTTTATTAGGTGTTCAGTTATCTTACACAAAACCGATGACATCGCTATTGGTCTCCTACTGTTTGGATCTGAAGGATCCTTACCGGGTTTTATGGCTGGAATAATAATTTGTAATTTCCATTGATCAGGAACTATACCGTATTGGAAGAAGTGATTGATCAAGTCTAAATAAATTAGTTTGGCTTTATCAGAAGACTTCGCAATAAAAGAGTAGGGGATGCTATCTATTCCAGGGGAAGAGTCAGTCAGTCCGTCGAGTGCAAGGTTTAGTTCGGAAAGTGAGAATGGACGATCAAACCAGTTCTGGGATGGAAGTGGAGACGGGAGTGTGGGAATGGAATCTGCGGTAGGAACAGAAGGGGGCGCCAGTTTGTCAGAAAATGCATCTAGGCATGAGGAGGAGTCATTAGATGATATGTTTTCGCTACTATAAGCACCTCTAAATCGTCTGAGCTGTTTCCAGACTAATGAAGATGGAGTTCTTGGGGAAAGGCTTTCGCAAACAGTTATCCATCCTTGCCGTTTCTTTTTAGAGGCTAGTCTTCTGACCTTAGCTGCTGATTGCTGAAATTTTACAAAATTCGCATCAGACATGGAGGTGTAATAATTTTGTTCTGCCTCTTTTCGTTCCAGAACTGCCACTGTGCATTCAGAATCCCACCATGGGGTTGAGACTCTAAAATCTTTTGTAAGCTTCTTGAGAGGGATGTGAAGAGCAGCTGAAGAGGTAATGTTCTCAATGAATATGTTATAGGAAGTGAGGGGGTCCATGTCTAAGGGGTAGATAGTTGAAGAGTCTAGTTTGAGGTCTAAAGAAGAAGAGTAGGATGTCCAATCTGCAGAAGATAGCTTGTATTTTAGAGAAGGATTGGGATTGCAATGGGGAACAACTTTATTAGGGATGGAGATAATGATAGGGAAATGATCGCTGCCATATGTGAGAGGAAGTATTTTCCATGATAGTAGGGTGGAGACTGGTGGAGAGGATAGTGTGATGTCTGCAGCGCTCTTCGGATTTTGTGAAGGATATACTCTACGGGTGGGGGATCCATCATTGGCAACACAGAGGTCAACTTCATTAAATACGTCCAAAAGGGACAAACCATATAGATCGGAGTGACTAGAGCCCCACAGGATGTGATGTGCATTAAAATCACCCATAACTACCATAGGAGGAGGAATAGAGGAAAGAAGAAGTAGAATATCAGAGATAAGAGAGGAGTTAGGATGGGCAATATATACAGATATAAAGGAAATATTCATGGATCTAATACCAACAATGTTGATATTAGGGGGATGGGAAGGGAACGGGATTTGGGAAAATTAGAGGGAGCGCTTTATTAAAATAGCACTGCCACCATACCTATCCTCCCTGTCGTCCCGCAGACAGGAGTACCCGGACACCCTAAAACGGGAACCAGGACTCAACCATGTCTCCGAGACGGCAACGACTGACGGGTGGAATGTCGAAATTAAGTGGACCAGTTCATGTTTCTTTCGTCGTATGCTCTGGGTGTTCCACTGTAGGATCTGTACTGGATCCATAATGGTCTGACAAGGAGACTAATTGTGTAAGTTTGGAGGCAACGTTGGACGGTAGAGGATGAGGATTCATTAGAATAAAGTTGATAATTAAAGTTAAAAGGATATCTAGCATATTTTCATTTTTAGGTAAAGTCTCTAAGGAGTGGTGGTTGGGGTTCAAGGCACAACCGTTTAATAAGGATGACGCAGGGTCAGCCACAATCTTTTGGTGGGTAGCCTTATCATAAGACTTCCCTAGTGGGGCTTTAGGATGAGGAGTGGCATAAACAGTCTTAGCATATGACCGATTTGGATGGGGATGAAGGAGCTGCGAGGATCTGGAGGTCTGAGAGGAGGGAAAGACAGGGGATTCTTGGGCAACTTGAGCATATGACACAGATACTTTTGGGAACCGAGCTGCAGCATCCTCATAAGAGATGCTGTTTTGTGCCATTACAATCTTAATTGATCTCTGTCTTTCTTGCTCCGGGCAACCCTTATGGGTAGAAAAATGCCGTCCCGAGCAATGAAGGCAAGTCGAGCCTTTTTCCGACACATCACAAGTATCGCCAGAGTGTTCCTTAGAGCAGCGAAAGCATCTAGGTTTGGATCTGCACTGAGTTTTCGTGTGTCCATATCGACAGCACGAGAAGCATTGGATGGTGGGAAACTGGTATAGTTCGACCGGGAGGGATGTGTAGTAGGAAAATACTTTTGATGGAAGAACCTGACCGCGGAAGGTAACTACAACAGATTGGGTAGGTATCCACGAAACTTTTCCATCGTCAATACTTTTTCTGTTAAGTCGCCTAGCTTTAAGCACTTTACCACATCCAGCAGGGAGTTCCAGTGATTCAACGAATTCAGTCATTGATAGGTCCGTGGGAACTTGGCGGATCAGGCCAATCTTGGTGATGTTGTAAGTTGGAATAGAAGCTGTGTATTTGTACATGTCCAGGATTGGGAGGGATAAGAATTTATTGGCATCATTAGCAGAGGTAAATTCAACTGAGATTTTGTTTCTGCCAACCCTTTTTACTCCGTCAGCGCAAATATTAGAAATTTTGTTGGTTCTGAGAAATTGACCAAACTTGATAGGACGAATTGAAGTACCGGCTGCTAGATCAGGCTCTGAACGGGAAACATGGACCACATAAGGACCTTTGTCTAGTGTGGTGTACGACACGGCGCCAACCACAACAGACGGATCCGTATACACAGTTTCAATAGATGCATTTACAAGTTCTGGAGATGTTATTGTTTTTTTTGGCGGAGGATGTACAGTTGATTCCAACCGACGCTTTGTTGCAGAACTCGTAGGTATGACACTGGGTGAAGGGTCAGGGGGATCAGGCGGGCGCGGGGGATCGCAGTCCATGATGCCGGGTTGAGGTTAGGAACCTCAACCCGAGATTAAATAAATAAACACAGAAACTACTGACTTACCACCACCTTAAATGGACAAAACAACACTTAGGTCTATCAAGAAGGTAATTATGATTACTAAAATGACCAAAATATCTAATTAAAACACCCAACTCTCACTAACAAGTTTACTCGCTATCACTTCCGACCGACCGACACAGAGTCATGCTTTAGTATCTTGAAACAAGAGAAACCCACTTGCATTTTGCGGCTATGAGGCAAAATATCAAATAAAAACAAATAACTTCGTTCAGCAGCAGAAGTTCTCCATGTGTAGAGTTATGAGTACTTCAACAATGTATGGTCATGTCATGTAAAAGTTCCTAATTTATCCATACGAAAATCCGGTTGACAATACAAATATTACAATCATGCAACAAAATTGCAGATACAATGTTTTCGTTTCTTAGAACTTTTGAAATAGACAAGATAGCAAACAATAGATACAAACGCCAGCAAAACGGCAGCAAAGCCATAGACAGGGAAAATGCACAGAGTACATAACCACTAAGTTGTAAAATGCATGGAATTATTTATACGGATTTTTTTTGGCGGGAATCAGGCAGTGTGTTCCAATGGTGGTGAACATTTTGATGAATAGCTTACCTCTTTTCTTATTATCTCATCTCTTATTTGCTACATATTAATAAGCAGAGGATAGAATGCATGGCACCGGGCATTTTAATGCAACACAAGTGAATATTGTGACTTGATAGTTCTCTTACACTCGATAGTGGCAAAAATGGTCCTTGAAGAGGATTGATTGCCATAGTTAGGATAAAGAAGAAGATATGAAGATAATCACTGATGTCACGACTCATCACTCACAAGTGGTTATGTACTCTGTGACCTAGATCTGACAAGTGACAGGCAAAACTCTTATCAACGTAGATAAACAATCCATTTTTTATTATGCGGTTCGATTCTCTTGGATTATCAAAATAAAATTGTGCCTCAAGCCGGTCCTAGAAACAAAAATATTATATTTTGTAATGCTGAAAATGTCTTCACAAGTAAGTTTATAAATTTATAATTTGGTTCTATGATGGTTCTATAACTATTATAATAAAATAGTACCTAATATCTTCACTGTTGCCTGTTTATATCTCTTTTGAAGTAATGCATTATTCAATACTAGAAAATTCCCACCTGGGGGCCGGGAGGATATCACACCTGGGCGAAGACCGTATCGTATAAATTTAAGTGGAATAAAGCAAATGTTAACATGTATTTTATAAATATGAATTTCCGCAAAGTAAAACCCGTATCATTCATAGAAAGTTGTACCAAATTATTGTTACCATAACCAAATATTGTCCCTGTGTGCACTGAAATAGGGAACAAAAACCAATTGACTTTCAGATAGAGACAATAGTGAATGCATACAGAACATTGTCCAAGATACCAGCAGTGGCTGGAGGTAAGCTGAATGCTGCAGCCAACAAGGTCACGAGTACCTGGTCTGTGAGGAACTTGGACAAGGGCAAGAGTTCCAAGTACCTCTACAACTATACACTGGACAGTGACCTCAAGGTGGTTGCTCAGAGTGACTTTGGCACGGATGTCAGTAATGAGTGAGTAACTGATTTTCATAAATATCATGCAACATAAATTGTTAGAATTTTGGCATACCTACACATTTAGTTTCCGTGACAATGCATAATTATCTAAATGCTGCCATTTTTAATCCAATATAGGGGCAGCCGCAAAATGACTATTTATAAAATGAAGGGCCTTGATGAGCAATGAATAAAAGCTTCTTTATAAAAAAACATTTAAAGGTGTTTTTGCTAATACAATCATTGACAGCTAGGATATAACAGCTTTATCTTACAAAGTTTTTTCACATCTCTCAGTTTTTTTTAATACTTTATGCAGCTTGATGATTCAATGCATATTTCCTTACCTACTCATGGACTTAACTATATTCTTTTTCAGGTTGCTATCCTCTGTCTCGCCTTCAGAGGACTTTAGAGCACTGATCCGAGAGGAGAAGGTCAAAGACACAAAGAAGCAGTACTTGGAAGTGTGGAACAGGAGTACATTGCAGCACTGCATCGATCTAACAACATTAGACATACATGGCGATGTATATGCTGATTGTGAGTAACTTGAGTTCACCAACATATCTATGTATGACATCAAATCCATTATTCAAATTAAGGTTAATGAACCCAATAGATAAAACAGTGAGTCTATTTATCTTGTTCTTTCTTATGACAAGCTTGCATGCCACAAGTTGAATGTCTATTCCACTAATGACTGCCAACTGAAACAACTGGTATTTCAGTATTCACCCATGTGCAACTACAAACATGATCATTGTTTTGATGTGCTATTCTCTTATTATTATTATTTATTTATTTAATGGCAGCACAAAAAAGTACATTTCGTATTTTGCCAATGTCAAGTATATAATAGAGAGGATCCTCTTGGCAACGTCGTACGGTGGGAGTGCTATTCTCTTGTTATGTACTCTGTGCTATTCTCGTGTAAAATCAAAATCAAGATATGTCAATCCATAGGTACATTGATTAGTATCATTTTGACATAGCAGCAATATAAAATATGGCAGGTTTGGTAACTAATGTCAGAATGTTAAAAATGACGTCACAGTTCGTTAAATTTTCATAAATAATAGGGGGCGGATTTTCCTGCTGTTTTACAAATGATTTAAGCATATAATAATAATAATATACATTTACGATTTGTAATTCCATTATAGGTCACCATCCAATGGGAGGCAATTAGGTTCTAATCTTGGTATCAGGACCAGATGAGACCCAACCATATATTTTGGTTCTAATATCTATTAGTTATATTATATATTCATTGATTTGGTGTGATACATCCAATAATGTATTTTTATATAATGTTTCAGCTGAATTCGGCAGCCTGGACTGGTCACCGGATGCAAGCTCACTGGTTTATATAGCAGAGAGGAAACTGCCCAAGTCAGAGCCTTATATCAAGAGGAAGTCGGAGGACAAAACTACAACTAACGGCAGCGGAGAGACAGCACCCAAGAAGGTAACATCTTAAATACCTGAATCTAAACTGGATCCTTAATTTTATAAATAAAAAATAATATGTTAAATTATATCGGTCAGTCAATGGTGCCAATTATGTTGTTCAAAATTACTAAACTTAACGAATTTGACAGGTCTAAAAATATTGCCATCCTTATTTAACCCCGTACATGAGAATGGGATGGCAAGACTTTTAGACCTGACAAATTAGTTAAGTTTAGTAATTTTGAACAACAGAATTGGCATCAATATAAAAAAAATACATTTATTTAATGTTCAGTTTAGGCTCTAATAAGGCATTTATGAACAAACTTCTGCACAAACAGACCTTCATATGAAGGTCTAAATTCCCATTGCTCTCCCATGTAATTTAGACACAACACAACTTTTATTACAGGGCGGTGAATTCGTGTACCGACAAGATTGGGGCGAGCAGTTGGTGGGCAAGCACTTGTCTGTGATTGTGTTGTTCAGACTCCAAACTGAGTCCTTCTCGATACTGGAGGGGCTGCCGGAAGACTGGTGTCCGGGACAGGTGATCCTTTTATTTCTACACTATACTAAGAGACCTCTAGTTTCAGCAAAAAGAACTTTCCACTATGTATTAGTTTTTTTTGTTCCACTTTTCTCCGCCAATTCAAAACATAATATTGAGAACACTATGTAACGCTCCATGGTTCATAACCAACAATGAAATCCACCACCAGTTGAGAATGAATACTGTGTATGATGAAATTCATAACATCAAACAAAGATACCAAGGAAAACTGGAAAGACACCCAAATGAACTGGCTAGGATGCTAACAACCAGAAGCTACAACAAACGGCTTATAAGAAAAGATATACTGACCCAATAATATGGAGGTGATGATGGGTAGATGTTCTCAATGGAGGACACACCCGAAAAGACAGAAATCCCACAAAACATCTGCTTATAGTTTGAGGACTGATTGCAGATTTATAATAATAACAAAAAAAAAAAAAACTCTTGTCCGCCGCGGCCCTGTTTTTTTTATATCACTAATGTGGCACACAAGCATACGGCCAACCGAACGAGTTGCCAACCATTTTGTTGATTGTGAGTCGTCTCACTGTGCTAGCAGCATTACTACTAGCTCAGCGTATCCTCGTGGAGCACTGGTAACCTTACTCGCTGCAGAAACACAACACTACATCAAGTTGTGTTATTTCACTGTGTTGATGTGTTTCTGCGGTAAGTAAGGTTGCCAGTGCTCCACGAGGATACGCTGAGCTAGTAGTAATGCTGCTAGCACAGTGAGTCATCAACAACATGTTTGGCAACTCGTTAGTGATATCCCTGGTATTGCTAGCGGCTATAGGCTACGGTGACTGCTTACCATCAGGTGGGCCGTATGCTTGCGTGCCACATTAGTGTTATAAAAAAAAAGTGACGCAATAGTGTTATAGGTGCGTGTGATGAAAGATGGTTGCGGCGTAGTGGGCGTGGCGTGGCCTACCGAACCTCGTCGCTTGGGACTCATCTTCTGCACCAACAGACCTTCATACATCTTCAAACTATCCTTCGACGGCATCTTGAGTAAGTAGCCCGTTATTTCCTGTCCCGCTTGTGCATGTACGTTAGAAAAGGAAAGGCGATGGTGTGTGTTTAGTAAACGACCTTCTTGAATTTTCATACTGTCTTTCGATGGGACTTTGAGTAAGTGTCCCGCTATTTTTCGTCCGCCTGATGGTCGACTGGTAAAAAAATATCATACACCAATATCATAGGGGTTAAATTGGAAATTATAAATCGCCTTTTTGTAACGTCACCATATTGGATTTGAAATGGCTGCGTTTAGGTAATCCTGCAGTGGCACGAGAACCAAACATGTATGGCAAATTTGAGCTCAATCGGACGCTAGCAACTTGCAAGATTTGATTCCACACACACACACAAACCGGACCGGTGAAATTAATTAAAAGCTTGTAAATAAATGGTAATGATGTGTGCAGCGAAGTTATCGGCGGAGGGCTACGCGGTGCGGTCCCCGCGCGTGGGCCCCCGCGGGGACCTCGTGTGGCTGCAGCGGCCCGCCGCCGGGGCCCACCACGCCTGCCACGAGCTCGTCGTCCTCAGGGAACGATCGGTCAGGCGCTGCTTTTTTATACCACTAAAGTGGCACACAAGCATACGGCCCACCTGATGGTAAGCAGTCACCGTAGCCTATAGATGCTAGCGATACCGGGGGTATCACTAACGGGTTGCCACAACCCTGTTGTTGATGAGGAGTCACTATGCTAGCAGCACTACTACTAGCGCAGCGTATCCTCGTGGACTGGTAACCTTACCGCAGAGACACAACACTACATCAAAGTAATGTTATTTGACTGCGGTCTTCTCCAAGGTGGAGGTACAGTGTCCATCCGAGCGGCTCCAATTTTAATGGGAAAACCCACGGAAGATCCCAACTCGCCCTACCTCTCTTTAAAACTGAATGTGTGGTTCCCAGTCGACGCCGTCGACAGTGATAGGTATAGTGGAGACGGAGATGCAGACAGCTAACGGGCGCGTCTTCCACGGGCTCTACAACCAGGCCCTGCCCGCGAGGTGCTTCAGCCTGGACGGGAACAGACTCGTCTTCTCCACGCCGCAGCGGAACGAGATCAGGGCTTACGTGGTTGATGTCGGTAAGTTCAATATTGGTGCCAATTCTGTTGTACAAATTTATTTAACTATACTTATTTGACAGTTGTTAAAGTCTTGCTATCCGTTTCTAGTCGTACGCTCTTGTGCCACCTTAGTGGTACAGGAGGAAGGATTTTTCGAAATTCAACCCCCTGAGGGTATGTAATGGGGGTCCAAGTCTCGTATGGAGGAATAAGATTAGATAAAACTATATCTAAGAGGACGTCAATTGGAAACTTCATAGAATTACTTCCGTAAATAAATAAATATGTAAATACGTGTTCTAGGCTTTTTTTAAATGTTGCTCCTAAAGGCATGAAATGGGCTATCAAAGTCAGAAAAACAATATCCGGAATTTAATTCGAACGAAGCTGCGAGCGAAAGCTAGTCGGCTTATACAGACTCGTACGCGAGTGAAGTCTTGTCAATTATAGCTATTTATTAACATATTGGTGTCGATTCTGTTGCTCAAAATTACTAAACTTAACTAATTTGACAGGTCTAAAAGTCCTGCTATCCCTTTCTTATGTGCGGTGTTTAAAAAGGATGGCAATATTTTTAGATCTGTCAAATTAGATAAGTTTAGTAATTTTGAACAACAGAATTGGCACCAATGTGTATGTTTGTCAGTTCGAGGCAGCTTGGTGGACATATCGGGCAGCGAGCCTCGCTCCACCTCGGTGCTGGACGTCAGCGGTGACGTCATACTGGCCACCGCATCCAACTTGACCACGCCTGGACAGGTACTATTTTTTTTAATACCACTAAGGTGGCAAACAAACATACGACCCGCCTGATGGTAAGCGGTTACCGTAGCCTATGGACTCTTGCAGCACCAGGGGTATCACTCACGCGTTGCCGACCCTATTATTAACATCCTGCTACAGAAATACACAAACATGTTATTATGTTCTACTAGCTTCTGCCCGAGACTACGTCCGCGTTGAGCTTAGAATCTCAGAGGAACGTTAAATTTTCCCGGGATAAAAAGTATCCTATGTGTTAATCCAGGTTATAAATTATCTGTGTTCCAAATTTCATCCAAATCCGTTGAGTAGTTTTTGCGTGAAAGAGTTACAAACATCCATCCATCCATACTCACAAACTTTCGCATTTATAATATTAAGTAGGATTTTATATACTACGACACGCCTGGTGGTAAGCGGTCTCTGTATCCTATAGACCAAGTATATCCAATTAATTCTCAGACCTACCGAATATACAAAAAAAAAACATAAAAATCGGTCTAGCCGTTTCGGAGAAATTTTGATACAAGAACTGAAAATTTTATATATAAAATTTTATTGTCCGTATAGTTAGTAGTGGCCCGTTTGCCAGCCCTAGGGGCGGAGGCCGACGTTCAGTGGTTGCCCGTGAGTGTCTCGGCAGAGTCCCCGCCCCACACTCTCGCCTCCTCCACTACGGAGTACCTGCACTTGGAACACAAGGACTCTAAAGATACCATCAGTAAGTACTTTATAATTATGTCCATGCTCTTTACAGGTAAACATTTAGTTTTTAATGTGTAAGGAGGGACGGAAGTGTGTTACAGGAAGCCGGAAAGCGCGCGCTATTTGATTTGACCAATGAGCGCTCGTGTTAGAGTTGTCTGATGATGTCTGATGATACACTGACACATCATATGCGACTACTGTAAGGCCCGCTTGTTTTATCAAAATATATTTTTTTGTCTATGCATATATACAAATAAATAAATTTGATGTGTCTGTTTTTAATATCAATATAAATGCATACGAATGTAAATACGATACTAATGACAAGAATCCTATGTGTTTACTGCCTGTCTGTGTGTCTGTCTGTCAGTTTGTATGGAGTAATCTTCGAAACGGCTGCACCGATTTGAACGGGGCTTTCACTAGCAGATAGCTGATACTATAACCGTGTAGTTACTCCAACTTAGGTTCCTCCTATTTTGGAAAGAATATAAGGGTTCCGTGCAAAAAAAAAAAAAAACATTAAATTGAACACATAATTCCACGCGTACGAAACACGGTCACAGCTAGTTCAACAAAAAACACAACAGAATCTCATATTGAATTTTTCCGTGTTTTAGAATCATTCTCAGCCATATACCTGGCGCCGTCGGTGTCGGCCGACAAGAAGCTGCCGCTGATAGTGTGGCCGGCGGACCGCACTCTAATTTCGTCAACGCTTACTCCTTAGAAGCAGCCTTCTATAACATGCTCGGTGAGTGTTCAACGTAATCCACTGTGTGTAACACTGATCTAGTATCAAATGGACGTCGAGTCTAGTACAAAAATCACTTGCTACCAATGATTTTGAAACTTCTATTTACTATTTTGTTTCTTTATTTTTTTTCTATTCTCTACCCTATACTGATATTATAAAGATGTAAAATTAGTTGTTTGTTTGTTTGGGGTAATCTTTGAAGCTACTCTGAACTAAACTGATTTAAAAAAAAACACAAATGGCAATTGGCAACCTACATGCGATTAATTAATTGTATTTAAAAACAAGAACAATATAGGTAGGTATAGGTTACTGTAAACAAACCAATCAAGACGGTTGATGCTCTATACGAGCTGCGGCGGGTTGCCATACGAACGGCACAGTGGCGTATTAATATTATATCAGAGCCTACTCTGTAACCTATATAAATGTGTGTGTTCAGTCTGGCAAAAAAGGTATAGACGACATAGCATAGACGTCATAACATGGATTCCATTTTTCGAAGGTAGCCAGTAGCCAAAAATTTTAAACCTGTATAACTTTAAACAGTTCCTAATTGCCTTTCAAATAAGATAAGTTTCGACAAAATGTGCATGCAATTTCGAATAAGATAAAAAAATATCAGGGATCAGTGTTCTTCTTCTTCTTCCTAACAACTATGGCAATCAATCATCTGCAATGACTATTTTTGCACCTGTCGAGTGTTAGAGAATTATCACAAAGAACAATTTATGAGACACTGGAAAAAATCTGAACCGTGAACACTGATTCCCATGAAATATCATACAAGCCAACTATTGCAGGGTTCGCGTGTTTACAAATCAACTACCGCGGGTCGACCGGGGCGGGCGAGAACTCGATACAATACTTGCTGAAGCGGGTAGGCGATGCGGACGTGAAAGACTGCAAACTGGCTACCGATGTCGCCTTGAAAACTTATCCGTGCTTAAACGACAAGGCTGTGTGCTTGTCCGGGGGCTCCCACGGCGGGTTTCTAGTGACGCACCTCAGCGGGCAATACCCGGATACTTACCGGGTGGTCGTCACCCGCAACCCGGTTATAGATGTCGCTACCATGTACAACTCTACGGATATCGCTGATTGGTAAGTATTTTGGTCATTGGGTCGACATCGTATAGGAAATGTTGTTTGTTAAATTAACATATTTTCTTCTTTAATCATTAGACATTAGAGTCTAATGTATTGTAATCACAGAAAAATGTTTCAAAATTATGTTAAAGAGTAAATAATTATTGAAAATAATTATCATATTAATATAATAATTGAAAATAATTATCATATTCAATAAATAAAACTAACGATTTCGAATAAAAGTGTCATATCAATATTTATATCAACTTCAACGAACTAATATAAATACATAAACTTAATTAATATCAAATCCCTAATAAAAATATTAATTTATAGTTTCACCCGTTAAAAATATCGATATTTTTATTTATCAATTAACGTTTAATGAATAAATAAAATCAGCCGATATTGACATCTTTAATTTCAATCACTGTGTCATGATTTATAGATGAAATATCCGACACTAGTAACCAAAACCGCAGTAGCGTTACAAAGTTGTAATTGTATCTACCGAGGGCCGAACTTACATTGGAATTAATGTAAAAGTAAAGTGTAGGTTTCCATTAGTGGAATTGTATTTAAAATAGCTTCAGTTTTTCCATAGATTACCCCAAAAAACAATCAAAGCCCATTATAATATCAGTATAGTTTGAGATCTATCCAAATAGCCGTATCTCTCTTAGGATTCGCATCTTTACGAATAAACTTTCGCGGCTCAACGGGCCAAGGCGACGCATGCGTGCACTCCCTCATACGTCACGTCGGCGACTACGACGTACAGGACTGCTATCTCGCTCTCACCAATGTGTTAGAGCGAGAAGCGATCAGTGCCTGCGTCCTATTGGGCGGTAGTTACGGTGGTTTGGTCGCGGCTCATTTGGCGGGAAGATATAATATGT
The DNA here is from genome assembly GCA_951449985.1 of Falcaria lacertinaria. Lineage (NCBI taxonomy): Eukaryota > Metazoa > Arthropoda > Insecta > Lepidoptera > Drepanidae > Falcaria > Falcaria lacertinaria. The sequence goes on along the minus strand of OX602119.1, from coordinate 1,546,206 downwards.
TCAAAGCGATGGTGTTAAGGAATCCGTTGATAGATCTGGCTACTAAAGGAAATTACGCAGACAATTCTGATGGGTGAGTGGCATCTTTAACACGCAATTATTAGTCTAATTTTAACACGAATTAAGGACCGATGACAATACAATAATTTTATAACTTTGTCTTATACTGCCAAAGATCGTCAGGATAAATAAATTTTAGGCGTTTTTTTTTTAATTATCGCAATTTTTCGCATATTTTGCGATTTCACAAGGAAATCAAAACCTACTTCCCGTTGACCTAGAATCATGAAATTTGGCAAGTGCGTCTTACAGAAAAAGTTATGGAAAAAATCTGAAAACCTTAAATATGTCGTTTTTTTTAAGTGCGAATTTTCCAAAAAATATTCCTGTTTCGCGCTGTTGAGAGTCACCGACGAATAATGAACTCATTTGAAGTTCGCCTACTTTTAACCTTACCTACAAGTGTGTACGGAACCCTCGGTGCGCGAGTCCGACTCGCACTTGGTCGGTTCTTATCACTTAGGATAAAACGGGGTTTTCACTTTGTAATTATCGAACAAGAGTGAACTAAGCTCTCTGTCACTGACATTTTGGTTCTCATTACAACTTTGTAACGTTAACTCCAAAAAATAATGTATTTTTCAAAAGAATATGTACATTGCGTACAGTAATATTTTGTGGTTACCTCACTAGACAAGCCTGTATCGAGGTAACCTCGATATATTTACATGGTTATACATTATTAAATTAATCCTCAATTACCAGACAATCAGACAAAAGTATAATTTAAAGAGATTGCTACATTTTGTGTAACTATTATGTTGTACAGAATACATTCCAATATAAATAGTATTTATACATAAATTGTTTTGGCGACTTTTTATCTTACTTATTACATTAGTAAAAGGGTTCGTTCTTAAAAAGTATATCATTACTTTATAATCAAGTAATTTGTCTCGTAAAGACGGTCACCGATTCAACTAATAGCTCTAGGATTGCTTCTAGCATCTCAAATTGAGCGATATGCGTAATGTCAACTGCAAAACCAGGACCAGTTAACCATATGTTTAAACACGCTTTGTTTAGCTTGACCTATATGTATGTATGTCATGTATGTATGTCATGTCTATCAATGTAACATAATCATTCAACGAAATTTTCACCTACCAACTGCAAGATGTATGATTGTATTGATCTACTGCAATTATTCGTGTTAAGGACCGATGGCAACTGTACAATAATTCATAGCTGTGTCCAAAAATCCTGACCAGGATGGGTAAATAAATTTTTAGCGCATTTTTAGGGTTCCGTTCCTTAAAAGGAAAAAAGGAACCCTTATAGGATCACTTTGTTGTCCGTCTGTCTGTCTGTCAAGAATTTTTATCTCAAAAACGCGTGGAGTTAACAAATTGAAATTAATATGAAATACGCGGGTCTATGGTCTCTTTCGGCTGTAAAATAATCAAACCTGTAAATCAATATGAAGAAAAGATATGACCGCTTATGTTAAATTTTGCGATTTCCCAACGGAATCAAAACCTATAGGGTACTTCCCGTTGACCTAGAACCATTAAATTTGGCAAGAAGCAGTGTCCTACAGCACAAGTAAAGGGAAAAAATCTGAAAACCGTAAATATGTAGTTTTTTTTATGTGCGAATTTTCAAAAAAAAAACCTGATTCGCACTGTTGAGAGTCACCGACGAATAATGACCTCATGTGAAGTTCGCCTACTTTTTACCTTACCTAGAAGTGTGTACGGAAACCTCGGTGGTTTTTTTAAACTCAGGTGCGCCGTAGAAGCTGGGTTTGAATTCACTGAGAGCGGTCCGGTATCCGAGCAGCATCTGCTAGCGATGCGGCGTTGTTCCCCGCTGGTGCACGCGCACCGCGTGGCGGCCCCCACCGCGCTCCTGCTGGGCCAGGGGGACAAGCGGGTACCACACTACCAGGGCATAGAGTACGCCAGGAGACTCAAGGCCAATGGAGTGCCTACCAGGTCAGTCACTTTTAGTGTCGGCAACGCGAGTGATACCTGTGTTGCAAGTAGGCTATGGTAACCGCTTGCCATCAGGCAGGACGTATGCTTATTTGTCACATTGGTGGTATAAAACAAATACAGTTATACTCCCTAATTGTTATTGTAAGTTTGAAAATCATTATTACACGAAAGTAGTGACAAAACCAACTCGGTAGATTCCATTTTTATTTGTAAATAACTTTTATGTCTAGATGAATTTTGTAAAACATTGCTATATCGTGATCATTACATGAAATAAAGACAGAGCACTGAGTTTCTTGCCGGTTCTTCTCAGGTGGCTTTTTTTTCTGAACCGGTGGTAATTTAGACCTTCATAAGTGCCTTATTGGGGCCTAAACTAAATATTTGATTTTTTGATTCTGCTTTTGAAAGCGCTGGGTTTTGATTCTTCATTGAAGAACCATTAGGATTATAATGAGCTCCCCTAACAGGTGTCATATGTCACTTACCACAGAGTATACATGTATGACGACAACCACTCGCTGTCATCACCACCCGCTGAGATGGACAGCCTTATCAACGGAGCGGACTGGTTCCTGCAACACCTGGACTTGTGATACCGATAATAGATAGGGCAACACCTTTGCGTAATGTCAAAAGACATGAAACGCGCAATTTTTTAAGAGGATAGTTTCATAGTCATTTTTGCGGCCATACGGCCAGTAACAAAAAATACATTTCCCGTCTCAGCGGGAACTGCAGAATAAAAAGTATGTCTATGCTAATATTATAAAGAGGAAAGTGTGTGTATGGTTGTATTGAATAGGCTCCGAAACTACTGGACCGATTTCAAAAATCTTTCGCCCTTAGAAAGCATTAAATTTATTAAGCATTAAAATAATTAAATAAATCTGTCTGGCGCTGGCTGCGACTTAGTTTATTTTGGAAAAAAGACATCACATTTTCACCGGCTTCGTACGGGTAGACGTTTATCAAATATTTTGTCTACCCGTGCGAAGCCGGGGCGGGTAGCTAGTATGTAATAAAATGCGATGTCTTTTTTCCAAAATAAACTAAGTGGCAGCCAGCGCCAGACAGATTTGGTTTTAGATCAAATAATTTCGTCATAATAGAAAATTGGCAAATGAAGGTACAGGGCATACATACATACGTTGCGTTATGTGTAAATAAATAATAATGATTTACGATATTGGGTAATAAAGAACATAACAATTGCAGTTGTACTTATTGGTAAATTTATAAAGTTATGTAAGTTAAGTGAATATTTTGTACCCACTATAACTATTTTGAATATATTGATATAATATAATTTATTGGAGTTTTAATTAGAATACCCTTCCACGTTCCGTTGTTTATGTATGTAAACAGGATAAACAGGATTGTAATTTATATTCTCTATTTAAATATTGCATATGTGTTTCAGCATGAATCATACATAGGACACAGCAATTGAGAGGGTATATGATAGTTCTTATTCTTGAAATAATAATGTTAGACTCTTACCTTCATTTTTAACATAGTTTAATTTTATATCGGTTACAAATAATGCTGATAACTACTATTCCGATGGCATCCCATGCCACAGCAGGACACTTGTCAATAACTGTAACAATTAGACATTAGACAAGCAAGGGTTGCGCCAGGGGGTAAAAACAAAGTGCCAATAACGTGGGTCCATTACACGGACTTCTAATTTTATTGTGCGTGTGACGGGCCATAGTATAATTTAAGAGTCAGTAATGCAATGCAAAACTATAAATTAATTATTTTATTCCAGGACATTGTTAATACAAAAAAATACCACCCCTTCATGTCATTTCATTACATACATAAAGATCTCTAGATACATAAAGATCTCTATCTAGATAATAATTTTTCATAACATCGTACAGCACTAATTAGTATTGAAACCGCTGCATCAACAACTAACGGTAAGTGAGAAGATCCGTACGGAACCTTCTTATTGTAGGAGGACGCTTAATTCATGTCGATTTCATTCTTTTTTTATACAACTAAGGTGGCAAACCGCCTGATGGTAAAGCGGATACCGTAGCCTTTGGTTTGAAGCTTCAGCACCAGAGGTTTTGACGATTTTGTTTGGAACTCCTCATCATGAATAATTTACGAATGCAAAACTCTGGGAATAATTTTGGTCAATAAATGGCTGAATTTGTTTGCTAAAATTATGATTAGAACTGTAATTTAGAATACAAAAAAATAGTCAGTAGTAAATAATAGACCTTTTCAATTATCGATAGATACTGCGTCGCACACGCACTAGGCGACGGTCACCCCTCCGACAGGTGACGCGCCATATGTTAGCTTAGCTCGTTACTCGGACACCCCACAAGTGGAGCAATATGTCCCGTGAACTATCAATTTGTATGAAGTGCTTTTAAAGTGACCACTTGCTCGTTTCAAAGGAATGGATTATAATCATTATAGGTCGGTCAATTTTATGGGGATTTGATTTGCTTATGGTGGGAAAGAGATAAGCGATATACCCATCAGTGGGATGAAAAGAGATGATGTGATAATCTTAAGGAATAATTTTAGAACCGTGCCCACTTTGACCAAATAATCTTTAGACTAGTCATGATCGTCCTCAAAATATGTATATTAAATTAGTTAAGTATTTTTTATTTAGTTATGTAATTTATAATATTTATTTATTCAAGCGCTAGGGATAAAGATCGTCTTTAAATCCCTATGACTTATGATGGCTCATTATGTAAAGCAAATTAGTTATAAGATTTAGGTTTATTCGATGTTTAAAAACAGTCTTACATAAAGATTACATCACCTTTACATATTCTAGTTATTCAATAGTTATCATATGCAAATTTCCCGTAATCTCGTTTCGAATAAATTCTAAGCCAAGTGTACACGTAATCCGTTAATCGTGAAAATGTCAACAACCTAAAACAGATTTATCGTACAAAGGTCATGACTGAGGTCACGAACCCCTTGTTGGGCGCCAAGCGTACGTGATTTCAATTACAATTTGGGGTTTATTAACTGAGTCAATGGCACTTGAATTACAGACATTTAAAAATATTGTTTTCTGTTTATTAATTGACCATTACTGTATTACGGTAAAGGCTGTGCTTGGCACATGTCAGAAATATTTTTTGTATTTTTTCCTTTTGGAGCGTCTGAGCTTCAGCCTAAAGCTCTTCCGCGGGAAAATGCATCCGATATTAAAGAACCCCTCAAGCAGAAATTGAGAGATGACTTTCCTTGGCTGTATGTGCAGGTGGCATGTTCCTGCAGTGTATGTAGTAGGTACGGTACATGTTTCTTAAAAGTTAAAATATTCGTAAAAAAAAAATTATAGCACTAAGGCGGCACACAAGCAACCACCTGATGGTAAGCAGTCACCGTAGCCTATAGCCGCTAGCAATACCAGGGATATCACTAACGAGTTGCCAACCCTTTTGTTAATGAGGAGTCACTGTGCTAGCAGCATTACTTCTCGCCTAGCGTATCCTCGTGGAGCACTGGCAACCTGACTTACCGCAGGCACGACACAAAAGTGTTATTTCACTGCGGTTTTTTGTAGTGGAGGTACAGTCCCCGATGGGGGGCTCCAATATTAATGGGAAAACCCACGGGAGGCGCTAATTAACCCTTACTCTTTAAAAAAATATAAAAAAGATTGTAAGCTTTATGCAAATAAATACATATGCAATGGTGAGCTTAATGCTGTGGTAATTTAGACCTTCATAAGTGCCTTATTAGGGCCTATATTGAATAAGTATTTTTTGATTATTGAGTCTACCGTTGGGTGAAAACCTGAGATCAGCATGGCAGCTGTGTTATTCGCTATAGTCACTGATACATTAGGATCATTAATTATTGAAATATTGTAAGTCTATAAGTAAGTATATTTGACTATGGTCTTGTGAATAGAAGTTGTTGGCTGATATCGGTCGATGACGCAAAGGGGATACGACAAACACGTGACAATGCGTTTACCTAACATAATATATTATTCTAGCAATTTACATACTTATTAAACATTCCCATTGTCATTACTGTAAGACCAGCTTACCTATATACGGACACACTATCATCTACACTAATATTATAAAGAGGAAATATTTGATTGTTTGAATTGAATAGGCTCCGAAACTACTGGACCGATTTGAAAAATTCTTTTACCATTAGAAGCCGAAGTGATCTGATGAACATAGGCTAGGCACCGCGGGAAAATGCTTAATTCCTACGGGAAAACGGGTAATAGTGTACTATATTGATACACGGGCGAAGTCGCGGGGAAAAACATAGTAGTTTATAAGTCACGAAGTTAAGTCGCGAATAAGTAAACTTTTTTTAAAGCGAAAGGTTCCTAACGTTATCCTTATATTTTATTTAAACTATGGGCAGTCTCCAACGAGCAACTTCAAACAAATTCCTACTTTATCTTTCGGTTATAAAAGTGACAATCGTTTGGCAAGGGTGTGGTAATTAGTATTGTAATAACAAGGGATATTCGGGAATGGGGAACGGGTGGTACCAGTCGTGCCTGGTCGCGGTTGGATGGCTATAACGTTTGCTAACGTTATGTGTAGGGATAGGGGATGGAAATGCGGGAAAGACGAGTCTAGTGTAACAGTCTAAGATCCGAACCTACATGGACTTTCACCAATTTTCTTATTATCATGATGTTGCAACATTTATTGAATTTTTAATATAAAATTAAAAAATAAAATTAAAAAAAAAAAAAAATTTCTTAGAGGACATTGGGAAAGCTTAAAGTACCTTCTAGCAAACTATAGATTTTATTCTGAGACACGGAAAGACGTGTTGTGTTTCTGCGGTAAGTAAGGTTGTCAGTGCTCTACGAAGATATGCTGGGCTAGTAGTATTGCTGCTAGCACATTTAGTCCTAATCAACAACATGGTTGGCACCCCGTTAGTGATACCCCTGGTATTGCTAGCGGCTATAGGCTACGGTGACTGCTTACCATCAGGTGGGCCGTATGCTTGTGTGCCACCTTAGTGATATAAAAAAAATGGGCTTAGTAGATGATAAGAATGCTTTGACGATAGTAGAATATAATATCAGGTAAATGTCTTTGCAAATCACATTATTATTTTTAATGCGAAAGGAGTTCTGTGTTGGGCCTTACACTAATTTAACTACATTTTGCAGAAGTCACTGTAAAAGCTTGTCATCTACTCATATAATAAATAAATGATACTGCAGTGTATTTGTAAATACCTCAGAGTAAGTAAGTAAGCTTTTCAGTTTATTTCCGTTTCCGACAGAATTCTGATTTAAGTGATCAAAGCGTGTAGTGCGAGTAACAATTATCGGCTCTTTTTCCCCGATTTAAAGGGTCGAAAAATGTAAAGCTAGTCTTGCCTTGGATCCAAAGCGACTGTAAATCAATAAATTTGCGTTATTTTGCCCATATTCAAAACAAACATTGTCAAAAATCATCCCTTTTCGATTTATGAGCGAAGGTAATTATCCATAACCATAATATTACTATTCAATAAATTAATAGAAATAAGTATTTTTGCATTCGCAAATAGGTAGTATCATGTCGGAAATACCCGCAGCGTATTGAAAGTGACTTCTCTGATAAGACAGCCACCAGGGCCGCACTTACAAATACTACACTTGAAATTAACTGTAAGGATTTATTTTCTTTTTATTGATTGTTCATACAGCTGTTAAAAAAGTTAACTCAGGGCTATAATTTCATCAGAACCAGGCTTTTTTGTGGCTGAAAAGTTGAGGTATTTCCTGGTTCCATTCCAACCCTGGTGTGATAACCGTGACTAATTGTCCGAAGCTATCGGCGATGCGGGCAGTGGGCCGCCCCACGTTGTCTTGCGGAAAAATATCGATCGGCGGCACACACCTGTTCGGGCCACAATGGGGGCAGGTGAGCTCAGTGCGCACACACGCACCGAGTGTCGTGCTCGGCGGGAGTCCACGGAGCATGAGCGAGCCGCGCTGACCGGTCCTACGTCACCACGGACACGATCGATCGCCGTCCGGCATCTTGGACTCTGCACAGCCGCCCTGGACGACGTCTCACTTTTACCAGGTACTTCTACCACAAATTGCCCAAATCATTTGGCATTTCTTGAACAACCCCAATTTATTTCAGAAATCATTTTATGTTTCCTGGAAATTAATCCTATTCATCAATAATAATGACTCGAGTTCTTTGTCGCAATTTCAGGCGAGAAATGTAGTTAGTCACCATGCATATTACATCAGGCCAGTCCCCGGTGTCCGGCGAGATGCTGGACAACTCGATCAACTTCTACGGAGACGCGGGCGAACAGTGCGGGAGTACTTATTTCGCTGTGGACCATACGGTGCCGGAGTCTTCGCACACTGTCGAAATCGAATACGTTTACGAACAGCCGGACAGTTATACAATAACTCAAGATGTTACAGACGACAATAGAAGTGAAACTCAGACTGAGATAGAACCAGACATGTCAAGAAGCAAACGGTCAAAATTGAATCCGGAGAAAATGGCTGTCGAAGAGGAATCGGACTTGACAAATTTGACGTGGTTGCAGAATATAACGAACATAATGTCGGTACCGCAGTTCCCGATCCCGCCCGTGTCTCCCAACCCGCAAGCCAAGCTTCAGCCGCAGAACACGAGGCTGCAGAAGTTCAACCAGACTATTACGAAGTGCCAGGATGATTTCATGGAGAACAAAGAGGCTTACCAAACCGACAGTCAGAAGAAGCCACCTTACTCCTACAGCACGCTCATTTGTATGGCAATGAGGTGTAATAACGACAAGATGACGTTATCCGCAATCTATTCGTGGATTCGGGAGAACTTCAAGTATTACAGGAACGCGGACCCTACTTGGCAGGTGAGTGATATCCGCGGCAACCGTGTCGATTTAATAAACGATAAACACACACTGATAAGATTAGTCGTAATTGGATTTGGTGAACAGATCGCGTTTCTCGAGTGTCTGATAGATACAATGTATTTAATAATTGACAGAGATATGAGCTCGCGAGTCGTGGATTAATTTAACCCTTGACATGTTTATTGAATTACATTCACAAGTTGTTCTATTTCTTGATTGTTCACGTTGATTTCTATAAAATTTTAATTATTAATAACGAAACAATCAATCGAACAAAGAGATGCATCATTTCAGATTAAGCGTACCTCGTTTGTAACTAACAATTACTTCAAAATAATAACTAAAAATTATTTTATTTACAGAATTCTATAAGGCACAATTTATCACTGAACAAAGTATTCGTAAAAGTGGCCCGTTCTAAACATGAGCCGGGGAAAGGTGGATTTTGGAAACTGGATCTTGCACACTTAGAAGGCACCAAACGAATTTCTAGTCGACCTCACAAGAAGAAGAAAACTAATGCGGATACAAAAATAGACTCCAAAGTAACAGAAGAAAGAGTAGCCTTAGCCAATATACCCCAATTGAGTTCGATTAATGACTTGAACGATATTGATGAATCTGTCAGTCTTCATCTGCCAGATTTTAATTTGGGAATTCCAAGTCTACCTGACTTAGATATGGAGCCGAATATAGGAGCGAATGTGATCGTGGAGCCAGTGGCACCGCCCCCGCTGATCCAGGAAGATGATCTTACTGGATTGCTCTTGAACCCGACAGAATGGGACGACCTACAGTTGGACATGCTGGACAATTATCTGGATTCGTGTTTCAAGTAAGGTTTATTTTCATTTTTTTATTTCGGATTGACATATCTTTGGGTTGACGAGAACTACCCACTATATATTTTTTATGATCGTATAATTTTGCGGGGAGATTTTATATCGGAATATTACTCAAGTTTTACTCTTCACAGCCATATTTCGTAAACTCACAAAACGAATGAGTGTAGGCCCTGAAATAATATTAATACTTTCATAGGCATTATCTCCCCTGCCCATGTCGGCTTTTCATTCGGAACTATAAATTAGTTTTTCTTTTTTTTATCTTTCTTCTTCTTTTTAATTATTTTAATGGGTCCATAGTTATTCAGCAAGAATGCAAGTCGGTTATATTATTATTCATATGTTTTAGTTCAAGAAAATAACAATTGATATCATTAGTCTAGTCAGAAGGCTTGAGCGAAAGAAATTTAAGTGTTTTAGATAAGGATATATCATAGGGCCATTCTTGAAAGCCATCGTTTGAAGTATCCATATACCTACTTCTTTAGTTTTTAGTCTTTAGTGTACAAATGTATGTACTTAGGAATACAATTTAAACTGCACATGTTTTGTGTGTTTGTGTGGATTATGATGACTTTATTTCTTCTTTAAAGATCATGATAAGTATTCAATACTTACTTTAAATTTGTCTCAATTATGTAATTATTTTGCTCAAATTAAGCTCAGCTGGTAAAAATATATATCTATGTATAATCTGTATGTAACAGTATTAAAATACTAATTCGCACAATTTGTAAACGTGTAAGCTTAATAACTTAAGTAGCAACTAGGCTATAGACTAGCAGAGACAATGTAATAGATTTCCTATAATGTCGGGTACACTTCACGTATCTATCACATAAAGGATAACTTAATTTAGTGCAGCGCCGGTCCTAGGATAGATATTGGTGCCAATTCTGTTGTTCAAAATGACTAAACTTAACTAATTTGACAGGTCTAAAAATATTGCCATCCTCATTTAACCCCACAGGTGAGAAAGGGATAGCAAGACTTTTAGACCTGTCAAATTAGTTAAGTATAGTAATTTTGAACAACAGAATTGGCACCAATAAATAATCTATTACATATAGGAACCCTGGGGTCTAGGGTAGAGCAGTCGCGTTCCGTAGTTGCGCAGTTCCGTACCCGAAGGGTAACCTGATCCCTATTACTAAGACTTCGCTGCCCGTCCGTCTGTTCGCCTGTCTGTTTATCAGCGGACTGTATCTCATGATCCGTAACAGATGACAGTTGAAATTTTCACAGAATGGGTATTTCTGTTGCCGCTTTAACAGCAAATAATAAAAATAATTAACAAATAAGGGGGCTCGTTGTAAGATTTTTCGACTACATATACGAAAACGTAACTCGCGAAATGTCAAAATTGTCTTACTCATTTTTAGTTTTCACCGCCTTTTCACCGCCGCAGCGCTGTTCATTTTTCAATACACAAATTTTCGAAGGCGATACAAAAACGTTGACGCGAATTATTCATGCCCGCGCACTGATCATGGACTAGGGCCGACGCTGATTTAGTGATATGTATCAGAGATCTACTAGAAGTAAAGAAAGTTGAACGACATATTTACCGCTCAGTATTATCGCGTACAAAGTGTTATACAACGATAGTGTTAATGTGTGGAAATATTATATATATACATAAATATAATATATTTATAAAATGTTAAATAACATAACGCATTATCAAATTTCCGTCCAGTATTAATGTTTGCTCACTACGGTACGTACACAAGTGCCTATAGGACTGTATGTGCACTGACCAAAGCAGTATTTTAATCCTTCTTAGCGTGCGGAAATATCCAGGCTCTGAGTCCGTTATTTTATAAAAAAAACTACAACCTACGATATCCTACGATTGCCATTCCAAATATTCTTTAGCAAATCGAATTAGAAGAAGAACCTACCAACCAAATTATTCATTACGGTGTCATAATGACACGATAAGAAACAAATTAAATGAAGCTAATGGAATTTACCTACTATTAAAATTAGAGGCGCCTGGGGTCTGAACCTTCATCTTACAGAAGGTCGATCGTAGCCATATAACAATAGTTAATTTGATGTAGTGTTGTTTTTCTGCAGTGGGTAAGGTTTCCAGAGCTCCTTTGCTAGCACAACGAATCTCCATAACAATAAGCTTGGCAGCACTAATATTAACCCTGAAATGTCCAGGGTCTAACTAAACTAAAGGATATGAGGCGTGCTTACCATCAGATGGGCCTTACGCTTGCTTACAATTTCGTTGTACAAGTCTCACTCATACATGGATTTCATGTTTTTTTTATAGATACCACGTGATTTATGAGTGAGCTGGCGTTTTGTGCCTCTAATTTGCCTTGGTCAGCGCATATAACCTTTGTCGTAAAGAATATTTTGTGAAATTAAAATATGTATTAGCTTTTGTATTTTTCGTGTCATTTGAAGGACGCATATTTATATAATATTCTATACGCACATATTTATTTACAAATAGGTATTTATAATGAAATTGGCGCATTGAATAAAAAATGTATTTACATAATGTGAAATTGTAGAGTTAGTTGAATCTTCCGTCCTTATATTGTGTCTTATAATGGTCATACTGCATTTGGCAGGTTAATAGGTTGGCGATTGACATTGTTGAGTCGAGTTTACGATTGGTACTGTTGTTGGCGAAACGCACTTGAAATAACACCAGATAATAATGCATTAAATAAATATATTACCTAGGTTTCTTAAAATATTTTGCGGGCAAGATGGCTTTGACCTACGATCTTTTTAGTCTATGAGGAATTCTTAATAAACCGGGATGAAGGCACAATGTTGCCAAAAAAACCCAAAGAATAAAATATTTAAAATAGCTTGCCAACCTTTTGATATTGTTGATAAGGGAAAATCTTTAAAATCTACCCGTCTGCTTAATGGGAGCAGACAGGGTATCTATTTTTTTTACTAATACCCCCCTGGTGGCCATCCTCCGTGCATATAGGAGGGCTCCGGGATCTCCAGTGGAACGCACAGGTGCCCTCCTGCACTCTACCTGAGCACGTCCCGGGGGCAGCCATGGCGCCGCCCCTGGACCCTCGCGTGCTCTTGACAGCACATGCCATCCCTATTCTGACTGAATTTTGAAGGTTGAAGCAACAGCCTGATGGGCCTAGGTTCAAATCCCAAATTAAGTACAGTGATTAATCACACCATGGTCCATGAGCAATAAAAGAGAGGTAGGGCGAATTGGGAACTTTCGTGGGTTTTCCCATTAATATTGGAGCCGCCCGACTGGGGACTGTACCTTCATCTTACAGGAGACCGCAGAGAAATAACACTAATTTGATGTAGTGTAGTGTATCTGCGCCGGGGTATAAAAAAAATAGGCTCTACTCGGTTGCTAACTGTCATAGTTAATATAGTTTTATTAACATTGTAACTTTTTATTTCAAGTGCAGTTTCGCCTAAATAGTCTTTAACTTAATGTTGTAGATATCTATATCTCACTGGTTTAATGTTTGTAATAGTATTGTAAGCTCGATTTGAAACTGTATGGCCCCAAAATTAACGTGTTATATATTTTAAGGAATATCTATTCTTGTATTGAATGTGGGATTTTCAATTCTAGATTCTAACTATTGCCTAAAGAGGAAAATAAACTAGTCATTTTAGTGTTTGTAATAATTATAATATTTAGGAATGAGTAGTGTTGGTGTAAATAGTCTACCATTTTGTGAATTTCCGTGATTGTACTTTACTTACCTAAGTTCCTTTCAATAATTTAAACCTTAAAAGCACAAGTCTCCGTTCACCACATCGAGAAGTCGCGATGTTATATTTATATACGCAGGTAGGTACCTTTTTATTTGTGACGTATTATATGGAGGTAAAAAAAAACTGCATTTGAAATGATTATTTGAAATAAATGGTTGTTTTGAAATTGAAGCTCAAATGGTTAATTCAGCAATATTTAATGTTTAGAAGTGTCCTTATTATTGTCAATAAACGTGTTGAACAATATAGACTAGTTTCATTTACACCAAGTAGGTTTTAACTGCGGGGGCGTGCGGTGAGAGCGCCGGGTTTAAGTATAAAAAAAAACAGTTTTTTTTTTTTTATTTATTAATAATAAGTCTAATTTGATTGATTTCCAGGACAGATTGCAATCCGTTCGTCATGGCAAACAGTCGTTTATAAATATAGGTAATATAAATTGAACTCAGATTTCTGTGATACTAGTATTTTACAAGTGAGTCGTGAACCTGGCGCTATCGCCATTCGCCCTCACATTATTATCAACTTATTGAATAGGTACTCTTAAGGTAAGGGACTTTTATGATACATTTAATACTATATTAAAATAGACCTAACTCAGCTTTCATGAAAACATACATCAAAAATATATTCAAATAAATAATCATTCTTATAACAAACATCAATGTTTCTAGCTACAATATTTAAATTTCTACTGATATTAGTTTCAAAGAAAATACTGGCCATCACAGCTACTGCTGCATTAATATTTCCGCTTGGTAATGTTGGCAGCACTGACGCATCAGCAACATACAAATTCTGCATTCCTATTACTTTGAAAGAAGTATCTATTACAGCATTTTTTGTGTGTGGCAATCCCATAGAACATGTTCCCACAGGATGGTAGCTGGTTATAGTTAACTGTTTTATATAACATTCCAAATATAAATCCGTGAAAAAACCAAATCTTTCACAATTCGGGAAAGGGATCGCATTTAAATAAGCTCCGATGGATTTCATTGCTTTAGTTGAAATTAAATTGTTAACAAATTTAAGTCCACTTATTAAAGTTTCTCGGTCTTCTTTTTCAGATAAGAATTTCGGGTCAATTATAGATGGTTCTTTATAGTCTGTACTGTTAATATAAACAGTTCCTCTGCTTTTAGGATGTAAAACTACGGGTAAAATTGTTGCTGCATGTTGATTAAAAATATTAGCAAAATAATTTTCCCATACATCATCTTTGATACCAAGTATTTTTCTTAAAAAGCTTCCTCTATCTGAAGAAATACCAACTGGCAATACCATGAATTGAATGTCAGGTACAGTATAATTTGAGGTTAGAAACCCTACCACCTCACAACCTGGTGTAGTCCAAGGGCCAACACCTTTAAAGAAGTACTGAGCAATATTATAAGGATTTAACATTGAACTAGCGTCTAAAGAAATTGATTGATTGAACAAAACCAAGTCCAATCCAGTAGCAACATGTTCTTGTAAATTTCTACCAACTGGTAGATTTTTCACTATTGGTATATTTAGAGATTTAAGAAGCTTCTCCGGCCCAATGCCTGAGAGTTGCAGTATCTTAGGGCTATTATAAGTGCCGGCAGATAAAATTATACCTTTATTGGCTTTTATCGTTCTTCTACTACCACTACTTGAAAATAAAATACCAGTGGCAGTATTGCCAGTGAAAATTACTTTTTCTACCCAAGCATTGGTTAAAACATGTTTAAAACTATCTAGATTGTCTGACGTGGACCATCTTTGGCCATCTTTCTGACTGACTAGACTTTTTCTGAAACTACTTTTTGATTCGAAACCTAAAATGTTATATCCTAATTCCTTAGCAGCCTCTAATATGGCATTGGCTAGTTGACTTTCATATCTTAACTCGTCTAAATACAGAATATTATTTTCAACATGATCAAATTGCCTTTGGATGTAGTCTTCAGTATGTTTCCCTTGAAACCAGTCAACATAGTGTGATATGTTACCTCTTACGTGGATCATATTGTTCAGTTTTGATGAGCCTCCAACTATTTTGCCTTGTGGGAGCTTGCATTTCTAAAAATAAATAATAAAATTAAATGAAACTATTTCTTAAGCTATTTCATTTTATCTTGGTTTGGATTAAGCAATAATAGATCTAAGTTCTAACTAGTTTTTGCATGCAATTATAAGAGTTTGAAAATTTGTTATTTAAAAATAATAAATATTTTATTCTTCTTAACATCCTTGTAAATAATTATCAAAATTCCAATGGGAGACTGATTGGCACACAAACATTCATCTGGTTCACCCTTTTAATTGACAACATTTCCATAGAGGAATATTATTTCTTGTAAAATAGTATGTGTAAAATAAAACATGTAAATAAACAGCTAAATAAATTAAGATCTGCATGCTTAGCTGTGTTTACTATCTGAAAATGGGCATAAAACTTATACCTTAAGTCACATGTGTCCTTACGTTTTTTTTTTTTATGTCACATGGTCAAGTTTTGATTCCCATATATTTCTTTAATTTTCTATAGCGTTAACAATTATAGATAGTAAACATGGATACAGGTACTGTTCTTATGTAATTAATAGGACAGGATGTATTGTGCATTACGTAGGAAAGTTCCCTTACCCTCTGCTCCATGGCAAGACATGCACCATTCTGAGGAACAGTCTCATATTGCCAGTCAAACACAGACCTCTGCATGAACGGCCCCAACACAGGAATATCAAGTAAGGCATTACTTCTACTGCCAGCTTCCAGTACTATGAAGGTATAGTTTGTTTCAGATGCCAATCTGTGAGCGATTACAGAGCCTGCTGTACCAGATCCAACTGAAGAAACAAATTCATTCTTGATATCAAGCAAGCAAAATTCATATAGACGAGACCGCTGGTCTAGTGGTTAGTACACCTGACTGCTACGCTAGAGGTCGCAGGTTCGATTCCCGCCGGGGCAAACATCTATGTGACAAATATGTTTGCCTTGCGTCTGGGTGTTCAATATATATTTCAAGTATGTATTTACAAAAAAAAATGTATTTATGTATTATATCAGCTACTGGTTCCCGTAGTACAAGCTTTGCTTAGTTTGGGGCCAGATGGCGCTGTGTGATAATGTCCAAACATTTTTTTTATTTTTTTTAATGTAGATGATGAGATCAGCAAGTTGTTTGCCTGATGGTAAGCATTACGCCCATTGAAGAATGAGATGCAGTAGCTTTATTATGTACTCGGGAAATTTCATCGTATAAAGATAGGTTAATATTACACGAGTCCTAATTAATTCGAAGACTTTCTAGAATTTAGTCAAATATTAATTTTAAATATTTTCCTCGACTCGTGTAAATAATAGTGAACTTACCGATAATATAATCATATTCGGGCTGAATTTCAACTTGATACACAGACGATATGATATCCCCATAGTAAACAAGATAAGTAAAGAGCGAAAATAAATTAACGCATACAGTAAATATAAAGAATTGAAAGCAGTGCAGCAACCACATTATCTGCATGTAACAGAAACTGCATGGTGTGATTTAAATTAAGTTTGTATAAAATTAATTTTATCTTATCACACTTTAAGGTTATGTTTACATTTTTGACAATAACATTTAGACTTTTTCAAACAGGCGATTGTACGATAAGCATAGGAAATAAAACATTCAGCCCTTGTAGTCAGGATATGCAGATTATACATTAACAATAACATTGATTCAGATTTCTGTAAATTGGTACATTAATATTAGGTCCTTACATATGAAATTGGCGTTTTGTATGGGAGGAACAAAAAGTCGAATATTTTTTAATATAATATATTTAATTAATCAAAGTATGAACCATTATTTTCTATGCACTTTTGCCATCTCATAGGTAGTTCATTGATCCCTTTACTAAAAAAACCAGTCGGACGGGAATCAATAAAATCTTTGAAGGCGATTTGGACTGCCCCATCGGAGTTGAATTTTTTCCCTTGCAAGAAGTTATCCAAATTTCGAAAAAAATGGTAATCTGTTGGAGCAAGGTCCGGGGAGTACGGAGGATGTCTTAGACTTTCCAATTGAAGCTCTTCTAATTTAGTAGCCGTCTGTAGCGCAGTGTGTGGTCTAGCGTTGTCGTGAAGCAGCAGTGGCGTGGAGCGATTGACCAGCCTAGGTTGTTTAGCCGCTAGCTTTTCCATCATGGTTTGCAATTCCTGACAATAGACATCAGCCGTAATAGTCTGGCCAGATTTGAAAAAACTGTAATGAACAATACCGGCACTAGTCCACCAAACGCTTACAAGTAACTTTTTTGGGGTTAATTTTCGCTTGGGGCAGGATTTGGCTGGCTGGCCAGGATCTAACCATTGCGCTGAGCGCTTCCGATTATCGTAAAGAACCCATTTTTCATCACAGGTAATGATTCGGTTTAAAATACCTTCATTATTGTGCCGGTTTAGTAATGTAACGCAGCAGTCGACGCGCGTTTGCCGGTTTGTTTCAGTCAATTCGTGAGGTACCCACCTTTCAAGCTTTTTAATCTTCCCAATTTGCTTCAAGTGAATTAAAACAGTTTTATCACTAACATTGCAGCCTGCAGCTAACTCGGACGTGGTTTGCGATGGATCCGCTTCCACAATAGCCTTCAACTCTTCATTATCAACTTGAGTCTCAGGCCGTCCACGGGGCTTGTTCTGCAGGTCGAAATTTCCAGAACGAAAACGTTGGAACCGAAAACGAACTGTGTTTTCTTTTGCAACACGACCGCCATACACATCATTCACCCTTCGAGTTGTTTCCGCAGCACTAGTGCCACGGCGGAACTCGTACTCGTAAATAATGCGATATTTAAGGTTTTCCATTTTGTAAAATGAGTGACGCAAACAGAAAAAAACAGAAGAAAAAAAACAAATGAATGACGATCATCGAAGCACAAATACATGAGTCTATAGCTGTACAAATTTGAATTTGGAATTCCTTACCAAAGAGGAGAAATTCGTGATTAAAGTGGCCAGTACGAAAAACGCCAATTTCATATGTAAGGACCTAATATTTATAGGAGCATTGCAGGAATTATTTCCTGGTAAATCGTTTTTTTTTTTTAAAGTCTAATAGCAATGTACGGCCGCCAAAATGTACGGTTATGTACTCTGTGAAGCTAATCCAGATGAGACTAGAGAACTCGCGTCATAAGTTCAAAACAATATTTTAATTAAATTTACTATTGAAAAAAATTCTTAAATACTGTTGTAATATTAAGTACATTAACATGTTCTAGTGATCATTTGTTAAAATGATCACTGTAAACACCGATCTAAATCAATGACTAAAAGAATTAAACATCAGACTGTAAAAAAACAATATATTAGGGTTTTTGCAATTCATAGCAAATAGGTACACTTAGAACTAAATGTGCAATATCTGAGGTTCCAACTTCAGTTTGTCTATGGTTTCCTGTGGCATGCAGTATGTTGGATTGACAGCTTTTATACTGGTGTTGCCAAGTAGTGAAAGTCCCGCTAGGCCAAACAGTGTGTGGAATGGGTCAGGGATGTCGCCAGGACGGTCACTGAAGCCGCCCGTCTCGGCGTCTTGACATGCTAAAATAAATTGTTCTAGACTTTTCTTATCTACCCAGTGTATCCTGTTCAACATAGACAGTGAAGACATTACCCACCTGCAACAAAGATTTTTAGTATATTTTTTATTCAACGGATTTATGTTCTTAAGAATGTGCCATTGGAATTTTAACCTTCTTATAACTAACATAAACCATCATAAACATAACAATTCTAACAAATATCATACATGTGAACTAATATCTTTCCTCTCGCTCTCCTAGTGGTGATTTCGTGAAAAGGGACGGAAATGCATTACAGGAAGCTGGGGAACAGTGTTGCCAATTTAGCGAATTTGTCGCTTAAGGTGAAGACTTTGTTCACGGCTAAAATAGTAAAAGTTGAGTTGAGTAACCTTAAAAAAAATGTCTGGGGTACAGAAAATGACATGCACCTTTCTAAAATCAAGTTGTAATTATCAAATTTTTACCATGAGTAACACAAATCAGGCAGTTTCTCAGGTCTTCCATTGAGCCCGCCACTGGGCAGCTGCCTCTCGCACAACCACCACGCGAGCTCGTCTGCGTGTAGGGTGTCCATGCGTTTGCAAATAGACAGGGTGCCCACACAACAGTAGATTAGACCTGTGGGTATCAAACTGGATTATTGTCAAATGTACCTACTCAGATAATTTTTAAATGTACAACCCTTAGTGTTCGTCCCATTTTTTTTTATACCACTAAGGTGGCACACAAGCATACGGCCCACCTGATGGTAAGCAGTCACCTTAGTCTATAGCCGCTAGCAATACCAGGGGTATCACTACTGTGTGTCAACCATGTTGCTGATGAGGACTCACTGTGCTAGCAGCAATACTACTAGCCCAGCGTATCCTCGTGGAGCACTGGCAACCTTACTTACCGCAGAAACACAACACTACATCAAGTAGTGTTATTTCACTGCGGTCTTCTATAAGGCGGAGGTACAGTCGGGCGGCTCCAATTTAAATGGGATAACCCACGGGAAATCCCAAATCGCCCTACCTCTCTTAAAATAATAATGTTTGGTCATTATTACACTACGCCCTCTGGCCCCAAACTAAGCAAACCTTGTACTATAGGAACCAGTAGCTGATATAATACTTATTTGTTTGTAAATACATACATTCCAAACACCCAGACGCGTAGATTGAACTTTTCGAACGACAAAGTGACAAAGTTTTTAAACATGTAGTGCGTAGACAAGGCGTAGTTTTGTTGTATTTGATGTAGGTGAGTGCGAGTAATGGTGTATATGTATACTGCAAGGCGTATCTAGAACATGCGTCACTTTTTGGTTCACAAAGTTCCATCTACCTTTTTTATTTGATCTGAAGTCCCAAATAAATAAAAAAACAAAACCATACCAGCATGACTTTCTGAGCCCGGTTTGGAACCGAATCCACCATCAAAGTTCATGCAGCTGAGCACGAAATCAACTGCTTTGTCCACATTGATGGCATCCAATCTTTGCAACAAGGAGAGACACATGACTGCACAGAATGAGAATCTAGTGTCTACTTCACCCCATTTGTCACCTGTGGAACATTGTTGGCAATTTAATTATCTGTAATTTAAATGCGTACCGTATATGATTGGAGCACGAGTAGGCGCAACCGCTAATGTTTGACAACAATAAAAAAGCTGTAACCTATTTTTTTTATTAGTAATTAAAATTTAATATGCCACTCAGAACATACTTTTCAGTTTAATAGGATAATACTTTAAATAGGGGAAAATTAAATTACTTTTAATAACAAACATGTAATTATACAATGATTAGCACACTATGGTAAAATCATGCGGGTTTTTATTTTCAACATGCCCTAAACACTCATTTTCAGTTTTTTTTTTGCAAAGTGTGTATGAGGTACACCCATGTACCCAGTTAAATGAATGCAAATTTATTCTGGCATTTATTTTATCACAGTTACAATAGTAACTGATAGATTTAGAATTAGGTCTCAGCTGACATATAATTTAAAAAGTTTCTAAATCATGTTTAAGCTAACCATAGAAGCTACCATCATCCTGTTGCATGGAGACCACAAATCTGACCACTCCCTCCACATCTATTGCATCCAGCCTGTCATACATTGCTAAAACCTGTAAGGACAAAAATAAAATCAATTCATCTTCAAATGTTACCAGCCAGCCACCCTATAACCTGTATTGTCATATTGGGATCCCACTAATATTTTAAATGCAGAACATTGTTGGTTGATTGTTGGCTACATAGGTTTTATACATTAGGTGGTCCATATGCTAGTGTGCCACCTAAGTGGTATAAAAAGAAGTATAACTTTTACCACAAACCTGTACAGCACTCAATGTGTAGAGCATGTGAGGGTCATGCCCTACACTGGCCGATATGCCCCCGCTCTCAGTGTCCTGGCATGATGTAATGAACTCTATTATGTCTTCTTTAGGCATCCTAAAACAAAAACATTATGATATACAATATATTGAGTTCTTTAACATGGGTGTGAAGAGATATTAGAAGGGTCGGCAACACGCAACTGATACTCCTGACATTGCAAGCATCCATATGCTATGGTGACCATTTACCATCAGGTGGGCTGTATGCTTGTTTGTCAACCAAATGGTCATAAACATGTTTTCAATGGAAACATAGCATACCATAAATATGGACCATACCACAATGTATTTTATATTCTTGGGACTTCTCTCAACCCTTACAATAAAGGGTGTTAAAGTGAGGAACCTTACATTTATATGAAAATAGATATGGGAATGTAAAAATGAAAATAATATTTTATTTTCTCAACAAAAGTAAATTGAATATACAGTTATTTAAAGTTTTATTGCAACACTTTATGTACATATATATCATCAGGCCAAGTCAGTATGTATGCAGAGAGTATCTATTGCATTCTGCCTTCTTTAATATTAATCAATTTCTTCATAAATGCCCGCTGGTTCCGAATATGTTGTCTTATAGATTATAGAATTTTAGAAAAAGATTAGGTTAGGGTTGTAGGCAACTGACGAAAGCCTGTCAACGCCGAATAACTATTATATTATAAATGGAAATATACAATAGAAGACGGACACCTCTTCGAAAGTGAAGTGAATAAGATTTTATGACGAGAGTTTTATGAATTCTATGTTTATACACACTTTACCCACCTTGAGGATTGGTCCATTAGCTCCATGGCAGCTAAACTCCAATAAATCCCCGACATGCGAAGATATTCAGTCATGCAGTATTCGTAGTCATTTTTGTTCAGTCCGTAGCTCGCTAGATAATCGGAATGTTTTTGTAATAGCAGCGTTTTTGGTCTATCATCTTTGAGGACAACGTCTTTTGTCGTGAAAGACATTTTTGGTATATTTTTAAAACTAAATTAATTTATTAGAGAATACTTTTGATATAAATCTGAAGTATTCTATGTTTTGTGATGATTAGAAATTTCATCGTCATTCAATGGTATTTTGTCACCAAATTGTGTGAAGTTGACATTTGACAGCCAATTACAACGAAGCTAAACGTCAAAGAAAAACGTTTCGTCTCGTCAGTTGTTCGTTTGCGTTGTGTTTGCACGTAAACGTATTATATTATTTATTTATAAAAAAAGTTTGCCACCGTTCTTATTATATTATGGGACCTAACCTGATCAATAATTTTTATTATCAATGGTTTTGAAATCAACTCAACAATTTTAAATAAATTACCTATATAGATGCATTTTATGCATCTAAAACGTTATTTGAATCTACCGGAAACTTTAGTGTAGATTCCATCGCAAGAAGGAAAACATTAAACAATCAATCAAATATAGGTACTTTATTGTACAATACAATAAAATAATAACAAAACAAAACAAAACATGATTGTATTGATTTCCTAAATTCAATAACCTTATTTGAGGAAAGAAGCAGGCACCTATATCCAGAGAATTTGGTGGAAATAGGTGCCGTTTTCGGGCCCTACCCGCACTGGACCTTAGGCATAGCAATTTAATACAATTTATTTGGAGGTTCCGGATAGGTACACATAGAAATCTTATCATCATCATCATCATCATGGGCCTATAGACGTCCACTGCTGAATAAAGGCCTCCCCCATAGATTTCCACAATGACCAATTCAATGTGGCCCGCATCCAACGCTTGCCAGCGACCTTTAACAGGTCATCGGTCCATCTAGAGAACTTATCATAAGTATATAACCAAATAATCGTATCTTAGAAAACCTAAGAATCATTTTATAGTTTACTAGCTACCCGCCCAGGCTTCGCACGGGTAGTCATTTATCAAATATTTTAATGTCTACCCGCGCGAAGCCGGGCTGGGCAGCTAGTATAATATAATGCCTATATTACTGAATGATAATGTAGCTTTCCTACGGTGAAATATTTTTTGGAATCGGTCCAGTAGTTTCGAAGCCTATTCAATACAAACGTACACACAAAAATACAAATCTTTCCTCTTTATAAGATTAGTATATTATTATAAGATCCATAGACCACGGCTTACAATAAAAAATCTTTGTTCCGCGACTTTTGAATCTCCTCCAATTCCATTAATTATACAAAACAACAAACTGGCGATTAAAAAAAACTATACCTACATGTAAAAGCCACAAAGACATTTGAGGTTGACTTTGAATTCAGTAGAATAAAATTTATCGAAATAACAAACTTTGCTGAATGTCTAATTTATTTCCGTTCTCCTTCCAATTAATTATAAAGTAATATTGATCGAATGTTTAATCCTATAACGCCGTAATGGCTTAAAACTTGAT
Source organism: Falcaria lacertinaria (assembly GCA_951449985.1). Taxonomy (NCBI): domain Eukaryota; kingdom Metazoa; phylum Arthropoda; class Insecta; order Lepidoptera; family Drepanidae; genus Falcaria; species Falcaria lacertinaria. The sequence goes on along the minus strand of OX602119.1, from coordinate 1,522,425 downwards.
ACACAACTTAAACGAAGAAATAAACTTCCTTTATTGACATCGAAATATAATTTCTAGGAAATTGTACCAATGGTCTGAAGGTACTTACATACTTTGTATCACCTTTTTACATATAATATCATTGCTTTGTATAGTACAGACAGATTACATTGATTTGAACAATGCTGATACAAAAGTAATCATCTGACAAGGAATCTAATCTGTATATTATAAACAATTAAAAAATATGTAGCGATTAATCTCATTATTGGAAATTATTTCATTATTAGTGACTGTAGAGTGTAGGAAAACAAAAGAAAATATGACATAAGATTTTGAATATACACAATACGTCGGAACTTAAATTTGACTGTAAATCAATTAGCTAAGGTTTTGGCACATTACATAAAATCAATTATGTTTTTAAACCATCAACTAAAACAGTATTGAGGTTTTAATGTTATGTTAATAATATGTACTGTACAGCTCATTTAAATGTAGGTACTTGGTAACGTAGGTAACTCATACAGTACGTAAACTGTACAGTTGTGTTGTATACTCTGTAGTTGTGTTGTATATTCTGAAGTTGGTTCGTATACTATGCTTCTTCTATACTAACATTATAAAGAGCTAAGATTTGTATTTTGTTTGGTCTGAATAAATTCGAAACTACAGAACCGATTTAATCACTTCATTCACCGGTAGAATGCTCTATTATCAATGAGTAGGCTATTATTATGTATCGACGCAGCCGAAGTCGGGGGGAAAAAAAACAAGTGTTTAATAAAACAACATGCCTACCTAATTAGCACCGAATTAACACATAATTGAATTGACGTAATTAGCTTCCTTCAATCATTTTTTATTTTTTTAGTTCAAGTTAATTTGATCCCTAGTGCATTGCAGACCACTGTTTAGTGGAGTGAAAATAAGTAAACATTCAAGATGGGCTTTTTAGAAGAACAAGATTTTTCCAACCTGCCTACTATCCCGGAATTTTATAAGGGAAAAACTATTTTTATAACCGGAGGATCAGGTTTTTAAGAAACATTATTTTGAACTTTCTTCTTCTACGCTAATATTATAAAGAGATTTTTTTTATTATTGTTTGTAATAGAATTAATTAACTCAAAAACTACTGGACCGTTTGGAAAATATCAAAAATGGTTGTTTATGCATTGCAGAAACATAGGTTTGGATTAAGTTAATAAAATTTTGAACAGCTAAAGGACCTTGCGGTAAAGTAATTGTCATTGCGCGCACCGAAGAGGTACGCAGAGATCCAGCAGAAGTATTAAAAATTGGCATCGTGGCAAATGGCGAGCCAGTCGCCGCAGTATATTAAGTTACAAAAAAAACTGTCAATCATCTGGAACTAATTTGCAAAGAAACACTTTATAGTATTGATTTCCGTCACCGTACCATCGCCTAGAGCTAGCGTGGCGTTTGTATTCTCTTCGGCCTAGAGTCGACGCGTATCTGCAATTCGTTCATGTGTTTTTGCAGGTTTTATGGGAAAGGTTCTCGTAGAGAAGCTATTGTACTCGTGTTCTGATTTGGATCGGATATATTTACTGATGAGGGATAAGAAGGGTGTGAAGGCTGAAGACAGGCTTGATAAACTGTATTCTATTCCTGTAAGTATCAATACATACACATACAATTGATTACGAGTTTTCGTAAATTAAACCTTAAACCTATTTAGGTTTAAGGTTTAATTTACGATTGTAGTTCAAGAAAAAAAGTTAGATGGATCTTTGCTAACAACGAAATGATGGCGGTTTTTAAAAAACTGAAGTGCGTAGGCAATGCGTAGTTTTAAAAGGCGTCACTTCATTTTCGCAAAGTTTCATCTACCTTTTTTATTTGATGAGCTAAATGGATATAAATGTGGTTTATGGAATAATCAATTACCTGCAACAGATAAAGACGAAGGCTAACGTTACGTCGTACCAAGAGGTCAAAGCGATGGCTAACGATAGAACGGCTTGGCGATTGCTCCACAGACAAGAGCCTAGCTCTTAAATATATGATGATGAGGGAATAATCCTGAAAAAATACGATTTTGGTTGGTCGTTGCATCTTGACAAGATTTTATTCAACAGCAAGCCAATTGACTTGGATCAATAAAACTTAAATCCGTGCGTAGCTTAAACCCAAACGTTTCATTGCAGTGTTTTGATCGACTTCGTGAGGATAAGCCAACAATTTTCCGGGAGAAAGTGTTTATGGTTAACGGAGATGTTACGCAAATTGGATTAGGTAAGCAGTTAGCAACAATTATATAACAATTAACAAACTAGTAAGTAAAACATTTACTCACATAATATTTAAAATCACTGTTTTATTTGTATAGCTTTCACAACTTCCAGCTTTCGTCTAAGGAAGAACAAAAATATATAAAGACAAAATTAATGTCACGAATGATCTCAACATTGTTTAAAACAAAGTCGCACCCGCCAGTCGTAGAACGCAACGATGGTTGTATTGCGTCTGGGCCGGTAGCAGGACCATTGTCGATAACGTATTCAAAAACTTAACTCGCTAAATCTAATGTTTAGTTCCACTTTTCACCGCCGCAGCGCTGTTCATTTTCCAATACAAAAATACGTTGTCGACAATGTTCCTGCTACCGGCACAGATCACATCAACAACTATTTTATATTTATCATTACAGGGTTGTCAGTTGAAGACAGGGCCCTACTCGTGAACCGTGTTAATATAATCTTCCACGGGGCGGCCAGTGTGAGGTGGGTAGACATAACGTTACTATGATTCCCGCTTTGGGCATGACAGTCCCGTTTCAGACTGGCTGTCATAGTCAGGAGGACTTTATTTATTATATCAGACAGTTGAAGCGACGGGAGGCCTTTGTTTTATTATACCAGACAGTCAGAAGCGATGAAAGGACTTTGTTATATTATATCTGATAGTTAGAATCGACGGTAGGTCTTTGTTTTATTATACCAGACAGTCCGAAGCGACGGGAGGACTTTGTTATATTATACCAGACAGTCAGAAGCGATGAAAGGACTTTGTTATATAATATCTGATAGTTAGAATCGACAGGAGGCCTTTGTTTTATTATATCAGACAGTCAGAAGCGACGGGAGGCCTTTATTTTATCATATGTATGTAGTGATGTGTCTTTTAAAACCCAATAAATAATGAACATAAGTTGAACTTTCAACGATTTTGACCCACCCAACTCACAATGTATTTCATGTAACCTATTTGATAAATTGGTATTCTAATTAACGATTGTTCTATAAATAGTTGTGAAAGTGACGTTGCTGCTAATTCAGTTACTACTACGAAATTATTAAACAAAACTAATTTGCCAGGACTTAAATTATTGCCATCCCTATTTAATCCCAGGTTGTCTGGAAGAGATCACATCTTGTGATAAGGTCGCCAAATAAGATGTTACATGCAGTGATTGCCTTCAAATGCAACCCTTTCACATAGACTTAGCTACACACATCACTACATAATTATATAACAAAGTCCCCCAGCCACGTCTATGTCTACATCTCCACTTCTACACTATCTACATCTACACTCATATTATAAAGAGGAAAGATTTGTATCATTGTATTTTTGTGGGTTTGTATTGAATAGGCTCCGAAACTACTGGACCGATTTAAAAAAATTCTTTCACCGTTAGAAAGCTAAATTATCACTGAGTAACATAGGCTAAATATTAAACTAGCTTACCGCCCCGGCTTTGCACGGGTAGACACAATATTTGATAAATATCTACCCGTGCGAAGCCAGGGCGGGCCGGTAGTCGTCTATATAAACGCGATTAGCTCAAAAAGTACAGAACGAATGTTCATAAAATTTTTATCATAGGCGGAGTAATTCATGACGGCGGTCTTAATGTATAATTAATAAAGATGTTTTGTAAATTGGCTGCAATATGATGATTATTGTTGAATATTTTGAAATAATAAGCCGCGCTGATATAACGCACAAAAAATGAAGGCGCTTTATTTGCTGTGCTACTCGAGCGAAGCCGGAGCCAGTCGCTAGGAAAAAACAATATAAGAAAAAGCATTATTACCCTACTGGCATATGTATCTATTTTACATATGTGTTTGTATATGAGCAAAATTTGCAGGTTCGATGACCCCTTGCCATACGCTATCCAAATGAATCTCAAGGGCACGAAAGAGGTGATGGATATCGCTAAGGATATGAGAAATATACAGGTAAGTAGTTTGTTAACTTTAATTTTATATTACCATTTATCCCTCATAATGCTATATAATAAGCTCTACTCTACACTAAGGTGGCCCTGAATCCTGGGAGCCGAAAAAACTTAACTATATTTAAATAAATAAATAGCTTGCACATTATCACACAGCGCCATCTGGCCCCAAACTAAGCAAAGCTTGTACTATGGGAACCAGCAGCTGATACAATATGTATATACTTTTTTGTAAATACATACGTATAATACATACCAAACACCCTTTTTTATATCTAGTATCATTTTCATCATAATCAAAGAGTATTGAAGTAAGTGTTTTGAGCTGAAAAAGCGCACGCGCATTTAAATGGTAGCCCGCGGCTTATTGCCATGGATTACGTATATAATAAAAATACCTATAGTTCACGCTTTCTTTCGCGTCGATGAAGGAATAAATCTCCAATTTTGCATACAGCGTTTCACAGCCCTTTAACCATTTCTAGTTCATCCGTCTATCTAGTTGAGGGCTGTCACACGCTGTCTCTTCCGGGGCTTGGTGCCCGCTCTAGAACCTTTGGCTCTATCGACTATCAGTGGGTTTTGCATGGTTTTGGTATATGGTATTATTGGATATAGGCTACTGTTCAGTGTTACTAAAAGAGATATACCTATTTTGTCGTTCTTAATCTAGTTAAGACATTTAAGTTGCCATCTCGTTATAATTGTACTAGCTTTTTTGCCCGCGGCTTCGCCCACGTGTTTCTAGATAAAGATAGCCTACGTAAAGGACATAGGCTATAATCTATCACATTGCCAAATTTCATTACGATCCGTTCAGCCGTTTAGTCGTGAAAAGGTAGCTAACGAACAAACGAGTTATTTTCGCATTTATTATATTAAGTACTAGCGGCCCGCCCCGGCTTCGCACGGGTAGACATTAGTTTCGGAGCTTAGACATTTATCAAATATTTTGTCCACCCGTGCGGAGCCGGGGTGGGCAGCTTATGTAATATATAGCCTATGCTACTCAGTGATAATGTAGCTTTCTAACGGTGAAAGAACTTTTGAAATCGGTCCAGTAGTTTCAGAGCCTATTCAATACAAACCCACAAAAATACAAAAATACAAATCATTCCTCTTTTTAATATTAGTGTAGATGTAGAAGTGTAGATAGTGTAGATGTAGATGTAGACTAGTGTAGATTAGTGTAGATTTAGATTAGTGTAGATGTAGATGTAGAAGTGTAGATAGTTTAGATGTAGATAGATAGATGGATTGCTTATGTATTTTGTATTTCCAGGCGGTGGTGCACATTTCGACCAGTTACACAAACACAAACAGAAACCCAATAGAAGAAGTTCTGTACCCCCCTCTGGCGGACTGGAGGGATACTGTTCAAGTGTGTGAGACCGTCGATGTGGCCACGTTGCAGGTGCTCACACCTAAGTGAGTAATAAGGGGAAAGCCTGCCAAAGCCTGTACAATTACAGTTTAAGTAGGCAGTCTTAGTCGTTACAATACATTCTACTCTTATAGGGACATTACCCACCAGAAGGGCTAAGGTGTGGTCATAGAGGAGCTAAGAACTTGCCCACCATAGGGAAACGAGATGTACTTTCAAGCAAAGTGCTGTATGACTCCTCCTTAGGGTTCCGTTGAAAAAAGAGAAATTAAAAAATTAAGGAGCTACTAGAAAGGGATGTTTTTTTTTGGCTCTATTTTAATAATGGTAAAGAGAAAATGTTTGAAATGTTCATAGTGTGCGAGTCCAAATCGCACTAGACCGGTTGTACATTCTTAGCCACGGCGAAGAATTTTTAGGTTGCATATAGCAAGTTTTTATGTAATTTACGCACATTATACATTGCAATAACTTAAAGATAGTGAAACCTTTTATAGTAGAATACTTTTTAACAAGTTTAGAGGTTCAAAATTGGAGCCGTCTGGGGACTGCACCTCCACCTTACAAAAGACCGCAGTCAAATAACACTACTTTGAAGTAATGTTGTGTTTCTGCGGTACGTAAGGTTGCCAGCGCTCCACGATGATACGCTGCACTAGTAGTAATGCTGCTAGCACAGTATGTCCTCTTTAACAACATGGTTGACAACGCGTTAGTGATATCCTTGGTATTGCTAGCGGCTATAGGCTACGGTGACTGCTTACCATCAGGTGGGCGAATGCTCAAGTATATAAATAAAAACCTTAATGGTATATAAATAAAAACAGATTACCTACAAAACAATCAAACCTATGTAATATTATGTTCCATATTTCAGGTATATAGGAGAGCTACCCAATACATACACATTCTCCAAACAGCTGACTGAATCCGTTGTTGGTGAATACAGGGGACAAATACCTGTGGTCATCATCAGGCCATCTATTGGTAAGTACATTGAGGAAGTTCGTTCACACTTACAAGCGGGAATTGCTTTTATTTGTTCTAGATTGTATTAAACTAGATATGATATATTTCAGTGATAAGCAGTATGCAGGAACCTATACCGGGATGGATCGACAATTTTAACGGACCTACTGGCATGATGATTGCAGTAGGCAAAGGTACTGAGAATAAAGATTGCCATTTCTCCTTCTTCTTCCTAATGGCAATCAATCCCTTCAGGGACTATTTTTGCTAGTGTCGAGTGTTATAAAATTTTCATGTTGCAAAATTTCTCGTGTTTGCCGCATTAAAATGCCTAGTGTCATGCATTCTAATGCTTATTGGAGTTTCTGGAGACAATCCACGGCAGTAGCAGATCGTAACACGCCTTTAGGTCAGAGGTAACCTATAGACCAAAATGATAAATCACTTGACCCAAAAGTCGTATTATAGCACTATTTCCAATGTTCCTATAAATCAGTCACTAAATGAAATTTTACTGCACAAACGATACCAAAAATACACATTAAAGATCACTATAACACAATTTACGACACACTGGAAAAATCCTCAACCGCTCCGCCTGATTCCCGCCAAAATTCCGATTGCCATTTCATTGCTTGCAATCTCTTTAGCTCTCTTTAGCTTCTTTTACATTGATCAATCTATTTGACACGCATGCCTGCCGGTTGCGAGTCCACATTACCTTTCCATCATTGAGTATTTAAGCTATGTGTGTGTGAAGTGATTTGATGTAGACCAGTGATTCCCAAAGTGGTCCAGGTGGGGCCCCAGGGGTCCACGGGAGAATGGATAGGGGTCTACGTAGGCATGAATAATAAATGAGGGACGTTCACAAGTTGTAAGTGGGGCTCAACGAAAATTTATCAGGTTTGGATGGTGAAGAACAAAACTTTCATCGTTAGATCTAATCTTCACATTTATTACAAGTTTTGGGAATATGGTACAAAATGTAACATCAGGGGGTCTACTGATTGCAGTAAAAAATTTGAAAGAGGTCTACAAAAAATAAAGTTTGGCAGCCTTTGATCTAGACAGTTAGACCTTCACCAGCTTCTTCTTCTACTCACATTTGCATTGTACCTACGGCGAAGCCAAAAGGAAGGATTATGATTTTAACAGTCTATGTATGAGTATGTATGTATGTGCGTATTTACGTATGTATGTTTCTCCGTAGCGCCTAAACTAGTCATCCGATTTTGAAGAATGAGGTGTCCATCGATTCGTTGCTATAGCCCGGGTAACATAGTATATTTTAACCGACTTCACCAAAACGAAGAGTCTAATTTACCTTGTAGACCCCGATTTTAAACGATCATTCCGTCGTAACCGTCACCCGGGTTTTAAATATTGTTTTTCCGTAGTAGGATTCAGTTAGGCTTGCTTATCGATAGTCGACTATCGCTAAACTATCGATCGACTATCGATAGATGACGTCATATCAATAGTATCGATAGCCTATCGATAGTATCGACATTTTTTAAGTAATACTATCGATACTATCTATAGAACTATATTTCAAGGTCAACTATCGATATATGGCCAAGCCTAGTTACAGTTTTTCAATCTTTATATTTCAGTTTTCGTATCGTTTTCTTTATCAAGGTGAGAGCTTCTCATGAGGTAATACGATTGACCTATGGAACTAAATATATTATTTGTAGGTATTCTACACAGTTTTTACTCAAAGAAGGACATAAAATTGGACTACATACCGGTAGACGTGGCAATACGAAGCTTGGTCGTCGCATCGTGGATACGAGGCACCAAACAGTGAGTAAAAAATTAGGTGTGGCACTCGGAGACTGCCGCGGTAAAGCTATTGCATAGCATTTTTTATCAACTTATGCAATTATAATTATTTATTTATTTTATTAATGCAGTATTTTTTTATATACCTATATACTTTCTCACAAACAGCTGATTACGGTAGTTTTCCAATACAACCAATGCCACCTAAAGGCGGGTTGCTGAACTAAAGAGACAAGCGTGATATTTCAAAAAGTCATTAAAAGTTCTGGTATTTATCGATAGATGGAACTAAAAAGTATCACCGCTGTGCCGGTCGGAGTGGGCGGTGTTAGGTTTTTTTCGTTACGGAATTTCTGCTTTCGGTCCCCACGCTCAAGGCCCGCGATAAAAGCTAGGCAATAGCTTAAAAAACATATTTAGCACACAAAAAAAATAGTCCACGCGTACGAAGCACAGCTAAGTAGTTGTTTTATAAAAACTCAAATTATGTATGTACTCACATTATTAAAATATAAATGAATATCTAATAATAAAAGAGGTTTACAGAAGTCTTATGAGGAAGTCTAACCACAGAGTACATAACCACTACGTTTAGTCTAACATCTGACGGCCAACTCCCGCGCGCGCTCATTGGTCAAATCAAATAGCGCGCGCTTCAAAATACTTCCGTTCCTTTTCACGAAACCTTAATTACAGTTTAATATTTTGTCATTGCCTGTTCCACAATTTTTTTTTACCCTAGTATAAAATTAAATTCGGATGTTGTTACCTACTACCCACAAAATCTTACATATTTTAAGAGGCGTATTATCATGGGCGATTCTGTAGTCTAAATAAAAATCGAATCCGCAGTTAGTTAGCAATGACAATAAACTATCATGTTAGTAGGATTATAATATGTTAAGTATTTCAATTATCTATACTTATTTGGTTATACTTTTTACTATGCGATATTCGACTTTATGCTTCTGCTATATATTTCAGATTAGAAGTAACGGACGACATATCAGTTTACAACTGCTGTTTTAATTCTGATAAACGAGTGAAGATGACCGACGTTGCAGATACCGTGATGAGGATCCAGGAGAATACTCCTGTGGACAATCCGATATGGTATCCCAACCTGACTTTGACCACGTCTAAAACTGTGAATTACATTCAAGTAAGTAAATAACCAAATAAAGAAAAAGAGGGAATCTTTCAGTATTCGCATAATTGTGATGTGTAACAATAACCGACAAATTGGTAAAAAAGATATTTTAGGGTAGCTCCCATACACTTAAAGTGAAGATGATATATTTTTTCTCGTTTATTTCATGGTGTGGGAAAGTGTTGGATAGGATATTCAAAAATATTGTGGTTTCGCAAAACAATTTTTTGGTCCAGTAATCGTATGTGAAATATTATACTTTAAAGTGTTAAGTTTTGGTAGAGTCAAGGCCTCTGCCAGCAGGTTGTTTTGGGATTTGTAAAAAAATTCATGGCAGTAGTAGGAAAACATTAAAAAATCCTAGGTCTTTGGTTTTACCCATTAGACCATGGAGTCCATTAAGAGATTACGCACATCACTCTGAATTGACGAGGCGCGGTGTCATTATTACCTTGGTGTTATTTATTTTTCAGTTTATGTTATTCCAATTGCTGCCCGCTTTGATCTTGGATGCAATCCTTCGGCTGTTAGGGAGGAAACCAATGTAAGTATTGCAATATTTATGCTGTAAATTACGGCACTACCAAGCTTCAAAAATTACCTTGTTGGTCGAACCGTAAGATTCATAGTTATCGTTTATAAAAATACATATGTAGGTACGAATGTTCCAAAAACATCTCAAAAATTACTACCTATCACTGTAAGTCACGCAGCATTACTGATACTTTCCATTACTCATTTAGATGACTATAATTTATATAAGTAATAACATGTATGTATTTGTATGTATGTATATATTTATGTATATGTATGTATGTAGTAGTTTATTATTTTATTTTCAATTATGTATCTAATTGTAGTTAGATATTTAATATGTTACTACTTCAGTAAAGGTACCAACGGGTATCTTGTTCATATAGTATTGTGTACACCGTCAACTACCCTGTCTCAAACTCCATTCTCTAGTCACTACCCAGGTTGTCTGGAAGATATCACATCTTGTGATAAGGCCGCCAATTGTACCGATTTATAATGTATTTTATGTTCTTCAGTTATTGATTTTGGTGTACAATAAAGAGTTATCTATCTATCTACTCGTATCTACGTAGGCCATCAAAATCAAAATCAAAAATCATTTATTCAGTTTAGGCCCTAATAAGGCTCTTATGAAGGTCTAAATTACCACCGGTTCGGAAAAAAAACCACCTGAGAAGAAGCGGCAAGAAACTCAGTGCTCTGTCTTTTTTTGCATTTAACAATCATTATATAACAATTTGTAACAAAATTCTTCTAGACATTGGTATGAAATTACAAATATCAAAATGAAAGCTACCAAGTTGGTTTTGTCACTGCTTTCATGAAATACATATTCCAACTATTACAATTACCAGGAGCGGGGAGCCACTTGTGCAGAGTGAGTCTATATATTCCAAGCATTTTTATCATTTACATCCAAAAAGTAGTGTGAATAACTAGGTTATAAAGAAGATGGGTGTGATTATAATTAAATTTTTGTACAAATATATTATATTTAAAAATAATAATAATATATATATGTGTATTATTATCTGCATACATCGGTGAAAACCTTAAAACCGAGGGGTTACAACACCCATTTTTGTAAAACCATTTTGTTCTAGGTTTCTAAAGATCCAGAATCGTATGTACACAGCAACCCAAGCTCTACATTACTACGCGATAAATGAGTGGATCTTTGTTAACAAAAACATGGAGCTCTTGCGCTCCTGCATCAAAGAAGAGGACAAGGATCAATTCTACTACGAACTATGGTTTACGGATGTATACCAGTACTTTAAGACTAGCTCCATTGGATGGAAGAAATATTTGCTGAACGAAAAACTTGAGAATATTCCCAAAATGATTGCATATCGAAATAGGTAACAAATGGCCAAATACGGAAACGCTACTCAAATCTGATGCCACATTCATTTTGAATGTCCTCCGGTTTCGAGGACGAATCAAATAGTTTCGTGGGCCTTCAAACTTTGATGTCGATTCAATATTCGTAAAATATCCTACTTATATTATTCGCAGTTTGGATTATTAATCTATACATATATTATAAAGAGGTGAAAGGGCATAATCCATTTTGGTCCAAATCTGGAAGTGCGCAATCGCAATATTTTTGTATATTCTGTTAGAATTGCCCGTATGAACTTTTATTACTATGGCCCCAAAGTTGTAGGACCATAGTTATTTACTTTTTTTTTATTAATGAAAAAATATGGTCTGTTTTACCAAATAGCAAATTCGTCAAACCAAAAACATCGAAATCTAATGTATTCATGTAACCAATACAGGCGATAAAATCTTCTGCTCCCCTCACACACAAAGTGAAGGCTATATACGGTACTAATGTACAAGAAAAGGACACAGATACTATTCTATGTCCCTTACCGCGTGCAGGGTTTTTCAAGTTTCGTAAAATACTTTACGTACGCACACGGAGGCACACATTGATAACTATCTCCATCCCGTTCTAGGGCACGGTACCTTGGTCAATTAGTTAATCAGTCTACGATTGGTGTACTAGTTGTTTGTCTAATAAAACGTTTTTCTTCCAGATTGTACGTGTTGGATAAAATTGTGAAGTTCGTTTTCTATGCCTATTTATTTCGGTGGCTGTATTCTACCGTCATTGCCTACGTTGAGAACTAGTGATTATCTTATAATGTGAAATATCTTAATTGGTGATCTAATTACCTGATTATTGTTTTATTAAAGTTAGTATCTATAAATTATAAATCATACATTTTATTGCAATTAGTGTACAGCATACACACCTTGTTTCTTCTTCTTCTTCTTCCTAAGTATGGCAATCAATCCCTTTAGGGACTATTTTTGCCAGTGTCGAGTGTTAGAGAATTTTCATGTTGCAAAATTTCTCGTGTTTGCCGCATTAAAATGCCTAGTGTCATGCATTCTAACGCCCAATGGAGTTTCTGGAGACAACCCACGGCAGTAGCAGATCGTAACACGCCTTTAGATTAGAGGTAACCTATTGACCAAAATGATAAATCACTTAACCCAAAAGTCGTATTATGGCATTATTTCCAATGCTCCTATAAATCAGTCACTAAATGAAACTTTACTGCACATATCGACACCAAAAATACACATTAAAGATCACTATAACACAATTTACGACACACTGGAAAAAATCTCAACCACTCCGCCTGATTCCCGCCAAAAACTCCCACACCCTGTTTATAGGGCACAGCAATTGTGACAGTGAGAGGGCATTTATACATTATATTATATATTTTACATTACACCTATATGTGTATGTGTGTGTCTATATGTGTCTGTCATGTATACTAAAAATATATAAGAGAAACGATTCAAAGAATTAGTGACTTGATTGATGGAGACAGGTCGGTGGAAAAAAAATCTTTGGACTTAAAACATAAAACGAAGAAATCTGAAAGAAGACATCACGACAGAGTGTTAGTATGTTAGTAGTATATAAAATAATACAATATAGTATTTAAAAAAATATGTATATATTTAATAAAAATAATGTATACTTGGTACCTACTATTCTGGATTTTAACGAGACGGCTTGAGCAATAAATAAAATATAACGAAGTTATTTCACCCGATAATTATCGATAAAAAAATCGATATACAAATATCCATATGGCAATAACCAATGTAAAATTTTCGATTCGACAGTTATCTATATAAAAATATCGATTCGATAAATATCGATATGAAAAATCTATTTAAATTAGTGATACGATAAATAACAATATCATAAGTATCGATATTAAATATCGACAAATTATCGATACGAAAAATAACGCTATATTTTTTATAAGCCTATCCCTGCCGGAAACATCATTATCAGTCTTCTGTGAACATAAATGTCGAGTTAGTATGCGACTGAAGGACTGGTATCCATATCATGAACAAATAAGTAAACAATAATAAGACATGTTGTTCCTGGTAACAGACATAAATTCATACATTTTCCCCTAGAGCATAATCTATTTATCCTCCGCTCTGGTACACAACAAAGACGGATTTTTTCATTAAGAGGAGTGTACAAGTCCTGATGCTTGTACATAAAATTTACTTCTTCTGAAACAACTCTGCGTTTGAGTCACTTTACGTCAATAAAAGACCTGACTTGCACTAAACAATATTGTAATTGATAAATAATCAAAAGTAATAACAATTTACAATCCTATCAATATCAATTCATATTCTGCGGAAAAAACAAAAGACTCTCGTTCCTTTATATGTACATTCAAAATATTTCACATTTTCTTAGTGGCCAGTTTCGCATTACAAAATATATTTACTAAATGAGTCGTAATATTAATTATAAATTGTACAAGGAGTGAAAATCAATAAAATTAAATAATCTACTAACTGTACTAAGTTTGTAATGTTATTATGTACGATGAGCTCATTCAAATGTGATTTTAACGTAACATACGTCACGTAAACTGATTAACATGTTTGTGGCTGAGCTACACATAATTATTATACGTTTATATTATCCGTGAGTTTAAAGAGTCTGTCCAAACGCTAGTGTTGTCCACCTTCCAGTTGTGTTGTATACTCTACAATGAGATATTATCAATATTATCACTGGGTAACAAAGGCTTAAAATATATAATCGACGAGACCGCTGGTCTAGTGGTTAGTACACCTGACTGCTACGCTAGAGGTCGCGGGTTCGATTCCCGCCGGGGCAAACATTTATGTGACAAATATGTTTGTCTTGCGTCTGGGCGTTTGGTATGTATTATAAGTATGTATTTACGAAAAAAAAGTATATAAGTAATTTATCGGCTACTGGTTCCCATATTACAAGCTTTGCTTAGTTTGGGGCCAGTTGGCGCTGTGTGATTATGTCCAAGCATTATTATTATAATTCCGATTTAAAATTAAAAACGCCTTCATACGCGTGGAATTCATTGTGATTTCAATTTCAGGGTTTCTTTTTGCGAACCCTTTTTGCTTATAATAAAAGTCACTGAGTGCTTTTAAAAGAGAGTGATTTGGGATTTCCCATTTAAATTGGAGCCGCCCGACTGGGGACTGAACCTCCACCTTTCAGAAGATCGCAGTGAAATAACACTACTTGATGAGTGTTGTGTTTCTGCTGTAAAGTAAGATTACCAGTGCTCCACGAGGATATGCTGGGCTAGTAGCAATGCTGCTAGCACAGTGAGTCCTCATCAAAAACATGATTGACAACCCGTTAGTGATACCCCTGGCATTGCTAGCGGCTATAGGCTACGGTGACTGCTTACCATCAGGTAGGCCGTATGCTTGTGTGCCACCTTAGTGGTATAAAAAGAAAACTGGCTAAAATATCCTATATGGATTAATATACAGCTTATAAGCTATCTCCATTGCAAATTTCATGCAAATTCATTCAGCCGTGTTGAGGTGTGATGTGTGGTGTGAAGGTGTACAAACACACACATAAGCTTTCTCACCAAAACTACATGGTATAAAAAAAAGTCGCTTCCCGCTGTCTGTCTGTCCCTATGTATGCTTAGATCTTTAAAACTACGCAACGGATTTTGATGCCTATTTTTTAATAGATAGTGATTCAAGATGAAGGTTTTTATGTATAACTCAATTGGGTTTAGTAGCTATTTAACTTATATGGCTAACGCTGGCCGTGCGGAACCGAGGCGGGTCGCTAGTTTATGATATTCGTAAGATTATATTGCGACGCGAGCGAAGTTGCGCGGAACAAGCTAGTATTTAATAACACTATATTCTTACTTAATTAGCAACTCATTAACATATCATTGAATTGACGAAAAGAGGTACCTTAAATATATTTTCAATTTGGTTCCTTGCGCATTGCAGACCACTGTTTAGTGGAGTGAAAATAATAAACATTCAAGATGGGCTTTTTAGAAGAACAAGATTTTTCCAACCTGCCTACTATCCCGGAATTTTATAAGGGAAAAACTATTTTTATTACCGGAGGATCAGGTACAACGAATATTATTTGATTTTTCTTCATCTACACTAATATTATAATGAGAAAAAAAAAATGTATTTTTGTTTGTAATAATGAACTCAAACATTGATGGACATATTTTCATAAAATCTTTAACAGCAGTAGAATGTTAAATGATGACGAGCACCTAGCACCTAGCTTAGCGTGGGCTAATAATAGGTAATATATTCTATTGCTACGTAGGTGAAGTAAACAAATCGTAGGATTTTTTTGTCAATCATCTGGGACTAATTTGCAATGAAACACTTTATATTATTGATTTCTGCCATCTTGTCATCGCCTAGAGCTAGCGTAGCGTTTGTATTCTCTTCGGCCTAGAAGCGACGCGAATCTGCAATTCGTTCATGTGTTTTTGCAGGTTTTATGGGAAAGGTTCTCATAGAGAAACTATTGTACTCGTGTTCTGATTTGGATCGGATATATTTACTGATGAGGGATAAGAAGGGTGTGAAGGCTGAAGACAGGCTTGATAAACTGTATTCTATACCTGTAAGTATCAATACATACACATACAAACGAAATATTACTCATTTACTGACAGACAGTATGTGAGTACGAGGATAAAAAAAGAGGTCGCCAGTGCAACTCTAGAAATACCTCTGGTAAAAACAGCAATTAAAAAAACCTCCTGTTTTTGATGCGAGAAGTCATAATTCCGTCACCATGACTAGACTGTGTAAGCGCGACAGAAATACACTACAAAAATAATAATATCTTAGAATAAGGACTAATATACGAGCTAGTCTAGACTTAAATATATGACATGTTTCCCATCTCACTCGCACATTCGTATTTTTGTCATTAGTGGATTAGCAGAACCAGTAGCGAAGTTCGCCCCAGTATTTTAGAGTTCTTTTTTTATACCACTAAGGTGACACACAAGCATACGACCCACCTGATGGTAAGTAGTCACCGCCTAGCAATACCAGGGGTATCACTAACAGGTTGCCAACCATGTTGTTGATGAGGACTCACTGTGCTAGCAGCATTACTACTAGCCCAGCGTATCCTCGTGGAGCACTGGCAACCATACTTACCGCAGAAACACAACACTACATCAAGTAGTGTTATTTCACTGCGGTCTTCCGTAAGGTGAAGGTCCCCACTTACCTACACGATTCCTTTATAAAATTCATGCAATATACACAAAGCAGGTACTCTGTCTATTCCGAAAGGGCCACGGTGTGAAAATAATATGTTTGTTCAACTGTCTTGGTAATTCCAATCATTTTTTTTGCAGTGTTTTGATCGACTGCGCCAAGAAAGACCAACAATTTTCAAGGAAAAAGTGCTTATTGTTAACGGAGATGTTATGCAAATTGGATTAGGTAAGTTTGCAACACCTATTCTCGGTAGACTTAAAATAATAGCTCATTGCAAAATAACAGCTTTTTACAAAATGAATATGGAACACGATACTAATGACAAAAATACAATTACAAACAAAATTTTCTGTCTGCCTGTCTATCGGTCAGTCGGCGCCGCAATTGCTATGTACTGCATTTTAAAAATATATACGAAAATATTCATTTAAATTACATGCTGTAGAGGTCTACATTGATATTATTATAACAATAAATAATATAAACTAAACTAAGAAGTACAAAACTTAAATACTTACACCTCAGAGAAGATAATATATTACGTAAAAAAAAAAAAACTTTACAGTCATTAAGGATCACAGATATTATGATGGTTGTATTGCGTCTGATCACATCAACAAATTTTTTGTATTATCATTTCAGGGTTGTCAGTTGAAGACAGGGCCCTACTCGTGAACCGTGTTAATATAATCTTCCACGGGGCGGCCAGTGTGAGGTGGGTAGACAACTTCTAATTTCTCGCCACGTGGTTAGGCATCCCTATTAGCTTTAATGAGGGGCTGAATGATATATATACATACATGCATAGATTAATAAACAGAAAACAAACTGAAAGAAAACGGATTAAGCGACGCATATAAACCTCAAATGGCCAGTCTGCCATTATGATTTTATTGGCCCAAGACTTAGTCCACTTGATCTAAAGGAAAAAAAGTGTTTGAAAGGTACAATCACCGTCATATTTTAGTTAATTCACACAAAACTGAAAGAAAACGGATTAAGCGACGCATCAACCTCAAATGGCCAGTCTGCCATTATGATTATATTGGCCCAAGACTTAGTCCTTCACACAAAACGTTATTAAATTATTCTCAAGACCGTCTATTGTTGAAAGCCGTATGGAAGGTTCATTTTAGTTCAAGACTAAGAGCGCTTTGAGCTTAGAATCTCAGAGGAACCTAAAATTTTCCCGGGATAAAAAGTATACTCGGGTTAATCCAGGTTATAAATTATCTGTGTTCCAAATCCGTTGAGTAGTTTTTGCGTGAAAGAGTAACAAACATCCATCCATCCAGCCATACTTACAAACCTTCGCATTTATAATTTATTAGTAATGATATTATAATGTTAATACAAAGTAGTACGTAAGCACATTAATTATTATTTAACTAAATTTAACATTTCAATAATTGACCTTTCCGTCTCATAATGAATTTCAAGGTGCCTAATCAATCGTTGGTACCTTCAATAAGCGATTGCTCTTTAAACTAACAGTTCTGTGCCGGTAGCAGGAACATTGTCGACAACGTTTTCGTATCGCCTTCGACTATTTTTGTATTGAAAAATGAACAGCGCTGCGGCGGTGAAAAGTGGAACTAAAATTAGTATGACAATTTTGACATTTCGCGAGTTACGTTTTCGAATACGTCGTCGACAAGGAGAATATATTTTATAGTCTGGTTGTCGACAATGTTCCTGCTGCCGGCATTGAACGTATATTCATACGGCTTTCACCGTATTGATTGATTGAGACTGATTTATAAATTTATAAATATTGTATAAGTGTTTAATTGATTAAGATTTTGTGTAAATTCATGATTGTTGAAGATGTCTGAAAACTAAACGGTGCGTATAAAACTCGATAAATAAATTGCGTATAATATGCTCTGCTACTCGGATAAAGAGCTGTAACTAGAAAAAAAATAAAGCATTACTACTGTTATCTGTATCGTTATATTATTTTATACATTTAAATATTTAATTAAATATACAATTATTACATAACCTAAAACTATAAACCTTAAAAATATAATAAATATTAAAACATAGGTATTATTAAACGGAGTCCCTGTGGGCAAGGTTCCGAAGATACTGGCAGCGTTCCCCCTCTGAATAGCAAGACTTAATCTTTGTCCGAGGTAGCTGCCAGCTCTTCGGATATTCAATATTTAATTTGTTTATGAGCAAAATTTGCAGGTTCGATGACCCCTTGCCATACGCTATCCAAATGAATCTCAAGGGCACGAAAGAGGTGATGGATATCGCTAAGGATATGAGAAATATACAGGTAAGTAGTTTGTTAACGTTAATTTTATATTACCATTATTACATTGGACCGCTGGTCTAGTGGTTCATACACCTGACTGCTACGCTAGAGGTCGCGGGTTCGATTCCCGCCGGGGCAAACACTTATGTGGTATGTATTTACAAAAAAAAGTATATAAGTAATATATCAGCTTGCTGGTTTCCATAGTACAAGCTTTGCTTAGTTTGTGGCCAGATGGTGTTGTGTGATAATGTCCAATTATTATTTATTATTTATATATATTTATTTATTCTCAGATTAGACGAATCCAAAAAATAACAGATCATCAAAATCGGTCCATCCGTTGTTGAGTTATAAATAACATTATTTGTTTTTTTATATGTATTATATTTATTTCCAGGCGGTGGTGCACATTTCGACCAGTTACACAAACACAAACAGAAACCCAATAGAAGAAGTTCTGTACCCCCCTCTGGCGGACTGGAGGGATACTGTTCAAGTGTGTGAGACCGTCGATGTGGCCACGTTGCAGGTGCTCACACCTAAGTGAGTAATAAAGAATCAGCCATACAAACAGCTTAAGCCTTTAAAATTACAGTAGGCAGCCTAATACTGAAACGCCAGGCAAATCTGTTACCACGTAAAATGTTGAGTGATTCCTGATTCTGTCAATGGCAGATAGCCGATGTTACAATGCGTAAATTAGGCTTTTTTGATATGTTTTTTTTGAGTTCGGTGCAAATAAATTAAAACCCACAAAATTGCGAACGACATCCGATTTCATAGCTAGTTGCACAATTATATAACTCAACGATATACTACAATACTTTTTTAAACCACTTCATGAAAGAAGAAACAAATTTTACTCTCATATCCCTCAAAACGTTTCATATGAAAGAAAGCGAAGCTTCTAGAAGGAATACGTAGAGTACGTACTAGTATGCAGTGCCGGCGCTAGCGACAGCCCGTGGCGTCAAATTGGCTGGGGGTCACTGTAAGTAACAAAATATAAAATGTAAAAAAACTAAACAGTGAAGCTATAAATCTTTCTACGTCCGTGTCGTTGGCTTTGGGTAACGCTTAAGGAAAGAGGTAAATCTTAATATACGTTCACATTTTGATTTTGTTAATTGGGCGCCACAATATTCGTGCCCGGGGCGTTACTGCTAGTATGTCGCCATCACCCTTATGTTCCATATTTCAGGTATATAGGCGAGCTACCCAATACATACACATTCTCCAAACAGCTGACTGAATCCGTTGTTGGTGAATACAGGGGACAAATACCTGTGGTCATCATCAGGCCATCTGTTGGTATGTACATCTGCAAGTTGGCGCACACTGGGGGTTCAGTACATAAAAAGAGAGGTAGGATGATTTGGGATTTCCCGCGGGATTTCGTATTTAAACTAGAGCCCGACTGGGGACTGTGCCTCCACCTTACAGAAGACCGCAGTGAAATAACACTACTTGATGTAGTGTTGTGTTTCTGCGGTAAGTAAGGTTGCCAGTGCTCCACGAGGATACGCTGGGCTAGTAGTAATGCTGCTAGCACAGTGAGTCCTCATCAACAACATGGTTGGCAACCTTTTAGTGATACCTAGCTATAGGCTACGTTGACTGCTTACCATCAGGTGGGCCGTATGCTTGTGTGCCACCTTAGTGGTATAAAAAAAATCGTATTAAGTTATTTAAGATAAATTTCAGTGACAACCAGTGTACAGGAACCAGTGCCCGGGTGGATAGACAATTACAACGGACCAACCGGCATAATGATTGCAGTTGGCAAAGGTAACAGAGCGAGGTTTCACTCTTGCCATGCAAATCTCTCTTACATTCATCAATCTGTAATACTAACAGTTTCTTGCCGGTTCTTCTCAGGTGGCTTTTTTCCGAACCGGTGGTAATTTAGACCTTCATAAGAGCCTTATTAGGGCCTAAACTGAATAAATGATTTTTGATTTTGATTTTGAAACACGCCAGTTCCGAACTCTCTCTTCTTTCTACTTTTCTATCATTTATTAAATACTCAAAAAAGGTACCTTCGCTATCACCTTCCGCTGCTTCTTCCGCCATTCCTCCTCAAACACATGTGCATTGAATATAATTATTTTACTTGTATCGTCCCATCCTGTTGAGAATAATACGATCCAACTATGGTACTAACAATTGCCACTAGATGTCGTGTTTAAGAATGTGAATCGCACTATGGTTTGATTGATGGAAAGCAAGGTAGGAAGTAAAGTAATAAACATAAAAACAATTATATTATTGTTACATTTGAACAATACATGAAAAAAGAAAGAAAGAAAAGCATTTATTTATAACAACACAAACATATACGAAAGGAATACAAGCCTAGAAGAACATCGTGTCATTATGAACCGGTCCCAACTCAGCATGTGCTGGATGTCTTGTGAAGGACAACCGCTGATCTTCCTTTGGGACCGGTCCGTGACGTCACTTGTGTCACAGGAAATTGTCACAACAGAGAGATATAATAATAAAGATTAAAAAAAATACATGTAGTGAAAGGTAACAGACATTAGTTAAAAATGTTTGTCCTAGATCATGATATGCCATTTTAAGCCCACTCGGGGACGCCACAATGACGAACTTGCTGAGCAAGAGGAGTGAAATAGATATTATTTACAGGTATTTTGCGCACTTTTTGCTCAAAGAAGGATCTTAAAGTGGACTACATACCAGTAGACGCGGCAATACGAAGCTTGGTCGTCGCATCGTGGATACGAGGCACCAAAAAGTGAGTACAGATTTCAGATAAAATATGAAAGGTAGATGGAAATTTGCCAACAAGAGACACCGGTTTAAACAAGGCTTACTATGTATATATTGTAGTTGTGTGCATGTACTGGTGTATATGTAGGTACTCTACAAGGCGTAGTTTAACTGTCGTCACTTCGTTGTGCACAAAGTTCCATTTACCAAATTTATTTGATCCAAGGTATAGAACATGTCTGTTCATTGTTTCACTCAGCCATTGTTCTATAAAAACACAAGATATTTGTGACCCAATTATTTGAAACTACTGTTGTCCGACCGAAGTTCGATTCCTTAATATAAATGCATTTTAAGCCCAAGACATTATCGGGGATTGATTCGTGGGCGGTTCTCTAAATAAACCGCGATGGAATCCACTGGTGTTTCCGTCAACGAAATAGACTATTGTGTTTATACATAGTAATAATAATAATAATGCGTGGACGTTATCACACAGCTCAATCTGACCCTAAACTAAGCAAAGCTTGTACTATGGGAACCAGCAGCTGATATAATACTTATATACTTTTTTTTTGTAAATACATACTTATAGTACATACCAAACACCCAGACGCAAGGCTAACATGTTTGTCACATAAATGTTTGCCCCGGCGGGAATTGAACCCGCGACCTCTAGCTTAGCAGTCAGGTATACTAACCAGTAGACCAGCGGTCTCGGCTCGTCGTCATAGTGCTTTCGTTTTTAAAATTGTCTGGTACTTATGGTACCTACCTACAAGCTTTGCTCAGTTTGGAACCAGTACCGGTAAGCAAGAAAATCTTACGACAACGTATTCGAAAACGAAACTCGCAAAATGTAAAAAAAATCATACGATATTTTAGTTCCACTTTTCTCCGGTCTAGCGCTGTTCATTTTCCCATACAAAAATAATCGAAAGCGATAGGAATACGTAGTCAAAACTGTCTTTGCTAAGACAGAGGGCGGCGCTGAATATTCTTATAATTATTTTTTATCAAGCGATATAAGAATTTGTGCTTCTGCTATACATTTCAGCTTAGAACTATCGGACGACATACCAGTTTACAACTGCTGTTTCAATTCTGATAAAAGACTGACGATGACCGACGTTCTTGATAACGCGATGGGGAATCAGGAGCACACTCCTGTGGACAATCCGATATGGTATCCCAACCTGACTATGCCTACTTCTAAAACTGTGAACTATATTCAAGTAAGTATAATCCTTAGATCAAATAAAAAATTGGCCAGGTGCGACAGAGGCCGTTCCTTCAACCACAAGGCCACCATGGCTTGTATAATGCATAACATGATATAACAATTTGTATTTTATAAATTATCTGAGTGTTATTATTTTTCAGTTTATGTTATACCAAGTGTTGCCCGCTTTGTTCGTAGATGCAATCCTACGGCTGTTAGGCAAGAAGCCAATGTAAGTACTTCAATTTTTACGCTACTGGATATTACGGCACTTCTAGGCTTCGGAAATTACCAAGTCGGTCGTACCGTGAGATTCGAGAGTTCGTAGTAGAATTCGCAGTTTATAAAAATACACATATGTATATGTATTTACTGAATTATATGCGAAATAAAAAAAATCCGTGATATGGTGGCGGTGTGGTATGAAGCGTTGCCTGCTTTTCTAGCGACGCAAGTCGAATCCCACCAGGCTGTATAAATTAGTTTAAAATAAAACTTACCAAAGTGCACTGATTGGTCAAACCCCGAACTTTACGGTGAAGGAAAACATGAGGAAACCCGCATACTGCTGAGAAGAAATTCATGGACGTATGTAGTGCCTAAGAGACGGCGACGGACTCACTATCTGTCACCAAATTATATTCAGTGTTAAGTGGGTAAAAAAACACTGTCTACCTCGTCGGGGATCGTTGTGACGACATATATATATAATATAGGGGAAAAAAAGTTAATAAAAAAAACATTTGTACCGATTTTGTTCTAGGTTACTAAAGATCCAGAATCGTATGTACACAGCAACCCAAGCTCTACATTACTACGCGATAAATGAGTGGATCTTTGTTAACAAAAACATGGAGCTCTTGCGCTCCTGCATCAAAGAAGAGGACAAGGATCAATTCTACTACGAACTATGGTTTACGGATGTATACCAGTACTTTAAGAATGCCTGCAGGGGATCGAAAAAGTATTTGCTGAAAGAAAAGCTTGAGAATATTCCCAAAACGATTGCATATCGAAATAGGTAACAATCGGCGGATTATATTAGTAGAATCTTTACAAATACTGATAGCCGAATACTAAACCGTCATTCAAATCTTTTGCCACATATATTTTGAGAGGCCTCCGATTTTATATGCGAAAATAAAGATTTTACATCCTGCAAATATCTAGCTGGATGGAAATGCTACTGGTTTGGTTGCAATTTGCAATCTAAGGATAATTGCCTAAGACACAATCCTTAGTTTGCTAACTAACCCTATTAGGAAGTATTGGTCGCCGAATTTTAGCCGATATTTTCCAATCGATTTAAATTGCTCGATTGTTTTTCATTGACTGCCAGCAAAATATTTTCTAACTCTAGCGCCTCTGTCATGAACAAATTGGCAAGTTGCTCCCTACAAGTTCACTCGCCGTTTTCTTGCCAAATTTTATCACAAAGATGGCTTAATTTTATTTACTCATTTATTTTATTATTTACTGTTAATCGCATGCTTTTTTATTTTATTTTTTCTTGTGTCGTGTGTGAGTGGAAAATAAAAACATTCTTTCTTTCTTTCTTTCTTAATTTTAAAATCTGCTTTTGTATCAAAGTTCATCAAATACCATAAAAATCTTAACAAAGAACGAATAAAATAATAGATTAAAATACTATTGTGTACCTAACAAAACGTTTTTCTTCCAGATTGTACGTGTTGGATAAAATTGTGAAGTTCGTATTCTATGCCTATTTATTTCGGTGGCTGTATTCTACCGTCATTGCCTACATTGAGAACTAGTGATTATCTTATAATGTGAAATATCTTAATTGGTGATATAATTACCTGATGATTTGTGTGTGTTACAAATACATAGGAGTTTTCTTAGTTGTATTTCTTTGTCTGTTTGTTCCGGCGAATCTCCCTAACGGCTAGACCAATTTGAACGGGAATTTTGGAAAAAAAAACGCCCGCCGTCTTAGACACATCTAAATAAAAAAGGTACATTCAAAGGCTGCAACAGAGAGTAAAAAACTATGCTACCACTAACTTGTAAATCAGGCTGCGAGCGCAGATCAGCTCAGCATTCCAGCCTTGAGGCGGTGGGTGCACTGGACATTCTTGATTAGCTATCTACCCACCATTGGGTGAAGCCAGTGAGTGGACAGATCACGACCAGACTATTTGAGCCTCACGCAGGATCCTAAACACTTTATTTTGTATCGGCCACTTCATTGCACTACACTTTTTTTTTTTATACCACTTAGGTGGCACACAAGCATACTACATCTAAGCTCAACGCGGACGAAGTTGCGGACGGAAGCTAGTATGCCTGATAAGTAATAAAATAAAACGTGAATTATATATAAACTTTATTATCTCAACGGTCGACAGCAAATTGCAATGACATACAAATATATATTTATGATTAATTAAATATAATACCTATATACCCCAGTAAATAGGACTAGACACCGACCAAACAGTACATAATGTTTGTTATAATTAGGTACATGGTATATTGGAATATATGTAGATTTCACATTTATTATCGTAAGAATATAAATATAAAAATCTTTGATATATTTATCTATATATAACTAAGAACTTTTATAATTAGGTAATAAATGCGCTTTTTCACCAGCTCTAAGAGGCGAAGGCGTGTTCCAACTGAGATGCGAAAATGTGCAAATAACATGAATTTAATATTGGATTGTAATAAATATCTAACGTCAATAAGACTAGAGACTAACAACATAAAGTAACATAGACAGATCCATTTTAAACCTGACTGCTACGCTAGGCATCGCGGGCCTAATTCCCGCCGGGGCAAACATTTATATGACAAACTGGTTTGCTTAGCTGAGTGTTTGGTTGGATACAAGTATTGTATCAGCTGCTGGTATTCAGAGTACGAGTATTCGTCGTTTGATGCCAAATAGTGCTGTGTGATAATGTCCAAGCATTATTCTGAATGATTAATATGATAGACAATATTCGTACACCTAATTCGATATTTAAATATATAAACGCAATTAATATTACCTAAATACACGCTCATATTGACTTCACAAGTCAGTTGAAATGTTGAGACTTTGACAGGTGATTTTTTTAAATATCTGCCTGTAAATTCGCCACTGAATGTTTGATGCGTGATGTCAAACTACAGGGAATGAATTAGCCTGTAGTAAATCGCTTCAAAATTTTTAATATACAATAACATTACGATAAATAAATAAATGCCATTGATTGATGATTCCAACATCAATATTGTTTATAGAACACTTAATATACGTATTTATTGTAATTTTTGACCTAGTAATCTGACTAGATTTTTTTATATTATTCAATAATATGTACTTCATTTCATATCTAAATATACAGAATAGTTACGAAACAATATTTCAAGTACCTATTTGACTAGCTATACTTTTAGTATGACTGTATGGTTAGTATTGTACAAAATACATAATTATTCACAATACTCGCGTACAAAAATATGACGGGACGCATATAATTTTTCTCTTATACACTCATTATTACCTAAACATAATCATACTACGTACTATATTAACGTTGCGTGTAAATTAATCTAATAACATGTAATATTTTTTAGGGTTGGCAACGCGCGAGTGATACCCCTGGTGTTGCAAGCGTCCATAGGCTGCGGTAACCGCTTACCATCAGGCGGGCCGTATGCTTGTTTGCCACCTTAGTGGTATAAAAAAAAAACTAAATTTCTCCTATTTACATTTTGACACAATTGAACGAGACCGCTGGTCTAGTGGATAGCATACCTGACTGCTAAGCTAGAGGTCGCGGGTTCGATTCCCGCCGGGATGAACATTTATGTGAGAACCATAAACATGTTTCTCACACACAAAACAGGGCAAACGCCCTGCGTCTGGGTTTGGTGTGTATTATAAATATGTATTTACAAAAAAAAAGTATATAAGTATTCTATCAGCTACTGGTTCCCACAGTAAAAGCTCTGCTTAGTTTGGGGCCAGATGGCGCTGTGTGATAATGTCTTAACATTATTATTATTATTTGACTGCTTATTGATACGACATGGACCTAATTATTTTTATTAATTCACATAATTAGAATAAATAATTCTAGAAACATAAATTTTGGAGCGGTCTTTCGAACGTAATTGCTGTCTTTTTGCACAACATTATATATATAGCTCACATATATATATAGGTAAGCCGAGTGTAAATAATGATATTGGTTGGTGGGTACGTGAAGCAAAATTATCTGGATACATACCCATTTACTTACCTATTATGCCAATACATTTTACTAAATATTTTCATCATTTACTCATATACAATACGAACGCATAATATAGACAATGGGCATAATATACAGACAATAAGATCTTTTGTTTTTTTTTTTAAGTAATTGTTTTAATTTTTCGTAGTAGGTACCGGATAATTTATTTATTCAAAATGCCATCACATCCTTTTGATACGATGGTATACTATACTTACATAACTATGCGAATAATTCGCTAAAATATATTCTATACTAATAATTAATAAATTTCTACATCTGCCTCTACCTATGCATATATCACGTTATGTAATTCTGATTGATTCCAGAAGTCCTATCCCAACTAATCCAGATTACACAACTCGTTTATATGGTGACGTAGTGGAGGAATTTCTGGAATTAACCATAATCTGCCTCTAAAAATTCGTTTACTATTCCTTGCTTCCCTAAAGCCAAGTACCACAGTCATATTCGATGCAATACAGTCTTCGTAAAGCGGCTAGTTTTCTCGCCCTCGCATCAACATCATCATTCTTTAGATCTGTGCCCGTCTCATACACCCCGTAGGATGTCGCCCTGTCTTTAATAAATTGACAATCGTTTAAAAATTCGCTAAAATTATCGTTAAGTACATCACTCTCCATTGCGTTCACGAACTCATCATTTGAAGCACTCATATTTTCAACATTCGAACGTTCATCGTTAAAAGAGTTAATTTCAATGTTGAAGTGTTGATCAATGGTTTCATTTTCAATCCAGAAAGGAAGAGGAGAGGTCGATAGATAGGCGCCACGTTAGCGTCAGTCCTCGCAGAATGAGACGGCGGGGGCCGAGTGGTGGTCCCTGGGGGGCACGAAGCATGCGCACGCGGGGGGTCCGGGGGACGACAGCGCGGAGCCGGGGCCCATCGACCCCCCGCACGACAGCCTGGCTCTGTCCCTAATGTTGAGGGTGGACCGCCCCCACCAGGATTCCTCAACGTTATCCATGCTGAGGTTTGGTTCTGGGGGTCAGTTAGGACTTTTGTTAACATGCAGCTTGCTGGGACTGTATTTCTAGATTTATTTATCTATTTTGTTAGCATTAATTACTTTTAAATTAGATTAGCTTCTTATGTAATGTTATGTACCTAAATGTTCTTTTGAGTATTTGCCACGTTCTCCACATGAAATATCGAGTAGACTTCAGGTTGTAAATGTTTAAGGCTGTAAATTACTTTTAAAGTGAATAGGTACTTACGATATCTGAGCAAAGAGTTTTTCCTTCTTTCGTGGTCCTCCCCTACGAGCCACCATGTTCTCATTTCACCTTTGCCCTGGTGAAAAAAAGTTTAAATTCGTCTCTTAAGAGTCTAATTTTAAGTACTTATCGGACCGTATTCTCTCAGAAAGACTTTTAAAAGACAAACAGCTATTTAAAAGATTGCTTGGTACCATAGTTGTTCCAAATTGAAATACAACTAGAGTTTTAAACTTTTGACTACGTTAGTCTTGTGTGGGAAAATGAACAGTGCTGCTGCAGCGAAAAGTGGTACAAAAAATTCGTATGGAAATTTTGACATTTAGAGAGTAAAGTTTTCGAAGGTGGTTCTTGCTAAGGAAACTGCACTGATTTTTTTATTTTTTTTATTTTTTATAATTTGCCTTGGAGGCATTCGTAAATTTACCTACTACCTACCTTACCATCGTTTCAAATACAAAATCATTTATTCAGCTTAGGTCCTAATAAGGTCCCATCGGTTTGGAAAAAAAAGCCACCTGAGAAGAACCGGCAAGAATGTCAGTGCTCTTTTGCAGTTAACTTACGAGCCCTTACGTCATCTCAAGCTCTAACTCAAACTCAAACACACTCAAAATGATCTTTATTTGACTACACTTTACAAATAAGTACTTTCGAATAGTCAGTATCTACCACCGGATTCGGAGGGTCGTTTTTTGCTGAGAACAATCCGGTAAGAAACTCAGCAATAACTTTTCAAATAAAATATAGTTTACATTTCAATTTAATCGCAGCCAACACTACTAACCTTGATATTAATAATTCCTCTTTCCTTGAACCGGTATCCTCCATGTCGCTTTAGCAAAGTGTATGTGTCGTGGCTGACGTGGATTCGCTGCGGCTCACCGCTGGACTCCATGCGGGCCGCGGTGTTCACAGTGTCCCCGAACAAACAGTAGCGAGGCATCTTCACACCCACCACACCGGCTGCGCACTGCCCGCTGTGTATACCTGGCGTTGACGAGATATTATTTCAAGGCGTGCCCTTAAGAGAAAGACTACCATCTTATTTCCCTCTTAAAATAGAATTTAAATAGCTTAAAATGAGCCTAAGCCATAATATATTTACCTAACTGTGGAAACTTTATTGATGTATGTGTATATAATTGCCGAATTTTGTACGGCGTTTTACAGACATCCAGCAAACAAAATACAATAATAAGAAAGCATGAGGAAATAGTCAAAGACTTTCCGATAATATTCCCGAAAAAATCGGTT
Source organism: Falcaria lacertinaria (assembly GCA_951449985.1). NCBI lineage: Eukaryota > Metazoa > Arthropoda > Insecta > Lepidoptera > Drepanidae > Falcaria > Falcaria lacertinaria. The sequence goes on along the minus strand of OX602119.1, from coordinate 1,492,847 downwards.
CAGATTTGGAGATGGAACATCGGAAAGTCGAAATTGTGATTCCTTCTTCACATATACAACTAACTACCCGCCCCGGCTTCGCACGAATAGCAGATCATATTACACCTCTCTTTTGTAATATCAAAACGTATTTGAGAGTGATTCGAATCAACCCATCGGAAATAAACACTGGCGATTCGCACCGTGGTCCGAATCGACCCAATACAAAAACAACCGTGGTCGATTCACACCACGGTACGAAGGCCCAATTAAAAAAATCAGTAGGGCGATTCACACCGTGGTCCGAACCGTGTGTGGTATGAAATGCCACAGTACCCGAATATACACAAGTTTAAATAGCAACACAGAGGCAGCCGGTCGACTGATACTTAAGTTTTTCTCATAACTAAAGTAAAGTAAATCATAAATCATAAATAAAGTAAAGTAAATCATGTAAGGTATACGGTTGCGTAAGGAAAACTTTGGCGGAGGAACCCATTCTACATATTACAAACAAAAGTTTGGTGAAGTTCAGAACTAGGTGAGTGAAGTCTCAGCGATGTGGCCGCTCTAAGTGTAGGTTACTCTAGAGTAGTTTTAACGTTTATAAACATCTATATATATATCTCCTCTTGCTATACAATAATGCTATATTGTTAGATGGAATGACAACAACTAAATGGCCCCGGTTAAAACTACGCCTTGTAGTATACATCTCTATATATAAAAATGAATCCCAATTTCCCTTGGTCAGGGCATCGCGCGTGAACGGCTGGACCGATTTGGCTAATACTGTTTTATTTGTGTTTGTGATTGTCAAGAGAAGGTTCATATGAAAAATAAAACCGGAACCTTCATAATTTCGCGATAAAAAAAACCGGTGCCACTTCGTTGTTCTAATAAAAGTTATTGGTAAAAAAACTGTACTCAGCGGTTACAACCGCCTTTACATACTTTTCGCTCCTTTACAGATTTCATTAAAATCATTCTTAATTTAGCGAACTACGAAAGTAGCAAGCAAGCATAGCGACCACTAGTAAGAAGTAACCGTATCCTAATATAGACCAGAGGATCCCGAACTTACTTTCTCATACACCACTTTAAAAATTTGACTAGTTTTGGTAGACCCCCTGCTGTTACATTTAAACCCATGACTCGTCAAAAATTTGGAGATATAATATAAAAATATATTCAAGTAACAATCACTGACCTTCTTAAAATATTATCTACCAACATTGATAAGTAAAGCCAAGCCAACACTTTTGTTATTCACAACAAATCAGATATATTGTCCTGGAAATGAAAAACATTTTTTTCACGCCAACGTAGACCCCTTTCGAGACTCCCGTGGACCCTTGGGGGTTCATCTAGACCACTTTGGGAATCACTGATATAGAAGACGCTTGCAATGTATTAGTATAGCTGTTGAGGTCTCACCTATCCGTATTTGCATAGGGACAGCGGGCAGATGCCTGGTGCGTATCCTGGGCACAGCCTCCAGCACGTGCAAGGCGAGCGAGGCCACCTCGGCCGCGTGGCGCGCGCACCGCTCCGGTATACCACCTACTACCATGTACGCGTCGCCTATTGTCTCCACCTGCATTATAAAAACAAGGGAAGATTCTCCTAACCGTAGACCGTTCTAAATACATATTTCAAAATTCTCCTAACCGTAGACTGTTCAAAATATTTCAAAATTCTTCTAACCGTAGACTGTTCCAAATAATTCAAATTCTTCTAACCGTAGACTGTTATAAATATTTCAAAATTCTCCTAACCGTGGACTGTTCCAAACAATTCAAAATTCTCCTAACCATAGATGTGTTCTAAATATTACTAAGTTCTCCTAACCGTAGGCTGTTCAAAATATTTCAAAATTCTCCTAAACATAGATATATTGATAAAGATACTGCGCGTAATATAAAACGATCTGCGAAGCAGAATCAACCTTATTAATGGCGGTGTTGGATGAGGACCGTCCTTGCCACACCGATTTATCTCCGAATCGTCAGAGGTTTGTCAGAAGCAGAAAAAATGATAGCTGTTTTAACCCAGGTAACAGTTGTGATGACAGTTGCTTCGTGTAAAAATTGGGTTACCAGCCACATCGCTTTAGAATATGTACCGACTTCAATTTTTGTGTTTGAGATAAGGCAAGATAATTCAAACTCAGTATACTTTTTACTGATCTAAGTATTTTATATTTCAAGCTTGATGGCTATAATTCTAAAAACTTTTGTGTAGAATAGAGTGAAGGCGAGATGGTGCATTAAGTACTCACTTTATAGACGTTGTAATAAGATATTATGGCGTCGCAGCACGTGTACAAGTCGTTAAGTATTTCCACCACCTGCGAGGGAGACATTTCATACGCATCTGGTAGCTGCATACGTAACAAACTAAATAACATTAAATAAATTATTATTGGTGCCAATTCTATTGTTCAAAATTACTAACTTAACTTATTTGACAGGTCTAAAAATATTGCCATCCTTATTTAACCCTGCACATGAGAAAGAGATAGCAAGACTTTTAGACCTGTCAAATTAGTTATGTTTAGTAATTTTGTACAACAGAATTAGCACCATTATCTCCATTAATATAATGCTCTGTTTTAATTTTATGCAGGACAATAATTGAGGACAGTAGAAACACATAACTAATTTGGCGTAGAGCTGTGTTTCCACGGTAAGGTTGATTTGTTCTCTTCGAAGGTACACTGGAGTACAGCATGGGGCTCGTCTTCAAAAAGGGTCTCAAGAGATTCTTGTAAAGCCGGATATGAGCGATTTATACCCGTGGTGTTGCAGGCGCTCAAACTCAAACTCAAAATCATCTCTATGTGACTAGACTTTACAAGTGCTTTCAAATCGTCAGAATCTACCACCGGATTCGGAAGGTCGTTTTTTGCTGAGAAGAATCCGTCAAGAAACTCAGCAATAACACTTTACAAATGAAATACATAATTTACATTTAAATTACTTACGTGACAAGAATATATCACAAAAAGTTACCACATAACAAGGTTATGTGTTATACGGTTGTTTGCCACAAAAAGGTATCTTCATTGTAATATTTCACTGCGATCTCCAAATACGGGTTGCTCAAATTATTTTGGGCAATCCCATTACGCCTTTTTTTATGACCCTGGTGTGATTAATCACTGGATACATTGGCCGTCGGGGTCTGAAATGACTACCTCAAATGGCAGACGTTCGCTTCAACCGAAGGCCACCACGGCAGTTTCATAAGCGTCACTTAGGTGGAATGAAAGAAGCCAACATATAACAAGCTGTATTAGAATGTTTAAAGCGTTCACCTGCATAGGTGTGTTAGTGGCTGCCAGTTTGGTGAAGCCGACAATATCGCTGAAGTAAATGGTGACGCAGTCGAAGCTCTCCGCCTGGACCCTCTCGCCCCGCTTCAGGGCCTCGGCAACAGTCCTGTACAATTCACATAAGCTTCTAGAAAATAGGATCTATTAGCAAATAGATCTACATAGTTTTCTCAAAGGGTACAGCATGGAGTTCTTCAAGAAGGGTGTGAAGAGATTTTAGAACGGTCGGCAATGAGCGAGTGATACTCCTGGTGTTGCAAGCGTCCATAGGCTACGGTGACCGCTTACCATCAGATGGGCCGTATGCTTGTTTAACGCCTTAGTGGTATAAAACAAGTAAGTTTTTATAGCCTCAAATTGTCATTAAATTACTTAGCTTGTTATAGGTAATCTTTGCTTTTTTGTATGTAAGGGGAAGTATATAATCAAAGGTAAGGGGCAACCTCTGAGTAAGCTGATCTGATTTAAAACATCTTTCACCAAAAAGGTTACGCTATCCCTAAGTCACACATTCTCTACTATATCCACGATTATATCTTAAAGAACGTGCTATCTTATGTCTAAAGAGCGCATTCGTGGATTCGCATAGATAAATGTTCTTGCTATCTCTCTGAAACCCCTCTTACCTGGGCAACATTCTGTTGAGAAGGTCATCAGTCCTGCGCTTCTCCTTCAACAGCTGCTCGGTCCTGGCTGCCACTAGAGCCTCCAGGTTAGAGGCATACTTTTCCATCATTGATAGCATGTTGTCGAAAATATTCGTCTTCCTAGGAGAAAAAAGTCTTTCACAAAAAAGATTTAAGGCAATTGTGTATATTTTTCCATCGAACTAGTAATTGGCAAACAAGTGTACTGATGTTAAGCGGTGACCGTAGCCTATGGACGCATGCAAAAAAATAAATAGCGTAAGATAAAAAAATAGAACAAATTAAAAATGTATGCAAGTTTTTTGGTTCTATTCCCCATATGGGTCTAAAATTTATAATTGTATGTCCAGAAATTTCATCTATCTATTCAATTATGCTCGGGAGTGGTATGTGCCTACCATCCGTATAATTAGGACATATGAAATCATGAGAGTCGGTTTTCGATGATGTCACATCTCTGCCTACTCTATCCCTTTTTGAGAAGGCCAGACCTTCTCCAAAAGGGTACGGTAACAAGGGTTTTTAGTGCAATAATTCACCAAAATTCTAATCATACTCACATCCCGGCATGCATATCCTTAAGGCGGAGTCTGACGAGCCTCAAATCGGGCCTTCTGTCAGCTCGTTCGCTCCAGCAAGCGTTGAGAACTGCCAGCACTGATGGGCGGGCGGCCAATCCGGCTAGGGGAGGGCGGAATATCACACCTCCAATGGGCTGGCGGACTCGGCCGATGATCTCTGTGGACAACAGTAGCCTTAGCAAGAACGAATTTCGACTATTCGTATCGTTTTCGACTATTTTTGAATGGGCAAATAAACAGCGCTGCGCCAGCGAAAAGTGGAACTGAAAATTCGTATGTTTTTTTTATATTTGAGAGTTACGTTTTCGAAACAGAAGATTTCAGTAATGCACTGCGCGTTCTGTAAGTCGCACAAACATTTATACAGTGACCTACATATTAATGATAGCTTTACAAATAAATACTTTCAAATAGTCAGAATCTACCACCAGATTGGAAAGGTAGTTTTTTGATGAGAACAATACGGCAAGAAACTTAGTAAAAAAATTAAGAAAGAATATTGTATAAATTTCAATTGACGAACTGTAAGAAGCCAATCTGTGACCTCAGGCATGAAAATTAAATAACTTGGTTTCCTTTATGCTAACATATGGCCTATCTGATGGTAAACGGTCACCGTAGCCTATTGACGCTATTAATACTAGAGCACTGACTGTTCTAGCGACATACGACTTCCCTACTGCCAGCACAGCATATCGTCGGGGTCTCTGAAAACCTTACCGCAGAAACACAATACAACATTCGAGAGGTGTTATTTAACACTAATTTCATTTAAACTGGAAGCACTTTCGCCATTTGGACGGCATCAATGTTGTTTCAGGAAATCCCATTACTTCTTTACACTTAAATTTTATTCTAAAGGGTTTAAAAGTACGCTCTCGAAGCGGACGATATAATCTTTGGCTATTTAGGGAAATACCCATTTCTAATTTGTACCTAAATATTTGACCCGCACCGCTCAGTCGAGTAACCCATTTACTGAGTAAATATTTACTCTGTCGCCTTGAAGTGTTTACGCATGGCTAGAAATGAAGTTACAGGAGACGACGGCTGATAGAGAGGAATGGAAGGACGAAGCTTGTCTTGTGCTATGACCGCAAAAGGCCGATTAGGAGCGGGGGCGGCCTAAGCCAATGAGAGGGCCTGGGCGGGTAGATCTTTGCGAAGCCCTTGTCTTTGTGGAATTAGAAATGCCCTTATTCAAAATTCATTAAACTATTTGCAAAAAATCAGTACTTATCCTACCTACTTATAGATAAATTATCTGACACAAACCAGAATCATGCGGGAGTGGGCCAAGAATGCTGGCAGCATTGCCACGCTGGATAGCAATGCTGATACTCTGAGCGAGTTAGAAATTAATATTATTATTACAAAAAGGCTGGCGGTATTAGGTACCTCTACCGAAGCCGTGGTGGCCTTTTGGTTGAAGCAATGGCCTCTCATCTGATGGGCCGAGATTCAAACCCCGGCTTGTATCAATGAGTTTTTCTAAGCTTTAGTACACAATGATTAACCACACCATGAGCTTTAAAAACAGAGATGTAGGGCAATTTCCAAAAAAAAAGACTACTACTAGATTTTTACTTTGTTTTTTTATTTAAACTTAAAAAATTCTGGCGTCGCGTTTTGCTCCCTTTTAAATAGCCACTTTGCAGGTCCACGGAGAAAACGTGACCAAAATACTAATGCTTTCAATTCAAACGTTTTTATCAAAATGATTGTTGTATTCAAGGTGTGAACGCTTACGGTTTGTGGTTATCGTATTTACTAATCGTTTCACGTATTATACTAGCCGCGTATCAATATAAATAATATTACGCAACGCGCTTTTTTACACATATTATAATGGTGCCAATGCAATTTTTCAAAACTAAACAAAGCTGAACTAATTTGACAGGTCTAAAAATATTGCCATCCTTATTTAAGAAGACTTTTTATACCTCTCCTATTCTTTTAGTTCAATGATTTCGTACAACAGACTTAGTATCAATGTTTATTTTATTGTAACAATTAAACTAAATGACTTACCAGCAAAAGTCAAGTTGGTATCACCCCAGGGTCCATTCCTGCCGAGTATCTCATAGAGGATGATTCCGAAGGAGTACACGTCTCCCTTCTGGGACCCCCGGGCCGGAGGATTGGGCTCCCTCAGGAATTCCGGAGCACGCCACAGCATGCGCCGCTCCATACGCAGAGCATCTTCTACGTCGGCGCAACCGTCTGACACGAAAAACATTGTTTTAGTGGTATATTTTTACATAGGATAAGGGCAGGAGGATGACTTTTAGATATGAATGTCCCGCACACTTAAATACGATTGAAAATTATATTTAGACTCACTGTGCTATTAGCATTACTACTAGCCCAGCGTATCCTCGTGGATCACTGGCAACCTTATTTACCGCAGAAACACACACAACACTAAATCAAGTAGTGTTATTTGACTGCGGTCTTCTGTAAGGAGGTACAGTCCCCAGTCGGGCGGCTCCAAATTAAATGGGAAAACCCACGGAAAATACCAAATCGCCCTACCTCTCTTAAATGGTGTGGTTAATCACTGTACTTAAGCTTAGAAAAACTCGTTGGTATAGGCCGGGATTTGAACCTGGGCCCATCAGATGACAGGCCGTGGCTTCAACCACAAGGCTACCACGGCTTGATTTATAGCAGATATGTTTGCCATATAAGTGCTATAAAACAGTTACTTTTCAACTGATGCAGTCCGTAATCAGCAATCTGCAGGACCCATCTGCTATCGACCAAGCAGTTACTCGAGGTCAGGTTGCCGTGGGACACCAGGGCAGAATCATGCAGGTAGGTCAGTCCTCGGAGCAGGTCCGCGACCAGACTCGCGACGAACATGTCATCTAGATGGAGGTCCCTGTCAGCCAGGACCCTAGCCAGTGACCCTCGAGAGCAGTAAGCGGACACTATGCATGCCGCACCGCTTTCGACGCAGACTCCAACGAAAGCTGTCAAGTTCTCGTGACGAAGCCCCCTGATCTGGAATGGATAAGGTCATTAGATTTCTGTGTTTGAAGTTATTAATTTTAAAGTAATATATTGTAACTAGCGACCCGTCCCGGCTTCGCACGGCCAGCGTTACCCAAAAACCTACAAAACCGAAATTAATTATACATAAAAACCTTCCACTTGAATCACTATCAATTAAAAAAGCGAATCAAAACCAGTTGCGTAGTTTTAAAGATCTAAGCATACATAGGGACAGACAGACAGCGGGAAGCGCCTTTGTTTTATACTATATAGTGATAATATAATAATAATGTTTGGTCATTATCACACAGCGCCATCTGGTCCCAAACTAAGCAAAGCTTGTACTATGGGAACCAGTAGCTGATATAATACTTATATACTTTTATTTTTTGTAAATACATACTTATAATATATGTATTATAAGTATGTATTTACAAAAAATAAAAGTGCAAACACCCAAACGCAAGGCAAACATATTTGTCACATAAATGTTTGCCCTGGCGGGAATCGAACCCGCGAACTCTAGCGTAGCAGTCGGTTATACTAACCACTAGACCAGCGGTCTCGTTGTGTTGTTATTAGAGAGATATTAGACCAGTGATGTTAGAGATGTGTATATCCGTTGCCTGTTTCGAATGTAGTATGGCACTCGTAGGCTACAGCTGAAAACCAGCGTTGGATGACCGGTGCTGCAGTATGGCATCTAGCTTTATGCGGAGCTGCTTAGCCTTTCTGGCACAATTTCAATATACATTTAATTTTAAGCATTTATAATATTAAGTTTTCATATGTTGTTGTGTCAATAATATATTTTTTTCTTTCTTCTTCTTTATTTCAGTACCGGTAGCAGGAACATTGTCGACAACGTTTTCGTATCGCCTTCGACTATTTTTGTATTGGAAAATGAACAGCGCTGCAGCGGTGAAAAGTGGAACTAAAAATTAGTATGTCAATTTTGACATTTCGCGAGTTACGTTTTCGAATACGTTGTCGACAATGTTCCTGCTACCGGCACAGATATCGCAGGTAGAATGATAGGTCCAATAATGGCAAGCCTATTATGTATACCACGTTGGCGATGAAAAAAAGCTGTACTTGATAATTTTTTTATTTGCGGGAAATTTAATTATTTATTAAAGGTATAATAATAAACTAATTTAATTTATTATATAATACTAGCGGCCCGCCCCGGCTTCGCACAGGTAGACTTTTATATCAAATATTTTGTCTACCCGTGCAAAGCCGGGGCGGGAAGCTAGTATAATATATAGCCTATGTTACTCAGTGATGATGTAGCTTTCTAACGGTGAAAGAATTTTTGAAATCGGTCTAAAAGATTAAAAAAATATTTAGGGGTGGACTACCCCTAACATTTAGGGGGATGAAAAATAGATGTTGGCCGATTCTCATAGATACCGGATAAGCACAAAAAATTTCATCAAAATAGGTCAAGCCGTTTCGGAGGAGTATGGCAACGAAAACTGTGACACGAGAATTTTATATGTTAGATTATGTATAAAATTAAAATAATGTTAAAATAGTGAGCCGATTACTTAATTGGATACCTACAGGTAATACGAAGGTAAGCAGAATTAATTGGAAGTCTTCAAACATGAAGTGATCTGTTTTGTTAACGGATAAGAGCGTAGGCGTTCGTTTTGAAGATTAATCTTTGAAGTTATATATAAGAAATTTATTTAGATACAAAATAAACATATATACAAAGAGCAATTTCTTAATAAACTAGCATAATATGCAAAACAAAAGAATTTATTCTTAAGATTAAGCTAATGTTTAAAACATATTAAAATGGATACTAACATACATACTTTAAAGCTAATTGTAAAGCCAAAAAAATACTACATTAAAAAATAAAAGTTTCTTTTTAATCACAAAAATGTGGGGCATAGAGTTCTGACCTGTTTCAATTCCTTCTTAATGGCTTTGGTGACGTCAATGCTCTTCTTCTGTAAGCGCTTCACGGCGACTATGTTCCCTTTGTACAGGGCTATGGTGGTGTGGGCGCGCCTGGTCTCCACATCCTGATGGATGGATGGCTGGGGAGAACCATACATTCATGAAGATGTAGCGACCTCATCGTTCCATAAGCCAACGTTGGAAATCTACTAACAGACATAACATTCAACGGATGACAACTCCACGCATACGTCACCATGCTACAACACGCAAGCGAAGTTTTCTACGCAAATCAGTATATATACAAGTTTCAGGCTAGAACAGTCGGAGTAGCGGTCCCCCAGGCACAACACCCGCCCAGCTTGAAGATCTTCCCTTTGTGACGGCCGAGCATGATCACCTCGCTCGCCCCACATACAAATTAAGCAGCCGAGGAATTACAAAGGGACAGTACAATAAGCAAGCAAAATGAGCGAGCCTTTTGTAGTCGCATATTCTTCTTCTTTAAGTTAATGGCGACGAGCTTTTAATACAGCTATTCCGCCAATGTCACGTGGTGTGGTAGGCACAGAGTACATAAGTACTAAACGTAGTGGACGTTTATTTATTATGTGTAACATCTGATATTTGATATCCAACTCAACCAACGCGCGCACTCATTGGTCAAATCAAATTGCGCGTGCTTTTCACGTCCCTTTTCACGAAATCACTTCTATAGATTGCTACACATAAATAAGTATTTTAACTCTAAAGGAACCATGTGTAATGCTGATGTTTCCGCCAATATCTTAAATCGATTGTGTCGTGCGAGCGAGATAGGACACAAACCATAATTTGTATTTCTGCTGCTGCTACTATTTGAATATATCTACAAAAAATGACAGTCATGGGAACTATTATGACAATATAAAAAAAAACTAACTTAAAAAATAACGCAAAGTAATTAACTTTAAGTTCCCGTGTGACAATTCCTGTCAACACCTGTTTATGATTTTAATGAATATTATTGCAAGCGCTACTCACTGATCTATTTGAAGTTAGTAGCAAGGCCGATACATACTGACTAATTGTATATGCAACGAAATATATAGTTAATTATGAAAGTCCAACCTATGCGACGCTAATGCTTATAACGGAAAACATATATACATTTATAACGAAATACAATTTAACAAAATTGTATTCCGTTACAAATTAGTCTACATACCTCAGACAGTGTCGTCACACTTAAATACTTGGCATTTTTAGAACTTTGGGAAACAAATTAAAGTAAGTTCGAGCAGTCTTCTCAGGTTAAATATAATTTTACCCCAGGCGATGACAAATCAATGTGCGCGACTTCTTACTATTAGAACTGTTCGAATTCTTTGTCAATGTATTTTTATGTAACTTATATTCAAAGCATAGTTACAAATAATTGACATATTGACTGACGAAGATATATCTATTGTTGTTAGCACTAGTAACAAAAGAGCGCTACCGAATTAAACTATTTTATTATGATACACGTAGCTCTTTGCGTAGAGTTCGTAGCTTCGTAGCAAGTATATAATCAAAGCTTCGTAGCTATGGTGTCGTAGCAAACTCTACGGGTTACTTCTTGTTGTTTTGTTCGGAATAAATTGAAAAAATATATGGAAAATGATAAATCCTTTAACTTCAATATATAAACACATACCGAATTTTAAAAGAACTTTGCATTCCAGTCCCTACAGGGTACTTCTGAAGATGTATTATGTATTGTAAGAATAACAGTGTGTACAAATAGATATCTTAGTTCCTGCCATGAGATCTTCGACTTTATTGAGTACCATTTACTTTATTATTAGAACAAAGTTCCATAATATGGCTTGCGATAAGTGTGCCTGGTAGAAAGTACTTCATGCCACCTCGACTCGACTTTCTTTCTCACGCGCGGCCCTTTGTAAACCTGAATACAGAACGATTGAAAATTTTATTCGAAAATGATTTGCAAGGAACTTCTATGCACTTAATACTTCCTCATTAATCAGTCTATTTATTGGTTGAGGCTTTATGAAAATCCGTTTAGTAGTTTTTAAGCTATTCGCGTTCAGACAGACGAAGTGGGGGGGACTTTGTTTTATAAATAATGTCAAACCATAAATTAATATTAAATCTGACAGTGAACTTGTCTATGTCTAATAGAGTGCGAACAAATAGATCCAATTTAAATAGTGAAAAGTTAAATTTTGCTAGCTTCACGCAGATTGCTATCACAGACCGTTTGTCCCGCGAGGATTTACTATATGACATTTGTGATTCACAGTACCTAACTAACACCTAGTATATATATTTAAGTGTTTCCAGTATAAACGTGTCAATTATATTGAAGGTTTCAAGGAGAAAGACAAATACCCTTATGTATTGTATATTGTTATTATTTCGTAAGAAGTACTCGGAACCGGCGGGTTTGTATAAACAGATAGATGAATTTTATTTCGTTAAGGTGTAACAGACGATTGTGCCAATTCTGTTGTCCGGAAATCATTAAACTAAACTAATTTGACAGTTCTAAAAATATTGCCAAGGGATAGTAAGAATTCTTCATCATCATATATTTAAGAGCTAGGCTCTTGTCGGTGGAGCAATCGCCAAGCCGTTCTATCGTTAGCCATCTCTTTGACCTCTTGGTACGACATAACGTTAGCCTTCGTCTTTATCTGTTGCAGGTAACTTATCCTTGGCCTTCCTCTGCCACGCTTTCCTTCGATCTTTCCCTCTATGATATTTCGTATAAATGCGTCATGTCGTAACAAATGGCCCATCATTTTGCCCCTCCTATTTTCAATCGTACTTATAATCGTTCTTTTTTCTCCTACCTTCTTCAGAACGTCCTTTGTTGTTACCATTTCTGTCCAACTTATTCTCTCCATTCTCCTCCAGCACCACATTTCAAATGCTTCCAACCTTTCTCTGTCTCTTTGCGTCAGTGTCCACGTTTCACATCCATACAGTACGATACTCCATACGTATGTCTTGATAAGCCTTTTTTTAACTTTTCTATTCATACCAGATCCAAAAAGCCTTTTTTTATTATTAAAAGCTTGTTTTGCTATTGCAATTCTGGCTTTAATATCGTGACTACATCTGGAATCACTGCTAATAATACTACCTAAATATTTAAAGTTATTTACTTGTTCTATTGCATTATTGTTAAGTTTGATAGGTGTATGTCTGTAAGGTATTTTGGATGTCGTTAGTGTTTTGGTTTTATTTATATTTATTTTTAAGTGAAATTCTTTAAATATCGTATCCATGATGCCCATAAATTTTCCTAGTTTTTCCCTGTTTTCTGCGAATGCCGCAATGTCGTCTGCAAATCTTATAAAGTGTATTCTTTTACCGTTAATTTTTATACCTCCCTGTTCTGATTCTGTTATCTTCCTTATTGCTAACTCTATAAATAAATTGAATATTAATGGTGAAAGTGGACACCCCTGTCTTACGCCTTGTCTTATCTTTGCTTTTCTTTTTTCTTCTCCTAACTCTATCACAGTTTCTTGTTCTCTATAAAGCTCATATATGATTCTCCTTTCTCTGTAATCCACACCAGCTGTCTTTAGAGCTTTCATCATTATTTTCCAGTTGACTTTGTCAAATGCTTTTTCTAGGTCTATAAAAGCAATGTGAGTGTTAAGTCCTAGTTCCAGACGTCTGTCAGTTATCATACGCAGTGCCAGAATTGCCTCTCTTGTGCCTTTGTCTTTTCGGAATCCATACTGATCGTCGCTCAAACATTCTTCTATTTTTTGACGAATTCTATTTTGTATAATTTTGAGTAATATCTTAGATGCCTGTGATATGAGACTTAAGGTTCTATGCTCTTCACATTTCAATGAGTTAGGTTTTTTGGGTAATGTTATTGTTTTGGTTGTTTTGAAATCCATTGGTATCTTTCCTGTCCTGTACATATCCCTTGTTAAATTAAATAGTTCTGTTAATAACTGTTCACATTCTGCATATTTAATCATTTCTATATATATACCATCGTCCCCTGCGGCTTTTCCATTTTGTATGTTTTGTAATGCTTTGTCAAATTCTAACCTCAAAATGTCTGGTCCCAACTCACATTCCTCTACTTCGTATTCTTTTTCCATGTCATTTTCATCTAATCCTTCTCCTTCATAAAGTCCTTCTATATACCTTTTCCAGCGCTCCACTATACTTTTGTTGTCTATTAGTAATTTACCTTGTTCATTTAAAATGGTTGTGCTTTTTGATTTGTGTTTGTTGTCTAGAATGAATGGAATTGTTGTGTAGAAATGTAAGAATTCTTAGACCTGTCAAATTAGTTAAGTTTAGTAATTTTGAACAACAGTATCGACACCAATATCCATTACTCTAATAAATATTCGGATAAATAAATTTATTTTCACTTTCTGTAATGTCAAACGAGGTCCTTCAAAATAAGTTTCAATTGATATACCCACTCCACTACCCATCACCAAGTATCGTAATTTGGGCTCCATCATTCACTTCCTCCAGAACATTCTTTAAGTTTTTCGAGAACGCAATTGTTTTATTTTGTAATCCGTAAATATGAAAGTATTTTTCTAAACTGCACAAACACAATTTAACATAAGATTTTCTATAGCCACGATCTCAGAGTAGATTATATACTGGTCAAGAAAGAGCCTTTGTGAATTGACAAGCCGCCAAATTTTCGAATAAATCCATCAACGTAGCTTATAATTAGCAATGTAAGAAAGAGTGAACTGGCGATATAAATCCTCTACTTAGTGAGAAAGGGACAGAACATGAAGTAGGTAATATTTATGCAAATAAAATTCCGTGCAGATAATAAAAGGAAGTGTTTACTGTAAGTAGGGCCGCGGCTCTCCTGTGCCCTGAAATTGTGTTTGGAAGTATTCCGTACATTATATTATACTAGGTTATTAGTGTCCAATTATTGAGTATGATAACCTCATTATAATAATATTTACAACTAGCTGTGCCCACGACTTCGTACGCGTGGATTGATTTTTTCACGGGATTAATGTTATTTATTATTAAGTAAAAGTCACCGAATGCCGCCTTATAGAATCAGTTATCTATAAAGTTCTGTTTAAATCTGTCCAACCATTCGGCTTTCGTTCGCAATTTAGATAATTGCCTTTTTTTGATGCGCGGAACCCTAATTAATAATTCAAAAAAAAGAAGTTGGTATACAGGGTCTTCACCAAAAAACCAAAGCTTACCTTATCCCCATGCTGTCCATTGTACGCTGATATGAACGTCAGATCTTTAGCCTCCAATCTCCACAGAACCGACGCCAGCTTCTGCTCATATGTGTAGTGTCTGAGAAGCAATACAGCTGCTAAGATAGCAGCGATGGTTACTGCCACAATGGCAGCCAGCACGCCGGGGTCGTGGGGCAAGGAACATTTGCCGCCGTCGAAGCCGCATGAAGGCTCTGCCACTGGCACCTTGCCGCCTATCCACGCTATGTTTGACCCGCCAACTAATTCCTGGGAAATATATATATATATATATATATATATATTACTTGACAGGCAAACAAGCATGCGGCCCACCTGATGGTAAGCGGTCACCGTAGCCTATGGACGCTTGCAACACCAGGAGCATCAATCGCGCGTTGCCGACCCTTCAATCTCTTCACACCCTTCTTGAAGAACCCCATGCTGTACTCCTTTGGGAAAACCTCGGCGAGGAGTTCATTCCACAATTCGATCATGCGCGGGAGAAAACTCCTTTGGAACCGCGCCGTGCGAGACCATTTCAGAATACCAATATGTAGAAATATGAGTTCCACCAGGATTTAAATACGGTAACATCTGAAATTGTTTCTGTGATGAGTAAGGTTTAGTGCTCCTCGAGAATTCGCTGTGCCAATAAGGAAATTGTACGCTGCTAGCAGAGTAAGTTTTTCCAACAGGTAAGGTTGTTGATACCGCGCTAGGGAGTTGTTAGAGCAAGCCTCAATAGGCTACAATAAGCGCTTTCCATCAAATGAGCTTGTTTGCCATGTGGTCAGCTAGTTGTATAAAAATATGGCCGGTCTTTTGACTCGCTAAAAAGGAGCTAGGTATGGCAAGTTGTATGCTACTAACGTATCACACTACACTGCCTCTTCCCTTCATCGTGAGTGTATGGTTGCAGCAATAGCCGAGTCTTAACTTACTGGCAATAAATCAGTAGCGTTCTTATATCTGAAGGTGGCGACTGGTTGCCCGCTCCAGCCGCTGGGCGCCGTCTGGTCTTCAACGAGGCCTATCACAGTGAAGTTGCCTTCGGCGTCACCCGCTGCGTCCATGTTTACCTGACACAATTACTTAAATTCTTAACTATAGCTATTTACTAAATACAGAACTTAACCTACCTACTAATAGATAAATGATCTGACCCAAACCAGAATCATGCGGGAGCGTGCCAAGAATGCTGGCAGCATTGCCACGCTGGATAGCAATAGCAGTTTTTTTTGGTCTTTCATGAACATTGGCCTAGTAAATCATGAAGCAAATTTTACGTTACAAAATATTCACATGATGCCAAAGATCGGCAACGAGCTGTTAAGTCCTTATGAAATTAATGTAGTCTTATTTTAAACGGTACAAAACATTTGATAAGTTGTGCATGGCTGACAATATTTTTCTACTTCGAAACGAATACATAATTCGTTCGGAGTAGACATGGAGTATTGAGCGCCATTTCTCTTTTGACTTACACATATGTTTCCTCTACATTCCGAATATTTTTTACCTTTCCATCATTGAGTACTTTGTCGGTTCGTTCTAGATATTTGCAACGAAAATAATTAATATTAGAATAGTCATAGTTCTTAGTAGTAAATAACAGAGAACAAGCTCGGAGATGTCATAATATGAGTGATATGATTATTTCTGTACCCTCAGATAATTAAACCAAGTATCTTCCCGTTAAAACCTGATGAATTACATGTCGCCTTACAAAATTACGTCGTAGACTTGTGAATCAAGCCATGTCGCAAATCGCAATGTTATTATTATTCTTAGTTTAATTTGGTCGGTCTATAAGGCAGCCTGATTGCTACGCTTGGTAAAGCGGTTCGATGCCCACCACGGCCGTCATAATGGGCTGTGACTTGTGTCAAGTTTCTTTTTACATCACTAAGATGACACACAATCATACGGCCCACTTGATGGTAAGCAGTCACCGAAGCCTATAGCCTATAGCCGGTAGCAATACCAGGGGTATCACTAACGAGTTGCCAACCCTGTGGTGGATGAGCACTCACTGTACTAGCGCAGCGAATCCTCGTGAAGAATCTCAAGCCTCATTTACCACAGAAACACAACACTACATCAAAGTAGTTTTATTTGACTGCGGTCTTCTGTAGTTGGAGGTATAGCCCCCAGTCGGGCGGCACCAATTTTACTGGAAATTCCCACGGGAGCTCCTAACTCCCTATCCTATCTTATAAATAAGTATGTATTTATAAGATAGCAAGTTAAGGATAAGATAGCCGTCACTTCGTATAAGGAAGCCAATGAAGTATATGACAGGGAGAAGTGGAGAGAGATTCATCGGCTGCACCGAAAACAGGAAAACTCTTAAATGATAAGAATACCAACAATATTGTATAAATATTTCTTGAACGAAACTGTTTTATTTGTTTCGACGAACCCAAGTTCCATATGTCTCGTTAACTTAACTACATTTTTTTTAAATATATCTACGTGAAAACACCTAAGTATTTCTTTGTGTTTGTAAGCAAGCGGATGCCTAACACATTGAAGAGACATCATTATATAAGTGAAATAAGTTTTCTATTATACTCGTTAAAAGTAAAAAGAATTATATCTTTGTCGCCGCCGAATTGCGCAGCAAATTCTCTGTCATATTTTAATTCTTAGAGAGTTTTATACTTTAGTTAAGGTTATAACATGCTTTCGGTTTGGTGAAACAGTGATAAAAATATACCTTATCATATCATTATATTACAGGGTCGGCAACGCGCGAGTGATACCCCTGGTGTTGCAAGCGTCCATAGGCTACGGTAACCGCTTACCATCACGCGGGGCGTATGCGTGTAACGAAAACTTTGTATTCATTTTTACGAAGATTGCGAACGGAGGACTATGAAATTCCGCACAGTTTAAGTAAATTTGGAAAAGAAGTATAGAAAGCGAATATATTTACAAAATATGCACTAGAAAAACATTCAATTAATAAAAATACTTTACCACACTACCATGCATTTGACACAACACGAAGCTTATTTTTAATCGTTTGTCCACGAGGCAACCATTACTAGATTATAAGAATCTATACTCGCTATATATATACTCCTTTTCCAAATTTACTTAAACTGTGCGAAATTGTGTAAATGGTTTTGTTGCCATAGTTTAGTAGTTTATTATTCACAGTAGTAATTGAACTGTGGAGCCAGTCGTTTCGTGTCGGAATAAGCCTACGAATACACGCGACGAAAAATGGTAGTCCATTCAAAAATAATTGGCGCAGCGCAAAAACACACAAACAAATTTTTGTGAAGAAAAATATACGGGTTAGACTCCACTCGCCCCTTGGATCTTGCTCCTTTCGATTAACAAGTTCACTCATAGAATATTTAAATTTAAAAATGAAATTCCGTATTTATTTGCGAATAACCTACTTTGACCATGTTCCATCTATACAATTAATACCTTGGCTTTTTATTCGAGTTCTTTTAATTCGTGCACGTCATTAAAAAAGGCGCAAAGAACATTTGATAGCTGTGTTGCTGTTATATGAAAATAGTTTTCCATGAAACCTGAGGGAGTCAGTGACATACAAAGCTAGAGATAGTTCTCTGATCGTTCTCATAAAATTTAATTTAAAAAGAGATTTTTCAATGCGGAGCTACTTCGCATTTGAAAACTAGCTAACTTTTTGTTATGAGCAGACAGGTCAATTTTAATATATTTAAAACTTTGGCTGTACCTATTCCTAACTAAGAATTCTAACCTTCGTGTTGTAACATAAAAGAGGTGTGCTGGAAATTTTAAGAATGCAAGTATTTACACATGTATTTTTCGTAATAAAAAATAAATTTAAGATAAGGTAAGGATGAAAGAGTCGACGGTCTGTTAAGGATAAAATCTTTATCTTAAACAATTGTTTCCTTATTTCACACAACACTTTATCACACTCTACTGCGCATCGGCCTTCGCTACTGGTCGGGTCTGCTCTGAGACGAGCGGTATACCTGGATACTGATGGAGGCTTCAGGGGTAGCCGGATGTACCTCAAGAGTTATTCAAGGTTATGGCGAGTGAGATGACTTAAGTGAGTCAGTAATTCAAGGGCAATGATCTGAGCTTTAGTTCAAATGCCTAGGTATGTTTTGAACCTCAAGGGAACCTTAATGTGCAGTCGCCGTGAAAACGCTAGTATTATAAGCAAATCTTAGTGTTACCCGACTGCCTCAGAAAGAGGGTTTATGTTTTCGAGTGGATGATACTTTCCTTCATGATAATATAGTAGTAGTTACAACAGAATACTTACATCAAAGCCCTGCACTGATCTATAGGTGGTTGGACGAAGCAGCTTCATGAGTGTCGCTCCATTGGTGGGCGGCAGGCCCGTACGCATCGCGGCAGTCGCGGCGCGCGCCCATAGCGTGACGGCGTCGTAAAGATGAGCCGCTTCAATTGGCACCTATGACAAAAAAATTGGCGAGGTGCGAATTGGACAAAGTTAAACTCAAACTCAAACTCAAAATAATCTTTATTTGACTAAACTTTACAAGTACTTTCAAATCATCAGAATCTACCACCGGATTCGGAAAGTCGTTTTTTGCTGAGAAGAATCCGGTAAGAAACTCAGCAATTACTCTTTTCAAGTTACAGCATACAAAATTTACATTTAAATTAATTTGTTACATGACAAGAATACATCACAAAAAGTTATCACATAAACAAGGATATTATGCTTGAATCACAAATCTAAGCTATCAGTTAATAAATGAATAGTAAAAAGGCTTGATGACCAGCCTCCACAAGCAGCACCTGTTCGCAAGTATGACGCGAATGTATAACTATGCGGTTCGATCCCTAGGTACGGCTATTGTACCAACCGCAAAGAAGTCAGGTATTATACGCGATATTAAATTATTATTCACCTCGAAGTTTCGACCAAGTTGCATCGGCGATTCACAAACTGTCTAATTTTCCGTCCGTGCGCAATTTTCGTAAAACGGCGACGAAAGATTTTGCTTCACGTATTAATCCATATTAATATTATACATGCAAAAATAACTCTGTTCGTTTGTTTATTTGCTACTTTTTCACGACTAAACAGCTGAACAATTCGTAATGAAATTTGGCAATGAGATAGACTATAACCTGGCGAAGGACATAGGCTATCTATAATATATTTGAATTTACGGAACATTAAGCTATACAAACAAACACATTCCATTATTCCAATAGATTATGATTTCAATAGTGTTGACTACAACGGTTGGAATAATCCTGCGAGATAAAGTACTGAGCTTCGTATTATTGGTCCCTTGTTTATGCTCATAATAGACCATTCCTATTCCACGCATATAAATGATTACTTCGCATTGACCTACATACACTTAGGTCATGGGCATGTAATTAAAGGGCCTTTTGAGCAAGGGATTTCACTTAAAACAATACAATAAGATTATTAGTAGAGGTTAAGATTAATTAGTTAAGGTCAAGAGAGGTAGGGCGATTTGGGATTTCCCGTGGGTTTTCCCATTTAAATTGGAGCCGCCCGACTGGGGACTGTACCTCCACCTTACGGAAGACCGCAGTGAAACAACACTGCTTGATGTAGTGTTGTGTTTCTGCGGTAAGTAAGGTTGCCAGTGCTCCACGAGGATACGCTGCGCTAGTAGTAATGCTGCTATAACAGTGGTTCCTCATCAACAACATGGTGGCAACCTGTTAGTGATACCCCTGGTATTGCTAGCGGCTAGGCTATGGTGACTGCTTACCATCAGTTGGGCCGTATGCTTGTGTGTCACCTTAGCGGTGTAAAAATAAAGTAATAAACTTTCTTAGTCTTAAGATGATACATTTATGTTTGCTAAGAACATTCAATATTGATACTTAAAATGAACTGTTATTTTGGCATAATTTGACAAAGGACATTGGAATACTGAGATATTTGGAAGTGCCAAAACCTTTACCTGCCAAAATAGAACGTCTGATTGTCGATGTTAGTTATTTTACAAATTTGAAGTCTCAATATTGGTGTTCGTTTCAAATATGCTTTCACAAGTCCAACGACGAGACCGCTGGTCTAGTGGTTAGTACACCTGACTGCTACGCTAGAGGTCGTGGGTTCGATTCCCGCCGGGGCAAACATTTATGTGACAAATATGTTTGTCTTGCGTCTGGGTGTTTGGTATGTATTATAAGTATGTATTTACAAAAAAAAGTATATAAGTATTGTATCAGCTACTGGTTCCCATAGTTCCCATAGTAAGCTTTGCTTAGTTTGGGGCCAGATGACGCTGTGTGATAATGTCCAAGCATTATTATTATTTAACTTCTGTTAAGTAAATAATTTTCAAAGTTTTCCCACATTTCAAAGAACGTATCTGTGCGAGAAATTTTATGAAATCCAATATTATGTTATCGCCTTGTGCTCCAATAAAAATATAACGAAGTTCCAATAAAAATATAAATCTACGAAATTGGCAACGATATACACATATCGGTATGAACAGAATGGGATATATGTACCAAAGGCCGTTACTTTGATCTGTACCTCTCTAGGAATTCGATAGGCTTTCGTAAAATATAGTCATCCTTATCTTTGAAATTATAGGAACCTGTAATATTTTCACCTGAAGACTATCTATTGCCTGCCTAGAAATGTAGTAGATATAGTTTGAGATTTGGACAACGATCTTTAAGTTTAGTCTATTCGTCCAGTAATCAGATTTAGCCGTAATAGGTTAGAAGTCTATGGCGGACGCTTTGCTTTGCTTTGCACCCTAACCTTCGTTGGTTTTCAACAAGTTAACGTAAAATTAGGTAAGACAGTAAATAACGTATCAAAGGGGTTTGCGCAACTTTACATTCAAGGGCGTGGGTACCCCTCGGGTTTTTCAGTGAGAAGTGGGTATTATAGAGTGACTGAGTGACGTCACGCCTCTGGCTTGAGGATATTTGTATATTGTTTGAATATTCAATGTTTTGCATTCCCGTTATCCGTACAAGCATTTACAAAATACGGTATAAATCTAAGCTTTGATTGAAAGATACAGAACTTTTAAATTCGCTTTCCCTGTTTGAAAATAATGTATATGAAGGGAAATCCTTGTTGAATATATTTTTATTTTCGTTTATATTATTTCAAATTGTAATAATAATAATAATATATCTTCACGCCTCCCCGAAGGGGTAGGCAGAGGTGTTACAACACGCACTTTCCACCGAAGATAATTTGGTGCCAACGTGACAGATGGTGAGTCCGTCGCCGTCTCTTAGGCACTACATACGTCTGTGATTTCTTCTCAGAGGTATACAGGGTTCCTCACGATGTTTTCCTTCACCGTAAAGCTCGAGGTGTAATTAATCACTGCACTTAAGTTAGAAAAACTTATTGGTACAGATCGGTGGGATTCGAACTTGCGACGCTAGATTAGCAGATAAAGCTTCATACTACAAGCCATCACGGCTGTTACAAATTGCAGTGTGATTTCATTTGAAGCCTCTAAATAGATTTTTTTTAAAGAATTGCTAATATCATTACTTGTAGCCCTGTTTCCTATCTATACTCGTGAACGCTATAGAAAACGAAAGAAATGTATGGAAAATTGACAACTTGACCACGTGACATAACGTAGCTACAGAGTTTTTAATGCCCATACATTTCATTGTAGATAGTAAACATGGCCTACCCTGCTGGAATATGAGTAAGCAATATGTAATATCTGCTTACCGAAGTGTCCTGGAATATTTTATGGTAGTTGGGCACACAAAATGGCGGCTCAGCCGACAGCTCCCGGATCATTTGGCACAGGGACCTGCAACCAACATAATAAGGTCACCTTCGACTGAATACAGAAAATCTATATTGTTTAGCACACAGATTGACAATAACCTCGAGTATACCACAGGTTCATTTTATCCTGGAAAATAAAGGTTGGCCAAGACATTAGGTGATAAGTCTGTATGGATAATTGGCAACAGAACGTAATTTTGTGGGTACAGTCTATATAAATAGTTCATAAATTGTTACTGGGATTCTCAATTCTTCAACTCCTTAGCAATGTAAAGCAAATATTGTTTTACTTTGATTTGTATAATATTGCCCACAGGGACTCCGTTTAATAATATGTTTTAATATTTATATTATATGTTTAAGGTTTTTAGTTTTAGGTTATGTAATAATTATATAATACAATATATTTCAATTAATGTTTTATTATATTTACTAAATTTGCTAAAACAGTTACATTCTACATCAGTGCCGGTAGCGAAAACATCTTTCAAATACGGATTTGAAAACACAACTAAAAAAAAAAACATGAATTAAAAAAAATACGTCAACGCGAGCTTCAATGCGTCAGCGGGTGAAAAACACGAAAATTTAAGCGAACACTATAATGGTTTTGTACTTACCCATAATGTGGGTTGGTTGGGAACGATGGAGTCAGCTTGAGAACAGCTCTGAAGGCCAAGATATCGCTGCTGATGTTCTGCCCCAGGTGTTCTAGGGGCAAAAAACAAAAAAAAACTGTGAATATGAACACATTAGCAAACAATTCAGATACTTGGCGAGAACAAATGACACTATACTTCCAAAGTTGACAGGACAAAAAGTATTTCCATCCTTATTTAATCCTGCATATGAGAAAGGGATAGCAAGATTTTTAGGCATGTCAAATTAGTTTATCTTAGTGATTTTACCTACAAAACTATATACTACAACTGAATCGCCACCAATATGTTTCTACACAAAATGGATCCTTCATTTTAACTTTAGGAAAAACTGCTTCATATAAGTTTTTAAAATTCACAGGCGACATTACGATAAGATTGAAATCCTCACCAGTATGGGTAATTTCTGCAGTACTAGGGTCGTAAATCTCGTCGTCCACTGCAACGACTGCATACTCTCCTTTGTTGAGAAGACCTCTGGCCTGCAACACCTTCACGAAGTCCACCAGCGCTATGTGCTCACCGAGAAACACGTATACTGGGGGACAAAGTTTCCTCTTTATAATATTCGTATAGATAAATAGCCATTATGAAAGTTGGTACTGCATTGGATTGCGTCCAGTGCCTGTAGCAGGAACATTGTCGACAACGTTTTCGTATCGCCTTCGACTATTTTTGTATTGGAAAATGAACAGCGCTGCGGCAATGTTCTTGCTACCGGCACAGAAACTGCAGGAAGCATTAAATACCGTATACCTATATGCATTTTAATGCATAATACAACCGCTGCATACTAACAGAATACTTGATGAAGTATGAAGAGTATTTGGTTGCCATAACTACTGGTAGTTAGTTACCTATGGCAACGTGTTTGGAACGTTCCAACTTCCACGAAACAATTTTGGTTCGTGAATTCCGTAGTGGGATTAATTCAGTCCTACTGGACTGAATGGTAGCAAGTACAATTTTCCACTACGTATTTGAAAATGTCAAACTTTACATGGGATTTTTTTACTTATAGCCTGCACAATGCTGTTCATTTTCCGATAAAACATACCTCGTCGAAAGCGTTAAAAATACGCTACAGAATTTATTATTTCAGGTGATTTACACGTGTAAAAATTAGTTATTTAATTTGCTGATATTAAATAACTATATAAATAAATAAAAAATATTGAAATCGGTTCACAAGCAGTAGTATATGTTGCCTTTTTATAGTATACATATATTTGATCAGTTAAGATAACTACTTGCCAAACTTAAAAAAATGTTATTTATTAATTAATTAATTTGGATGATTGATTGATTTAAACAAAATTATAATACAATTTGGAGGATATACCTTCTTAAGCATATAATAAAAAGCCGTTATTTTGACATTACAAACAGACACTTCAATTTTACTTATTTATACAGAAGAGTTCTATAAATTTAAATGTCACCTAAGACCTAGGGTTAGTTAGTTAACGTCCTTTTTATCTTTATCAAGTAAACTAGATTAATCAAGAGGTAACTTATCCATTAAATTTTCCACAAAGCAGCGAGATCAAAGTCTTCACGTCACAAGCAGCGATTATAATAAACCAGGAAGCGAATCTTAATAACGAGAATTATATCTATATTAATATTATAAAGAGGAAAGATTTGTATTTTTATTGAATAGGCTCCGAAACTACTGGACCGATTTCAAAAATGCTCACCGTTAGAAAGCTACATTATCACTGAGTAACATAGGCTATATAGCTACTCGCCCCGGCTTCGCACGGGTAGACACAATATTTGATAAATGTCTACCCG
Source organism: Falcaria lacertinaria (assembly GCA_951449985.1). Classification (NCBI taxonomy): domain Eukaryota; kingdom Metazoa; phylum Arthropoda; class Insecta; order Lepidoptera; family Drepanidae; genus Falcaria; species Falcaria lacertinaria. Next base: position 1,467,943 of record OX602119.1, on the reverse strand, counting down.
TGCGAAGCCGGGGCGGGCCGCTAGTAGTTTATATAAGGTTAGTGTTTATATCACATCACACATTTATCTTGGCGTATAGCATGCCGGAACTAGGTACAAAAAGTCTAAATTTTGCAAAAATTAACACGCAAACTCGTTAAATATACCACTAATATTAAAGTTTTTTAACAATACAACCTGACACGCTACCGTTTATACATATTTTTGTCAAATCAATTATTAAATAAGTACCTAATAATTAGCACTGATTAAAATAAGTGTTTCTGATAACATGTAAAAAACAAAAGATGCCCAAAAAATTCAAATATGAAAAAAAATTTTATTAAAACTCTTATTTTCTTCTTCTTTTTTTTATAAGTAACCAGTTTCTTTTTCAAAATATATTATATTTACAAGGAGGTCCTGTATATATTATTATAATTTCACCAAAAAGTTTTACGACACGTACACGGTTTGAGTACGTAACTTTGCCCACAACAAAATTAGTTATTGCATTCAATGTTATTTTGTAGCGGCGCTACTTTGTTAGCTTTTGTTCAATATTCGCATTATTACGAAGAACACACGAGTGTCTATATGTCACCAGAAGATAACAAGAACCGCAAATTTATAAATTTCCTAGGAAAATTATCAACCTTCGTAATTGTATTAATTTACGCCCATATTTTCGCAAATTAATAAACTTACCGAACAAAAAAAACAACCAACTTCTAACCTATCACGGCCATGTCGGACTACAATGTTACAAACGGTGAACGTAAATTAATGCAATTAATCTCTCGGTTAGAATCCTACGAGGGTTGATAAATTTCCTAGAAAATTTATAAATTTGCGGTTCTTGTTATCTTCCGGTGACTTACATATATTACGAAGTAAGATCTTGCGTGTCAGTCTTTGTAACATAGTAGATATTGACATCGCTTTGTTGGAGTAAATCTATTTTAAAAATATTATATTATCATTGAGTAACATAGGTGTATAATACAAGCCTTCTTGTCACATTTCCCCGTGGCTGTGATTTATATTACTTGTAATTTAGTTTGTACATTTAGTTAACAGATAACAGTTTTATGCATTAACTAGCTTCAGCCCGCAACTTCCGCCGCGTTGAGCTTAAAATCCGCTAATTAATTTTCCAAAATAAGAGTAGCCTATGTTACGCCAGTGAAATTTCAACCGTTCAGATTTTGGTAACAAGTTCAACTTTAAATGTAGCGCGGAACCCTAATTATTTTTCCTAGATAAACAAAGCCAAAGTTACGAATTATGGCATCAGCTACCTGGCAGTGAGACTCCTGTTGAAATCGGTCCAACCGTTCGGACGTTGTACACAATTTCATAGGTTTTTTTTGTTACGCGGAATCCTAATTATTTTTCCAAAATAATTTACTCGTAAGTTACGCCTTATACCATTAGCTACCTGCCAGTGAAGTCTTGTTCAAATTTAGCAATACCAAAATACAAATACAAAATTGTTCACAGCTAGCAATACCAGCGGTATCATTAACGAGCTGCCAACCCTGTTGTTGATGAGGAGTCACTAGGTATAATAGCAGCATTACTACTAGCGCGGCGTATCCTCGTGGAGCACTGGCAAACTTACTCACCGCAGAGACACAACACACGGCACACGACGACACAACACGGTGTTACACGGTGCCACGCGCTAGCGAAGTTTACTACGCAATTCAACATATATATACAATTTCCGACTAAAACAGTCGGAGCCGCGGTTCCCCAGGCAAGGCAGCCAGGTGGCTGAGCATGATCACCTCGCTCGCCCCACAGATTCTTACGTACCTCTCGTCTTATCATAGGTTTGATCGACAATCCTCTGCATGTCAGAGATGTGCAGGGGAATGTAGTCGGCGAACCGGTCTTCAGCTGTCACAGTCATCCCGTTCGATAGGGCCAGTTCCTGAAATAATGGCCCTTATAAGAATTGATCGACATGATACCCACGGCAACATTTCAGCATCGCACCTTCGCGCCACCGGCGGGTATTCAAATCAAAAAATCATTTATCAGTTTAGGCCCTAATAAGGCACTTATGTAGTTCCAAATTATCAACGGTTCGGAAAAAAGCCACCTGAGAAGAACCGACAAGAAACGCAGTGTTCTGTCTTTTTTTCATGTAACACTCATCGTCACCACACATTGGAACCAAAATCAAAATAGCTTCCTCCCGCGTACAATTAAACTGTGGAATGAGCTCCCTACTGAGGTTTTCCCAATGGAGTACAGCATGGAGTTCTTCAAGAAAAGTGTGAAGAGATTTATGAAGGGTCGGCAACGCGCAAGTGCAATACCAGGGGTATCGCAAGCGCCCATAGGCTGGCGTAACCGCTTACCATCAGGCGGACTGTTTGCTTGTTTGCCGCCTTATTTAGTTTTTTTCCTAAATGACGACAGAACTCTGCAACTGTCATACGGAATAAGCCCACTGGGCTACTAGGAACCAGGTTTTTTCGTACTAACTGATATTGTTTTGGCCTATCTAAGTCCTAATCTCTTAGTTCATTCAACGAATCTTTTCATCGGGAGTGTTGATCACTTACTTTAATAGCTTCCATCTGCTGCGCAGCCGCTGTCAGCTCATCACCAGCGACGATAGCGAACTTTGACCAGCCAAAGGCCTTCAGTAACGAGATGACAGACTTGCTGACTTTGTACGCCGGTGGTAGGGTCCTGGCGAATGTGGCACTCAAAGTTGAACCCTTCTCGTGAGATGAGCCTCGGTCACCGGCGCATTTCTGACAAAGGATACTACAGTTAATTCATCACTGAAAGGAATATTTATAATTTGCATATACATGTATCGTGACACCTTCCCACAGGAGGCAGAGGAATACTCCCATTTTTCACCGAAGATATTGTCTGTATCGTGACTGGTGGCGCGCCTATCCCGCGATAACTTTTGTGCAAGTACTATTAGGGTTTCGAAGGTAGGACGGCAGTCGCTTTGTTTAAAATCTGGTAATCGGTCACATCTGGTTAAATCTCGTGCTGACCCTAATAATAATTAGGATAGGGCGAGCACCGATGACGATAATAAATAGTATTCTTTAGGACTGGACTTCGATCAACCTGAATCTCACCTGATGTTAAAAGCTTCAAAATTTAAAACACCTCAGACCCAAAATCCTTTAACAGTCACAGCTAAGAATATTCGATTAATTCTCGTTTGTAACAAAAAAACCTATATCAAAATCGGGGACATCCGTTTAGATATAGGTATAGATATAGATGATGGCTATAGCTAACATGCAGATCGCTTGCCCGCTAATAGCCCATTCGCTCTTTGAATTCCAGTTTCATTGTGATTCTTTATTACATTGAGGTGAATGTGTCGCGAGAATATATTAGGTCCTTACATATGAAATTGGCGTTTTGTATGGGAGGAACAAAAAGTCGAATATTTTTTAATATAATATATTTAATTAATCAAAGTATGAACCATTATTTTCTATGCACTTTTGCCATCTCATAGGTAGTTCATTGATCCCTTTACTAAAAAAACCAGTCGGACGGGAATCAATAAAATCTTTGAAGGCGATTTGGACTGCCCCATCGGAGTTGAATTTTTTCCCTTGCAAGAAGTTATCCAAATTTCGAAAAAAATGGTAATCTGTTGGAGCAAGGTCCGGGGAGTACGGAGGATGTCTTAGACTTTCCAATTGAAGCTCTTCTAATTTAGTAGCCGTCTGTAGCGCAGTGTGTGGTCTAGCGTTGTCGTGAAGCAGCAGTGGCGTGGAGCGATTGACCAGCCTAGGTTGTTTAGCCGCTAGCTTTTCCATCATGGTTTGCAATTCCTGACAATAGACATCAGCCGTAATAGTCTGGCCAGATTTGAAAAAACTGTAATGAACAATACCGGCACTAGTCCACCAAACGCTTACAAGTAACTTTTTTGGGGTTAATTTTCGCTTGGGGCAGGATTTGGCTGGCTGGCCAGGATCTAACCATCGCGCTGAGCGCTTCCGATTATCGTAAAGAACCCATTTTTCATCACAGGTAATGATTCGGTTTAAAATACCTTCATTATTGTGCCGGTTTAGTAATGTAACGCAGCAGTCGACGCGCGTTTGCCGGTTTGTTTCAGTCAATTCGTGAGGTACCCACCTTTCAAGCTTTTTAATCTTCCCAATTTGCTTCAAGTGAATTAAAACAGTTTTATCACTAACATTGCAGCCTGCAGCTAACTCGGACGTGGTTTGCGATGGATCCGCTTCCACAATAGCCTTCAACTCTTCATTATCAACTTGAGTCTCAGGCCGTCCACGGGGCTTGTTCTGCAGGTCGAAATTTCCAGAACGAAAACGTTGGAACCAAAAACGAACTGTGTTTTCTTTTGCAACACGACCGCCATACACATCATTCACCCTTCGAGTTGTTTCCGCAGCACTAGTGCCACGGCGGAACTCGTACTCGTAAATAATGCGATATTTAAGGTTTTCCATTTTGTAAAATGAGTGACGCAAACAGAAAAAAACAGAAGAAAAAAAACAAATGAATGACGATCATCGAAGCACAAATACATGAGTCTATAGCTGTACAAATTTGAATTTGGAATTCCTTACCAAAGAGGAGAAATTCGTGATTAAAGTGGCCAGTACGAAAAACGCCAATTTCATATGTAAGGACCTAATATATATACAGACTGTCTCAAATCGAAACAAAAAATCATTTATTCAGTTCAGGCCCTAATAAGGTACTTATGAGGGCCAAACTACCACAGGTTCCGAAAAAAAAGCCACCCGAGAAGAACCGGCAAGAAACTCAGTGCTCTGTCATTTTGTCATGTAACAATCATGATATAACAATTTGTATCACAATTCTTCTAGATATGTCTACTTAAGCTTTAGTGTACTTAGAGGCATTACATTAGAGAGCCCATGGTCAATTTGACATGCTAGTTAATATTCTAGTCACGTACAAAGGGAACTAAATTCCCTCTACTATCAGGCACGTGATACATTAAACATGACGTATACACAATTAACTGCACGTTCCAGATTGATTAATGTTGTAGTTGGTTGCAATGATTACATTGTAAGCAGGAATTTATTACGATATTCATTCAATAATTTATAGAATATTAACGAGAACACAAAAATTAAAGAGCCTTTTTTTATACCACTAAGGTGGCACACAAGCATACGGCCCACCTAATGGTAAGCGGTTACCGTAGCTTATAGCCGCTAGCAATACCAGGGGTATCACTAACGGGTTGCCAACCATGTTGTTGATGAGGACTCACTGTGCCTGCAGCAATACTACCAGCCCAGCGTATCCTCGTGGAGCACTGGCAACCTTACTTACCGCAGAAACACAACACTACATCAAGTAGTGTTATTTCACTGCGGTCTTCTGTAAGGCGGAGTTACAGTCCCCAGTCGGGCGGCTCCAATTTAAATGGGATAACCCACGGGAAATTCCAAATCGCCCTACCTTCTCCTGACAATAACAAACACAAAAGAAATGAATTTGCGAAATCCGCCCAACCATTCACGCGTAACTAAGGGAAATAGGTTTTTTTTAAATATATAAATAGATCAAGTAGTTACTGATATAGGTACTCACATGGGATATCAGCGGTAGATTCCAAGCTGCTGCCAGCTTGGCCTCCGTGTGGCACGTCCCGTCGGGCCCGAAGAATGCCACTACACCCAAGTCTCGCATTTGGGTCATTACCCTGAACGGGAAAGTCATGCATTATCACTTATTTAAAGCGGGTTACACACTTGATTTGACCAATGAGCGCGCGCGGTGGTGGAGTGCCCTTACTACCTTAGACCAAAGCTGTAATAAAGGGCAGTCGACACATATCGGTCAGATAAGTTAAGCGGGCGACACACCTTCAGTTTTAACTGCACTGTTTTTACTGTACAGTTATAACTGACGCCCCTGGTATCTACACACGTTCGATCACGATCGTCAGTTCAACTGCACAGTTGTCAGCTTTGCGTACACACGTACTATTTAACTGCACAGTTTAATTTAACATAACATAATTTAATTTAACATCACCGCGTGCGCTCATTGGTCAAATCAAATAGCGCGCGCCTCCCCGGCTTCACACATAATAACACTTTCGACCGTTTTCACGAAATCTTTTGGGGTATATGTAAAAAGTATGTATGTATATTCATTCTGTTAACTTTCAAACATGCTTAAACAGCGAAATTTATTTAAAATAAATTACATTTAAAAAAAACAGGCTTTAAAATGTATTATCCTGAATTGTCCTGTTCAAATTATTATTTCATTCATAAATCTATGAAATTATTTATCATCGGTCATCGGTTCTAAGTCAAAACAACAAAAGAGTAAAAAAATTCTCAGCCAAAATTTTTGGTCACGGAATCCGAACAAGTATTATTATCCGTACAAGGAATATTGTTTATTCCTCCAAGCAAGCTCCTAAGAGACGTATAACTAATACATCAACGGATCCCGCTCTTGAAGCAATAGTTGATTGCAGGAGGCGTCCTAACAAAATTAAAGGCTATTGAGGATACAGTAACAAATTCCTTAGCGTAGAGAGTTAGTCTGTAGAATAAAATAACATAAATGGATAGATGGACGAAACTAAACTTAAGGCATTTTATAAAGGTTCAGTAGTTCAATCAAATCAAATCATTTATATCATGAAAATAGCAATCAAGATAATAATTTACAGATGTATAGCTAAGCACTACGATCAGCCGCTAGGCATACAAAATATTTGAGAGTTATTATAATGCTTACTCCAGTAGGAGTAAAACTGCACTGAAAATCATTTTGAATTCGCTAACTTTTGACAAATTTTTTATACTAGTCTCACAGCTGTACTTGTAGTCCTTTGTTAGAATTACGTAACATCAATTATTTTTTATTAGGTTTGCGCAGAAGTTTTAGTACAAGGTAAAAGTTGACATAGCTGCTTTATTTAGTTAGTTATCGGCTCGCTCGTCGTTTACCCTGAGACCAACAATAACAAGACGAGAATAAAGACAGAGATTCTCAAGAGTTTTACTTAAAGGGGGGGCTAATAATATATTTGTGTTCATAACGAAGAAAATTACTTGCAGTAAAAGAAAAAGTTCTCTCAGGGCGTCTGGTCGAGGAGACACGTCACCGAAGTGCTGGCAAATATTTTGGTCAGAGGTTAAGCAATAAGCCTCGCGATTCAGCGTGGTAATGCTGCCAGTATTTCGGGAACGTTAAAACTGGCAGCGCTCTGTTAGATTAAGGGAAGTTATTATTTAAATATGCATATTTAGGTTTTTAGTTATTAAGTTTTAAGTTGCAATAAGAATAATGTAATACATTTTTTTTAATTTAAACTGATTAGATATAGGGGATTGTGGCAGTTTTGTGGTCAAGTTAAATTTGAGAATATGAATTATTCTGTGAAAGTAAGCAGCTTTAAAATGGGTCCATTAGTTGCATAAAGCGTCGTATAAAACATATCAAGTACCTTTTGACCCCCGGTGAATATATTAAGCCAGCGATCCCGGTTGAAATTGTATACCCTTAGCTTAAAAGGTTTAGGTAAATAAACGACTTCAGAATGATTTACAGAAACAAAATTGCGGCGAAAAGCTCCTAAGGGTGTTATAAGAAAAACGTATTCAATTTAATCTCAATTAACTAATCAAAGCTACGAGTAGATTAAATTTCAGATCGAATACTCAGTATGTCAAAGTTAAGTGTCAATGTAATTGCCACCCTTCGGCCGCCTACGAAATACGAGTTAAGGTTGTGTTCAAATACAATAATCCAAATAATTAAAATAGATGGGGGCGAAAGGATATCTTTAGGTGGCGTTACTGCAAAGTTTGACATTCACAGGACGGCTGATAGCAAACAACGCGCGCCTTCTAGCCGCGCCACCGCTATTAGTTTATTACCCTTTAAAGACATAGCCATTGACATTATGGGGCAAATTACTCCTGGGAGGTTGGTACAGAATCTTGATGTTATGTGACATAGGATTTACTCAGAAGTAAATTGTAACGGTGTAACTTGCGTCTACTTTTGCACCAACGGTTATTTTAGATGAATGCTGGCTGGAGATAAGGGTCTATGTAATGAGCCGTTGACGAATCTTTTTGTATATTTTTTTCGTGCAGAGGACAAGATATTTTGGTTTTATATAAATAGGAAATATTAGGTCCTTACATATGAAATTGGCGTTTTTCGTACTGGCCACTTTAATCACGAATTTCTCCTCTTTGGTAAGGAATTCCAAATTCAAATTTGTACAGCTATAGACTCATGTATTTGTGCTTCGATGATCGTCATTCATTTGTTTTTTTTCTTCTGTTTTTTTCTGTTTGCGTCACTCATTTTACAAAATGGAAAACCTTAAATATCGCATTATTTACGAGTACGAGTTCCGCCGTGGCACTAGTGCTGCGGAAACAACTCGAAGGGTGAATGATGTGTATGGCGGTCGTGTTGCAAAAGAAAACACAGTTCGTTTTTGGTTCCAACGTTTTCGTTCTGGAAATTTCGACCTGCAGAACAAGCCCCGTGGACGGCCTGAGACTCAAGTTGATAATGAAGAGTTGAAGGCTATTGTGGAAGCGGATCCATCGCAAACCACGTCCGAGTTAGCTGCAGGCTGCAATGTTAGTGATAAAACTGTTTTAATTCACTGGAAGCAAATTGGGAAGATTAAAAAGCTTGAAAGGTGGGTACCTCACGAATTGACTGAAACAAACCGGCAAACGCGCGTCGACTGCTGCGTTACATTACTAAACCGGCACAATAATGAAGGTATTTTAAACCGAATCATTACCTGTGATGAAAAATGGGTTCTTTACGATAATCGGAAGCGCTCAGCGCAATGGTTAGATCCTGGCCAGCCAGCCAAATCCTGCCCCAAGCGAAAATTAACCCCAAAAAAGTTACTTGTAAGCGTTTGGTGGACTAGTGCCGGTATTGTTCATTACAGTTTTTTCAAATCTGGCCAGACTATTACGGCTGATGTCTATTGTCAGGAATTGCAAACCATGATGGAAAAGCTAGCGGCTAAACAACCTAGGCTGGTCAATCGCTCCACGCCACTGCTGCTTCACGACAACGCTAGACCACACACTGCGCTACAGACGGCTACTAAATTAGAAGAGCTTCAATTGGAAAGTCTAAGACATCCTCCGTACTCCCCGGACCTTGCTCCAACAGATTACCATTTTTTTCGAAATTTGGATAACTTCTTGCAAGGGAAAAAATTCAACTCCGATGGGGCAGTCCAAATCGCCTTCAAAGATTTTATTGATTCCCGTCCGACTGGTTTTTTTAGTAAAGGGATCAATGAACTACCTATGAGATGGCAAAAGTGCATAGAAAATAATGGTTCATACTTTGATTAATTAAATATATTATATTAAAAAATATTCGACTTTTTGTTCCTCCCATACAAAACGCCAATTTCATATGTAAGGACCTAATAATTTCTTGTACATTACTTGTGATGAAAAAGGTTTGGTTCGGTTTGGTACGTCAAAGTAGGATGTAGTGTTATGTTCCTGTGGTGAGAAATACTTAAGATCGTAAAGTATACGCTATGCTAGCAGTAAGATTATAACCCATTAGCTACGGTGACCATTTACCATCACTTCCACCATATCTTTGTTTATCACGATCAATATACTGAAATAAAAACGAAATAAAAATATAAGGAAATATAACACGAAGCATTCACGAGAGATATGTTTTCCTCAATATGCATTCACAATTTTCGTTTGACGATAACGTATTGATATGGCTTACAAAATATTCTGAGCATGTATCAGGGGTAAAGTTCAAGTAACTTAGCAACGCATTTCTAAGCAACAGCCGATTCCGTATCTATTAATTTAGGAAGTTTTTATGCTGCCTATATATGATTCTAGCAATAAAAGCGGAAATAAAATCCCTATTTGGTAACTAAATAGCTACAATTTCATTTTTTATGGTATTCTGCCTATCTGTCATTGCTAGTTTGATGGGAATATAATGCAGTGCTCTTTAACAGCTATTGCCTTAGAGTAGTAATACGTACTTATTTCCAAGTTCCCAACCTAATTTTTAAATGAATAGACGAAAAAAAATTAGAATTTAAAAAGTATTTGTTCGATTTTTAGTTTAAAAAATCTCATGAATCATGATTTATTTCGAGCAAGCGTATTGTATGCTATTGGGCTTCGAATGCGGCTAATGAGATAGCTCGTGCTTGTTGCTCCGCAAGATATTTTTATATACCTAATACATAATATACAAGAGAATATAAACGTTATGTCTAGTATAACGTCTGATGCTTTGTCTGATGTAAGTATAATTTTTTGCCATAGTGTTTTAATAAATAGTAATCTGGATTAATATTCAGAACTAGATGAATATTTTGAAACGTAAGTGATTCAGTTTGCTTAATTAAACTTTTACGCAGTTTTAATTCAATTAATCACACTTATCAACGCCGCCACAGAGCTCGTTGACCTTTATCAGTGCAGTGGTAAATTACCACCAGATAATCAAATAAGAAACTAAATTACGAAATTGGCCACGTGCGAATTAGACTGGCAGATCGGGTTCTGTACTAGAATCAAACTAGGTTAATTGACAAACTTAACATTCCGGTTCGATCCCTAGACACGTCTTTGGCACCCACCGCAATTAATAAGTTTTAAATACTAAAATCGCTCTTTCTTGGAAAATATAGCAATATTCACTAAAATAATAATAATTCATTTATTTATTCAGATAACAAACTATGAGCAGTTCAAGCGTCTATTTATATATTATTAAGATCATAAAGAGTAAAAATTCGTTTCCAGTAGGCGAGCCCCCTTTAAAACTTCTTACTAGACTTATTAACAGGACATAATGAGAATACTAACGAATAGTAACCGGTTACCCTAGTCTATGATTGATGCTTGCATTTGTTGTGAACATATTTCACTCGATTAATTATTGCCTCATTTTAGAATGTTTGAACTTATGTTCATTTAATTTGTTCATACCGACCCCAAGAAAGGCGGTACACGTTACAACTTAGTTTCAAAGTTGTAAGTGTTAATTACCGTTCGTTATTAATTAATGAACTAACTAATATTAACAAATTGATTAATATAGGACCAAGTTACTAATAGGATAATGAGCGTCTACTTGTAAATGATTCATATTGTATCAAAAACAAAAATAAGTATTGATGATTATTATTATTATTATGTATCTCTTAAACTCACAGAGCCTTAAATACTCTGGTCCTTATCTAGGCTTCATCATCATCATCATTATCAGCCTATCGACGTCCACTGCTGAACAAAGGCCTCCCCCATAGATTTCCACAATGACCGGTTCAATGCGGCCCGCATCCAACGCTTGCCAGCGACCTTTATCAGGTCATCGGTCCATCTAGTGGGGGGCCGGCCGACGCTGCGTTTTCCAGTGCGTGGTCTCCACTCTAGAACTTTTTGGCGCCATCGGCCATCCGTTCTACGAGCTATGTGCCCTGCCCATTGCCACTTCAACTGGCTAATCCGCTGAGCTATGTCGGTAACTTTAGTTCTTCTGCGAATTTCCTCATTTCTGATTTGATCTCGCAGAGAAACACCCAGCATAGCCCTCTACATAGCTCGTTGAGTGACTCTGAGCTTTCTTATGAGGCCCATAATGAGTGACCACGTTTCTGTTCCGTATGTCATCACTGGGAACACACACTGGTTAAAGACTTTCGTCTTAAGGCATTGCGGTAAATTCGACGAAAAGACGTTGCGAAGCTTTCCGAACGCTGCCCAGCCGAGTCGGATTCGACGGTTGACCTCTTTCTCAAAATTGGACTGTTTGTCCCAGGTAGACATATGCGTCAACAACCTCATGAACAGAGTTCCCAATGGATATCGAGGTGGGCGTGACATGGGCGTTCAACATGATTTTAGTTTTGTCCATGTTCATTTTTAGGCCTACCTGTTGGGAAACTCTGTTTAGGTCATTGAGCATTGTGCCGAGCTCTTCCAGGCTTTCTAGGCTTGCGTGGGGGTAATATTCAACACGTAAAGGCCCGTTCGAGAATTTTAATATTTGGTAAGGGATACACGTGGCGAGTATCATCCCCGGAATGCATAGTGATCCACCCGGGGACATCCTCGCCCAGTGCAGACTGTTTCAAGAGGAACGAACCCTGAGCTATTGTGGTAAACTGTTGATTGATATTTGTTAATTATTATTATTAAATATAAGTTTTAATTTATCTAATCATTTAGAACCAATATTTCTTTCTTTGATCGTTCATTCGTCATCACTATATCACTATAATATTATAAAGAGGAAAGATTTGTATTTTTGTATGTATTGAATAGGCTCCGAAACTACTGGACCAATTTCAAAAATTCTTTCACCGTTAGAAAGCTACATCAACACTGAGTAACATAGGCTAGCTGCCCGCCCCGGCTTTGCACGGGTAGACAAAATATTTGATATAAATGTCTACCCGTGCGAAGCCGGGGCGGGCCGCTAGTTCGTCATAAACTGAATGCATTGCAAAAATCCTCAAAAAACTTTTTTTTTATCAATGTTATGATGAGTCTGATTCTCCGTGGCATCATGATATGATATATGATAATGTTGGTGTTACCTCAATGAAAGGCTGTCCTTGTCCATATGCAGCGGAGGTCGGGAGCGTCCGATGTCAGCCGCGACGTACCGAAGAGTGAGACCAGGTAGAAGAGTCGGTTCCAGATTCACAGCCGCCACTGCTAGCGGCATAGCTCCCAACACCGTCTGTACGACATATATTTATGTTTTTATTCCATTGGCAAGCAAGCGTACCCACCTGATGGTAAGCAGTCACGGTTGGTATCATTAACGCGTTGCCAACTCAGTTGTTGAGGCCACATTGTGCTTGCAACTATCTTTACTAACCCAGCTTATCGAAGCTATAATTTCGTGGAAGCGTGACAGGTGACCCTAACGATTTATATTTGGAACTACATTATAATAATAAAGACAAACGCCCTAACGTTACATTTACTTGGCTGAGCCCGTAAATGTAGCTAAAACCAGCCTAATAGCTGAGAAAACAAACGCATGTTTAGAATATAAATAATAGTTTATTAGCATTTACAATGTTTTCTTAGCTATAATACAGTAGTGACAATTCTAGTAAGTATGGAAGACCTGTATAAAGAAGTCACCTTCCAAGCGATTTTGTTTAACATTTAAAATATTTAATACATGCGTCCACAATACTACATACGTCGTTGAATTTCTTCTCAGACGTATGCAGTTTTTGTTCATGTTTTCTTCCACCATTGACGGTATCGTGGTGTATCACAAAGCTCGTTGGTACAGGCCTGTGGGATTCAAACTTGTATCGCTAGAATAGCAAGTAACGCTCATACCACTCGGCCAACTGGTATCGATTAATTATCGGTGTTGCTAGCAAATTAATGGATGTAAACTGTTTGATGGGTAGTAATGCTCTTGAATTATTTATCATAGCAAAATGTTAAGGTGCCCTTGTCTGGATTTTCAGTCTCAAATGTTTATTCAGGTATATTAGAACACGAGTTTTGCGCACGCAATAATAATTGGTGTTGCTTTGAGGAATTTTGATTTAAAATAAAATAACTCGAATACAACAAAAATGAGATTATAATTATGATTTTATTATTATTTTTCTATAGTTTTTATTTTATTTGTAATATTGAGGGTAAATCAGTCACTTGGTAACAGATATTTTACGTAGACGTAAGGTAACAATTAAAATTGGTGCTTACGAAAAAAAACAATGTTTTTATTCTACTTAGGTCTTTCTGCTATCCGTGCGGAAAAAAACACCGTGACGAATTAACGATGATCAACATTTTTGAAAATTACTACATAAACTAGAATTGAGGCGAATTTACATATACTTTTTTTCGTGACTAAATTACCTTGTGACGAATTTAAAACGTGACCCATTTAAAGTACTTTACGTGTGGCTAGCGTTGCCATCCGTCCGGATATAGCCGGACAGTGTTGGGCTTTTGACCTCTTATCCGGCCTAATTTGATTGCGTCCGGTCTCATCGTTTTAATGTATCACAATGTCGATTTTTTATGAGGGTAGAGTGCAGGATTAGGATTAACAAAACACCAGCTTAAATTAGGTCGATATAACATAACATCAGTAGAGAACATAAAGGGTGCCTGTACAGCCAAGATGCTTTTTCGGATGACAATCGATTTATATATAAGAGACAGCATTTTAATTCTAAGCATCCGAAGGTATCCGCTTAGTCACTATGAGCTTCCGAAAGTAAACTTCCAAGAAAAATCTCTATTACCTAACATCTCTTGAGGGAAATGAGGCGTGAAGTAGGCGCTGTCAAACATGATTTATGTGAAGAAAACCTAAAAGCATAATCTTTTTCTATTAATTTAATTTACTAGCAGCTTTCAATCTATGTAATATTCGACGGAAGCATTTGTAGTAATCATTCGCCCTGGCCTTATCCCAAACGCTATTGTGGTCGGCACTAGATCCGATGTGACTGGCCACCTGATATTTGCACAATGCTACGGCCATCAGTAGCGCGAGCATGAATAAATTGCGACAAAGTTTTGTATCACCTTCGACTATTTTTGTATTGAAAAATGGACAGCGCTGCGGCGGTGAAAAGTGGAACTAAAAATTAGTATGACGATTTTGACACTTCACGAGTTACGTTTTCGAATACGTCGTCGCAAAATGTTCCTGCTACCGGCACAGACCGTCACAACCTATTTTACTGGGAAAATCAGTTACCTGCGTTGTCAGATTGATGCTAGTTGTCAGATTTTCTGTTTCTGACAGGCCTCTAATGATTTCCAATGATATTAACTGATAACTTACCCCGTTAACTTGCTCTCCGAGGCATGGAGGCCCCCGTGGCCGTACTTAAGGTTGCTTAAAATTGCAGATCGATCTGCGCTACCATCTTAAATTCGACTTGGTGTATGTACCTAATCCCGCAGGGGGGACCCATTCAAACTATTTACATAGTACATATATTAAACTACCCTTTATGTTATTTTAGGATAATTAATCGTAATATCCCGATACTCCTGATGACAAAAAATTATATTGAAATTGATATCATGTTCATAGGTATATTCAATCTTACGAATGTAATAAATACGAATGTTTGGATGTTTGCCAAATCGGCTCAACGTATTTGACTGAAATTTGGCACACAAAAGACCATGACATGAGGTTTTCTTTATCCCGAAAAAGGGGTTTCGTCGTGATTAAAAGAACTTTTTGAAAGCCTAAAAAAAATATACCAATTTATAATGCACTATATATACATAATTTTAGATTATCGAAACTTAAAAATATGATCTAATTAGTAATCCCCTTTTCTCATCATAATTAAGCACTCTGTATACATAATTTTTATCGAGACTAAAAATTATGATCTAATGAGTAATCTACAGTTTATCAAATAATTAATTCAATGACGTATGTGGTCCCTGACTTACCACCTATCACGTTGGCACCAAATTATTTAGGTCATAAGTGGAGGTTGTTACCACAGCCCTAGGATTAGCTGTAACACCTCTGCCTACCTATTCGGAGACCCTTGTGTGGAATTCGTGAAGTTATATTATTCTTATACATACATTCATCGATTTTTTCATATTTCTTTGTGTGAAGTCGTTAAAAACCGTAACATTTGACAGGAAAGAAATGGGACAGCCGATATCCGTCATCCATAATGTGTTTGCGTGCATGATTGATTCTCATTCTATCCTATCGAATGGCGCTGGAGGGCCTTAACGAAGTGATATTTCCTGTAGAAATTTATTTCAGTCGTTATTTCACATTTATTATAATGAGAAGAAGTTTATATTCAAACAGATTTCAATCAGCATTTTCAACTGTGAATTTCCACCAATTAATTACATTCTTGGGCCCCGGATCTCATCTACAATTTTCTCGAACCGGGTAGTAAATTGATATTGGTGCCAATTCTGTTGTACAAAATTACTAAACTTAACTAATTTGACAAGTCTAAAAATATTGCCATCCTTATTTAACCCCGCACACCAGAAAGGGATAGCAAGACTGAACTAATTGGACAGTTCTTAACTGTTCTTAATTGGACAATTAGTTTAATTTAGTAATTTTGTACAACAGAATTGGCACCAAATTTTGGTATTTTTAGGTAACGGGACAAAAAGAACCCTCTAATAAATATGCTATTTTGCTTACTACTAGGCGCTTTGGAGTAAGTAATTTTTTTATTGTCAACCATCTTACTTCCTACTATATCCTACTAATATTAAAAATGTTAAAGTTTGTAAGTATGCATGTACCTATGTTTGTTTTTCAATCACGTAAAATCAGCTCAACGGATTTGTATGAAATTATATATTATATAATTATACATATAGGACACTTTTTGACCCAGGTTTTTATCCCGGTAAAATGTTAGGTTCCTCTGGGATTTTAAGCTCAACGCGCACGAAGATGCGGGCAGAGGCTAGTATAATAATATGACATTGGCGCGCCGCCGTTTTGGCTCGCCGTGACTACTGCGTTGCAGAGGTTTGTTGTCGTTGTTATGTTAGAACAAGTTATATTTCAGAGCTAAAATTAGGTATAAACTCTGTATAAAGTACTAGCGGCGGGCTAGACATTAGACAGACATTTATCAAATATTCTGTCTACCCGTGCGAAGCCGGGGTGGACAGCTAGTATAATATATAGCCTATGCTACTCAGTGATAATTTAGCTTTCTAACGGTGAAAGAATTTTTGAAAGCGGTCCAGTAGTTTCGGAGCCTATTCAATACAAACCCACAAATATGCAAATCTTTCCTCTTTTAATACTAGTGTAGATAGATAGTGTAGATGTAGAGAGTGTAGATTAGTGTAGATGTAGATGTAGATTTACAAGGTAACTTCCCTTTCCATGAAATTGCAATAAGTTCATATTTATTTATACGCACAAAAATTGAACAAAATTATATAAAAACAAGTAAAATGGTTAAAATGTGATTGAACTGTGTTCCAAAGCATGTGTTGTGCATGCGCAGGATTACAAGTACTAAAACTACTAAAACCATTTAAATTAAATCGCAATATACCTATAAAATAAAAAATATTATAACAGAATCTTAGGATGATAATGATGACTGGAGGATATTTTTGCGAATTCTTATGTATTTGGAAAATTTTAGTACAAATATGTCAAGGTCGGTGTTTTTTTTTTGCCAAGTCTTTGTAGTATCGGATCATTCTTACTATTTGATTGAAATATGAGATGTTATTTTTGTATACCTGTGCCGGTAGCATGAACTTTTTCGACAACGTTTTCGTATCGCCTATGACTATTTTTGTATTGGAAAATGAACAGCGCTGCGGCGGTGAAAAGTGGAACTAAAAATTAGTATGACAATTTTGACATTTCGCGAATTACGTTGTCGACAATGTTCCTGCTACCGGCACTGTTAGGCGAAATGGTTCGTTAATATGTAATTCGTTATACCCACAGAAAGGCTTTCGATACACTGTTACATTACGTAAAATTATAGTATTAAAACGTGAAGCAAGAACCATGTGCCTTTTTTACGAAATTGCGCGCACTGGGGTGTATGAAATTTGGCGCAGCTAAAGTTTATATGGAGAAGGCCTACAGAAAATAGTAGATTGTTATACAAGATGCTAAAGTGACCCATTGTATACGAGGTAGTCTTACTCCCGAGATTTAGCGAGGCAGCCAAGGAGAATATACCACAGTCTTTGGAGGCAGCTAATATAAACCGAGTTACGATGGATTTTTACTTTTTACTTGTGTAAATAATCCGATTCAAAATTAAGTGAAACGTTTTTCCCTAGAGCATGATACCTAGTATATTGTTTCCATGCTCTGGTACGCTACAAAGACGGACGTTTTGAGCAAGAGGAGTGAAAACATATTTTTAAATAATATGCATTAGAAATACATTACATTAAAAAACGTAACATGTGTGTGCTACCATCACTGATCTATGTCTATGGCTACCATGCACACTACGCTGCATTGGACACAAGTTTAATTATATTTTGAATGCCGCTAGCTAAATTTCATTTATTTTTAATGAAATTTAGCTAGCGGCATTCACATTTCATTTGCATGGCGTTCACATTCATTGCACTTAAATCCTCATTCCTTAAATTCAAAATGCAAATAATATGACCTTTGTAAATATCTGCCAAGCAATGCGACAAATTTAAAGTTATCGGCAGCTTAATCAATAATGGATGGTGTGAACGGAATTTTCCCCGTATTACCATAAACGAATCCGCCTCGGCTTAGCATTTTCCAAATTATATTTAGGTATGTTATGGCAGACAATGTTTACTTGTAACAGAACTCGTAAAATAACTATTATATCCAGTAGCAATTTAGACAAACATTTTGTACTCAGACAAGGGCACACATATTATTGGGATCAACGATTCTACTCGTTGTTACGTACTTTGTTGGTTATATAATAAATTACTCATGTCTTTATTTAGGGTTCCGTACCTCAAAAGAAAAAGGAACCCTTATAGCATCACTTTGTTGTCCGTCTGTCAAGATTTTGTTTTCTCAAGAACGCGTGGAGTTATCAAATTGAAATTAATATCAAATACCCGGGTCTATTGTCTCTTTCACCTGTAAAAATAGAATACCTGTAAGTCAACGTGAAGAAAAAATATGAATGTTTATGTCGCGAATTTTCGCATAATTTGTGATTTCAGAAGGGAATCAAAATCAATATAGGGTACTTCCCGTTGACTTGGATCATGAAATTTGGCAAGACGCAGTGTCTTACAGCACAAGTAAAGGAAAAAATCAGAAATCCGTAACTATGTAATTTTTTTTAAATACCGGCCATGTGCGAGTCGGACTCGCGCACCGAGGGTTCCGTGCACGTTATTATTTTATACCAATTAGGTGGCATACGAGCATACTGCCCACCTGATGGTAAGCAGTCACCGGTACCTATAGCCGCTAGCAATACCAGGGATATCACTAACGAGTTGCCAACCAGGTTGTTGATGAGGACTCACTGTGCTAGCAGCAGCGATGGACTAATTTTCATGAAATTTTAGAGAGCGTCTTGAAGAACATTTTTCTACAACTACACTTAAGTATAGTCATGGTCCTTTTTGAGATATGCAGAGTAGAGGGGCCATTTCACTATTGACTTACACACCTATTTTGCTTCTTCTACATTCATCAATCATTTCAAACATGCCCGTCGCATCTAGAACATCATCTAGAACCGATGTTTTAGAACAAAATTTGCATAAAATACATACACATAACACTCACGAAGTAATATTTGCTCGCTACGTTATAATTAATACAGGAATAGACAACTTTGAAATGAATTTTGAAATGAAAATAGATCTAGATTCAAATTGTCGCAACCCCAAGTGAGCACCTATACTATATAGAAAAACTTCAATTAACCTTTACGCGCAGCATCAATCGCTTTGAATTAAGCGTTTCAAACATACTTGTATTAATACTCAGAAGGCAGTGAAGAAAATTCTTGTGTTACAATTTATTTGAAACAGAAGAATTTATTTACCACTAGAATTTAGGTATTTAACAAAATACGGCACAGATTAATAATTCGATTGCGAACTTCACATGTTCCGGTCCTTAATATAAAAAATAATACCTATAATTTTAAATGCAAAATGATAGTAGACAGAATAATTTCAAATGATGTACTTCATTCTTAACACAATAACAACAGAAATCCTCTACATGTTAATTTGTTATCAAACAGAGTGATGTTTCCGTGAAAAAAAAATAATCTGTATACTAATAATATAAAGAGGATTTGTATTATTGTGTGTGAAAAAAAGGAAAAAAAAACTTCTAGCGACAACGTCGATAAATTGGTGACACTATTCCCCGACTTGCTGTAATGCATTTGCCGATAATAAAGATAACCACAAGTCTGGACCTTATAGTCCTTAGTAACACGTGTGACTGTTGCCTAAACAAATAACGTACACAAGGTGATTCAGTATAAAGGGAGTCGTGTTTCCCCGCTAATGTTTTGTCTCGTCGATGGTATATTTTTAGTGTCTACTATTGTTTCGGCTTGACCTGTCTTGTCCTTTGATATTGTATTCGAAGTAGACTAACGTAAAATGTTTTGTGTTGCTGTTCGTATAAAGAAATAACAGATGCCGCCAATCACACAATTTATTAGCTGTGGTCGCCTATAAGTAGATGTATATTTATATAATCTCCTTTTATATTAGCACTAAAATATTGTCTGAATGTATTCATCTGTTGGTGATCCATAACCTTAATAAATAAAAATAAATAAATAAATCACTTTAGATTGTTTACTTTAATTACTACAGATATTTAAGTATATAATTTGACAATCATGCACTTGTTTTCATCAATATCTATACCTACCTACTATAGGTGATAAATACTATACAAACTAATGTTACCTCTTTGGCCTTTAGGTAGGTATAATTAAAAAGAGAGGTAGTGCGAATTGGGATCTCCCGTGGGTTTTCCCAAATCAAAGCGCGCGCTTCCCCGGCTTCCCGTAACACACTTCCGTCCCTTTAAACGAAAACACTTCCACAGATTGCAGAAAAGCGAGAGAATCATTTTATTTTTAAAAATATTTTACATAGAAATCTGTTTTCCTAACAAACTGTTATCGTATTTCAACGCGAGCTATCTTGCTGGCAAAAGCTAGTAAGAATTACATATGTAGCGAAATCATCGCTACATAAACAAACGTTAGAAATCTAACCTGAAATAACATTCAACGGATGACAAATCCATACATACGTCACAATCCTACAACGCGCAAGCGAAGTTTTCTACGCAATTGAGTATATTATAAAAGTTTCAGGCTAGTACACTCGGAGTCATAAGTCAAAGCGCTGGTGCCAGTATTTATGGATATAATTGCCTACCCGTGCGAAACCGGGGCAAGCCATCCGGTTACCAATGAGAATACTCCTCAAAAACTTCAACCGGCGATGTCAAAGTCATGAATTCCACGTAGTCGCTTTGAAACCAGATTCGCGTGAAATCGTTTGAGAGCATCGCGCATTGCAGTTTAGTGAGAAGAGTTGGTTGAAGCACATATTCATAGTGTAATGTTACGTGTTATATGATTTAATAGTAATCTGATATTTAATTAAACAGAAGTGATTCGAAAGGCAGTTAATTTCCACTGTAATTTTAGCTGCTCGTTAGTCGAAATTCACAATTTCGTCCACAATTCTGTTTTATTCGACAGTACGCGTGGAGGTAATTTTGTTCACAATTTCATGTGTCTTATTTACTTTTGTGCAGAACACTAGATTTTTTTTCTAAAATAAAAGCGGTGTAACTTACGCTTTGTAACATTAGTTATCTGCCTGGGATATATCCCCAGCCGTTTCGAAGATAAGCCGGAACAGACAGACAGAACTTCATGAACTATCTATGGAGCTTGAAAAGATAAGGCATATAATGTTCGCTATTTATGGATAATATTCTCTTCCACTACATTTAGTTTATGATACAGATTTTATAAAAATAACTATAACAATAATCACTAACATTAATTTAAAATGTGTATAGAAAATAGAATCTAAACGTGTCTAGTAACAAACTTTAATTTCCAAAATTGACGATAATCAGTTCCTTTTTCCAGTACTGCGTTTGTTATTCCTCGAACCTTTTTTCTTTATCAATTCGTTTCCTTAACGGTGATTGAAAAAAGATTGGGTTCCCTGAGGGTATAGATTACTCTGCGATATGACTGGCATTTACTGACCAACGTGACCCATTTTGGTGTCGTTAGCAATGATGCAACAATTTTTCAAGAAACCCCATTTTAGAAAGTTCTAGTGTGCTGCGGAATTTCAACTAGTTACGCGACCACGCTTTACCCTGGCATAGATTTTCTCTTAAATTGGATATATCTATAAACAAAAATAGCAATACAAATAGATTCACAAACAGAACAGAAACATACACATGGTACATAACTATTTTGTCTACATACAGATACATTTAAATTCACTAAGCACTTCACTTCTCAGCGATGTCCTATCAGAGCAATACAGTTTGTTTGAGTTCAGTAGACGCGTATCCTAAGTCAATGTTTAGTTTAGAGCAGGAAGGTAATTAAACGACTAATCCAAATACAATAGAGGAAATAATAAGAGGCAACAGCTAATGTGATTTGAGTGTTCGGGTGATAATGTACTCTGAACATAATAATCATCTTAGATTTAAAATATATACTTGCTTTAGCACGCGAAACCAACGCCTATACATATATAAACATTTACATATATAAAATGATATATAAAATGATAAAGATATTTAATATCCAAATAGTATTTTTTTTTACATAACTAAGGTGGCACACAACCATACGGCCCACCTGATGGTAAGCAGTCACCGTAGCCTATAGCCGCTAGCAATACCAGGGGTATCACTAACGGGGTGCCAACCATGTTGTTGATGAGGACTCACTGTGCTAGCAGCAATACTACTAGCCCAGCGTATCCTCGTGGAGCACTGGCAACCTTACTTACCTCAGAAACACAACACTACATCAAGTAAACTGTTATTTCACTGCGGTCTTCTGTAAGGCGGAGGTACAGTCCCCAGTCGGGCGGCTCCAATTTAAATGGGATAACCCACGGGAAATCCCTAATCGCCCTACCTCCCTTTTTAAAAGCTCAAGGTGTGATTATTCACTGTACTTAAGCTTAGAAAAACTCATTGGTACAGGCCGGGATTTGAACCTGGGCCCATTAGATGACAGACCGTTGCCACAAGGCCACCACGGCTTATAAGACTTAGTAAATAACAGGTCATTTTTTGGCGGCATCACCACTTACGCTCACTACATATGCCATGCGGACGAAGTCGTGGGCGAAAACTAGTAAAACAACGAAATAAAAAATTGAACTACATTGTATTACGAATATTCTGTTTCAAAGTTTGTATCCGACTCGAAGGACCAAAATGAAGGATGCCATCCTGGAAGTGGAGATCAGCAGTAGATCTTGGAGGTGATAATTAATATAATAAAACTTCAAGTAAAGCTTAGTCTGTGTTATGGCTGGTATTGCTCAACTATTCGACATAAGCTATCTATCTAAGTAGCGGAGAATCTCGCTTGTTCCTCGTACATTACCTAGTTACATTACCGGCAATGTACAAGGAAAAAATATTCTACGTCTATTACCGGATAATATACAAGGAATTATTTGTTCTTCGTGCATAACCATTTACATTACCGGTACTGTGCAACGATTTATTTATAACTTCTACAAAACCAAGTTGCATTACCAGGGATGGCAGTGATGTACCTACCAGGAAAAGTAATTCATAGTAGACATAAAACTCTACCTCGCGTGTTAAATTCAGGTTGTTTACATACCAACGCCATCTTTCGGTGGAAAACCTAAACATTAATGTCCGGTAATGCCCGAACTTTAAGGCACAGAAAGATTAACGTGTTTATACATTGCAACCCTAATTTCTCATCAATCCCGTTACTAGCTTACTACATGACATAAAAAAAAATCACTATACTTAAGGATTTCATGAACCAAAAACCAGATCTAAAACACGAATGAATTTAAAAGCTTTAATTTAAAAAGTAGTGAACATACATCTGAAAATCTGGAATCAGCGCAGTAAATATATGTGCCTTAATGAATAGCTACGCAGTCCGAGGCAATAAGAAAGTTTTAAAGCGTCTTATTTCCTGGAATAGAGTGTGTGTGGAGTGTGGAGCAACAGCGCCTACACCTAGCTAATGAACGATGGGGATTATTTACTCTATCTCCTGTTTACACTATCTACAGTTGACCATGCTTCACTGTGGCAAAGAAAAATAATAGGCGAAGCGCGAGTTGGATTCGCACACCGAGGGTTCCAAAGGTTAAATAACAAACATAAATTTGCCGTTCGATCCCTAGACCGCAAATAATAATAATAATAATAGTAAATTCGCTCATTTTAGGGTTCAGTACCTTAAAAGGAAAAAAGCAACCCATATAGGATCACTTTGTTGTCCGTCTGTCTGTCAAGAATTTTTGTCTCAAGAACCCGTGGAGTTATCAAATTGAAATACCCGGGCCTGTGTTCTCTTTAGATTGTAAAATAATCAAACCTGTAAGTCAACATGAAGTAAAGATATGACCGTTTATGTCGCAAAATTTCGCATATTTTGCGATTTCACACGGGAATCAGAACCTACAGGGTACTTCCTGTTAACCTAGAACCATGAAATTTGGCAGGAAGCAGTGTCTTACAGCACAAGTAAAGAATAAAATCTGAAAACCATAAATATGTGGTTTGTTTTTTTTTTAAATGCGAATTTACTCATTATATTTCTGAATCGCGCTGTTGAGAGTCACCGACGAATAATGACCTCATTTGAAGTTTGCCTACTTTTAATCATCATAATCATGATTTTTCATGATTGAGAGATGACGTGGATGCGAGAACGAAAGAGGTCCTTTATCCTTTGAAATAGATTTAATTTATAGCTCCAGCCTCTATTCACAGCTAATTAATTGATGAGAGCAGCTTAGTCTGATTTCTTGCACACTTGAACGATCAAGATACTTCATAATATCTTCAATATCATTAATAACTTGTATTTACTACTAAATGGTACTTTCTTGTACACACTTGTTTACTTAAATTAAAATATTTAAATTTCAACAAACAAGTGTGACGTTTCACATAAAAACTTTCTAAAGCGTAGTATGGGTTGCATTGGGTGTTTTCCTACATTGCCACCAACCGACTTGTCTTGACTTGATCCACTGAAATTTCCCATACAGCTCTAATTACGTACGGTATTAGCTTAATATTAATTTGTGGTTTATTCAATTAACTGTCTTAAGCAATGTCTAAGTTTAATTAACTTTACTGGATAAATCGTTTTTGCTTTACTCCAAATCCATCTCTGAAGTCATTGCCATAAGGTTCAATGCTTTGTTAATTGTGTTTTGATGAGGATGGGTACTCATTTAATAGTCCTGTTATCAGGGCGTCACACCATTTGTACATTGTATTCAAAGATAACTAGGCAAGATATAAAGATTGGGAATTTCGATATTATTTGGTATCTTGAATATTACAGCATCTAAATATCTGCTTTGAAATTGATTACACGCGAATCATTACAAAAGTGATCCAAAAGGTTCTCATAGACACGATATATAGACTATTTAATGTGGCCTAATTATAAAAAGATCACCTAAGAGGTGAAATGGGGTGTCTACGAAAACCGCGGGGCACAGCAATAGCTAAATACATATTTTTTATAAATTTGAGCAGAGACCTAATAAAATTTAAATAAATATTCAACCACTAGAAGACGATAAAAATCTGTGATACGTCTACCGAAAACTACAAAGATTTTTTTCGGTAACTTGGTCCTTGGGCAAACTCTTGGATTCTTTGTTAAAATACTCAAAGATGTATAGGTATTCATATTTGTCGTAAAAGCCTTTCTTATGAAAGATATTTAGAATTCAAAACATAATGATAAATTATTTTTCTCTACAACGATCCTCAAGTTTTTGTTTGATGGATTCCTATGTAATTTTTTTATGACAGCAACGTTCTACTGCTTTGTTGTTGTTGACAATTGATGCAAAATATGTCTGTCTTGTTACCAATTTATCATTTGAGTTAGTAAAGACGACCATTAAATGAAGTCACAAATTCAATATTGTCGTTAGAATTGAAATTATTATTATCCTATACTATATTTGTGCCGGTAGCAAAAACGACTACGTATTCGAAAATGTAACTCGCAAAAAGTCAAAATTTTCATAAAAAAATAGTTCCACTTTTCGACACCGTGGCGCTAATAACTTTTCCGTACAAAAACAGTCGCAAATTATTTTTTCTCGGGTTACTGATGTCGTTTTCTAACCACTTCATTATTATTTATGTAATGTGTGATATTGTGTGTGTCAGAAGTAAATGTATTTCATTTCATTTCATAATTGTTCCTGTGCAATTTATTTTGGATGTAATTTTTATTATCTAGCGAAGTAGATGACTTGAACTGGATAGTGACGTCACTTAAGTCATTAAAGTCCCAGACCTAAATTTAGTCACATACGCTGCTCTAGATTTGAAACATTCGCGTGACAACAAACAACAGTCCTCTTAGCGCCCCAATACTCCTTGACTCCTACGTAATATGTCTAGATCTTTAGAATTTGAAAGCGCTTCTTATAAGTATAGCACTTCAAATTTCATAACATTCTAGATCCAAATTATATTTAACAGGCGATACGCCCCCACTTCGCATGGGTAGCAGAGCATTTATGCCAAGTTTCTTTTAACTGAATTTTATCCGCTACTTTTATACGGCCCACCTGATTGTAAGCATTCACCGTAGCCTATAGCCGCTAGCAATACCAGGGGTTCACTAACGAGTTGCCAACCCTGTTGTTGATGAGGAGTCAATGTAGCAGCTAGTATCTAGCAGCATTGCTACTAGGCCAGCGTATCATCGTGGAGCACTGGCAACCTTACGTACCGCAGAAACAGAACACTACATCAAAGTAGTGTTATTTGACTGCGAGCTTCTGTAAGGTGGCGATACAGTCCCCAGTCGAATTCCAATTCATACAATTCCTAATCGCTTTTTTTTCCAATATTTTCAACAATCACTGTCACACTTCTGCCAATTTATACAAAACTCTAATGCATTATCGCGAATCGCTCCTTCCATTGGTGAAAACACTCTGAAGATCCGTTCAGTAGATCCAGACAGACAAACGCAGCGCGGCGAAGAGGCTTTGTTTTATAACATGTACTGATTAATTTAATATGAATGATCTTACCTGACTCCTTCCATATGCGCTAAGAAATCCAATAGTGATAGTTTTATCATCGTTCCAAGTTCCAACATTGTTGAGACAAGCCTTCGAGCCACCACAATCGCTGGTCACCAAATCGTACAGATTCACTCCGTCACCACTTATATTCTCAATTGACAATTTGTCTTTTATCAAATTTGTGGTTACACTGGAATATATATTATTTAAGTAAACAGAGTCTAAGATATTCGATTGTAAATAATCTGACTCTTCAACATGTGTTGTGTTTATGTGGTCGCATTTGTTTTTAACATGCACTATACTGCTTTCGACTGGATATGTGAAGTTATATAATTCTCTATCTGCCTCATCAGATGCTATATCTTCGTCATCATTTATTTGTCTTTCATTTGCAGTATTATTATGCAGAGTTTTAAGATTGAAAAATTTTTTTTTTTCATTTCCTGGTTCTTTTCTGCTAGGTTTTGCAACGACGTATATCATTGTTACTAGTAACGAGACGATTCTTATTTGATGATACATTTTGGCTGCTTATCTCATGTTTGATGTTCTGAAACAATGAAAATAACCTCAATTATAGGTTGGCTCGTATATTTCGGAAGACAATAGCTTATAGCAAGAAATCATGCTATCTCAGATCGAAAGAGTAATAAATACATTAAAGGCGTAGGTGTAGTATTATTTCCTTTTTCATTATGTACTACCAAAATTATATATATAAGAAGACAATTTTGGCTAACAAAGTATAAAATAATACATTTTAAAATGGTATCTATAGTACTCTTATCACTTCGTTATTGAAATATTTTGTTACTCTATTTTAATAAAGGACAATATGGCTCAGTGAATACCTACGAGAAATGATGATCAAAGGTAATATTCACTAGAATTTCATTTTAATCAAAATTATTAGATTTAAATTGTAGTATAAAATACAGATTCAAAGATACATACGTAAAATATTTTCAATAATTTTGTACATTTTTACCGAAGGATAGCGATGCTATGAAAATTGAAAGTAATTAGAATGCGCTGAAATATCATTAAACTCTGGACTCATCATATCATTACAATCTTCTTCTTGTGTAGACTACTACTACTATAGGTAGGTACTATAATAACATGGAGCACAATGTAGCCCCTACCTACCTACCACCTTGCTGTGCCCTGTTACAGGGTATAAAGTTATGTTGTCTGTACAGTTGTTATTGTGTTTAATGATGTCTGTACTAACATAATTGTACTGCAATAAATATATTTGAATTTGAATTTGAGATTCCGGATGGGTGAACGTACACCGAGACCGCGAAGACATCGATTAATTCAGGTCCGGGTTCGATCGTTTCAGGCCATTCATCGATCAATTTCAGGCCAGCCAATTGAATCTTTGGCAACGTTACATGTCTGTCAGAACGCTTCAAGTCTGACAAGTTTCACTGAGGAAAGGAAACTAATTTTTCGTCTTAAATGAGTTAAATCAAGCTCGCTCAGTGGTTTTAATGTTAACGGCTTGTCACAGCTCTCGACGTAAAGACAATATCTGCCCACGCACTTTAACCAGTAAAATTCCCCTTTTACTCGCCCACATATCTGCATTGAAACGCTTGATCCAACGCTTCCATTTTTGCGATAATTATATTTCATAGGGTGAAAGGCCGAGTGAAGCATAGCTCATACACTAATACGAGTGAAGTGCAATAAAGCTGAGTTTTAGATTTCGGAGAACCAATA
This sequence comes from Falcaria lacertinaria, assembly GCA_951449985.1. NCBI lineage: Eukaryota > Metazoa > Arthropoda > Insecta > Lepidoptera > Drepanidae > Falcaria > Falcaria lacertinaria. Next base: position 1,439,369 of record OX602119.1, on the reverse strand, counting down.
ATATTACGCAATTTATTCACCAAAAATTTCGTTAGCGCAGGCCAGTACTTATAGTAAAATAAAACGTGGTACTAGATAAGTTTCCCGAAGACAGTGCAGCTTTTCAATCGGTTTTAGAAGGTCAACAGCTTACTCCCTATATACATTGACCTCCTTATAACTAAATGGACACACGTACTCGCAACCGCTTATAATATTAGTTTATTTTTATTTTTTTATACCACTAAGGTGGCACACAAGCATACGGCCCACCTAATGGTAAGCAGTCACCATAGCCTATAGCCGCTAGCAATACCAGGGGTATCACTAACGGGTTGCCAACCAGGTTGTTGATGAGGACTAACTGTGCTAGCAGCATTACTACCAGCCCAGCGTATCCTCGTGGAGCATAGTATAGAAATACATAAAATAGTTTGCCTTGCGTATACGATTTCATAATATATCGATATATTATGTATCTCGTTTCCAGTTTGCGGAGTAACCTACGGGCGTAACACACATTCTCTCACAATATTATTATATTATGCTGGGCACAAATTATACGGTACTAGCTGTCCCGATAGCCAATGTCCTGTATACGCCATCGAAAAAAAGCTTTAGTTTATCCTGAAATTAAAAATATTCCATGTTTCTCCATAGAAACCTTCTTCTCACAACAAAAGAAACATAAAAAGAATTAGCGAAATCGGTCTAACCGTTCACGCGATGCCGTGACCAAGGGAAATAGGGATTAATTTTTTTGTACCACTAAGGTGGCGAACAAGCATACGATATACCCACCTGATGGTAAGCAGTCACCGTAGCCTATGGGCTCTTCAACACCAGACCGACCCTGCGCCTTTTATATGTATAGAAATGTGTATATATTATTATGGATGTTCATCAAGTTCCTGCGCTAAATTACCTTTATTCGGTTCCTATTCATTGTGGGCTCAGCATATCCGAAGGACGTATCCTTGACTTAAATCTAATATTTGAAAAAAGCCCCAAGTCATACAAAAGCTGTTTTGAATAATAAGTATAAAAGACATCAATTTGTATGTCCCGCACGCAAGCGCTTTTTTCCTTACGTGCTTACTTGAATGGAATAAAGCGTCCTTTAATTTTTGTATTTTTGTGTTCGAAATGAAATTAATAAAAAAAAAACTTGGAGGTAATTTATTTTTCTAATATACGGCATCGTTAGTAAGTAAGCCTAACTACCTTTTTGTACTTAGGTAAGTACAAAGAGACAAGGGCGACCAGTACCGGCGTTAGGGCCAATGACGCCCCGGGCAAGAATATTGTGGCGCCCACTTAGGGAAATCAGACCTTACTTCATAGGATCATTTCTATAGTAAGCTCTTCGCGAGACAATCACACTATGTGAGTCTACCCTAGCCGCGATGAGGAGACGTGGCGCGGCGCCCTGAGCGTGAGGCGGGCGGCGGTCTTCACCGCCAGCCCTCGATGATCGTTCGCTTCCTTAGGGGAGAGTGGGGCGCTGTCGCTGGCTTTTATTAGGGCGGGTAAGAGGTTAGAACACGCTTAGCGCTTTGCTTGCTTTTTCTTTTTTTTTTTCTGTTCACTGTGTGCTAACTGCTTACCTATTTTGTTCATCTGTCCGATAATCAATCTGGCGCTGGTCTTGGAAGTAGCGCAAGTCGCTGAGATCCCCAAGGCAAGTCCGATGCACTATCCTGCACGAGGTTGCTGCCTGCTATTTGGTTTGATTCCCTCAGAATCAAATGCAACAAAAAGCTTCGGGCGTGTACCAAATAATTCCCACCATATCCAACTCCCATATCCTACCCAATTCAGCTACAATGCGATGAGGTTAGGCATTGTGGTTGCGGCATCTCAAAGAAAGCAGATGTTGGAAGGGGGGGCTAACCTCCCGCGTGTTAGTGCCGTGCGCGGGGACCCGTAATGGGGGGCAAGGGAATCCTGGGGGTTGAGCTGGTGGCAGACCGGCTGTAGATGTCCGTCGCCGGCAACACACCTCTTTGGTCCTGAGCTCCAATAACACGGGAGGCTGATATGTAGCCGCATGTTAGTCAATCGGCTAAAAAACCGTCCTTCTGTCGGAGGGGGGCTAGTGTCCTGGGGTGAAGGGGTCCGCAGCCGGCGGTGTGAGCAGACACAAAGTGGTAGTGAAAGCGAGCATCGTTCGTCTCGTGGGCGACCCATCTTGGGATACTATATTCTGATGGTAGCCCTGGTGCTATTACAGCATCCCCAAAGGTGCGGGCTCCGTGGAGGGTGGGGAGCCATCAGGACAAATCACAAAACACAAAAGGGTATGGATAAAAATAATAAACCCAGTAAGGTCCCCAAGGGACGAGGAACTCCGTGTTCGAGAGGCCCATCCGGGCAAAATAAGCCGCAAGGCATAGAGAAGGCGACAGGGCGAGAGGCTGCTGCTGGCACCAGTGCTGGGGGTGGTCTCGGTCCAGAAGCCAAACACATTTTTTGCTGAACCAATGTTATCTTATATTATTAATTTAATCTTTCCTTTAGCTTTACCCGGAGCCTACGACACGCGGTTTGACATTTTTGGAGCTCAATTTTTTTTTTCATATTTGTTGTTTTTTATATTATTCGTATGGCGTTTCCCCCAAATTTGGTGACCTGGACCGTCGCCCCAACGAAAAAAGAAAAAAAAATATTTTCATACTTTTTCGGAAATGCGTCAAGTTAATTATCAAACTTAGCAACAGAAAAAAATCGTCACGTACGATTAGGACTCACACACCGAGGGACTTAAATCAAACAAAGTTATATAATTATAAAAGAATACCAAATAATTCTTGTAAAAGTAGATTATCTACTTTTTTCCCTGTTTTTCCTTTACACGTTACATTTATCTTGTTAAGTTATTTATTATCCTAATAAAAATATACCAACCTTTTTGCATAGACCCCAGTGGCGTAGATAATGGAATGAGGACCTTACGACCTTACGGGACGAAAATATTTTATTTCATTAATACTTACAGATAATAAGGTATCATATTTATTTAATCTTTACATAGTATAAAATAAAGTCGCGTCCGCTGTCTGTTCGCTTAGATTTTTAAACTACACCGCTGTGTAGTATAAAATCCGCTGATTTTAATGCAGTATTCAGGAATAGATAGAGTAATTCAAGGGGAATGTTTTGATGCTATAATTCATTTGGGTTTTGTTTATGGAACGGGTAACAACCATAGGCTAAATTTTCACCGACATCAATAATAGGAGGAGTCGATTTTACCCCGTAACCCCGATTTTTTCATTCATTTTTTAGCGCGATTTTTTTATGTGAAGTCGGATAGTCGGGCTAAGTTTTTAAAACTCAATTCTAAAATAAAAAACGATCGAAAGAATCTCATTCGAACATTTTTTCTTTTTCCGTTTCTTTTAGCGGCCAGTCTAATTCTTATTCAAGATAATATTTAGAACAATGTTATTTTAAACTACGTATACAATGGTTTCCCAGTGTTATTGTGTAGCAATATGGCGAATGATTCACTTGTATCTGGAATTTGCTATTGAGCTATCTGTTCCGTGTTTGACAAGTAAATAAATAAAATGTGGTTTGAAAGATAGAATAAACAGTATTTGATGACTAGCTATTCCCACGGATTCGTTTTAATTACATTCGGGGTAAAAACTAATTCTCCCATTTAAACACTTATTTAAATACAGAAGTACTTCTGTAAAGTTTCGATTAAAAAAATCTATCTTAATTATTTCCGCATACAAACTTTGGATCCCCGTTTTATCCCTTAGGGGGTGAACTATGAAAATATTTTATTTTAGGGTGTAAGTCATAATAACTATCTGCCAAGTTTCAGCGCCATACGTTTAGTGTTTTGTTTTGTTGGCACAAAAGCATACGGCCCACCTGATGGTAAGCAGTCACCGTAGCCTATAGCCGCTAGCAATACCAGGGATATCACTAACGGGTTGCCAATCATGTTGTTGATGAGGACTCACTGTGCTAGCAGCATTACTACTAGCCCAGCGTATCCTCGTTGAGCACTGACTACCTTACTTACCGCAGAAACACAACACTACATCAAGTAGTGCTATTTCACTGCGGTCTTCTGTAAGGTGAAGGTACAGTCCCCAGCCGGGCGGCTCCAACTTAAATGGGAAAACCCACGGAAAATCCCAAATCGGCTTGAGCTATATTTGTAAAAAGATAAGTAAGTAACTGTTGCGTTGTTAGATACCTACAGAAGATTAGCGTAAGAGGATGAATAAATAAGTTCTGGTGGTTAGTATACCTGACAGCTATGCTGGGGTCGCGGGTTCGATTCCCGCCGGGGCAAACATTTATGTGTTAAGCATTTGTTTTTGCCTTGCGTCGGTGTGTTTGTATGTATAATAAAAAGTAGATATCCTATCAGCTGCTGGTTCCCATGGTACAAGCTTTGCTTAGTGTGGGGCCAGATGGTACTTATATATTTGCCAAGTATTATTATTGTTATTATTATTGTTGTTTGACAGGGTCTGTATACCCAGCAGTTATGGCTGCAAACTGTGTATAAATCACGTCAGATATGCATAGAAACACACTGTCGTCCATATTGCAGTTTAGGTATTCGATCGAAGGGTGATTTCCCACCATTACCGGCAATTACTGACTGTAATGATCCCAATAATTGAACGATATTACTGACATTCCTGACATTGTTGCTGGTAGAACGGTCTGTCTATATTGAAATTTGATAGACTGACAAAAACCTTATGCAATACGAACGTGAGTGGCAGAAGAAGCCATAGAAGGCTGAGGTCCAACTTTCTTGTTCAAGTTATCAAAGTTATCAATGATCGAAAGAGTTATTATTGCCTAACAGCGGTACTGGTGCCAATTCTGATGTTCAAAATTACTAAACTAACTAATTTGACAGGTCTAAAAATACTGCCATCCTTATTTAACCCCGCACATGAGAAAGGGATAGCAAGACATTTAGACCTGTCAAATTAGTTAGGTTTAGTCATTGTGAACAACAGAATCGACACCAATGTATGAAGCTATTGATAAATGTAAAAGATGACCTATCAAGTTGTCGCGTCAACTTTTTTTCTTGGCCGAGTGTGTGACCCGGGTGTTGCTTGAGGTTTTTTTTATTTAGGGTATAAAAACAGTTACATTTTAAGGCTTGAATAATAAAACAATAGGTAAATATAAACTAAAATAAATATGTAATCCACTACAAATGTCCTCAGAATAATAATTGACAATTTTAAAAACTATAACGCACATGCGTAGCAAAACATTAAATTGACGATTGTTGTTTATTTTGCCACCTAAAATATCGATGTTTTCTTTCCGATAGGTATTTATCGTATATCGATACTTGTGGATTGATGTCAAAATTGATGTATTTTTAATGACGATCACCCACATGGCCGGCAACCTTTTATTCAGGTGGAAAACTAAACTTATAATTATAAAACACTAGCGGCTTCGCACGGGTGGACATTTATCAAATAGTTTGTCTACCCGTTTTTAGACTTCATAAGGCATTTTTTTAATGTCTTTTCTCCGTAAGAACCATCCTCGTACTTCGAGGAATATTCTAAAAATAGAATTAGCGTAATCGGTTCAGCTGTTCTCGAGATTTGCGCTTAGCAACACATTCAGCGATTTATTTTTATATTATAGAAAATGTTAACCAAAACTTCTAAGAGAAGACGGTAAGATTTTTTTTAACATACTGACCTGAAAATTCTCTAATCGCCGAATGAGCGCGCAATCCGATCACATCACTAAGCCCAACACGTCAAAAAGTATCTATTTATTCTTCCATCCAAGTTCCATTAACATCGCATTGCAAGCTTCAGAGATGGAAAAAAATTGTCACAGGAGCGTGCAGCCATTCGAGGCGCGCGCGACAGACTGATTATGGGGGAGGCATTAGGGTGTCAGTCGGAAAATGTGAGGCAAAGGGCATCATCCATGTTTCATAGAGATTTGGTCCAAATCTGAACCATTTATATTTGTAGGTATTCTATTAGAGTTTGTCCGTCTGAGTATTTATTACCACGGCACCAAAGTTGGACATTACAGATCATTTCATTTGTTTTGATTATTTTGAATTCCTATTTTCAACAAAAAAAATATGAAAATTCTGATTTTCGAACTCAAATAAAATCGAGGACAAAGGGACAACATACAGTTCACAAAACTACAAATCTTTCCTCTTTAAAATATGAGTATAGAAATATAAACCAGTATCCACTAGGCATAACAATTACCTAGAAACTATTCATTCTGCAGCGATTGCTCTCAATATAAGGTTGGCGATGCACTAGTGATAGTCCTGATATTTCAGGCTTTCATAAGCCTTGATAACCGCTTACCATCATGCGAGCCATACTTTGTAGTTCACAAAAATGATAGTACGTATACCTGGGAACCAAAACATATGAATCTTTACAGGCCTAGTACCAAAATCAAAGATATTTTTTTCATTTAAGGCAAAATTTTTCAACGAATTTTTGGCTCCTCTTTTCGCCGACGCAGCGCTGTTCATTGTCCGACACAAAAATAGTCGATGTGATACGAATGCGTAGTCGAAAGTCGTTCTTGTTTAGGCTACTGAAATTCAATTTAGGACTGACAACTCTGTTTGTAATTTTAAAAAATATATACAGTCTTGAAAATTCATTTTATTATAATACTTACCCAGGGCCCAGCCGAAAATTCAAATCATTTCAGAGTTGACTTTCTTACATTACATAATTCGATTATACTAGTTCAAAAAGAACTTTAATTTAATAATATTATTTGGGTCTGACAGCTAGCATAGAAGTGTACTTTACAAATGGCCTACTCAGAATACGACCTTCATAAAATGGATTTGGCTTTATTCACTACTAGCGGCCCGCCCCGGCTTCGCACGGGTAGACATTAATCAAATATTGTGTCTACAAGTGCGAAGCCGGGGCGGGCAGCTAATTTAATAAATAGCCTATGTTACTCAGTGATAATGTAGCTTTCTAACGGTGAAAGAATTTTTGAAATCGGTCTAGTAGTTTCGGAGCCTATTCCATACAAACCCACAAAAATACAAAAATACAAATCATTCCTTTTTATAATATTAGTGTAGACTAGTGTAGATAGTGTAGAAGTGTAGATTGGCTGTTTGTATCTAGTTTTTAGGCTTTCAAGAGTTGAATAATTAATAATAATAATAATGCTTGGACATTATCACACAGCGCCATCTGGCCACAAACTAAGCAAAGCTTGTACTATGGGAACCAGCAGCTGATATAATACTTATATACTTTTTTTTTGTAAATACATACTTATAATACATACCAAACACCCAAACGCAAGGCAAACATATTTGTCACATAAATGTTTGCCCCGGCGGGAATCGAACCCGCGACCTCTAGCGTAGCAGTCAGGTATACTTACCACTAGACCAGCGGTCTCGTCAAAATTCGCGGTTAGAGTTTTCCTAAGAAGTGTGTTCAAAGCAAAATGATTTACTGCCCTCGACTTTGTGTAGCCACGTCCATGTTTATAAGGCTTAAAGACTCTTTCCTTGACTTAAAAGAAACCTCTTTGACAAATTGCACTAAAAGGTTTGCAGTCTGGATACGAACTACAAACAAAAAGTAACAGTTTCAGATTTATAAAGAGGAAAGGATAAATTAAACTAGTTTAAAGCTACCAAGGAAATAAACATTATAAAAACCCTCGACTCACGACATCGCCGATTTATTCCTCAATACTATTTCCCACTCCATCACCGGATCTATCACCATATTATATCTAAGTATAGCTTGTACGTAGTACATTATCTACTCTGAGATATATATAGCCTATTCTTTGAGGATTTTTGTTGTGACCCAGATATTTTACTCTAGAGCTTTATTCTATTCAACTTCTGCGAGTGGATTTACTGACCTTACATCTTTAGAATCTTTTGAGCTCTAAAATAAAGGAGCTCCGCAATATTAGCTCTCGCAGTTATTATGTCCTGCGACGAAATCACAAGTAAAGTAAAGCCAGAAGTGGATTACACTTACCAAGAAAAAAATATACATATTATGTCCAGCATAATTATGTCCGAGACAGTGATAGTTATCCCATCAAAAAACATTAAAATGAGAGCCAAGTTAAATATATTCAGAGTTCAAGATATATGCCTTAGTTGTTGACTTCAACGACAAAAGAAGTGAGATGTAATCAATCAATCAATCAATTATTTATTTAATGGCAACACAAAAAAATACAATTCGTATTTTGCCAATGTCATGTAGAATGTAGATAATAGAGAGGATCCTCTTGGCAACGTCGTACGGTGGGATAACCATCAAGAAGGTTGGCAACGTCCTTCTTGGCAGTCTATGGACTCCATTTCACCAATCACTAGAAACATTTCTTCATTTTGATAATTAACAATATTATACGATTTACTTTTGTTGAACACGTTGTGGAATTTTGATCACATTATACGTTGCCTATATAATAAAATGAAAACCACTGTATATCTCACATAATAAATTAAACAATATCAAGACAAGATCAAGACAACATTTTCCTTTGATTGTCAAAATTGAAGTCCAAGTGAGATGTAAATGGATGCCAAATTCAATGGTCAGTCCTGAAATGACATGCCATGAAATGTCAGTACAGCTAGTGGTGTGACTAATCAACGCACTTAAGTTAGAAAACCTCATTGGTACAGACCGGTGGGATTCGAATCGTCGTCAAGGCGTGGCTAGAATACCAGGCAAGACTACGCTTCATACAACAATGCCACCACGGCTCTCTGAATGTACATGTTTTAGGAATTAATAAATTATGTTTTTTTACAACTATACGGTGGCAAACAAGCATACGGCCCGCCTGACGGTAAGCGGTTACCGCAGCCTATGGACGCTTGCAAAACCAAGGTATCACTAACGGGTTGCCAACTATGTTGTTGATGAGGACTCACTATGCTAGCAGCATTACTACTAGCCCAGCAAATCCTTGTGGAGCACTGGCAACCTTACTTACCGCAGAAACACAACACTACATCAAAGTAGTGTCATCAGTCGCGCGTTACCGACCCTAAAAATGCGCTATGTAATGTGTAATTTTATTCAATTTCTCTTTATATAATAATACATGATTAACGCGAAAGGGATTGCGCGGACGGTGAGGTTACCGTTCTTTATTTGCCAGTTTGATAAACCGTCCTTAGCCAAGTCCATATTTACTACTATAGTTGTCTTGTTGACTGTTTGTCTACTCTCTGTAGTATCAACACAGTATACGTGAAGTAATGTGTGAAGTAAACGTGTGAAGTACAGAAATGAAAACACAAGTTACGTATATTGTAATATTTCTTAGAATATCAGTAGCTTGGCGCCGTCGCTCGGTTTGCACACAAAGTATGTTGGAGTTCCCTTAAATTGTGTTAGGATTCGTTTCTTCAAATTGTCTACCGCTGTTTTCTTTACCTGTGGAAGAAAGTAATTATAACACGTAATATAAGGTTTATTATTTACTACTTTGTTTTTTTTTTTTTTTTTTTTTAGATATTATATCATTCTTTATTGATTTTCAACTCTACATAAACTTAAATTAAAAACTTAAAATAAACTAAACTAAGAAGTACAAAACTAACCTAAACGTAAAATAAATGTCACGAACCACTGTCACGGGGAAGTGTGCCAAGAAGGCTGGCGGCATTGCCACGCTGAATTGCAATGCTTATCCTTTGGGCCAAATATTCGCCAGCCCTCTTGTCACAGGAGGCCTCGCGTAATTTGTTTGAGGTCTACTTTGTTAATATTATTTCGTTCATATTTGATATGCATTGTAACTGGTGCATTACTGCGTCAATAGGTTACTGGCATACGGATGGTAATTTAGACCTTCATAAGTGCTTTATTAGGGCCTAAACTGAATTAATGATTTTGATCTTGATTTAATATATAACACTTTTCCAACTAATTACTGCTATTTCCTTTAAATTTAGGCGGCGTGCTGCTATAAGACAACTTTTTTGTCCGAAACCATTACATTATTTTGAGAAATTCCCCTGAATTTTATAAGTAATATGATCATTCATAATAATGTTTTGAAGTAAGCATGGGTACCTGACAATGTATAGAATACTTGTTTTTTCTTAAAACACATTTTACACCCAAATGTTCACATCATAAATGTTGCCCTGGCGGGAATCGAGCCCGTCGCGCCTAGGCTCCTAGCGTAGCAAACAGCTTACTAACCACTAGACCAATATAATGTGTGTGTATGGCCCATAGCTATTTTTATCAAATCAACTTTCCAGCTGTAAATTCACAGTTACATTGGAAAATAATCCTATTTTTTCAGATCAAAATAAAAATTATTATTCGGTATCTACTTTATGAACTTACTAGCTTTAGCCCGCATGGCACTACTATCCCTCGAGAACCACACAATTTTCCGGGGTACAAAACCTTATAAGCTACGTTCATTCCAAATATCATACAAATTCATTCAGCCGATAAGGTGTGAAGGGTACAAACACATAAACCCTCGCATTTATAATATTAAGTGTGAAGAACGACATTGCACATTTTTTTAAAATGTTTTATAAGGCTCACCAGAGTCACAACGCATCCCCCAAACCCGCCCCCGGTCATCCTGGCACCATAGACCCCGGGAGTAGCCCTCATGATGTCCACCAGCTGGTCCAACTCCGGACAAGACACCTCCATCAGCTTACTTAAAGAATCGTGAGACTGGTAAAAGAGTTCACCGACCTGCCAAGGTATCATAATATTTTGTATCAAATTCTTTGTACCTGTAGCGACCTCACCGCTACATAAACCAATGTTAGAAATATACTAACTAACATGACAACATACAACGGATGACAGCTCCATACATACGTCACAATCCTGCCGTGTGTGATGTAGCGACCTCACCTCTTCATACCTATCCTATTACCTCAGAGGAGATAATATACTACCAATACTACGTACAACAGAGTGTCGGAGTTTTTGGCGGGAATCAGGCGGAGCGGTTGAGATTTTTTTCCAGTGTGTCGTAAATTGTGTTATAGTGATCTTTAATGTGTATTTTTGGTGTCGATATGTGCAGTAAAGTTTCATTTAGTGACTGATTTATAGGAGCATTGGAAATAATTCCATAATACGACTTTTGGGTTAAGTGATTTATCATTTTGGTCAATCGGTTACCTCTAATCTAAAGGCGTGTTACGATCTGCTACTGCCGTGGGTTGTCTCCAGAAACTCCATTGGGCGTTAGAATGCATGACACTAGGCATTTTAATGCGGCAAACACGAGAAATTTTGCAACATGAAAATTCTCTAACTCTCGACACTGGCAAAAATAGTCCCTGAAGGGATCGATTGCCATACTTAGGAAGAAGAAGAAGAAGAAGAACAGAGTGTCACCTGTCATTCTACGAACGACACCACCCTATTTCGCACGAGTGAAGCGACAATCCATTGAAGTCAAAAGAGCGTGGAACTACAACTATGTTTAGTTACGTCCAGTGGCGGATTTATAGATTTGCCGCCCGTAGGCTATTCAATTTTTGCCGCCTCTAAATTTTGATATCTTAGTCCACAATCATATTAATTTTCTATCAATAAAATTCCAACTTTATAATTTGTGCTCCATCATCCTCGTTACATCAACTTTTCCCATATAGTTATTATTATTGTATGGATTTTGGATGATCGTGTTCACAGTAAACACGATAACTTTCGAAAAAATATTTTTTTCACTTCAATTTTTTTTGAATATACTTGTTTAACTGGAGAGAAGCCGTTGAATAAAAAAATGCAGCTGAGTATTGTTTTATCTTATTATAATTAATTCATTCCGATTGTCATTTTCTGAAAAAGTTGGCTTTGCGAAAAAGTTATCAAATCTACTGATGTAAACATTTAATTTAAATAATTCGTGTACGACATGAGCGCTTAAGGCCTGCTCATTTGGATTTTCCAAACTATTTCTTACTGCAAATAAAATAATTTACTGATAAAATGTATCAATTTTCTAATGAGCAAATTGTCTCGCTTCATATTTTGTGGAGGGAATTTTTTTATTGTCAAGTCACAGTCGTTCAACTATCAGTTATTTGATTAATACGATCGCTATAAGATATTGAACTAGTTTTTTATTTACAAAAATTAGTCAATTTTAGTCAGTATTTTTATTAGACCATCGATATTATATCGATTGAATTGGGTAAGCGGATCTCATAATTATTAGGTACGCGGAGAAAAAATTATAGCAGTTATCAGTGAAGAATATATGTAAAAATTACTAAATTTCGATTATAATATCGAATCGCGATATTATAAAAGTTCATAATCATTGATGTATAATTAGTAAAGCGTTTAGGAATTGTTCATGCAGAGATGTTGAAATATTTATTAATTAGCACTGTATATCAGAATATTTCGATTTTTGTTAAATATTTTAATTTCTCTCCAATTTTAGAAATTCGTATTATGTGTGTGTATAATATTTATTTTTTTATTTGTAAACCTAAATAATAAATTTATGAACTAAATTTTACGTCAGTTAGGTAGGTTAGGTTCATACGTATGTTTCTTCATAAATAGGCTAGATGGCACTATTCTGGGAAACCGATGCGCGTTACATGTCAATGTCAGTAGACACTGAAGTAGATAGTTTTTTTCTGGTGTCACAGCGTTTGCCGGGTCAGCTATTAATTTTGTATAATATGCATTGGAAATATGTTTTTTTAATACCTACTTCTAGACTATACCTGTATGTACAAACATAAACTTAAAAAATATACAAATGAAATCTCTTTTACTTGGATGACATATTTTTCTCTGAAGTATGACCTTCCAAACAAAAAAGAAATCCTCAAAATGTAAAAAAAAAACAAAAAAATATCTCTCACTTTAAGTTATTGTATTTTGGATCCTGTTCGTTACATAGACTATATAAATTCAAATTATTAATATTTCATTACTGTTTTGTTTAGAATAAGTAAAGTTTGTCAGAGCAATGTTACATTTATATCGTTTTAATAAACTGATTGTTACCTGACCTTGGAACCTTGTATTATTTATGTGGCTTCAACAAAAAACATACCCTTTCTAATTTTCTCTCTCTGAGTATCGTAGCCACCTCCTCCGTACGGTATATTTCCTCAATGACGTGTCTTGCTCGTCTTAAAACCAACTCATCACAATTAAGCCGCTTCAGTTCTGAAAAAGAATGGTCGAACACAATGGTTCATTCAAATTACGAGCAAAGTGTCAAGAAAATTCACGCCTGTTACGTATTTTGTCGTCAAGTTTATTTGAAACCTCTAAAATTGTGTTATTATTATGACAAAATTATTAAAAGACTGTGAATGTGAAAATGAATAATTTTAATGAGAAAATAAACTTTCTCACAAGTAACGTTTTTAACTTAAAAAAGAAATCCGGCCAAGCGGTTGAAGTGCGGTACTAAGTTTTGAAGGCCAGATTAGAGACTAATGTTTTGAAGGCCAGATTAGAGACTAATTACTTCCCAGGTCTTCAATCTTGGCCCCTCTTAATGAGGACAGGCCCAGTCTGTCAGTTCTCATAAATAACGTTTTTAACTTAAAAAAAAATCCGGTCAGGCGGTTGAAGTGTGGGACTAAGTTTTGAAGGCCAGATTAGAAACTCAACTTACTTTCCAGGTCTTCAATCTTGGCCCCTCTTAATGAGGGCAGGCCTAATCTGTCAGCAGCTTCTTGGCACTGGTTCCTCCTTTGAGGGTATTCGCTGCCAGTCAACTGGTGCTTCACATTAGAGTTGGTCACCATCACAACGGCATCTCCTGTCTCCATTGGGATCTGCGTGGATTCTAGTGACCTGAGGATGTATTAACATGGTACATACATATCATCACGTCAAGTCCCTTTCGGGGTAGGCAGTGCCGGCGTTAGGGGGGAGCGTGATAGGGTGACGTCCCAGGGCGTCAAATTAGGGGGGGGGGCGCAATACAGAAAACATAAATGAATTAAAAAATAATAAGATGAGTTCCAAAACTGTCTACGCCCGTGTCGTTGACTCTGGGTAACGCTCAAGGAAAGATTAAATTCCATAAATTCACATTGGTTCAGCAAAAAAAATTATACTCGATAATGATTACCTTAAGTGGGCGCCACAATATTGTTGCCCGGGGCGTCAGTGGGCTTAATGCGGGCCACACACCTTCAGTTTTAAATGTACAGTCGAACTGTACAATTAAATCGTACGTGTGTGTGTAGGCAAAACTGACAACTGTGCAGTTGAACTGATGATCTAAACTGAACGTGTGTAGACACTAGGGGCGTCATTTATAACTGTACAGTTCGTCTGTACAGTTATAACTGAAGGTGTGTGGCCCGCTTAATGCCGGTACTGGGGGTAGGCAGACACTACAAAACGTCATTTCACATAGACTTACACACCCTTACTTCTTCTACAATTCATCAATATCTTTATACATTTTTAGCATTTTTGAATCATTATTTTGGCTAGTGATTAAAGGGATATCGATTCCGTTAGTTTTATGTCAGATTTAATATTGTCTTAAGTCTGAAAACTTGGTAATTATTTTTAAAATGTTGGGCATCATGAGACATGACGCAAGCAATTACTCAAATAAAGGTACATACTAGACTAATGTTCAGGTTACTACTCAATCATTATTATAAATAAAACTTCGCACGTTCTCATAATGTAATTTGGTAAAATTCGTTCAGCGTCGTCTTTACGCAACCAACCTTTGTGATTGTGTCTATAAATGTAATTCCAATAATGTTATGACAGCCGACGAAGGTTCATATTTCTTTCGGCTTCTGTAGATGTGGCTGCCTATTATGAAATTAGAATTGTACGTAGGTACATTGCCCCTAAATATTGCTAACTTAGAGCTTTACGCTAGTCATTACATTTATTATTGTACACGTAACTCAAGTTAGTACGTTCATCAGTCAACCGACAATTGCGTCTCAGTATCATCACTAAGTTATCTTTTATTTTATACCACTCAGGTGGCACACTAACTTACGTCCCACGTGATGGTAAGCAGTCACCGTAGCCTATAGCCGCTAGCAATACCAGGGATATCACTAACGAGTTGCCAACAATGTTGTTGATGAGGAGTCACTGTGCTAGCAGCAGTACTACTATCCCAGCGTATCCTCGTGGAGCACTGGCAATCTTACTTACCGCAGAAACACAATACTGCATCAAGTAGTGTTATTTCACTGCGGTCTTCTGTAAGGTGGAGATACAGTCCCCAGTCGGGCGGCTCCAATTTAAATGGGAAACCCCACGGGAAATATCAAATCGCCTTTCCTCTCTTTTTAAAAGCTCATGGTGTGATTAATCACTGTACTTAAGCTTAGAAAAACTCATTGGTATAGGCCGGGGTTTGATCCTGGGCCCATCCGATGACAGGCCGTTGCTTCAACCACAAGGCCACCACGGCTAGATAGCCCTTATGTAATCATCATCAGAATCAGGAAGATTTTCAAAAAGTAATCAAGGATTTACTATTTATTTCGGAAATACAAAGGGCTCCGAAGGAATGAAGAAAAATCATAGAGGATTTTTTCATCTTGTCATTTCACGCGGACGAACGAACGAATATTTATTTTACACTCCTGAGGTAGCAAGCAAACGTATCATAGGCCTACCTGATAGTAAGCGGTCACCGCGCCTGCAGACGCTTGTAATGTCAGCCTTATCTTTGTGTGTGTTCCTTACCTGCAGTCAATAAGTAAGGCGTGGCCCCCCTGTGCCATCGAAACGACGTACTGGTCCATGATCCCACATGGCATACCAGGGAACTCGTGCTCCGCTTTCTGGCATAGTTTTGCTTTCTGGACCTTGCTAGAAGAAACAAATCAACGAAATAATTGAAGATATGATGCAACATGTTCATGTTTATTGTTAAAACCAACTTCTGCCCGCGACTACGTCTGCGTTGAGCTTAGAATCTCAGAGGAACCTAAAATTTTCCCGGGATAAAAAGTATCCTATGTGTTAATCCAAGTTATAAATTATCTGTCTCCCAAATTTCATCCAAATCCGTTGAGCAGTTTTTGCGTGAAAGAGTAACAAACATCCCATCCTTACTCAAAAACATTCGCATTTATAATATTAAGGAGGACATCCATGTTTCATAGAGATTTGGTCCAAATTTAAAAGTGCCGGTCAAATATATGCCGTGCCAAATTACAAAATAAGATTTTATTTTGTATTTTCTGTCAGAGCTTGTCCGTCTGAGCATTTTTTACTATGACACCAAAACTGGACATTACATTTAATTTGTTTTGAGGTCTCGAAAGCCCCCCGACTCATCAACAAAAATTTATGAATAATCTGATTTTCGAACTCAAATATAATCAACGACTATGGTCCTACAACTTTGGTGCCATAGTAATAAATGTTCAGACGGCCAAGCTATATAGAAATATTGCGATGGCGGCACTTTTAGATTTGGACCAAAATTGATGATGTCCTTTATCAGCGACTGTTTTTTGATTCGAGATTTCAAAATTACTACGTCTCTAGGCTGTGCGAGCGTAACAGATACATTACTCTGTTGTTAAGTTAGCGATTTGTTATTATTTCAAGATTAACTCTGACTGTGATGTGTTCGCGGATGAATGGCAGATGATAATATTTGCTTGGGGTATTGGGAGATGAGTGGGCTTAGTGCAATTAGCTTGCATTCGTAATAAATAAATACATTTACGGCAAAAATAGTCCCTGAAGGGATTGATTGCCATACTTAGGAAGAAGAATACATTTACAATGGTATGGTATAGTTTGTGACCTATCTTGCTCACACGTAAGTATAGTTTTGAAATTAGCGGATTGGCGGAATCAACAGTGAATTGGCGGAATAAGCAGTGGATTGGCGGAATCAGCAGTGGATTGGCGGAATCAGCAGTGGATTGGCGGAATCAGCAGTGGATTGGCGGAATCAGCAGTGGATTGGCGGAATAAGCAGTGGATTGGCGGAATCAGCAGTGGATTGGCGGAATCAGCAGTGGATTGGCGGAATCAGCAGTGGATTGGCGGAATCCGTAGTGGATTTAGGAATCGTATAACAGTACCTATATAATCTATTATCATTCATACCAATGAAATACTTATTCGGCATTTTTACTACACCTATTTTTACTATACCTAAAGCGACAATGAAAGACAGTTTTTGACCGTTATTATTAAAAATACAATTCACATCACTGACTCAACAATATTTCCGGACAGTCCCTCCAAGAGGGTGAAAACGGCAACCTCTAGAGAAGCACTGCTCGACACACCAGCTCCCATGGGTACATCTGAAACTACTACTGCATCGAACCCTCCAACCTTACCTGAAATCATTGAATTATTAGCGAGTTTTAAGATTTTACACATCTTTCCTCTCGTTTTCCTGCAATATGTGGGAGATTACGTGAAAAGGGACGGAACTCTGTAACAGGAAGCAGGAAAAGCGCACGGTATTTGCTTTCACTAATGAGCGCGCGCGGCCGACAGGTGTTAGTTGTATACACATCATATGCGACTACTGTAAGGGTCGCAAATTTTAGGTTACTGTACCCTAAAGTTAACCTACGGGACCCTATTACTAAGACTCCCTTGTCCGTCCGTCCGTCTGTCAGCAGCCTTTATCTCATGATCCGTAATAGGTAGACATTTGTAATTTTCACAGAATGTGTATTTCTGTTACAGCTATAACAAAAAAAATTAAAGGGGCCTCCCCTACTGGATACGTGTTTTTTTTGGGTGTTTTGACCTATTTTATTTTTAGTACGGGACCCTCGGTGCCAACTGCAAGTGCAACTCGAGCTTGGCAGATTTTTATATTTTAAATATTAGTATAGATATAATTCACTTACTAGGAAAATTAGCAACGACTCCTTTCACATAGTTAGCCCAAGCTGGGGAGCCGGGTGTCAAAGGGTTCTGTGGTGTGGGGGCAAGGAACTTGGTCTCCAACTCTTCGCCTGAAGCGAGGACTGATACGATGCGACATTCATTCGTATCGTTTAGAGCTCCAACTACCACTGTCAGGAAGGGAATTGCCTGTAACCAGACATAAGCCGATTTTTTTTTATACCACTAAGGTGGCATACAAGCATACGGCCTACCTGATGGTAATATATAGCCGCTAGCAATACCAGGGGTATCACTAACGGCTTGCCAACCATGTTGTTGATCAGGACTCACTTTATTTTAAGTCCTTAATATGGTAAAAAAATCATTAAAATCGTCATCATATATTGGTAACTGGACTGACTGATAAGATAACAAGGAAATATTTATATTGGCATCATTATATTAGGTCCTTACATATGAAATTGGCGTTTTGTATGGGAGGAACAAAAAGTCGAATATTTTTTAATATAATATATTTAATTAATCAAAGTATGAACCATTATTTTCTATGCACTTTTGCCATCTCATAGGTAGTTCATTGATCCTTTACTAAAAAAACCAGTCGGACGGGAATCAATAAAATCTTTGAAGGCGATTTGGACTGCCCCATCGGAGTTGATTTTTTTCCCTTGCAAGAAGTTATCCAAATTTCGAAAAAAATGGTAATCTGTTGGAGCAAGGTCCGGGGAGTACGGAGGATGTCTTAGACTTTCCAATTGAAGCTCTTCTAATTTAGTAGCCGTCTGTAGCGCAGTGTGTGGTCTAGCGTTGTCGTGAAGCAGCAGTGGCGTGGAGCGATTGACCAGCCTAGGTTGTTTAGCCGCTAGCTTTTCCATCATGGTTTGCAATTCCTGACAATAGACATCAGCCGTAATAGTCTGGCCAGATTTGAAAAAACTGTAATGAACAATACCGGCACTAGTCCACCAAACGCTTACAAGTAACTTTTTTGGGGTTAATTTTCGCTTGGGGCAGGATTTGGCTGGCTGGCCAGGATCTAACCATTGCGCTGAGCGCTTCCGATTATCGTAAAGAACCCATTTTTCATCACAGGTAATGATTCGGTTTAAAATACCTTCATTATTGTGCCGGTTTAGTAATGTAACGCAGCAGTCGACGCGCGTTTGCCGGTTTGTTTCAGTCAATTCGTGAGGTACCCACCTTTCAAGCTTTTTAATCTTCCCAATTTGCTTCAAGTGAATTAAAACAGTTTTATCACTAACATTGCAGCCTGCAGCTAACTCGGACGTGGTTTGCGATGGATCCGCTTCCACAATAGCCTTCAACTCTTCATTATCAACTTGAGTCTCAGGCCGTCCACGGGGCTTGTTCTGCAGGTCGAAATTTCCAGAACGAAAACGTTGGAACCAAAAACGAACTGTGTTTTCTTTTGCAACACGACCGCCATACACATCATTCACCCTTCGAGTTGTTTCCGCAGCACTAGTGCCACGGCGGAACTCGTACTCGTAAATAATGCGATATTTAAGGTTTTCCATTTTGTAAAATGAGTGACGCAAACAGAAAAAACAGAAGAAAAAAAAACAAATGAATGACGATCATCGAAGCACAAATACATGAGTCTATAGCTGTACAAATTTGAATTTGGAATTCCTTACCAAAGAGGAGAAATTCGTGATTAAAGTGGCCAGTACGAAAAACGCCAATTTCATATGTAAGGACCTAATATTTATATTGTACTAAAATAAACACGAAATACCATAAACTTTAACTGCACTACGATAACCACTTTTAAGTAATATAATAGTAGAGAACCTGTTATTCAAAATATGGTGAGTAGATATCAAACGTTTACAAGACCGATTAGTTTCGTTAGATTTTACGTAATCCTCACCCTTTTCAGATCACTAGGATTAATAGTGAACCTTGATTAAAACGACGCCAACTACGACAAAAGAACTATTCTAGTAAATCGTCTGCAGGCTAGTCCATGTCTGAAGGACATTATAAAAAAAAAACATAAAAAAAATGCCGATAACTTTTATATACACGCTAAATGAAAGCAAATTAAGCTAAGCATTGTACTGCTAATAAAATTAACTTTCAAGAGAGGTGCCATCTCGTCTAAGCAGATCATTTGAATAAAAATTAAGGAATTAGTACTTTAATCCGTCATTGATTAGATGTTTTCTGCGTTGCACGCTTGCAAGGTAGTCTTACTAAAAGAAACAGATTGAGGAAACTGGGGTAATCTGGCAACATACTTCTTTTGTACATACTTTTTTACCCACTAAAGGCGCAACATTTTTTTCTCACTGTATTGGCTACGCATTATTTAAATGTGGAATATTATTATGGGTTGTTAAATAAACAAATTTTGATTCTATTACACTAATTAATTTTAAGAATTTTTAATTTAATATAAACTTCCAACAAAGAAGACACGACGTAATATAAATAATTAGCGTATCGTAAATCAATCACAAGATGAAGTAAAACTTCAATTTAATAATTGAATTTGGTAGGTAGCCGACCAGCTGCTCCAAACCATTTCGATGACAGAAATGATAAATAAGAACCCTTTTAGAAAAATGCGTTTATGCAGCTTAACAACCATTTCGGTGACATTTTGGAACTTAGTATCGCCGTTTTTTAAACTTTCGCGATTTAAACACATAGTAATGACATGAAAACGGGTATTATACGCGATATTAAATTGTTTATTTACCTCCCGACGTGTCAGCCCGTGACCACGGCCGATGCAACTCGGTCGAAGCGTCAGGAGGTAAATATACAATTTAATATCGCGTATACGACCCGTTTTCATGTCATTACTATTAGTATCGCCATTTGATAATATTTTATTTGAAATCCTTCCTTTTGTCTGTGTTCAGTCACATATTTTTATCTAAGGTTATATAAACGTTGTATATTACCTACCAGCTTCTGCCCCCGACTACATCCACGTTGAGCTTAAAATCTCACAGGAACCTAAAATTGTCCCAGGATAAAAAGTATCCTATGTGTTAATCCAGGTTATAAGTTATCTGTGTTCCAAATTTCATCCAAATCCGTTGAGTAGTTTAGGCGTGAAGTAGTAACAAACATCCATTTATACTCACAAAATTTCGCATTTATAATATTAGTTTGTTTATCTTGTAGGATGTTACAAGATTGTCATAGTTGCTACAACCCGATAACTACTTTTGTATGACCTCCAACAAAATAACACTCAGTCTGAACATGGATGAATAAAGAAAAAAAGTAACATAGGTACTTACTACTGGCAACACAAATCCTTCACAATAGTCCACGTGCTCCCCTATTAAGTTGACTCGTCCTGGTGCACTGCCACCAAATGTTGGATTGCGTCCGAACGTCGCGACAAATTTGTCGCACGCTTGTCGTTTAAGCACAGTCTCCCCTTTCGGCGTGGATTCGTTTGACATCTACGAAAGGCAAGAAGTATGTTTGCTCAAGTGTACAAAAGTATAGAGTAATCCTACTAAAATTATAAATGTGAAAGTTTGTTAGAATGGATCCATACGGATGGATGTTCGTTGCTCAATCACGTAAAAACTACTCATCGGATTTGTATGAAATTTGGTACACGTATAGTTTATAATCTGAATTAACACACAGGATACTTTTTATATCGGGAAAATGTTAGTTTTCTCTGGGATTCAAAGGTCATCGCGGACGAAGTGGTATATCCTATATGTACGTATTACTATGTCCATGACCACGCTTATGCCCAGGTCACATTATTCACCAAAAAAGGTGTGCTAGTAAATAGTGAAATTATATTTAGGGTCAGCAGTGCGCGAGTGATACCTCTGCCTTGGTGTTGCAAGTGCCCACAGGCTACAGTAGCCGCTTACCATCAGACAGGCCGTGTGCTTGTTTGCCACCTATGGTATAAAAACATGGCGCTCTATACACTGCCTACCCCGGAAGGGACTCGGCTTGATGATAGGTATGTTTATGTACATTATTTGCCAGCCCTGTGTCACAAAAGATTTGGACTAATTAAGATTTAATTTATCACTACATAGCCGTATAAAACAAAGTCGCTTCCCGCTGTCTATCTGTCCCTATGTACTCGTATGCTTAGATCTTTAAAACTACGCAACGGATTTTAATGCGTTTTTTTTAAATATATATAGTGATTCAAAAGGAAGGTTTTTATGTATAAGTTTGTATAATTAATAAAAGTGTACCCCTTGCCAAGGTGGGGCGGGTCGCTAGTAGTATTGTTATAAATTAATTATTTATGCTATTTAGGTTTAATTTAATATAATGTATTGCTATTAATTTATCATTGGAGGCAGAAATAATCTGTTTGCTGAATTTACTCGAATAATGAAATTTTGCAGAAATTGTATTTTCGTTTCTTTGATGTTATTCCGGGAGAAATGTTATATTTCCTGTTTTAACTTTCCTCGTCGGCTTGAACCAAAAGGTCGACACGTTGAGTGGCAGTCAATCAAACCCATAGTGACTCAAAAATTAAGTCAGTTAGTAAGTATTTTTTTGGCAGAAGAATGATAATTATATTGAAACCAAATACGGGGTCTGATTATCTTATAGTATTTACTTTTTGTTTGAAAATTAGTCACGGCAGAAACTTCAGGTCCACTAGGGATATTCCACCTCTTAGGTATAGGCTGTGCCGTCTTTTCCATAAGGGCACTAGGGGCCCGTACCCAGGGCCCCCGACTTCACGGGGACCTCAGAAAGCTCAAAAACGGTTTTTAAAATTGATTCCAGACCAAGCCTTGCGACCGCGGCACTTAATTTCCACGTTAACGTTTTTGTCACTTTCCAAAGGGGCTCCAAATTACTTATATGATCAATGGCTCCGACCGGGTCTGCCCTAAAATTGCCTTGGGTACTTCGTTTGTCTACACTACACTAATATTATAAAGAGGAAAGATTTATATGTAACGAATAAATTTAAAAACTACTGTATCAATTTCAAACACTATTTTGCCGTTAGAAAGGTACATTATCACTAAGTGACATAGGCTATATATTATATCATGAAGCTGGAAGAAGCTAATAATAAATCCATTAGAAGAAAAAACATCAATTTATTTAACGGGGTGGATGCAAAAGCTAATTCATCTGTTACAGTGAAACTCGAAGTTGATCGAATAATCTCAGTAAACGCATTGGATCATGGCTGCGCATTAAAATACGCAATTAATACGACGTACTGTTATCGGGGCGTCTCCTGAAGACTGCGCTATGAATTAATTCATCGTATTTTCAAATAGTTTCATAACATATTCATATTTATACTTGCTACATAATATTAATCCAAGGAGTATAAATAATAATAATTATAGGGAGGGGATTAATGCTAACGTTCGCGTACATCTTTTTTTTTAATAATAATAATAAATAACTCGCCACGTGTATCCCTTACCAAATATTAAAATTCTCGAACGGGCCTCTACGTGTTGGATATATATCCCCACGCAAGCCTAGATAAAGGACCGGACCTTATGAGTATTGCTTATGAGGCTCCGTGAATTTAAGAGAAACATAATAATAATAATCATATAATTGCCAGTTGTCAAAACAACATCTAGAAAGAAGTAGGTATTTTTTTTAGTCGGGGGCTCTCACCACCGTCACGTTAAATTTAATTATCTGTTAGGTGGAGTGCAGATACTATAGACAGCCACTTATTTTGAAAGATATTTTACCCCTCTAGACAGACTATCAATAACACAGCGTTCTTAGAAGAATGTTGTGGGAGACTTTCACCCCTGGCGTTGCAAGCCTCCATAGACGTTAAACGCTTAACATCAGGTGGGGCCTTATGCTCGTTTGCCGCCTTAGAGGTATAAAAAAAATACCCCATATAAGATTTCCTTTTTTTATTTTATTTTATTAAAGACTAGCGGCCCGCCCCGGCTTCGCACGGGTAGACATTTATATCAAATATTTTGTCTACCCGTGCAAAGCCGGGGCGGGCAGCTAGCCTATGTTAAGCAGTGATAGTGTAGCTTTCTAACGGTGAAAGAATTTTTAAAATCGATCCAGTGGTTTCGGACCCTATAGACATTTATCAAATATTTTGTCTACCCGAGCGAAGCCGGGGCGGGAAGCTAGTATAATATATAGTTATGTTACTCAGTGGTGATGTAGTTTTCTAACGGTGAAAGAATTTTTGGAATCGGTCCAGTTGTTTCGGAGCCTATTCAATACATACAAAAATACAAATCTTTCCTCTCTATAATATTAGTATAGATTATTATTTTTTAAGATTTTTTTTTTCTTAATCAATCCTGCACGCTCTAATTATTATCTCATTCCTACCGCAGCTGTTTATAAACACTGTAGCAAGGTTGAGCCCAACTGACTGATAAGGTCTAACATCGAAATATACTTTAATGAGTTACATCTTCAAGCTGTACAAGAAGGTAAGTTACATACATAACATAAGTTTAGGTACAAGCAATAAGTAAGAAAGGAATGTAGATATTAAAACAATATGAATTACTTAAAACAAGCAGAATTTTGTTAAGCATTGTTATATCATGATTGTTACATGAAAAATAGACAGAGCACTGAGTTTCTTGCCGGTTCTGCTCAGGTGACTTTTTTCCGAACCGGTGGTAATTTTGACCATCATAAGTGCCTAAACTAAAAACGATATTTGATTTTTTTATAGCAACATAGTAGATATGTTTGCTAATGTGTTCATACATAATTAGAAGTTAATTATCAACGAATTAAAAACCGATTTGTTCAAAGTGTTCTTGTCGGCACATAATAATAACAAAAGAAGCAAAACCTACACTTTAGACCAAAACAAAGTATCTATACCCGGTATTGCAACTGTTGCAAGTGTCCATAGTCTATGGTAACCGTTGTATGAACATACATATACAATTCAACCAGACAATAGGAAGACAATAAGTAGTGTTAAGTTTTTCCTACCATCGTTTTCGCGAACCGTAAATAAGTTTAAAAGTTAAAACTTATATTTTCGTTTTCTTTTTATACTAGGGTGGCAAACAAGCATACGGCCCTTGGTAAGCGGTCACCGTAGCCTATAGCTATAGCATTGCCGACCCTATATCTATCGAAAGTGGATTCATAATGGTGTTAATTCAGACCTTAATAAGTGCCTTATTAGGGCCTAAACTGAATAAATGATTTTTGATTTTGATTTATTGATCACTTCTTATAGTCTTATTAAGAGAACACTCACCTTTAATAACCCGTCAGCTATTCCCAAAAACTATATAGCAGCGAATAATGTAAATATGTACGCTCACGAGTGCCGGCGGAGTGAGCCGATAGCAACTGTTAAAACACATTATTAATTTTATTGTAAGGGCGAGTGTTCAATTGTTCAGAGTGTAGTTAGTTAAACACTGAGGGCAGTTTAACGACGCTCAGACGCTTAAAACATCATTCAAGACTAACTTCACGTCACTTCAAGTTACTTATACACTTGAACCAAAATTCTACCCGTAAACCGAGTTTTGTTTTAGCATTCGTTATCAAACTCATAATTCACCGACAGCGTAACGTAAACGCACGTGTCTGTAGTTATACTGTCATAAAACTACAGCAATGCAATTCTGGAAAAACTGCGACTGAATAGGTAGGTATTGCTTTCTTAGTGATGATATGTCTGAATTACTACACGTTACTAGACTGTGCGAGCGAGACAGATGCATTTTATTTCAAATATTTTTTTGCCGGCTTGCAGACTACCCTAAGACGTTCACCAGGCACACTTTTGTGGTTGTAGATCGCATAGATGTCGGTGACCACGAGGTCAGCTTACCTAGCATTAGGCTATATAAAAAAGATCCATTAATATAAAGTCTTGAAGTAAATCAACATTGTAAAGAAGGTAAGTACCGTGTGTAATCATCAATACCTATAATAAAAATATAAGTGCCAGAGGGCCTCAAGCGCCGGAAATAAGCATGTCTTGGTCCAGGGCAAATATTTTCGGGTGCTTGGGCCCGGATGCTCTTCAGCTTTTAAAGGAGTTCTCACGTCGGCTGGTTGAGGCTTCCCATGACAGGCGTGCTGGAACATATCTCGCTCAGAGAATCAGCATGGCTATCCAGCGTGGCAATGCTGCCAGCATTCTGAGCACGCTCCCGCATGATTCTGGTTTGAGTCAGATCTTTTATCGTTAAGTTATATCTTTATGTTTAGTGTTAATAAAAAAAGTAAAAATATATGGGACTATATTTCACGAATTCAATTAGGTATATAAGCTGCAGTGCCATTCTGGCAAAAGAGCGACCGAAATCCCGGTTTTGGATGCAAGATTTCAAAACGACTTGACTATGCTGCGGCTGTGAGGTTCGCCTCTCACTGTCAGCTCAGAGTAGATATTAAACTACGTACAACTGTCAGCTAGATTGAAAATGTTATAAATTACAATTTATGGTCTGTATTCCTCACTCGCATGCCAAATTTACACTGACGAAAACAGTAGCGTACCAAGAGAATACAACCGCTACGCTAGTAGCGTATTCAGACGCGGTTTCCTTAGCTGAGCAGCGACTAAAAAAATATATTAACGTTCCTACAGTGAGTACGGAACTTAATGTCGCGCTATATCATCTGTAATGGCTGTTTATTGCCCCTTGTCGATCTCTGATAATGAGCGTGATATAGAACAAACGTTATATGTAGGAGTATCTTATATGTCTGTTGTAAACTTTAACAGTGCGGCCATAAAATAAAGTTTATCAGTTTATGAATAAAATGACTAAAATAGTTACAGCTCGGTACTGTCACGTTAATCAGTAAGCGATATTGAATCTTATGACAAAAGGAACTGAGTGTAATTCAGTGAAGCAACTAAAAATGTGACGTGTTTTCAAATAAGTATCTTAGATACAAGTATTGTATCCTGTATCTGTATCTAAGATACTACTATCTTAGATAAGTAACATCTCTGGTGATGAAGAATATAAAATCATCACGCCAAATTCCTCACAGGCCTCACAACAGGGGCGGATCTGTATAAGAGCTTTTTGGGCCCCGAGGATGTAAAAGGGCTTCAAAGGGCCAGGCCCCAATTCAGAAAGAGATTTATAATATTGTGAACCAAAACCCTACTTTAAGTCTGGCAGCCTTGAAGCCATTGCGCGCTATTTGACACTTTTGACAAAGCGATAATTAATAAATGATTAGGCAGGCCCCTAAGTAGTATTAGATGGCCCACGAACACACAATTCGCCCCTGCTCACGGGGCAAACAGAAAGTATAGAGCTGTTTCACCTATAGACTAATTTGAAAAAATTAATAATTCGGTAGAAAACTCTTCAAGCGGTGAATAAGGGGTATTCACCGCTGGTATATAACCACTACGTGTATTGGTAGGTCTAGGTACTTGGCTACGGAAGAAATATTAGTGTCCAAATTTAGAGCAACCCTCAGCCAAATACATAAATATTTGCCCCGGCAAGAATCAACAATCTCATGACTTTCGACAAAGCAACACTACTACAACAACGGTGACAACAAATCCTTGACAAAAATATGCTAGCTATTGGAAAATTTGATTGGTTCAAATTCCTTAAGCCGGCTTAGAATAAGGATCGTAAAATGATGTAGCAAACATGCCCATTTTGTCTTATCATGTTTAATGAGATAACTCGTCTCGGGTCTCCGCTATCAGTGATCCGGGTTAGATAATGAATTAATGAAACGGTACGTAATACCGATCCTTTCATAATTAAATCCCTTCGCATCAACTGCGACGATCGGGCCTTCACCAGAACATCGTTCTTTACCCTTTTTGGTACCCTTAGCCCTAAAAATGTTTTACTTATCGCCTCTCTCATTCTTAATTTTCGTATTTAATGTGTTATGACGGGCATGTCACAGATAATTTTTAACCTTTTGTTTTTAAAAGTTAATACATTGACGAAACCTGAGGTGAATTATAATTATGTTTATTGGAGAAGCCTGCGCCCTTTCCTGCGCCGTGGATATAAATCTGTCTATATTCCTTTTTGTTATGAGAAATACAAACATTGGAATTGGAATAAAGCACTTATTCAACTTTTTAATAATTTTCTTTTATCTAATAAAGATACGATCGCGTAGTTATTAAGACCCGGGTAACATTGCCACCGGGCCGGGCTACATTTTAACCGACTTAAGTAATAGGAGGAATCGATTTTTGCTTGCAAATCTAGATTTTTTGCGATTTAATTCCTTTTTTACACGGGTTTTTTTTACGAACTTCTTGCAAACTCTTTATACTTTTATAATTTTTCTTTACCTACTCGGGTACCTACTTGTTTTTGTAATTTTAGTGTTTGAAGTCGGTTCACTGTAGAAGAAGCGCTTAAACATAATTTGTGGCCTTAGATAGATTATGGTTATTCTTGTTATGCTTGGCACGTGACAATTTGACAGCCAAGATGTAGTACTTACCTATTATAAATACATAACTGCAAGCATATATTAGAATTTTAGATGCAAGTTATAAAGAAACGCGTGGACCGTAGCAGATTTAGCACGAGCTTCAAGACGGAAACGTTCACAGGGGTGAATTTAAAAAGAATATTACATTAATGATACTGATCATACTAATATAATAATCATATTTAATAAAGTGTCACTCATATTTAGAATAATATAATTTTTGATGAGGTGTTTTTCTACTAGAGTTCGAGTAGAAGAACACCTCATGAGAAATGATATACCTAATCATTCTAAATGTGATTATCATAACATAATTAACTTACGGCCTTCGTTATTAGTAATAAAAAAATGACTAATAACCTTCACGTCATCCCCAAGGGTCCCCGAAGTAGTTAACACCCACTTTTCACCAAAGATAATTGGGTGCCAACGTGACAGATGGTGAGTCCGTCGCCGTCTCTTAGGTACTATATACGTCCTTGAATTTCTTCTCAGACGTATGCAGATTTCCTCCCTATGCTTCCTTCACCGTAAAGCTCGTGGTGTGACTAAGAGAGCCGTGATGGCCTTGTGGTATGAAGCGTTGCCTAAGCTGCTATCTTAGCGACGCAAGTTTGAATCCCATCGGTCTTTACAAATGAGTTTTTGTTTGTTCTATTGCAAAATTACAAGAGCATAGGCAACTAAGGAAGAAATTGAAGGAAATTTTAGCCCAGCAGTGGGATATTATAATTGTTTGCCGACCGTGCTAGTGCTGGGTGGGTGTAACGCCCCATAAGTAATACAATATTCAACACGTCCAAACCGATTTTAGCCGATTCAAGAGATTTAGCTTTGAGATTTAGTTTAGAATGATATGAAATGGAAATAGTAAATATTAAGATATTGAAGGTTATGTAGGTGTTTCTTGATTATTTTGATCATACATGTACCTATTTGTAATGAATGCTTTATGAAAAGTAGGTAAGGGATATTGCGATGGGTGAATTGAATTTGAGGATGCTGTTGATGGTGATGCAGTTACGTAGTTAGGAGCTAGGGGTGGGGTGTAATTTTGGGACAATGACCTACATCAAAATACCAATGCCTTACCTTCATATAACATCATATATTAATAATAAGCAAATTATTTGATTATTATACCTACATAATCAAATAACTATTCTAAGCAACGCATAAAATTAGGGATGTCCGAAATGCAATAAAGTATCGATATATCGGTATGATTTGACAGAGAATATTCGTGCTAATCAATAGACATCATTTTTAATAAATCAAGAACAACTATTAAGAAATTTTAATTATTGATTAATCAACCAATATTTATCTGATACAGGCATAGGAAAAACTTCCTAGTTAACTATTCCTTTCTAGGATTTTTGAATCTTATAACATATAAATGTTTGATGGCCTGAAAAAAATATCGATTTTCATACCTTTTCGATACTTGGAATTTTATATCGATACATCGATGTATCGAAGTATAAAATATCGCTCAAAAATATCGATACATTGAATAAATAATATCGATATTTCGATGTATCGATATTTTTACAACAAGCCTAGGTACATAAAATGGTAGGTACCTAAACAAAAGCTTTTCCATCCAAACCTTTTCCTGTGAATTTTGTTAATTGGGTCTGAAGTCTGTCATGCAGACTAGAGGAAAATTACTACACGTACGAAAAATGAATTGATCGAATTAAGGAAAATGTAATGGGCTTTTTCAGTTGGACAGAATAAAGGAAACTTATTTAATTTTCTCTAGCTTGGAGAAGCTGTGAATATTTTTATACCACAGAGTACATAACCACTTTTTATACGGTCTTTGCTTAGGATCGGTGTCCGTTCTGAGTAAACATAATGCTATATTCGAATACAAATATTGAGCTCCTGATAAACTCCACGAAATTACATTTCATGTTGGTTTGGATCTTAAGATGTTTACGGTCGGTTGCAAAATACCTAATACGAAGTCATAATATTTTACAGAAGTAGGTTGTCCGGTCTGAACCTTTAGCTAGAGATAAAAATGAAATTTGAATTGTAAATAGAATACCGAATTGATTTTGAATTGAATTGTAAATATACCTAGTGTAATTTGAATCTATAGGCAATTCGATGCGATGTTGTTTTAGAATTTCCTTAAAATTATTTCGGAGACGAATAGTCGCAGACCAAGAGAATACAACCGCTACGCTAGAATTAAATTAAATAGGTTCAGTCGTAAGGTAGTTTTTTTATAACAGTTTATACACGGATTCGGTGCTAGGGTTGCCCAACTATCGATAGTTGATCTTGGAAAAGAGTAACAATATCGATAGTGCTATCTATAGTATCGATAATATCGATAGTATCGATAATCGGAGGGGAGCCCCCCCCTGTGACGGGGGGGGCGCGGAACCTTGTACTTTTTGAGATATTCAAAAAACTGTGATAATAAAAACCCACGGCGTCCGGAGGTCATATTTATAAGGTGTACGCTATCTCTATCCAACATTGGACGCCGTCTTGCATCTCTTTCTTTCCGTGGGCACTGTCTACTACTATTTCGGTCGTGTAATTCAAACAACCAAAAAAAAAAAAAAAAAAACTAAATGTAGTTAGTGTATAATATGTGGAATGTACATATTATTATGTGATTAAATACATGATAAACAAAAAAAAAAAAAAAAACAACCAACGTCGGCTAAGGCGGGTGCTCCGCTACGCTTCGCACCCGCCTTCTAACCTATCACGGCCATGTCGGATTTGCGTTCCGTTCGCAATTTTTTGTCGTGACATTTCCGATTTGTGCCACAAATGTCATGACTTTGACACATTAATGCGCTTATTTATGACAAATAAATCGCAACCCGTAAAACGGAACGTTAATATGCGTTTTTGTTAGACAATTTCTGTACAGAAGTAAATAATTTCAAAAATTTATTTCTCGCAAACCGCTCATCACCGCGTTTTGAAATTTTGGATTTATTTACATCTAATTAATGTCTAACCCCACAAAAAATTTGACGCGCGTAGCTCGCAGAACCTAATCTAAAGTTGAGCCGGCGTAGTGTTTGCCGGCGTCATTTCGTTGCTCGCACAGTTCCATCTACCTACTTTATTAATCTGAGCATCGAGCTCGATCTAGTGCCGACCACAACACTATTTGGGATAAGGCCAGAGTGATGATGAATAAATAGCAATTTTATACGGTAACCGCTTACCATCAGGCGGGCTGTTTGTTTGCCATCTTAGTTAGTGTTATTAGATAACCATACCGATAGTAAATTTAAAGAGGTTAATGCAGTTGCAACTGGCTGACAATAACAAACCTCCACAACTGTTTTGTTCTCCAATACACATTTTCTTAAATTCAGAATTAGTATGAAATCAAACACTCCTTCTAAATAACGTCATATATTTTTCAAAAAATATAAATTATAGCTGAAACTTAAGCTTCCAAATGATAAAAAATATACTATTCACTATTTATATCACATACTGAAATGACTTTGAGAAGATTGGCGAATGAACTATAAATATTTAAGCTTATAACAATAAAAGGTACAATCAGATTTCATCTAAATCTAAATCTTATACTGTAGTTTATGATTTCTGTACAATTGATTATTGAAATACTAACACAAAATCACAAAATCAAGTTACTTGTGGGTTAAACTAGGTTAGTTCCTTACTTTCACTGAGTTTAAATTATTCAAAAGCCCCCTAGTCTTAGATCATTTTGATCTAAGCCCCCTAGTGTTTAAAAGTGTAATAATTTTGTATGGGAGCGGTACTCAAAATGTAATAGTATAAAACATTCTTAAAAATATATACATACAAAAATAAATATCTTATAATATTAAATAACTATAGCAATTAAAATTATACAAAATATATAATGAAGTGTTATCTAAACAAAATAGAATGGTATTTGTCATTTATACATATAGATATAAATTAATAAAAAAATATATATCTTACATTATTCTAATGAATTCAAATATTCACATGATTGACACTAACTACAAGCATTTTAGTAAAATTATTTCTTAAGCCCTTTAAATCTAAGCTCCATTTCTAAATATGCCTTCATTGAGGGGTCGTCAACCATTTTTAGGACCTTCTCAGTTATTTCGGGCCCTGCATCATGCATTTTGCTTGCTAAAGCTTCAGCCCAGACTATGAACACACAGTTGGAGCAGCCTGACTGGCAGCAGCCAATTGGTGGGCTGTCTATGGATGCCTGTAAAATAAAACATAGAAGACAAGGATATTAATAAAATTGGTTTACCCAAAGGAGTACAGCATGGGGTTCTTCAAGGGTGTGAAGAGATGCATGGTCAGCAATGCGCGAGTTATATCCCTGGTGTTACAGGCGTCCATAGGCTAGGTACCCCTTACCACCATGTGGGTTGTATGCTTGTTTGCCACCTTATTGGTATAAAAAGTGCTAAATGTAAAATATTAATGAAAATTGCCGCATAGCTGGAGGAAGGTCTCTTGAGAACAGTTGACCACTTTGTACCATGTGGTGGTTTTGTCAGTACAATGTTTGTATGAGAGATTACTTTTTGCCACCAGAAAAGTTTAAATCATATTATAATGCTACCATGCAAATCAATGTATGTTTAAAGTTATTTATAAATAAGTAGTAATGGAATGCAGGAAATATATTAACTTGTCCTGTTGCCAAACAATAAATGACTATTGATAGTCTGTTCAGTCAATGTCATATTACTAAAGGATCATCATTCACCATATCAGCCGCTGGATTTCCACTACTGACCATAGGCTTTCCTTATAGATTGCCAAAAACCCTGAATTCGTGCTTCTTGCATTCATAATTACAATAGGCTTACATTTTCAGCAATCCTCGCCAGCTCCTTCTCTTTATCATCTTCAGATGTTTGAATTTCAGATGTACACCATCTCAATTGATATTCATGCTTTTGTAGCCTCTTACTAAAGAGTTGGAATGATGATAGTCTCCACTTCTGAAACCAAGAATATTTTGAAAACAAATTGGTATTTGTATGTTATCTTAACAAATCATATTTATTAGAGGAAATGTTTATGTTTTTAGTGTTTGATACTTACTAGCATAATCACTTTTGGTATTAAAATAATTAACTAAAAAGGTGTACCTAGTTATTCTCATCGTCAGTTTGTTTGGGTAAATTTTCGATTGGTGTTACAGATTGGTTTACATCGTGTTTTTTACGTACGTACATTCTGAACATTTTTGACTTTAATTTACATTTGTCAATAAAATTATGACAAGTCTCATGCAAGTCACGTTCCTTCATCTTCTTCCTGACTATGGCAATCAATTCTCTTCAAGAATTATTTTTGCCAGTGTCAAGTGTTAGAAAATTATTCAGTTTCTCAATGTTTATTGTAGCATTAAAATGCCTAGTGTAATGCACTATAATGGTTATAGAAGTTTCTTGAGATCGCGGCAATAGCAGATCGCAACAGGCTTATACATCAGAGTAACTTGTTGACCAAAATAATAAATTCACACAAAAGCTATATTACATCATTATTTCCAATGTTCCTAGTAATAAATCACTAAATTAAACTTCACTGCACAAAATTACACCGAAAATACACACTTAAGAACTATAACACAATTTACGAGACAGAAGAAGAAAATTTCAACCTCTCTGCTTGATTCCCGCCTAAAACCCGCTCACTATACTTCTCTCACTGGCTTAAATTTTAAGTAAGTAGGTTTGTACCAATCTACTTAAAAGTAGAAATAATTTATTTAATTATATGGCAGGACTGGTAAAGTTAAACTTTTACTTTCAGCGCCATTATTAATAAACGAGGTATTACTAATTTTCCACAGACACACAGGCTACTCCATAAACAAAAAAACCGGAAACATTGAGTTCCATATACCGACTTCGTAACTTACCGCTGACGCAATTCAATTCATAAAGCAATGTATCTCTCTATTGGTCTCACTTTTATTTAAGTGAACCGATAAGGTTAGAAATACTGCTGACGAGAGATATAATTATTGTCTTCTTTGTCATATATTCTAAATTTCGTCATGCTTTAAGTATGGTTCATGAATAGAATGAATATTAATTATTGGAGTTCGATGACCGCCCGGAAGCGTTTTGTCCGTCATTTTTGATCTATAGATTTTTTAACTCGCTAGTTTTCTAATTTGTTTAGCTCTTCTTGGTGCTATAACTTTTAGTAATTACAGCTCTTCTAATAACTAATTTGAGTGGTGTTGATCGTGTTGTTTACAGAAACCAAAATATACTGAAACGTGAGTCTTATTAATTTAATTCGGGTTCGTTTTATAGTGAAGCCTTTGCGTGCAATGATGCCGATGCCTGCTGGTAATCCCTGAATACCTACAGTTGCAATGGCAACCTTATCGATCGATTCACGATCCCTGATGAAATTAAATTATCCTGCAAAATTCTTTAATCGTTCTGTTATCTGCTTAACTGTGTCTTTTTATGGGCGGTTCCATCGGTATCCGCAAACCGAGCAAATTGAGCTAAAGTACTTGTTCTAACTGAGTTTTAAATACATATTAACATTATCTACTTTAGTATCTATGTAATAAGTGTCGTCATGGCATTTTCATCATCCATTTTTATCAACATAGAGGTTATGAATCATAATGATACGTATAATACGTGCATGTAGGAGCGCTTATGCGACCCTAGTAGGGCTGTCCTTTCCTATTCATACACTTTGGATTGGCATACTTAGTACTGAAGTATGTAGGTACTGGACATTCCATTATTTTTTTTAACTAACTCAAATAAGAAGGAGGTTCTATGTTCGTCTGTATGTTTCATCAGTAAATTGAAATGCGAATTCCGATAGACTGATAAATGTAAAAAAATATGTTATGGGTACCAAGTAATTTTATAGTTTGATGAATAATGAAAATCTACAGCACATCATCATCATATCATCAGCCTATAGCCGTCCAATGCTGAACAAAGTATAAAATAAACCACAGCATATATACTATATCTCTTGGTAATTGAATGGCATTGTTGTATAATTCCGATTCATACATACATACATTTTCATCACACCAACTCCCTTGTGGGGTAGGCAGAGAGTATAGATCACCATCACCAAATAATTAATAATTCTGTTCACAAAGAACCTCGAACATTTTGTTTGTAGATCATGCTTCTTTAATTTTCTTTAATTATACCAGAATATGTCTGGCGAACCGGAGGTAGCAATCACCCCTGAGGAGGAAGAAGAGGAAATCAAATCCTCTTACCGGCCTCCCCCAGAGAAGACCATCGAGGAAATCCTGGCTGCGGACCAAGAGGATGAGTCATTGCGCAAGTACAAGGAAACACTGCTCGGACAGGCTCAGAAGGAGACTGTTATTGTTGGTAAGTAAATATGATCATTAAATTATATTTAATACAATCTTTATAAGACAAGAGATGAATGGAGCTAGAATGAATGCTTTTTAAATAATTTATTCAGTTTAGGCCCTAATAAGGCACTTATGAAGGTCTAAATTAACACCGATTAGGAAGCTATCTGAAAACTGCTTCTGTCTTTTTTCATATTAATTTTTGCACTTCTAATTCATAAGTTGATGCTGCCTAAAATTAACTGCTTATAATGCATGCTTAATAAAAAAAACATTCACACTCAACTTTAGTAGCTGTAAGCACATTTTATCAGAGTACAATTTTTATTTATTAGATAACAGATGCTATTTGTCCAATACAAGTGTTCAACACTTATCATTTTGTCAATTGATAACAGAATTATCAGTTGATAAGTAATTTAAGGGATAGATACTCATCTGGACATGATAGCAGCTGTTTAATTTATCAACGAATTAGTGAACAGTATGGAGTGTTTCTGATGTATGTGAGACACATTGTACCCGCCAATTGTTTATTATTCTCTGAATAAATGTTACAAGGAAGATGTCAAGTACATTTAAACGTAGCACCACTATGACTCAACTGGATATAATAATTAATTTAATTTCAGTATCTTAACACTTGTTTGCCAATAAACGGTCTAAATAAATGTCAGTATTTTTTGAGTACAGTGAGAGCTATGTATGAATGTGCGTAACCTGTTAGTGGCCTGTGACCATACTAATATTGAAAGGCATAAATAAAATTTCAGAATGTGTCTGAATTTTCTGAAACACAACTCTAGTACTGTGTTGTATTTTTGTTGGTAATTAATAAACTCAAAAACTGCAAATGTTGTTGTACATAATTCCAAATTCTTTTGTATGACAGAGCCCAATGACCCTCGGAAGGTGATAGTGAAGAAACTGGCACTCTGTGTGGTCGGCCGCGATGACGTCGAGTTGGACCTCACTGGGGACCTCACTGATCTCAAAAAACAGGTAAGAGGTGGTCCACTGGGCTTATGACTAAACAGGAAGGCCAACCATACGAGGTTCCTCATAGAAATACGAGATTTGTGGTCTTATGTACGACGTTTCAGGACACGATGTAAATGTACCGGATTTTGTGATATATTTACGACCCTATATGAGATTCGAAAAAGAGATTTGTAATAAGAGGTGTTTTTAGCATTTTTGGGTTGGCAAACTTTTAGTGGGGAAACTACTGGCGCCGCTGAAAAGCTAGCAAAAGCTAAGCACCCCCCAATGGCTGGGTCTACTCTTGAAATTTTCATTCACTATCTCTTTTTAGCCATTATCCGGGGCTGCTATATGATATATGTATATATGTGTTGTATAGCCTATGTTACTCGTATTCAGGGTAGTGAAGCTATCCATTAGTGATTTTTTACCTGTTCAGTACTGCCAGAAAAGTATAACCCATACATACACCAATAATGATTGTTATTCTAAACATAGTATGTGGTCACTCAAAAGTAGTTTCAATAGTATAAATAAATAACAGAACTTCCTTCCCGCCAACAGCGTTATTTTCCCTGTAAATATCGATTATTGAATACTTAATTATACCTAGCTCCATCGATGTATGACCCTATTGCAACCCTTTAGAGGACGAATTTAAAAATCCTCTATTAGTGATGTCACTGGTATTACTAGCGGCTGTACTCTGCGGTGACTGCTCACCATGAGGTGGGCCGTATGCTTTTGTGCTACTTAAGTGGTATAACCAAACTAAGAAACCGTTTGGCTTACTTTTTATGATTTGTCTCTATGTTAAAGTAAACCTTTCGGGAGAAACGCCCGACTTGATTAATACAAACAGTATTCTTTGATGTAAGCATGTTTAAAGCGACAAATAGGAACGGCGCGCTAGACTTTTTTTATATATTTTTATAGACAAAAAAGCAACACACTGCCGCATTGGGCTTGTCCTGTAATGGTAGTAGTAAGTCATAAATAAATGGAAACAATTAATAATTGTTTGTTACTCGATCGCGCTCAAAAGGCTGAAAGATTAGGATGAAATTGAGATACGTTTTCATGACTTGATAAACCCTTAATTTCTAGATTAACTTAATAAAGTGGGTAAGAGCCGCAAGAACAAGTGTGAGCCGTGGTGCCACATTCATTTTGAGTGGTCTCCCGATTTTAACATCGCTTCGAACATTTCCGTGGGTATTCAAACATTTGAATGTAGTTTCAGTATTCGATCGATAGAAAACAAGAGTATGAATACTAAGCTGAAGGATTATAAGCTACTTTCTTGACCCCATCATTCTTCCCCTACTATGAGAGGATGTTGCAAAGCTCATGTTTATCAACTTGCATAACTTCACCTGTTGATCGTATACAACCAGTTAATCATCCACTGGACAGGTGCAGTCGGCCACTATTTCATAGCCTATAACTCGAGCGCAATTAACGGCGGGAACAGTTGGCTGTCTGCCAATCGACACCACAGCATGTATTCAATATACGAATCAAAGAGTTTTGTGAATTGTTAGTGTTATTAAATCTTTATCCCGATGATGCGTTTATGTTCGGCCGTGTAATATATTTATCGATTTTATGGTGATGAAATAGACTACCAATATGATGCCGAGTCTTTGCAAAAGAATAATATCAGTAGAATATTCATTGTTATTATTGTTAATACAATATTTTACAACGAGAAACCGAATTACACAGTTTGGACCAGTTTGTCTGAATCTCAAGGGCAAAAGACCTAGAATTGGGATATTTATTTATTTAAGATAAGTACACCAACAATACAACATATTGTAACATTACACTTAGATATTGTTAAAATCACATTTCTGATATGTGTATCATTTAGAGGCGTACACAATTAACGGATATGATAGATTAGTCTAATAAAAATGTGGACTGCACAAATAGTCCTTTGAACATGATCTTCTCAGAGAGTTAGGGCAATTTGGGATTTCTCCTGGGTTTTCCCAATTAAATTGGAATCGCACGACTGGGGAATGTACCACCACCTTGCAGTAGACCGTAGTGAAATAACACTACTTGATGTAGTGTTGTGTTTCTGCCGTGAGTAAGGTAGCCAGTGCTCCACGAGGATAAGCTGGGCTAGTAGTAATGCTGCTAGCACAGTGAGTCCTCATCAACAACATGGTTGGCAACCAGTTAGTGATAACCCTGGTATTGCTAGGGGCTATAGGCTACGGTGACTGCTTAACATCAGGTGGGCCATATGTTTGTTGGCCACCAGAAATTTCCACACCTGGTAACGAGTTACAGGTTACTTATGGGTATACAATATAACGTTAAAACAAGCTCCAAAATTGCTATTGTCATAGTTTAGTAAGAACCTCGAAGACCCAACGATCGATAGGAAGCAATATAATGGAAGTTACTTTCCTATTCAACACAACAAGCATTGTTCCTCAAGGTTGAATTCGTCAAGGACTTGTATCATAACAGCATCCACGTTTCCGATAGGTGTCTCCTACTCTGTACTCATGCGAGTTTTCCTCAACGGCTTTTTGTAGGGCGTTATATGATTTATGAGGCGTTATACACAATTATTTGGAAATGTTTCTCAGCATTTTTTTATGTTACCTTATCATCGTTTTGGTATACAAAATGTCATATGAAAATAAAGGTTCTTTATTCAGCTAAGCTCTAGAACAGAGGTTCCCGAACTACTTGTTCTCGTAGACCACTTTTTGTTTCAATCATATTACCAAAACTCGTCACATTTTGCAGAGATTAGATCTAATGATGGTAATTTGCGTCGTGGCTCAGTTCTAACCCTAAATTCAGAGTGGTATAGATAAAAAGTAAAATAGCATGTTTCAATTATTCCCAAAGTGGACTAGGTGGGCCCCTAGGACTCAGCGGGGGTCTACAATTTTCATGGTCGTCCACTTACATCTTGTGAACCCTCATTTTTC
This sequence comes from Falcaria lacertinaria, assembly GCA_951449985.1. Lineage (NCBI taxonomy): Eukaryota > Metazoa > Arthropoda > Insecta > Lepidoptera > Drepanidae > Falcaria > Falcaria lacertinaria. The sequence goes on along the minus strand of OX602119.1, from coordinate 1,399,773 downwards.
TTTCACGCCAACGTAGACCCCTGTTGAATTTCCCGTGGACCCCTGGGGACCACCTGAACCACTTTGGGAATCATTGCTCTAGAATAATACCATTGAGTTTTCTCGTGACTCTATTCCGGTTGAATCAAGCCAAGCTCGCATTAATTTTATTGGTCATATTGTTTTCAAAGTTATATATAACATGAGTGATACAATACTTGTAGTTTTTATTTATACATAGTATGTTTGTAAGATTCGAAAACTTTGAAACCCAGAAAATATTGACGGGTTCCCAGCCCATCGATTTGGAAACGCAGGCTGGTTGACCGACCTCTCTGACTTATTAGAGACTTGAAAAATATTAAAATCATTTATTAATTTTGGCCCTAATAATGCACCCATGAAGCTCTACTTTACCACGTATACCTATGTAGTCGGAAACTAGCTTCAAATCATCAAAATTTCAACGTATTCGGCTATGAAGTTATATACAAGAAGCCACCTAAATATAGAGCCTCGCAAAGAGCGCAACCGTATAACACCGTGCCTATAACAATAGTAAATTGAATTGATTCAGGTTTTACTTTGCGGAAATTCATATTTATAGAATACAAAATATATTATAATTTGCTTTGTCCGCTTAATGAGTGTGATACGGTCGAACGGCCTGCGCCCTGGTGAGCTCAGCCGTGGTTTCTTCCGACACGTGTTTCAGGACTTCCACGTCCCATCATCAGGGCGCCGCCGCGTTGGTCGAGCAGCGTGATGACACATCGAGGTCTGGATGCTGGAGCAGCGCCGCAGCACGATGGTCGGACGCTGGAGCAGCGTCACAGGATGCTGGACCAGCGTCGCAGGATGCTGGAGTAGTCGTGTCGCAGTCTGTCGTGGCGTCTCACGCCACCATCACTGCTCCAGCATCCTGCGACGCTGGTCCAGCATCCTGTGACGCTGCTCCAGCGTCCGACCATAGTGCTGCGGCGCTGCTCCAGCATCCAGACCTCGATGTGTCATCACGCTGCTCGACCAACGCGGCGGCACCCTGTTGATGGGACGTGGAAGTCCTGAAAAACGTGTCGGAAGAAACCACGGCTGAGCTCACCTGGGCGCAGGCCGTTCGACCGTATCACACTCATTAAGCGGACAAAGCAAATTATAATATTAGGTCCTTACATATGAAATTGGCGTTTTGTATGGGAGGAACAAAAAGTCGAATATTTTTTAATATAATATATTTAATTAATCAAAGTATGAACCATTATTTTCTATGCACTTTTGCCATCTCATAGGTAGTTCATTGATCCCTTTACTAAAAAAACCAGTCGGACGGGAATCAATAAAATCTTTGAAGGCGATTTGGACTGCCCCATCGGAGTTGAATTTTTTCCCTTGCAAGAAGTTATCCAAATTTCGAAAAAAATGGTAATCTGTTGGAGCAAGGTCCGGGGAGTACGGAGGATGTCTTAGACTTTCCAATTGAAGCTCTTCTAATTTAGTAGCCGTCTGTAGCGCAGTGTGTGGTCTAGCGTTGTCGTGAAGCAGCAGTGGCGTGGGGCGATTGACCAGCCTAGGTTGTTTAGCCGCTAGCTTTTCCATCATGGTTTGCAATTCCTGACAATAGACATCAGCCGTAATAGTCTGGCCAGATTTGAAAAAACTGTAATGAACAATACCGGCACTAGTCCACCAAACGCTTACAAGTAACTTTTTTGGGGTTAATTTTCGCTTGGGGCAGGATTTGGCTGGCTGGCCAGGATCTAACCATTGCGCTGAGCGCTTCCGATTATCGTAAAGAACCCATTTTTCATCACAGGTAATGATTCGGTTTAAAATACCTTCATTATTGTGCCGGTTTAGTAATGTAACGCAGCAGTCGACGCGCGTTTGCCGGTTTGTTTCAGTCAATTCGTGAGGTACCCACCTTTCAAGCTTTTTAATCTTCCCAATTTGCTTCAAGTGAATTAAAACAGTTTTATCACTAACATTGCAGCCTGCAGCTAACTCGGACGTGGTTTGCGATGGATCCGCTTCCACAATAGCCTTCAACTCTTCATTATCAACTTGAGTCTCAGGCCGTCCACGGGGCTTGTTCTGCAGGTCGAAATTTCCAGAACGAAAACGTTGGAACCAAAAACGAACTGTGTTTTCTTTTGCAACACGACCGCCATACACATCATTCACCCTTCGAGTTGTTTCCGCAGCACTAGTGCCACGGCGGAACTCGTACTCGTAAATAATGCGATATTTAAGGTTTTCCATTTTGTAAAATGAGTGACGCAAACAGAAAAAAACAGAAGAAAAAAAACAAATGAATGACGATCATCGAAGCACAAATACATGAGTCTATAGCTGTACAAATTTGAATTTGGAATTCTTTACCAAAGAGGAGAAATTCGTGATTAAAGTGGCCAGTACGAAAAACGCCAATTTCATATGTAAGGACCTAATATTAGGTCCTTACATATGAAATTGGCGTTTTGTATGGGAGGAACAAAAAGTCGAATATTTTTTAATATAATATATTTAATTAATCAAAGTATGAACCATTATTTTCTATGCACTTTTGCCATCTCATAGGTAGTTCATTGATCCCTTTACTAAAAAAACCAGTCGGACGCGAATCAATAAAATCTTTGAAGGCGATTTGGACTGCCCCATCGGAGTTGAATTTTTTCCCTTGCAAGAAGTTATCCAAATTTCGAAAAAAATGGTAATCTGTTGGAGCAAGGTCCGGGGAGTACGGAGGATGTCTTAGACTTTCCAATTGAAGCTCTTCTAATTTAGTAGCCGTCTGTAGCGCAGTGTGTGGTCTAGCGTTGTCGTGAAGCAGCAGTGGCGTGGAGCGATTGACCAGCCTAGGTTGTTTAGCCGCTAGCTTTTCCATCATGGTTTGCAATTCCTGACAATAGACATCAGCCGTAATAGTCTGGCCAGATTTGAAAAAACTGTAATGAACAATACCGGCACTAGTCCACCAAACGCTTACAAGTAACTTTTTTGGGGTTAATTTTCGCTTGGGGCAGGATTTGGCTGGCTGGCCAGGATCTAACCATTGCGCTGAGCGCTTCCGATTATCGTAAAGAACCCATTTTTCATCACAGGTAATGATTCGGTTTAAAATACCTTCATTATTGTGCCGGTTTAGTAATGTAACGCAGCAGTTGACGCGCGTTTGCCGGTTTGTTTCAGTCAATTCGTGAGGTACCCACCTTTCAAGCTTTTTAATCTTCCCAATTTGCTTCAAGTGAATTAAAACAGTTTTATCACTAACATTGCAGCCTGCAGCTAACTCGGACGTGGTTTGCGATGGATCCGCTTCCACAATAGCCTTCAACTCTTCATTATCAACTTGAGTCTCAGGCCGTCCACGGGGCTTGTTCTGCAGGTCGAAATTTCCAGAACGAAAACGTTGGAACCAAAAACGAACTGTGTTTTCTTTTGCAACACGACCGCCATACACATCATTCACCCTTCGAGTTGTTTCCGCAGCACTAGTGCCACGGCGGAACTCGTACTCGTAAATAATGCGATATTTAAGGTTTTCCATTTTGTAAAATGAGTGACGCAAACAGAAAAAAACAGAAGAAAAAAAAACAAATGAATGACGATCATCGAAGCACAAATACATGAGTCTATAGCTGTACAAATTTGAATTTGGAATTCCTTACCAAAGAGGAGAAATTCGTGATTAAAGTGGCCAGTACGAAAAACGCCAATTTCATATGTAAGGACCTAATATATTTTGTATTCTATAAATAGTAAATTGATAAGCACCAAACAGTAACACAGTAAACGAGTATCAGACGAGGATAATATCAAGCGACGGTTATTTCCAACTTGATAAACCCCGGAAACTTACATTTGCCACAGTAACAATGCAACCCAAGGATAAACATAAACGAGAAGTGATGAAACGTGTAGACTTACTTATTTTTTTTTATTGACACCAAACAGATTAAACTATTTACTAGACTTACTTAAAAGATTCTTGTTCAAAGCCAATAAAACATTACACATGAAGCGGACAGGCAAAACATTTTGATTTTTTAGTTTTTTTTTATTTTGTTATATCTATGTATGTCCTCGATATGAGACGAGTCCGCTGGTCTAGTGGTAAGTACACCTGACTGCTACGTTATAGGTCGCGGTTTCGATACCCGCCGGGGCAAACATTTATGTGACTAATATTTTTGCCTTGCGTCTGGGTGTTTGGTATGTATTTAAAAAAAAAAGTATATAAGTATTATATAAGCTACTGGTTCCCATAGTACAAGGTTTGCTTAGTTTGGGGCCAGATAGCGGTATGTGAATTGTGTGATAATGTCCAAACATTATTATTATATATATATAAATAATATTTTTACAGTTTATAGTCTGGTTCACGATTTATAGGACTGAAGTTTTGACTAAACGACAGTTATATGCGCATCTCGAACCCCATTACCCAATTTTTAAAAGGTACAATAAAATAAATCAAGCAGTCGAATTTACACTTCATTCCATGAGCATACGTGAAGTACGTCATACTTTACCGTTTTTATTAATTCTGTAAAAAAAACTTCGTAAATTCAAGTTAAAACAGAAACAATACTTAGGGTTGCTGACTATTCCATTTTGACATATTTTATTGTATGTATTTGTTGACATTTATTTGACTTTTTATAATGCTTGTTTGGCAACCCTTTAAATAACATTGCATGATAGATTATTCCATAACCTAGGGCAGAATTCTGGATACACATCGTAGATAGAACATCTAACCGTCAGTTCGGTGGCTTTCTTCTCTATTTAAAAATATACCTTAGTAACATTTCGTGTTTAAAAACAATTATATTGTAATAATTGTTTTTAAACACGACGACTCATACCAGAAATACATTCCTAAGTATGACATTTATTGGGCCTTGAAAGCTGACCTTGTTCAGACTCACTGCATTTATTATTGATTGTGTACCTAGTGCCGCGATATGCGCACGATGACACGGTTCAATCGATTTTGTATGAACTTGTATTGATTTTCATTTTACGAGGCAATAAAATACACTTCAAAGTCAAGGCTTTCAAACTTGTATACAATGTTTTTCTTCATTACACAAGTATACAGAGATATTGGTGTCGATTTTGTTGTTCAAAATTACTAAACTTAACTAATCTGACAGGTCTATAAGTCTTGCTATCCCTTTCTCACGTGCGGGGCTAAATAAGGATGGCAATATTTTTAGACCTGTCAAATTAGTTAAGTTTAGAAATTTTGAACAACATAATTGGCACCATTCTCTATATAATCTATGGGGGAGGCCTTTGTTCAGCAGTGGACGTCTTGGGCTGATGTTGATGATGATATTTAAGCCATGGTGGCCTTGTGGTTGAAACAACGGTCTGTCATCTGATCGGCCCATGTTCCAATCCCGGCCTGTACCAATGAGTTCTAAGCTTAAGTTCTTACCATGAGCTAAAAAAGAGAGGTAGGGCGAATTAGGGCCCGCTCGACTGGGGACTGTACCTTCACCTTACAGAAGACCGCAGTCAAATAACACTACTTTGATGTAGTGTTGTGTTTCTGCGGTAAGTAAGGTTGCCAGTGCTCCACGAGGATACGCTGGGCTAGTAGTAACGCTGCACAGCGAGTCCTTATCAACAACTTGGTTGGCAACCCGTTAGTAATACCCCTGGTATTGCTAGCGGCTATAGATTCCGATGACTGCTTACCATCAGGTGGGCCGTATGCTTATTGCCATATTAGTGGTATATAGAAATAGAAGATATATGTGTTATCCCATTTAAACAGTACAATAAAAAACATGTTGTTGCTTCCAGGTGTTCGTGATTAAGGAAGGCGTGCAGTACAGGATAAGGATCGATTTCATAGTTCAGCGCGAGATCGTGCACGGACTTAAATACGTGCAGAAGACTTACCGGATGGGAGTGCCAGGTAATATTGTTTACTTTTTGTACAACTAGATGGCGCTGGCCAGCCAGTCTATGCTGTAGTCTGTACCATGTAGGTAACGTCCCAGCGTTGTCGCGTACGTACAACGCCCATGTCAGAAGGCGCTCTTGAACGCGAGCCCAAAACAAAGTTCTGCGTTCTAAAACCGGGATCACTGATGTTTCCCATGGGATTGGGCTGGCCATTAGCCGGATGCCAGATAACTTTTGGACTAAAACACCACATTCTGGTCACCGCCATCGGACGCCGCCGTCGTGGCAGACTAAAGTGCAGGAGGCGGGTCGATTTGGACGGTTACAATTCGGATTGGCCAAGCATAGCACACCACGAGGCTATTGGAAAATGGGGAGAGGAGAGAGGCCTTGGACCAGCAGAGGGACAGCAACGGCTGACTAGAATAGAATATTCAAATCTTCGCTCATAGTCTGTGCACTCATAGGTAACGCCTGATGTTAAGCGTCATGCACATGCATCAGTATAGCATGAAAAATTTCACACTTAGTCACACCACCTCGAGCTTCAAGTGATAGTACACATTATGAGGAAACCTGCATATGTCTGAGAGAAATTGAAGGACGTATGTAGTGCCTATGTGACGGCGACGGACTCACCATCTGTCAATTTGGCACCTAATTTTATCTTCGGTGAAAAATAGGGAAATTATGTGTTGTAACATCTCTGTCTATTTCATGGGGACCCTTGCTCATGTGGGTATGCGTAAAGATATATTATTATAACTAGATGGACTGTTTTTTTTTATAATTTACCGAATTAACTAATTTTATGATTGTTTTTACATGCTCCCGTACAGTGCCCGGTATGTATTCCGCCATGTGTCACATGTATGCAATGTTTTATGTATGAATAAATGCCCTCAAATGTATCATAACGTACCTAATTCACTATTTGCCTATCTCTTTCATTTGACGATAATTTGAACGGGACAGATATATACTGTTATTATTGACACTGGAATCCATTGTAGAACTGTCTTAAAAAATGGTGTCGTATTATTTCGAATGTCGTTTGCACGCGGAATACTAAGTAACATGCATAATGCTGCTGTACATATGGCCATCGTGACCTTAAATGATGTATTGATATGCCAATGTGAACCTTATAGACTCACCCTTTAAACTGTTATTTGGAGTACATGCTAAAGGACTGGGCCCTTGTGTGTGAGACCGTGTATTTAAGCAAAATATTTTAATTGTACATATGTGCCTAACAATACAGAGTGTATAACTAGATTTCTGCCCGCGATTCCGTCCGTATGTAACAAGTATTGAGATTTGTAAGAGATGATGGATTTTTTTATAATTTAGGTTGTACTCAATTTCCACCACAACTTGGCTAGGATAATAATAATTTACTGGTGAAGGATTTTTCAAATCAGTTCTGTAGTAGAAACATGAATGCAAAACTTTTCTTCTTATAATATCATCATCATATATTTAAGAGCTAGGCTCTTGTCGGTGGAGCAATCGCCAAGCCGTTCTATCGTTAGCCATCTCTTTGACCTCTTGATACGACATAACGTTAGCCTTCGTCTTTATCTGTTGCAGGTAACTTATCCTTGGCATTTCTCTGCCACGCTTTCCTTCGATCTTTCCCGCTATGATATTTCGTATAAATGCGTCATGTCGTAACAAATGGCCAATCATGTTGCCCCTCCTATTTTCAATCGTACTTATAATCGTTCTTTTTTCTCCTACCTTCTTCAGAACGTCCTTTGTTGTTACCATTTCTGTCCAACTTATTCTCTCCATTCTCCTCCAGCACCACATTTCAAATGCTTCCAGCCTTTCTCTGTCTCTTTGCGTCAGTGTCCACGTTTCACATCCATATAGTATATAATATAAGTATAGAAAATAATCTTTATGGGGCCAAATGAGTGGAATGTCACAATGGTACTTTAAATATTATGTATTCGACGTGAACAAAAACCGGTACCAATTGCATAATACAAGGCAGTGATTCATACCCATTGTATTTGAAATAGGTAACTCAATATATACAGAAGTAAGTACATATTTAGTCTATCTATACTGACATATTTGAGAGAGGTTTGTTTGTTTGTAGGGGTAATTTCGGGACCTAGATAATGTACGCTACACAATTTTACACTAATTAAAAATGCAACGCTATCCCTGATTAATTAGTTGTAAATCTAAATATTTGTTCCGAGCGGACGAATACGTTGGTAGGTAGCAGTGCAGTCGATGTGTATATTTGTTTGTAATTATTAACCTGAAAAACTAAATATTGCAATGACATAAAAACGGGTCTTATACGCGATATTAAATTGTTTATTTACCTCCCGACGTTTCGACCGAGTTGCATCGGCCGTGGTCACGGGCTGACTTTTCGACCGAGTCACGGGCTGACTGGGCTGTCAGCCCGTGACCACGGCCTATGCAACTCGGTCGAAACGTCGGGAGGTAAATAAACAATTTAATATCGCGTATAAAACCCTTTTTCATGTCATTACTATGTGTTTAAATCGCGAAAATTTAAAAAACAGTAAACTACATATTATTTTGCTATGCGGGGAATAAGCTAGTATGCTATATATTATTTTCAACTAGCTGTCCCGACAGACGTTTTCCTGTCTTAGCTATGAATTCATAATATGACAAATAAACCATAGAACAAAAGTCCTTTTAGTTTAACTCGAAATCAAAAATATTCCGATTCTTTTTTTAAATTTTATTTTAATTGGAACCTTCGACTGACAATAACAAGCACACAAAAAAAAGCGAAATCGGCCTACCCATTTACGTGTGAGGCCGTGACCAAAGGAAATACGGATTCATTTTTATATATAGAGATTGAAGACTCAGTGTTGACTGGGTTTACTTATAATGTGACTAGCGACCCGCTCCGGCTTCGCACCGTTGTATTGTACATATAATGCTCACCTTCCTCAACCTTCCTCTCGAATCACTATAAAAAACCGCACCAAAATCCGTTGCGTAGTTTTAAAGATTAAGCATACAAAGGGACAGACAGCAGGATGCGACTTTGTTTTATATGTAGTGATGTTACATATACCTACTAACTTGGTATTAATTCTATTTCAGTGGACAAGATGACTCATATGGTCGGGTCTTACCCGCCGAAGACAGAGATCCAATCCTACACCACCCCTCCTGAAGACGCGCCTGCTGGCATGATGGCTCGCGGCTCCTACTCCGTGAACAGCCTCTTCACAGACGACGATAAGCACGTACACCTTCAATGGGAGTGGGCCTTTGAAATTAAAAAGGACTGGAAAGACTAAAAGACTTGGCTCCAATTACAAAAATCACTGGGTTGGACCGTAGGCTGTACGATATGTGATCCTAGCTTAAAAACTATGTATTTGTCATCTGTGCCATAGTGTCGAAATTTGTTATTCTTTTGTTCATTGGATGAAACGCACAGACAGAGCAATTTGCTTCAGTTAAATGTGTCCAATCCAGTTTGTGTCGAAAATGGTGGCTGGCTGTTGAACATTTTGACAAATTTAGATTTGTAAGTCATAAGTATTAAACATTACAATACAAATATACATTCTCTAAATGACGCGTATAGTCTGGCAAAAAAATCTGGTTAAAATAATAATAATAATAATAATAATATGGCCACTGTGCCGTTCGTATGGCAACCCGCCGCAGCTCGTATAGAGTATCTACCTTCTTGACTAGTTTGTTACAGTATAGAACATGGATTCCATTTTGTGAATGTTTCCAGTAGGCAAAAAATTTTAGACCTTTTTGCCATACTATGCACTCGTGTCTTCAATAACCTACAAAACAAAGCCTTGTAACAAATAATTCTAAATTTTATAAAATATATAATATGTAATCGCGCACTATATTGTGAGTAATTATCACTTTTAGAGTGGTTTTTCCCCACGTGTAAAACACCGAACAATATAGAACCTTCGTGTAGAATAATGAGAGTATATTTTCCCATAGCTTTAGTAAGTTATCTTACCGTTGAAGAGCAATAGTAGCTTTTATAAATGGAGAAAATGTACTGTAGTGTTTATAAAATGTTTAATCTGGTTACGGCATTGATATGACATATTTTTACCGTTATAAAAATACTTTCTTCTCAATATAATTATAAGAAAATAATAGAATAATAATTTTCTAATCTATCAATTTTATTGAAACGCATACAAAGTCATGTGATATCTAAAATTATACAGTTTAAGTAAACCCTTCTGGTTCCTAGCAGCGGTGGTTAAGCATATTGATATAACTATCCGGTCTCTTGTCTAAAATATTGTGGACAACAGTTCCCTAGAATATGCAATCGAATCGAATGCTAACTCTGGCAACATTGTTTTTGTCAAATGGCAAGTAAGACATAATGAATTGCACACGCAGGTCGTGCAATAGTTGTCTTGTTTATAAATGCTCGGTGAAGACTTGGAGTAATGAAAATTTAAAACATTATTATAGCTATGTACGGTTCTAGAGAGAATCTTAAAATAATGGAAACGTTCTAGAAGGTTCTAGAAGTTTTGATAAAATTCGTAAATAGGGGCTATAACTTGTTCTTTAAAACATAACATTCTAAAAATTACTCAACTGTTCAGCAAGCCGCATAAAAGATAAATTTCGTAATTGTTTGAAAATAAAATAGGAATGTCCCCGCGATAATTATTTTATTTTATGAATACCGAGACGTCAGTTCACTGTTTAACTTACAGTCGACACATTGCTATCACCAGAATTCCTTAAGCATTTGAGTTGAGGCCAGGCTGTTTATAAGACGATGTACGGTGACGCTTGCGTGATAAGTAGATATATTGGTTCCGATAGCCTCTCGTAATATGTCGATTTGTATTATAATTTTACTATAGATAAAGTACAGCAGACGGTAAAATTTATTATCCGTATGTCAAATTAGATTTATGTCAAACTGACATTGACAGCTGCATCATTAACGCCATCGGTTGGCAGTACTTTTAATGTTGCATTATAGAATTTAAATGTATTTGATAATTGAAAAGATTTAATTAATTTTATCATTTTATTAATAAAATAAACGCTCTTACATTTATTATATAGTTCAAATTACATAATTATTGTGTAGGCGAAAAATCTTACGTCACTTTCTTATTCAAAGAGAGCAAGCAAGATAGATATGGTGAAAGTATTGGTCATATTTCCACAAAATCAATGTGTAAGTACCAAAACTTAGCATTAAAAACATATTTTAAGGGTATCGGTGCACCAAGACAAAGAAAATAATTATATTTTTAATAAATACACATATTGCTTCTAATTGTTACATAACGTACTTAGTGCCAGTGACTCGGAATCGTGGCAATAATTAAAAAGTATTACGGAGCACGGCTGTTCTCCCTCAATAGTATAAATTAGATTAGACCTTAAGCGTTTGCAATAAAGTACATTATCAACTATCAGGCTGAATACTCTGTTGGCATTTAAAGTAAAAAAAATGTATCAGGCTGAATAGACGTGTCGCTTGTGCCGCCGTGTGTGAATTCAGAAGAGTGGTGGTGGAAACTAGTTTTGCTTTTTGAGTACGTTAATTTGACACCTTTCTGTATAAATCTTCCCTAATTATGTTCTCGTTAAGGCTATAGCTTTGCGACCACATTTGCTTAGCTCTACTAGTATTGGTCCAATCAAATATATATTTCTTATAGCCGAATACTGAAGCCCTACTCAAATCTGATGCCACATTTCTTTAGAGTGGTCTCAGATTATCAGACATGCGATATTGTATTTTGCCGTCGCTTCAAACAGTTCAATGGGCCTTCAATCTTTTAATAGTGTTTCAATAACTCACTCCTCCGTCTCAGTCTTCTGAATTTTACCCGAAGTAGTTGAATTAGACATGCCACCTATGACGTATGGAATGCTATAGACCAGTTCATAAAATGTAATTTTAAGGGGTTATTATCAATTAATAATTATTAAATGCTAAATTGAAAAAGAGAAGCGAATTTTGCGGTATCCGTATTATGAATAAACAGCGATTCTAAGCTACCGCTGTAAATTTTCGCTATGTAATAGTATGTGTTTATTTAAATGTGTGATTTATGCATACATAAATAAATCAACTATTTTGGAATATTAAAAGCTACGCCTTCGCATGCAAATATTATACTTGAGAGCTTATTGCTATGTCTGTAAAGTCCTTAATTGAAATCCCATCGCACCTTTAAGACCTGCGTGTTTGGAATTGACTGTATTTTAAATACTATCAGACCCAAAATGGGATTTTAAATAAGAGCTTGCATACCTTGGTTCAGTTGAACGGGTCAGCGATGCGATAAACTTAATATGCCGTCTAAAAACACCCAAATAGATTGCGAAAGCAATGCGACAGTTATAACGGCTTGGTAATGCAAAGTGTTTTGCGACGATGTGTTTTTGAAGCGCAAATAGATTTGCAATCGTTGTTTTATTCAACTGGAGATATGATTGAGGTGCTTCAGTGTGGTACACTGGTGCTCACAAATTGATTTTAAACTCTATTTAAAGCTTTCCATATTATCTTACCTAGTTATTGATAAAAAATAAACGTTTTTAAGTCTGTTTTAACAACAATGATTGTGATTAAAAAGACATCATTCGATTAGTTGACAGTACACGTTATGCCGCCATCTTGATGCATACTCACGCCGTAATTCATAATCTCGTTAACAAAAGGCAAATGCATATAACTTATTGTAGTGCCATTAAATAAAGAATAAAATTAGGTGTGGCACTCGGAGACTGCCGCGATAAAGCTATTGCATAGCATATTTTATCGACTTATGCAATTATAATTATTTATTTATTTTATTAATGCAGTATTTTTTTATATACCTATATACTTTCTCACAAACAGCTGATTACGGTAGTCATCCAATACAACCAATGCCACGGCGGGTTGCTGAACTAAAGAGACAAGCGTGATATTTCAAAAAGTCATTAAAAGTTCTGGTATTTATCGATAGATGGAACTAAAAAGTATCATCGCTGTGCCGGTCGGAGTGGGCGGTGTTAGGTTTTTTTCGTTACAGAATTTCTGGATTCGGTCCCCACGCTCAAGGCCCGCGATAAAAGCTATGCAATAGCTTAATAAAATACTTAAACAATTATGATGTTTCTTTTTTGACGTCATAGTAACGGATGTTTTGTCCTGCTCTGTCGCGTTAGAAACCTTCAGGCCTGAGTAAGATGGCATGCTAAATATATAAGCTAAAACAGTCTTAGTGCAGATACCCACTGAGCGGTTGTCCTTAATTGCGACATAAATAAAAAATACATGAAATAAATAGACATAGCTAAGCGCTCGGTAATTATCTGCGAGCTAAGAACATCATACATGATTTTTTTAACAAAACTATCACGGGTTTAGATTGTGTAATGTTTAATGCCAATTTAGGGTTGCTACATAACATTTTTTTTTATTTTTCATTTATTCTTTTTTTTTTTTTAAATATCGCGTGAATAACCGCTTCGTGTATAACAGCCCTAAGTACGTTTTATTTTTTATCAGTAAAATGTTGGTTTTACTATATAATTGCATTTCACGGTCAATCGTGTAGGACCCAATATATTGAAGATAACTATTTTCATACGATTAATAGTACCTAGTTATGATACTTCCAATAACTCCGTACTAAGTTTGTTCCAATATTGGGGCAATTGTTTGTCAAACCTTAGTTGGGTATATATGTATACACGTGGTATGATAACAATATGAATAATTTTTCTTTTTTTATTCAATCATGAATTGTTACTTTCACTAGACGTGTAAAGATTTATGCAATGTAATAGTTTGGCCAAAAATAAAGCTTATTTATTCAATGGAGTGTTTTATTTTTATCTCACACTAGCGGCCCGCCCCAGCTGCGAATTTACAAAGGCTATACTATTTGAGTCACGAGTCAGACTCTAATAGATGAGCTTTTGTTTATGCATATTAATCGACAATACCTAATCTTTCTCAATAAAAAAATTGACTCAAATGGATTAGCTTTTTGCCTTGATATTTTCAAAGAAAATGCATTGACAAAACCTAGTACTGTATTATGTAACATTGTAGTCCGACATGGCCGTGATAGGTTAGAAGCCGACGTTGGTTGTTTTTTAGTTTTATTATTATTTGTACTCGCAACAAGTGTGTAGTGCCTAATAAAAGTTCGTTTTGTTAATTATTTTTCTTTTTTTGTCAATCAAATACAGATAGATAACAATTTGCATATTGGTATCAAATTGAATAGCATTTGTTGCTGCAATGTTAGAATGAATTTATCTAACAAAGTCTACGCGATTTCGGTCAGTTTCTGTACTAGAATAGATAAGGGTTTCGTCAAGTTTTTGTCAAACAAAAGCTAAGCCAGTTCGGTTTGCACTTTCACTCTAATGGTATAAGCCTTTGTAAATTCGCGCCCCGGCTTCGCACGGGTAGACATTTAGATCAAATATTTTGTCTACCCGTGCAAATCCGGGGCGGGCAGCTAGCCTATGTTACTCAGTGATAGTTAAGTTTTCTAAAGTTGAAAGAATTTTAAAAATCGGTCCAGTAATTTCGGAGCCTATAGACATTATCAAATATTTTGTCGACCCGAGCGAAGCCGGGGCGGGCAGCGAGTATAATATATAGCCTATGTTACTCAGTGAAAATGTAGCTTTCTAACGGTGAAAGAATTTTTGAAATCGGTCCAGTACTTTTTGAGTTTATTCGTTACATACAAAAATACAAATCTTTCCTCTTTATAATATTAGTGTAGATTTGGGGATAATATTTTCGTTACGTAATAAAATGCTACAAATATGTTTACATATCATGTGAACTGTCGGTCGTGTAATTTCAAGTCGTTTTTACACAGATATTAGTCTAAAAACAATCGCATCAAACAGTACATCTGTACGCACACTAACCAAATTACATAGCTTTCTTTGTAAGCTATGTAGCGGTACTCAACCTTTTTATAATAAGGGCCACAAACACGTTTTAGTAGACTTGTCCCAGCCGCAAAAATATTGGAACATGAATTCTTTGGTTTTCGCGATTGTTAAAATTTATATCAAACAATGAAATTGCGTGTATTTAAATTTGTTTTATCAATTGCGGTACATTACGACATTAAGGCGTATCTCAGAGTAGTTAATATACTAGGCGTATTAATAATAATAGTGCACCGTAGCGCGCTAGTGTTATGAAGAATCAGTACAACCTATTTAGGTACTCAGCGCGCTTTCAATACTTCTTATGGGCTTGAAATTTAAATGGTTTAATAAAGTAAAAACAACCAGTTGGTCTAGAACGTTCCAGAAATTTCTAGGTCGTTCAATTCCTCAATATTTCTTCTAAGTTGACATCGTAGATTCTTCCGTTACGCAAGCTTGGCCGACTCGTAGATTTGCTGACGGATATGACGACTTGCTGGTTGGTTTTGGTCGTTGGACAGAGCGCTGTAAGACGAGTGGGTACGTAGTAGATGTTGAGCAACTTCAGTGGCATCGCGATAGCCATGCAGCCTTGTTCTAAAACCAAAAAACGTACCTTTAGAAATAAAGAAAAAAACTTTTTTTTATGGCCAGTGTGTTGGTTTAAAAAGTCGACCAATTCTCAAAATACCTTGAATTCAGGGAGGTGGGAAAAGATGCCTATAAAAACAAAAACTCAATACTTATTTAGGTAGAGCACTTAAACTCACATAGATTGGGGCAAAATAAATAATATCAAAATGTCAAATATTTACATGACCAGAACATAATTCTTATAAGTGTTGAGAATTGAACGCTTCATAAAAAACGTATCATGAGAAAGAAATAACATTTTAGTCTCCGACCAGGTAATATATTCTTTAATCTCTCAAAACGTTACCGTTTCTCCTACACGGTTGAAAAGATGCAGCCCTAAAGGTAGGACTACCATCACAGATAGAAGAAAGAAGACTTAACAAAATTAGGGTCAAACCACAGACATTAATAATTATATCGTAAGATACCAGGAATTCTTCTCTTCATATTGACATTCTCGATCATGTAAATGCCGCTCTTGCCGAGTAAGTTAGACACCGTCCTGCTGAAGAACTCCCTCGTCTGCTCCGACTCGAGAGTAGGAGCATCGGTCGCCACACCCACCACGTGACTGAGATTCGCTGCTATCCATTCGGCCAGTTCGTAGCTTAATCCTACAACAATTCATTAAAATGTATATCTATAATAATAATAATAATGCTTGGACATTATCACACAGGCCATCTGGCCCCAAACTAAGCAAAGCTATACTATGTACTATGGGAACCAGCAGCTGCCTGTCAAATTAAGTCAAGTTAAGTTTAGTAATTTTTAACAACAGAATCTCTACACACATGAGAAAGGGATAGCAAGACTTTTAGACCTGTCAAATTAGTTAAGTTTAGTAATTTTTAACAACAGAATCGACACAATTTGAGGTCCTGCCATAAAACAACATAATATATATATAATGTTTGTTGGAAATATGTTTTTAAATACCTACTTATAAATATTTATACTCAAATAATACAATAAATAAACGATTAATCTTGCCTGAGTGTTATTAAAAGATCGGAACACGTTATTGAGACATTGCAATTTCTTTTTCATTTAATTTAATTTCAAAGGTATTTCAATAATGTTTTTACTTACAGGATATTCTGAATGAGTAGGTAATATTGCACTGACCCACATCGATAATATTTTTTTTTTTAAAATACCTCTGTGTAAATTCCGTCTTAATTTTTTCTGAATTAAAGTATCTAATTAACACAATGTACCTTCTACATCTACAGAGTGAAATCTAAAACGCGGTGGAAATTTAGTAGAACTTGTCAACGAAATATATATTTCGCATACTTTGTGCATATGCACTTATGCAGTGACACTGCAAGAATGTTATCTTGAAACTGTATTTTTGCATGGCTACAAGATAGGTAGGGTTTTATTTTTTATAACTTTAGTAAGTAGTACGCAAGACAAGGCGAGTGGTGATAATATGCTCGCTTACTAAAGGACACCATCCATGTTTCATAGAGATTTGCTCCAAATCTTAAAGTGCCGTACAATGCATTTTTTTGGTATTTCTGTTAGAGCTTGTCCGTCTGAGTATTTATTACTATGGCACCAAAGTTGGACATTACAGGACATTTCATTTGTTTTGATTATTTTGAATTCCTTTTTTCAACAACAATGTATGAATTTTCTGATTTTCGAACTTAAATAAAATCGAGGACTTTTAGTCCTGTCAAATTAGTTTTGTGGTTTTGTGATAGAGAAATGGCACCAATATAGTCTCGGCATAATTAGTGCCAGTTGCGGCATCCTGTATAAGTATATTCAAGTCGGTTAAAAAGAATATTTCCGTTCAGTTTAATACAAGTTTTATCTACATTCGTGTGTCTGTGACAAGTCTGTGACATAGGCTCGAGTAAAATAAATAGTTATATTTCCGAGGAGGTAAGTTAGATACTATAGTTTAAAACATAGTCGCTTCCTGTTGTCTGTCTGTCCCTATGTATGCTTAGATTTAAAACTACGCAACGGATTCCGATGCGGTTTTAATAGATAGAGTGATTCAAGAGGAAGCTTTATACGTATACCAAATTCATTTGTGTTTTGTATATATTTAACTTATATGGTTAATGCTGGTCGCTAGTTGTAATATAACAGTATTTTCAATCAATACCTTTTGACTGATGCGCAATCTTGGACGTATTTATCTTTTGGTCCTTTCGTAATTTTTGCGACGTAGAAGTGACTCGGGGTTCCAGCCTTAGTCCGAGAGGGGTGTAGCGTGTAGCGGCCGCCCTCATTGCTATAAATAGCTAGCTATAAATACAATTTAAAGTAAATCTCACCAGGAGAGTTGCAAACACAACTCCTAATTTTGTGGTTCGCGGTCTCCTTCCAGCCAAACTTGAAGAGGAGAAGTGTTGGCTCCAGAGGGTCGTGTTTCAGAGCTATCCACTGTAGTGCCACGTCCAGCGTCAGCACCAAGCTCGGTGTTATCTTGGCTAGTTGCGTTACGTCTATTACTGTCACTGAAAAAAAACAGCTAGAAAGTGATGTCAGCTGTAACAAGTACATGCAAAAAGGTTTTGTTGCTCATCCAGCTCTTTGAAATCCATATAATAGAGGGTTTATGTGAAGATTCTAAATCGCCATCTTGCGTTGACCACCATATTGGATTAAAATGGCGGCATTTAGGTTTGGTCATACGAACCTAACGTGTACGCCAAATTTCATATTATCAGAAATTTAGCATAGTGGGTCAAATTTAACTTGCAAAAGACAGTTGTAAGACAATAAAAGCTTATACAATCTAGGAACTGCGGATAGTGCCGGAATTTTTGCAGTAAAAAAAGTGGCATGGAACTAGAAAATTTACTGACATGTGCTGTAGGGTAGAGGTACTGTCCCTAGTCGAGCGGCAAATATTTTCAGCGAAATTCTATTGCGCCAAACGTCCTCTGTTAGACAAATCTAGGTACTTTTAACTTACACGTACCAAATATAATCGGACGACTGTGTAGACATATACAGTTATGAGACTGATAGCTGAATAATGAAACGATATTCAAACTTTTAAGGCCCACGTTACCGTTTCAAGCGTCGTCAAAATGAAATTTCGCATGTTAAATCGGAGGCCGATCGATCAAAATTATTGTGGCATCAGATTTTCATTCAGCATTCGACCTTATAAAACACAAAGCTAGGTACTTTAAACTAGTAATATAGTTTTGATTATAGGTACTAACACCTGGTAAGTAGAAATTCAGAAGGTATGATGGCCGGGTGCATAGAAGAGGAAGCACTAGAAGCTGAGTGCTCCAGGTGTATTCCAGTACCCAAACTAGGAATACCACAGTTTAGGCAGATCTTCCTGGAAAAAATATCAATCTTCAATATCACCCAATGAGCGTTACGGTGAAGGAAAACATCGTGAAGAAACCTGCATAAATCTGATAAAAAATTCAAGGACGTACGTAGTGCCTAAGCGACGGCGACGGACTCACCATCTGTCACGCTGGCACCAAATTATCATCGGTGGAAAGTGGGTGTTGTAACACCACTGCCTACAACTTCGGGGGAACCCTTGTCGGAAGGCATCAAAATATATTTTTATTACCATGTATCTCTTAACTTCTTGAAGCCTCATAGACTCCAGTTCTTTATCTATGCTTGCGTAGGTTATAGGCTACGGTGACTGTCCCATCAGGTGGGCCGCTTGTGTGCTATCATCGTGGTTAAAAAAAATGAAAATTGATTCTTGAGGAGTAAAAATCTACTCACCATCTCTTCTCCAAAGCTTGGAAGTGGTCGTACATAGCTTTCCACGTGGTGGGTCGGGTCAAATCTATCACGTTTATCAGTTGATCCACATCGTCATATTCATGCCGCTCTTGAGTACTGCCTTGCATATTTATAACCAGGAAAACGCACGTGTACATGTGTTTGTACATTTTGCTGTTGCTTTAAAGCTTTAAGCATTTAAAAACTATGAGATTTTGATTTGAATTATGAATTTTGGTTCTATTTTTTTCTTTAAAATATACATATATATTTATATTTTTATATCATTTTCGTTTTCTTACTAGTTATCTCCAAAATTATAAATTATTTTTTGCTTTCTTTATTTTGGCTTAAATGATATAAGCAATTTGGTTGCGCCTGTAGGATTCACAATCAATTATTGTGCAATGGGGTTTGATATTTTGGTGCAACCTCTCTGATATTATTTTCTAACTAACAACTCTTCTGATAAGACGGACACGTGTGTATCTGGCGGGAGACTGTTGTCTATTTAGTTCATACTTGCATGTTCAGTTTAATAGCATAGCATTGTAAAATTTTTGTTTGTTGTTTTATAGTTTTGGTTTATGAAAACATCGCATCATAATCTATTTGTAATCTATTCGGCTCAGATCAAGTGACTTTTAATTGAAGTCAGTATATTATATGACAACTGTGTGGAGTGAGAATTTAATAAAAACGTCCTGTAGGCTTAGCAAGAACAACGATTGACTACGTATTCGCCTTTCTATTGATATTTAGTAATTTCCTACTAATGTGAATTTTGTGACAAATTGTTATATCATGATTGTTACATGAAAAATAAGACAGAGCACTGAGTTTCTTGCCGGTTCTTCTCAGGTGGCTTTTTTCCGAACCGGTGGTAATTTAGACCTTCATGCGTGCATTATTAGGGCCTAAACTGAATAAATTATTTTGTGATTTTCGATTTTTGTATGGGATAGTAGAACTAATAATTAATATGAGATTTTAATTTTGAGTTTTACGTTTTCGAATACGTTGTCGACAATGTTCCTGCTACCGGCACAGGACAACATTCAACGGATGACAACTGCAAACATACGTCTCAATCCTGCCACGCGCTAGTGAAGTATTCTACGCAATTCAACATAAAATATATACCTACAAGTTTCCGACTAGAACTGTCGGAGCCGCAGTTCCCCAGATCTACCCTTTGTGGTGGCTGAGCATGATCACCTTGCTCGCCTCACATGTTTGTATGTAATTATTATTTTCAACTGCTAAGAGATTATCTTTTACATTCTGTTTTATTTTTATAAATGAAAAGGTTCATAGGTGGTCCGAATGGAACGTTTGTTTTTGAAGAATGTTTATCTAATTCCATAGATACCTTGCTAAATACATAAGCTATGAATTTGATACGAGCAAAATAATCTGGCGTTATAAATTACTGGAGATAAAATTAATAAGCTTATGTGTGAATATTTTTACACATCCTAAATTGTTTTGTAGGAAAAATTATGAACATTCTTAATTTGGCGCGTATTTGTTTAAAAGTTCAGTCAACTGAAAAACTAAAAGTTTTTTGCTAGTTATATTATATATAAATGACGATAAAAAAGGACTTTTTTATCGTTTTTCAATTTACTAACCTAGTTCAGTTGACTGAACTAGTGGGTTTCTTTCTCGGTTGTTCAGTTGACTGAGCTAGCGGGAATTCTTTTCTTACTTTTTCAGTTGACTAACCTAGTTCAGATGTCCAGTTCATTTGTCTGAATAAGTGGGTTCTCTCTTTTTTTTTTGTTCAGTTGACTGAGGTGATGTAGGCTTGTGGTCGGTAGCGAGTATTTTTACAGTTTTATTAGAAGCATAGATTTTGAGAAAGCTGCTATTCGGTCCAAACAAAAGTTTTATCCAAATATAGTTTTTAACATTTTTTTTAACCAAACAGATTTAATAAGGTTGCAGTACTAAATAAACGGAACAAAGAGGAACCCTTATGTTTTCGTTTAGGTTCAATCGCATGGATAATTAGTTTCTTAAGCCACTGACTTGAAATTAGTATATTTCTTGCTTATCCAAGAATAAGAATTTCGGAAATATTATCCTTCATTTGTTTATTTGTGATATTTCGTAAAGGAATATTTACTGGGCCTCCTCGAGGGGAGAAAAAATATATTGTTTTTCATTTTATATCACTGAGATGGCAAAACAAACATCACCTGATGGTAAGCGGCTACTGTAGGCTATGGAGGCTCGCAACAGGGTCGGCAACGCGCGAGTGATACCCCTGGTGTTGCAAGCGTCCATAGGCTACGGTGACCGCTTACCATCTGATGAGCCGTATACTTGTTTGCCACCTTAGTGCATACCACTAAGGTGGCAAACAAACAAAAAAACATCCTTCAAAATTCTAACACTTATTTTCTTCTATTTAGCATTCTATCAAACCTAATTAAATTAAAAAGTTATTTATCTAAGCCCTTATAAGGCACTAATGAAGGTCTACCTTACCATTCGTCTTGTAATACCAACATTTGCTTAGTCTGGGACTAGATGGTGATGTGTGATAATGATTATTGTGTTTAGTATTTGCAATGTTTCCAATCGGAGAGTTGTAAATTGGGATTAAGATATTAATTAAAGTAGCCGCATGTGGTATTTATCTATGTTTTATTATTTGCGATAATCCTTAGAGTGACTGACATTGAACGTGAAAAATATATCTTCAAATTTCTCATTAATTCTTTTATAATTGTTGGAACATCCAAAACTAAATTATATACCTATGATTCTTTATAAATGTGTAATGTATCTAATGTTGAAGAACTAAATATATAAATCAATAAATAAATTAGTTATTGAAAAGATTCAAGGCAGTCTTCGCTTAACATATTACTAGCTTTTATCCGCGAATTCACCCGCATACGAATCTGGATCTCGATCAGCGCCATCTACCGGATCCAATTGTAAATTTTAACCACCCAGGAGTCAACTCAAACACAAAAAATCGTTGAAAACGGTCGTGACATTTTCATGTTTTCGCGAGACTAACCTCACGGCAATTGATTTAGTAGTTGTTGTCAAAAATATACTTCAACAACCCAATATATATATCGTGAAAGTAACATGTCCTGGCTGGTTCTCTAAGGGCCCTTAACACATAAGCTCTCAAAACATACGTTTATTTACTTCAATATATGAAGGTACCATCCCACATTGTTAAAGAACATCATCGTTATCATATTATACAGGTTTGCTCTCACATCATTTTATAGAGGTTTGCTCCAAATCTGATTATTTTTGTATATTCTGTTAGAGCTTGTCCGTCAGAGCATTTATTACTATGGCACCAAAGATGGCAAGATATTTCATTTGTTTTGGTTATTTTGAATTCCCATTTTCAACAAAAATGTACGAAAATTCAGATTTTCAAACTCATATAAAATCGAAGTCAATAGTCCTACAGCTGCTTTGGTGCCATAGTAATAAGTGTTCAGACGGCTCAAACATAATATAAAAAATAATTGCGTTGGCCGGCACTTTCAGATTTGGACCAAATTGGATGATGTCCTTTGTCAATACAAAATATAAATAGAAATTGGATAACAGTCGACTGGAAGCCTTCTGGACGGCCTATTGCTTATTTAATCTAAATAATTATTTTTGTCAATAGGAAAACAATGTAAAACATGGTTTTTATTGACCTGTTAAGCGATTTTTTTGAAAATCTAAATTTTTAAATTTACTACTGAACCTTTGATGGGAGATGTCTATTTCTCTGATTTTATAAAAGGGCATTTTGTGATTCATATTTTAAATTTATATTTCTTAATTGTATATACCAATCATTATATTTTATAATTGTAGGTACATTATGTTTTACGTAGCAGGACTGTAGAACATTTGATTTTGCCGGCACAATAAACTGAACGGTTTTATGAGTCTTTGTAAAGCAGAAACGCTTTTTTTTATAAGAAGCATAAATGACAATAAAAATCATAAATACTGTAAAATAGCTAATAGCAGACTGATTTCACAAGATTGGAGAAATAAAAACATAAATCGTTTCAATATTGTAATGTTTATTGGATCTTGATATAGTACTAGCCTCTTTGTTAAAACTCCTATCTCTGGATGACCAATAAAAAACCGATTATCTTTAGATCGATAATCCAAACAGTATAACTGAATTGGTCACGTCACATTTGGCGATAGTGTGAGGTTACAAAAGTGATGGAGCTGCGGTGGAAGGAATCACATCGTGGATCAATATCGACACAATGATACGGAGTATAGTCTTAGCTATGGCCGTTACGGCTGTAGCTGCAAGAACCTCCCCAAATGCTGATGCTGCACAAAGAAAGTTTGCAACACAAACCGACGCAGATTACTTGGAAGATGCTGCACTTGACGTGGTAAGTATTTACGTTTTGATCCTGTATGTATACATTTTAAAATAACATCAACCTGTTATTCTAAAAGGAGGGTAGCATTCTATAAGGAGGGTACCATTCTATAAGGAGAGTAGCTACAAAAGACGTACCAACCAGCAAGCAGTGTTCGGATAATTTCAGAGTTGAAATTATCTTCCTTATGAACGTTACGTGCAGAAGATGAGTTTAGTCTGGAAGATTTAAGTTTTAATTGAAAAATATTTTTTAGCCTGGATTGATCACAAAATATGGCTACCCGAGTGAAATCCACAACGTGATCACATCAGATGGATATATATTGGAGATGCATCGGATCCCGCATGGTCGCCAACAATCCCCTGAATCTGGCAAACCGGTGGCCTTCCTTATGCATGGCCTTCTATCTTCGTCGGCTGATTTCCTTACAATGGGCCCTGGCCGTTCTCTTGGTAACATTTTGAAATATCTTTCCAATTTACAAAATATACAATAATCATGATCATCATCATGTTTACTAAGAATGCAATTTTAATGGACCTGATAATTTTCATGTATCAAGTGATTATTTTCAATAGTAGCATCTTTTGTTTGACACTCAGCTGGGACTGCTACTTTGGTAGGAATTTGTTTCTAGGCTTAAATCGTACTTTTATCTTTCCAGCGTACATTCTGGCTGATGCAGGCTATGACGTCTGGCTAGGCAATGCCCGCGGGAACTATTACTCTCGCAGGCACACAAGTTTGAACCCTGACAGTATCCTGATACAAAACTTCTGGAAGTTCAGCTGGGATGAGATAGGCAACATTGACGTTCGTACCTTTGTCGACTACGTTCTTGAGCGCACCGGTCAAAGCAAGCTGCACTACATCGGTCACTCCCAGGGTGGCACCAGCTTCCTCGTCCTCAACTCCTTGAGGCCTGAGTACAATGAGAAGTTCATCTCCTTCCAAGGTCTCGCCCCTGCCTCCTATTTCGACAATAATGACCACCCATTGTTCAACAGTTTGGCACAGTACGAGAGTGTCTTGGAGGTGAGTTTTTACCAGTATAAGTACTTCATTCAGTAATCAGTGTGATACTTATTATCCATATAATTTGTAAGAGATTTGGTGGTATTTGGGATTAAACATCCCGTACAATTTGTGTTTACTTATGCTAATCTGTTCAAAGTGAAATCCGAATTCTGCATTCGGAATAGGAATTATTAATATTTTATGTTCTTAGTGTGTTTGGGGCTCAAAATAACTAGCTTACACTTAATTATTGACTAGTTTAATTAAACTGCATATGTAATGAAATGTTCAAATATTTTCTTAAAATACTTATAAATATTGTATTTTTCTATTGTCTTTTACGACACAAGACAAGGATCTTAAGTTTATTGTAACAGTTCCTTATTTGCTGAATGATTTTATGACTACAAATTATATCTGCCATGAATCATCTTATCACCATTGTGGAGTTTACCGATGTTTATCAAAGAGTACCTAGTCGTAACATGAAAGTTAGCTCGTTTTAAGCGGTTTATATCAATTGACATTTCCGTTTTAGATAAAAACAGTCCATTATGATCCGTCGTTTTAACCTTGGCCTTATCCTATATATTGTGGGTTCGGCACTTAGGTCTAACTCAATGTATGACAAAGCCTGTATGTAAAAATCTGATACCAGCTAGCTACATGTGATGTCAGTAAGAAGTAAGAAGAGGTAAATTGCAAGACGGCTTTTTAGAATAGCACGTTTGAGTATCGCAATATTTTGAAACCCTGTCCAAAGGAAAACACCGGTTACCCGTTGTCAAGCTTGTAACGACACCTGTATTGAACGTCATAGATGTTAATTTGTCAATCGAGAGCGTTGGTTTAATGCTCATTTGCATTAGTAGCTAACCATTCGACCCGACCAACCATCTTCTCAAACAATAATATTCACAGCTGTTTAGTTTCACCTAAATCTTCTACTTTTACTTCCAGACCCTGGCCGCCAGCTTAGGTATCAATGAGATCTTCGGTGACGATGATTTCTTTAGCAGAGTGTGTAGTGGAGGTTCCGTTATTTCATCGCTATGTTCAGGGATCTCTAATGGCATTAGCTACGAGAAATATGTGAGTATAATTACTACGTAATATCTAATTAATTGGATTAGATTATTTATCAGAACAAACACATAAAATGTTCTTCTCGTTTCCTTCTCTTTTCATGACAATTGCTTGAATGCGTTTTCTTCTTTTATACAATTTCATATTCATACTAGTCCTCTATCAGCTGTCGTATCTGTATCATCTGTTCATTTTATATTATCTACAAGAATAACAAAAGCCAATATACAAAGCATTGTTTTATTAATACCTTTATTTTTTATATTTATATTTTTTTCACCTTCTGTAACATCATATATTAGTCAAATTAGTAGAGAAATTATAATTTGTATTCAATCAAAATGTCTTTATTCTGATCTCTACTATTTTTCGTTCTTTTCTCTGAGTATACCTAAAGGTGACACAAATATTTAAGATGGTTTCTCCATCACCTTATAAGTTTCGTTAAGTTTTTACAGATATTGCTTCCATTCTGAGGTCAGAGTCTGTGATCATTGCCAGCGAGAACTTATAGACAATCTTCTCCCATCTCATTTACACCTTTCTTTTTAGCCATATGCCGCCGTAATCCGTGGTCACGCCCCAGCTGGCGCCGCACTTCGCCAAATATCCCACTACGGCCAATGTATCAAGAACCGGTCCTTCCGTCGCTACAACCACAATGTTGTCACTAACCTCGCTCTCTACGGAAGACTTAGCCCTCCAGACTACGAAGTTTCTAAAATTACCGTGCGTTCCTATATCCACTACGGTTTAGCTGACACTTTGGTCCACTACCAAGACATTTACAAATTGGTTGGCACTCTACCTAACGCTGTGGGTGCCTTCCAAGTGGGAAGACCAGATTTCGACCACTTTGACTTCTTGTGGGCCAAGGATGCTAAGGAGCTCCTCTATGACAATGTTCTTAAGGCTATGAAGCAGGCTGAATCGTATTAAATGTACAAAAGAAGTTTCTAGAGTTATGAACTGGGATGGATGAAATTTGGAGTTGGTCTGGATTATGTAAATATGTTAAATATAAAAATAAAAATTTAATACTTACCGGATTTTTTTCGTCTATGTTATACTTTTTAGCTTTAAGATTTAAGAAATAAAGTTTGTGTTACAGGAAATTAAAATTGATATGAAATAGTTAGATAGTAATAGATAGATAGTTTAGGTCCTATTATATTATATTACTTATGGACACTATGTATGTACCTTCATGAGTACTGAGGTACTTTTGTGAATCAGAATAAAAATTAGGTTACCTAAATCTAAATCCTTTAAAAATCACAACTAAGAACACTCGTCTAAGTCACCTTTGAAACAAAAATCATTAAATCGAAATCGGTTCATCTGTTTAGGCATACAGTAATTCCTACAAGATAGGGTTGTTAGCGTCTGTATATTGGCTTCGGTGATCGCCTACCATGAGACGGTAGCATATATGATATATTTTATCCACGTGGCACGATCAAATTGTGGAAAGAACTCCCCGCCGAGGTTTTTCCAAAGGGGGTTCTTCAAGAAGGGTGTGAAGAGATTTTTGAAGGGTCGGCAACGCGCGAGTAGTGATACCCCTGGTGTTGCAAGCGTCCATAGGCTACAGTGACCGGTTACCATCAGGTGGGCCGTATGCTTGTATGCCACCTTAGTAGTATAAAAAAAATTCAATCACAACAAGCATCGTCAAAAAAAGACGAGAGCACTGGTCTAGTGGTTAGTACACCTGAAAGCTACGCTAGAGGTTGCGGGTTCGATTCCCGCCGGGCAAACATTTATGTGACAAATATTTTTTGCGTTTGGGTGTTTGGTATGTATTATAAGTATGTATTTACAAAAAATATAAGTATTATATCAGCTGCTGGTTCCCATAGTACAAGCATTGCTTAGTTTGGGGCTAGATGGCGTTGTGTGATAATGTCCAAACATTATTATATTATTATTATTATTATTATGATTGTTATAATTTTACACAAAAAACACTTAGCTGGCTTATGAATCACTTCGTCCATTGAGTAAAACTGTATTAAAATCCGTTTATTACCTTTTGAATTTATTAAGTTAAGAGATACGGACGCGCCGGAGGGACTTTATTTTATAACATGTGGTCATAAACTATAAAAAAACACACGTGCCCTTACCTTTTGTATATATGTGTGTGTGTGTGACGTCAACATAATTAGTTCTGTTATAAGTCTTAATAATCGCCACAACTGATCAGCAAATCTGAAGACTACCGAAAAACAACTTTATCAATGTCGTAGATAATTTTGTTTTTCACAATTATTATGTAATACAACAATTAAAAGGGACCCTTTTGTTCAACGTCCTGTGTGATCTGTGTTAGGGTATCTTGGGTCCATTCAATCGGTGTTTGCCTACCATAGGCACCTACATGTTTATTGCTCTGACTGCCCCTTCAAGCGGGCCTGGGGCAGGTGGCAGCACGACGTGGCAAGTGCTGTCAAGAGCACGCGAGGGTTCCAGGGGCGGCAACATGGCTGCCCCCGGGACGTGCTCAGGCAAAGTGCAGGAGGGCACCGGTGCGTTCCACCGGAGATCCCGGAGCCCTCCTATATGCATGGAGGATGATCACCGGGGGGTTTTAGTAAGAAAATCACATGCCGCGTCTTTTGAAAGTTTCCAGCTCGAACTTTTAGCTCACATTAAAACGGGGTTACGATATTAAGATATAAGAAAGCTAGATTAAAGTACCGCGGGCAACGACTTGGAAGGATGAACAAAATGATAAAATGGAGACCGTTTGACTCCGTATATTCTAGAAGACCATTTCTGCCGAAAACATATCTCAAGCATTGCAGTAGCGGGACCCGCACCAGAATCCTGAAAACGTTATTGTACTCGTATTAAACTCTGCACTGTAGGCCTTTGCGTTTTTTACTAGATTTTGCTAAGATAGCCTATGTTCTTCCCAGGTTATGATCTAGATCATTGCCAAATTTCATTACGATCCGTTTACTCGCTTAGTTGTGAAAAGGTAGCAAACAAACAAACAGAGCAACTTTCGCATTTATAATATTAGTAGGAAGTATGGATTAAAGAATATAATATTACAGTACTTTGGAGAACCTTTCATTGGCTAGTTATTAATCCAATCAAGCATACTTAAATGAAATGAGTTGCTTTGTTTTGGATTATAAGTGATAGCTAGAGAAGCGATGTGGGGGGTGATAAAGGTATTATTATGATAATGGAAAATACAAAAGACGAGCAGACGATGGATTTTCAATCAGTGCAATCTGGTTGCCGGTTGCCATGATTCGTATATTTCTTCTGTTGACCACGGTGGTTGCGGTCGCCATTGGGCGGCAGTCGCCAAATGCCGGCTTTGTCGAGAACCTTATGAAAACTTCGCCAGGTGGAAGATTCTCCAGTAATATCCTGGAGGATGCGTTGCTTGATGCAGTAAGTGGATCTTTGCTGAAAATTATAATGTCATCTAGGTACGCTATCGCGCTATACTGGTATTATATGTCACTTACAGACACTAACTGCACATTTATTAGTAAACTATGTACCCACGACTTCTTATGCGAAGAAGTAATTGTGATAAAAAAAAATATAGTATTATTTTTTGCGCGGTACACTAATTTTATTTTTCTAATATAAAAGAAGCCTAAGTTACGCCTAACATCAGCTATCTACCAGTGGATTTTAAAATTCAGCCATTTTGGAGATTAGCCGGAAGAAACAGACAGACAGACACAACATTTTCACAAATTGTGTTTTAGTTATAAGTAACGGTTAAACTTTCAAATACATTTAGTAAAAAGTTGATATTTTGCATCACCAGCCTGGTCTGATTGCGAAGTATGGCTATCCACACGAGATCCACAACGTGATAACTCCTGATGGGTACATCTTGGAAATGCACCGTATCCCCTACGGTCGGTACAACAAGAATCCTTCAGTGCCTCGGATTCCAGTCTTCGTCATGCATGGCCTTTTATCATCCTCTGCTGACTTCCTACTTCTTGGACCTGGAAACGCTTTGGGTAAGTCGTAGCAAATGTTAAATACGGCTACAGACGCGATTATATTTCGGGCAGTAAAGTGTACCTATTTAGGTTTTATAAAATTTGAATTTCCAACGAGACATTTACTAAAGAAGCAATATAGTTACAATGGTTAATTGTAACTTAAAGGAATCTATAGGCTGCTTCATCTTGCTTTATATGTGGAAAAATAGGTTTAATTATGTAACACAATACATTAAAAATAGCACTAACATCTTTATATAACAACAGCTTTTACAAAGTCCTCTAGATTATATTCCCTTAGTGAAGTAGATAAGAGTTTGTGAAAACCAAAGGAATTACAATAATTATCATTAAAGTCTAGACAATTTATTTATAGGTAGTCTACGTCATTTATATGTACATTATTAATTTTATCGGTAGCGTTTCACGGTGCTTTGCTATTTGTTGGCTAAATCTGTGCCAACAAATTGCAAAGCAGACATCATTATCTGAAATCGATGTTACATTACTAATTATTCTTTGATCAGCTTTATTTTCAAAAAGATTCTGGCCTTTATCTTGTAATAGACGTCTGATATCAAACATATCATCGGCTAATTACACTATCAATCAAAGTACGTTTGTGAACGAAATTCTGATGCTATTATTATTTATTTGAGTATATTATCATAATTAGCCTATCTATTAGGTAATTAATTGTTTCCTTATCAAATACTTTATGACGACATTTTGCGAAATCTTGGGCTTTTTGTTTTAATTTCGTTAAAATGCAATTATGTGTGTGATCAATGATTCCCCAATTTTTATTAAAACTGTAATCCTAACTTATCTTCTACTAATAGGAACCCTGCATAATACAAACTTCCTAATAGTTATTTGTATTCCATTTTCTCAGCGTACGCCCTCGCTGATGCGGGGTATGATGTATGGCTGGGCAACGCCCGTGGTAACTACTACTCCCGCCGCCACACCCGCCTCAACCCCGACAGTATCTTCAGCAATGAGTTCTGGAAGTTCAGCTGGGAGGAGATAGGCAACATTGACCTGCCTACTTTCATCGACTTCATCCTCGAGCGCACTGGACAGCCTAAGTTGCACTACATCGGTCACTCCCAGGGTGGCACCAGCTTCCTCGTCCTCAACTCCTTGAGGCCTGAGTACAATGAGAAGTTCATCACCTTCCAAGGTCTCGCCCCTGCCTCGTTTTTCGACAACAACGCCCACCCGGTGTTCCAAATTTTAGCTCCTTTCGAGAGTCTTATTGAGGTAAGCTATTTCCAGACATTGATTTTTTTTAAATAAACCAGCTATATTTAGGTAAATTGTTTAGAATCGTCACACAATTATATTATGCCAATGGTAAATGGAAAATGTTGATAATTGATTTATTCTTTTCAAGATTGCTCGGCAAATTGTAAAGTGACGTATTTATATGAAACCTTTCTTACTTGAAATTCAAGTAAGTAAGTTTTGGTGGTGGTGAAAAAAATGTTGTCTTTTTTGCATTTATAAATCTTTTTGTAAAAAAAATATGTTACGTAGGTAATGGAAATTTTAATATCATTTCAAAAGAGTACTTGCTGAATTTCTTCCCGGATTCATCTCCCTCCGACCTTCCTTGTAAAGTCTCATCAACTAAATTGATAAGGTTTGAAATAGAGTGCATAACTTTTGGCTGCATTACTAAAATTTTCTAGAGCGCTGCATTCAACATGGGTGTCAGTGAAATCTTCGGCAACAGGGACTTCATAACTTGGTTCGGAACTACCTTCTGCAGAGAAGGAGCCATCCTTTCCGGCATGTGCAACACTGCCTTTGGCTTAACTTCTGACCCTAGCCTGTTCAACGCTGTGAGTTTTAATAAATTTTGTGAAACTACCTGTAAATAGAATTCCTGCAAAAGCGGCTTTAATTCTAATGTCTAATCGGCACCGAGGCTTTTGAAAATAGCTTTTTAACAGATCTATCGCTGTCGCGCTATGCGCTGGTAGAATCTCCTTTTAATGCCGTAAAAATTATTTTCCAGTCAACCTTTTTCTTTTTTGGAGCTAACTTCTGGTAATCAATTTTCATATTATATGGGCCTGCGGTAAGGCAATTTTATGAGTGGAATTTATAAACCGTTACGTTCATTCAACTTCAGTCGTGTATTAGAGATGACACAGTTCTGAGTGGATTCAGGATACTTTTATTAGATAAACTAATTTTGTAAT
Organism: Falcaria lacertinaria; assembly: GCA_951449985.1. Taxonomy (NCBI): domain Eukaryota; kingdom Metazoa; phylum Arthropoda; class Insecta; order Lepidoptera; family Drepanidae; genus Falcaria; species Falcaria lacertinaria. The sequence goes on along the minus strand of OX602119.1, from coordinate 1,367,862 downwards.
ACTGGCAATTGATAGTATTACCTCACTCTAAATGCGTATTATTGTCTTCTTATGTATATTATTAGTCTTTATATTTTTATCTTATTCAGACTATGGTGCCAGTTTTCTTGGGACACTCACCAGCCGGCGCTTCGATCCGTCAAGTCGCCCACTACGGTCAGTGTATCCGCTTCGGCAAGTTCCAGCGCTACAACTACAATGCCCTCACCAACCTGATCACCTATGGCAGCAGAACACCCCCAGAGTATGACATGTCTAAGATCACCGTTCCTTCTTACCTCCACTACGGTCTGGAAGATCTTGAGGTCAATTACCGGGACATCTATACTTTGGCTTCGAAGTTGGGCAATACGGTCGGTGTATACCGTGCCAAGAGGCCTACTTTCAACCACTATGACTTTATTTGGGGTATGGATGTGAAGAGTCAAATCTACGATAGTGTCGTTGCTTTGATGAAGAAAGCTAATCGCACATAAACGTGAAGTAATAATTATTGACTGACACCAAAACAGTGTTCAAATGAGAATATATTTTTTATTTTTAATAAATATCGTATTCGTTGCACTAAAATTCCTTATTAACATTAGTATCTTCACTCTTCCGTAGGGATCTTAAAGAGTAGAATTGAAAGAAATGTGACTCATTAATAATTTAAGACCTTATTACTATGATGATGAAATAAAAGTTATATAAATAACGTAAGGTTTTTAATAATGATATTATTTATATAGAAGAAAAGGGTACACGTGTATTTACAATGATAAATATCGATCATCAAGATCAAACAACTGCTATACTAAAAGGCGTTGAAGTACAATCTAGATATTAACATAAACATGCATACAAAATGAGAACCAATTTGAGTGATGGTGAAGTTATAAAGTTTAAAATAACACAACCAGTAATACAATGTTGAAATCAGAATCGAAATCTTAAACTAATTTTGCCATAAAACAAAATTACCAAGATAAATATCTAACTGCAAAATAATTTAATCCAGTTTTTAAAGAAGTATAAAAACGAAAGAATGCAGTTCTAAAAAGACAGAATTTTATTATTAGCGTTTGAAATTAAGCTTATTTTTACATTGGACTTAAATAGTTGATACTGATAATAAATTTTGAAGTCACACAAAATTTAAAGATCAATTAAATATTGAATAATTCTTACAGAATTTGATTACTCATCTTTAGAAACTAGCTTCCCTAAAATGCTATATTGCACTAGTCAAAATAATTAGGTACGAAATACTAAAATTAGTCGTTGGTTTTAATTACTCATTATTAAATTCGGAGCACCTACTCAGTATAATCCTGAAGGCATGTCCGTTACTTTATGTAGGCCATAATGGCTTGAAGCCGAACCGATTGGTGATAGTGTTCTTTTCAGATCCGAGTGGCTGTGTGTACCATTAAAGGCTAGGCTTGTAAGGCTTGCAGGAGCATCCCTTAACATATTCTGTCCGCTATAGAAACCAACGTTACTATTTCCTCTTTTTACCAAAAAAGTAGAGCTGTTGAAAGCAGTATGGTTATCGAACGATCCAGAGCTAAGCTTGGAATGAGGTAAGTAGAATCTCGGCTTAGGTTCTGGTCTGATTAGTTCCTCCTTTTGGATTGGAGAGCGAGTGCCGTGTTGTTGAAGATGAGTGGTATTTCGCCTGCTATTTGATCTCGCTACTGGGGCTAGTGGGGGTTCCTCTCCAACATCACTGCTTGTTCGAGATCTCTGCCTTTTTTCGTACGGCCATGATGGCTTTTTAGCTTCAGAAAGAACTACAATATCTACCATTGTGTTTAAGCCTTCATCGATCCTGTCCAAACTTTTTGTCAGTTTTTTAGATTCTATCAAGTTGACTATCTCATCAACTCGACTGCTCTTTGAATTGGATCTCTGTAGCGGGGTAGTAGAACCATTGAGTGACGCGTGCGAGTCATAAAACATACTGTCAATATATTCGCGCTGACGAGATCCTTTTTCAGACGTCTGAAAAGATTCGCTTCGTTTTACAGAAGTTTTTCTACACTCCTTTGATCGAGAGCTTAATTTTGTTTTGTTATCATTTTCTTTATCAGCAAGAGAATTGAATACGGCTTGACATTCACGAAAATCGAAACTTGAGTCAAGTTTATTTATTGGGTCTTGACAACGAGAAGCGCTTAGCAAGGAATCCGATCCTTCATCGCTGGAATAAAAATTGTCATCGAATAAGTCCGGAGGCTTATTGTACAAGCCTTGACTGTTCGGTGGGACGAACAAATGGGCCAAACTCTTTGATTTTCTCGGTGGATGGGGTAATATTTTGGTAGGAACTATTTTGCAATCCTCTCCATTAACTGAATGATCATTTATTGAATCTCCGCTCTTTATTTGGATGCTATGCTTTGTGCTTGTTATAGAATCGTCTTTTTCAATATCTTTGTGCTTGTGACATTCAACGGGTACGATTATTTCCGAAGTCTGATTGCATCTCGAAGATCTGTCCTCTCTGTAAGCCTCTCTAGCATGTTGTTCAGATTCAGCATGATTAACTATATTTCTTAGCTCTTGTATAACTTCGTCTATAGTCGTTTCATCCTCGTCATCTGATGGTTTCTTGACCTCATTAGTTCTTCTAGTAGATTCTAGTTTTTTGTGTACAATACGCTTGTTTCTCATGTGATCATAGGAATCATTTTTCACATTAAATACTTCATATACCATTGACTCTCTTTGTGGGTCGGCTTCAGGGCTCAGTGACCTTTCTGAAGAACTAATGCCTTCGTCTTCAGGAGGTGATGATTCGTCTGAAATATAATAATAGTAAAGCATTTATTTACTACTTTGTTCTTTTTAAAATTTAGGTATATGTAACACGCAATATTCCAATCAGACGTAGAAAAATTATGTAATTAATATAACCTCTTTTTTTATGCGCAAAGTTTTTTTTCTTCATCGCAAATGACTTCTTGCGGTTAGAATTGCCATGTTCAGATCTTAGTGACGAAACCTCCTCCTGCAGCTCACAACATTTTTCCTTTAAACATTTCTCCAATGACAACAATATTCCTTTTTCTTCTTGTAGAATCTGAAAAACAAAAAAAAACATAAGTATTACCTTAATGCGTTTAATTGTTTTATATTACATCTTACAGTGTAAAGTTTTAACTATTATGGAGGAATGAGATAATTAGGAGCATCTGACGTGGTAGAAAAATAGGTTATACATTATGTATTCACTTCAAAATCTTTGTTGATTTGAATTCTAATGTAATGTATGTAATTAGTGAATGTTATTATCTTAACACGCGATTAAAGTGTAAAAATATGCAAAATCATATTTTACTCGTAACATAACACGCCACCTTATGTATTATTGACCATTTTTATAATATTCTTCGAAATAAAATTCAGGTTAAGAATATGTTCTAAAGAAATTTTATGACTATCGGCCGAATACTGAAATGTAATTCAAAGTTTGAAGGTGGGTCCTTCAAACGTTGAATTTCATTTCGTAACTGTTCCAAGTTTCGCAAAATAAAATTTCTCATCAAAATTAATCTGGCATCGGATTTCACTGGCGCTTTAGTATTTGGCCATATGATTATCACTTTATATGATTTAAATCAACTGTAAATTTAACTGCACTTACCTTAACTCTCTTCTCGAGCAATTCCAGCTTGTGTTTCATATCATCCTTCTCTTTGAGGGCCTCATTGGCTTGGTCGCTAAGGGTATCGATGTCGATCAACTGTTTCTCGTAATTCTCTATCTCTTTCATCACCTGCTCGTTCGTTGTTGGCAGTTTAGCTACCATCTGAAAGTTAGATGATGTTAAATTTAGATTCGACAGTAGCTTTTACATTTTTATTGGAGGTAGTAAAGTTATTCGATGTAGCCTTATATGGATTTTGTTAAGTGAAAGCCATATTGACTTCCGTCATTAATGGAAAAGATTTAACTTTTTAATGGAAAAGATTTAACTTTAACGACGCAATTTGAAGCATAAAATTTGAAAGACTAAATTTTCAGCTCAAATTATAATTCATAATATTAGATATAACTACACAAAAGTCAAACCATTTATTTTTACCACTTTACGTAAAATTTATTTGTATGTTTGTAGCAAATACTAAAACTTCCCCCTAATAAAAAGGTACGCTATTATATTTAAAGCATGCTGGTTAAAGCAGTTCCTACGCTAAATTCGCGGATCAGAAAAAGTGGATCAGAATTAAATTCACCTTTTTCAAAGTAACAATATCAAAACCAGCTTGCTCCAGCTCAGCTTGTATATACAGCTTCCTCTGCGGCGTGGGAGCGCTGATAAGGAGGCCGTTGATGAAAGACAAGCCGGCAGCTTGCAGCTCCCCCGACCCCCCAGCACTTTGCAGCATGCCTACCAGGAACCTGAAGCGGACGGGCTCTCCGTACCGCAGGCGGAGTGTGGAGAGAGCTTCGGAAATGATGTTGTGTCCGTTCGCTGGCGGGTAGCAGGACTGTGTTAGGAGCTGTAGGAGAATAATTGTTAGCATCAAATTAAAAAGATACAGTGGATGATGGAAACAAGATGAAATTATATAAGATCAGTAAAAAAACATAAATAAATCAAACAATCGTCGTCTTGGATTTCTGTTTTAAGAATTATGAATACACCGCCCCGGCTTCGCACGGGTAGACTTTATCAAATATTTTGTCTACCCGTTTTTAGACTTTGCCAGGCAGTTTTTTAAACTTTTCTCTCCGTAAGAACCATCCTCGTACTTCAAGAAATATTTTAAAAAACAAGTATCGAAATCGGTTCAGCTGCTCTCGAGATTTGAAGACACTGAAACTTTAAAAAGTAACATTGTTTAGATTTATGGGGAATCTACGAAACTCATCAGAACCTTGTTTCGTCAGTCATTTGATTGCCAACCATCATTGCTGTAATTTATCAAAACCCATATGATTTCACATGTAGATGTGAAATTCTGTAGTAGTACAGAGTAGTATATTCTTCAGACAAACTAAGTTTTTCAGTCCGATTATAGATCTTAATAAAAATAATAATAAAATTTATTTCAGGCGTAGGTACCCACACAAAAAATATTAAATAAAACACAAAAAAAAAAGTATAAAAACACAAAATATACACAAATGCTTCTCGCACAAGTGGCTTACAAGCTGGCCCTCAGTCTTACTAGCAACAACACTCAGGAGACTGTTGTCGCTGTCCCGCAGACGACACAACAGCGACGTGGTATGCATTCCATGACTTGTACCTGCAAAGCCAATATTCTGGACTTGTTGACAGTGGACATGATGCACACGGTCAACGTGTAGACACCATTGCAGCCGGCCACGAGCCTCCTCGCGCAGTCCGAGTATCGGCTACAGCAGCTCCAAAGACATTGCCTGAAAACGTAAGGATTTCTTAAGGACTTATGCGAAGGCACTTGGAAGATCTGAAAAATACCTAAATGGAATTTAAAAAGATGATGAGATTTCGGAATGTACTTATGAAACTCCAAATTTATACCCAGTTTCAGTTCGTAAATATTTTTCATTGGAGCCGCCCGACTGGGGACTATACCTCCACCTTACAGAAGACCGCAGTGAAATAACTTGATGTAGTGTTGTGTTTCTGCGGTAAGTAAGTGCGGCTAGTAGTAATGCTGCTAGCACAGTGAGTCCTCATCAACAACATGGTTGGCAACCCGTTAGTAATACCTCTGGTATTGCTAGCGGCTATAGGCTACGGTGACTGCCTACCATCAGGTGGGCCGTATGATTGTGTGACACCTTAGTGACATAAACAAAAATTACGAGACCGCTGTGTTAGTGGTTAGTATTCTTGACTGCTAAGCTAGAGGTCGCGGGTTCGATTCCCACCGGGCAAACATTTATGTGACAAACATGTTTTCCTTGCGTCTGGCTGTTTGGTATGTATAAGTATGTATTTACAAAAAGAAAGTATATAAGTATTCTATGATCTGAGCTACTAATAAACATAGGTATTTTAATTTTAATATATTCAATACTTACAAGCAAGCCAGCTCATCTAGAAGGGGTCTTCGCCTGACTGCGGGCGGGCCCCTCGCGCCATCCCCTGATTGGCTGAGCTGCACATTGCGCAGGAGTTCCAGCAACAGGGTAACGCCATCTAGCGGCTCACAGGCGAACTCTTGCACGAAACTATAGAAGCAAAATAAAAAAAGTTACAAAACGAAAATAAACCTATCAGAACTAACTTAAATAGGTCATGTTGTATGTAGGATACGGTTTTGATTTTCTCTCTCTGATATTCCACTTTGTGCATCCAACGAATATACAATGCGTAACATCTGAAGTGTTGTTATTTTTTTGAGTAAGCCTTCCGTGTTTGGAATATAAAATTTATCGTTTGTATTTTAAACTCATAAGAAATATCTGGGCAAGATACCTACTTCAGTTTTATGAAATATTTTAACGTTTTAACCGCAATAAAGATCCAAATCAAACTTCGCAGTCTTCTTCGAAGGAAAAGGATCATTTTATATCTTTACAGCTCAAGTAGATATCTTAACAACACGATTGGCGTCGTAAAATTATCAATATCTTTATTAAAATTATCTTGAAGGAATTTAAAACTGAACTGTTTTTCCTCGTCCTATCAAAACATACGAGGTAGGTGCTCAGTTGGGCTTATTCCGTAAGCCGGTTGCATGACAGGAGCAAAAATTCTGCCGTCATTTTAGAAAATAAAACCGTAATATAATCCGCTATGTTCATGTGGCTGCTACGTCAGAACGCTTGCAACCAGGACCCAAGAATCTAAGCGTACCATAACTTATTTTTTTACCAGCTTCTGCCCGCAACTACGTCCGCGTTGAGCTTAGAATCTCAGAGAAACCTAAATTTTTTCCGGGTAAAAAAACATTTTCCCGGGATGAAAAGTATTATGTGTTAATCCAGATTATAAATTATCTGTGTTCCAAATTTCATCCAAATCTGTTGAGTAGTTTTTGCGTGAAAGAGTAACAAACATATACATCTATACTCACAAACTTTCAATTTTTTAATATTAGTTGGACTACGTAGTATATTATCTACTCTGGGCCTATTCTGTCCCACTGCTGGGCAAAAGCCTCCCCCAATTCCTTGCATGTCCTATCCTCAGAAATATGGATATAATGACTGGGCATTATGGAACTTATCGGGCATCACGCCCATACTTATAAAAGAAGAAGAATATGTATAGAAAAATTACATACATACTGCATACATATCACCAAGTTTCGTTTGGGAGAGAGCAATGAAAAATATTTCAGTCTTGCATGTCTCATTATAAGAATACATTGCAAAATAATAATTTTACCATCTGTAGCTATTGTCTTGTACAATGTTTTATCCAGTACAAAGCCTTGAATGCAATAAACGTTTGGTTTGACGACATGAAGGAGAATAGCCACAATTATACCGAGCTCCTGGTATAAAATTGTCCTGCTGATTTGAGATGTGAAAAAACGTTCCAAGTGCGGCCATTAGCCAGGCGGATAATAATTTTATTACATGTAGAATGGTAAACAAAGTTATCATTATTTTTATGATACAGTGAGAGAGGGAAATTTTTATTACTCATACGGGACAGGCGTGCTGGAACATATCTTGCTCAGAGAATCATTGTCAATCAACATTGTTACCCAGCAATGCTGCCAGCAATCTTGGCACGCTCACGCGTGATTCTGGTTTGGTTCGGAACTAAACTAGTGGGAATAGACGGGATGTTTTATCCATAAGTACGAAGTTTAACTTTCATTTCTTTATACAAACAGCTCACAGTTATTTTAACAATTAAAACAAGTTCTGTTGATTGTAAATAGTTTGATTTGTTGTGTTTTTTTAAGGTTTTAATACTTTTTAGACAATTTAATTTATTGGCAATTATTGCATGGATACAGTTTTTACACTCATATATTTGATTTCGAAATGACCTAAGTTCATTTACGTAAAAAATGAAAATTAGAAAAAAATACTACCTATTTTTTAAAATTCAACGTGCACTTCAAAATGATAATTAGAAATTACAGACTCCTTTATAAAAATACAATAATTATGCATTAATGTTATTTCCTCAAATCTTATGAGTGTGCAATAACAAGAGGTCATTGTCCTGCAGCCCGCTCATCTCATGGCCACACAGAGACTAACAATTTGCAAAAATAACCGCATCCCCCATTACGAGACTGCACTTTATACAATATAAGTAAAAAGTAATTACATGTCGCAGCTAATTCTTAATTTTCTAACAATTGCCTTGAAATAAAATTACGTAAAGCGCCACTAGCTTGGCAGTAGTTATGACATGGGCAAAAAGGATTTTACGTTATCGAATCTGAGACCTGAAATCGAAGAGTATTTTACGACGCGCAAAGTTAATTATAATTTACATAAACCACCCGCAATGTTCTTAATAGGTATTTAAATAGTAGGTGGGGATTATTTTTTAATGTATTTATGTATTGATATTTTATTTTCATATTGTATGATTAACTTTATTTGGTACGTAATATCTCAAGGAATTAAAAACTTACAATAAACTAAACTAAGAAGTAGAGATTTACCTGCATAAATACTACTCGGAGAACCTATATGCACCGCGAACCCTAAAGTAGCTGTTTCACCACGAAAATACTAAAAAGGATGTGAGGCGAGTCTAAAAACAAAATAAAGTAAGTTCACTCCTCCCCACAAGGGTCCCCGAAGTCCGAAGAGGAAGGCAGAGGTAAGTGACAGATGGTAAGTCCGTCACCGTCTCTTAGGCACTACATACTTCTTTGAAGTTCTTGTTAGACGTATGCAGGTTTGCGAACGATGTTTTCCTTCACCGTAAAGCTCGTGGTGGGACTTATCACTGCACTTTTATGCACAAGCATACGGCCCACCTGACGGTAAGTCACCGTACTCCGTAGCCTATACCAGGGATATCAGTAACGAGTTGCTAACCCTGTTGTTGATGAAGACTCACTGTGCTAGCAGCATTACTACTAGCCCAGCGTATCCTCGTGGAGCACTGGCAACCTTACTTACCGCAGAAACAACACTACATCAAAGTAGTCTTAATTCACTGCGGTCTTCTGTAAGGTGGAGGTACAGTCTCCAGTCGGGCGGCTCCAATATTAATGGGATAACCCACGGGAGATCCCAGTTCGCCCTACCTATCTTAAAACTTTAGTAAAAGACCTAAAGGTACAGACCGGTGGGATTGAAACTAGCGTCGCTAGAATAGCAGGCAACGCTTTATACAACAAGGCCTCCACACCAAGGCTCTTGATGAAATGTTTAAAGGTGATTTTATAGGGCCGGCAACATGCGTCGTCCATACATTGAGATAAAGCGGCTTATACGATGAATAATGGTAAGCGGGTATCTCCCTTTGCTTCGGCATTGTCGGGTAAAAAGAAGACGGATCAATTAAGTTATTTTTAGAGCACGCTTAAGCTGATAGAATGCCTGGGGCAACTTTGTAACTGGAACTTCAGATAGTGGAGATAAGTGAAAAATTCCTCGGCGGTATTAATTGCACTATAAAGTTTAATTAAAAACGTTATCTTTGGCTATATTTCTCGGGTTTACTGTTATACTTGCCTTTTAGTATTGTTATACATTTGGATCGTGTTTTTATATAAGTTTTTCTACATATTTTACGAATTACAATACAAATTTTATGAAACCTAAGCGAAATAGTTACGATCATGTCAAACACAGTTTAAAAAAATATATTTATACATCTACTATAATAATGGGTATTCAGCTAGTTAGCCATAATTGGACAATCAAATTGTACAATGATCTCCCCGCCGCGGTTTTCCCTAAGGAGTACAGAATGGGTTCTTCAAGAAGGGTATGAGGAGATTTCTGCAGGGACGGCAACGCGCAAGTGATACCCCTGGTGTCGCAAGCGTCCATAGGCTACGGCAACCGTTTACCATCAGGCGTAACACCTAATAAAAAAGATCAAACTGTAATTAAGGTCCAAACCTATTTTGTATATTTTTAAGCTCGATGAAAATAAACAAATTACGCATAATATTTTGTTCATACTTGCCCTGGGGACTTGAAATCAGAGAAATGTAACCAGGTGCGTGCAGCAAAATATGGGTATTATGTTGTCAACCGTATTCTTGGTACACTTAAAATACATTGGTAGGAGAGCTAAGTGGCAGGATATTTTTAAAGTACCCTTCTGTAAGTGTTACCTAGCGTTTAAAAGTCGCTTCAAGCGACAAGAAGTCTATATAGTTAGCCTACTTTAATAAATTTCAAGCCATGAATCAGTTTCTATTTAGTTAGTTGAGTGAATCTAGCAGGTTGACTACATACTGACAGATAATTAGTTCTTTTTGCGTAATTGGAGGAAAAAGAGGACACATATACATGTCACCGGAAGATAACAAGAACTGCAAACTAATAAATTTCCTAGGAAATTCTAGGAAATTTATCAACCTTCGTAGGATTCTAAACGAGAGATTAATTGTATTAATTTACATTCACCGTTTGTAACATTGTAGTCCACATGGCCGTGATATGTTGGAAGGCTAAGCCTTAGCTCACGTTGGTTGTTTTTTTGTTCGGTAAGTTTATTAATTTGCAAAAATGTGGGCGTAAATTAATACAATTAATCTCTCGTTTAGAATCCTACGAAGGTTGATAAATTTCCTAGGAAATTTATAAATTTGCGGTTCTTGTTATCTTCCGGTGACATACATACTGTTACGTATATATATAAAACTGTTAAATTAGTAAGGTGTTATTTGTTGGGTACAAATTTACAAAACAAACATAGATCATCCTCCTACTTTATTGAAGGAAGTTAAAAAATATCTCGATTCGTTTTTTTTTTAGGCAGATGTACGTTCTTAATATTTTACTTAGCTTATATTTGATCGCTTCGTTTTGCATCCCGTTCATCATTATGAAGTTAGATAAGATAAGAGATAGAACTTAATGGACTTACCTCGGGAACGATAGCCGGAGATCAGCTCTCAACTTCGCGAGCAGCTCACTGGGCGTCCCGAACTGACGCAGGCTCATCTCCTCACCGACGTTGAGGCATGGGTTCCTGGAATACAGACTTAATCAAGAATCTTGCCTAACAATAACAACCCATCTATTAATACGTGGACGTCGAGTCTAGTACGAATTGCACGAAATAATTGTCTGGAACTCACTTATTAATCGACTTGGGATACATGTACATATAAGGTTATTAAAAAAAAAACTTATAGGCTCGTGTTAGCTATAAGACAATAGTTTGTAGCAAGAAATCATGCTATATCAGATCTTAGGTTTTGACTATATAGAGATCTCAAAACAAGACCTCCCGTGGATTTTCCCATTAAAATTGGAGCCACCCGACTAAGACTGGGGACTGTATCTTACAGACCGCAGTCAAATAACACTACTTTGATATAGTGTTGTGTTTCTGCGGTAAGTAAGGTTGCCAGTGCTCTACTAATAATGCTGCTAGCACAGTGAGTCCTCATCAACAACTGGTTTAGCTCGTTAGAGATATCCCTGGTATTGCTAGCGGCTATAGGCTACGGTGACTGCTTACCATCTGGTGGGCCATATGCTTGTGTGCCATAAGAAAAAGCAATTTTTCAGCTTGGTCATTGTGGAAATCTATGGGGAAGGCCTTTGTTCAGCAGTGGACGTCTATCGGTTGATGATGATAAAGCAATGATACAGACAGTGCGTTGTCTGCTTATAATTGTTAAAGTACGCCACACACAAGGATACGCTGGATACGTATACTCCACGAGGATACGCTGGGCTAGTAGTATTGCTGCTAGCACAGTGAGTCCCCACCAACAACATGGTTGGCACCCCGTTAGTGATACCTCTGGTATTGCTAGCGGCTATAGGCTACGGTGACTGCTTACCATCAGGCGGGCCGTATGCTTGTGTGCCACCTTAGTGGTATAAAAAAAACCACAATGTTTCCACCAACATTGTAGGTGTAAAATAATGTAGGGTCTTACCTGAAGTCCTTACTGCCCTGATTGGGCAGGGTCCTAGCCTTGATGGGGTCCAGTCCTGGGTCCTGATCGTACAAACTGCCCCCGTTGCCTTTCTTGCCCCATTTCTTAAGCGACGTGGCATAGTCCTCCGGGTTGTAGACGGGAGGTCGCTGCTTCTCCTGGAACAAGATTTTTTCAATTGAGAAATTTTCATGTATAGACTTTTCTTAAATTAGTTCGAACTAGCTGTACTTAAGACTGTAGGCGTGGAATTAATGTTTGTCTTGTAAAGCTAACAAATTTCCATCCTTGATGAAATGAAGACTATGATGTTGCCTCAAGCTACGATGAAGTTAAACAATCTACTTGTAAAAAACCCTGTGAATATTGACAGCGTGTTCAAAAAGTTTTAAAAAATAGTCTTGTATTCTGTTACTCTTCCTATTTATGTATGGGGCCCGCGATCATTTTTTGGCAAATATTCAATGCTTATACACGCCGTTACTATAGCCCTAAAATTAAATTTACACTTTCCACACCAACACGTACAAATATACTTAAATTTTTTTTAAAACTGTTCAACATTACCCTAATTAAATTCTTAACTCAATCGCTTTACAAAACTATATTAAAATTAAAACATCTGGGCGTGGCGTAAGTGTTAGCAGAGAAGAAAATAAAATCTATTTTTACAAGCAAAGTATTCGAAGATCAGCTCTATGTCTTTTACATAATTGGGTATCACTCTGTCCCTCTTGTTAGAAATATAGCTGCGGCTAAGATAAGCTATTGAAGGAAAACTGCTGTTTAAATTTATGTGTAACATCATTCTTCTCACTTTCCTCGAGTGATTTCGTGAAAAATAACGTAAATGCATTGCTGAGCTAGCAGGGGTACAGTGTTGCCAATTACAGACTTTATCCCTGGAAGTAACGACTTTTGTTTCAGTATTAACTATAAAAAAAGGTAGATTTATCCGATGGTACAAATTATGCTTGTGTGCCACCTAAGTGGTATAAAAAAACATATGCGACTTCTGTACGGCTTGCTCGTTTTTTTGACGTTCATGAAATCGCTCCATCTAGCACCGCATCATCATAAGCAACGAAACCTCGCGATCATTACTCACAGCTAACAATAACACTGTTTGACAACAAGACTGGAGAAAGCTACTAACTGATGGTGGAAATCCACGAACTATTCATGAAGAAAAATATTTCCTTTTAGTTTTTGTTCTATACATGGAATGCTTTTCATGTTGAGAAACGGCAGCCACTAATGATTACGTGGAATGTCTGTGCAAAGCTTTGGAAACGCTGGTTGTATTGAAAGTGGAATGGTAAGACATAACGTGCTGATTGCACAGAATTTGTATAAAAATAATTAGAGCCGTGGTGGCCTTGTGGTATGGAGCATCTGCTATTCTAGCGACGCGCGATATAAGTTCCCACAATCCACAATCCCACTGGTATGTAACAGGTCTAACTAAATTGCGATGATTAGTCAAATCACGAGATTTACGCTGAAGGAAAACATCCTGAGTAAACCTGCATACGTTAGAGAAGAAATTCAAGGACGTATTTAGTGTCTGAGACGGCGACGGACTCACCATCTGTCACGTTCGGTGGAAAGTAGGTGTTGTAACACCTCTGCCTAGCTTTGTTATTTTGACCCTGTTATTTTTCATCCAAAATCTCGCCAACTTACAGTTTTATCCCTATATGAATGTATCTCAATATTCCTGCTTAACAATGAAACCTTACTAGGCTAGGTGTCGTAGGTTCATTTCCCGCTTAGGCAATTGTTATGTTTGTTTTTTCCTTGTCTGAGTATTCAGGATTAGTGGCGATACACGATAATATTGATGCCTTTACATAAGTTTATTTGTATTAAAAATATAAAAGTATTTGCTAAGCGTAATATTGCCAATAACCTTAAAAACTGTGTACTTCTTATGTTAAGGTGGCCAAGGGACTTGTCCTAAGTGCTTTAAGAGCTGCAGTTTCTCCACAAAAACATCATCATTCAGTGACATCACTGGTCAGACGTGAAAGTGATCGTAATGTAGAACAGATTATTGCGAAATACGTCTTTTTTACCAGTAATCAAATAACAAATCACCAGCATCCATCACAAAGTAAAGCCGCTCTAGAAATTACATCTGTCTTCGTTCACCGCACATCCATTACAAACCCCGCTTGTTGCGTAAAAGACGTATGTAATGAACAACCAATTAACATTGAATTAAAGCAGAAAGAAAGCTGAGACTATACTCATTCCAGGTTGACGAACGGAAAGGCATGCGCCGGTGTATACCACAATGTCGTCTACACAGCAAAAATTGAAACATTTTTTATTTAGGATTGCATAGATTTTCATTAGTGATTTTTAGGGTTCCGTGCGTTAAAAGGAAAAAGGAACCCTTATCGGATCACTTTGTTTGTCAGTCTGTCTGTCTGTCTGTTTTGGTTCCGTTGTTTCAGATTACCTCACACATGCAAGTAAAGAAACATATTTTGTAAAATAATGGATTTTTCCCATACAAATACTAGACAGGTGTCGCTGGCATATATACGTTGCAAAGATTTTGGAAAGAATTATGGCAGGATCGGATTTGATGGGAGGATTTTATAACGAAGGTAAACCTACGTAAGAAACATTTTATAAGCATACATAACCACTTCAAATCGATTTTAGGAAAATGATGATGTTTCGGATATTAAATAAAAAAGTGTAACTATAATTCCTATAAGAATATTGATTGTAACGCCTCAAGCTGGCCTTGTGGTTGAAGCAACGGCCTGTCATCTGATGAGCCCATGTTCAAATCCCGGACTGTACCAATGAGTTTTTCTAAGCTTAAGTACAGTGATTAATTTCACCATGAGCCTATTTATAGTATCGGTATTTATAACCTCTTTTATCTCTTCAATAACATAGCACTTGAGGTATCCGAGCCAAATTTCCACTCTGGATTAAATCATAAACGTGTACCATAAAACAATTCAAGATTGTGAACCAAGTAGATATTACCTTTTGTATTTTCATCTCAAGATCGTATCTGTCAATTCTATGTAACAGTTGCATTATTTAGGCGGAAATCTAATTATATAGACATTGTAATAACAGTTTACGTTAGTTTTTGAGATTACGACGCGTGTAAAAGAGAAAGGCGATCGTTATCTGCTACGTTTTGATTGCATTTATTAACATAATTGGGGTATAAGTATGGATGATTAATGCTCGCTTTATTTGGGGATTTAATAGTTCGTGCCTCGGGTGATTTTGTTTTATAACTATACCGGGTATTATCAAAATTTGCTACCAGTTTAAATAATCTGTTGAGGATCGTAGCGGTAAACCATTTGCTTCTGTCTTTTCTCCTTCTGAACAAGCTAGCGTCAGAATATAATAGAAATAGAGCTCTTTCGTCCGAATACTGAATTGCCAATTATTATTATTAAAAGGTATTTATTCAAGTAACCTTTACTCATTGTGTTAGTAATAGTAGCATAGTATAAAGAGAGGGGAAGTAGGTTATCTTCATACAAACGCACCGCGCGCGGCTTGTATGTGTGCGCTATTGTATCTATGTGTCGACGCACGCACACTTTAACAAAATCTCGACCCGTTTCTCAGTGCGCCAGTCGGGGCTAACACTGCACAAGGTTCGCGCGCGCGTCACGGCTTTTCGGCACCGCTAAATGATTTATTCATCAATATCATCATCAAAATGTCTGATAATCGCAGAAGAACGTATTGCTGTGTGTTTGGGTGTCTTAATAATTCATCGATTCCAGACCTGTCTCTGTTCAGATTACCTATTGAACAGGAAAGGTAAGTTAGTCACTTATTCTAGCATAATATAATTTTACTTGATGATGAGATACCTACGTACTTACATATTTTTTGTTTGTATTAGTTTTCTATCACACAGGAAGTAGGTAGGTAGGCCTAATTTCCTACTAGAATGTATTAGGTACTTTTGATCTGGCAATTGGTTTGCCGCTATTTCTTTGTTTACGTTTAGTTATGCCGATTTCTCAGTATTGTAGGTATAGTAACTAAGTACCTACCTACTTACAGAAAATCGTAATTCAAAATAAGTATGTTGCCGCCTGTACCATCTAGCGGCGACATGTCGAGTCGGGACCGCGACTTGACGTTGCCGCTGTTCATGCGGTTGCTAGCGAAGCGCGAACAGCCGCGCCTAATATTTAGCTAAAAGTGACAACCCTAAGACAGTAGGCAATTATATCGCGAATTGGGCCGGAGATAGCCTACTCCCTCTCTTTATACTATGATAGTAGTAATACTTAATTGTATTTTAGTTATGTTATATAACACCGACGTGTTGATCGCTGCTGTAGTATTCCGTGTGAGATAGCACAGCAGCGATTCACATACACGCAATCCAGCCTATTAGCGATCATGTTCAGGATGCCGTTAGGGCTGGCCCGCACCCTGCGCACCAGGGATGCACACCTCTTCCGCATTGTAGGCAATCAAATCTGACATAAATTTTGAGTTCCTCCGATTTTACATGCCAAATTGTATTTTATTGACGCCGACCAAAAGTTGTGTCAGTGTACGGTCGCTTGCCATGAAATTAAAAATTAAAACAGATATGGTAATTTTTGTCCTATTATAACACCGGCCTATTTTGCATTTCTTGCAACAAGCAATTTGTCGATATCGGTGTTATAGCGGTGTCACTATGGATTCCCATTAACATCGAAATATTTCCCACAGTCGCATGCATTTAAAAAAAGTCAAATGTAAGTATTGAAAAAAACTGAACTGCATTTTCTCACATCAATATTCAACTGATTGCGCTGACACTGATCTGCAGAGTTGTTCTTGCTTATTCCAATTACATTGTCGTGTCTAATTTGTAGATTGTATTACGGTTGACGCCGTTTAAAATGAAACTACGCCTTGCTCACGCACTACATGTGTAAATCGGCGTCTCCGTTGTTCGCAAAGGTCCATCTATTTTTTATTAAGCTATTGCATAGCTTTTATCGCGGGCCTTGAGCGTGGGGACCGAATCCAGAAATTCCGTAACGAAAAAAACCTAACACCGCCCACTCCGACCGGCACAGCGGTGATACTTTTTAGTTCCATCTATCGATAAATACCAGAACTTTTAATGACTTTTTGAAATATCACGCTTGTCTCTTTAGTTCAGCAACCCGCCTTTAGGGGGCATTGGTTGTATTGGAAAACTACCGTAATCAGCTGTTTGTGAGAAAGTATATAGGTATATAAAAAAATAATGCATTAATAAAATAAATAAATAATTATAATTGCATAAGTTGATAAAAAATGCTATGCAATAGCTTTACCGCGGCAGTCTCCGAGTGCCACACCTAATTTCTTGATCTGGGCTCAAATCATTAAAAGATTAGGAAGGATCAACTACTTTATAGGCTACCATATCATCCATTGCAGTGCGTCATCTATACTCTAGGTTTGGTTTACATTAGCGTGTTGAAACAATGCAAAAGACCGTGTGCAGAACGAGAGCGTGAGAATAGTATTGGTTTAATTGTTGTATTTATAATGCTATTACACATTTCAATGTAATTCCATTGAAAACTGCTATAAAACCATTATTACGTAAAGTGATAACAATGAATTGTTCTGTTGAGATTTTTTAATACATTTTATTATTATTTTAATTAGGCACAGGGGCATGAAGTCTGTCGTATTTTAAGCAGTTACTTTTTTATACCACTAAGTTGGCACGCAAGCCCAGGGCTCACCAGATGGTAAGTGGTCACTGTAGCCCATAGGTATAGCCGCTAGCAATACTAGGGATTTTCACTAACGCGTTGCTAACTAACTCTCTATGGGCTACGGTAACCGCTTCCTTGAGCTGTTTTTTGAGCTTGTTCCTCGTACATACCAAGTTACATTACCAGCAATGTACAAGGAAAAAATATTCTTCGTACAAAACCGGGTAATGTACTTACAATAGAGTAGTTTGCTTTAGTGTGGTTATATTGTGAGATTGTGTCTTAAATATTTATTCTTACTTAATTGGATGAAAAGTGTACGTTTCCTATTAAAAAAAAACCTTTTTTAAGATCTAATATGATTAACTGCACTTTAACAAGCTAATCTTGAAACAATTGACCAATTGACTTTGACAAAACTTTCTTTGACTTGTAGAAGCCTCTTCAGAGTTCAAACAGTACCTAATCTAGTCTACTTTTTATCGCGGAAAAACAGTTTTCCATGGGCTCATTAGAAAAAGGAAATGGCTATCCAGCGTGGCAATGCTGCCAGCATTCTTGGCACGCTCCCGCATGATTCCGGTTTGGGTCAGATCTTTTATCTATAAGTAGGTAGGATAAAATATGTTTTTGTAAATAGTTTAACCTGTTTTGTGTCAATAAATGCTGCTATAGACGCTTTCCTTAATCTATACGTAAGTTTCGAGAAACATAGTTTGATGAGGGTAATTAAAGTGAAAGAGAGTTTTTTTGCGTCCTTTCTTTGAGTGTTTTTTTACAAGTGTTCCCATAGAAAAAACGTGCTGTAGTTTTTATTAGTTCACTCGTTAGTTGCGACAAACAAGTAGCTATGTACTCTGTAATATGATTAGGAATTACCTTAGAAACGGGTTCCTCGCTCCATCCTCCACAGTTCGCCATCCCATCAAGCGTCAATTCACTGCAACAAACAGAATGTGGTTAGTTACAATATAATGCGAACAATTTTTTTTTTCAGATATCTAAAACTAGAACATCGGAACACAACCGTCAAATACTGCTCACTTCCGAACTAAAGACCTTGGTATATCTAGGACTTTGGAAACGACGGAAATTAATTAATTTAACTTTTTCTAAAACTGTCTTAATAATCAGTTAACCATTTAAGTGCGATGCATTTTCAAGGAAGGCCTTTAATTTAACAAGAATTGGATTCAATAGCAAATGTATTTTCAACTTATACATCGATCATTGTATCCTAAGAACTGTTAATATTTTTGTTTTTATTTATATTTTAAGGTTTTGGTACATTTTTAGATATTTTAAGCATCCAATAAACCACCAGGTTTATGTAGAAGCCATATCATTCATATATTCACACAACGAGAAGGTTATACATAAAGGTACGTTAAAAATATCAAAATTCTACAGAACTCTGTAAGCGAATTTTTAATAGTATATATATCGCTATGTAGAGGAAATATTTTGCTAGTTATTAAACAGACTCGTTGCTAATGAATTAACTTTACATAATAAAAAAGATTTCCGGAACCAACGAAGGCTTTATTAAATTCTCCGCGTCACAAATGGATATCAGCTACCTACCAACTTTATGAAATTTTATGATTATTAATTTTATCATGACAACTCGATAAATCATACGGTTTCCACGAATCGAGTCACCTCAATATGTGATCAATATTATTTTACATAATCGATATTCTTACATGATTACGCTAATAACGACACGAACGGAAATGCATATGGGATACCTAAAATTATGTATTCTATATTTAATGACTGAAAAGGATGATAATGGTAGTGAGTAACGAGGACTACGGGGTATGATGTTGAAGGAAAGGGGATTATTTACAGCGCACAATTTATTGCTCACTTAAGCGACTAGTTTTTGAAGACAACAAGAAAATAATATGTAAAAAACAAAAGTATGTAAAAAACAATATATCACGAATAATTTTGAATTTGAATATAAACTAATGAAAACTCCAAAAAGTATTTGCTGTCGCCAACAATGACATTAAATCATATAAATCGTTAACAGCATTTTTATTTATGGCATGTGAATTATATTTCTTATGACTGATATTGATTAATTTATACAGATATATATTTTAGAGTGTAGTTGAGGTGAATGTAATAATACAATTTTTATTATATTTTCTAAATAACGTATAATAAGTCTTATAACGGGTTCAAGAGGTGTAGATATCTTTCAATTGCATGTTAAGTGACTAAGCTTATTGAAGAATATAGTATCCGTACTGTTGAAGAGTGAAGTAAAGGTATACCTAATATCAATCTTACTGTACTCACTAAGGTGGCACACAAGCATACGGCCCACCTGATAGTAAGCAGTCACCGTAGCCTATAGCCGCTAGCAATACCAGGGGTATCACTAACGAGTTGCCAACCCTGTTGTTCGCACGGCGTATCCTCGTGGAGCACTGGTAACCTTGCTCACCACAGAAACACAACTCACTACATCAAAGTAGTGTTATTTGACTGCGATCTTCTCAAAGTGGAGGTACAATCCCCAGCCAGGCGGCTCCAAGTTCGTAATAAATGCGTTTTTTTTGGTTTGGTGTTACTCAGTCACATCTAAACGGGATAAAATTTATTGGCAGGCCATAGATAGATATATTTTAAAACATTATTTTTATCCCGGAGAAACAAAAACAACAAAGGATAAAAAGTCCTTTATATCTTTTCTACGTGACCGAAGTCCGGTGCATAAGTTAGTTTGTA
This sequence comes from Falcaria lacertinaria, assembly GCA_951449985.1. NCBI lineage: Eukaryota > Metazoa > Arthropoda > Insecta > Lepidoptera > Drepanidae > Falcaria > Falcaria lacertinaria. The sequence continues at coordinate 1,347,413 of OX602119.1, read as the reverse complement.
AAATAACGTTTAAATTTCCCAAGGAAAGTGAAGATAATCCTATACTTACCCATTACAATAACACCATGAGAAACGACTCCCATTTTAAGATGTTAATTTAAAAAGTGCCATAATCTTCTACCGTTACGCCGAAGAGGGCGTTTATAAATTTGACACCATAGCCACTTAATTAAGATTTCTGTTGACAATCGTTTTAAACAAAATATTGGGTCTATCTATACTAAAGTTTAATGCAGAACCATTTTGATTGATTGTGATTCCGATAATACGGAGATGTTAGTTATTGTAGGATTTTGCTGCGATGAAAGCGGGTTATGTCCGTGACCCAAGTGATGAGAGATATATAAATAATAATGATTATTTTAATTAATGCAATTTTGAGTGGGAAGTTTTTTTAGCAAATCTGAATTTTGGGTGCTTAAAAAGTATCACGATTTTTAATTATTGTTCAAAACATTTGTTATTCTTGGGTCAGGGGCTTAGTTTTATTTCATCCATTTCGTGTGAAAAGATATTATCATATAGTGATATTACCCATGACTTCGTTCGCTAGAAGTAAAACACAAAGCTAAATCACTTGAAAAGGCAGTTGAGTAAAAACATTTTTTTTATAAATAAAAAACCCTGATATAAATGCCCCAGTGATAGATGTTTTATAATAAAAATTGTTTGATTCTATGTATGGGGTAATCTCTATACTATACTATAGAATTATACAGAGGAAAGATTTGTGTTTTCGTATTTTAGTGGGTTTGTATTGAATAGGTTCCGAAACTTCTGGGCCGATTTAAAATACTCTTGCACCGTTATAAAGCTACATTATCACTTTGTAGCATAGGCTATATTTATTATATTAATACGCGGGTGAAAAGGAGGGGAAGCAGCTTGGTTAAAAAAAAAAACAGGCTCTTAAGGATGGTTACAGAATACAATAAGCCTGAGCATTATAGGCTATTTATATTTAAGCGTAAGCAAAGTTGAGGAAAAATTCTCCTGCCTTGTACCAAACAACAATCGCTATAGATTTCATCGTGCCATACTTTTAGATTTTCCGCCGATGGTTTACTAGGTCTCCCGACAGAATAGGTCTCACCGCAAAATTGTCGTGACGTCATATATTTCACGCCTCACTACATTTTTATTAGGCCTACCGCAACACCGCTTAGCGGCTTCCACCAATCGCACTGGATGATGGATGATGGAGAATAATTCGGTTTCATCTTGAGTTTAATGAGAAAGTGATTTCGAAACGGAAGCGTTTGCAAGTTTCTGTGAAAGCGACTTTTAAGTTAGCTTATTTATTATTATTTTTTATTTATTTTGGAATTCCAACAAGAAACACTTAATGAAAGTCTTATGACAGACAGACAGAAGTACAAAATCAATAAGTGTTCGTAAAATACAATTATTTTGATAAATAGTGCACTTAAGAAGTATTAAATAATAAAAAAAAAGCTAAAGCGAAACTAAGGAGACACTACTAAAATGTAATATAATAAAACATAGTAAAATGAGATCAGGCTTAATCCAATTATAGGTACAATGAATGATGTACTCGTACCAGCTTGTTAATCAGTAAAATTCGTAAATTACGCTTGTGTAGAACGCTCGACTTTCCTTGACAGATGACGATATACGATTGTGAAATAAGTAAAATCACTTCGAAAGTCATCTCGTTATTCACACTCAATATAGTAGTCATGTCGTTTGTGATTGTGTGTTTCGATCTCACTGCTTTTTGAGAATGTGAAACTATATAATCTTACCGCAGGTTCAGAAGTGATTAAGCAAGTGAGATTTTTAGAATAGCTGCGACCGTTTCTCAGGACAAGCAAAGTATTTTTTATAACCTAAGGTTGTACATTAGCAATATTAGCATACGGCCCACCTGATGGTAAGCATCACTGCTTACTATCAGGTAGCCGCTAGCAATACCAGGGATATCACTAACAAGTTGCCAACCCTGTAGTTGATGAGGAGTCACTGTACTGTGGTAGCAGCATTACTACTAATAATAAATTATTATTGTTGAATATACTTGTATAAAAATAAATAGCAAATTAGAAGTTTAAAAGTAAAAATGTTTTGAATATATTCTTTACTTATTTAGCGATATTATTTTACGTTGACGTGATCTTGTAGTATGGCTATTTGGAAGTAACAAATCTTGCTAAAACTTGCACTACTGCTTTGCGCCCTCCAACAAATTTCAAGTGAATTCCCTATTTCCTTGGCACGTATCTGAACGCCTGTGGCTAAAAACGGTACAGACAGTCTAGGCAGATAACTAAATGATAGGTAAGGAATGATAACGAAATGATAGGTTAGGAATGATAGATGAAATGATAGGCAAGGAATGATAAAGTCATAAGAAGGGCAGTAGCGAACGCCCTGAGGGTTTAAGCACCTATAAATCTTAGATCATTTAACCCCATAGAGGCTAGGCAGTTGAAAGTATAGTTTCAAATTTTATTATTTCACTAGATTTTGCCCATGACTTAGTCCGTGTAGATATACACTCATGCTACAAGAATAGTGCAGCTTTTCATCTGTGGTCTTAAAAAAAATTTGAAAATTGAAAAGTGAAGAAAATATCTCTACATATTATAAAACAGTCCCTCCTTGTGTGTTTCTGTCAAAACGCGATAAATGTAAGACACTGAGTATCTTGTGCGTCCTCCAAAAGTGGCTTTTTTCTGAGTCGGGGATAAAGAAAGTACGACATTCAGACTAAATAAATAATTTATAGTTTGCTAGCTTCTGCCCGCGACTAAGTCCGCGTTGAGCTTAGAATCTCAGAGGAACCTAAATTTTTCCCGGGATAAAAAGTATCCTATGTGTAACTCCAGGTTACAAATTATCTGTGTTCCAAATTCCATCCAAATCCGTTGACTAGTTTTTGCGTGAAAGAGTAACAAACATCCATCCATCCATCCCATCCATCTATACTCACAAACTTTCGCATTTATAATATTAAGTAGGATGTTAATTAGAGAAAAAATATAACCAATAAAAGTAGGTATATATTTACTTCGTAGCAGAATCTGTACTTACAATAAATTGTCGGATCGTGCGTATCGTACGGTAAGTCATGTCGCAACGGTACCAACTGCAGGAGATATTTAACGTCTTTTATCAGAGGTCGATGTCACATGTTTGCTGCGCCAAAAGTCGAAGATATAGCTTGGTACACGGCTTTCTAATAAGGGTACTATAGCTGTTGCCCAGAGAAAGATAATATATAGTAGATTGTTATACAAGGTGCTAAGGTGACCCATTATTTACGAGGTAGTTTTACAGTAAATCGAAACCGAGTTACAATGGGTTTTAGCGCCGTGTGTAACACTCTGCTTTTCACTACGAATGCGAAATAAAATAATCTTTTGGATTTGGTTTGTATTGTAGACTCCAATTTGATCTCTATATTAATATTTCAATAAGAGGCGTATTTCAACTAACTTTATATGCGAACAGAGTTTTGGATGCTACATCTACGACTCAATATGAGGCGGATTCGGACCATTTTTTTAAGCTTACAGTGCTTTGGATGATACATTCACTAAAGCTGCTCATATCTATAAAATAAAGCAGTTTTGAACGCTTTAGAGAAATCTTAGGATAAGTTACGGGTTTTAAGATTTCAAGGAAAGATGAAGAACCTACCTTACGTAGCTTGTACTTGCAATTTGTTTAACTAGGCCGTTAAGATCGGGGAAATCTAGAAACTAGTTTTCAGATCTTCTTCATAAGATGTTAGTGGCTTTTGTCATGTAGGTAACATAATCATGATTATCATCAAATAAATAAAGTATGTAGTTTTGCATTCTTGTTATAGTTAAAAACCTAACGTAAAAGATTATTCTAGTTATTTAAAAATAAATTAATAATTATGTGGATAATAACTACAAGATAATTGATGATTCATGATGAACGTTCAACCAGAATAAGAATTCTCGAGCGCTCAGAATAGGCCGATATCGATAGCTTTAGGTATACCTACGCTTGTTTTACCTATTTTGTGTGAAGAGTGTCGCATACACACAGGGTTATTTTAAAGAAACGGTTGAGCACGGGGGTTTTTATCCGTACCAAACATAAAAAGTAAATTTTATGTCTACCATTTAATTATTGATCTATGTTTTAGAACGAATTTAGGCTTGCGATCACCCATTTACAGAATCCAAAATCACTATAACTCTATACAAACACGCGAACCAGACATTGACATCTTCAACGATAAGCTCAACAGCTTCAAACTGAAACTATATAAACTTAAATTAAGTTAAGTATTCGTACTATTAACCTTTTTTTATATAAATACGTACTGAGAATGATATGTACACCTAAGTGTCATACATATCAGATATTAAACAATTTATGTAATTTTCTCACGAATGTGTGAATATGTATGATGTGGTTGTACTAATAAATAAATAAATAAATATGTTCTATGCAGAGCCACACCCTGTATAATTGAGAAGAATTATAAAATAGTCACGAAATTTATGTATTCAGTGCATATTGCCGGCAACAATAGCTCCGAAGTACAGTAGTATTATTATTTATTCCGTGATCAGAGTACATTCTGCGAATTTATAACAATGCCATTCGATTAGCTTACGGTATCTTTGGTTATAGGACCTGCTTGTGTTGTCTTCCTAGGAACTCGTATAATTCGTACCAGAATTTTTTACATAAGAAATCAAGGAAGGCTAAAGAAAAAGAATCATAATATATTGCTCTCTTAATCATCCTCCATGTTTATACCTACCCTTTTTTTTATACCACCAAGGTTGCACACAAGCATACGGCCCACCTGATGGTAAGAAGGCACCGTAGCCTATAGCCGCTAGCAATACCAGGGGTATCACTAACGGGGTGCCAACCATGTTGTTGATGAGGACTCACAGTGCTAGCAGCAATTCTACTAGCCCAGCGTATCCTCGTGGAGCACTGGCAACCTTACTTACCGCAGAAACACAACACTACATCAAGTAGTGTTATTTCACTGCGGTCTTCTGTAAGGCGGAGGTACTGTCCCCAGTCGGGCGGATCAAATTTAAATGGGATAACCCACGAGAAATCCCAAATCGCCCTACCTCTCTTTTTAAAAGCTCATGGTATGATTAATCATTGTACTTAAGCTTAGAAAAACTCGTTGGTACAGGCCGGGATTCGAACCTAGGCCCATCAGATGACAGGCCGTTGCTTCAAACACAAGGCCACCACGGCTTAACTACCTTAATTATAGTAACAAAAGCTTTAAGCTTCTTTCATTGTAATATCCCGTCTTCCGCTTCGATTTGTCAGTTCGCCGGGCAATATCAGATTGACCTCATGATGAAACCTCACTTTCAAAATCACATCGGAATACGAGGATTTTTTTTTTTTTTTTTTATGAAATCGAAACACCAAAAATCATATCAAAACGACATGACAATTGTAGTGAGTTTCGAGATGACTTTCGAAGTAAATTTCTTACCATTTCAGAACAGCATATTCTGATTCTAAATAAAAAAGAAAATCTTTTGATAAAAAAATACCTTAATACAAACAGATTATGTATGAACACTAAAATTAAAACAAAGAAAAAATAGTACTAAGTACATAGTATTTTCATATACATAATATAATTGTAAGTTGACAAACAAGTGCCCATAAAGCTATCATGCAAAATCAACTTCATATTATGATTTTTTGCGAGTTGGAGGTTCATAATTCAGCTACTCGTATCTAGATCACAAGAACATTAAACTTTCCAAACGGCAGATGACAGAACTTTAATCTCAAAATTCAAGTTATTTTGCATTATGACTTACACCGGTTGGAACGGGTAACTGTAGACGGTGGCGAAGTTTAAAAGGCGTGCAGGTAAAAAAATTATTAAACCATATAAATTTAACTATATCCAGAGAGGTAGGGGCGATTTGGGATGTCCCGTGGGTTTTCCCATTTAAATTGGAGCCGCCCGACTGGGGACTGTACCTCCACCTTACAGAAGACCGCAGTGAAATAAAACTACTTGATGTAGTGTTGTGTTTCTGCGGTAAGTAAGGTTGCCAGTGCTCCACGGGGATACGCTGGGCTAGTAGTAATGCTGCTAGCACAGTGAGTCCTCATCAACAAAATGGTTGACAATACGTTAGTGATATCCCTGGTATTGCTAGCGGCTATAGGCTACGGTGACTGCTTACCATCAGGTGGGCCGTATGCTCGAGTGCCACCTTAGTGCTATAAAAAAAACCTTCGCACTTGAGTACCTTTAAAAATAATAAAATTTTATAAACAATATGGTAGTTATAAGCATAGTTATACGTTAAACACAAAAGCCAAAAAAGGTTGCCTCAAAAAATAACAAGAAATAAGAAGAAAAAAATATATAAATCGGTACACAATTGCCAAAAATTTCGATGGAAATATATAAAACAAATACATACAGAGGTACATTAGAACCTCCTCCTTTTTTGAAGTCGGTTAAAAAGACGGCTATTGGAAAGATGTCTAAATATTTGTTGTATTCTCCGCCCTAGTTTGCAAATTATCATCGTTAATTTGTAAGCATACGAATCGACAAAATAATCTTTTTTTTAGCATTAACTTTCTCTATTTCGCATTTGTGTCGCATATTTGTATGTTTCTCGTGGAAATTCTGTCGTATATTTTAAGCTGTATTATTAATACCAGTTTTAATGCATTTACGTATTGAAAGCGTCCACCTAATTTTGTTTTTACGTCTGACGACGTTGTTAATTGTTTATTTTTTAATTATTAACTGTAAATGATTTTTTTTATTGTGTCGTGTGTGAGTGAAAAATAAAACATTATTTATTTCTTTCATGTTAACATATTGGTCTAGATAACATTGTGGGATAATGTCCGAAAATCATTGTAATAAGATATGCAAGGCACAAATAAAAGAGAGGGCGATTTGATATTTCCCGTGGGTTATCCCATTTAAATTGGAGCCGCCTGACTGGGGACTGTACCTCCGCCTTACAGAAGACCGCAGTGAAATAACACTTCTTGATGTAGTGTTGTGTTTCTGCGGTAAGTAAGGTTGCCAGTGCTCCACGCGGATACGCTGGGCTAGTAGTAATGCTGCTAGCACAGTGAGTCATCATCAACAATAGGGTTGGCACCTCGTTAGTGATACCCCTGGTATTGCTAGCGGCTATAGGCTACGGTGACTGCTTACCATCAGGTGGGTCGTATGCTTGTGTGCCACCTTAGAGGTATAAAAAAAAAACAGATTTCACAAAAAACCTACAACCCATTTATATTATTTACAAACCTTCAAATTAGCTTGTCTTTGGCTTAAAATTGAGTTTCCTTTGAAGTTTTTGAGTTTTCACGGAATTAGCTATTAGTTTCTGAATCCAATAAAAATAAAACTTTGTGATTGAAAAAACTGGCTACTTTGTATTCGTCTTGCCATTGAGACATCTACCTAGATTATCTAACATATTACTAGTAATTTTATATTATAATTATTGTATTAATGTCTAGATCTAGACCAACATACATCTAACAACCTGCATTATTGACTTCCGAATAATTTCCGTTCGACACGATTTTATAATAAGTTCTTGTTTATCTAAAGCTATTTACATTCTAATATGTAGTTTTATTGCTTTACAAACGAGTCTAGAGTATGTCGAACATAAATATTTATATTGTACTTCAAAATGGATGTTAGTTAGTTTGTCACCCAATCCATTTGGTACAAGGAATACCATTATTTTTAGGTCAACGGATACATTTTGTTCCAATCTACCCTTAGGAGTGAAATTTGCGTCGCGGCTTATATCTAACAAAATCGCGTATGAAGCCGCAAGCGCAGCTTATACATACACGTAAATTAATGTAGGTACATATATTCTCATTAAGCGACTAAGAATATTAACCGTGTAAAGAAAACAAGAAAAATTTCGCTGTAAACTTTTTGACTGTCGACTTTTTTGTATGAGAACAATAAACATTTAAAAAGTAAAACTACCTACAGTTCTCTACAAAATAAAAAAATAAGGCACAAAAACACATTTATGCATAATTAGCTCCACATTCAAAATTCCTTTCGAGTCCACAGTAACTTTGTATGGTAATTTATTCGTACTACGATAAAAATATAGGTACAAACACACTCGAGAAATTTGTAGGTGGATTTCGTGTGAATTTGTGTGTACCATTGTTTTTACGACGACCTTAATAGTGTTGTGCTCCGCTGACTTTTTCACATGATTGTTTATCGATAAACGAGATACAACATTTATGCCGTTATTTTCGCATTAACTTTGGTGCTTTTATGCAATTTTCTGGTCTGTATATCAAGGTGAGACTAGATAATTTTACAGATGACATTTGTGATTTATATCCTGTTTTTAGATGAGAGCTAGATAGGTGACATGTTTCGAATGTTATGCAATTTCATGATTTGGGTTCCACAAAACCTTTGATTATATACTTAAAAGCTTAAATCTTTATTTATTGAGCAAACTACCTTTAATCAAGATATAGAAAATAACAAAATGTTATCCTAAGTTTAAGTTAAAAAAAGTTTAATCCTGACAAAACGCCATCCTAAGTTAAAAATTACCAATGACTACTTTAATAATAAATTAGATAATTAATTTGACTTTATAGTGGTACCCTTTTTATAACTCACATTACAACCGTTATTAAAAAAACATAATCAATTGTGAAAGACACTAGTAGCATTGACCGAATCAATCCCAATACATAAACAAGGATAGATTATCGATGCATACCCCGCCTTGAAGGACATCGCCAGCCACGGGTCAACAACCGCATCCTTCATCAGTGAGAAAACGACCCGTATAAAGCTTTATGTGGCTGACTGTACATTAAATATCTACGTACAAGTTTGGAATTCTTGTTGTTGTTTGACATGATGCGTGGCAACATTCCATCATCGGCGTGGAATTTAGCCTCACACGTTGCCGAAATGGTCTCGCGTTGCTCGGATCCAAAAGAGCATCCCCCAGCGCACGATCAAACTGTGGAATGATCTCCCCGCCGGAGCTTTTGGTGGGAATCAGGCGGAGCGGTTGAGATTTTTTCCAGTGTCTCGTAAATTGTGTTACAGTGATCTTTAATGTGTATTTTGGTGTCGTTATGTGCAGTAAAGTTTCATTTAGTGACCGATTTATAGGAACATTGGAAATAATGCCATAATACGACTTTTGGGTTAAGTGATTTATCATTTTGGTCAATAGGTTACCTCTGACCTAAACGCGTGTTACGCTGCTGCTGCCGGTGATTGTCTTCAGAAACTCCATTAAGCATTAAAATGCATGACACTAGGCATTTAATGCGGCAAACTTGAGAAATTTTGAAACTTGAATGTCCTCTGACACTCGACACAGGCAAAAATAGCCCTTGAAGGGATTGATTGCCATACTTAGGAAGAAGAAGAAAAACTCCCCGCCGTGATTTTCTCAGAGGAGGACAGCATGGGGTTCTTCGAGAAGGGTGTGAAGAGTTTTGCAGGGTCTGTAACGCGCAAGTGATACCCTGGTGTTGTAGGCGTCCATAGGCTACGGTAACCGCCTTACATCACGTGGACCGTATGCTTGTTTGTCATATTAGTGGTATAAAAGAAAGCTAGGGGTATTTGAATCTGTCAAGAGACAGATAAGCGAAGTAGGGCGTAATTGTAGTCGCCTACTGGGGACTGTACCTCCACGTTGATTTTTGGACACTATCAAATTAGGAAGGAAAAAATAGGCTATAAAATTCAAGTCAACGCCGTACGGTGTAACAGTTAACTTGTCGTATTTTTAATAGTTTGTTCTAATGCTTGACTAAACTAAGACTTGATTCACTCCATTTCGAATAAAAAAACAATATAAAAACTACTTGTTATAATATTCAATTATACCTAGCAATTGCAGCAGTTGAAACATGAGAGAGCAACCGCAGAACAGCGCTGTTAATGCTTGACTTGTAACAGTCATAAGAGAATTTGCAAAGGAAATATGCATTATTATTCAAAATGTAAAATATACGGCTTAAAATGCATGATTAAATAAATAGAACGGCTAAGATCGAATAGATTCCCACGCTAACTTTAAAAATAGACCAAGGTGTATTAAATTGCATTTTATTTCTATTTGTGAGTCTGGAGTTAATTGAAAAAGGTACTAAACCAGAATACATTTACAAGCAAAAACCTATCTAATACTAAATATTAAGAGTTAAAAAGTCATTTTTAATGAACTAAAATTATTACAATTTAACTATCATGTTCGTCGTTTATTTACCCGACTACGACGAAGCAAAAAGGACGGTTATGTTACTATGAAGAGACGAGCTAATAGGGCGGGCTCTGTAGATATGCTGGTTCTCTTTACAAACTTTATTGGTGTGGTTGTAGTAACCGCCTTTGAGGTGCCCCGGTACTCAGGTACCAAGAAGTGCCATACATTGCGAGCGTAAAAGAGAGGTTGGACATGATGACAACTCAAGTCATTTATACAGTTTAGGCCCTTATAAGGCACTTATGAGGGTCTACTTTACCACCGGTTCGGAAAAAAGCCACCATTTTTTATACCACTAAGGAGGCATACAAGCATATGGCCCACCTGATGGTAAGCAGTCACCGTAGTCTATAGCTGGGTAATACCAGGGGTATCACTAACGAGTTGCCAACCATGTGTGATGAGGACTCACTGTGCTAGCACTGGCAACCTTAATTACAGCAGAAACACAACACTACATCAAATAGTGTTATTTGACTGCGGTCTTCTGTAAGGTACGCATGGGAAATCCCAAATCACCCTACCTTTCTTTAAAACCACCTGAGAAGAACCGGCAAGAAATATAATGGCAGTATGTGGTATCCCTTTACCCTGCCTTCAAGGAGCTTGGCGAGGACCTTAGGAAACCTTATTAAGGTGAGGTAGTCTTCATGTGGTCGAGTCCAAATATTTAAAGAGAGGTAGGGCGATTTGGGAGTTCCCGTGGTGGTAGTAATGCTGCTAGCACAGTGAGTCCTCATCAACAACATGGTTGGCAAACCGTTAGCGATACCCCTGGTATTGCTAGTGGCTATAGGCTACGGTGACTGCTTACCATCAGATGGGCCCTACGCTTATGTGCCACCTTAAATAAAAAAAAAAAAAAATAAAAAAAAAAATATCAATACTCATTACGAATATACTTTATTTCAAAAGCCCTTGTAAAGCTTATCTCGCGAAATATCGGACACAGCAAAGACATTAATGACTAGATAACTTGGAAATCCTCCAGCCATTACGCGTCGCACCATCCCATGCGTATAGGTTCGCAAGCTGCGCGATATCGGATCTCAACACCGAGGAGCCGGGCAATTTTAATGCGTTATTAACACTTAAATACGGGTATTCTGAAACAATATGCAGCGGTAACCGGTTGAGCGCTGTGGTTCTCAAGCTTTACAAAACTATAACTTATATAGCGTCCAAATTTTTACAATATCATGATTGTTACATGAAAAAAAAAAGACAGAGAACTGAGTTTCTTGCCGATTCTTCCCAGGTGGCTTTTTTTTCCGAACCGGTGGTAATTTAGACCTTTATAAGTGCCTTATTAGGGCCTAAACTGAATAAATGAATTTTGATTTTGAATATATATTTTACAGCAAGTGTAGGACTCGTCTAACTCACCGTAGAAATCAGAGTATTGTTATTTGACTGTGATCTTCTGTAAGGTGAAGGTACTGTCGACAGGTACGAGTAGCTCCGCACTGCACTGCACTACCAAATATTCCGGCAAGCTGTATATTTTTATACCACTAAGGTGGCACACAATCAAACCAACACATTTTTAAAACCCGATCGTATTTTAAAACTCGAACGTTTGAGTGCCACAGAAAAGATACATTCTATAGATATCTGCGTCTAATCTACAGTTAAATTATGAGAAAAACTTCTTACGGTTTGTTTTCTAGGCTTGCTTAATTGACTATTGGCAACGTGCGACTGAAATAAATTGAAATAAAAACGCGCTTTATTTTAGCGGATATGCGATAAGAATCTTAATTTGCTTGGCAGACTGAAGACAGATAGAAAGAGAGACTGAAGAAAGTTTAAGAGATAAATTGAAAAATACGCCGTAATCAATCAATTTCTTTATCTTATCATAGTGAAACAAAGTCGCCTCCCGCCGTATGTATGTTTACTGCGGTTTCACTAACAGACGGAATGATAAAGGTTTAGGTTTCATATAGTTATGCATATTATAGTTGAGAAAATCCGACCCGAGATGCATCCGAGGCATTTGGAAAGAGGGGAAAAAGGCCTTTACCCAGCAGTGGGACAGCAACTGCTGAATAAATAAAGATAATATAGTTTAGTACAGCATACTCCTTATATACAAGATTAGAAGGTCCAGGCAACTTTTTGTATCCTACATTTATTTATACAGTAGGTATCTAAAAGGTAAATTTTATCAAAATAAAAAATGCTTACATTACGAGATAATTCCACATAAAACTCTACGCACTAATACACATACGTGTTTTCTACACTAATATTATAAAGAGGAAAGATTTGATTGTATGTTTGAGTTGAATAGGCTCCGAAACTACTGGTCCGATTTCAAAAATTATTTTGCCGTTATAAAGCTACATTATCACTGAGTAACATAGGCTATATATTATATTGATACGCGGACGAAGTCGCGGGGAATACAGCTAGTTTTTTTATAAATTGACATGCATAACTTATGACACGTCGCTTACTGAAAGACATCATAAACTAACAACAACAAGAATACATTCTAATACATATATATATTACAGTTCATTTTTGTTTATGGCTTACGAAATATGTTTGTCTACATAAGAAGAAATGTCCTGAGAGTCCTGCAACTATTTGCAAAGATTAAATCTCAGTCAATAATAAATTGATATGTCAAGTTGTAATCCAATCGCTTCCATATACAGCAACTACAATTCCATTTCCATTTGAGTTTGGAATGGTCATAGATTATGCAAGAGTACCTACCGGTAGCAAGAACATCTTTGACTAAGTATTCGAAAACGTAAGTCTCAAAATGTTCATACGAATTTTCAGTTCTACTTTTCTCCGCCGTAGCGCTGTTTTTTAATACAAATATAGTCAATAGCGATACAAGGGTCGGCTCTAAGTCCGTACCTCTTCCTGTTGATTATGGATGCCTTAACATCGGTGATACAGGAGGAGTCACCCTGGTGCATGCTATTTGCCAATGACATTGTGCTGGTCGGTGAAGATGGGCGAGGTCCAGAGCAGACTGGTACAATGGCAACACAAATTGGAGAGTGTTGGCTTGAAAATCAGCAGAACCAAGTCTGAATACATGTTCTGCGATTTCGGCGGTATCTCCAATCCTTCGGCCATAACACTAGACGGAATACCTATACCAGTTTGCTCCGACTTCCGGTACCTCGGCTCGGTCATGCAAGGTGATGGCGATGTGGACAGGGCCGTGCAGCACAGAATTAACACAGGATGGATGAAATGGCGGCAGGTCACGGGAACTACATGTGACTCCCGATTCCCTTTAAAGCTTAAAGGGAAAATTTATAAAACCATAATAAGGCCTGCTGTCATGTATGGATCAGAGTGTTGGGCCACTAAGGCGACGGATGAAAGAAGACTGCATGCAACTGAGATGCGAATGTTGAGATGGATGTGTGGCGTAACGAGAATGGACAAGATAAGAAATGAGTACATTAGAGGAAGTTTGAAAGTAGCTCCAGTGATAGATAAGTTGAGGAGCAAGCGTTTGTCATGGTATGGGCATGTAATGCGGTGGAATGAAGATAACGTGGTAAGAAAGGTTTTTTGTATGAATGTGGATGGGTACAGGGGTCGAGGTAGACCTAAGAAAAGATGGATGGACTGTGTGAAAGATGACATGGCCAGAAAGGAAGTGAATACAGAGATGACGGCTGATAGAGAAGTATGGAAGAGAAATACATATTGCGCCGACCCCAAATAATATGGGATAAGGGCAGGAGAATGAATGATGATAGTCAATAGCGATACTTAAATAATACGTAGTCGAGACTTGTTGTTGCTAAGGCTGCAGATTTCTATTTTCAAAGATGGTACCCATCTTTTTTTATTAATTATTTTCGCCTCAAGCTTATCTGAGATACTGACGATAATAATTGGAAAAAAAGTTCACACGCAACATTATTTCAATAAAAAGATAATATTATATATACAGGCATATACAATTATCGCTATTACTAGTGTAAAAATAATACATTGTATGTATGATATAAAGAACCGATAGCCAAACCGATTTATTCATTTAAAAAACTAGATACGCATTAACTCTATATTAAGGTTTATCGCGGTCTTAAAATGTGTTCGTTATTTGTCGAAATTAATGTAATAATTAAGTGAGAAACAAGACAACGATGTTCTAAATAATTAAACTGTTATTATGTGAGTACTCTAACTTAATCGAGATCACTTCAGGTTTTAAATCTCATCTTCAATATAGTAGAGAGAGAGTACAATAAGTAGAAATTGAACAAATAAAAAAATAATTATATAAGGTTTTAATCTAATTTTAGGCATTATGCAAATAATGTTTGTTTACAGTATGTATCATCTGCGGATACATAGTCTAGGTAGAGGTGAAACACGGGACCGGTCCTCAATAGAACCTACATTTTATCCCCGGGACGTAGCGTCCTGTTACCTGTTTCCAGGAATGGAGGAACATCGCCTCCCATTAGAGGGCGAAATGGAACTAAGCGGGACGTGTATTTAATATTATTCCAGATCGTGTAGTAGGTATTTGTTCTAATTATAGCGGTCATTGTAAGGGTAAGGTAATTATATGTATTTCTTTTGATTTTAAAAGAGTAATTGCTGAGTTTCTTGCCGGATTCTTCTAAGCAAAAAATTTTCCTTCCGAATCCGGTGGTACATTTTGACGATTTCAAAGTACTTCTCTGTAAAGTCTAGTCAAATAAAGATAAATTTGAGTTTCAGTTTAAGCGGTAACCGTAACCTATAGGCGGTTTACTCATAACTGCATTGTCCATTTGTCGAGAGAATTGGCTATTGCATGCAACATCCTTACTGTCAAATGTCACCGCACCCACTAGGAGCTATGGAAACCCTATACACAACAGAACACTACATCAGAAGTGCGTTATTATATCTGTAAGGTGGAGGTATTTTCCCAGTCTGGCAGCTCCAATTTCATTAAAGGGAATGCTTATAAAAGCATTAATTACACCTTGAGCATAAGCTCAAGGTGTAATTACTACAACTCATTGACACAGGCTGGTGTTTGACTTAGAACCCTGTGCATTTATTTTTTTAATTTATACCACTACGGTGGCACACAAGCATATGGCCCACCTGGTGGTAAGCAGTCACCGTAGCCTATAGCCGCTAGCAATACCAGGGGTATCACTAACGGGCTGCCAACCATGTTGTTGATGAGGACTTACTGCTAGCAGCATTACTACTAGCCCAGTGTAATCTCGTGGAGCACTGACAACCTTACTTACCGCTGAAACAACACTTAATCAAAGTAGTGTTATTTCACTGCAGTCTTATGTATACGTATAAATACGAGCAGCAGGTCACTCCATCCACACGGCTTGTCTTGCCCGTCAGCTTAGTAGCGTCTTGGCCACTGCTTATAGCTTCCGTTTTGATTAATGCTCTGTTGAAACACAAGAATCGAAGGAGCTCCTGCTCTATTTATAGCAGATCAGGTTTGTCGTTGTCCTTATTTATTATCTAGTAATTTTTTATACGTGGCTAAGAATACTTTCTTGCATTTTTCATACGTCTTTGGCCCGACCAAAGAGACGTATGAAAATTGCAAGAAAATGCGTTTAAATATATTTTACTAGCTAAAGCGTGGTTCTAGATAAAGATAGCCAATGTCCTTCCCCAGGTTATAATCTATCTCATTGCCAAATTTCATTACGATCCGTTCAGCCGTTTAGTCGTGAAAAGGTACAAACAGAGTTACTTTTGCATCTTTTCATTGTTCGCAAAGTTTAACCTTTTTTATTTGATCTTAACATGTCTCAAACGACATATTAATATCTACCGTTACCCCTCCTCGTATCATATAATATATTATGTGTATATTGATATATGTATGTTGGCGGGTCAAAGCGCAGTCTCTTTTCATTAGTTATGCGAGCCGGACGACGACCGCGGCGGCAGGCACAATAGGAATTTATATTACCCGCTAAATGGTCGTCTTTCATACAGGAATATTTAATTATATTCTGTGAAATGCCTTGTTGAAAACAGGAATTTATCATTTAACAGTCTTGGAAAATTCCTTTCCAAGTAGAATGCTTTTATGGGAAGTTACGCCACCTTGATTACAGTCGTGTCCGTCATTAGTTTTTTATTCAAGAGACTATCTTCTAGGGATGTTCATTCTTGGTTACAATGCACAATTTGATACCTTGATAGAAGGTAGCTGTATGTAAATAACTGATCTGCTGTTCGGTCTAAATGGGACAGAATCACGACAGAAGATAAAAGATTCCTTCATAATAAAAATAAGCTTGATTATCATGAAGGAAAAGCTGCCCATGTAACCATATGCTTAGGCTTGTAAGCAGTAAGCAATACCGAAACAGATTAAGGTATTTGCCTATGGGCCCTGTATTTGTATTGTTTACTGTGTTGCCTGAAAATGATTATTATTCCCTTTATTTATTTTACATCTTAGTTTTGTTTTTTTTTTACAATATTCTTACAAACAAACACATTATAAAAAAAAACAACAAAACTAGGGAGCCACCGATAACGAGGCGCGAGCCCAAGCTACCGGTGGTTAGGGTTACAAAGTGAGGAACCTCCTGACAATGCGTGCCGTGTCGAGGAGTACTGCCTTCTGTATCCGACCCTTGACCCAACCATCGAGCGAGAGCGTCTTGAGGTGTTGGTCGAGACTCTTATTATTATTATTATTATAAACAGTATTGTTACAAATGAAACCTCTTTCATCTGCAGAAATACACCAAGACATCACAGCCACTTACAGTGACATTAGAGAAGCATTAGCCGGTACAGTTAGCGTAAACCGTGTTGCAGGTAACTGTCGGCAGATAGTTTACTGAACGGAATATACTTGGTAATGTTCCATAGATTACTAGCCGTTACCCGCGACTTCGCC
The DNA here is from genome assembly GCA_951449985.1 of Falcaria lacertinaria. Lineage (NCBI taxonomy): Eukaryota > Metazoa > Arthropoda > Insecta > Lepidoptera > Drepanidae > Falcaria > Falcaria lacertinaria. The sequence continues at coordinate 1,330,253 of OX602119.1, read as the reverse complement.
CGCATTTGTTTGAAGACAAAAGTAGCCTATGTCCTTCACCAGGGTATAATCAATCTCCTTGTCAAATTTTATTATGATCCGTTCAGACGTTTAGTCCTGGAAAGGAAGCAAACAAACAGAGTTACCTTTACATATATATTGGTGCCAATTCTGTTGTTCAAAATTACTAAACTTAACTAATTTGATAGGTCTAAAAGTCTTGCTATCCCTTTCTCATGCGCAGGGTTAAATAAGGATGGCAATATTTTTAACCTGTCAAATTAGTTAAGTTTAGTAATTTTGAACAACAGAATTGGCACCAGTATCAGTATGGATACATTATCTCACGCCAAGTTACTTTCAGGGTAGTGAGAGGTGTCAGGGTGTGTGAGGGAGTGAGAAACCATATAGCGCCATTTCACTCTTATCTTGCAAACTTCTTTGGCTTCTTCTTCAATCATCATTACAACCGCCAGTTTAAGTGCTCTTTACCATTCTATCACTGAATATTACTTCGCATTTTATAATGCTTCGCAAAACACAAGAGATAACCGCTTACCACCAGTTGGCTCGTATCCTTATTCGCCACCTTAGCGGTATATAAAATGATCTATGTGTTAATATTATTTTTTAGTGTTATCAATTGTTTTTTATATATTATTTTGAGAAATAGGTATCCATGTTAAGTTAGTATTTGAAATGTAAATTGTATGTAATTCTTTTGGTTTTTAAAAGAGTAATTGCTGAGTTTCTTGCCGGATTCTTCTCAGCAAAACCGACATTCCGAATCCGGTGGTAGATTCTTACGATTTGAAAGTGCTTGCCTGTAAAGTCTAGTCAAATAAAGATCTTTTTGAATTTTGATTCGATACTTTTCCAAGCCGTGGTATAACATCGATAATTACTTTTTAGCCATAAAACTGCCAAATCACTGCAGTTGCAAACCAAATTACTTGATGACTGTAAATGCGTCAGTGCTTTTACTCAAGACAATAATGGGCACTTTCTTTGATGCTTACTCTAAAAACAGGGTTTAAAAATATGAGGGGCATTAAATAAGTAATGAGAAAGATGTATACAAGTATATACTGATTGAGGGTAATCTAAAGAAATAATTAATAATAATAATGTTTCTTCCTCCAACCTTAACTTTGCATCACTTTCCGCCACTCATCACTCACATTCTAATAGCTCGTTACTTGACCTCATTGTTACCACCGACTTGGACTTAATCTCTGCTCACGGCCAGTTAGACGCTCCTGCCTTCTCACACCACGATCTTTTGTATGCCTCGCTTCGTATTAAAACGCCAAAACCTAAACCTATAATTTTAAATCAACGTAACTTTTCCCGCATTAATGTAGATGAGCTAAATAATGATGCTAGTATAATTCCTTGGTCATCAGTTGAAAATATGCAAACGATCGATGAAAAACTTGCCTTTCTTAATACTAGCATCATTAGCTTATTTGATCGCCACGCTCCAATACACCCAGTAAAGCTTAAACACAGACCCTCCCCATGGATGAACGATAGGGTGCGTAAAGCAATGACCCGGCGCGATAAAGCTTTCCGCAGCTATAAGCGCATAAGGTCGGAGGAAAACTGGTCTGCATACAAAATGCTTCGAAATCGGTGCAATATGCTAGTACGTAACGCTAAGCGGCGACACATTGCGGAGCAACTTGAGACTGCGACTCCAGCTGGGGTTTGGAAGTTCTTAAGGTCTATTGGCATAGGGAAATCCAAGTCCCTCAATCCTAAGTTACCTATTGATCTGAATACTCTAAATTCTCACTTTTCTTCTGTTACTACTCTTGACCCTAACAATAAACAAACTGCTTTGCTAGAAATAGAAAACATGGCCCAGTGCAATGTTCCCCCTTTCTATTTTTCCACTGTTAGCCAAGACACTATCTATAAAACTAACCAATCCCTAAAATCCAATGCCATTGGTTGTGATGATATTGGACGTACTATGCTCCTGCTCGTATTAAAACACATTCTCCCCGCGCTTACCCATATAATTAATTTCTCCTTTTCCTCTGGTCAGTTTCCTGATATATGGAGTAAAGCACACGTCCTTCCGCTTCCTAAAATTCTTAACCCTGCTCTCTGTAATCACTTCCGTCCTATTTCAATCTTGCCATTTCTTTCAAAAGTTGTAGAATCTGTTGCTCATAAGCAGGTAACAGATTTTCTTACAACTGCTAATCTTTTTAATCCTCTTCATTCTGGCATCAGGGTGGGGCATAGCACTACAACTGCGTTACTGAAAGTCACTGAGGATTTGAGAACGAGCATGGCTAACTCTCATGTTACGATCCTTGTTCTTATTGACTTCAGTAACGCATTTAACGCCGTCGACCATGACTTACTTCTTGCCACGTTACGTCAGCTGAACTTCTCCAATGAAACGACTAATTGGTTCTCCTCCTACCTGAAGGGCTGCAGTCAGGCATTTCGATCCGGTCAGACTCTCTCTGACTGGTGTGAGTTGCATACTGGTGTCCCTCAGGGAGGGATTCTATCCCCGCTTCTTTTTTCCTTATTCATTGACCGACTTTCTCCCTATCTTCTCTGTTCCTATCATTTCTATGCTGATGACCTGCAACTTTACTGTCATTCCACTCCTGAAGACTTGGTTAAAACTCTGGTGTCTGTCAATAAAGACCTACAAGAACTCCTGTCGTGGTCAAATCGTTTTGGTATACAAGTTAATCCAAACAAATGCCAATCGATTTTAATTGGAAATACGCGACAGCTCAGTAAAGTTGACATCAGCAGCCTTATTCCTATCTCCTCCAATAACTGTGTGATCCCACTAACACCTACGGTCAAAGATCTGGGTATCCTTATTGATGAGAATCTCTCTTGGTCTGCTCAGGTTCATGAGGTGTCACGCAAATTCTATGCTGCACTTCATTCAATTCTACACCTTAAGAACTTCCTACCTCATAGCACCAAAATAACCATTGTTAACTGCCTTCTACTAACAATAATTGATTACGCTGACATCTGCTACCTTGATCTATCGGAGGAGTTGCTAAACAAATTAGACCGGTTACTAAATACATGTATTCGTTTCATATATGGTCTACGCAAGTACGATCTGAGTATCGGGCTAAGCTTGGATGGCTAAGAATCCGTGAGAGGAGGAATGCCAGAATATTAAATCTCTTAAATGATCCTAATTCTCCCTTCTACCTTAAAAACTCTGTGTGCCTTTTATCCGATGCTCACGACCGGCCACTGAGGTCTAAGGATTCTCTTCTTCTCCGCACTCCTATCCACTCCACTTCTCGTGAGCATTACTCTTTCGGAACTACGGCAGTGCGTCTATGGAATCAGCTTCCAATCACAATCAGAAAAGTTCCCTCCAAGGATATCTTCAAACGCCTGGTCAGGGAACACTACCTGGAAGTCTCCTTGCATAGATAAAGGATATTCGTCACATTTCCGGCATTTATGGTTATAGCTATTTATATATTACTACATTCATCTCTTATTTATATATTTGGTATATTTATTTGGTATATATTATATTATTTTATATTCTATTTATGTATTTTATTCGTTGTTGACATCACACTCAATTTCAAATTGCAGCTTATGATATGCACACCTGCTCCTATGTTTCTCCTGCCAGCTGTGGTAGACTGGTAGAAAATGCTTTAGCATTAAGTCCACCATTGTACTTTAATTGTGCATTAAGTTTTTAAATAAATAAATAAATGTTTGGACCATGGACGTAAAAAAAAAGGCGGACAGAACTTCGCTAAGCAAAGGTTGAAGCACGGCTATGGCGGCGGCGTAAGTATGTGTGAGTGAATTAAAGGATACCATATGAAACAAAATTTCCCCATATATAAAAAAAGGGTCTAAGTCTACAGCGTGTGGCGGGAAATGTGATTTATGTATTTTCATTTTGATTTTTCTGCGGTTGTAATAACTAAATTATAGTTTAAGGTGGAGGCTTAGGTTGGAGCGCGAAATTCAAATTTTATCACGTTTTTTGCAAATTGCAGCTCAGTTATAGGTCGTAAGTTACCAACATGTTATTTGCGACAAGAATGGTAGTATATTTACTGATTAATAGCAACGCAACGCAGTAGTCCTCCTTTAGTTTTGTATAAATCCGCAGTATCAAAATGATCACTGCAAATTACACTTGAACTAGAAGGAACCCAATTAATTTCGCTTCTACATTCTCTTATTACTTTGATCCAATCTTTCCTCCATACTTCATTTCCTGGAAACCAAAAAAATATATAGTTAGGATAAAGTGTTAGGTATGCAATTTAATACCAAAAGTATCAATCTCCCATAATTTAGGGTAATTAACTCTTTAAATAATTGACAACACTGGTCTTGTGGTTGAGGTTTTGTTTTCCAAAAAGTACATATTTTCGTCATGTTAGAAATAAAGATATTAAGTGATAAATTACGGACTTACCTATGATAGGTGATTCCCTGACATTTTTTCTTAAAACCACTATGATTCCGACAGCATTTTACCACACAAGAGCGCATATTATATTTTTTTCTGAACACTAGAGCAACGACGTCTGTCAAACGAGGTCTGTCGCCTAATGGCGGCCGATGGTGTGAATGTGTGCGTGAAAACTCGTGCGTACAAGCAAACTGACACACTATGGGTGCTTCAATTGTTGTTTAGCGAAGTTCTGTCCGCCTTTTTTTTTACGTCCATGGTTTGGACATTATCACACAGCGCCATCTGGCCCCAAACTATGCAAAGCTTGTTCTATGGGAACCAGCAGCTGATATAATACTTATACATACTTTGTTTTTTGTAAATACATACTTATAATACATACCAAACACCCGAAGCAAGGCAAAAATATTTTTGTCACATAAATGTTTGCCCCGGCGGGAATCGAACCCGCGACCTCTAGCTTAGCAGTCAGGTATACTTACCACTAGACCACGGACTCGTCAAAATTAATACAAAATAGGCAGGATCCAACTCCAAGGGCAGCTATTTTTCAAAATATGAGTTACCTTACCTTTATACGTAGTAACTAGTACCTTCAAATAACAGGCTATTTCATTTCACAATAAAATTCACTTCAGAACTATACAATATATTCAAATTACTCTTAACAATGATGCGTCCAAATCTACAAATAACTATAGGGTTCAGTACTGTGTCTAATAACCGCCCTTCGTGCAAAAATTGATGACCTAGAATATTTTCAATAGAGTAAAATCGAAGAAAGTGTTAAATGTGATGAGTAAGCTAGTAATTTAGAAAGTGTTCTCAAAGATGACTCGAGATTTCCATTGAGTGAGATGATGAGCAGAACTTAATCTTATCTATCCATCGTTAAGTAATCCATTGCTTACGGTTTAATGATTTTGGGAGATACTGTTGAGTAATTTAGTGGAAAGAGTGGATAATGGTCTATGTTAAAGTGAAAATATGTTCAATAGAATGACATCGACAACGCGCGAGTTATACCCCTGGTGTTGCAAGCGTCCATAGGCTACCGAAATCGGTACCATAAGGCGGGCCGTGTACTTGCCACCTTAGTGGTACAAAGAAACTGAAAACAAATTGATGATTTTGTTTTACGATTTTTTTTTATACCTTCAAGGTGACAAACAAGCATACGGCCCGCCTGATGGTAACCTACCGCAGCATATGGACGCTTGCAACACCAGGGGTATCATTCGCGCTAAATCTCTTCATTCACTCTTCTCCTGTCAAATTGGAATTTAGTATCATGTGTTTATCTGAGAGTGGGTTTATTTTTAGACTCGTGGAAGAGTCAATGCGTAACTATGGCCAGTTCTTTGGATGGCCGCCCATATCAGGTTCCATCCGTGCTTCGTCCTGGCTGCCAAATAATAGTTTTGTCAATCATTAAAGGCTGTAAGACGCAAAAAGAACCCAGGTTACCGATTCCCTATTAGATAGATTGTGAATCTTTTATTTATACTCATGTTTTACGAAATAATACTATACTTATATTTATCTTTATCTTTATCTTTAGAAGGTGGAATAGTAGCTCTGCGTAATAATCCGGTTACTAGTTACATCGGGTTAAATCTAGTTCTCACCCGTGCCGGTAAGCAAGAACATCTTACGACTATCTTCTTCTTCTTCTTCCTAAATATGGCAACCAATCCACTTTAGGGACTATTTTTTCCAGTGTCGTCGACTGTTAGAGAATTTTCAAGTTTCTCAAGTTTTCATGTTTGTTGCGTTAAAAAGCCTAGTGTCATGCATTCTAATGCTTATTTTGAGATTCTGGAGACAATCAACGGCAGTAGCATTTCGTAACATGCTTTTAGGTCAGAGGTAACCTATTGACCAAAATGATAAATCACTTAACCATATTATAGCATTATTTCCAATGATCCTATAATTAACACCAAAAATACATATTAAAGATCTCAACCGTTACGCCTGGTTCCCGCCAAAAACTCCCTTACGAATAGGTATCGAAAACGTAACTCAAAACGTCAAAATGTTCATTCGAATATTTAGTTCCACCTTTCACCGCCGCAGCGCTGTTCATTTACCATACAAAAATAGTCGAATACGATATGAATAGGTACTGCGAATAGTTACCTTATACAACGCACTCGATGTCGCAGAAGTTATGTCATGAGCAAATAATAAATTGATAACAAGAAATAAATTAGCATGTTAGTACACGATGCATGCGAAATAGTGCTGGGCTCATCACTTTCTATCGATACATCACGGTAGCTAGCGGGCGATGTTATGAAAATCATAATTCCATATTCACTTTTAATTAACTTTTTATTTACACTATAATCGTATAATTTCATATTATAAAGAACACTTTCCGGCATTTCGTGTGAATAGGGAAAGTGTCAATGAAATTTGATTATCCGTTCGTGATAAATGAAGTATGAAAATTGGCAGCTAATACCGCGCTTGACGCTCGTAAAGCGTATTGGTTCATCTAATATTTTAATTCGGCAATTATTTGTTTAGTATCGGCTGAATTACAACATGGTAATTAATTATTTCTGATTAAGATGTTGCGTTCAGTTGCGTTATAGAAGATAATGTTTCGTTGTTTCGTTATTCATTAAATCATTGCTGATGTCAACATTCAAATCACAATTTACTTTTTAGAAAGGGTTGTTTCATTTTGGTAAAGAAAAGTAAGTAACAAGTAGTGATAGCTTTTTATATCGATAAAATATCAATAGAATTTATTTAAGTGTACCTACTTTTAAATACCTAGTACATTGTTTAATGAAAAGGAAAGGATCTTGGCCGTGTCAAAATGTTAGTTATGAAAATTATGTGATTTAAAGAGCAATAAATGAAAGTCGGAATGAGTGAACGAAGAATTATGTAGTAAAGGGAAATAAAACATATTTTCCGATCTCATTAGCTTAACAGAATATATGGAACATATTCATTTAAAATATTTCGCTTCTTCTAAATATAAACACATTTAATAAAATGACCTCATACATATTTCATCACTGCCTGTGCCCTATGTCATTAGTCAAGAAATTAACTGGCAATGTGCTTTTACCAGGGAACTAATTAACTGCAGGCTAACATCAATATTCATTTTATAGTACAAGCATATAAATAGCTTTCTACCATAAAAGAGTCTAATTTATTGTAGCCATAAACATAAATAGGAGGGAAACTGAAAGCTTATTGAATAATTTTGCTGAGGAGTTTATTTGTAGCATTAAATCCACTAAGCAGTCCTAAATTAACAAATTTCTATATTATAACCCCTATTCTCTTATACTTAAGGCCGAATACTGAAACGACATTCAAAATGTGAAGGCCCACGTAACTGTTTGAAGCGTCATCAAAATACAATTCGATAAGTAAAATCGGAGGCAACTTAAAGTTAATGTGATATCAGATTTGACTGGCGTTTCAGTATTCAGCCATTATCAGTTATATATGACGAGGTATTACAATCGCTTCGAGGTGCTTTCAATATGGTCTACATTCAGTAGATAAACCAAGCCTAATTTTTAATTAATTTGTACATAATATTTCAGAAAGGCTTATTTTATTCAGAAACAAACACATGCTCAAAACTGACAGATAAATAGCCACACAAAATGTACCGGTATTAATTTCGATTTTTTTTACAATATAATCATTCAAAAAGATTTATCGTTGTTAAAAAATCTGGAAAAAAATATCGATGATAATTTTATCGATATAAAATGTATTGGATTTACCTACGGGCTTCACTATCAATATGAGTTTCTCACAGTCATTGTACTTCACGCCACGTGCACACGACTGTGTTGTGTTCCTAGAAGGGCGTTTGGTTCTTTATAACAATATCAAGACATTACAAACCAATCAAGACGGTTGATGCTCTATGCGAGCTGCGGCGGGTTGCCATACAAACGGTACAGTGGCGCTCTTATTATTTTCTACTCTTTTTTTGCCAGCCTATGAAGTCGTCCTGATATGTATTTCTATTTCCTCAATTTTCTAATTAATTCACTTAAAATAACCAGCAAAGTATCGGGCGATCATCTGTGTATTCTTCTAGCTATAATTACTGTATAATGACTATGTCACCGGAAGATAACAAGAACCGCAAATTTATAAATTTCCTAGGAAATATATCAACCTTCGTAGGATTCTAAGCGAGAGATCAATTTACGTTCACCGTTTGTAACATTGTAGTCCGACATGGCCGTGATAGGTTAGAAGGCTAAGAAGGGTGCGAAGCGTAGCGGAGCACCCGCCTTAGCCGACGTTGGTTGTTTTTTTTTGTTCGGTAAGTTTATTAATTTGCGAAAATGTGGGCGTAAATTAATACAATAAATCTCTCGTTTAGAATCCTACGAAGGTTGATAAATTTCCTAGGAAATGTATAAATTTGCGGTTCTTGTTATCTTCCAGTGACATATATATATACTACTAGCTGCCCGCCCCGGCTTCGCACGAGTGGAAAAAATATTAGATAAATGACTACCCTTAACATTTAGGGGGATGAAAAATAGATGTTGGCTGATTCTCATAGATACCGGATAAGCACAAAAAAATTCATCAAAATCGGTCAAGCCGTTTCGGAGGAGTATGGCAACGAAAACTGTGACACGAGAATTTTATATATTAGATGTGATACACGTGCAATTATTAAATAAATAAATAAACATCGTCGCCTCCCGGGTCGTAACTAGCTACCCATTGTGCAATACAACGCAACGACACTTCCTTCCATATCGCCCTATTGTTCTCTATAATGAAATATTTGGATTCGGTGTAACTAGGAGCTTTGACAACAATGTAGAGCCTCCACCGTGACCATTACGCTTATTATTGAAGTCTGTGGCGAGTAACGTTACAACATTGTACAGAAATAAACTAGCTAACATGGCAAACGCTGTTTAGCCACATTACTAGCTTTTGCCCGCGGTTTCGCACGTGTGGCAAAGTGGGTAAGTCAATATGTACCTATAATTATAATGTATATATACACATTATAGCTTTTGCCGACAACTACCTATTTTTATGGATTTAACTCTTAAAATGACGGATTTTCATACAAACTTTCATTCCCTATTATACCCCTTTAGGGGTGGAATATACAAAAATCCTAATACGTACTTTTTATTTTCAACTGAAAGGCCAAATACCCATTTCATACGTGTAACTAAAAAAATTTTCATACATATTTCATCCACTATTATACTTATTTTATATTAGGGTGGAATCTCCAAACATCCTGAAATATGTTTTTTGTTATTTGGACCCGCCAGTCTGGGGACTGTACCTCTTATGAATGATACTAAGTTAATAATATCATTGGCTTTGGTTCGATTATCTGGATCAGATTCCTATCTAATCTAGCTATTAGTAGTTACTTAACTACTACATACAATTCATACAGACATATTAATAAACAAGATTTGGTATTTAATGGAAAAGAACATACATTTAAATGAATTAGTGTAGAGACACACTGCACTACTATGAAAACCTGTTCCACCGATCTGATTTAGCAGACCGTCGAGTAGAACGGTAAACTTCAGAAATTCGGCTATGTTTATAATGTGGGAATTTAATTCAGGTCATTGATCTCTTCACAACACTGCTACTAGAGTAACCTGTGAATTAAGGTTATTCATGGATAAGGTAATCTCATGATAAGTAATAATAATTATCATTAAAAAAGCCGTGGTGGCCTTGTGGTTGATGCAAGGGCCTGTCATCTGATGGGCCCAGGTTCAAACCCCGGTCTGTACCTATGAGTTTTTCTAAGCTTAAGTACAGTAATTAATTACACCATGAGGTAAAAAAGAAGTAGGGCTAATTGGGATCTCCCGTAGATTTTCCCATTAATATAAAATATTGGAGCTGCCCGACTGGGGACTGTACCTCCGCCTTACAGAAGACCGCAGTGAAATAACACTACTTTGATTTGATGTAGTGTTGTGTTTCTTCGGTAAGTAAAGTTGCCAGTGCTCCACGAGGATACGCTGGACTAGTAGTAATGCCGCTAGCTCAGTGAGTCCTCATCAACATCATGGTTGGCAACGCATTAGTGATATCCCTGGTATTGCTAGCGGCTATAGGCTACGGTGACTGCTTACCATCAGGTGGGCCGTACGCTTGTATATTTCAGAAATATTATTGTTACTCTGTGACGATGTAAAATACTCTGTAGTGGGAAGTATTTTAGTATAGAATACAAAATATATTATAATTTGCTTTGTCCGCTTAAATGAGTGTGATACGGTCGAACGGCGCTGCTCCAGCATCCTGTGACGGGCGCAGGCCGTTCGACCGTATCACACTCATTCAAATTATAATATATTTTGTATTCTATAAATATGAATTTCCGCAAAGTAACACCTGAATCAATTCAAGTATTTTAGTAATAAATATAATATCTATGTATGATATTAATATCTAAATCGGTAATAAAAAAAAAACATTTTAATCCTTTTTACCGACAGATGGTCTCCTGAATATGCGCTATGAATTAAAGTTATTGTAAACACCACGCAGTTGTCGCGTTTCATAACAGAGGCAGCTCATACCGCTAGTGCGTCGGAATTTGCTTAGTTCCGTTACTTTCCGCAAATTTTATTTGTGACAAATGGCAGTAGTTTATCGGCTGCGAAGTGACGATTTGAAAACTGGAATCAGCGCGGTTAAAGTGTGCTGTGCCTTAATTGCACACCATAATAACATGAGCTTTGAAGACATAAACTAGAATTTGGTCAAACTCAAGACTTGTTCCTCGGCTCTTAGATTACATTTCGTAATTTAGGAAGTAATAAATCATAACGGTTGGCTATTGAAATTGGTTTTTGATCGTATTTTTTATTACGTTTAACTACCACGCATATGAATTGATTTGGAACACAAATTACTTCTTAACTAACTTGTTGACTGTTTTAAGCGTACAGCTGACGGCGAATTGTTTTGATAAAGGACTGTTGAAATTACTTTATTGATTGTAAAGTGTCAATTGGTCGGTTGATAGCTCAATTTATAGATAAAAGACTTGCTGTTTGCCTTTTTTAAATGATTGAAAACTTACACGAGCATGATTTTATTAATTTTTTAGCGCGGGTTTTAAATTTACTTTCCCGTTTGAAGGTTATAGTATAGTATAGTTTTTCTGTGATTTGAAAATACGTATACATAGCTGCTATCCCTTTCTCCTGCGCGGGGTTAAATGAGGATTAAACATTCAAGCCATGTCGAATAAGTAATAGTTTAATGATTTCGTACAACTGAATTAGCACCAATATCTTGTCAACTTGCAGAATATATATAATCATGTCATGATCATTAACTATTTCAGTTCAACCAATCATTGTTCTAAACAATTTTTAAACATATATTGGTGCCAATTCTGTTGTTCAAAATTACTAAATTTGAGAGTTCTAAAAGTCTTGCTATCCCTTTCTCATATGCGCGGTTAAATAGGGATGACAATGCTTTAATTTGCGTCAAATTAAATTTAAGAGAGGTAGGGCGATTTAGGATTTCCCGTGGGTTATCTCATTTAAATTGGAGCCGCCCGAATGGGGACTGTACCTCCTACAGAAGACCGCAGCGAAATAACACTACTTGATGTAGTGTTGTGTTTCAGCGGTAAGTAAGGTTGCCAGTGCTCCACGAGGATACGCTGGGCTAGTAGTAGTAATGCTGCTAGCACAGTGAGTCCTCATCAACAACATAACAACATGGTTGGCACCCCGTAAGTAAGCTATATTTAATAATTTCGTACATCAGAATTAGCACCAATATCATTGGTTTACACTATCTCCTTTGTTACCTTAGCCCGTAAATGGTAGTATATGTACCATCTAATCCTCAAATTCCTGACGTGTTTAGTACAAAACAAAGCGCTGGGTGCTTTATATCCCAGCGACGACCGCCTTAAACTAAATGGCCGGGACAATGGTTCTTTGTCAATGGTTCACACACTTGATTTAACCGTTTCCTTGCTTCTCGGTAATGGTGGTTACAGAAGTGTTTTCGTATGTTGATTGAATTTACTAGTATTGTGAAAATGTTCTTGTGCGAAGAAGTGTACATGTATTCAAATTAAATACCTAATATTACTTAAACCCTAACAAGATTCGTACAAGACCGCTAAAGTGCTCGTGATAAGTGAAAAGATCGTAAACGACTCATGTTCCATTTGACATTTCACTCGCGTATTCGCGAGAAAAATAGCTTTTTATGGATAGGATAGGATAGGACCCATGTTCTGTATGCTTGTCAACGTGCATTTGTGCAAAATTTCATGATTAACGATTAAGGCGTGTTAAAGCAAACGGCTTTTATTAATTATGATTTTAAAGGATATGGAATTTTAATAATATATGAAAAGATTTATGTTTGTAAACGAATCAAAACAGTGTAAGTCCATAGTGACGCTTTATACTCTGCCTACTATGACGGACTGCGTGATGATACATATGGTCAATAAACTTCTCTGAGGTATGGTTGTATATTTGAAAATGACGTAAATTCTCCTAAAATATAAAGCAGTCCCTCACTAAAACACTTATGTAACCGAATGTACGAAAGCAAATCGAAAAGGTTGAATCCGGGAATCGTATCTCTACATTGTTCTATTGCAAGTTGAATTACAATTTTGCAATTAAATCCAATTGTTTCTAGCACAACTACTAAATTGTTAGTAAAAGTTCTCAATAAAAAAAAAGGTTTATTTAAGATATTCTAGACATTCATTTAATTTATATTTCGAACTGAATTTTATAAGGAGCCAGCACTGCAGTTATCTTTGAAATCAGAATCCATCAGAATTCTGTTATTTAACTAGGTACCTATTTATTTAATTTAGATTTCGAACAGCTTTTTATAACAAGCCAGCACTACCAGTTATCATTAAAATCAGAGCCTTCGGAATTAGTTTTTGTTGGTACAATAAGATAACGCACCTATTGTAATAAAATTAATTATACCGTTGTCACTTTTGTCATATTATGTAATTGACTTAAAAAAGGAGGAGGTTCTCCATTTTACTGTATGCTTTTTAAGCCACTAATATGTCAGACAAATGGTCATATGATAGCAGTTACCGTAGCTATTATAACGACTTCTAAGTACTTCAGAATCACTTGCTAACTAGCTATATTAGGTATACGAATCAAAGGGCTCAATAAGACTGAGCAACAAACAAATTATCCACAATGCCGCATCTAGCGATGTAATTCGTAACATTACCAGTAATTGGGTCGTTATTACACAGATGGAAAATGATGTAGAAAGTGGATCTAGAGCTGGGCCGCTTTGTGGAGCAGATTTCCATCCGTTATGTATAAATTTAGTTATGAGACAGCCTACAGAAATAAACTGATGGAAACTAAAAATTATAATTCTCCTGCCCGTCGGCACAATATGCCTCTCTATCCAGCCGTCATCTCTGTATTCACTTCCTTTCTGGCCATATCATCATCACACAGACCATCCACCTTTCTTAGGTTTACCTCGACCCCTGTTCCCAACCACATTTAAATATATATAACTCAAAGGTTATATATATTGGACTATATATAGGAGGTTATATATAGGACTGACTGACATAGTGAACTGGACGGATCGGGCTGAAATTTGGCATACAGGTAGATGTTATGACGTAGGCATCCGCTAAGAAAGGATTTTGATTAATTCTACCCCCAAGGGGGTAAAATAGGGGTTGAAAGTTTGTATGAAAATCCGTCGTTTTATAAGTTAAACGCATGACAATTGATATTTGGCCTTTCAGTTAAAAATAAATAAATACGTGTTTCAGGAATTTTGTAAATTTCACCCCTAAGGGGGTAAAATAGGGGATGAAAGTTTTGTATGAAAATCCGTAATTTTTAAAGATAAACGCATGCAAAATGGTATTTGACCTTTCAGTTGGAAATAAATAAGTACGTATTTCAGGATTTTTGGAAATTTCGCCCCTAATCGGTTAAAATAGGGGATGAAAGTTTTGTATGAAAATCCGACATGTTTGAAGATTAACGCATGAAAATTGGTGTTTGACCTTTCAGTTAACAATACGTTTTCGAGGATTATTGGAAATTCCATCCCTAAGGGGGTAAAATAGGGGATGAAAGTTTGTATGAAAATCCGTATTTTTTTTAAGTTAAATCCATTAAAATATGTAGCAGTGGGCAAAAGAAAAAAAAAATAGAATTTTAGATATAGGTAAATGTTGACTTATTCACTTTACCACGCGAGCGAAGCCGCCAGCAAAAGCTAGTTCATACATAAAACCTTTCTTACCACGTTATATTCATTCCTCCGGATAACATGAAAACTAAAAGGCACGCCTAAATTTATTTTATCCTGATGGGGAGATCAGGACAGACCTATGAAATTGTTGTAATGTCATCGCCCCCTTAATAAGAGTGCAAATTTTCAAAATGTTCAGTCGTCTTGAAGTTCGTGAAAAAAACGTTCAAAGATTCCGTTAAATGTAAATATACCGACATATAATACTAGTAAGATACCAAACCGAGATTTATCACTAGTTTCTGAAAATAATCGGTTATAAATAAGTATAAATTGATGGCAACTATAACAAATAGTTTGTCAATCGTTAACCTCATTTATTTATTTATTTATTGCACATTTTTGTTACAATTAGTTACAGTGGTACTAATAACTAGTTACAGTGGTACTAATAACTATTGATATTACAACAAAAACCCGGTTGGGGCACAGCAATGTAGAGAGGCACTATCTTACTTACGTAATAATTAATATTCTATCTATTATTATAATTATACATATATTAATTTTTAACTTAAGGAATAAAAATTGGTAAGTATATCACAGTTTCTTATATTTATGTATATATGTGTGTGGACGGTGTTTTATTTATGTTTGTCATTTATAAATTCTTGTAAAGTGTAGTAGCATTTCTTATGTAATAAATCTTTTATTAGTTTTTTTATATTTTATTGTATTATTTTCTTGCCTTATAGTTTCGGGCATTTTATTGTATATTTTTATTGCCATTATGAAGGGGCTGGTTGAATGTAGTGTTAGTCGGGAAGTGGGCAGCTTTAATTTATATTTATGTCGTAATGTGTATTTAGTCGGTACATCGTCACATTTGGTAAAGAAATGTGGGTGTTTTCTTACAAATTGGCAGACTTCTAAAATGTATATGCTTGGTAAAGTGAGGATATTGTATTTTTTAAATATGGGCTTACAACTATCTGTATTTTTAATATTGGCTATAACACGAATGAGTCTTTTTTGGAGGGTGAACAATGATGGCGCGTCTGTACTGTTTCCCCATAATAAAATACTGTACATGAGCCATGAGTAGGCGTATGCGTAGTACGTGGTTAGTGCAGTTTGCAGGTCGGTGGTTTTCTTTATTTCCCGTAGGGCGTATACAAATTTTGATAATTTAGATTTAATTTTTAGTATGTGCGGCTTCCACGTGATATGAGTATCTATATCTATACCTAAAAGATTGAATTTTTCTACATTTTCTAAATCTATGTTATTAAAGTTTATGTTACAGGTTAAAGGTGGTTTTTGATAGGGATGGAATGTTATAATTTTAGTTTTACCAAAATTTGTTTGTAGATTATGTTGATCTAACCAAGATTTAGTATTCTGGAGGATTGAACTCAGTTTTTCATTTAAATTAGTAGCTGCGCGGCATGAAGTGAGCAATGAGATGTCATCTGCATACAAAACACACGGCTCTTCCATAGTCTTGGGTAAATCGTTGATATAGATAAGAAATAGTAAGCATCCGATAACGCTTCCCTGTGGTATGGAGGCGTTTATGAGTTTTGTGTCGGACCTTATGTTTTGTATGAGTCTAGTGGTTTCATCTTGGTATTCTATTTCGACGTGCTGTTTCCTGTTGTGTAGATATGAAACAAGCCATTTATGTGCTATTCCTCTAATTCCTATACCGTATAGTTTGTTAAGTAGTATATCATATTGCACCTTATCGTAAGCTTTAGTCATGTCCAGTAGTATCCCTATCGCATATTGTTTATTGTCCATTATATTTAGTGCTTCCTGAATGTATGTGTAAACAGCCAAAGTTGTGGATCTTTTTTTCCGGAAACCATTTTGAGAGTCATCAAAAATTTTATATTTTCGCAAAAATCGTAGATACGCGTGCACATGGCCTTTTCAAAGATTTTTGAAGCTGTTTTTAAAAGAGAGATTGGGCAGTAGTTATCTCGGTTTGTTTTCTCGTTTTTTTTATGAATTGGTTTTATAACGGCTTCTTTAAGAGTATCTGGGAATATACCTTCCTCAAAGGACTGGTTGACGAGTATAGTAAAAGGGGTCGTAAGTTCGGTTGCGCATCTTTTGAATAAAGACGGGGGGAGTTCGTCTATTCCGTGACTATTACTATTTTTGAGGTGTTTTATTATGTTATATATTTCGCGGTCATGTACTGGTCTAAGGAACATTGTGCTTTCAGTCGGGTTAATTACAGGGTTACCTCGGGGTCTACTATTTGGTTGTTGGTCGTTACTTTCAGCAATTGACGCGAAGAAGTTATTAAACGAGTTGGCTATTTCCCGCGGGTCGCAGGTGAATACATTATTTATCTTCAGTTTTATATTTGTGTGTTGTTTTTTTGGTTTTTTATTTGTACAGTGATTAATGATATTCCACATTGTTTTAATTTTATTGTTAGATTTTTTTAATTTTATTAGCATATTGCAACTTTTTAGCTTTAAGTATAATTCTTTTCAGTGTTTTTTCGTATTTTTTATAATATTGATTTATTATTTGGTTTTTACAGTTTTGTGCTAGTATTTTTATAGTCTTTTATTATTGCACGAGGTTTTAATACCTTTAGTTAGCCAAGTTTTATTTGTGTTCATTTTTAATTGTACTTTACGTTTCGGTATATGTTTATCTAGGATGTGTATTAGTGTTTTCTGAAAGGTATCATAATTTTCGTTAATGGTTCTATTTTTAGGTAGGGTGTATTGCCAGTTTATTGATATTAGTTCATTTTTGAATGCTTCTATATTTTTATTATTGAATATCCGTTTGTATTTATACCATGTACTGTGTTTTTTATGTTATTCAATTTCCATATTTATTATTGTGCTGAGATGGTCGGAAAAACCAAAATCTTCAACTGTAGTACATAAAGCATATTTTTTGAAGTTGGTGAAGATTAGATCTATGCATGTTGATGTATTTTGTGATAAGTGCGTAGCTTTAGTTATGTGTTGGTTTAGTTTATGTTCTGACATCAGGTTAATGAATTTATTTGTTTTAGTGTTGTTGAGAAGAATATTTAAGTTAAAATCACCTCCGATTATTATATCATGCTTTACATATTTCTTGTTTACATAGTTCAAAATTTCTTCTAATTTACTGTAAAATAATTCTTCCTCTCTTCTATTCCAATACATGTTAATTACTAGAATGTTTACTTTAGGTAGTTCAATTGCGCAAACTTCAAGGCAGTAGTCAGCGGACATGTGTGATATCTCCTCTCGCTCGACTAGTCCAGGTGTTCTTGTGCAAGTATACACACTCCGCCACCTCCACGGCTTTTGCGACAATATGAACTTGCAATTTTGTATTTACTAAATTGTAGTAGGTTTAATTTTGCTTCTGATAGCCAGGTCTCTGATAGACATACAATTGTAGTAGGTTTAATTTTGCTTCTGATAGCCAGGTCTCTGATAGACATACAATTGTAGTAGGTTTAATTTTGCTTCTGATAGCCAAGTCTCTGATAGACATACAATTTGGTAGACTGGGTTTTTTTCTATGAATGCTTCTATTAGATCAACTTTATTACAAATACTTTGGACGTTTTGGAACATAATTTTAAATTGTGTGTTTGCGAAAGGAATTATTATTTCTAAATTCGGTATTAGTGATTTTATCATTTCGTTCCACTTTTTTAGCTTGTGATGCTGATATGCCGACACTTTCTTGGTTTGTAGGTTTTAAGTGCTCTGTTTTATTTTCAGTAACATTCTTTAGTTCAACTTTATGTCCGTCTATGTAAAGTTGGTTATTTCTAATAACTGCGTGCAGTCCTTTCTTCCGTGCTGTAATCATTTCATTTTTCATTTCATTCCTTGCCTTTCTTGCGCTCTCATTTAAAAATTCTGTAACCGAATGTTGTGTTCCTTGAAAGTAGTAACTATTATTTAAGATGTTACTGGAAGGTCTGGTTAAAACAAACATAACGAAAGGGTCAGTAAAAAATAAAAAAACAGAAAAGTATAACAGTAATTTTGGTTGTATTCTAAAGTCTTTTTTGAGTGACTAACAATATCGTTACCAGGGGACCATGACTTAAAAAGAGGTAGATGACCGTTAGAAATGCCAATCTAAGCAGCACATTTCGTCATGGAAAAAGAACTTCTGTGAGCAAGACGGTAAGGCACAAGGAAACTGCAGATGAGAATTTGGTTAAAATAGATGTTTGAAAAGTCATAAACAAATACCGACTTTATTAGCCAGTGTTAAGGTTGGTAAGTAATTCCTTTAAATATTTGTTTACATTCTAAGCAACCATTGTTGAATTTTATAGTAAAAACATTTTAAATTTGGAACATTGCTATCGATTCTATTGTCATTAGAGTAAACTAATTTGCAAGGATTTACAATTTGGCCATCCTTATTTAACCTAGCATATTAGAAAGAGATAGAATCGACACCATTATCTAAGATAATCAAACGATCTAAGTATATTTTGAAGCAATCGCAATAATCTATTAAAAGTGGAGCAAATATTTATAATGAATCGTTATGTAAGAAAACAATATACCTAGAAATGTATGATTAATTAAAAAAATATCATTGGCAATCAAAGAACTGAATAATTAAAAAGATTACGAACACGAGCATACAATTTGATCTCATTTTGAACGTGAATAAAACACGCAGTGAAATATCGCCTTCCATACTATAATAATAATAATAATAATAATGCTTGGACATTATCACACAGCGCCATCTGGCCCCAAACTAAGCAAAGCTTGTACTATGGGAACCAGTAGCTGATATAATACTTATATACATTTTTTTTTGTAAATACATACTTATAATACATACCAAACACCCAGACGCAAGGCAAACAGATTTGTCAGATAAATGTTTGACCCGGCGGGAATCGAACCCGCGACCTCTAGCCTAGCCGTCAGGTGTACTAACCACTAGACCAGCGGTCTCGTCAACTATGAATAGGGTTCTTCAAAAGTGAGCAATTTTTTGAATTAATCAAATGTCTTAGAGTCGGCAAATAGTACGTTGAATGGTTCTGTTACAATGCTATCAATAGATACATCAGTCAAAATCCGTTATAACGACATCGAAGGGACTACTCATATTGAGTCGTAAAAACCGATACATAGTTGTAACAACCGGTGACAGGTATTAATAGGAAAGATAATATGTATATTCGTGTAGGAAATTAAACCGCATTTTGTTTACTTCAATACAAACGTATAATATAAAAGAACAATATCTTAAACAATATATCTTTATCTTAAACAACAATATCTTGTGTAAAGATAAGTAACAAACTGACTTAAGTGATATGACGAAGCGGGCCTTGAGGCTACGGCATGCATGTGCTTTGTTTCTAAGAATTACAAAAGACCCTAAACTTTGTTTACTTTTACGATAATAGCCATTGACTATTATACTGTGCCAGATGTGGATACAGTTACCAATTCAAATTGTTTACAATACAGCTGAGCCGGTCGTTCTACAGATATAATTCTCCGAAAACATTAACCAAATGTGGTCGCTTAATGCGGTATGTCGTAGTAAACAATGTCGTAATGTCGTAAAAACCAATGTTTTAGATAAGGCGGTCATATAACATTCAGCCAGGACGTTTGATTTTGGTAAATTTAACCGGTATGTGGTTCTAAACGATGTCGCCATAAACGGTTTTGACTATCCATACTTATATTATAAATGCGAAAGTAACTCTGTTTGTTTGTTTGTTACCTTTTCACGACTAAACGGCAAAACGGATCGTAACGAAATTTGACAATGAGATAGATTGTAACCTGGGGAAGGACATAGACTATCTTTATCTAGAACCACGCGGGCAAATCCGGGATAACAGCAAGTATACACATATAAGTAAAGCCAATAAAAACGTGTTAAAAAGCCCATAGCTACGCGATTGGAATAGCCGGTCACGTCTGTTGACATAACTATGCACGTCATAGTACGGCTAGCCATGCTGTTTGGTTTACTAGGTAGTGGTGTAGGTTCGATGACCTTGTGTGTGTGAGATCATAATAATATAAATGCATTTTATGATAGTGGAGTTTAATGCAGGCGTTTAATTTAAAATGATAGACGAGTTTCAGAATCCTACTAATATTATAAATGCGAAAGTTTGTATGGATGGATGGATGTTTGTTACTCTTTCACGCAAAAACCACTCAACGGATTTGGATGAAATTTGGAACACAGATAGTTTATAACCTGGATTAACACATAGGATACTTTTTATCCCGGGAAAATGTTTTTATCCCGGGATAATTTTACTTTGTCTCTGTGATTCTAAGCTCAACGCGGACGTAGTCGCGGGCAGAAGCTAGTGAGTATATAATTTTTCATAAGTTTGATGACTTGGTCACGGCATCACGCGAGAACGGCTGGACCGATTTCGCTAATTATTTATTTGAGTTTGATATTGTCAAGAGGTTTCAATGAAAATAAAAATTTGTAAAAAAATACCGGAACCTTTTTAATTTCGCGATAAACTAAAGGTCTTTTTTGCTAAGGTGTATTTGACACATGAATTCATAGCTAAGACAGAACATCGCCTGTCGGGTTAGCTAGTTATATTTAAAACTCAATATAATGCCGGTTTGCTTGTGGTTATTAAGTATCCCTACATTGATAATTTATTTTTAGAACATTAAACATTCATCTCGATTAATACAGGCTATATTTTAGGCGAAAAAAATAAATATTTAATTATTTTAAATCTTAATCTTCCATGCGTCTAAAATCGCAGACCATATTTAATTGACTATTGTATTTTAAGGTAAATTTATAAAGTTATTAAAATAATATATCTGATAATATAAAATAGATATTCGACATTGTTCGACATGATGCCAACTGCAATATTTTACCACCGCACCACTCTCACCATCGGCGTGGAATTCACCCTCACACATTGGAACCGAAATGGTCTCGCACGGCGCGGTTCCATAGTTTTCTCCCGCGCACGATCAAATTGTGGAATGAACTCCCCGCCGACGTTTGCCCAAAGGAGTACAGCATGGGGTTCTTCAGGGTGTGAAGGGATTTTTGAAGGACAACGCGCTATTGATTTTCTTGGTGCTGCAAGCGTCCATAGGCTACGGTAACCGCTTACCATCAGGTGGGCCTTATGCTTGTTTTCCACCTTAGTGGTATAAAAAAAATGTATTGCACATTAGAAGTAAAAAGACAACCTAAAATAAAATTATAAATGTAAATCTCTTCACAAAACTGAAATCTCACGCGCGGGAGATAGTTCATATTGTTCTATCATTCCGTTTTATCCATACTTATATTATAAATGCGAAAGTAACTCTGTTTGTTTGTTTGTTACCTTTGCACGACTAAACGGCAAAACGGATCGTAACGAAATTTGACAATGAGATAGATTGTAACCTGGGGAAGGACATAGACTATCTTTATCTAGAACCACGCGGGCAAATCCGGGATAACAGCAAGTATACACATATAAGTAAAGCCAATAAAAACGTGTTAAAAAGCCCATAGCTACGCGATTGGAATCGCCGGTCACGTCTGTTGACATAACTATGCACGTCATAGTACGGCTAGCCATGCTGTTTGGTTTACTAGGTAGTGGTGTAGGTTCGATGACCTTGTGTGTGTGAGATCATAATAATATAAATGCATTTTATGATAGTGGAGTTTAATGCAGGCGTTTAATTTAAAATGATAGACGAGTTTCAGAATGAGTATATAATTTTTCATAAGTTTGATGACTTGGTCACGGCATCACGCGAGAACGGCTGGACCGATTTCGCTAATTATTTATTTGAGTTTGATATTGTCAAGAGGTTTCAATGAAAATAAAAATTATATAAATTAAAAAAATACCGGAACCTTTTTAATTTCGCGATAAACTAAAGATCTTTTTTGCTAAGGTGTATTTGACATATGAATTCATAGCTAAGGCAGAACATCGCCTGTCGGGTTAGCTAGTTATATTTAAAACTCAATATAATGCCGGTTTGCTTGTGGTTATTAAGTATCCCTACATTGATAATTTATTTTTAGAACATTAAACATTCATCTCGATTAATACAGGCTATATTTTAGGCGAAAAAAATATATATTTCATTATTTTAAATCTTAATCTTCCATGCGTCTAAAATCGCAGACCATATTTAATTGACTATTGTATTTTAAGGTAAATTTATAAAGTTATTAAAATAATATATCTGATAATATAAAATAGATATTCGACATTGTTCGACATGATGCCAACTGCAATATTTTACCACCGCACCACTCTCACCATCGGCGTGGAATTCACCCTCACACATTGGAACCGAAATGGTCTCGCACGGCGCGGTTCCATAGTTTTCTCCCGCGCACGATCAAATTGTGGAATGAACTCCCCGCCGACGTTTGCCCAAAGGAGTACAGCATGGGGTTCTTCAGGGTGTGAAGGGATTTTTGAAGGACAACGCGCTATTGATTTTCTTGGTGTTGCAAGCGTCCATAGGCTACGGTAACCGCTTACCATCAGGTGGGCCTTATGCTTGTTTTCCACCTTAGTGGTATAAAAAAAATGTATTGCACATTAGAAGTAAAAAGACAACCTAAAATAAAATTATAAATGTAAATCTCTTCACAAAACTGAAATCTCACGCGCGGGAGATAGTTCATATTGTTCTATCATTCCGTTTTATCCATACTTATATTATAAATGCGAAAGTAACTCTGTTTGTTTGTTTGTTACCTTTGCACGACTAAACGGCAAAACGGATCGTAACGAAATTTGACAATGAGATAGATTGTAACCTGGGGAAGGACATAGACTATCTTTATCTAGAACCACGCGGGCAAATCCGGGATAACAGCAAGTATACACATATAAGTAAAGCCAATAAAAACGTGTTAAAAAGCCCATAGCTACGCGATTGGAATCGCCGGTCACGTCTGTTGACATAATTATGCACGTCATAGTACGGCTAGCCATGCTGTTTGGTTTACTAGGTAGTGGTGCAGGTTCGATGACCTTGTGTGTGTGAGATCATAATAATATAAATGCATTTTATGATAGTGGAGTTTAATGCAGGCGTTTAATTTAAAATGATAGACGAGTTTCAGAATGAGTATATAATTTTTCATAAGTTTGATGACTTGGTCACGGCATCACGCGAGAACGGCTGGACCGATTTCGCTAATTATTTTTTATTTGAGTTTGATATTGTCAAGAGGTTTCAATGAAAATAAAAATTTGTAAAAAAATACCGGAACCTTTTTAATTTCGCGATAAACTAAAGGTCTTTTTTGCTAAGGTGTATTTGACATATGAATTCATAGCTAAGACAGAACATCGCCTGTCGGGTTAGCTAGTTATATTTAAAACTCAATATAATGCCGGTTTGCTTGTGGTTATTAAGTATCCCTACATTGATAATTTATTTTTAGAACATTAAACATTCATCTCGATTAATACAGGCTATATTTTAGACGAAAAAAATATATATTTCATTATTTTAAATCTTAATCTTCCATGCGTCTAAAATCGCAGACCATATTTAATTGACTATTGTATTTTAAGGTAAATTTATAAAGTTATTAAAATAATATATCTGATAATATAAAATAGATATTCGACATTGCTCGACATGTTGCCAACTGCAATATTTTACCACCGCACCACTCTCACCATCGGCGTGGAATTCACCCTCACACATTGGAACCGAAATGGTCTCGCACGGCGCGGTTCCATAGTTTTCTCCCGCGCACGATCAAATTGTGGAATGAACTCCCCGCCGACGTTTGCCCAAAGGACTACAGCATGGGGTTCTTCAGGGTGTGAAGGGATTTTTGAAGGACAACGCGCTATTGATTTTCTTGGTGTTGCAAGCGTCCATAGGCTACGGTAAGCGCTTACCATCAGGTGGGCCTTATGCTTGTTTTCCACCTTAGTGGTATAAAAAAAATGTATTGCACATTAGAAGTAAAAAGACAACCTAAAATAAAATTATAAATGTAAATCTCTTCACAAAACTGAAATCTCACGCGCGGGAGATAGTTCATATTGTTCTATCATTCCGTTTTATCCATACTTATATTATAAATGCGAAAGTAACTCTGTTTGTTTGTTTGTTACCTTTGCACGACTAAACGGCAAAACGGATCGTAACGAAATTTGACAATGAGATAGATTGTAACCTGGGGAAGGACATAGACTATCTTTATCTAGAACCACGCGGGCAAATCCGGGATAACAGCAAGTATACACATATAAGTAAAGCCAATAAAAACGTGTTAAAAAGCCCATAGCTACGCGATTGGAATCGCCGGTCACGTCTGTTGACATAACTATGCACGTCATAGTACGGCTAGCCATGCTGTTTGGTTTACTAGGTAGTGGTGTAGGTTCGATGACCTTGTGTGTGTGAGATCATAATAATATAAATGCATTTTATGATAGTGGAGTTTAATGCAGGCGTTTAATTTAAAATGATAGACGAGTTTCAGAATGAGTATATAATTTTTCATAAGTTTGATGACTTGGTCACGGCATCACGCGAGAACGGCTGGACCGATTTCGCTAATTATTTATTTGAGTTTGATATTGTCAAGAGGTTTCAATGAAAATAAAAATTATATAAATTAAAAAAATACCGGAACCTTTTTAATTTCGCGATAAACTAAAGATCTTTTTTGCTAAGGTGTATTTGACATATGAATTCATAGCTAAGACAGAACATCGCCTGTCGGGTTAGCTAGTTATATTTAAAACTCAATATAATGCCGGTTTGCTTGTGGTTATTAAGTATCCCTACATTGATAATTTATTTTTAGAACATTAAACATTCATCTCGATTAATACAGGCTATATTTTAGACGAAAAAAATATATATTTCATTATTTTAAATCTTAATCTTCCATGCGTCTAAAATCGCAGACCATATTTAATTGACTATTGTATTTTAAGGTAAATTTATAAAGTTATTAAAATAATATATCTGATAATATAAAATAGATATTCGACATTGTTCGACATGATGCCAACTGCAATATTTTACCACCGCACCACTCTCACCATCGGCGTGGAATTCACCCTCACACATTGGAACCGAAATGGTCTCGCACGGCGCGGTTCCATAGTTTTCTCCCGCGCACGATCAAATTGTGGAATGAACTCCCCGCCGACGTTTGCCCAAAGGAGTACAGCATGGGGTTCTTCAGGGTGTGAAGGGATTTTTGAAGGACAACGCGCTATTGATTTTCTTGGTGTTGCAAGCGTCCATAGGCTACGGTAACCGCTTACCATCAGGTGGGCCTTATGCTTGTTTTCCACCTTAGTGGTATAAAAAAAATGTATTGCACATTAGAAGTAAAAAGACAACCTAAAATAAAATTATAAATGTAAATCTGTTCACAAAACTGAAATCTCACGCGCGGGTGATAGTTCATATTGTTCTATCATTCCGTTTTATCATTCCAACAAAATCTTTCCATTTTGAATCTGGAACGAAAGCTTTGTATTGAATGTCACACTGTTTTGTCTGCCTGTACCAAGGATTAACGATTACGTCATGCTACATTGCGCGGTCTGTAAGGAGGTGTTTGGGAAGTCACAGTATTGAGGACGTAATGTACAGTGAATAAATTGGTGATGCATTTCGTGGCTGAGATTAAAATTATTGCATTTTCGCATCGCGTGTGATCGCGTGAAATAGAATGCGGAATCATGGAGAGAAACGTAGATATTTTGAAGTGCGATGACAATTTCTGGGTTGATGTCCATAATGTTTTAGAAACTAGTAATAGAAGATAGCTAATAAATCTAATGTCAGTCTCGACGTCCGCTCTGAAGATTTATGTAAGCATAGTTAATGAAAATCACCAGATACGGAACTTGAAATCGATTAATATATAATATTCAGTGAACGCGGGCGCGTGATATATAGTATGTTGTCTCTGATTAACGATAACTTTTTCCAATATACCGTTTTCCCTACTTCCATTATAATTAATCGGAATTAATTTAATGAGAAATCTTCCAATTATGTGCATTTGCATACGTACCAGGCTAGTTTTGTAAATATAAGATAACTACCTTTTAAGTAAAGTATACACCGTCCACATACCTGGAACAAAAAGTTTTTTTTAATACTAGACAAGTTTTGGTTACCAAACATTCATTAAAATTCACGAAAGCAACATTTTGTTTCGCTTAATTATTAGTTTAGTTACTCATTATAACATCAGCTATCTTGCAGTAAAAGTCCCGTCAAAAGAGGTCCAGCTGGCAGAAAGACAGAACATTAAAAAAGGAAATATTATGTTACCAGTACCGTACCTAACTTCCATATACATTAAGTATAAGTCTGCTATTTTGTCCTTACAAACAGACACTTAAATTGTATTTATTTGTATAGATTTTATGATCATCTGAGAATTGAAACAAGTATACCATGGTTTTTTTTTTATACACAGTGTTTCTCTCACAATTGAGACGAGTCTAACGACATTTTTCAAGCTAAGATCCATCCACATACACACACGAAGACCATAACCATCCTTTTGGCGCAGTAGGGTAAAAAGACCAAACTAAACAATCTTTTGTCTCAGTTCGTTAGCTTAGCATAATACATCGATGTTACAACTTACAATAACAAAGAACAAATCATTCAATCAGGCAGTAAGCCCACATCTTCGCCCCTCTCATTTTAATAAGACCATTGTAATTCTCCAAATCGATTAGGAAATCAGTCGATTCTGGCACACTCGAGACGCATGGTGTAATATTGAGTAGGTACTCGCATTGTCATGTCAATCAGACATCGTCAACAAAATTTGATAATGAAATTACTAAACACTTTGAAGATACGTTTTAATTTTGTAATCTGAAGTATGTTCACTGTTATACGCAAAATATATCAATAGTCTTTTAAAATAAAAACTATTATTTCCTTTAATATATTATTGGTGCCAATTCTATTGTAAGAAATCATTAAACTAAACTTATTTGACAGGTCTAAAAGTATTGGTATCCTTATTTAAACCCGTACATGAGAAAGGGATAGCGAGACTTTTAGACCTGTCAAATTAGTTAAGTTTAGTAATTTTCTTATTGAGACTGGTTTAAAATATGCTGTTTATGATGAAACAGAAGATGGTACTTACTGTACCTAACCATCAATACTGCGCCATCCAAACATGAAATGGATGTAACATAAAAAATTTAGGCTAAAGAATAGAGAGAAAAATCTGGAATAACAGGAATTTCTTGCTTATATTCATCCTTCAACAAAATGAGGTTTTGACTATAATACAAGCTTGTAAAATGTTACATGTACTTGTAAACTTGTAAAGTCCATCAACAAGACGGAAAAGGAAATTGAAACCCTTATGTTTACTGACTTGGGATATTGGTTTGTAAACGCTTAGAACGAAGCCCAGGAAATCTCTAGCGGTTAATATAAGTCAATTAACCTATTTTATATAAAATATAATTCTTATCCGCTTATTTGATTAAAATCTATCTCAGAAACAGTTGAGGGATTTTCAGATAAATTTTCCAGGAATGCACTGCAGGTTTCGTGAGCATAAGGTGCTTAAGATATCTATCTATACCTATACTTCTATACTAATCTATACTACTGGACCGATTTCAAAAATTCTTTCACCGGTTTAACGCTACATTATCACTGAGTAACGTAGGCTATATATTATAGTAGCTGCCCACCCCGGCTTTGCACGGATGGCCAAAATATTTGATAAATTTCTATGCTCCGAAACTAATGTCCACCCGTGCGAAGCCGGGGCGGCCCGCTAGTAGTTAATAAGTTCGTAATATCCTCACGCCTAGCCCTTTCGGGGTAGGCAGAGAGTATATAGCCCCAGGTATAATAAATAAATGGTAATTAGATATAGAAAAATCTCACTCAGAGAATAAGCACGCTGGATAGCAACGCACCCAGCGTGGCAATGCTGCCAGCATTCTTGACACGCTCCCGAATGATTCTAGTTTGGGTCAGATCTTTTGTCTATAAATAGGTTATGTGTTATGACATTGAAGGTACGATCGAATCAAATAGATCATATTTGTCATGTGAACAGTTTTGTTATACATTACCCGAGTGTCTTACTGAGACGTGACACATAGCCACTCATGCGCAGCTGTTTAATACCTTCACACCTGCCGGTGATACTGAGAACTAATACCTACATTTCAGTCATACACACTACAAATATCACGAAGTCCCTCACGGTGTAGTCTGAAAGTAACGAGCGCTATGTCACTCTTGACTTATATATAAGTCTTTTGGTAGTTTCCGATTCATGAGCAAAATTGAAAACTCTCTAAAAAAAAAGAAGAAAAATCAGTGTTTCTTAATTGTTACCAAAACCAAAATTAAAACATAAAAGCAACT
The DNA here is from genome assembly GCA_951449985.1 of Falcaria lacertinaria. Taxonomy (NCBI): domain Eukaryota; kingdom Metazoa; phylum Arthropoda; class Insecta; order Lepidoptera; family Drepanidae; genus Falcaria; species Falcaria lacertinaria. The sequence continues at coordinate 1,301,147 of OX602119.1, read as the reverse complement.
AATTATATATTAACAAAACGTGAGGTAAATGTCTCAAATTATTGTCACAGGGAAGTGTGCCAAGAAGGCTGGCGGCATTGCCACGCTTCAGCGGTGTATCGCGACACTTAATCTTTGGGCCAGATATTCGCCAGCCCTCTTGAATTTTGGTGAGATCCTAGTATTTAGCGTAGCGTAGACCCCGAGAGAAGAATATATAATAGATCGAAAAAATCCTACCAATTTTCACAACATCTAAAGTAACTTTCATTACCAATTTTAAATTCGGGAATGGAGTTTCCAAAAAGTTTTTCTTTTGTTTACATTTTTTATTTAGGCTATTGTATGATATGCAGGTATTTTTTACGGAATCGATAGACAGTTACGTACGAGCTAAACAAACAAGTTGCAGTATAAATAAAGCGATTATAGTTTTTTGCAAATGAATCGGTATGTCAAGTGAAAGTGATCGTTAGGTACATTCACACAAGAACGTGTTTTGCCATTTTATCGTATCAAAAAAGTACTTTCGTATTCGCAATATGGTAATATTATGAATAGTATATAAGATTAATGATTATCCAATTAGTTAGAATGCAATTAAACAGGTGCTTTGAAAGTCTTACCTGTTTTGGATTCGCTAATATATAGCTTCCACAATGGTTAGAAGTATAAACAAAATTGGCTCCCATAATTCGTATCATTTATATTAGAACTTTTAGGATCGGCAACGCGCAAGTGATACCCCAGGTGTTGCGATCGTCCATAGGCTACGGTTGCCGCTTACCATCAGGCGGTCCGTATGAAATGTTATAGAAAAATAAAAAATAAAAATACCAAGAGCGAGATGAAAGATGTAACATAAATAAAGATGTTTTTTTATTTGACTCTCATACCTATGTTTTTACAGACATTAAAAGCCTGCTCCTCCATAATACGTACTTCACCTTACAATAATAAAGCCCAGAGTATCGTAATAACTCTCATTATAATTTAAATGCTCATAAAATGCAAGTTTATATCTTAAATTACAATTTTCTAAAGCATAAAGCGTGGTATAACATGAAATGGACAATAAAAACTGTATTAGACTATAGAATAGCATGCGAAAAACTATTACTAGCAAAAACATTACGACGTTACATAGTTGTTATGGGCAAATTGACGATAATACTGTTTTTGATGTAAATTGATAATGTCCGTGTCGTCGCTTACTAGCTAAGACCAGCGGACAATTTGGAGAAATTACTGTTTTTGGAAAGGTTAGGAACAGGCGGGCACGTTAAGCCGTGGTGACCTTGTGGTTGAAGCAACTACCTGTCATCTGATGTGCCTAGGTTCAAACCCGGCCTGTACCAATGAGTTTTTCTAAGCTCAAGTACAGTGATTAATCACACCAAGAGCTAAAAAAGAGGTAGCGCGAATTGGGATCTCCCGCAGGTTTTCCCATAATTTCTCGCGATTTGGCGAAGCAGCAACTTGACATGAAAATTGGCAGGTTTGGTAGAGCCAAGATAAAAGGTGACTTGCAAAGAAAATCTAGATCCACCGTGTCTTTCAAAGCGACCTTTGAGTTTTGACCCACATCCATCCGTCTGAACCATACAGATAAATATCTATGATCTGGACGAATTTTAATTTTAAACTTGTAGGGATCAAAATTAACTATCATAAGAACATTATTGAGGATTATGGCTAGTAAAGAGCTTCCAAAATTGATTTTTATAGTATATATGTGAAACTTACAGTGTCAAAATAAAAAGGCAGTATTTCACAATCCACTAATTACAGTGTCATACAACAATGACTGGTAATAAAGTTAAATGGTCGATAATCATAGCTCGTGGGGCTTAAATTAAGCCATCGCTCAACCAAATCGTACGTACATTTTTCAGTTGCCTTAACTTTTGCTGTGAAGTAATGGTATTTGTACGATGTGCTACATGAAAAATTGACACTGTGCGTGTGATAATCGCATTATCTTAGAGGTCTAAGGTATCAATCTTTGTAAAGGTAAACTTGTCAAAAATCCAACAGATTATTTAATTTGTTAATTGTAGCATTACTCTACTTAACTGCAACTTGCTTTTTCATCGCGACTTCGCCAACGTAGCAAATCTACACTGATATTATAAAGAGGAAAGATTTGATTGTTTGTATGGAATAGGCTCCGAAACTACTGGACCAATTTGAAACAATATTTTACCGACATTATTCCTCATGAACATATGCTACTTTTTACCGCGGGAAAATGTTTCATTCGTACGGGAAAACGGGTAACATACTATTGATACGCGTGCGAAGTCGCGGGGAAAAAGCTAGTTTAGCAATATAATATATATAGCTTATGTTACTCAGTGATAATATAGCATTACTAGCGGCCCGCCCCGGCTTCGCACGGGTAGACTTTTATATCAAATAATTTGTCTACCCGAGCGAAGCCGGGGCGGGAAGCTAGTATAATATATAGCCTATGTTACTCAGTGATGATGTAGCTTTCTAACGGTGAAAGAATTTTTGAAATCGGTCTAAAAAATTAAAAAAAAATTTAGGGGTGGACTACCCCTAACATTTAGGGGGATGAAAAATAGATGTTGGCCGATTCTCATAGATACCGGATAAGCACAAAAAATTTCATCAAAATCGGTCAAGCCGTTTCGGAGGAGTATGGCAACGAAAACTGTGACACGAGAATTTTATATATTAGATGTTGGTTAAAGAATGTTTAAAATCGGTCCAGTTACATTATATGTAGTGGTGAGCAGATATAAAGGTTACGTCAAAATATCTCAATTAATCTAATACCGTTTTATAGTAACGTAACTTCACAACGTAATAAATAACGGTATTATGATAATTATAATTCTTTCCAGTGTCAGCGTGCTTATAAACTCCACCGCAACTGTTACATATATTAGTGATAGTTTATTAAAATTCATTAGGTACGCGAAAGTTTTGACTCTAGGGCTTTTGAGCTTATGTAACCATAAAATATATAAATGGATAACGATAATGTGTTTATGTAAATTGACACCAGCGGGGTACCCCAGGATATAAATCAACTGTGCGAATATCATCACTGCATAGTATAAAACAAAGTCGATTCCCGCTTTCTGTGTGTCCCTATTTATGCTTAGATCTTTAAAACTACGCAACGGATTTTGGTTAAATTAAATAAAAAATTTGTTTCAACATTGACCGATACCGATACAACGGATTATTTTCACGATACATTCTCGTATGAACAAGCCAAAAGTGAATTTTTTTATTAGTAACAAAAAGTTTGTTTGCGTATATACTTTTAATTTCATCCCAATAGTAATAAACACAATCTCTGACCTTAGAAACTAAGCACACATCGATTTCTCTTCCCAGCACATAGGATTCCCATCTATTCATCCTTTTCTTCATTTCATTGAGACGAGCTGCCGATATTTTGCCGTGACTTGCTTATTCTCGGAGAAAGTACTTACGAATTGACAATAGCTGACACTTGGAAATATGTGTCAGATTTTGTCTCGTCATGGTTTACTACGAAACTCATCCATTGAATGATGTATTGAATGTATATTATTATAATATACTGTGATCACCCTAGATAAGTTTAGTAGTTATATATATTCCTTCTCCAATTCAAATGTTAATTGAATTGGAGAAGGATTTGCCAACTACTGATTCCATCCAATCAATGCGTATTTTTTTCCGATCCGCCATGCAAGACACCAAATCTCTCTCATCCTCTTTTTTTTCACACCAGTGTTGCAGGTCGTCTATGTTTTTTTAAAACCACACATTGCACGGATCTTGACAAGAATGGGTATCGCTCTCCAGCGGGCCAATGTTGCCAGCATTCTTAGCACGCTCATTCTGGGTTGGGTCAGTTCTTTTATCTCTATATAGTCATATTAAGTTCTGTTATCTGTTCTCAGAAATTCGGTCATAGAAAGTAAATATAGGTTTTGCTTTACCATTGAGCATAACATCAGCTGTGTTTTCTCTCTAAAGCAGCCAATGGCGTTTAACTGACTAAAGACCTTTTCCAGATCCTATTGACTCTAAAGCTCATGGTAATTGAATTTATTAAATCGATTATAAGAATGAAAAGACAAACAGGCTATAGGCTACGGTGACTGCTAACCATCAGGTGGGCCGTATGCTCGTGTGCCACATTAGTGGTATAAAAAAAAACCTCAAAAATTATTACAGTATTAGAACAGATTATGTTAAGCCATTAAGATTCCAGCTAGCCACAAAAACTTGGGCCGTTAAACTTTAAAATTCTTATTTCAATCCATCAATCACCTCATCTTATTTCACTCGTTCATTTACGCCTCTTCCAGTGAGTGCCACTACAACCTCTCCGTCTTTACTAGGCTACTTACATACTCGTTATGCGAAGTCATTCTTCACCACAACAGATGTACCTCTAGTCGATAGAACGTGTTTGATCCAGTTTTTTGCCATCCATACAGTTTTTGCACCTCAAACACGCCTCACGTATCGGGTACTTCTAATAGCCATAAAATTTAGACCGATTAAATTAAAAATAGCGCTGACATGTATTCAATAGTTTTGATTTAGACGAAGATTGTTTTTGGTGAAATAGTGAGTAGAGAATGAACCCATGATGGCAAGAATTTGTATGAATGATGACATTGCTATAGTAGCTAAAGTGAATACATGGCACAGGCATGTGGATGATTAATAAGATCCAAAAATGTGCCAAGGCAATTCTTAGTCGAAACCTATAATTTATTCTTGTTCTACTCAACAAATCTATAAGGAGGATTAGATAACAATAATAATACAGGAATAACTAAGAAACATAAATATCTAACGTATCATAGAGACTGAATTTCACCTCTCGCACTGTGCAATAAGAATCACAATATTGCGCTAATCGTTTTTTACCAGATCATACAAGTTTGTAAATAGAGAAAGCCACGTGGGCATAGATAGAGTAGTCAGATAGAATTTTCGTGATTTACAGCAATCATTATTGCTCCATAACGGAAAATAATTGCACATCCGTGATCAAACTAGCTCGTAGATTTGATTAGCGGCTCTGAAATTGCAGAGGTTTTTATTGCAGATTACTTTCATCCGTGCAGAGCAGAGCATATCTTTTGGAATTCAATCGGTATTAAGTTTGAATAATGTTCTTTTAAATCTACTTAATATCTTGAGAGTATTTAATGGCGCGCGTCTGCTGTGTGGAAACGAAACATTCCTGAATGGACTGCATTCTTTGGTTGGATATTTTAACGCTGATATAAGCGAATTGGATATACAACCTCTTCTTGAGATATCACTTATCATTGAATCCATTTGTATGTGGCCTATATATTATATCTGTGTCTAAATATTACTTAATATTATTTATATCGTCAATATATTTTGCAGAAATTCACGCAATTGTTCTTTTATCTTCACCATTTGAAGTAACACTATAGGACTAAAATAGTTATTCTTGTAAACTAATGGATATAATTCTTTATTATTTTTTCTTTCTTAATTATCTTCGAACACAGGTTTAACAATTTAGAATCTTCATCCATATCATTGTCGGCAAAACGTTACGGAATTCCAACACAAGAAACCAACTTAAAGAGTACATTAAAACGGCCGTTATAGATCCGGTATTGAAGCAGGTGGTCGAATGTATAATAAAATTTCTTGCATATGGTCCCACGTCCTGTGCTAAACCATTTTACATACAAATTACATACATGAAGACAATTCTCGATGACGTTGTATCGAGACTTCCTTTCTAGGATTAAAGGGTTAGAAGAATAGATGTTGAATTTAATTGTTTTATTGATTGGCTTCAACGTAAAAGTAAAATATGTTTTAATATTGTTTGTGTATCTAGTTTACCATGTTGGTTTGCGCTTGTTCCTCGTACATTACCAAATTACATTACCGGCAATGTACAAGGAAAAAATATTCTTCGTACATAACCGGGTAATGTACAAGGAATTATTTTTTCTTCGTACATAACCAGTTACATTACCGGTACTGTGCAAGGAAAAACTATTCTTCATACAAAACCAAATTACCAGGGATGGCAGTGATGTACCTATCAGGAAAAGTAATTCATAATGATAAATTTATTTCTAGTAATACGGTAGGTATATAAGATCTTAGCGCTGTTATATTTAATAGTAGGATATAATCCATACCAATAGTATAAATAAGAAACAATGCGATAGTAACTCTGTTTGTTTGTTGGCTACCTTTCATGACTTAACAGCTGAACGGATCGTCAAAAAAATTGATAAGGATGTAGATTATACCCTGGTAAAGGACATAGGCTACTTCAGCCCTTAAACAAATGCAGACGAAGTCGCGGGTTACAGTGGTATTTTCAGGACAGAGATTAACAAAATGATTACCGAAAACCTATTAATTTAGTTATACATAGGAACACGTAAATTGTTGACACTATTACCTCAGAGTAGATAATTTACTACGTAAACTATTACCTTTATTAAGCCTTGCCGTAGAGGGACGAATGAGACAGAAATAACTGCTACAGCACCATAATTATTTCCTTATAAGAAACTGCACCTATCCTGTCCCTTTGCATATGAATTGGTTGCCATTTGTCCGCCATCTTGGGGAGCCATTTTGTATTATATTCAAATTAGGAATGCACTGCTGTTTCAGTCAGGTGATATTATATTTAGAAATGTTGCATGAGATATTGGTGTCGATTCTATTGTAAAATCACTAAACTAATTTGACAGGAATAAAAAGTCTTGATAGCCCTTTCTCACGTGCGAGGTTAAATAAGGATGGCATTATTTTTAGGTCCTGTCAAATTTGTTTAGTTAAGTACTTTTGTACAACGTTATACGCATACGAAGTCGTAGTTAATAACATAATGAGAGAATCAGAGCAGTCTACTTCAAATTGACTAGATATTAAAACATCTAAAACGACTGGACTGCAAACTGACTAAGCTAAGTCTTAATTAGAGGGATAAATTCTAGAAGCAATTCGTTCCATTAAAGCCAGCAGCACTAACCACAGATACAAATATGCCAATTTGGCCATCAATTAGTAAGCGGTACCGCCTGGTAGCAAAGGTACCGTTTTAACAACCGACTGCGGCGCTATGCTGGTAGTAGCTACCGGTATTTTGTAATTGGGCACTTGGGACTTCGGACAGGAAAAGTATAGTACTCATCAGGGTTAAATTATTGGCTGAGGTGTTGAGGGCAGTGATTGCAAAGTTCTAAAGCTGCTAAGTGAGACTACAGGCGTAATTGAAGGGTAGTTGAATGCCGTATCTTTTTTTTTGTCTTAGCTGTGCCCGCGACTTCGAATGCGTGGAGTTGTTTGGTTGATGAATGGTTTTACGCGGAACACCAATTATTTTTCTAAAATAAAAGAAACTTAGCCTTGGAGATCAGCCGGACCAAACAGACACCCAGACTGATATATATTTTCTGGATTTTTTAACGGACCAAACGTACAACAAAGCGAACGCTTTGAAGTGGATATACAAAGAAATTAAAATTCTATCCCGGAAAAAACAGCATTTAAAGGACATCATCTATGTTTCATAGAGATTTGGTCCAAATCTGAATGTGCCGGCCAATGCATTTATTTTTGTATATTATGTTAGAGCTTATCCGTCTGAGCTTTTGTAACTACGGCACTAAAGTTGGACATTACAGGACATTTCGTTTATTTAGGTTAATTTGGATTCCTATTTTCAACAAAAATGTGTAAAAATTCTGATTCTCGAACTCAACTACAATGGGATTACAGGTTTGGTGCCACAGTAAAATTTGTTCAGAAGGGCAAGGTCTAACAAAATATACAAAAAAATGCGTTGACCGGCACTTTCAGATTTGGAATAAAATGATTGTTGTCCTATCGAACAAATAGCAGACTGCCAATGCATCCTTGCTTGGAAATAATAGTTATTTAATACCCTAATCCCAGAATATTTTACTCCTATTTCTGCAATACGTTTATCGCCTTGCTTATAGGCACTCCCTCTTGCAATAAGAGGCCTACCGACTTCAATTGTATTCTGGTGGGGTGGGATCAACACTTTACTACCATCATACTAATAAATAAGTAGCTATTTATTAGTATGTTGGTAGTAAAGTATTCTCAAAGACATGTGTCTGTGTGCCATTGAAGGGTGTTACAAGACAGGTGCATTTCAACCGCAGTTATGTTTTTTTACAATAAACCAGTTGCATTCTACATCTATACATAGACTTAGTTATGTTTAGAATTAACAAACTGCATCACTTTTTAACTTTATCGCAAATGGTTACTAAACATGGTAGTTGACACTTGGTATGTGCCATAGCAATATATGTTCAGACGGGCTAGCTCTAACAGAATATACAAAAAATTGCGTTAGCCGGCACTTCAGATTTAGACCAAAATTGATGAAGTCCTTTTCGCATATTCTGTGATTTCGAGGGAATCAAAACCTATAGTATAGTTTAGTTGACATATAATCATGAAATTTGGCAAGAAGCAGTGTCTTGCAGCACATGAAAAATCTGAAAACCGTAAAAGGAAAAAGGATCCCACCCTTATAGGATCACTTTGTCTTAGCATTTGGAATTCGACAATACACTAGTGTAATTAGGATCGCTACAAAAATCGGCCAAGTGCGAGTTGCACTCGCACCAAGGGTTCCGTACAAATTTATATTTTTGTAATATTGTCAGGAAATTCGCATTTTTTTCTTATTAAACTCCATACTACGGCACCGTAAAAAATATGCGCCGTCTTTTCTGATCTTAGTCGATGCCTGCCAATTCTAAGTCGTAACTAAGTCTACGGACGTGTGGCCACGCGTCCATGCTCACCGCATAACTATTCTGTGACGCATGATTGGCCAGCAAAAACTGTAGAGCGTTCCTGCGCGCCTGGTACTTCCAACTGTTTTATTATCAACTTTCATTTCCATGTTTATCAATAATCATTATCTATTGAGATATCTATAAAGATTACCTAGTTACTAGCTTATTGTCCATGCCTTAGTCTAGTTTAAGGGCAAAAAAACCATATAAATAATGGGTTCTGAGTGAACCAATTATTTTTCAAACCATCTATATGGTTTTGTTGTTTATTATTTGGGGTAAGAAGTAGCCTAGATAAGTCTCTGACGTCAATTTGACGTAGAAACAACATGAAAAATAGCGGTTTTGGTTACTAATGTCATTTTTTTTTCGCTTTTTTTAAATAACGTTAGTTTTCGCAAACGTCATACAGAAAAAGACCACTGTCACGTTGAGCATTTTTAATTTTAACAAGAATTTCAAAAACCATAAATTCGGATTCAGGGACCTCATATTACCGACCTATCCCGCGTTTATTTTTTAAATATTGGATTTGAACAGACACGGCCGATTTACAATAGTATATAGTATAGATGAACAAAGGAATTGGGTAAAGATTTAAGTTTATTTTTAGTTTTCAGATGAACCAGCGAATTGGCGTCAATATGTCGCTCTGTTGCCAGAACAGCATCATCTTCAAGGTGTTATCGAAATAAAACTCTTCGCAGGAAAACCACACAATTTTGTCTGCGTGAAAGGACTTTCTTTAAATGCAAATTAATGCCGTTACCTGATCTAGTTGTCATAAAAATGGCCACTAAACAGCTGAATATTATATAAGTTAAGTAGTTACCTGTTTTAGTAGCTATATTTTTGCCAGTAGTGAAATTTGTTTTCGCACGTAACTTAATAATGTATGCACAATAGATTGGTTTGATTTGAGAGTTGGTCTATTAGCATATATTCTCACATGTCTAATAAAATATATCGAACAGGATGTAGAAGGCACTTATAGCTTCGTAAATAAATGCAGTGAACCCAATAATTTATCTACTTACCGTTAATGTGTACTGTAAGTTGGAGAAAATATTCTAAGTTATATTAGGCTGCTTAGCTTGTATCTACACTAGATACGGCTTGTAGAATAATTCAAATGACGAGTCTGTGAATGACTACAATTTGTAACAGACTTCCAATAAGGCTTTTTTCCCGAACCGGTGGTAATTTAGACCTTCATAAGTGCCTTATTAGGGCCTAAACTGAATAAATGATTTTTTATTTTGATTTTAATTTTTATGGTGAGTATAGTGTAAAGTGATGCGATGAGTGTATAGAGTGCATCACTCAGTAATGCGGTTTCGGAATTGGCACCGACTTCGTAGGCACCAACTTCAAAATAGATCAGTGGGTGGTGCTTATTTATATAGGTAGTAAGTTGAATTGAAAATACATGAAGGAATTGGGACAAAAACATATTACTCTCATTTTTGCCTTTTGAATGAAATCAGTGCCGGTAGCAGGAACATTGTCGAGAACGTATTCGAAAACGTAACTCGCGAAATGTCTAAATTGTCATACTAATTTTTAGTTCCACTTTTCACCGCCGCAGCGCTGTTCATTTTCCAATACAAAAATAGTCGAAGGCGATACGAAAACGTTGTCGACAATGTTCCTGCTACCGGCACAGTAGGTAATTAAGTATGTTTTGCTCTTATTACCTATTTATGTTTTTGGCTTCTTTAATTAATCTACCCACCTCCCTGATAGGTAAGGCAGGCAGAGGGTTGGATACCGTTATCCTTCACTTCTCATCAAACATAATTTGAGTTCCAAAATTAAATTTTGAGTCCATCGCTGTTCTTCGGATGCCATTATGTAAATTAAAAGAGCAATACTGAAGATCCAGGCATAAATTTATTTTATCTCTACCCGAGATCGAACGCAGTACCTACACCACTCAAGCTTAGCACTACACCTCTGAGAAAATAACTGCACATCTATAAGAGGAAATATTTGAATTTTTGTGTGTATGTTTGTATTGGATAGGCTCCGAAACACTGGACCGATTTCAAAAATTCTTTCACCGATAGAAAGCTACATTATCACATAGGCTTTATAATATACTAGCTGCCCGCCCGGCTTCGCACGGGTAGACAAAATATATGATAAAAGTCTACCCGTGCGACGCCGGGGCGGGTCATCAATAACATAATACTAGATCTGGCGAAATACACATCTCATGTTTGTTTCGGTGTGAGAAATTTCTCCTTTACGTATAACGGGACCACGTAAGCTATAGAAATTTGCGGCGACGAGATGCGAAGACGTGTCCGTTCGGTGTAAACGTGGCCAAGCGCGTAAATGCAGAGTTGTGACGTCTTAATGATAACTGAACTATACATATCATGCCAAGTCCCTCACGGGGTAGGCAGAGAGTATAGAGCGCCAATTCAGTCTTGATTTGCACAGCTCTTTCGATTCTTTTAAATTTTTTGTTTTATTCCACTAATATGGCACACAAGCATACGGCCCACCTGATCCTAATCAGTAGCTTCTAGCCGCTGGCAATATCAGGGATATCGCGAATGAGTCAGTGTTCTAGCAGCATTATTACTAGCGCAGCGTATCCTCGTGGAGCACTGGCAATCTTGCTCACCGCAGAAACACTACCTACATCAAAGTAGTGTTATTTGACTGCGGTCTTCTGCAAGGTGGAGGTACAATCCCCATCCGCCGCCGGACGTGCTTCTCAAAATGTAATAGGATAAACCCCGTGAGAGGGTCCCATTTTTACATAAATCAAACTCAAAAATATAATTTTATTTTTCACAGTGAGAGTGTATTGCGGTAAACGAAAACGATATGCATTTAATTAAGTTAAGTTAAATAACTCAAGCAACCTTCAATAATTACTATTATGACCCTCCAATATGAATTTAAAGCAATCAACATCGGATGTGCATTTTCGACGTTTCCTACAAAATTTTGTCGGGTTATACAATGTAGTCGGATGTACAATCAGAATGCACCATATCCGACATAATTAATTTGAAAGCTGAGATAATTACCAAAATTAAGTATATTTATGTTTTTCTAGCATACATTCTTATGTATTTGTACTCATTTAATTTTAGTATTTTTTATTTAGTTACCGAGTTAAATAAGTATTTAGCTAATAAAATAATTCTGTAATAAAAACCGAACTAATTGCATAGTTTATACAACACAAGTTATATGAATGGTAATTGTGATTAGCGAGGATGTTTCCGTGTTTGTTTGTTGACACCGTGGGCTTAGTGGCTCGTAAACCTGATTGCTAAGCGAGGTAGCACGGGTTCATGTTCAATAAAAATATTTTTCGATTTTAGTATGTTTTATGTAAGTTTAAAAAAAAATGAAAAACTGTAACTCGACTTAAGAACAAAATAAATTTAGCTTAAATAATTTTAGGTTAAAATCGGGTTTTACAAGGTAAAATCCACTACTTCTATTGTTGTCGTAAGTTAAAATATAGCCTATGTTACCCGCGACATAATAGCGAATTGATTGACACCCTATTCATCAACATCGGATGAATAGTTTAGGCGCTACAAACATACATACACAGACTGCAAGAACAAAACCCTTTTCGGCTTCGCAGTAGTCGGCTTAAAAGTATATCAGTTGACTAGTACCTCTGTTCTAAGCTTTATTTAGTTGACGTCTTGGGATCACGGTTCACTTTTAAATTAACTGGCCATAAAAATACCTAACAAAATTACAATCACATGCCAATAACAATAATAATAAAATAAAAAATAATGGCTACCTACATAAAACAATTTATTACACATACACATTTATTTGAGTGTTCGTAAAACAATTTGGTACATAGGAATTAGTTTAAATTTAAAACACGCGAGTGTAAATTGCATTGTTACATAAAAAGTAAAATTTTATTCCACTCCGTCATGTAACATGTCGGCAATATTAATTGTACCATGGTCACAATTAAAGTACTAGGTAATTGGTTTTTATCACTAGAGTATGTAAGAGTATAGTATATAAGAGTATAAGAGTATAGTATGTAAGAGTATATATATATATATATGAGTGTATAGACGTCTTTTAAACCCCTAATATTAGTATACTACAAGGCTACCGCATGTTCCTCGTACATTACCAAGCTTAGACACCCTTAAAACCCCTAATTTTGCGGAAACAAGTACAGTGATGCAGAATAATATGGTTGGGAAAACCAACATACGTCCCACCTGATGGTAAGCAGTTACCGTAGCCTATAGCCGCTAGCAATACCATGGTATCACTAACGTGCTGCCAAGTGCCCACCCTGTTATTGATGAGGACTCACTGTGCTAGCAGCATTACTACTAGTTGAGGACTGGCAACCTTTTTTAACGCAGAAACACAACACTACATCAAAGTAGTATTATTTGACTGCAACCTTCTGCAACGTGGTGGTACAATTGGCTCCAATTTTAATGGGAAAACCTACGGGAAATCCCAAATCGCCCTACCTCTCTTTTTTAATCCTCATGGAGTGATTAATCACTCTACTTAAGCTTAGAAAAACTAATTGTTCACTCGTAGCTTGGTACAGGCCGGGGTTTGAACCTAGGCCCATCAGACGACAGGCCGTTGCTTCAACCACAAGGTACCACGGCTTAAGGCTTTACATGAATTTGAGTCAACAAAAGGGTACTTTCTCCGAAAAGAATTTCATTTCCCCGCGCATAAGGAACTGGCAAAGCGTTGTCATAAAAAATAGCTTATATGTTACGTGTGTTTCCCAACAATTAATCTACTCGGTAGGTGATGACTCGGATGAGCGAGTCAGTGAATGGATGGTAAGTCATTTATGTAATAAATAATAAAATCATTATTATGTATATAGCTGAGTGCTTATAATAACATATGCTCTTCCTAAATGTACCTTCATCGAGGTACTAGAAGCTTCCGGTAGTTTTATCTTGTTTTTTTTCATCATGCAAGTCTTTTATATTCCTTCATCTTATTGCTATTTTTTTCATAAATTATGAAACCTATTAGATTTGTATTATCTATGCGCCACAAAGCTCTTTCGTCAATATCATTTACCTTATATATAAGAATAATAAAAAAATACTTATTTATTTAACCTTAATTTTGCAAGAAATTTTGAGGAAAATAAGACGATTGTGCCAATTCTCTTGTCACATTAGCCAAAATATCTACACTAATGAATACCTCTTATTATTCTTCTTCTTCTTCCTAAGTATGGCAATCAATCCCTTCAGGGACTATTTTTGCCAGTGTCGAGTGTTAGAGAATTTTCATGTTGCAAATTTTCTCGTGTTTGCCGCATTAAAATGTTTAGTGTCATGCATTCTAACGCCCAATGGAGTTTCTGGAGACAACCCACGGCAGTAGCAGATCGTAACACGCCTTTAGATTAGAGGTAACCTATTGACCAAAATGATAAATCACTTAACCCAAAAGTCGTATTATGGCATTATTTCCAATGCTCCTATAAATCAGTCACTAAATGAAACTTTACTGCACATATCGACACCAAAAATACACATTAAAGATCACTATAACACAATTTACGACACACTGGAAAAAAATCTCAACCGCTCCGCCTGATTCCCGCCAAAAACTCCTCTTATTATTATGTAGTTTCAAAGAACAGCAGAATAGTGTAGGTATATAGGTATTTTTGTTCAGTTATGGTCTAATCAGATGCAATAGAGTGTTGTCGATATTTCATTAAGATAATGTTCGGATAGAAGATTCGACCTACCATTTCAGGGCTAAGTTATTGAGGGTCAAGTCACAACTAGGTGACTAGAACGGACCATTAGCGATGTTTAGTCATAACGGGCTGCGAAAGTTTGTGAGTATGGATGGATGTTTGTTACTCTTTCACGCAAAAACTACTCAACGGATTTGGATGAAATTTGGAACACAGTTTATTTATAACCTGGATTAACACATAGGATACTTTTTATCCTAGCAAAATGTTTTTATCCTGATTTTTTTTCCCGGGAACATTAAACGTTCCTCTGAGATTCTAAACTCAAGGCGGACGTAGTCGCGGGCAGACGTAGTCGCAGGCAGACGCTAGCACTTAATATTAGGGATGTGACTGGGAGGGGAAAATCGCATTAATAAAAAAACCGATTAATATAAAAATCAATTATTTTTCACATCACTACTTAATATTAAAATGCATAGGGATTTAATAATTACGCATCGAAACTACGGACCGCAAACTAAAATTTAATAAAATTTCTTTCTTTTTGAACGGGTTATGCTATTGAAACAATCGGTAATATTTTGGGGTAGGTTTCTGGTATCCTATTTAATGCTCGGTCATTTTATTATGGTGTTTATACAATAACTCTGTAAATATAACAGTTTTTTCGCAATTCCATTTCATTTTTTTGTACTTATCTTCCGAAAAGTTTTTAGGTTTGATGTATTTCAGTCATAATTTTAATCCAAGAAAAGTCGTCAATATAAAACTCGATTTGGGAATCGACTCTCGAACCCGTGAATCAAGCCATACGTCCAACCGAATACACCGAGGCGACAAATAATATAATTTAAATAAAATAAAATCTCTTAAAAACATAATCTGTAAAACCAATACTTACCAATAAATCCAAATTCACTGTGAGATCACCATCAGATAAAAATCACATTAACCACAATCACAAGAAAACCCAAGTCAAACGCGATATCACTTCTATGCAGCAATTGGTGAAGAAATTCTTCCAATTACTTCGAAACGTCTGAACGAAACGCGCTCAACGCACTGACTGCCGTCATGCCGATTGCCGTGTCTTGAACTTGAGATTCAAGTTTATGGACGTACTAGGGTTGCCAACTTAGCGTCGGCAACGCGAGTGATACAAGCGTCCCTGCTGTTACAAGCGTCCACAGGCTACGGTAACCGCTTACCATCAGGTGGGCCGTATGCTTGTTTGCCGCTTTAGTGGTATAAATAAACATTTATTGATAAATTACATTAAATTTAATATTCATAGAAGAAGAAGCTGACTGACTGACTGATTGACTGTCATATCACACACACGCACAGCCTAAGCGGCTGGAGTTAGACACTTGGAATTTTAACAGTAGGTACCTTTCATAACGTAGGTACCCCATAAGGGAGGGTTTTTGGAAATTGCAATCCAAACGGGGTAAATAGGGGATGAAAGTTTGTATGAAAATCCGTTGACTTATTCACTTTATCACGAATGCGACGTCGTGGGCAAAGATAAACCATAACGCACTGTAGCATCATCATTCATCATTCTCCTGCCCTTAACCCATATTATTTGGGGTCGGCGCAATATGTATTTCTCTTCCATCCTTCACAACGTAATGCTGACGATTCATTAGCTAGGTTTTAAAATATTGTAACTAGGTTAAGTATTGTGTGTTTACTTGTCTGTCTTGTGAAAGATAAACAACTATCATCTCAATGGATTTTCCATAACGTCACCCTGAAGATATTAAATGGCGACCCTGACAATGCCGAAGATAGAAATGAAGATGTATTTTGAATATAAGCTATAACAAAATATAGTACACTTAAAAAAACAAAACCTTAGTCCGGATACATGCTTGCTTTCGCATCAGTTGTGTAAAGGAGCATTAATTTTTTTTTTCAAATGATGAATTTTTTTGATGAACTTCTTCAGTAGTAAATATAATGTATAGTACGCAGACTCGAAATATAGTTCGTATAGTTCGTATAGGTCGAAGTATAGTTCGTAAACAATAATATTATTGTACGGTTGGCAACCCTAGAGCATACTCATGTGGATACTAACGCTAAGTAAATGGACTCCGTAGGCTTAGTAGTATTGCTCTCGGTTTGACATGTTGCGGTTCTGGTTTTGATTCTCAAGTTGAGCAAAAATGTATTAGTGTTTCCTTTTTTTAATACAAGCTTTCATTCGCTCATCATTTTGATATGCATATCGTAGGGTTTGCTGTGGAAATGACAAATCTCGATTTTGTGACATCCGCCATATTGTATTAAAAATGGCTGCATTTGAGTAATAGTGCATTTTCACGGAAACCAAACGTGTATGCCAAATTTCAGCTCAATCGGGCACTGGGTCAAATTTAACAAGATTTTTGAATTAGATTACACACACCAGCCAGACAGCCACAAAAAAAAAAAAGATTGTAAATAATCCACTGGTTAGGAGCTACACTATCTCTGAGTAATGTAGGCTATAATTCTATTTATGTAGGTTATATTATGTGATCTTATTTATACTACACTAGCTGTTTCCCGCAACTTCATCTGAATTTGTTTAAAGAAAAAACTGCCTATGTCCTTCCCCAGGAAACAGGCTAAAATCTATACCCTTGTCAAATTTTATAAAGATACATTCACCAGCTTAGTCCCAAACAAAGTTACTTTCGCATTTATAATATCAGTATCGAAGTATAGATAGTATGGATTTACTACACGACTGAAATCGCGGGCAGAAACCTAGCACCAGATGAATAATTTACATACAAGTTCAAACTTAAAAATTCAAAAAGATCTTTGACTAGACTTTACAGGTAAGCACTTTCAAATCGTCAGAATCTACCACCGGATTCGGAAGGTCGGTTTTGCTGAGAAGAATCCGTTCAATAACAAACAACAGAATTATTTATTTACCGTCACTTGAATAGAAATACAAATAAAATATAGTAAATTTATAAGCCACCGCACCGCAACGCCGATTATAAATGTAGTAGGCAACTCCATTGATTACTCACGGCTGGAGATTACCATTGGAAACTCGAATTCCGACTCGCAAGCTTCTCACTTTATCCGAAGAAAGAGCTCTATTATAGCGTGATTTTTTTTTATCTCTAAGGTGGTAAACAAGCATACGGCCCGCCTGATGGTAAGCGGTTACCGCAGCCTATGGACGCTTGCAACACCAGGGGTAACACTCGCGCGTTGCCGACCCTTAAAAAAAATTACAAATTAATTGAAGTGTTTTTCAGTTTAATGTTAGTATTTTTGTTAAAAATAATCATTTATTCAGAACGGGCTCTATGGCAAGAACAGGCATTTCTGTAGGTCTAAGTCACCACCGGTTCGGAAAAAAGCCACCTGTTGTAACTATACCAGAATATCTATTAGTTATAATACTATACCTCGAAATTAAGAAACCTCCTTGCATTAATAAAAAAATAATGTTGTTTTTTAATTTAGTAATACTTAGTTCGTTTTTCTGTGACATTTTAAGATTGATATAGTAAAAACGCTCACTTAACGTTTTCAGAAACTCCTCGGTGTAAACATCCCACCTGATGTTGACGTAGCCTATAACCACTAACACTAACAGGGATATCACTAACACGTCGCCAACCATGTTGCCGATGAGGACTCATTGTGCTAGCAGCGTTATTACTAACGCAGCGTACCCTCGTGGAGAACTGGCAACATAATTTACCGCACCTTGATTATGTATTTCATAAAAAAAAACATTTCATAACATGCAAAAATATAAACGAACGATCCTTACATAAGTCACGTTTGAAAATTTCAGGTAAGGAAAGCAAAAAAATGAGGTCACAAAAAAATTGCTGATTATAAGCATAATTTATAAACAATTCCTTCGTACACACATTGGGAAAACTTGAAAATATTAAATGCGAAAATCAATCGAGCAAGCAGTGACATGACTATAACAAATGGTACGGGCAGTTAGACGGCAGTAGCGGGTCCAATCTCGCGATACCGTTGCATACTTTATCCCTACCAGCACCTAAACAGATCCGATATAAAATTTACCTACAGATATGGTTGTGTCATTCGAAGCTTGTTTATTTTTATTTTCTTTAGAGTTACCGACAGAGCTGACATAAGCACTGAGTATTTTTTTTAGTAGCTTCACCAGTTTGTATGTAGCGGAATCTTTCAACATCATTTTAACTGACTTCCAAACATCTGTAGCGCTAGCATGATTAATTGTGACAACGTTTTCGTATCGCCTTCGACTATTTTTGTATTGAATAATGAACAGCGCTGCGGCGGTGAAAAGTGGAACTAAAAATTAGTATGACAATTTTGACATTTCGCGAGTTACGTTTTTGGATACGTTGTCGAAAAAGTTCGTGCTAACGGCACAGATTATTTTAAAAATTCTCCCTTCTTTGGGCCGATAACAATGCAGTTATTTCATAACTTTATCCTAATATCCTGACTAGGATCATAAGGATGAATACATTTGAAGCGAGTTTTCGTTTAGTTATTACTAAAGATTTATTACGTGTGGCTAAATTATAAACTGCTATAAAATAAAAATGAATCGCTGAGAATGTGTTTAGAGAGCAACTGAACCGATTTCGCGAATTCTTTAATATTCCTTGAAGTACGAGAACCATAATAACCATAACCATCCGTAATAACTATATTACGGAGATATTTGTTTTTAAATGCCTGAAATATTCTAAAAACGGTTTGACACAATATTTGATAAATGTCTACCCGTGCGAAGTTTTAACAAATATGTTTGACTAGCTTATGTCCGCGAATACGTCCGCGTTGAGCTTATAATCTCAGAGGAACCTAAAATTTTCCCGGGATAAAAAGTATCTGTGTTAATCCAGGTTATAAGTTATCTGTGTTCCAAATTTCATTCATATCCGTTGAGTAGTTTTGGCGTGAAAGAGTAACAAACATCCATCCATCCATACTCACAAACTTTCGCATTTATAATATTAGTAGGATTGGATGCGGGAATTTGTGCCCGCGACACCTAGCCTATCAAGGTTCAGGTAACCCGTAGTGGTGTTTTCCATAATAAAGCAATTCCAGTGTCAGATTCCAGTGATTGGAAACCAAACCACATAAGTTTCACGAAGCCTTATTTACAGCTATTCTATTACATGGAGGTCCATTCAAGTGTCGTATTAAATTCCTCGATTCAAACAATGTGTCGTTCTGTATAACCACCTTGGTTGAATGTCATTCAGTGTTAGGCTGCGGGATTAAGTTGTTCGGTAGCTGACAATGGAAAGGTTTCTCTTGTGGTTTTAGAAATTAAGCAATTTCGTTACAATGGCCTCGTCTCCCAGTTGCCAACTGAACTTGGGCAATGTTCGCGAGAAGTCACAATCAAAAAAAATACCAAAAAGTCATTTATTCAGTTTAGGCCCTAATAAGACACTTATGAAGGTCTAACGCACTTAGGAAGGAAGGAAAAAAAGCCATCACCGAAGAACCGGCTAGAAACTGAATACTCAATAAGAATAATAAATAAAAAAAGGTAATGAACCTATCTTTACGTCTTCCCACAAAGTTCCCCGAAGAGGTAGCCGGCGGTGATACAATACCTATCTACTTTTATGCAAGCGTGCTGTTTGATGTTTGATTAAAATTAAATTAAGATTTTGATAAGGAAGGAATGTAGTGTATGTGGATTTATTATATACCTAAATATAGGTATATACTTACATTTATATATATGTATATAGCAGCCATGTGTACAATAGTCCACACATATACAATCATACACACATGCATACATCACACTGTCTCGAGCGCACCACGTCAGTTGACACGAGAGCGCAAGCGAGAGTGGACGTGATTTCGTGCCAGGAATTATTGTGCGTGCCGAGCCTGTGTTATTCTATACATTACAAGCTGCTCTCGAGATTTGCGCTTGGCAAAACATTGAGCGATTCATTTTTTTTTTTCACTTACGTGGCACACAAGAATACGGCCCACCTGATGGTAAGCAGTCGCCGTAGCCTATAGGCGCTAGCAATACCAGGGGTATCACTAGCGGGGTGCCAACCATGTTGTTGATGAGGACTCACTGTGCTGGCAGCAATACTACTAGCCCAGTGTATCCTCGTGGAGCACTGGCAACCTTACTTACCACAGAAACACAACACTACATCAAGTAGTGTTATTTCACTGCGGTCTTCTGTAAGGCGGAGGTACAGTCCTCAGTCGGGAGGCCCTAATTTAAATGGGATAACCCACGGGAAATCCCAAATCGCCCTACCTATCTTAAAGATTTTTATATAATAGAAAATTAAGGTGAGAAGCAAGCTCATCTGACGGTCATCGGTTACCGCATAGACGCTTGCAATACCAGGGATATCATTAGCGCGTTGCTAACTACATTCTTGTCAAGATCAGCTGTGCTAGCAACTTATATAGTCTCCCTTACAGCAACCGCAGCGAGTTCTTGATGAGCTCTGTAGACTTGGCAAGAAAACCTTTCGACTACATATTCGTAATGCTTGCGACTATTTTTGTATGGCGAAAAGTGGACCTAAAACTTGTAACGAATTTTGACATTTTGAGTTAAATTAGTATGTAATAATGTAATACAGCATATCAGCGACATCTTTTGAGAAAATAAATCAATTCAATTATGTTAAGTTACCATAACATGCAATGAAAGCTTTTCGCCTGTGTTTAGCTTTTACGTGGAAGTAGTTCAACGAATACCCGGTAGATGGCAGCTCTAACATTTGTATCTGGCTCTTTTAGGTTTATTTTAATACAAACGATCCGGCCCGGCTTCGCACGGGTACATTATATTAAAAACCTTCCTCAGGAATATCTCCGTCTGTTAGTGAAAACAGCATTAAAATCCGTTGCGCAGTTTAAAAGATCTAAGCGTAAAAACGTAGGAGCTTCGTAACAGCGAATTTGTTTTGATGTTATCACCTCAGAGTAGATAATATACTGTTATGACCGATGGTTTGGGGCTCGAGCACCTGGGTCTTGCACCCCTATGTTTTTTATAGGTTCGATTCCCGCACTGAACAAACGTTTGAAAGCAGTAAAAGTTATTCTACTGAATTTACTGATTCTGAGTTTACTGAGCAAACTCAGTAAACTCAGAACCACAAACCTATTTCTTTTTATAAAATAAATTAAGATATGTTTTAAACACTATTTTTAACGTGTATTTGGAAACCAGATACACTTCTAGAAAAGGAATCTTATTCAACATTACGACGGTAATATAGTAATTTACGATTCTCTGTTTCAGTAACATTAAGGAATCCTTGAGCAAACGCTTTGAGTCAAGATAATATTTTTTTTCCATTCAAGAATCTCTTTGATGTTGTTATAAGGTATTCCAAAGTGCCGGCTTAGGGCTTGGAATATTATTAAATTATTGAAATTATTCAAGAGGCCTTCAGATATTTACTCATCAAATAATTAGACATAATTTTGTGAGGTACTGTTTTAAGTTTGCTTATATGAGTGAGAAAAAGTTTAAAATAGGAACTTAGACTTTTTAAGTAACTTCTATCCTTATATTACGCTTTTTTTTGACAAGGAAGAAATCTCTAAAACCCCCCGTGGCCATCCTCCATGCATGTAGGAGGGCTCCGGGATATCCAGTGGACCGCACCGGTGCCCTCCTGCACTTTGCCTGAGCACGTCCCGGGGGCAGCCATGTCACCGCCCCTGGAACCCTCGCGTGCTCTTGACAGCACTTGCCACGTCGTGCTGCCACCAGTCCCAGGCCCGCTTGAACGGGCAGTCAGAGCCTCACTTTGGCCACCTACGGGCCGGCCGATCCCCTTTTAGTCGCTTCGTACGACAGTCAAGGGGTACCATAGGCAAATTCCTAACGACCCTGGGCGTAATCCTACCCTACATCATCGCAGCATCACACAACGCAGCGAATAAACAATACTGCGATGTAATATCAAAGGCTGATCCTGCTATCAAGTCGGAGGGGGTCATATAACATAGACGAGGTTCAGTCGGGACACGCTCCCATTCGATTAAATAAATCGATTTACAAATAAATGTTATACATCTAAATTATTTGAATCAACATCAATTTCCTTTTCTATTTTGTTTTCTATTGAAACGAGTTATGACTCCAGTTGAATGTGTAGATCCAGCCCAGGATGGATCAGCCCTTGTGATTCTGAGTGAGGTTTCCAGAGCTCAAGGATACGCGGTGCTGTTAATAAGAAAAATGCTGTTAGCACAGACCTTTCAATCATAAGCTTTTTTCATGCGTTAGTCATAGCCCTGGCTTTGTAAGCTCCTTTAGGCTCGGCTGCGGTGACCGATTACCAACAGACCAAACATACCTAAGTACTTACTTAAAGTAAATTCAGTTCAGAATCAAACAAGAGTTCCAGAAAATAAAATACACGTCCTAGAACCGGGCACCTTTTTAAAATTTCGTGTACGCTTTCAAATCTAAATTTCAAAGTGAATGAAATGCAGTATCTACTTTCATTACCTTCTAAATCCTGGATAAACAAGAGCGCAAATAGGTATCTACTCGCCTTCTGAAATCTCAAGCACGTCTCGGTTGAATGGACCATTTGCATTTATTTACTTGGCATGATGTATGGTGCTTAGATTGTGGTGAATTTATTTTGTGGCAAATGTACATCAAAACAACCCATTTTAACCCAAAAAGAGGGGAGTTGTTAGTTTAACGTGTGTATCCAATTTTGTTTTTATTTTTTTTTGTATCAAAGGACACTAAATGGAGAGTGTAATTTGGTGTGATTTTTAGAGGATTTGGAGTCGGGAGTGATTTAAATTTTTAATTTACCTTACCTATGGATATTACTTACCTAAGAGATTCTTTTTATCTTTATTTTTAACGGGCTTTGAAACAAAGTTTATGCCAGCTCCATCACATCTTAATTATAACAAAAACAAATTAATTTTACTCTCAACAATCATTAAATAACCACTGGTGAGGCGTAGTAAATTATGTATTATTTATGGACTGGGGACAAGGAGCCACCATTCCATAAATCATTTGGGCTTCATTACATGGTGGACATGACAGAATAGCTTGTAAAACGCCCACACTGTATTCATTCACTCCGTATATTTATAAAAATAATACAAGGTGGGGTCGACTAGCAAGCGCCTTTCATAAAGAGATAGCAATATGACTAAAAAACATTTGCTCTAACAATTCTTGTAGGCGTTCACTATTTTATAAAATATTGCTAAGCTGACTGTGACTGTAATATACCAAATTTATACTCTCAAATCATACAAAATTATCAACGATTTATTCATTCATACCTTATTTGAATTGTTTATCATCATCATCATCAGACTATCGACGTCCACTGCTGAACAAAGGCCTCCCCCATAGATTTCCACAATGACCGATTCAATGCGGCCCGCATCCAACGCTGGCAGCGACCTTTATCAGGTCATCGGTCCATCTAGTGGGGGGCCGTCCGACGCTGCGTTTTCCAGTGCGTGGTCTCCACTCTAGAACTTTTTGGCCCCATCGGCCATCCGTTCTACGAGCTATGTGCCCTGCCCATTGCCACTTCAACTGGCTAAACCGCTGAGCTATGTCGGTAACTTTAGTTCTTCTGCGAATCTCCTCATTTCTGATTTGATCGCGCAGAGAAACACCCAGCATAGCCCTCTCCATAGCTCGTTGAGTGACTCTGAGCTTTCTTATGAGGCCCATAGTGAGTTTGTTTATCGTACATAGTATAAATATTTTTTTTCTAAAATAAGTAAATAGCCTTTAGGTACACTTGATGCTAATTCTGTTGTACAAAACTTAACTAATTAGGCAGGACTTGAAGTGTAGTCATCTTGAAAGGGATTGCAAGACTTTTAGTCATGTCAAATAAGTTTAGTTTAATGATTAAGGCGTGGATATACGTGAATTGGGCTTCATTTAGGATACATTGGAACCTTTTTTTTTAAAACGGCTAAAAAGACAGCTACTTGAAGCGATACCTAAGTAGATAGCATGCGGCGGGCGGCGGGGGCCGGGCGCCGGGCGATGCGATGCAATATTATAGCGCAATATAACATTTCGCGTTGCACGAAATTATTGTTAGGTGTGGAAGGCGCACGCGGGGGGCTTTGTCTTCGTAACGCCCACATGACCAAGGTCAATGGCGTATATCCCGCTCTTAATTACCCACAATATCATACATTTTCAGCATAGACGATTAGAATTTAAAGTGCATACGATAGATTCTAAAAAACAACCTACAAATCAAACTATTTCGCCTCCTCCGTACCTACTTTCTCTCTAATCAACTACCAAGCTTTCACAGGGCACGTTTCTTTACCTTTCCAAATTGGCTAGTTTAACATTTCAGGCACCGTTTGAGCGAAGCTTCAAAGGCTTCATGAAATTAAACTGGAGCACTGAGCGAGCTAATTTGCTCTGCGCAGTGTGATGATTCAGATGAAACTACTTGGGAATTAAAAAAGATCTTTTTGAACGAATTATCATAAAAACACCAAATTATCTTCGATGGAAAGTGGGTGTTGTAACACCTCTGCCTACCTCATCGGGGACCCTTGGGGTTCAGCGACGATCGATTGATTCTTCCGGTATTGCAGACTACGGTGGCGGTGATCGCTTGCCATCACACGGGCTGGATGAGTGTTTGCCACCTTAGTGGTATATAAAAAACAATTATCTTCGTCAAATCATGTAGACAAGGACACAAACCATCAATATTGAATTTTATTAAGCTGCCTTCCATTAATTATCTTTGCAAATGCTTTGCAACAGATCTGTCTCACTTGCGCAATGCGCAGCCTATGTGAGGATGAGAGAGACGTAGCAATTTTGTCATCTTGCATCAAAAGGCCAGTCGGTGGTTGGAACTAAGCTTGGAACTTGGAAAACTGCCAAAAAATCGGTTACTAAAAAAACATGCTTTTAATAAATTTGGTAAGATCACTGAAATAAACTTTTCTAATTGGTAGTACTGTCCAAGTGGCTGCATAGACTTAAATTATGATGTTGTATTTCATGCAAATTATCTCCATAATATTTTTAGCTCTTATCACGTAATTCATAAATATTCATAAATTTCAGCACTACCACTACAATCCGATATGGTCTAGTGGCTAGGATACCTGGCTCTCACCCAGGAGGCTCGGGTTCGATTCCCGGTATCGGAAATATAAAACATTCGGAACATTTTTATTTTGTATTGTCGCCAATTATATCATCATTCTACGGTTCTACATTATTTGCAATCAGCGCAATATGTATTTCTCTTCCATACTTCTATATCAGTCGTCATCTCTGTATTAACTTCTTTTCTGGCCATGTCATCATTCACACAGTCCATCCATCTTTTCATCCATAATCACACCACGCCAAATCCCTCAGAGAGTAGGCAGTATAGAGCGCCATTTCACTCTTAAATTGCATACCTCTTGCTTCTTTAACATTCATCAATTTTCTCATACATTACTCTTTTATTAAGGGTAACCGCAATGACGTATACTTCAATAGCTTCGGCGTAAATGTTACCATGTATAAATATTATTCATTTGTATAAATTTAAATTCAAACCCACTTATCGAAAGTGCATGCTCGTTCAACCGTAGTAATCCGTGTAGACTTATGCAAATCTGGACTTACCTGAAATGAAAATAGGAATGTATTTACTTATCTATATTATGATTAGAGTGCTGAAGTGGACTGAATCCGTTTAACCCAAATGTTATGTTCCGAGCCCCACTATGGGGCGCACTATGGGGCGCCCTTAGCTGTGCAGCACAGCTAAGGGCGCCCCATTAGCATTTAATTGTGCTAATTTAAAAGATACAAATTTAAGATAAATATAAAATGAAATAAAATTAATTGTAACCCATTAACAAACACTAAAATACAAGCAATTGGACAAAGAAAAAACAACAGATGCAAAAAGACTGACCGCTGTCAGAGGGTCGCGAAACACCATTAAAAAAACAAAGTCCCTGGCTGGAGGCTAGCTCGGTGTCCTCCAGCCAGGCACAATGACATGCTAAGTAGCACAGCTAAGCGCGCGCCATAGTGGGGCTTGGACTTCGACTTAGGGCGTAGCTGGGGCCAGCTAGGGCCCTAAAGGGCCTAAATTTAGGTGTGTATTAAAAAGACTTGTTTGGCGTAGTCCAGCTGATGTAAGGGACGGGGAGGGTAATTACGCAAAGTGCAAAGC
Organism: Falcaria lacertinaria; assembly: GCA_951449985.1. NCBI lineage: Eukaryota > Metazoa > Arthropoda > Insecta > Lepidoptera > Drepanidae > Falcaria > Falcaria lacertinaria. The sequence goes on along the minus strand of OX602119.1, from coordinate 1,274,400 downwards.
AAGAACGAGATAGGAAATAATTTTACCTGACACAATCTTGCGCTCTCTCTCTCAGCCGGCAGTAGCTGCAGCTGCAGTATGAGTAGCAGGAGCCAGCTTCGGATTCTGCCAGACTGACAGAATCGAACCTGTTTGCGCGCGCATCGCCAGAACTGGGCACGGTGTGGGAACCGCGCCATCTGGAATTTTCAAAATTGTTTTGCGTCACGCTTAGGACAACAAAAAATCACAAATTTGAGTGATGAAAAATTGATTAAATTATTAATTTCATTACACGTAATATATATGGGACTATAATAATACGAACTAAAACTAACCTAATGTAAATAAATGAAGCAGTTCTCCCAAATTGTTGTCACACGGGAGGGTCAAGATGGCTGGCAGCAAAAAAAAATGTTTACATCCTATTCTCCAAACAATAAAAATAGAGTTGTGTTTATTAGATAAATGTACATAAGAAGAAGATTGAAACTCTAAGGACAAGATTGAAAGGAAGTGGTGCAAGATAGAACCAAGTGGAGACATTATGAGCAGAGGCCAAGGCTCACGTTGGGTCACTGCGACATACGAGATGTCCAATTATTTAGTGTGGCAATCTTCTTGTAATAACTATTAGGTCCTTACATATGAAATTGGCGTTTTGTATGGGAGGAACAAAAAGTCGAATATTTTTTAATATAATATATTTAATTAATCAAAGTATGAACCATTATTTTCTATGCACTTTTGCCATCTCATAGGTAGTTCATTGATCCCTTTACTAAAAAAACCAGTCGGACGGGAATCAATAAAATCTTTGAAGGCGATTTGGACTGCCCCATCGGAGTTGAATTTTTTCCCTTGCAAGAAGTTATCCAAATTTCGAAAAAAATGGTAATCTGTTGGAGCAAGGTCCGGGGAGTACGGAGGATGTCTTAGACTTTCCAATTGAAGCTCTTCTAATTTAGTAGCCGTCTGTAGCGCAGTGTGTGGTCTAGCGTTGTCGTGAAGCAGCAGTGGCGTGGAGCGATTGACCAGCCTAGGTTGTTTAGCCGCTAGCTTTTCCATCATGGTTTGCAATTCCTGACAATAGACATCAGCCGTAATAGTCTGGCCAGATTTGAAAAAACTGTAATGAACAATACCGGCACTAGTCCACCAAACGCTTACAAGTAACTTTTTTGGGGTTAATTTTCGCTTGGGGCAGGATTTGGCTGGCTGGCCAGGATCTAACCATTGCGCTGAGCGCTTCCGATTATCGTAAAGAACCCATTTTTCATCACAGGTAATGATTCGGTTTAAAATACCTTCATTATTGTGCCGGTTTAGTAATGTAACGCAGCAGTCGACGCGCGTTTGCCGGTTTGTTTCAGTCAATTCGTGAGGTACCCACCTTTCAAGCTTTTTAATCTTCCCAATTTGCTTCAAGTGAATTAAAACAGTTTTATCACTAACATTGCAGCCTGCAGCTAACTCGGACGTGGTTTGCGATGGATCCGCTTCCACAATAGCCTTCAACTCTTCATTATCAACTTGAGTCTCAGGCCGTCCACGGGGCTTGTTCTGCAGGTCGAAATTTCCAGAACGAAAACGTTGGAACCAAAAACGAACTGTGTTTTCTTTTGCAACACGACCGCCATACACATCATTCACCCTTCGAGTTGTTTCCGCAGCACTAGTGCCACGGCGGAACTCGTACTCGTAAATAATGCGATATTTAAGGTTTTCCATTTTGTAAAATGAGTGACGCAAACAGAAAAAAACAGAAGAAAAAAAACAAATGAATGACGATCATCGAAGCACAAATACATGAGTCTATAGCTGTACAAATTTGAATTTGGAATTCCTTACCAAAGAGGAGAAATTCGTGATTAAAGTGGCCAGTACGAAAAACGCCAATTTCATATGTAAGGACCTAATATTTGAAGTTAGAACTGGCAACATGTTATAAAGAAGAACCATTTAGAATATATTTGAATTTTAGAAGCGATTGTCTTTTGTCTTTTTTTACATTATTATGTATATTACATTTGAAGATGTGTAAACTGTTTTCATTTCAAGTGAATATATTTTGATAAGAGTGCTATATTATCTAATACTATCGACTGACGGCACTGAAATATTGAAGAAGAATATGATTTATTTTATGTACAAGCTTATGGCTTGTACAGGAGTAAGTAAACATATTTCGTTGCAAACACAGACACGACAATTTTATATTTAGTTGACGAGACCACTGGTCTGTAAGTGGTTAGTAATTAGTATACCTGACTGCATCACTAGAGGTCTCGGGTTCGATTCCCGCCGGGGCAAACATTTATGTGACAAATATGTTTGCCTTGCGTCTGGGTGTTTGGTATGTATTTACAAAAAAGAGTATATAAGTATTATATCAGCCGCTGGTTTCCATAGTACAAGCTTTGCTTAGTTTGGGGCTAGATGGCGCTGTGTGACAATGTTCAAGCATTATTATTATTATATTATTACTAGCTGCCAGCCCCGGCTTCACACGGGTGGACAAAATATTTGATAAATGTCTATATTATGCTCCGAAACCACTGGCCGGTTTTGTTATTTTTATTTAGGAGGATAAAAAATTTCATGACAATCGGTCAAGCCGTTTCGGAGAGTTTAACTACAAAAACCGCGACACGAGAATTTTATATTTAACATACATTAGAAGAAAAGACAATTGCCAATTTAATTTCCTTACTTGGCACTCTTAGCGTCCACATGTTCTACAACAACATTCCAAGTCCTGTGTATGAGGTATAGTAGGAAGAGAACTCGTGAGGACTCAGCATTAGGAGGCACCTCTTTCTTCCTCCCAGCCCACTTCCGGCTGCTGGTGCTAAGACCGCTCCCCATTCTTCCGGAGCGTTTGAATTTCGAATCACTTTTTCATTTGTGGACGTGTGAGCCTGAAAATAAGGTTTAAAGAATTAAAAGTTTTTGTTTTTTACGTTAATTCGTTTTAAGTGCTATTCAACAATATTAACCTCAATTTCGATGTTGAATTTTGATGTAACATGTCAAATTACAGAGTGGGTAAAGCCGGATTTGTTATCTAGATGTCGCTTGCCACTATATTAAAAATCGAAATCTAAAAGGACATAATTAATTTTGGTCCAAATCTGAAAGTTTCAACGCATTTTTTGTACATTCTGCTAGAGTTTGCCCGTCTTAGCATTTTTTACTATGGCACCAAACCTGTAGGACCACTGTAGTTGATTTTATTTGAGTTCGATAATCTCAATTTTCATATTTTTTGTTGACAATGGGAATTCAAAATAACTAAACAAATGAAATGTCCAACTTCGGTGCCATAGTAATAAATGCTCAGACGGAGAAGCTCCAACAGAGTATACAAAAAAAAATATGTTGGCCGCCACTTTCAGACTTAGACCAAATCTCTATGTAACATGGATGATGTCCTTTTGTTTCGAATTAAAAAAAACATTGTTAAGTCACATACAAAACGAAAGGTATAATTTTTTTATTAAAAACAGCGTTAAGTGTTTGTTACGAAACTGTCTTAAAAGCCTTGCATTCACAAGAAAAATAATAATACCTAAAAGAATTGGAGATTGTCCTTTTGTACTAAACTGACATTATACTAACTCCCCGTATAACCCGTGGGATTTCCCATTTAAATTGGAGCCGCCCGACTGGGGACTGTACCTCCACCTTACAGAAGACCGCAGTGAAATAACACTACTTAATGTAGTGTTGTGTTTCTGCGGTACGTAAGGTTGCCAGTGCTCCACGTGGATACGCTGGGCTAGTAGTAATGCTGCTAGCACAGTGAGTCCTCATCAACAACATGGTTGGCAACCTGTTAATAATACCCCTGTTATTGCTAGCGGCTATAGGCTATGGTGACTGCTTGCCATCAGGATGGCCATATACTAGTGGGTCAACTTAGTGGTATAAAAAAAAAAACTACGACCTCAACTAGACCAGAGAGACTGAGACACTCAGACAGTGACCAGTCTCAGACGCTCATACATGTAATTAGTGGTAAGCGGTTACCTTAGCTGGTAAAAATACTATTACCATAGCTTACTCACCGTTGTCCCCATCGACCGTGTCCCCTATTAGGGTGGGTGAGATTTTAATTTAATAGTTACCCCATACGCACTATTCAAAATGGGTATTATATAATTTTCACAGGCTTAACTTTAAGTTTACCACTAAGTAGCTCCACAGAAGTCTATAGGAAAATGATGGTATATATTTAAAATAGCTCGCCCATAAATTTATACGGTTTGGTATTGTTATACGTTTCGCGGCCAACTGAATGACTAATTAGTGGAAATCGAATGGCAATTAGAAATAAAACACCTCATAATATTGTTGGGGACCAATTATGTATTGAGGCTCTAATCTAAATACCTGAACTGGGAGAAAGCACCTACTAGCAGTTCTAGCTAATGCAGGTGGTACAAACCACTTGTTTAGAAAGCACTCCCTGCTTGCCATGCTTAAGTAAGTGCCTATTGAGATAATAAGTAGTTTTTAACTTAAAATATGAGTAAACTTAAAATATTATTGCAATCATTTTGTCCAAGTACAGACGTAGATATTTAAAATCACGCCAAGTCCAGTACAGTGAAATTCACACCATGAGCTTTTAAAAAGAGAGGTAGGGCGATTTGGGATTTCCCGTGAGTTTTCCAATTTAAATTGGAGCCGCCCGACTGGGGACTGTACCTCCACCTTATTGAAGACCGCAGTGAAATAACTGTACTTCTGTGTGCTTCTGCGGTATTTAAGGTTGCCAGTGCTCCACGAGGATACACTGGGCTACTAGTATTGCTGCTAACACAGTGGGTCTTCATGAACAACATGGTTGGTACCCCGTTAGTGATACCCCTGGTATTGCTAGCGGCTATAGGCTACGGTGACTGCTTACCATCAGGTGGGCCGTATGCTTGTGTGCCACGTTAGTGGTATAAAAAAAAGAAAAATTGACCCTCACGGGGTAGATGGTAAGGACTTTGGAAGCGACCGTTCTCTTGACTTGGCCACCTCTTGCAAATTCATCAATCTCTTCATACATCTTCAATGATGGAAAGGTAAATTACCGAGTACATTTGATCAAGATTGTTATAAGTAATAGTTTGTTTATTGGCTAGAACTATTTCCACAATTATCTTCTTGTTATCTTTTATTATATGCAACTACGCATTTGAAATGCTACCCATTGGAATTAAAACTTACATCAAAATTGCAAGAACATTATCGAAGTGACATAACGATCGTGTCTTAAGAGTGGATAATCGATTGCCAATTCAGTGTGAAGCACGTAGGTTATTAAATAATCGATGTAAGTAGGTTTTTGTGACACTTTTCTTAGTGCTAGCTGTCATATTGAGACATACATGTTATTTTGAAGTTTATGTAATTAACTAAAATAAGAGTTTCATAAGTTTACGATAACATGTAATAAGATTGTTTTGAACTAATATTGACGATAATTGTGACGTCACTTTAGCAATACCAGGGGTTCACTAACGAGTAGCCAACCTTGTTGTTGATGAGGACTCACTGTACTAGCAACGTAATTACTACCCCAGCGTATCCTCGTGGAGCACTGGCAACCTTACTTACCGCAGAAACACAACACTACATCAAGTAGTGTTATTTCACTGCGGTCTCCTGTAAGGTGGACATATAGTACCTAGTCGGGCGGCTCCAATTTAAATGGGAAAACCCACGGGAAATCCCAAATCCCTACCTCTCTTTAAGACTGGGATGATACTTCATACACACCAACTACATAATGGATAAGGATGAAAGATTTACCTCAATTCCACCTAAAGAGCAAGATGAATTACCGAAATGAATTCCCATCACGTTTGGGACGGTAAGTAATGAGAGTAGTTGGAAACTGTATTTTGGCAAGTTTCCTAAAACCGCGTCAGGCAACATTTCAACAATTCCAAGTTAACCCAGTGACCGAGTACCGAAATGAGATTTATCAAAATCTAGTGCAATGTTAAGTTGGTAATCCACTCTTAGCGGTGTATACTTACATATATTTTTTTTGTTTTTTGAAAAATACACAGTTGTCTTAAACAATTTTTAATGATACTTGCATGCAAGCAAGCGTACTGACCAACTGATGGTAAACGGTCACCGGAGCCAAGAGAAGCTTGCAATACCAGGGGTATCACAAACGCGTTGCCAACCCTTGTTGTTGAGGCGACTCACTGCGATAGTTCACCTAATATTTTTTTATTGGAATTCATGCTACCCCCTTATTGAAGCTCACAAAGTTAGAAAAAGTCTTTAGTACACCAGGTTTGAACTTGGACTTTCTCTTATTAAAAGGCGGTCCTGGTGGCCTTGTGGTTGACACAAGGCCACCAGGACCTGTAAAAAATACTTGTATTTTTACAAAGTTTTTTACAAACTTTATGCTATAGCATGTATAGCAATAAACCTTATGGAAAAAAGCTTTATATCTATACCTCAACCCTAGTGCTTTACGGTAAATAAATGCCATTGGAAATCAATTATACATGGAAATTATACACTATTAAATATTAATACTATTCTACACCTATCCTACTCTCTCAACGGGCAATGAAAGAGATAGATGATATAGGTGATCGAATTGGATGTACGGAACTGCATAACGGGTACAGTATAATTTTCTAGTTTAGAAAATATTCTTACTCTGTTGCAGTGTGTTGCTTATATGTTGCTTTAGCTAGAAAACCATACTTAATGTTAGAAATGCAAAAGTAACACTGTTTGTTTGTTTGTTACCTTTTCCGGACTAAACGGCTGAACTGATCGTAACAAAAATTTACTAGGAGTTATTTTTCACCCTATCAATAATGGGCAACAAGTAGACGGTGGAAAGCTTAGAAAAAAAGATTGGGAATTTACTATCACAAACTTTTTATTATACGGACGTACGGACAGCGCAGTCTTAGTAATAGGGTTCCGTTGGTTACTCTGCGGGTACGAAACCCTAAAAACGACAAACAGCAAAAATTTAAGAATTAGACCTCGGACCGAACTTGCAAATCCTCAGAATCAACCACCGATTTTTATAGTTGTTTTGCTAAAAGGAATCCGATAAAGACAAAGACTAGGATAAAGTATTCGGGAATTAACGTATCTTGTAAAAACATATAGATTTGAGAAAATGAAAGAGATAGCCAAAATGCTCAAATCAAAATGTACCGGTTTTTTTTATTTAATTAAAGCAAGAATATTTTATCTAAAATTCTTTCATCATGTAAATTAAGTGTAAATCACCGTGTAAATTAAACCAGTATTCTTTCTAGAGATGTCAATAATGGTAGATTTTTTTAATAATTAAACGTTAATAAATCAATTAAAACATCGATGTTTTTAATGGGTGAAAATATTAGTTAATATCTTTGTTACGATTTGGTTTAATAGTTATCGGATTAAATCACGTTAACGAATAAAATATCGCTTAGTTGAAAACAATATTATTAATCGACAACGGTATTTTTTAATGAATATAATGGGTAATTTAAAATATTAGTTAAGTTTTTTAGTTAATGGTCATATTCAAAATCTACAATTCTTACCTCCTTCGTCTAGTCTACATATAAATATAAAATATGTCGGTAGTTGTATCTACAAAACGGTATAATAAAATTCTTGTGTATCTACTGCGCCTTATAAATTATGTATGTTTGTGTGTTGTAAAACTGGGATCATTTCACAGAATCACGGAGTTTGCTGTTTTATATCACAGATAAAATGTAGCACACGTACAAAAAGGCGTGTGATAAGACTGGGTGATTCTGCGGATTTTCTGGGACCAAAACTCCTTCAATCTAACTTCAGAACATAATTTATAGAACCTTGCCTACAGGGACTCCTTTTAATAATATATTTTAATCATCATCATCATCATAAGGCCTCTTACATCTATGAAAGATGATTTAAGCAGCGTCAAATATTGCGGCACTTCCTGACGTGGCTAAGAAGGCCGATACGAGATCGACAGACCCGGCCGCAGGTTCCGCATACGTTAGTGCATCCTAAGACCAAGAAAGATGGGGCGGTTGTCACACGCATGTCTATGCGCGCGTCTTATTGCCAGTGTTTCAAGCCAGGCTTCTAATATATTTTAATATTTATATTATATTTTTAAGGTTTTTAGTTAAGTTTTTAATTGAAATAAATATAACTGTTCTCACCATTAAATACACGCATTTATAGAATAGATAAAAATCTACATTATAAGTAAGCTAAAAAAAAAATGGTACTGAAATACTTGTGCCTCGTTGAGCGATTTTTGATAGGGACAACACTTAGGTATGGTTTCGCGTCACCGACATGCGACACGTTATGTGACATGCTGCTCCATAGTGTTTCGTTTTCGTTTCTGTCGACTGTACCAATGACTGCCAATGTAAATAGTATATAATATTTTATATGGTGGGGTTTTTTTTTTGAAAACAGTTCATATCATTTTTTCACAGACAAGGTTGGTTCTTGCTAGTAAAATATAAGATAATAATGACAATACATTTAGAACATACGAAACTGTAACACACAATAAAATATATTAGAGAGGTAGGGCGATTTGGGATTTCCCGTGGGTTATCCCATTTAAATTGGGGCCGCCCGACTGGGGACTGTACCTCCGCCTTACAGAAGACCGCAGTGAAATAACACTACTTGATGTAATGTTGTGTTGCTGCGTTAAGTAAGGTTGCCAGTGCTCCACGAGGATACGTGTGTAATATAGTAATGCTGCTAACACAGTGACTCCTCATCAACAACATGGTTGGCAACCCGTTATTGATACCCATGGTATTGCTAGCGGCTATATGCTACGGTGACTGCTTACCATCAGGTGGGCCGTATGCTTGTGTGCCACCTTAGTGGATTAATAAAAAAAAAAAACCTCCGTAGTTGGGTAAGACCAGTACCTATAGCCATGTTTCCTACCTATAATCGTTAACGCTATAGAAAACAAAATAAATTTATAGGAATTGGCAACTTGACCACGTGACATGACGTAATACATTTCCTTCGTTTTTATAGCGTAGATAGTAAACATGGCTGCAGATCACAAAGTCAACCAACATGTAGACGACGAGACACGCCGTAATTTCATCTCCGCATTCCCGCACTGGCCTCGAACACGCGTGTGCGACGAAGCCACGATACTTGTGGGTTAACTTCAATAGCATTTAAATCTTTATAATTCTTACTGAATAATGTTTTATTATCACATTATTTAAACCCTTACTATAATACTAGCGGCCCGCCCCGGCTTCGCGCAGGTAGACATTTATATCAAATATTTTGTCTACCCGTGCAAAGCCAGGGCGGGCAGCTAGTATAATATATAGCCTATGTTACTCAGTGATGATGTAGCTTTCTAACGGTGAAAGAATTTTTGAAATCGGTCCAGTAGTTTCGGAGCCTATTCAATACATACAAAAATACAAATATTTATATCCTCTTTATAATATAAGTATAGATTGGACATGCATATGTGTATTTATTTGTTTGTTACGCATTATATACACAACCGGTCTTCATAAAATTATGCTCACGTTTTAAAAAGTATACCTTTTGAAATGGACATGGATACTTTTCACCCAGAAGAAAATACTACAGCATTCCAATGGTGCTAATTCTTTGTTCATCTGAGTAGATTAAAATGTAACTAAACACTGTTGTTCATTGAAACGAATTAATTTATGTATATATATATATTCACTGTTTTGACAGTACACGAATGTTTTGACAGGAATTAATTTAATTTGACTGCACATAAAATTGAATTTGACAGCACCAAGCTAACGTGAAGTTCGAAATCAGCCTGTGACAACACAATTGACACCAATACCTAGTATTATAAAATGCAATTTGCAAGCATAAAGAAGGAAATAAGCCACAATATAGCAATCTTCGAGGTAAATAAAGTGATTGAAGCCGCAGGAAATGACGGTACGCAATGGTGTGGAGCGCATTTCATGAAAGTATACTTTCTACAAAGTAGTTAACATTATTACAACCACTACACACTAGTTTAGGTAATAATATCATAATTATAGAATTCTTAATTATTTATTGATGACATTATCGGCGCAAAGATAGGTAGCCGCTTGCGACGAGGCGAACCGTACGCTTATTTTCCACCTGTTCAGTATGAAAGGACTCATGGAGATAAATGCAATTAAGATAGTGCCTGCTTACCGTCAGGTGGGCTGTACGCCCAAATAAAAATATAGTTCTAAACTTATACCAATAGAGTTGCCGTAAAAAGAATGGTCATGGGTCATGATTATAACTTTTTAATATTGTGAAAAAAATAAAATCGAATTGTTTTTTACAACAACCGTATACCACTGTACTCTCAATGAAATTGCCTTCATTATGATATTATTTTTAAGTGATAAGCAGATACGAGATGATTGGCAATTACTGATATCCACTTGTACTCGGCAACCAGGTAACAGGGACCAGAAAATGGCGGCAAGCAAGTCAGTCTATTTGGAAGAAATATTGTGTTTAATATAATTTTTATCTACACAATATTATAAAGAGGAAAGATTTCTATTCTTTTATTTAAGGAAAACACTTAAAAACTACTAGACCGCTTTCAAAAAATATTTTGCCGTTAATAAGCTACATTATCACTGAGTGACATCAGGCTGTTATATTGTTTCGCATTTGAAGTCGCGTGGAACAGCTAGTTAATTTTAATCACGACAATATTTCTTACGGCGACCTGATTGGTGTATATTCAGAAACATATTTTATTTGATAAAATGTAAGAATCAGATGGGTGAAAAGAGTTTTCTTAAACGGACCCTCTTTTAAAACACGCTACGAAAATTGTATTAAACTATTTTATTTATTTATAACTATTTCAATTTGCTTTAGTTTGTTCAGATTAATAAAATGCCTCCTACATAATCCAAGCGTTGTATTTCGTATTTTATCTCGTTTGTCTGACGCATTATTTCCTTCCGTATGTTTAGTGACAGTCATAATTATGTCTGAACGCTTCATAAGTCGCGCGTGTATAATACACAAGCGTTAGCGGTATGTTAGCGAATTAATTCAGATTGGTATTTTTTATACCACTAAGCTGACACACAAGCATACAGCCTACCTAATGGTAAGCAGTCATCGTAGTCTATAGCCGCTAGCAATACCAGGGGTATCGTTGACGCGTTGCCAATCTTGTTGCTGAGGAGGACTCAATGTGCTAGCAGCATTACTATTAGCGAACCTCGTGGAGCACTGGCAACCTTGCTCACCGCAGAAACAAAACACTAAATCAAAGTAGTGTTATTTGACTGCAGTCTTCTGTCGTGGAGGTACAATCCCCCACCGGGCGGCTCCAATATTAATGGGAAAACCTATGTACGGGAGGTCGCCCTACCTTTCTTGGAAGTAGATTAGATAGATAGATTGTTAAAGAAGCAAAATAAGTGTGCAAGCCAAGAATTAAATGGTTCTCTATTCTCTCTGCTAATCCCGTGAGGAACATGGCGTGATGATATGTATGGTAGATTAGTTTGTAAAGGGAAATAGGCAAAATTATCACCTAAATATTGTAGTTGCTTATTTCGCTCCAAATCAGAAGGTCAGACAAAATATGTTTTAAAGTTACGTAAAAATTATATAAGGGTATAAAAATAATGAATATAATTGAAATAGATAGTCGCTATTTCTTATCACTTGGGACACTCAATTAGCTTGGAAAGTGTGTTCACCACAATCGGTGCGCGAACGCATAATTAACTGTGCAATTATGTTACGTGTATTGAATTGTAAAGTATTTAAATCGATTAGATTTTTATCCACTAGCTCCAAATAGTATATTACATCTGTGCCAATCAAGAATTAGGCATTTCCGAAGGTAAGCGGTCACCCTAGCCTATAAACGCCTGAAAACTGGAGGTATTTATTACCTAGCGCCTTGCCAACTTTATGTTGAAATTATTTACAGTGCTAGCAGTATCACAGCTCACAGGCTATTTATATTATGTATATAATCAAAGCTCAGAACATCCTCGAGAACCTTACTTACACCAGGATCATACACACAACACTACATCATAGTAGTGTTATTTGACTGCGACCTTCTGTAAGGTGGGATAGCAGTCGAGAGGCTACAAATTATAAGTGGCAAAACTTTTCAAATCAAAATTAAGTCGCAGTATGATAATTAAGTCAAAACCTTGACACATTGAAATGTCATAATTTGACATTACGATAAAACTGACATACATAGCTAAGCGTACGACATATCGTGATGCGCTTTTGACCTTTACCGTTAATAAACCAGCATTAATCATTTCGCTTGCAGCTCACACTTTTAAATATTGCGTAACAATATTATACCTATTTCCAAAATAAGGCGACTTTATATTCAAAACAACTTAACAATATATAATTATTACATAACCTAAAACTAAAAACCTTAAAAATATAATATAAATATTAAAACATATTATTAAACGGAGTCCCTGTGGGCAAGGTTCCGAAGATACTGGCAGCGTTACCCCTCTGAATAGCAAGACTTAATCTTTGTCTGAGGTAGCTGCCAGCTCTTCGGTCTCCTGTGATGTCGACTAACCTAAATTGTGCCTTTCCTAAATTTCCTGAACTGTGTTCACGAATAATAAACAACATTTGAGTTCTACTTATTGTTTATTTTTTATGCTATCTGTGCGGAAAAACACTGACGAATTTACAATTATCAAAATTAATATTTTGGACAACATAAACTAGAACTGTATCGAATTTACACACCTTTTTTGAGTCAAATTTACTTTGTAAAACAACCCAATCCATCCAAATACGCTATAGAGATCTGGTAATAGTGATTGAGTGATCATATCGCCGTATAATAATTAATAGAATAGATACTGGTAAATTAGACTTTCATATGTGCCTAAACAGAATAAATGATTTTTTATTCTGATTCTGATTTTTGATTGCGTCTAAAATGTGGAGGTTATTAAATTCCCACCATTTTAGGTACAACGATGACTTTTCTTTAAATCAGATGAAGATATATTTGGAATATATAACATTTATTTCATTATACACAATATAATTATAATTATTACATAACCTACAACTAAAAACCTTAAAAATATAATATAAATATTAAAACATATTATTAAACGGAGTCCCTGTGGGCAAGGTTCCGAAGATAGTGGCAGCGTTCCCCCTCTGAATAGCAAGACTTAATCTTTGTCCGAGGTAGCTGCCAGCTCTTCGGTCTCCTGTGATGTCGACTAACCTTTTTGCTATTTCCTTAAAAACCCTTATAGCGCTAGGACCCCACGGACCAAGGGTCTCGACACCGAATGGTACAAAATCATATTCGGAGCCGGAGATATATTTTGTATGTAGTGTATGTATGTTTATTGTAATATCTATATCTACGCACTATGCCCATCTTCCTCTTCACTTCACTATTGGATTTCTCCTCTTGCTGGTCTGCTGGAAGAGATTTCTTTTGAAATAAGCAGTGACCTTGTAGAATTTCCTTCTTGTGATATTGCTCTTTTAAATTTGTCGTGTGTACATCTACACGCATAAGGTTTTCCGGATATAGACAACGGGATCCCCTGCAAGTTTAGGTCCCACTTAGAAACACCTAGGTAATTTTTTTTACGGCAGTCGGGTAAAATCATACATGGTTTTTTTATTATTATTTTTTATACCACTAAGGTAGCACACAAGTATACGGCCCGCCTGATGGTAAGCAGTCACCATAGCCTATAGCCGCTAGCAATACCAGGGGTATCACTACGGGGGTGCCAACCATGTTGCTGATGAGGACTCACTGTGCTAGCAGCAATACTACTAGCCCAGCGTATCCTCGTGGAGCACTGGCATCCTTACTTACCGCAGAAACACAACACTACATCAAGTAGTGTTATTTCACTGCGGTCTTCTGTTAGGCGGAGGTACAGTCCCCAGTCGGGCGGCTCCAATTAAAATGGGATAACCCACGGGAAATCCCAAATCGCCCTACTTATTATACTACTTACTACTTATTGTATTTTATTTATGAATTTAAGCTCAAGTGCAATTCGTTGGAGCGAATCTTTATAATACATTATTAGAGGTACCTTTTAGCCAATTAACCTTGTTTGCCGAAATAATTAATGATCAAAGAATTTATTGAAGTAACTTGAACTAATTTTTCGTGGAAATTATTTTCATTTATAAGGCGCGGCAATTTTATTCAATTACTTTGGGCCTGTGGGCACTTTAAAGGTTTGGATTCATCCACCGGTTCTGTTATGACTGACTTCTTATCTATATCATACATATATATGTTTCTTTTCTACAATTTGTATTTCAGAATATTGTATACATATTTTACTTTTTGTGTTAAACTTCATTAAAAATAATGATTTCAAACAATTGTTTAAGATATTCATTTTATAAGTGTCTCTGATCTCACGTAGGCAGGTAGTCAAAATAAAAGCAACTACGTTGTAAGGACCGTTTGGCAATAATCTGCCAAGATGGACTATAATTTTGGTGGAATTTCTTCCATTGTTATTTTCATTCTCCATACCCGAAAGACACTCGGCGTAATGATATGTGACAATAAGAACAAAGCCCTCGCTGAAAATAGGTCGCGCTTATGTTTTATGCTTCTCCGACACGCAAATTTTCAGTATATTATACCGAATTATATGATAGGAATAAAGTAAATTATCTAAATTGGCATGTATAAAAATAAATTTCCGCAATGCTTTTATTCCAAAGTGCTGATAAGGATTATGTCAATATAATTTTCTTTCAATTTTATTATTTCTTACTGATCGTAAGAATAATAATATGATTCTGCTAAAAAGTTCTATTAAAAACGATCGGTCTGTTCAGTTACAACTGTATGTAAATAAATTAATTGCAGTAATTTTAAAAACAGAATAGATATTTTATTTAATCATTCAGAGTATAAAACGCAGACTTTGTAATACTGGCCATATATAGAAGGCTTCAAATGCAAAGAGCAGGAAGCGATGTCATTTCGAGCCATCCGTCAACAGTCCAAACATAGACAAACGTTCTAAATTTAAATTTCAAATCGCAAGCGAACGCCAACGGTTGTTGACAATTTTGACAGTTGACCCGCAGTTGGATTACCATGAAAAAGACATAAATTATATTTATTCCGTAGCGGTAGCTTTAAAAAGATTCCTTAGTTGTTTGAGTTTTATATTGTTAAGTAAAAGTTTCATTCTTATTAAAAAAAATCACAGATTAAACTATAGGTACGCTCTGGGAATAAAAAGATTTTAACTAATATTAATAAAGTAGGCAGGGGTGTGACGACACCCACTTTCCACCGAAGATAATTTGGTGCCAACGTGACAGATGGTTCATCCGTCGCTGTCTCTTAGCCACTAGAATTTCTTCTCAGACGTACTCGTATGTAGGGTTCCTCACGATGTTTTCCTTCACCGTAAAGCTCGTGGTGTGACTAATCACCAAAAACTAAGATTCAATCAATACATATTTACATATTTTCGTGATTTATGTTAGAGTGCTAACAATCCTGCCCAATATTATCGAAATCAATACAGAGCTTCAACCGACAAGATAACGATATAACTATATGCTGACCCGGTGGTAGGTCTGTTACCGCATTGGCGGATATTCTGCCGTCAAACAGTATTTTGTATGCATTACTACGTTCTGGCTTGAAAGGCACTGTAGCTTGCGAATTTGCTGAGCGAATAAGACTTATGAACTTGGTGTCGAGGTGACAAGCGCAGTGCAGCCACGCGGGATTTTACTATTAAAGCTGCTGGGTGGAGCATCTGTTGCATAGGCGTAACGCTTATCATCAGGCGAATGAATTACTTATCTTGTTACCTAGTGGTATAGAAATGAATTACAGAGAAGAAATGCTAAAATAACTTAGATCAAGACGTGAAGCTTATCAAAGTTGTTCTGAAATACATTCACAGTATGAAAGTGGTACGTTTATTTTGTGTTCTTGTTATGCATTTAAAATGTTACCCGGCGTAACTTGCAAAACCAGAATTAATGAGTGACTAAGCCAGTAATTACACGTCGATATTGTTGGCTGTCAAAATCAATCAGCCGTACACACAATTTGTCAAAAATATCTACTCGAAGTACGTGGACTGTAAGCCCTTTTCTCGTTAATATTATGTTACTTTCAATTCGATGAAGCATGACTTTTGAAAGTTGTACTACTTGTAATCTGTTCACAATTTGTAATTTGGCTTGGTGACTGATCAAAGGGTTGTTTATATGGACGATACGTTATATCTTTACTACGAAGCAAGTTAAGTTACAGAATTTCTGTTGCTTTTCTAGCAAGGGAATTTCGTGTGGTACTGGTTTAGTCTATCACTAGACTCATGCAATGGAAGGCCTACCAAGAATTGGTAATAATTGTACGAAATCACATAGTTATTAGTTCAACAAAAAGATAACTCGAATCACGAGCTAGCGATATTAAGCTTTTCTGCACATTAAAGAAAGTCGATAATCGGGTGTTTTGGATTAGTCTAAACCATCTTTGCCGGTGATGTTGCTTGCGCAGTTATAGTTTTATGTTCAATCAAATTCCGAATTAATGCAATAATATGAAAGGTGTAATTTCCTATAAACTGACCGTGTAGTGTTTTTTTTTTAAGTTCATAAATCTTGGATATGCGGCGATGTTTATATACATCTCCCGTTTCCAAATTTAAATTATTTGCAGTTATAAATAAATTTGTAGGTGGAACACCACATTATGCATCGAAGTCGTTTAAATACGAAATGTATTTTTCGGTAATCGGTGAAATGTCGAGGTCACAAACAAAAACTATGCTACCGTTAATTCGGCGCTGTTCCAAATTCGGTTTTTGAATTTAAAAATTTGTTAAATAACAGTCAATTAGAGAATGTCAGGTTTTAAAAGCATCAGTGGTTCTTTTGGTCACAGCATTTCTATAGTATGCTTTACTTTCGCGCGTCTTTTTTGTGGCTTGATCAATGGCGACAAGGCTACCGCAATTATTAATATTTTCAAGTGACCTAATTCTGAGCTGATCAGGTCATTCACCTGATCTCACTTGTTACTAAAGATTAGGGCTAGAGCCGAGCACTGCGCTTACTTCAAAATATTCGATATTTTATCGCTCTAGCCATATCATTTCCCAAACATCATTGGGACTATCCCATAAATATCTAGCCCTATATTACAGGTCTCCAGATTTAGATAGACATAGTTATTGCAAAGTAAAGAACCGTGGTGGCCTAGTGAAGCGTTGCCAGTCACCAGCAACGCAAGTTCGAATCCCACCGGTCTATACCAATAAGTTTTTCTAACTTAAGTGCAGCGATTAGTCACAACACGAGAATGAAATCATCGTGAGGAAACCTGCAAACGTTTGAGAAGAAATTCAAAGACGTATGTAGTGTGCATGCATGGAGTTCTTCAAGAAGGGTGTGAAAAGATTTCTGAAGGGTCGGCAACGCGCGAGTTATACCCCTGGTGTTGCAAGCGTTCATTGGCTGCGGTAACCACTTACCATCAGGCGGGCCGTATACTTGTTTGCCACCGTAGTGGAATAAAAAAAAGTGTAGTGCCTGAAAGAAGGCGACGGACTCACCGTCTGTCACGTTGGAACCAACTTATCTTCGGTGAAGTATGTAGGCAGGGGTGATATAAACTGCCTACCTCTTCGGGGAACTTCGTGGGAAGGTGTTATTATAGAAAAGAAGAAGTGATTGAAATGCAACCTGATAAACCAATCATACAAATATTTGAGGATACATAATATGCTTCTATAGACTACGGTAACCGCTTACCATCAAGCG
The DNA here is from genome assembly GCA_951449985.1 of Falcaria lacertinaria. Lineage (NCBI taxonomy): Eukaryota > Metazoa > Arthropoda > Insecta > Lepidoptera > Drepanidae > Falcaria > Falcaria lacertinaria. The sequence continues at coordinate 1,256,577 of OX602119.1, read as the reverse complement.
GGACGTACGGTTACACGTTAGAGTTTGTGGTATAAAAATACAATAACGATGACCAAAGATGTTACATTTATCTAAGATAGCTGTTTCCCCGCGACTTCGCCCGCGTATCAATATAATATATAGCCTATGTTACTCAATGATAATGTAGCATTCTAACGGTGAAAGAATTTTCGAAATCGGTTTAGTAGTTTCGGAGCCTATTCAACACAAACATACACTCAAAAATACAAATCTTTTCTCTTTATAATATTAGTATAGATATAGATTAAGGCGTAAAGTTCGAGTGATTCCCGTTCAACAACTGAACACTTACCATTCACTTAACTTCGCATATTCAAAGTTCCCCGTATAACCATTAAAGCTAATATGGACCTCAATTCAGAAGCCTTTTATGACCAGTAATATCTATAACTTAAAAGGGATACGTGTAAACTTCTTAAATGCCTTTTACTAGTCGGACTCATGCAATAAGAGCCTTATTACCAACTGGTAATTTCAGTAATTTTCTTTCAAATTACTAAAGGGCGTTTAAGGTTTCTTTAGAAACCACGTTTTCCAACTACCGTCCTCATGTTGCTTGGTTCGTTCCGACAGTTGCACTAAAGTTCCAACTTCATAAATGGGTAAGCATACTCGAACTAATTTCGACGACAACGGCACTATATACTGTAACTGTGACTGTAGTTAGCCATAATTTAATACACCAAGCTAAATAAAAAGACGTTAACAAAATGTTGAAGAAATTAAAAGAGCGCATTTAGACATGCATTTCGGAATGATATAGTGTTGCAAGAACAGTTTTGTGCCTAATAGCTAAAAAGTTCTCTCCGAATTTTTTGAAGTCAAATAAGGAAATATAAATAGTTTGAAAGACGAAGTAACTAATAATGAAGTGAATACAATAACGGCTAATAAAGTGGAATTGATTATACATTCATCACAATTAAAATGAGGCTGTACTTCTATCTGATAGGTAGATATTATGATCACTATTATGAATTAAATTCATATGATACAACTACTAGGGAAAAGATGGATAGTAGAAAAGACGAAATGACTAAAAATATTGTAAATACAGAAGAGATGGCTGATAAAGAGGAATGTAATAACTGACCACAAATAAAGCAGAGTAAGGCGAAAAAACTGAGAATTCATTTGAAAATGTAATTGCTGTGCTTATATAAATTTTCATGAGAATCACATCATACAAGCAGTTAAAAACGCATTTCAATCGTGGAGGAGCCATAGATAATATTATATATGTATGATAATACTGTGGGCGTAAAGACGGAGGTTATAAAAGAGATGGGTAATGATAATATGTGAAGGAAGGAACAAATGCCAAGAAGAAGAATAATATGACAGATCAAAAGAGTAGACAATGTAATCCGATCACAAATAATTTCGGAATAGTATTGGCAGATTCGATTAGCCGTGGTTTTCTTAAGGGAGATCAGCATAGGGTTCTTCAAGGGTGAGATGGTTTTTGCAGTCGACAACGCACGAGTGATACGACCATTATTGCAAGCGTCAATACGGTAACCGCTTACTATCAAGCATGTCATATTTATGTTTATCACTTTAGTGGTAAAAATTATTCGAGTATTTTGATTTGTTGTCAGCAGGATTCAAACCATCGAATCTTGAGGAATGGAATGAACATTTAGACAACTTCTATGTAATTTTATCGTATCAAGATATAGTACGAATGACTTTCCAATACCTGTGATGTTGTAAATCTATTAACTTTCATCTACGCCTGCATCGTTCCTGCATCATTATCTTCAATAAGTTTTCCTAGAACTACGGAACATATAGCCAGAGGAAACTGTAATGCGTGATGGCGGTAATTACAAGACTTATACGCAAATGATGTCTTACTAATGTGTATTCAGGTTTGAGTCTGCAATTTGATTTAAACACTTTTATTTAATTCCTGGTACTCAACTATCAGAATGAGACCATAATGAGACCAGTGTACGACAATTTAATTAGCAAGATCAAAGCTCTACCTCCGAGCGCTGAGTTTTGTATCTGTGTATTTACGCTAGTAGTAATGCTGAAATGGTTGGCAGCTCATTAGTGATATCCCTGGTATTGCTAGCAGCTATAAGCTACGGTGACTGCTTACCATCAGGCCACCTTAGTGGTATTAAAAAAAACTGCAAAAGTTAGACAGTCGTTTATTGAACTGCTGATTTGTTTATTTTAATTAATGTAAAGGTTTTATGGATCTGGTCAAACCTCAATAACCGTGTTGGTTTTCGAAGTTTTACCGGGTGTTGACTAGACTGAAAGCCCAATAACATTGGGGTTTAAATAAAAGAAACTAGAATAACAAGCTTTCCAGCTAATGACCCTGAATGCATCATCGCCACATATTTGCTTAATTTAGCCCTGAATACGTGTTTATTGTAAATGTGGCACTGGACTGAAATGCTGAATTTTAATTTATTTAAATTACCTGTATTATCTTGTTAGAAATCAATTCGCTTAAATTATTTTTATAACGACAAACCAACACTTTTATTTCGACTGCGGCCGGTGCCGCTGCTGTACAACAGGAGAGCATCAAACGCCGCAAATATGTGTGCCTCGGAAGGGGCTACATATTTGCTGTGTTTGCGGTGGAGACCCTGGGGCCATGGGGTCCAGAGGCTCATCTGCTGTACAAGGAGTTCTTGCGACGTTTGATTGAGGCCTCCGGTGACAAGAAGGCTGGAACCTATTTTGCGCAAAGGATCAGCATTGCCAAACAGCAGGGCAATGCTGCCGCCTTCTTGGCACCCTCCCGCGTGACAGCGATTTGGGACAAGTGTTTTTTTTATATTGGGTTAGTTGAAACTAACTAACTTGTAACTTGTAACTAACTAAACTTGTAGTTAGTGGAAACTAACAATCCAAACATATTCTATTGATCCTACCTACCCTTATACAACATGAATCCCTAAATAACATAGCAGAGCTTAGAATGAACAATTTGTAATCTCTCTCATAAAATTTAATTTATGTCAACTAAACATTCTATAAAATCATACTCGTAATAAGGTTTGTACAGTTTTGTTTGTATAAATTTTAGCTTAGTTTTTATTAGGTATATTTTTTTATGGTGGCATAAGTTCTGTTTTATGTTTTATTCGTTAATACATCGAAGAATTAGATTATCTTCTCTCTCAAACAAAATAATAGAAAGCTTAACTGAATTTCAACATACCTTCCGAATTGTCGTTTAAATTATCACATTGTTTTTAAACGACACAAATGCACTAATGTTAGTTTTTAAAGTTAACACAGCACACACAAGTCCAAATTTAAGTATATTGAAAATGAGAACACTTAAAATGGCACAATAAACTGGTTCAATTAAGAACAGTATCGAATCTTTCGACGATGCTGTTAATCGATTTGCACACGTCCGCGCGTATTCGTATGACCTACAGAACTGAACTGATACGCGATGCGCCCGCGCAGCAATGCAAGGAGGATTGGAAACCACGGTTTCTTGCTTAGGCAGGCTTGATACAATACATTTTGATCGTTGCTCGTGAAGATTACGCAGTTATTTGATAAGTATTAAGAAACTATTAGAATTACCTGCTTGATAACTTAGCTGTTAGAGATAAAATGCTGATAAATTATTACTGTATGTATGTAATAGACGGTTTAATTTCATTTTCTTATATTGATGAATAACATAGGTAAATAATAATCATGTAATGTCCTATTCGACATTTCACTCTCAACTGAATTAATTTAAAATTAGCAAGCATAGTGTGGGATTTCATTTATTTTACAAGCATTTATTTCGTTTCACCTGTGCAGTGTCTGTTATCAAATATTGCATGTGAAATTTGGACCTCCTTTCCCAATGTCCGATTTAACTGAAATTTGACATACACGTTTAGTTTCAGTGACATTGCACGTTTACCTAAATGCCGCCATTTCTAATCCAATATGGCGGACGTCACAAATGCCTATTTATAAATTCCACATTTACCCCGTATTATATGGGCATCAAATGAAATGAAATTTACCGATTAAGTTTGATTTAATACTAACTTTTGAAGCATATGGACGCTTATACTAGGGATGTCATCTTGGTGATCTACCTTACTTCTCTCTACGGTCTTACCGACTCTACAAAAATCTCTTTACACCACAAAACCGCAGTGTAAGTCTATATCTAGTAAAAAAAATAGGACAGTGTGAGTATTTTCTTGTTGCTCCATTTCAATCTGAAAACCTTGTTTTTCAGACTATGTTACTCTTAATTAAAAAAAAAACGACGCACATAATTCACAAACACCTTGGTTAAACAGTTTCATTTAATAATTCACCAGCACGATCCTCCTTGTAATTTGGTGTTTAATTAAACTGGGGAAAAATTACTTTGGGGAACTTTTTTATGTATTTATGCAGGGTTGATGTTCTGTCCGTAGGCTTTAGCCTTGAGACGCTACACGTGACTTCTGGGTAGTTTTAAACAACGATCTTGAAGATGGGTACCAAACAACGGGTTTTTTTTATAACACTAAGGTGGCATACTAGCATGCGGCCCATCTGGTGGTAAACAGTTACCGTAGCCTATAGCCGCTAGCAATACTAGTAGTATTACTAACGCATTGCCAACCCTGTTGTTGATGAGGAGTCACTGCTAGCAGCAGTACTAGCGCAGCCTATCCTCGTGGCGCACTGGCAATCTTTCTTACCTCAGAACACAACACTATATCGAAGTAGTGTTATTTCACTGCGGTCTTCTGTAAGGTGGAGATACAGTCCCCAGTCGGGCGGCTCTAATATTAATGGGAAAACCCACGGGAGCTCCGACCGCCCTGCCTCCCTTTTTTAGCGCATGGTGTGATTAATCACTGTACTTAAGCTTAGAAAGACTCATTGGTACAGGCCGGGATTTGAACCTGGGCCCATCAGATGAGAGGCCGTTGCTTCAACCACAAGGCCACCAAGGGAATCAATGAAAAGGTGGCACACAAGCATACGGCCCACCTGATTGCTCAATTCTGAGTCCACATTAACAACATGGTTGGCAACCCGTTAGTGATAGCGATATCACGCTACGCTGACTGCTTACCATCAGGTGGGCCGGATGCTTGTGTGCCATCAAAGTGGTATATATATAAAAAAACTTTAAAACTAACAGAGATATTCTTGGAAACAAAACGATAAACAAGTAAACAATTCATGGCGCGTTGGCAGTCTTGCTAGTAGGGAGCAGGGTTGGTGTATCCTTGTTAAGTTACTGTAATTAGCGTTTAATCTGTGGAGCTAGGCATAGGAGATCTGTAGTCTTAGCACGAACAACTTTCGACTACATTTCGTATCGATTTTGACTATTTGAATGGGAAAATAAACAGCGCTGCGCTAGCGAAAAGTTAACTAACAATTCGTTGGAAAATTTGGTCATTTTGAGAGTTACGCATTTCAATACCTACGTGGTCGAAAGTTCTTGCTACCAGATCTGAAGGCCTATAGGCCGTATTGTACCATATTATTTCCTACGAAATAATAATCGTTATGTGAAAAACGGCAGAGCACTGAGTTTCGTGCCGGTTCTTCTCATGTTTGCCGAACCGGCGGTAAAAAAACTTATTAGGGCCTAAACCGAATAAATAATTTTTGGTACAAAAGCTTTCCTTCCTTCTTAAGCTTATACCACTCCACACGAGACAAAACCTCTAATAGCACTAATTAAGGCCTTCGCAAACCAGACGAACATCAGAAGTGCGCTAAACTATGCTAGCTCTCCATTTTGGTCCAAATCTGCAAGTGCCGGCCAACACATTTGTTTTCTGTTAGAGCTTGCCTGTCTTAGCATTTTTTACTGTGGCACCAAACCTGTAGGACCATTGTAGTTGATTTTATTAGAGTTCGAAAATTTGAATTTTCTACTAAATATCCAAGTAATTGTCATCACTATAGTGTGTAAATTATAGTGCCTACTTTTCTGGTACTCGTATATCTTTTCCTAAATACGACATTCATAAGTCTTATTACAGCTACTGAATAAATATATAAATAATTTATTTTCCAAATGATTACACCTTTTGGCAATTGCGAAACGAGTTAAATGTTAGATTTCAGATGTTAAATAAACTGTGCTTCTTAATAATATTATTTAAAATAAAATAAAAGAGAATAAAATAAGTATTCTTTAAATTACATGAATCTTAACTTTCGAAATGTTACTAGCGAAGCAGGTACTAGATTGAATGATTTATCTCTAAATGTATCTGTATCGAATTACGAAACATAATCAATTGATACAATGCCACAAATAGGAATTAATTTTGTCTGAGAAATACTTATTTTGAAATACAAAGGAATAAATCGCTTTCATTTTAAAACAGTTCACATTTAAATAAATTCACCAATTGTAAACGCTTAATTTAACTTCATTGCAAAATAGCTTTTAAAACTAAGCTATTAAGATTCCACGATCTATCGCCTAAAAGTGTAAAAATATACGTTGAACAAATTTTCGAAAATAGCTATCGTATAGCTAGCCATCATATTTTTTTACACTAAGATGAAAACTATGATGCTGTTTTTCATTAAATTTAAATTATTAGATTAATGAATGGGCATTTAGAGGAAATATTTTTGTGAGTACCCAAAAGCTTCCCCAAAGTGGTTGCAGACAAGACCCATCACCGTCGGTTGTAGTTAGTCTTCACCATTCTTCGTACATATTCCAATACCAGACTATACTATTGTTTATTACTGTTCCTAAAATACTTAAAGATGATCAAACGTTCCATCTACACTAATATTTTAAGGAGGAAAGATTTGGTTGTTTGTTTGTAATGAATAAGCTCCGAAACTATTGGACTGATTTGAAAAATTCTTTTACCATTAGAAGCCGAAATTATCTCTGATGAATATAGGCTACTTTTTACCGTGATAAAATGCTTCATTTCTACGGGAAATGATACTAGATTGCTACGCGCGCGAAGTTGCGGGGAAAGAGGCTAGTAGTCTCTATATACAATTTTATGAATCTTTCTGTTCGTCTGTCGTTTCTAGCCATGCGCATTCACTAAGCCATGAGCGCGTCAAGGTAAAGCTAATCTAATAAGGGTCTAATAAATGTCGTACCTAGTTGATTACTGGACCAGAAAAACCTTCTGACATGATGACAAACAGTATATGACGACCAATTTCCACGTTCATAATTTACGATCAAAATTCACTTATAATGGAGGGGATCGAACGTGTTAAAATTATAATTCAATTTCGAAAATACATTTTTGCGTCAGGAACAAATGCTAGAATTGAGTGCTCGTGCGTGAAGACCCTGAAGGTTTTGACTTTTTGACTCACATCTTGTTTAAAATATCGCATAACATACAAAAACATTCTACCCTACATTGCAATATTTTTTATTGTGACTGCCTCATTAAAAAGCAAATAGCGATGGTAGAGGATATTGTAATATCGTGGTTGAAGATTGCTGTGGGGTATTGTTAAAAAAATCATCAGTATATGTTAAGAAAGGTAGGAAGTCGTCGTGAGGTGTCTCATGAAAACACTGGACTTGAGCCAACTGACTGGGGATTGTACCACCACCTTACAGAAGATCGCAATCAAATAACACTACTTTGATGTAGTGTTGAGTTTCTGTGGTAAGTAAGGTTGCCAGTACTCCACGAGGATACGCTGGGCTAGTAAGAATGCTGCTAGCACAGTGAGTCCTTATCAAAAGCAGGGTTGGCAACTCGTTAGTGATACCCCTGGTATTGCCAGCTATAGGCTACGGTGCCTGCTTACCATCAAGAGGGCCATATGCTTGTTGTCACCTAAGTGGTATAACAAAAATGTAATTTAATATTATAAATGCGAAAGTTTGTAAGTGTGGATGTATAGATGTACGTTTGATGATACTAAAACACTACTAAAAAACTACTGAACGGATTTGGATTAAATAGGAAACACGTACATAAACGATTAACACATAGACACTTTTTATCCCAGGAAATTTAGTTTATCCCGAGAAAATGTTAGGTTCCTCTGGGATTCTTAGCTCAACGCGGACGAAGTCGCGGATGGAAGCTGGTTATGATATAAAACGTTTCTTATATCCTCATTCCTCACCACATTTTCCCTTACACTATAATCAACAGAGAGTAAAAAGTTACCTGCATCGTTAATCAATCATGGTCATATAATCGCTCTGCCTACTTTCATTCTAGGTCCATTCGGAGCCTGTTAATTTTATGATAGACATTGGTGCATTAAAGATATAGCAGGATGTAAGGCTGTACAAGTAAATTGCATTTTCATAATTTCGCTGTAAAGTGGTGGTCGGTTTGTACCTAAGCATAATATGACTCGAAGGACCAAACTGAATGCGTCTAAAAAAATTCGTTATTAGACTGGCCTGTCTGTTTCAAATCGCAGCGTATTCTATAAAGGTCTTAAAGCCAAACCAAAAAAAAGGCCCGTCCGTTAATCAATGATGGAAAGGTAAAGAGTACTCGGAACCGTTGGTCATGTATGAAGAGATTGATGAATGTAGTGCAAGCCAATCTATTAGAATTAACTGATTATTATTTGTGTGTATGTAGGTACGTTAGATTTAAATAAAAATGATAATTTTATAAAATCTTTAATAATACTCTTACATCTCCACTTGTATCTAAATACAATATTTACAAAGCTTCACTTAATTCAACTAAAATTAAAAATAAAGTAATATATAATTCTTCGTTATGTATCGAAGTGGCAGTATATAAGGGCAGTGATGTAGCTGATTTGAGTATTCAGTTAAGTTAAAAAATAATAAAAAAAAGCTTTAAAGTCGTATATAAGTACCTTATATAAAATTATACTGTCCCAAAAGTACACGATATTTTGAAACATTGTATTGAACACATTTTGAGCAAACTTTTTTATAATATTTTTTTTTTATAAAGCTAGGACTTTATTACACAGCGCCATCTTATAAAAACAGATTATGAAAAACTTTTTAATCTATTAAAAAAAACGGAGTTTTGACTTTCTTATTATTAATATTGTGTTCCTTTGAGAGAGTTAAAAAAATCTAATAACTAAAGAGTATAATTTAACAATACAATACATATATCTAAGATGATCGAATTAATAATGTTACAATATTACATTATATCACACATAACCTCTTTCATTCTCGAACCAAAGCCGACAAACGCCAATAAATAACAAACTTTATCATGTAAGGACCTATGATATTGGTGGTTCTAGTTTTAAGTTTTATTAGGAATTGATCCATTAAAGTTCAAGAAATAAGGCTGGGTATACACTTGGGTAACTTAGCCATGAAACGGTACTTGCGGTGAGCAAGAGTATTGTCTATACATTGCGCGCTCGAAACTTCAATGCGCAGTTTAAATCTAAGTAAGCAAGCAATGTACAGATCAATGGGCGGGGTTTACGTGTACAGCATTCAAACAACTTATCTCTACATGAACTTGGCTTTAAACATCATCCTAATTAGCCGATTTTATCCTCACCAGTAAAATTTGGCTCTGAAACAGTGCCTAGTGACCGTCTAAGCCTAATAATGCTAGAGACGCTTATTGCAAACTCTTATCATTAATAAATTATAGTCTAATATAAGCTAGTCGTGCGTACCATGATCAATATTTAAGATAACATGCCGCTAGCATAAAATCAGCATTTCATTATTATTTTTATCCATGTGGAATATATGGCTTGAAGGACCATTTCCACGTTTTATCAAATCTTTTCAGAATCGATTTCATCAATGATTGCATGTATACCCACACTGAATGTATATTATTACACGTATTTAATGAAACTATAATATACTGTCTACATACATTTTGAACACTTAACCGTAATGCTATGTACATAGCTGTATTAATACATGTGCTATTTAGACGAGCTTATCATTTCGCGGCAGGAGCTTGAGTGTGATGGGTGCACCCTTCGACGTTTTCAGGCCAATCGCAGACGTTTTCGTTGTAGTTGAATACTAAATTTGCAGGACATGGCATGTGGTGTTTTCGCTCGCCTTCGCACATATAATACATGGTACAGTCAGCCTTGTCGGGATGGTAGGATATATGGCCGTCTTCTTCGTCGCATGTTATTTCGTTGGCTATAAAGAGAGATATTTGTTTGAGTGCACATTCAAGAATTTTTGAATTTATGTTCTTAATAATTTCAAATCAAATTAGTTTCCATTGTATTACAATTTTTATGTGTATATATTTTGGAGAATCGTAGTACCACCATAATATAATTGTTCAATTGAAATATGAAAACTGCCATCGGACCAATCATTTTTGCAAACTAGTTTACTGATACACCATATTCTGATTTAACAAACACATACGCGCATTATTAAAATTACTCACGATTCTTAGTAGTATACTGGCCAGAGGAGCTTGAAGATTCGAAAGGTCCATCGAATTCCAACGTGACTTTGTAGTCTCCCAATTCTTGCTTCATGGCAGTGATGAGAGGGAACTTGCCAGTACCGCAGGAGCCTCTGAAGTCATCCATGTCAATGGACCATACCATGATGCCACCGAAACCTTCTTCTTTGAGCCAAGCCATCTAGAATTTGACAGAGATACGATTAAAATGGATTTATTTAGGCCGTCAGGTGTCAGAAACTTGAATGGATTTGGAAATAGTATTAATGACTGTAAAGACACCGAACTCGTACTGGCTGAAAACCATATAAGTATAACAAACTTAACTTAATTTGATTAAAACTGACCTTTGTTTTCAGCGATCTCTCATCATCGAAGCCAACCCACTGGTCGTCCCTGTACGCGAAGGGAACCATTTGCTCATTGTCCCACACAAGTGTGGTGTTGTCTTCACGAAGGAACTCACAGATTTCATAGTAGGACATGAAACCAGCTTCGTTGGTGAACCGGCCAGCTGAACCTATGATAGAAGATATTGATTATACCCAGAACCACGGTCAATCATAAAGAATATATTGACCGTAATTGGTGAAGATAGGACAGTACTATGTATTTCTAAATTGGCAAATTATTCAATGATGGAAAGGTAATGATCGTTAATGAACTGAATTGGCAGGCATGTATGAGGAAATTGATGAATGTAGGAGAAGCAAAGGAGGTGCGCAAATCAAGAGCGAAAGGGACTTAGCGTGATGATATGTGTCTATATCAGTTATCAAAATAAACTTACCACCACCAGACGCAGGAGCTCCAATGTCGAACTGAGTTTCATTGATGAGGGTGAAAGACCTTCCGTAAGTAGGCATACCAATCATCAGCTTCTCTTTGGGCGCTCCTTGGCGAACCCATTCGCGAGCCGAGTAGTCCTAAAGAAAAGAAAGACATTTGTATCAGAAATTATTTATTGATTTGCTTGTAATTAAATCCTTTAGTACTTAAATTCAATTGTCTTTTAAGACACTTTGAAAGGTGTTTTATCCTGCCAAATTGAATTAATAATGTGACAGCTCAAAGGAAATAAATGTAGGTAAACATATATACTTTAATATATTCCTACATCGCGTTATCTATCTATCATTATTATATATTTAATATATTCCTACATCGCGTTAGCTATCATTATACAAGAGAATTCTCGCAACACGATCAATATGCAAACAGTTCTCCTACTAACTAACATTTCTCTATTTTTACATCCGCCTGATTAGATGAACCCTTTCCCTTGTGAATTATTATCTGATACATCCTTAAACTACCCGAGTTTTCAATTACCGCTTCGTTGCATTTATGTTCTCCGAAGCAAGCAAGCGTACCTACGGCCCATATAATAGTTAGTGATTATCATAGCCTATAGACCCTTTTCAATACCAGGTGTATCATCTTGTCTGTTGAGAGAATCTACTGTAGCAACAAATCTTTACTGCCAGAACATCGTATCCTCGTGGTGATCTAGAAATCTTTCTCTGCAGACAATAGAGACTGCAGCAGAGTGTTGACTGCGGTCTTCTTTAAGGTGGAGGTACAGTACCCAGTCGTGAGGCTCCAATTTTAATGGGAAAATACATACCACAGTAAGTTTCTTCTGGTGACTGGTAGCAGTTTCAAGGGGGAAAAGCGGGCTGTTGTGTCCGACCTGGCGCTCCCATTGGCCATGGAAGTCATAGGTCATCACGTTGATGAAGTCCTGAAGACACGGAAACATTATTTAACTAAATAATAAATTTTAACCAAAGTTCTTAGATCTGTATTTTGTTTCTAACTGATGCTGATGACGATTAAACTTTTTATTAAATTTTCCAATCTAACTGGCATACCCAAACAAACACTGAAATACCCAAACAAATACAAATTTTCATCACAGATATATTTGCCTCGGTGGGAATTGAGATCAGAAACTAAACACTAGATCAATGGTATCGTCATGACACTGGCGATTGATCATTCCATACCAAGTACTTAGAAATCTCAGGAACATCATATCCAGCAGCAATCGCTTCGAACGATGCTGGCACTGCTGCAGTCAGCAGGAGTCGAGGCTGGCCCGAGGTCTTGGCTTCCCCTTCGAAGGCTAGGCGGAGCTCTTTGAGCAGTGACACGAAAGATGCACGGTCGTCGGCACCTCTGATGGAAAAACAAACAAATCAATAAAAGTTTGTTAACATGCCAGAGATAACTACAGCTTTTTCTTCATCTAGATTTATGTAGTCTTATTTTTAATAATATTTTCTTAAAAAAAATCTTAAAAATGCATATAGAAAACTACTGAGTTTTACGTTTATTTAGTTTCTACGGATTCTAGAGCCACATAATATCTATTATTGCAGGCTTCCACAGGCTACGGTGACTGTTTACTATGGAGTCAGGTTTGCTAATTGACTCTTTTTGTTGTATAAAACAAGTAAATGTTAAGAAATACATATCACCTTGACCCCATAAACATGTCCTAGACATAGAATAAGGTATAGGTGCCAATTTCTAGATCAAATTGGCACGAACATCAAAAAATATTCAATGATTATAGAGTAAATTAAACGCCCAAGCCTTATCACAAAAACTGTTGTGGTCGGCACTAGATCACTGGACTGTCCTCTGACCCTTAATTTATTATTTAAACAAAGTAGAACAATGTTTAACGAATGCCCTCAGAGGTCCGGTGTGTTTCCGTTATAATAGGAATATTAAATATTCATCCCAAATTATTCGGCATCGAATCCTAAACAAATATGTATCCCATTCCCAAGATCCATAACGGTATTATAAATTTACGAACATTAATTGTGGGGAGCATTGAATCAGGGTCTGTAAGGATTAATACTACGGTACGAAGGTATTTAAGATAATCCTGAATACATAATAGAGTGATGTTATTTGTTCATCTATACTTTGATATTGTACAGATTTGTGTATACGTCTGTCTGTATCGGGAATTTTTGAAACAACTGCAAATTCACAAATGAGAAGTTATGCTATCCGTGAGTAACAAAGTTTATACTTCATCTAAGGCTGTGTTGTCCTATCCTATAGTTGTTCTTACTTATCTCATGGTCAATGAGTAAGGTAAACGCTTACCGTCAGGCGGACCTTAAGGAGTATACTTAGTATAGCATGTTAGTCCAATTGAAGGTTTATTGAAATCTATTTCACAAACAATTTTGAAATTAAATTTGTTTGTACGCATGTTTTGGATATGACAGGCAGATAGACTTTTATTAGTCGGGATAAATTATACGCAACTAAAGTAACTCTGTGTATTTTAATTAAAATAAATAATTTGAATACTGTATGTTTTCCTCAAAAAATCCGACAGGCTACCTACTTATAGCATTATTAATTACAAAAAGAATAATTCGACTTTTCACCGAAAGTTCTTACCTTGGGTACTCCCAGTCTACGTCGAGGCCGTTGAACTGGTAGTCTCTGAGGAATTCAATCGCTTCGTAGACGAATTGGTTCATTCGGAACACGTTGGACGTGAGCTCTTTGAAAGGCGTCGATCCGAATGCCCAACCACCGATTGCTAGGAGGATCTGAAAATTAAGATTATTTCTGTTACAAACTTATCAATACCTACTAGTCAAATATTTTTAGGCCATCATTTATTTGGCTACACTTTATCTTAGGGAAGGGGTAGACAAAACTGACAGAAGTGAGACATGAAGATTTTCTTTCAAAATCCTCACATCACTGAGAGCTAAAACAAGCGTTAGATAGTCAGAAATTCAAAGTTCAAAAGTCATTCTTCAACATTCTTGGCTCGTTTCCGCACATTGGCTATGTAGGTCAAATTGTTTTACAATGCCATTTACATTCTCGTTCTTTGCGGCAATTATTTTCAGGAAATATCACTTAGATTGACGATAATGTTCTTAAGTTACAAATAGTGGTTTAAAAATCATACTTCTTTAAGCATTCAATCTTTTTTAAACGCCTTAAAAGCAAAAGCATTTTAAAGGATTATCCGATTAATGGGAAACCCGAAGTAATCCGTTCAGCTTTAACCGGTTAGGTATGTGTTAAAAAACACCAAATAAACGGAATTTAATACCGAAACACACAAATTGTTATACCATGATTGATACATGAAAAAAAGACAGAGCACTGAGTTTCTTGCCGGTTCTTCTCAGTGGCTTTTTTTCCGAACTGGTGGTAATTAAGACCTTCATAAGTGCCTTATTAGGACCTAAACGGAATAAATGATTTTTGATTGTGATTTTAAAAGAAATACCGAACGAAGTTCATCTGGATTACCATTTTGTACAATCCACTTTTTTTTTTTCGTTTGTGACGCTGTGTCATAATCATTAAACATTATTATGAATTATCCTTATGAGTACGTACCTTTAGATTGGGGTTCTTCTCTCTCAAGGCTACAACCTTTTCATACATATCTCCGTCTTTCTCATCTCCTTCGGCGAGCTTATGGTCCTTAAGTGTAGCGAAGGCATAGATGACGTGTGTGCAGAGTGTAGGATCAACATTTTCAGGGGTGAAGCGACCAGCACTGGGTCTCTTGGAAGACCATGAGGTAAGGTAGCAAAGGACTTGGGGATCACGTTCTGGGGACAAAAAATGTATTTGGTAAGCTGAAAAGCTGAAAGGAGAAGGCAAGCAAAGCATCGGTTGTCCGGCAGCTCGATGGGCAGACGACATAATTGAAATCGCAGGTTGAACCTATAAGCACAAGACTAAGGCGAATGGCACTGGAAAAAGGCCTATACCCAGCAGTGGGATAATAAGGGCTATGGATGATGATACATGATTTAGGTAAGTAGCACGAGGTGGAGGCACTGCCCCCGTCGGGCTGCCAATCGTTAATGGTAATTCCCATAGAGTCCTAACTCTCTCTATCCGTAAAATATCATAAAATCCCGTAGGTAAAGTCGATATTAAATAGGTAAATTAAAAAGTTATGCAATAATATTGACAGAATCTCGCATTAATCATCGGCTACTGACATTTGAAATTGCAATCAAAAGCCAATTTCGAATCTTAAATCAACGGAGTAGAATATTTGATAATTTTATCCTGCTAAATGATTGATGTGAAGTTGATTTAAAATATATTCAAAAAAGCATTAGAGGAATCGCTTCGCAAGCACTTGGTCAAGTGTTATAGCTGTCAGAAGAACGTAATCATATTTAGTTATAGCTGTGGTCTGTTCCCATAGGAAGTACTGCCATCAACTCTGTAAGTCTTCTATCCTACAATTTGTGCTAAACTTCAACTATTAAAAATTTACGCATAAATATTGATAAAATGTGATCGACGTCGTTTTTAAACTGCCGACTGATCTGTTACATAACATGAAATAACGCGATTTGAATAGACTTTACGAGAAGTTATATTCTAATCGAGAAATATTATTCCTATGTAAATTATGTTTGAATCCAAAACAAACAAACTCCCATTTTATCAATTACACGCCGCAGACTCTAGTGGCACTTATGCGGGAAAATTCTCACTTGTAAAAATTGTCGCGCGCTTATGTCATAAACTTGAGGGTATTAAATCAAAAACGCCATTTGCACCGCACCACTGTAACTTGAACTTCAGCTTCTTTAACTCTGTCTAGAGATTCTCATACAGTTATGATCACAAATGGTTTTACTTCCCAGAACTCATACTATTGGAACCAATCAATCTTATATATAAAATTCTGGTGTCGCGGTGTTGGTAGTTAAACTCCTCCGAAACGCCTTGATCGTAGAAGGCTCTTATGAAAATAAAATTTGAAAAAAGAATCGGTATATTTTTAATATCGGCATAAACTAATGGACCTTTGTTCTATGGTTTATTTGTCATATGAATTCATAGCTAAGACAGGACAACGTCTGTCGGGACAGCTAGTATTCTATAATATTATTGGAATACATTATATTTTCCATAGGCAGCGTGAAATGTATCAGATGTAAGCGTTGAATATTTAGTTCTGATGCATTTAATAGGTATGGTTAAAATTGTTGTAACTGTACCAGTTCAGGGACCAAGCAATACTGGCCAAGAAAATACTTGAACGTGAAAACAGTCGATGTTCCAAACTTTTAGCAACTATGTTGCGCTGTGGAGTTTCCTAAGTCGTTCTTGGCAGTTGGGAACAACTGAGTATCTAAAAGTGACCCTTGTGGCACTCCCGTTCAAGATTTGTAGCTTTTAGTGCGAAACACAATGTTACTTGTCTTAGAAGTGTGAAAGTTGTTTTTGTATCGACGTGATTGCGGCTACTTTAAGAAATGTTTGCTGAAGGTTTAGTTAAAAGGTTTTGGAGAAGCTTTAAGCGTTGATAAAGCGACGATTCTGACCCCACTCGAGAGAGTTTGGTTTCGACAAAAAACTAAACGTAATTTAACGTAAGATTGTGTTAACATTATTTTCGTCTTCAACAAGATGACGAACAAAATAATAACACAATCATTCAAGAAAGAATTTTCCAGACATGTTTACGTTTTAACTTTGAACTTTATGTTAACGCTAGTTCGTAAATTCTGGTCAGTCATCAAAACTTTGTTATAAGTATCTTTAAAACTTGCTTTTAGTTATATATCCTCTCGCTCTGTATGTTTATTTTTACTTAAGAGTCATCATAATATATTACTTATAATAATAATATAACTTCACGCCGTCCCACAAGGGTCCCCGAAGGGGTAGTCAGAGGTGTTACAACACCCACTTTCCACCGAAGATAATTTGGTGCCAACGTGACAGATGGTGAGTCCGTCACCGTCTCTTAGGCACTACAAACGTCCATGAATTTCTTCCATTGTGTGACTAATCACAGCACTTAAGTTAGATAAACTTATTGGTACAGACCGGAGGGATGCGAACTTGCGTCGCTAGAATAGCAGACAATGCTTCATACCACAAGGCCACCACGGCTCTGTATATTACTTATGCAATATAATAACAACTTGATGCATACTATCCATCATTTTGGATATCAATGAGCATTAACATCGAAGTTAGGTAGGCTATTTCATATATTTGAAAGGCCAACCAACAAAGAATGGCCACAACGCATGACCGTAAGAAAAAACAACTCACTGTTCTTGTCTGAAGCCGCTGCATTGTTGTTCTTTATGATGTAGGTAGTTTTGGCCGGCTTTTTGACGCGGCTCATGACGTCTGAAAGGCTTATTTTAATAGGTTCAGGCTTCTCCGTCTCTTCAATTACCACACTGGAAGCCACTGATGCCCAGTCCACGTCCTTGGCGTCTTTACCACGAGAGATGCCACGGAGTTCTTCCCTATGGAAATTGAAAGGAGATTCTTAGAAATCCACGTTACATTCAGAAGATAATCGAGCTAAAATTTCAAGTTGGGCACATTATTTTATTTTACATATGGTAAATTACTCCTAATAATATGTACAATAGTTCTTATATTCTACCTTAATCAAACAAAAAATCTTAACAGAAGATAATTTTAAAAATCCCAAAACCAATTGAAGCGTACTAGCTAAAATTTTCAGAGGAGTTATTATTGTGGTAAGTTGATTTAAAAAAGGTAAAGCATGTGTTTTACCGGCGTCTTCGTCGAAATAATTAGCGAAATCGGTTCAGCTGCTCTCGAGATTTGCGCTTAGCATCACATTCAGCGATTCATTTTTATATTATAGACGTACGTATGACGTTACCTCATTGCTCCAATAAGGGGGTATTTCACATCACCACCGCAGACAGTACCAGCAAAGTCGTCCATGTCTACCGTCCAAGCCATGGCGCCTCCAAAACCGTTGTCCTTAATCCACCTAAATAATGGAAGAATTTAAATGTGCATCTTGTAATATGTGTCAAATTCTTGTCGGTAGATGTCATACTAGCTTAATCAAATTCAAAAAGAGAACTAGTTTCCACTAAGTATGGAGAATGAATCGTTAAAAACCAGAACGGGGATAATTCCTTGTACAATATACAGTTTTATCAACCGAATTCAGAAAAGGAAGAGGTTCTCAATTCGAATGTATAATTGCTAACCGATTACTCCGCCAATTGATAATCGATTTTGATGATTCTTTTTTTGTTTGGTAGGTCATATTTCAGACGTAGTCACATATATTTTTTTTATCAAAATCGGTTTTGTTTGTTTTTTAAATCAAAATAACCTACAATAAAATATGTCATCCAAGTAAACGAAATTGCGTATATTGCTTCCCTGTGACTTATAAGTGGTGTTTACGGTCACTAGAGTAGGCTTATTAGTATCTTTTTGATCTTTTTGAAGTCGGTTTAAATTTTTAATTAATAATGTTTTTATTATAAGAAAAAAAAACGTGTTAATTGCTGGTAATGTAACTTGGTTATGTACGATGAACAAGCGGGTTATTTATATCAACCACATATCGCTTTAATTTTGGAGTTGATTTTAAAACAATGCGAAATTCTGAAATTATCTCGTGAAGGGTTCTAAAATATAGACAAGCTATGTTACTCCAAAGTGTGAGTAGAATAAATAAAACAAACAAGTAATTTTCCAATTTTGCACCTTGAAATTTTAAAATTTTTACTTGTCCTAATTCGTATTTTTATATTTATTGTATTTTTAACAAACCATGATAAGGCCTGCACTGTTCTGTATGGATCAGAGTGTTGGGCCACAAAGGCGACGGATGAAAGAAGACTGCATGCAACTGAGATGCGAATGTTGAGATGGATGTATTGTGTGGCGTAACGAGAATGGACATGATAAGAAATGAGTACATTAGAGGAAGTTTGAAAGTAGCTCCAGTGACAGAAAAGTTGAGGGGCAAGCGTTTGTCATGGTATCGGTTTTCCCATTTAAATTGGAGAAATAACACTACTTTGATATAGTGTTGTGTTTCTGCGGTAAATAGGGTTGCCAGTGCTCCACGACGATACGCTGCGCTAGTAGTAACGCTGCTAGCACAATGAGCCCTCATCAACAACATGGTTGGAAACGCGTTAGTTATACCCCTGGTTATGCTAGCGGCTATAAGCTACTGTGACTGCTTCATATGGGCCTTATGCTTGTGTGCCACCATAGTGGTATAAATAAAAAAAAAGTCTTGCCTCATTTTATTCCTGATGGACCTCTCATCATCAAACCCGATCCACTGGTCTCCGTGAATAGCGTAAGGCACCTTCATTTCATCATCCCACACGTAAGCGCCGCCGTTACGAAGAATTTCACACACCTGGAAAAGACGTGAAAATTCTTTTACTTATTTATACATATGTATTTATTTATTAATAAATATTATTGGTATTTTTGGGGTCCCGTTCCTTAAAAGGCAAAAGGAACCCTTATAGGATCACTTTGTTGTCCGTCTGTCTGTCTGTTAAGATTTGTTATTTCAAGAACGCGTGGAGTTATCAAATTGAAATTAATATGATATACCCGGGTATAAGAGACCATAGACCCGGGTCTATGGTCTCTTTCGGCTGTAAAATAATCAAACCTGTAAGTCAATATGAACAAAAGACAAGGAAATTAAAACCTACAGGGTACTTCCCGTTGACCTACAACCATGAAATTTGGCAGGAGCAGTGTCTTACAGCACAAGTAAAGGGAAAAATCCGAAAACTATAAATATGTAGTACATTTTTTTTAATACGAATTTACCAAAAATATTCCTGAATCGCGCAGTTGAGAGTCACCGACGAATAATGACCTCATTTGAGGTTCGCCTACTTTAAACCTTACCTACAAGTGTGTACGGAACCCTCGGTGCGCGAGTCCGACTCGCACTTGGCCGGGTATTTTTACAGTTTAAGCCATATTTATCAGACGTCACCGTGTTTCTCTTTTTCAATATGATAGCGATGTTTCCATTGTTATACTGCTGTAACAGTATGTGTTTTAAGGCAGTAACTTCCTTTGATACCCTTAGAATTTAATATGATAGCCAGGGAATTTCAGTAAAGCTTAACCAAACAGAACCTGTGCCGGTAGCAGGAACATTGTCGACAACGTTTTCGTAAACGTAACTCGCGAAATGTCAAACTTGTCATACTAATTTTTAGTTCCACTTTTCACCGCCGAAGCGCTGTTCATTTTCCAATACAAAAATAGTCGAAGGCAATGTTCCTGATACCGACACTGATCTCACCTTCGGCATTCGGGTACCTTTTGATCGGTATTTTTTTTACTCTATTTAAATAAAACTTACCTCGTAGTAGGCAAGGAAGCCGGATTCCTTTGTATACTCGCCAGCTTTGCCGCCCCCGCTTGCGGGAGAATTCACTTTGAAGTTACTAGGGTTCGACAGAGTAAACGTACGGCCGTAGGTAGGCATTCCTGAAAATTACATTTGAATATTATAATGTATGCGAATAGAGTGCCCCTGCTAGTTCAAGGGAGGTTTCTCTTGACTTTAAATTTATACTTAGAATAACCCTGTTTTTGTTCAGTTGACTGAACTATTGGGATTTTTGTCTCGGTTGTTCAGTTTACTGAACTAGTAGGCTTTTTTTGTGTTTTTTGTTCAGTTGACTGAGGTGAAGTAGTTTTTAGGGGTCGGTATCGAGTATAGAGTGCCCTAACTCAAAAATTACAGAACGGTTATTCAAACGGTTTTCTTCAAGGAACTGAGCGATTTCTGAGGAAGGCTTAGATGTATAAGAAATATCTTTGTCGATCGACAATCTCCACAGCGAGGTCTTGACACAGCAAGATAGTATCGGATAAATCTAGAAGGGGATATGCCACAGAGAATTCAAGATTTTAAATTCAGAACGCGAGTCATTCCAATACATTTTGTACGAGCTCTCACCTCGCCGGAATCGGAATTTGAATTTATTCGATTTGACACTGCAACCGTCAAAGGGATGTTTGTATACTATCTTAGAATAAGGACATCGCTTGGCTTACGCTAATAACTCACCAATAATAAGCTTCTCCTTAGGTGCTCCCAATTTGACCCACAGATGGGCAGCGTGGTCCACAGACAGCTGTTTCCTCCACTCCGAGTCGGTAGAAGGGGCGTAAAGCGGTGCGTTGTGACCTGTCTCTTTCTCCCATTTACCATGGAAATCGTAGGCCATGAGGTTGATGAAGTCGAGGTAGCTAGAAGATTGTAATGGTTTAAAATATTCATACAATAATACATGAAAACAGTGAAGAAACCAATTTGATAGCTTTAAATTTGATCTTTGTAAAAACTTATATCTACAAGAATTTTGGCACAGGGCACCGAGTTTCTTGCCTGTTCTTCTCAGGTGGTTTTTTTCTGAACCGGTAAAAAAGTAGTCTTACAAGTGCCTTATAAGGGCCTAAAGTGAATAAATTATTTTTGAACAGAATAAATCAAAATAACAGTTTCATGCCATATTAGGTGAAGGATTACTAATTGTAAATTAGTAATCACCATGGCTTAGTTCGGAGTATCTTAAGATGACAGTTGATTGCTTCTGCTTTGTTTTTTCTAATGATGAAACCCGTAGCTTGTACCTAAGATACTGTACGAAATGGTTTGAAGGAAATTAATTGAAAAAGAAGTAAAAAAGCGGAATATTGAATTGAATTGCAAATAATGTTATTAAAACCAAATCATTCGCGAAATAAACATATTTTAACATATTTTTCCAAATATCAATGCGTTGCTTGTTACAACCTGAATAAAGAAGATAATAGGTATATTATTGTCTACCTGGCGACGGCAGGAACATCGTATCCACTCTTGATGTTATCAGGGCCAACTGGCACCGCAGCAGTGAGCAACAATCTGGGTTTTTTCACTTCCTGGGCTTCTGCTTCGAAGGCCTCGCGCAGTTCTGGAGACAAGAGAAAGGTTTTAACAAAAATAAATGAATACACTTTTGACGAGACCGCTGCTCTAGTGGTTTCTATAAGTCTGCTACGCTATGGGGCGCGGGTTCGATTCCCGCCGGGGCAAACATTTATGTGTTGAACAATTGTGTTTACCTTGTGCCTGGGTGTTTGGTATGTATTATAAGTATGCATTTACAAAAAAAAAGTATTGTATCAGCTGCTGGTTCCCATAGTATAAGCTTTGCTTAGTTTGGACTAGATGGCGCTGTGTGATAATGTCCAAGCATTAATTATTATTTTGTTTAAAAAAAATCGTTTTTGATTATGAAAATACTGGGCAAAGATTACTTATGAACTAAGGTGTCGAGGTGACGAGCGCAGTGCAGCCACGCGGGACTTTACTATTAAAGCTCCTGGGTGGAACTGTATCTGTTGCATGGACGTCACGCTTACCATCAGGTGAATGACTTGCTCTCCTCACGTTGTATAAAACAAAAACTTTTTGGTAGTAATACAATAGAATAACAAAATACATATCAAACCGCAATTTCAATTGAAATATCCAAGATATTATTATTACAACAATAAATGAAGTGATGATCATGAAATAGCGCCGAGGTATTTTAGAAAGGGATCGAAACCACTCTAAATGTAGCAAGGACGTCTGCTAGAAGGTCATTCTAGTATCTGGTGTACCTAGATGATGCATTGTCAGTACACAATCATTATTGACTACGTGCATTGCAAAGTCATCATAAATATGCTTAAATTATGATGTCTCAGAGAGGTAGGGCGATTTGGGATTTCCCGTGGCTTTTCCCATTTAAATTGGAGCCCATCTGGGGACTGTACCTCCACTTTACAGAATAACACTACTTGTTGTAGTGTTGTGTTTCTGCGGTAAGTAAGGTTGACAGTGCTCCACGAAGATACGCTGGGCTAGTAGTAATGCTGCTAGCACAGTGAGTCCTCATCAACAACATGGTTGGCATCCCGTTAATGATACCCCTGGGATTGCTAGCGGCTATAGGCTACGGTGACTGCTTACCATCAGATGGGCCGTATGGTTGTGTGCCACCTTAGTGGTATGAAAAAAATCCTTTTTTTTTTTTTTCTGATATCATTACATAGTGATCATATTTTGTCAGGAGCATTAGCGAAATTGGTCTAGCCATTTCATTTCTATATATGTAGATATAGATTATTAAACTCTTTATCTATAAGTAAGTAATGACACCATATCTCGGATGTGTAAGTACTTAGTTACAGCAGGTACTGTAATAACACATTAAATCACCTTGTGACATAATGATAGGGTACGTAACCGATGTTATTCAATCAAAAACTCACGGTTATCTTTAGAAACGTTGAGAAATGCTGTACATTACTTAAGTGGGCACATAATAACAAATCGGTTTAAGGTATTTTTATACATTATAAAGCAATTACTTACAATTTCTTCAAAATCTAATTGAAAACTCAGACCAACAAAAAAGAAGTAGTAGTTTCTAATCGTCAGAATCTACCGCCGAATTTGGAGGCTCGTTTTTGCTGAAAGGAATCCAGCAATAAATTCGGTAGAATAATTATTTAATTCGTGAAATGGTAAAATTAATTAGTATTCAAATTATTGCTACTGTCTTATAAAACCTGCTAGAACCGTGTCATCGATCAAATCAATGAATACTTATTTTATTAAAATTGTGGAACATTTGGATTGTGTGTTTTTTAAACAGAAATATTAGGAACTACCGTTTCGAAACTTATACTTGGCTGTTAACTATTTAATTTTTAAGGATTATTTAGGCTGTGAAACTATTTCGGAGTCTTTTCAGCATATTCGATTGTAAATATTAATGTCGATGTAAAAAGATAAGGTATAAGAATATATCTTTATACAACTTTTTAAGAGTAGCAACGCGCAAGTGATACCTCTGGTGTTGCAAGCTTCCATAGAGTACCATAGGATTGTTATATCATGATTGTTACATGAAAAAAAAGACAGAGCACTGAGTTTCTTGCCGATTCTTCTCAGATGGCTTTTTTCCGAACCGGTGGTAATTTAGACCTTCATAAGTGCCTTATTTGGGCCTAAACTTAATAAATGATTTTTGATTTTGATTTTGTTTCTGACTACAGTAACCACTTACCATCAGGCGTGCCGTATGCTTGTATGCCGACTTACTGGTTTAAAAAACAATACTTTAATATGACTTTAGGATAGTTTCGTAACATCAGAGGTTAGCATTATTTAAAAGCGATGTAAAAAGGACGCCGTCAATGTCATATGTCAAGGCGAGGTTTATTTGACGTAGCATCGAAAATGTAGTAATTGTATTGACATAAAACATATTAAGTAGGTATCTTTGGTGTAAATATAAAATTTAATTCTATTATGTTAGAATATATATAAGCAAGCGAGCCTACACTGAAAATGAAAACTGCTAATTCAGTGTAGGTCGGTCAAGAATGTCGTATTTCACCACCGTTTTAGAAAAAAAAACATCTGAGAAGAGCCGCCGAGAACTCCAGTGCTTTGTCTTTTTAAACGCGTTCAAAAAAGGAGGAGATTCTAAATTTTTTCTTGGGATTAAAAAAAAATAATAGTTTTAGTTACGACAGAACATTATTTCTTAAGCTATTTGGAAAATATTTTTTTATTTAAAAGAATATACTTTCATATTACAATCATAATAATGAAAAACAAATAACATGTTTTATCGAGACATAGTGACTCTTCCTCTTTAAGAGCAATTGAAAATCGCCACGTATTCTCATGTGGCAATTCATGGCCTAACTTTTTTTCGAACATGTCTTTCAGGCAAAAAGGATCGTCAAAGTAAACAATAAAATATCCGTGAATTTATTAAAAAGCTCCTGGTAAAGTGAAGGGCCGGTCAGTGCCCTTTAGCCATTCAGGTGGTATTTCGTTATGCTGGTTCTGCCTGACTGCTAGGCTTCGCAGATTGCAAAACTCGTCGCAGACATAAATGATAATTAAAAAATTGTCAGTTTCGTTTGTGGGTCGGGGGATGTTTCGCAAAATTGATATAATTATGTTATCGTACATTTAGGTATAATCAATTTATATGAAAAGATATTAATTTAAAAAATTCTTCAAAATACAACTTAAAACAGACCAATAAAACAGTCGGAGCCGCGGTTCCCCAGGCACAACACTCGCCTGGCTGGAAGATCTTCCCTTTGCGGTGACGAGCATGATCACCTCGCTCGCCCCACAAACATCATTCCTTCCTAATCGTCAAAATCTACCACCTAATTTAGAGGGTTGTTTTTGCGGAAAACATTCCAGTAATAAATTCGGTAGAATTATTATTTAATTCGTGAAAGATTAATTTATATTCAAAATATTGGTAGGTACCTACTGTCATAAAAATCCTGGCAGAGCCCCGTCATCAATAAATAAGAATATTATTTTTTAATTTAAATTAAAATACCGTGAGGCCTTATGACGTTATCTAAAGGTTATATACCACACCAAGGTGGCAAATAATCAATTAGGTACTACGTTAAAAAAACCGGCCAAGTGCGAGTCGGACTCGCGCACCGAGGAGCACACTTGTAGGTAAGGTTAAAAGTAGGCGAACATCAAATGAGGTCAGTATTCGTCGATGTTCCTTACCTACAAATGTATACGGAACCCTCAGTGCGCGACTCCGACTCGCACTTGGCCGGTTATTCTATTGAGAAGTCATCATTCTCCTGCCCTTATCCCATATTATTTGGGGTCGGCGCAATATGTATTTCTCTTCCATCCTTCTCTATCAGCCGTCATCTCTGTATTCACTTCCTTTCTGGCCATGTCATCTGTCACACAATCCATCCATCTTTTCTTAGGTCTACCTCGACCCCTGTACCCATCTACATTCATACATAAACCTTTCTTACCACGTTATCCTCATTCCTCCGCATAACATGCCCATACCATGACAGACGCTTGCTCCTCAACTTTTCTGTCACTGGAGCCACTTTCAAACTTCCTCTAATAAACTCATTTCTTACCTTTTCCATTCTCGTTACGCCATTCTATTGAGAAGTATACTCTTTTTAATAAATGCAATTTAAGTACTTTGTTTCTTAATTTAAGACTTAAATTTAGATTCTACTCGTGCCTAAAACACTATTGAAGTAAGCACATAACGATTTACAGATAGCTGTAGCTCAGCTCAGATATAGATCGGTACCAACTTTAACGGTGAACATCAAGTTCAGTTATACCGAGAAATACTCGACAATATCTCTTAGCTCTTGCTAAATAACTACGTTTAAATCTAATATATAAAATTCTCGTGTCACAGTTTTCGTTGCCATACTCCTCCGAAACGGCTTGACCGATTTTGATGATTTTTTTTGTGCTTATCCGGTATCTATGAGAATCGGCCAACATCTATTTTTCATCCCCCTAAATGTTAGGGATAGTCCACCCCTAAATTTTTTATTTTATTTTTTAGACCGATTTCAAAAATTCTTTCACCGTTAGAAAGCTACATCATCTCTGAGTAACATAGGCTATATATTATACTAGCTTCCCGCCCCGGCTTTGCAGGGGTAGACAAAATATTTGATATAAAAGTCTACCCGTGCGAAGCCGGGGCGGGCCGCTAGTTTATTTATATAATCTACGCGAATATAGTCACAGAGAAGGACATAAAGGTACCTTGTACGAATGTTTCGTAACATCCAGTGTGATGAATCCGTATTCATCTCATGACATTTAATTTGATACGTGTTTTCGAAATAATACTATTTGCGGTTGGTGTAATAGTCTAGGGATCGAACCGCAAAGTTAAGTTTGTCATTTAAGATGGTTTGTTTTTAGTAGATAGGGAACCCTAAATGTATTTTTTGTTAAATCTATAATATTTTCTAATTAATATTACTAGTGTAACGGCCGTAACTTAAATTGCTTGATATTAAATTATTTTCTACAATCCCTTGGTAAGTAAATCATCCTTGTGCCATACTTCAGTCCAGTTGGATTACTTCCGAAAGTATAAAGAAGCTTACGTGTGTGAATTGTCTGTAGCTGTAGTGAGACAGTCTGTCTGTAGTGAGACAACGGTAGCCTTAGCGACAACAGCTTTCGACTGCGTATTCGTATCGCTTTCGACTATTTTTGTATGGGAAAATTAACTAGTATACAAGGCTTAATATATTCAAGCGATTATACTACTTTCCTACATAAAGCTTTGTATACTAGTCATCTCATTTATAGTCATAATATTTTTATGAACAAATTTTAGCTTAAAATAAATAAGGTCGTAAAAGGTCAATATTATTCTAGATCATATTATTATAGACGTGAAGTAGTTATAGATTGAAATATATCTATACTAATATTATAAAGAGGAAAGATTTGTATTTTTGTATGTATTGAATAGGCTCCGAAACTACTGGACCTTTTTCAAAAATTCTTTCACCGTTAGAAAGCTACATCATCACTGAGTAACATAGGCTATATATTATACTAGCTTCCCGCCCCGGCTTTGCACGGGTAGACAAAATATTTGATAAATGTCTATAGGCTCCGAAACTACTGGACCGATTTCAAAAATTCTTTCACCGTTAGAAAGCTACACTAACACTAATAACATAGGCTAGCTGCGCGCCCCGGCTTTGCACGGGTAGACAACATATTTGATATAAATGTCTACCCGTGCGAAGCCGGGGCGGGCCGCTAGTAATAAGTATAACAACAATAATGTTTGAATATTTGTACCGAAATTCGTATAAATTTAGAATGCTCCCTAAATTCGACAGGTATACAAAGCGGCGCAGCCGAAACCACCCCGTAGGCTGTGTCGCAATTAATAAGGTATTTTAACATCAATAATTCACACGCCTACGACCGTGGCCCAAATTTAACAGCACTTTTGGCGTGATTAAAAATATAAAACGCACATTTTATTCGTATTGGCCTGACCGACCGACTTACGGTAAAAAAAATTTTTTGACGCAATTTACAGTATTTTTTTATCGACTTGGCTTACAATACGATTTTTCTACCTTATCTTATTAGTAGGCTAAACGGGTCCAGGTTGCCCCAGAAGCACTTCGACCCTTGGGATCTTTTGTGCAGAATTTGTATCTTCTTAATGAGCATAATAATTTCTCTCGCTCTCTTGGAATCTGAATGAGACAGAAGTGTGTTACATGAGGGGAAGCGCACGCCGTTTGATTTGACCAATGAACGCACGGTGGCAGCGTTGGCCTTCAGATGTCAGATGTTACACATCATTTGCGACTACTGTAAGGCCCGCATATTATTGTTTTTTAAACCATTAAGAATACCAACATGTACCGGCCGTACCTTATGAATAGAGATGTTAAATATAACCATCATCCAATAAATTAACTAATATTTAAAATTAACCATTATATTCAATAAACAAAATTACCGTTATCGAATACAAATATCAATATTGTATTCAACTAAGCGATATTTGTTAAACCGATATCTATTAAACCAAAACATAACTACAATATTAAACTTGGAATAATAATAAATTTATTTAATAAAATACAGATTTATATCCGCGGCGCAGGCTTCGTAAAAATGGTTAGAGTACATCTCAGGTTTCGTCAAAGTAGGAACTTTAAAGAAGAAAAGGACAGATTTATATCCACGGCGCAGGCTTCGTCCAATGAACATGGTAAGAATTCACGTCACTACAATATTAACTAATATTTTCAACCATTAAATACCGATATATTTCTTTATCAATTATCGGTTAACGAACAAAAACCATTATTGACATCTCTAGCTATGATGGCAAAGCTTAAAGCTTACGTTAAATAATGTATCTACATATCTTGTACTTGACCCTTTCTTCCGGTAAGGTTCAAGATTCAACTTTTGTTTGTATATTCTGCTCATTTAAACATAAGGTCACTGACATCATATGAGAAACAGACATTCGTGATATTCGATATTTTTTAATTATTGAAGGTAAATTATAATTTACTACTGCAACTTCGCCCGCATATCAATATAATATATAGCCTATGTTACTCAGTGATAATGTTTTCATCAGCTTTCTAACGGACGGACGTAATTGAGACAACATTTACATTAAAGTGCAGTGAAAAACAAAAATCAAACACAAAAAGTTACGTTAAAAAGTCTTGATACAATTATCGCAAGAACCGTGAAAAAAAATCCCATGTCAAAATAACTACCCATTAAAAAAGTAATAGATAGCGGTCACCTAGTATTCGAAATTTAAATTAAAAAACTATCTGTATATTTAAAAAAACATGATATTCAGTAACACGTGGTAAACGTATAAACACAATATGTTAGTGTGACGTAAAACAATTTATTTATCCTACTTTTATTATCAATGTGAAAGTTTGTAACGATGGATTTATATTTGCTGCTCAATCAAAAAGAGAGGTAGGGCAATTTGAGATTTCCCGTGCGTTTTCCCATTTAAATTGGAGCCGCCCAACTGGGGACTGTACCTCCACCTTACAGAAGACCGCAGTGAAATAACACTACTTGATGTAGTGTTGTTCGTCAACGGATTTTTCTGAAATTTGGCACACGTAATGCGTCAGCGCAATATTTAAATTGCGTCATTCACTCCTTCTCTTTAAGTGTTCCAAATTTCATACTCGCCCAGCGACGTAAACTTTGCTTCACATTTAAATATTGTGATACTAATGCGAGCTGAAACACATATCGATTTATGCCGTCTATCGTATCCAGTAACTGCATAGGTTAAGACACAAAGCTGGAGCATATTCCCCACTCACAATCTCTTTGGCTGCATCTAACGGTGTAAGAGCAAATTCTGCTGCAATCAATGTGAAAGCTAGGGGTTGGGGCGACAGTGACAGCGGGGACTATTTAAAAATTAAATATATCTTTATTTAGTTATACATTTTTGGATTTCATTACATTCTCGTACCTAGTTATGTTTAGTTTTTTTATAACATTAAGAATGGTTGTTTTGTGTTTTTATTTATATTGTAATACCTAAGTAAAGATTATTTTTTTAAATAGTGTTTACATATTTTCTGTACATCCAACTTCTTTTAAGTTTCAGAATTGATATTTTGTCTATAGAACTCAAGTACTTAAGAAATGAATTGGCATATAGGCCCGTTAGTATTTTTACGTTTTAAAACATGAAATATTATGTTTTTGGGATCTCACTAGCATGTATGAAGAGATTGATGAAGGTTGAAGAAGCAAAGAAGGTAATAAGTAATTCAAGAGACAGGAAAAAATATCACATCCAAAGTGACTTAAAGAAAAAACAAACGTTGAACAAAATATAATAAAATAAGATGTGTCATTTGTACGTAGTATACTTAGATTAAGGACTTACGCTAAGAAGTATAATCTACTCTGAGCATCGGGGTATTCTAAATCAATGACTCTGAGGTGCTAGTACCAGCGCGAGAAGGTTTACTTATAAAAGTTAGCGCCATCTACAACACGTACAAAACAGTGGATGGCGTGACTATAAAAAATATTTACCTATTGCGAAAGGACGCGACTGATGTTATGATAAAACAAACTTTTCTGCGTCGTTTTTATCCCAAATAAGGCAAACGTGTTTAATATGCAAATATATTACTGTTTTGCGCAGTAGTTTATTCCTTGTTACGTAGAAATAAGGTTAAAGAACTAATAAGTGTACATGTAATAAAAAATATAATATACCTAATTCTACACCAGTTTGGCCACTGTAGTCATCCGATTTATCCTTTTTACGTAGTTTTAATTCTTAATGATGTTTATCTAACACAAGTTCGTCGGCTTCACTCGACTGTTATTGAAAGTTTTACGTTGCCGAAAGCACAGGATGTCAAACTTAAGTACACAGAAATTTATGCGTTGTAAAGAAGAGCACTGGAAACCTCACACAAAGTATGAAAAGCATACATCATCTGACCATATGAGAATAAATCAATATGTGTACAACAAATTAAACTAACATAGCGTAAATATGATTAGACAAGCTTCTGCCCGCGACTTCGTCCGCGTTGTCTTTAGAATTCCACATGAACCAAACATTTTTCCGGGATAAAAACTATCCTAGGTGTTAATCCAGGTAATACACTATCCGTGTACCAAGTGTCTCCTAAATCCATTCAGTCGTTTTTGCTTGATTGAGCAACATACATCCTTCCATCCATCCTCATTCATCATTTAAGTATAATATTTGTAAATGGCGAAGGATGATTGACAAATTCACAAACAAACAACAATATTTTTGGTATATTAAAAGTTGTTAATACCGCTCACAGTTGCACCCTACCGATAACCCAGTCTGTGTCAATATTTGAACTGATTATTGAAGTGTTCTCGTGATTAAAATGATTCAGTGTGTTTTGGAGTGATGATATGGGAATATCTTTAAAGGAATCATAGTTATGATAAGTTAATCAAAGTCAAGAGTGTTATTATGCAGAATAGGGTTACATTGTAGCTAAAGAAACTGTACTGTTTGTTACCTAGTAACGAACCATTACCATACTCGTGTTTTAATTATAAAAAATATAACGATAATTCTAAACGTGATATATTCGATATTAATGTTAGATTTTTGAATTCGTATCAATTCAGATATTTTTTTAACATAAATTAATTTTTAGTTGGTTTCACAGATTGGGATGTTAGGGGCAATTAAGCGACCTTTTCTTTGGCCACAAGGTCTTACTAAAGTATAATTTGGATTGTATAAATAAAGTAAGAACTAAGCTAGGGCTAGAAATATTTTTTACCCGAAAATATTGAAATATTTTTATTGATTAATGCCCAAATGAATAAAAACCAAACCAGAACAAACAGAAAAAAAAGGTGGCGGCATGAATTTTGGGCGGCATACTTATTTTGAAAACACAGATACTTAAAAAAAAAACAATGTGCAAATCTATATGACCATAATTTACTAATGAGTATTCTTTAATAATAAAGTGCCTTTATCGGGTATCCCAATAAGTCCACGAACAATAAAATCACACCAGTTTTTATTCGAAACATATATTATTGAGTCATAGAGGTTTGCCCTCGACATTTGCTTAAGGTCAGAAAGATCTAGACACGATATTTTGGTATATTATTTTGACCTCACAATGTTTTGATTTTAATATGTAGTTTATGATATAATTAATTCTACATCTATACTAAAATATTATTAGTAATCAACACTAATATTAGAAAGATTTGATTGTTTGTTTGTATTGAATAGGCTCCGAAACTTCTGGACCGATTTCGAAAATTATTTTGCCATTAGAAAGCTACATTATCACTGAGTAGCATAGGCTATATATTATATAGACACGCGGGCGAAGTCGCGGGGAAAACAACCATAATACAATAAAAACATGAGCTTTGTATTTTTATTTGTAATTAATAAAATCAAAAATAATTGGACCGATTTAAAAAACATATCACAGTAGAATGTTTAATTATCCCTGCCTGAATAATATAGGCTATATATTATATTGCTATGCAGGCAAAGCACCGAAAAATCTAGTCATTTGATATTCAGAAAAAAAAGCAGAATGAACTAAGCCTGAGAACTAAGCCTAAGATAATCAAACATTTTTTCTTGTACACCCCATTCAAAATTTTACTGCAATCAGTGGACCCCTCTTGCTACATTGTTACCATATTCCCAAAACTCGTAATCAATGTGAAGATAAGATGTAAAGATGGAAAATTTTTGTTCTTCACCATAGAAACCAGATACATTTTCGTGGACCCCCACTTACAACATATTGTGAACACCCTAATTTATTTTTCACGCCAACGTAGACCCCATCTAGACTACCGTGGACCCCTGGGGGTCCACCAGGACCACTAAGGGAATTAATGAACTAAGCAAATACAAAATAGTATTTCAAATACCTTGGCCCTTCAGCAATTATAATACAATTATAACGAAATGCGAAATGTAAAAAACTCAACCTACGCCGTTGTCGTTCATTTCCGAACATATTCCTATACAAAAAATATGAAGTATTCTGGCGGGCGATGGGGTTAATTTTGTCTTGAAAAATGGTCAGTTCCCCAAAAAAATTTAAGAAACACTGGTATAGATTTCAAAAAAAAAAAATTGCCTAGAATCGTCATGGTAGTAAATTTGAGATCTAAGACACGTCACTGTAAGTTTAACGTCGTCAGTCTGGTGGCTCCAAACTACGTAAATCCCGGGATTAACTTAAAACAAACCAATTAAGAGCCATGGGACTTTGGGACCCTCTATTTGTTATCGTGGATTAATTAAACCCCCGACTTATCTCAAATAATGACTTGTGGCTTGGAAGCGTATCGAAGATATTTCCTTTACTTAATTACTTGCTGACATTTATGCACATTAATGATTGTATGTGACTACGTCTGCATTATTAAAAGAAAAAAGATAGCCTCATCCTTCCCCAGGATATAATCTATCTCCTTATTAAATTTTATTACGATTCGTTCAGCCGTTTAGCCGTGAAAAGGTAACAAGCAAACACGAGTTAGTTTCGCATTTATATATAATATTAGTATGGACAATATCATCACGTCGCGTCCGTTGCGGGGCAGATATAGAGCGCCATTTCTCTCTTGACTAGTACACCTCTGTTACCTCTTAACATCTACCAGTGCCAGTATTACTTCCAACAGGTACTTTGTACCTCTTAAATACATAGATACGTTAAGTATCTAAAATACATAAATTCACAACAAAGCGATGTGTTTCAATTTTTTTTTAATTAACTAAACACGCTCCGCTTATGAAATCGCTATCTCTGCCACCCCGACCTAACATTCTTAACGCACTCAGAGTACGTAGCTTACTAATGGGTGTGTTGCGTCCTTTAAGGCTTTCCACACCACGTGACAAGTAATTAAAGGCTCTAGACAAATGTTGGGACGGGCTTCGATGTGACAGGGCAAAGTTCACATTCTAAACAGGTATTGAATACTCATTTGTGTTGTTCTCGTACGCTTGTTATGTAACATATAGACACTGTGCTTTTCTGTTATGTAAAGTAGCTACGTTGCGGGTTTCCTAAAGATATTTTCCTTCACTGTAAAGCTCGTATTCCCGTTTTTTTAGGGTTACGTACCTTAAAAGGAAAATCGGAACCCTTATAGGATCACTTTGTTGTCTGTCTGTCTGTCAAGAATTTTTATCTCAAGAACACGTGGAGTTATGAAATTGAAATTAATATGAAATATCTGGGTCTATGAGCTCTTTCGGCTGTAAAATAATCAAACCTGTAAGTCAATATGATAATAATATAATAATAATAATGCTTGGACACACAGCGCCATCTGGACCCAAACTAAGCAAAGCTTGTACTATGGGAACCAGCAGCTAATATATTACTTATATACTTTTTGTTTGTAAATACATACTTATAATACATACCAAACACCCAGACGCAAGGCAAACATATTTGTCACATAAATGTTTGCCCCGGCGGGAATCGAACCCGCGACCCCTAGCGCAGCAGTCAGGTATACAAACCACTAGACCAGCGGTCTCGTCATATGAAGAAAAGATATTACCGTTTATGTCGCAAATTTTCGCATAAATTGCGATTTCACAAGAGAATCAAAACCTATAGTGTACTTCCTGTTGACCGAGAATCATGAAATTTGGCAGGAAGCAGTATCTTATA
The DNA here is from genome assembly GCA_951449985.1 of Falcaria lacertinaria. Taxonomy (NCBI): domain Eukaryota; kingdom Metazoa; phylum Arthropoda; class Insecta; order Lepidoptera; family Drepanidae; genus Falcaria; species Falcaria lacertinaria. The sequence continues at coordinate 1,221,742 of OX602119.1, read as the reverse complement.
GCACAAGTAAAGGAAAAACTCTGAAAACCGTAAGTATGTAGATTTATGTAATGAAAATTTTCTTGAAAAATATTCTAGAATCGCGCTGTTAAGAGTCACCGACGAATAATGACCTACTTTTAAACCTTATCTACAAGTGTGTACAGAAACCTCGGTGGGCGAGTCCGACTCGCGCTTGACCGGATTTTTAATTTTAGGCTTAATTTGGTATTTACTTCAATGTTACTACATCAATATAGCTTCGGGATAAATGGGTCACCCTGTTTAAGTAACTCTCCCTAAACAATACGAATGCCAGCCAAGCATTTCACTAATCCCGCACATTTTACTTAATTTTCTGTTAATATTAAACCACGAAACAACGAACAAATTATACCTTCACACTTAAAAGACCTTAACGCATCTTGTAGAACATAGAAAATTGCACACTATTTCAAGTGTTCAAGGTATATTTTCTATCACGTTGAACGTAAGTTATGGTGTTTTTGGGATGAGTTCATGGTTAATATTGCGCTTCCAAAAGAAGGTTCTAGCAATCAACACTGTGTAAGTTCCGTCTGCTTTACCGAAGATTTTCTAAAAATAAGTCGGAATTTCACTTAGGTAAGCCTTTACTTAGCTATAATGATTAGCTACTTATGATCATCATGAATTCACGACGAGACCGCTGGTCTAGTGTTTAGTATACCTGACTGCTACGCTAGAGGTCGCGGGTTCGATTCCCGCCGGGGCAAACATTTATGTGACAAACATGTTTGCCTAGCGTCTGGGTGTTTGCATTCACGTATTCTTCCAGCTGCTGGTTCCCATAGTACAAGCTTTGCTTAGTTTGGGGCCAGATGGCGCTGTGTGATAATGTCCAAGCATTATTAATATTCAAAATATTCATTTATTTATAATTATTGAAAGTTAGGCTCTTGTCAGAGGAGCCATCGCCAAGCCATTATATCGTTCGCCGTCTCTTTGACCTTGTACGTCATAAATTTAAGATAAAGACATACATAAAATTAGTCAGGTAATGACCACGGTCGATGCAACTCGGCCGAAACGTCGAGAGTCTAAACAATTTAATATCGCGTATAAGACCCGTTTTCATGGCATAAACGTTCAGATAAAGGTAAAAAAAAAGGGATTTGTTAGTAATTTAGGATCAAGAAAAGTTGCAACTATTGTGTTTTAAAAAGTTCAATTTCAAATAATGTTAATAGATCAATCAAATATACAATAAAAATATAATTATCGGATCTAAAATGTATATAACCTATCTGTTACCCACAGCTTTGCCCGCGTGGTTCTAAATAAAAATATCCTTATGTCCTTCCCCAGGTTATAATCTATCTAATTACCAAATTTCATTACGATCCAATCTGCCGTTTAGTCGTGAAAAGGTAACAAACAAACAGAGTTACTTCCGCATTTATGATATTCATATAGATTGCTTGCTAACTCAATCTAACATTGGGGCGGATGGACGTTGCGACGCCTTAACTTTATCTGCTGAAAGAAACTTATCCTTGGCCTCCCTCAACCCCTATTCCTTATAGTTTCCCTTTAAGATATTTCATATGATACACACGTCTACTTCAGTAGTACAGTGTAACTCATATAAACCAAGAAACGAAAAAAACCGTATAAATTAGTACAGATAAAGCCTGACAGTGATGACACAATCTTTGATCATTACAATTGACCTATAAACAGTTAAAAAGAATACCTTAATCGTGCCTAGAATACACCTTGCCATTGCAGCTACGAAGCCTTTGTCCGTCCGTCACGGCGCGTTGCAAAATATTCTGCTAATTTTGTTACTAAGCCTCAATTTTAGCAAAACATGACTAACTCTAGTCGTGACGCGAAAACATTGTCGAATCTTATAAAATCAGGACGCACACCGTCCTGATTTTATAAGATGCCTTTAACAATTATTAACAGTGACGAGAAGGGAGCGAGGTACCTATCGATACATTTTAAAATAATTTCATTAATTTAAGTTGTTGCAATTTTAGACATAAATTATTGATAATAATGCAAAGAAAAGTAAAATAAAATTACGCGACATGTTCTTGAATTATATATTTTTGTATTTTATATTTATAATTTAAATCAGTTCATTCGAGAAACGACATTTTACTCAAAAACTCATCAGTTTCATTGTGCATAAATATACATAATCATGACATTTTGACTTAATACTGAATGACCTTAAGATATTTTTAAACAGAAACAAAGTATAACGTGTCAAACAAATAAAATACTTTTTTTTTACAAATAAGAATTCAAATTTTGATTGATGCCTTTCAAAAAATATATTTGATTTAATTCTATTTTATGTGTTTGTCAATTCTATTTACCTTGATAAAACATCGTCGTGAAGAAGTATGATTTTAAAGATTAATATGAATAAGTATCACAAGCAAATGATAAATTGTAAAAGATCTGATACATTTGCTTGTTTCTTTTAACATATTTTCTTTATTTAGAATACAATCTGTTGACATGTCTACCGCAAGAACAATTATTTTTTTGAGGCAACAAAAAAAATTGCCACACAATTGTTTTATTGAACATATTGTGCTTCATACATAAAATTACTCACATTTATGGTGAAAATATTAATTATCTACATATTTTGAAAAGCTCGTCCCATACTTTGAGTACGAAAATATAAACTAAGTTGAGTATCTTGGATCTTAAATATTTTTTGTCAAAAAAATGCTATATTAAAGTGCACTTGGCAGCACTGCTCTGTTGGTGACAGGTGTAGTCAAGCACACCGCGGCAACGTGCACTATCGATATAATACATCGAGATATCGATAAAATATGTCGACGCTCTGCATTGACTATAGCGCGCGTAGAAGTGGCACCCTTTATTAGTAATTATGTTCTATACTTAAGATGTTTGATATTAATAGCAGTTACTTTACGTTAGTAATTAGTTAATTACGAAGATGGGAATATTATACGGCCTTTATTAAGTGGCTTAGATTTTATTGAGGCTTTCATCTCGATATGGCTCCAAACTTTATCATTAGCATGGATTATGGAGTCTCTTTATAAAGATATGCTGTATGTATAAAGCGCTAAAGAAGTTCCCTAACGAGAATAATAACATTATTCTCGATGTGGATTTTAATTCAAAGAGGGATTTAATGCTCAAAGGAATTGATTATGATGACGCCACCGATGTTCTAGTACTTAGTGTACACCTGACTGCTGCGCTAGATGTTGCAGGTTGGATTCCCGCATAGGCAAAAAATTGTGTGTGCCTTTGGGTTTGGTATGCATTCACGAAAGTATATAAGTATTTTTGAAGTAGACTTGTTACCAAAGTTTTTGATTGAGACTAGACTGTGTGATAATGACCGGGTGTGATTATCATTCTTGTAATAAAAGCTCTGCGGGCTGGTCTGTTAGCTGACCAGAGGCACTTTATCTAGATAAAATATTTTTGCTGCTCTAAACAACGGTACCTAAGTCGTAAGATTTACCAACTCTGAATGGTAAAAGTAACGCTAAATGGATTTTATAGTATCGCCAAAATCAAAATCATTTATTCAGTTTAGGCCCTAATAAGGCATGTATGATGGTCTAAATTAACAAGTCCTTTTCAGAGTAGTGAGGTAATATAGACCACAATTTCACTCTTGACGTGCAAACCTCTTTTGCCTCTTGTACAATGATCAATCACTTTATACATGCAATTCTCTTCAAAAAATGAATCTACTTTATTACTAGGGTTCACCTCTATACCGAGAGAAACTCTATGCGGCGCCACCTGTCCACGACCCTAGTCCGATATTTGCCAATATTTAGCCGACCTGCCGTAGATATTGCAATTTCAACCGAGAAATTACGTTTAGGGTCAGATGCAGACTTAATAGGGAATGTATTGTATTATTTGAAGTTAAAAAACTCAAATCAATATTTGAAGTTCATCATCCTTCAATACCGCTATAATAAGTAATACTGCTTGCACAACTGCGTTTTGCTTTATTTGGGTTATGACTGATATACCTAGTAATATGCTTGTACGGAGAACAAGTGGATTCGTTGGATTGTTCGATTTTTAACAAGCAATATTTTTTTTGGTAAAAATATCTAAAATAGGTATGACTACTCAATACATTCTTAAAATCTTTTTAATAGATTATTTGGTTGGTGTCTACTGAAAAAGCACTTATTGCATTCGAATTACAAATTGGAAAAAAATATAGGAAAAGAATAGTAATAAATTTTAAATTAACGAAAAATAGAACAGCACACGTCCTAAAATATTTTTTGATTCTTTTTTTGGTAATTAACGAAACATTGCATCGTGACGTAAGAATCCAGCAAGAAATTAGTTCATTTCTAATTAAAACCATTAAAAACGTACCTTTCAACAATAACACGAAGTTTTTCTTGTCGTCACCACCCTTGGGATACTCCCAGTCCATGTCAAGACCATCGAAGTTCCTGTCACGGAGATACGGGATAGCTGAGTAGATGAATGTCTGGCGGGCATAACGCGACGCTGATAGTTCTTTAAACTTCTGTGTACCGAAGGACCAGCCACCTAGAAAATAAAGGTATTTAAAAAAAAGCCTGCCTTAAATCGTCCCCAATGAGTTAGGCCACGATTTGACATTGTGCCTTTCGATGAAGATATTTTAGGCCTCAATGTGACTGGTGGTGGGCCCAACACTGTTTTCCGGGTATTAAAATATATTTCTCCCTTTAATATAAAAAGTGCCGCCTATGGTGGAAATTTGGTCTTTATTTGATCTTAGTTAAGTAATTGTAGTACCAGCAGTGAATTTTGTAATTCATTGTTTAGGTTATAAGTTGGTTTTTCATAACGTCAATAGCTACTGAATATTATTAGAAAAAAGAAAATCGGTTCCCGAACAGAAGAGTTTTTTTAATAACTGTTTTGTTTTTGCTTTTTCATAAAATATAGGTTTTACTTGGTCAATATCATAAAATCATTTTTCCTGTATTGTTGAACGGGACTGCTCAAAAAATCCTTTGGTTATTATTTGCTTTACCTGTTTGACTTTTTTTTTATTTAATACAGTATTCAACAATATTATAATGCCATCGTAGCTAACGAGGACACATAATAATCAAGACTAAAATAATTACAAACTTAATATTATTAAGCCCTCTTACTTTCGAAACATAAATTAAGTAATTAAAAATGAAAAGCACCAAATTACTCTGTTACAAGACAATTCAATTAAATATTATCATCCAAAGCTTTCAAAAGTCCATTTAAGTTATTAAAACTAAGCGTATTGCAATATTATAAAAGTGAAGTTTAATAACAGATAATCATGTGTCGATTTCGTTATTTAAAGGCATCACACGTACTTTTCCTGTTATGAAAAGGCTTCGCTTTTTGTTGGCATTCTCGTGAAAATAGGTGAAAATGCCGGCAACTGTGCTTTGTGTCGTGGGAAAGTTGCGCGTTCGCACACTAGCTAGTGAAGCGGCCTGGTCGATGATATCATGTCGATACAATAATTTAAGGCCGTAGTTTTGTAGACTACAGGTTTGATTTAATGTTATTGTAGATTTTACTGGCGCCTGTTTCATTTGAAATACTCATACTACTAATAGTTAACATAGTGATGTTAACTATTCTTCTTCTTCTTCTTCCTAAGTATGGCAATCGATCCCTTCAGGGACTATTTTTGCCAGTGTCGAGTGTTAGAGAATTTTCATGTTGCAAAATTTCTCGTGTTTGCCGCATTAAAATGCCTAGTGTCATGCATTCTAACGCCTAATGGAGTTTCTGGAGACAACCCACGGCAGTAGCAGATCGTAACACGCCTTTAGATTAGAGGTAACCTATTGACCAAAATGATAAATCACTTAACCCAAAAGTCGTATTATGGCATTATTTCCAATGCTCCTATAAATCAGTCACTAAATGAAACTTTACTGCACATATCGACACCAAAAATACACATTAAAGATCACTATAACACAATTTACGACACACTGGAAAAAAATCTCAACCGCTCCGCCTGATTCCCGCCAAAAACTCCGATGTTAACTATTATTGTACAATGTAATTCTACTCTTAACAAATTATTGCTAGTAATGTGTTAGTGGTATTGACTATCTTATTAATCTTGTCATGTAAGTATGATGTATACTATGATACCTTTTATGAGCAAGTGTTTGTGCAAAACAAAATACTACTTTACTATGGAAAACTTATTACAAGATAATGATAAGCAAATAAATACGAACCAAAATATTAAGCATAAAAAGATGTATTTGTTTATTGTATTCTGTCTATTTAATACTGTTTAATTAAATCGACATTCCTAATTCACATCACTAACCTATTGCTTTCAGAACTTTATTTGCGGTCTAACGTACCACTGCCTCGTCTAAATAGGCTATAGGCTAGGCATAGCTGTTGTTTGCTTGAATAATTCAGGCCGAAAGAATCTGGTGGAGCTTTTCCTTGTAGTCTTGTATCAAAGCCAAGTCAATCGTTCTTAATAGTATTTACTACTGGCTTCTGGAGCTCAATTTGTACCGTTTTCTTTACTTAGCAAGTAATTTATTGTAAGTGAAATGAAAACGGATCATTTGTTTTTAATGATTGCATCTAAAAGTAAATTTAATTTTGAAATGCTTTTAGTCCACTTTATGTTTGAATTATGTGAATATTATTATTGTATACTTCTACAAACGCTTTTAGGTAACATGATATACATAACATGAGAACATTACAACAAAATGTAACTATTTACTGTTCTTCAGGCATATTCCAATCCCGACTCGATATAAATTCAATAGTAGAAATATACCCATTATACAAAGAAATGAAAAAATCATCAACATAGCAAAACTCATCCAATTAGTCCAATCTGGGATAGGAATAGGATCCAAGACTCCATTCAAAGGCTTAACGCACGCAGGTGCAAATAATAATAGAGATAATTAAAGAATCCTTACCTATAGCCAAAAGAGTCTTCAATTTAGGATTTGCCTTCTTCAAGCTATTGATCCTGTCATACAATCCTGTCTTCCCGTCTTTCGTCTCATCGTTAGACTCAAAGGAACTGAGCTTTCCCTTCTTCAACCAGCCGAAAGCGAAGATGAGATGGGTGCAGAGTTCTGGCTGGATGTCTTCAGGCACGAATTTACCAACCTTGGTCCGGTACTGCGACCAGTTTGTGTAGTAACAGACGATCTGGGGAAAAAAAATTCGTGTGAATTCCAAAAGAGCAGATTATGTATATATAGTTTAAGGATTATTCAAAATCACTTCGCTAAGGATTCAAATTGAAATCCTTAGCTTTACAATGGCCAATTTATAAATAATAACTATGATTGACCAAACACAATTATCACGGAAGTTTCGTATCAAAAAAATCTTCAAAATAGCTGTCAGCCATGCGTTTATGTAACAGGATCGCAATAAAAGTTCGCAAGGTTGAGGATAAAATACGAAATATTTTAATTTTACGATAACTAATATTACAGCATTATTTGTAAATTTTACTAGCCCATTGCGCCAAAACTACTAATAATTAATTGTCTCAACATCGAAGTAAGAACTTCAACGGATTCAGAATATTATTCATAAAATGTTGTAAATACCAAGAATCTATTCATAGTATAGTTTTATTGCCCTGCCCTGATAGCAACACGAATGAACTTTGCCTTTTTAATTATGAGGAAGTATGGAAATTCAGAATTATTTAATGAATCACAAAGCTTAAATACACATGATTCAGCATTGAGACGAAATTTTATTCCTTAATAAAGCATTCGATTCAGGTATATTTCAAAAGCCACATAAAGAAGGTAAATGAGAAAATAAACTATAAAGTTCCACTTTTGACACTATCCTCTTGAATGTTAAGACAAAGAAAATATACCACGAACTGCATAAAATATAAGATACTCATTTTGAAGGTTAACAACTTCTCAGTTGCGTTCGAAAAGCTCAATCACATCCGCGTTGTACTTTGCATTAGCTGTTTAACGTTTACATTTCGTAATTGGAGACCTTACAACTTAAATAAATGGAATACAGACTAAATTTGCGATATATATCATATTGTAGCAGTAATTACAAGTCGGCGTACTGGAGTTACCAAGGTTCGCTATTTAGCCCACTCTTTTTTCTTGACGCCTTTTCAAAGTAATATGAAAGAGATTGAAATTACTTAATTGTATATTTGTTCAACCGTGTTTTCCTGACCTAGACAAAACATGTGTAGCATTTTTCGTGGTATTGTACCTTTTTTAGAGCAGCGTGGTTAATTCTCAAGATTGTGTCATGTCAACGTGGGAAAACGTCAGCGATTCGAGGTCTGATTCGGTTCTTGTACGGTAAGGTTTTTGTTCTATTTGCGATTTACCTATAATGTCATTCAGGTTGAAAATGTTGTTAAGTTCTATTTTTCTCATTTATGAAACTAAAAAAGTTTTTTGAGGCAAAATAAATTTTAAATATCTATTTCTCAGCAGACCACAATTTTCTAGCCTTATAATATTATTACATGTACTTTTTTGATATAGGTAGGTACTGCACGCATGAGGCGAACCACCTGTTCGATTAATTACTGATTTGTATGAAGAAAAAGAGCTGATGTATTTAATTACGGTCCGTCATACCTTATATCCATCTTTATCTTTATGATCATCGGTGGCAACGGAGTTGTCGATGGCCGCAGATGATTTCCTGCTAGCGACGGTGGGGCGACCACGAATCTTTGGTCTGTTAACACTAGCCGATAATACTTGATCGGTAGATCTTGATACGCTGGTCGATACAGATGTGGACACTTTCGAAGGTTTGCGAAGTCTTCTGCGAACGGCTGTGAAGGAAAAAAGACATTTTAAATATTCATAAGCTCTCAATCAACACTTGTCATTTTATATCTACAACGTCGTTGGTCTAGTGGTTCATTGATGTGTTACGCTAAATATCGCAGGTTCTATTCCGGCCACTGCAAACATTTGTGTTTGCCTTGTGTCTGGTGTAGTATGTATTTCCAACATATACATATTGGTAGCTATGTTTGCTTTGGAACCAGATGGCGATGTGTGATAGTGTCCAAAGTCAACATTAATATTACGTACGTTAAAGCTAATGAAAAACAAAAATAAGTCCTATCATTTACATTTTAATATAACGAATTAGGATGTACTCGGAACTGGCAGGCATATATGAAGCGATTGAAGAATTTAAGAGAAGAAAGTCAAGAGCGAACATCTCTCTCCACTCTGCCTACCCTGTGAGGGATTTGAGGTGCTGATTTAGTGGTAGCCTAGATTTCCGTTTCGCAAATAGTCTGACATGGCATTGTTTTCTTTATCCACTGAATTTGCTCTCATCCCTTTAATTACAATCACTGCAAATCCAATTGACTAGTTGCCTATTTGCCTTTACAATATTTCATAACTGCGAGCGTTATAAGCGGACGACGCCGTTTAAAAAAAGCGAGTTCATACAAATTGCCTGCGACATATTTATCATATCGTATAAATAACGATGTGCCTCAGCTGTGTTTTATGAGACAAGCCATTTATTTTAGTGTTTGAGTCTATCTACTATGAACACGCTTCAGGCTTAGTTCACTTCCTAGTACTAATTCAATAAATCCATTCGGATGAACGTCAAAGTGCTGCGAATGGTTTATCGCGTTGGCACAATGATGTTCTATTACCCTTATTAAATGCTGTACCTTATAAGGAATTATTTCTCCTTATCCAGCTTTAGCCGATCTTATCACGCATGGTTTTGGTCGATTCCGTTGTACAATATCACTAAACTAATTTGACAGGAGTAATAGTCTTGCTATCCCGTTCCCATGTGGGAGTTAAATAAGGATGGCAATAATTGAATTCCTCACAAAGTAGTTTAGTCTAATGATTTCGTACAACAGAATTAGCATCATGTTTGGTATCTTATTTAAGCCCGAGTTATACGATGCTTCATGCCATCATGTGGAAGAATAAGTATGTATAAGCTTAACAATAAAAAAAACTCATTGATACTGCGTATAAACAAAAGTCTGAACTTAATAAACTACCTAATTAGAGATCTGAACCCAAACAGAATTACGCGTGAGCGTGCAAAAAAAGCTTACAGCATTGTGACGCTGTAAAGTGATGCTGATTTTCTGAGCTTGATATGTTCCAGCACGCCTGTCACGGGAGGCCACAACCAGCCGACGTGAGACCTCCTTTAAAGGCTCATAGAATCTGTGTATATTATATTGCGTTTAAATTCTTCAAAATAACAGATTAAAATAAATTATTTTGTAGTCCATGTTAGTTTAGATTTAAATCATATTTAAAAACACAAGACACAATTTTCCGATTTGTTCCGGGTCACAAAACTACGGGCCATTTTGAACTTCCACTTCTCGCGTAGAATTTCGGTAGCGATGAATTAACTTATTCAAATATGAACCTTATCTTTTTCAGCAGTTAGCACAATGTGAAATGAACGAAGTGTATGGATATTTTCGCTAATACTTGGAATCAAACGGAATTATGAATGCATTTTATTACCTATCTGTTTGAAATAAACGTGAGGTAATTTTGGTTCGGGATTTTAAGTTCCAATGGTATTAAAAAAATAATTCTTAGTGATGGCGATTTTATGCTTAAAATTCGTGACATTATTAGGACCTTCCAAAGACTTTAAAATCGTTAGCATCTACTACCGGATTCGGTAGGTTGTATTAGCTTTAGAATAATCTCGCCGGATTAACTTGCCAGCACTCCTGCGATTACTTCAGTAAAAGTATTATTGAAGTCGGTCGATTGCCTGTTGTGTTCATACTACTGAAGTGGCATAAAGGTATACAACCTTCGTGATAAGCGGCTACCATATCCTATAGACATACCTACCCCTTAATCGAACCCTCAACCCAGTCAAGTATATTTATGTAGGCAGTTCAATAAGTAGTGAGAAAAAGACCTAAGCTGTATAACATATTAATTATTTTTAAAGCAAACTGCAGAATCTATAGTGATACCACTGCACATACTATACAATAGAAGCCTCAGTGAAGGTGTGGTTCCGGAAATTTGGAAAACAGCCAATATCACTCCTGTATACAAAAATGGCAATAAAAGTGACATCACTAATTACCGACCCATTTCTTTGCTGTCGACCTTGGCGAAGGTCCTTGAACGATTAGTACATAATAATATATATCCTAATTTACATAAAATAATATTAGAAGAACAGCATGGGTTTGTCAAAAAACGCTCAACTGTCAGTAACCTCATTCTGTACACTAACTATTTATTTGAATGTATGGACAACCGTGTTCAAGTAGACGCTGTATATACCGACTTCTGCAAGGCCTTCGACAAGGTCGACCACAATCTACTGCTACAAAAGCTAGCATTTAATGGCATTCGAGGAAACTTGCTAAGATGGTTCTCCTCTTATGTCAGGAATAGAACGCAGCGAGTTTTTATCAATGGGTACACCTCTGGACTGATTACGGTCCCATCAGGAGTAGCTCAAGGGTCAATTCTTGGACCTCTTTTATTTGTGTTATTTGTTAACGATATAGGCCAGTGTTTCAAACATAGTAAATACTTACTATACGCGGACGATCTTAAAGTATATCGTAGAATTGCGACGGCAGCCGACTGTCAAAAGCTGCAAGAGGATTTAGACCGCTTAGTGAACTATTGTAAGGTAAACAGACTGCAACTTAGCCTGGCTAAATGTAAATCTATCACATTCACCAAAAAAATAGACACCATTAACGTCACCTATACTTTGGCCGGAACTCCACTAGAAAAGGTTGCAATTATAAAAGATTTAGGTTTGTTTATAGATAGCAAACTTCACTTTGATGTCCACATAAACCACATCGTTGATAAAGCTTTTAAAATTTATGGTTATGTAATGAGGATGTCAACTCATTTTAAAAGACCTGCATCGTACCTACTTCTTTATAAATCCCTTGTAAGGTCTCAACTCGAATACGCATCGTCTGTTTGGAATCCTCACTATACTAAATATAAAAATCAAATCGAAAGAGTACAATCATATTTCTTAAAGACTATGCATTATCGATGTTTTCGTTCTAAGTCCAACTACGTTTTACTTAAAAACAAGTACTCGATCCCCTCACTTGAAATTAGAAGATCACTATTGGACCAAATGCTCCTGTATAAGATTTGTCATAATAAATTTGACTGTAGCCGGTTAGTCGACCAAATATATATTAGAGTTCCGTATAGATCACAGTCAACTCGAGAGACTCGTAAACAACAGCTTTTTGCACCAACACCATGCAAGACAAATGCTGGTGAACGCGCGCCTTTGCGCAGAGTTATGAAACAGTATAATGAACACTTTGGCAATATTGAGATCTTCGCAGCCTCACTCACAACCTTTAAAAGTGACATAAATAGTCTTCTGTGTCATTAGTTACTTACTTTACCTTAGTATTGTTACCTTTGCAGCCCCCCTAATTTTGTTTAAATTAATCTGCGCGCAACGGGGTTGACTACATTTATACTTGTATGTTATACCTTATCCTATCTAAAACTTAATGAGGGAATGTAGTTGTTTGTTGTGCCAAATAAAGTAAAAAAAAAAAAAAAAAAAAAAAAAAAATTATTTCCTCAAATTACTATCAATAAATCAAATAAATTTATTGCAGTAAAATTATGTTAGTACAGGTATCGTAAAAGGCGACTAAAAGGGAGCCGGCAGGCCCGTGGGCAGCCAGAGTGGGGCTCTGACTGCCCCTTCAAACGGGCCCGGGGCAGGTGGCAGCACGACGTGGCAATTGCTGTCAAGAGCACGCGAGGGTTCCAGGGGCGGTGACATGGCTGTCCCCGGGACGTGCTCAGGCAAAGTGCAGGAGGGCGCCGGTGCGTTCCACTGGAGATTCCGGAGCCCTCCTATATGCACGGAGGATGGCCACCGAGGGGGTTATAGTGAGTCAAAATCTCACATTCCCCGTCTGCTCCCCTTAAGCAGGCGGGTACCTTTTGATTCCCCCTCGTCAACAAAAAAAAAACGTATTATCATTCTCATTACTTACTGAACGCCCCTCGCACCATGGTTCGTAACACCATCCGTCTTTAGATAAGTTTTAAGTAATCAATAGGTATTTGTACCTCTCATAAACAGCATTTATGTCAAGGCATTGAACCATGCTTGAAAGTAACGCACGTGCATAGTTAAGCCGCGGTGGCCTTGTGGTTGAAGCAACGGCCTGTCATCTGATGGGCCCAGGTTCGAATCCCAGCCTGTACCAATGAGTTTTTCTAAGCTTAAATGCAGTGATTGATCACACCATGAGCTTTAAAAAGAGAGGTATGGCGATTTGGGATTTCCCGTGGGTTTTCCCATTTAAATTGGAGCCGTCCGACTGGGCCGTATTCTTGTGTGCCACCTTAGTGGTATAAAAAAAAGTGTGCGTACTTATATTTCTGCTTGGAAAATTTTGTAAGCGTGTTGCAGGCTAGACTAGACTACAAATTAGTCTGTCATCATTGTCCGAAGAGGTCAGACTATCTGATCCATTCGGGAGGTCAGCGCTTCTCTGTTGCAATTTTATTCAATCAGTTATTTAGGGTTCCGTATCCGAAGGGTAACCAACGGAACCATATTACCTACTAAGATTTCGCTGTCCGTTTGACCATCCTTCCGTCCGTCTATCTGTCAGCGGACTGTATCTCGTGATGCGTAATAGATAGACAGTTGAAATTTTCACAGCATGTGTATTGTTGTGCTATGACATCAATTAAAAAAAATAAATGGGTTCCCATACTGAAAACGTGTTCTTTTAGGTTTTTTTGCCCTTATCATAATAATGACAACATTTAGACGCTCGGAATGCTCATAGAGTGTGTATTGCTATATTTTCTAAAAGAATGAGCCAATTTACTTTAACAAAGGTATTATTTGCGGTTGGTACAATAGCCGTGTCTAAGTATCGAACGACAAAGTTAAGTTTGTCATTTAACTTAGTTTATTTTAGTACGGAACCCGCGGTGTGCGTGTCCATCTCACACTTGGCCAGTATTTTATACAAGGTAAGCGTACGGCCCGCCCAATGGTAAGCGGACACAGTTAGCCTATTAGGCGACCAAGGGTTTAATTTTCATACAGTTTCCTAATTCTGGTACATTCTGGTCATCTATGTTTCATAGAGATTTGCTCCAAATTTGTAAGTGCCGGACGACGCATTTTTCTGTCTGAGCATTATGGCACCAAAATTTGAAATTACAGGACATTTAATTTGTTTTGGTAATTTTAAATTCAGATTTTCGAACTCAATTAAAATCAACTACAATGGTCCTACAAGTTTGATGCCAATACTAAATGTTTAGACGGGCAATCTCTAACAGAGTATACAAAAAAAATGCGTTGGCCGGCACTTTCAGATTTGGACCAAAATTGTTGATGTCTTTTGATATTGCCCGGGGTTAGATTGTTCGCAAAAAACGGCGGTTAAAGCGCATTAACAACTGTCTCCTGTCTCACGTCTTCTACACTTTTGGGAAGCTGCTTAAAGTCAACCTTGTTACTAAAAATACACATTAAAGATCACTATAACACAATTTACGTCACACTGGAAAAAATCTCAACCGCTCCGCCTGATTCCTGCCAAAAACTCCATCGCTACTGTCACTTCTTTGCGAGTGTCAAGATTTACGGAAGTAGTTAATAAGAGGGACAGATTCTATAGAATGAGTGTTATCTGTGGATAAACATATTTTACATGTGAATTTATATCATACATACTGTCAGGACGTAATTTAATATATCTTTATAATGAAGAGGTAGGAGTTTTTGGCGGGAATCAGGCGGAGCGGTTGAGATTTTTTCCAGTGTGTCGTAAATTGTGTTATAGTGATCTTTAATGTGTATTTTTGGTGTCGATATGTGCAGTAAAGTTTCATTTAGTGACTGATTTATAGGAGCATTGGAAATAATGCCATAATACGACTTTTGGGTTAAGTGATTTATCATTTTGGTCAATAGGTTACCTCTAATCTAAAGGCGTGTTACGATCTGCTACTGCCGTGGGTTTTCTCCAGAAACTCCATTGGGCGTTAGAATGCATGACACTAGGCATTTTAATGCGGCAAACACGAGAAATTTTGCAACATGAAAATTCTCTAACACTCGACACTGGCAAAAATAGTCCCTGAAGGGATTGATTGCCATACTTAGGAAGAAGAAGAAGAAGAATGAAGAGGTAAAAGTTTGTTTGTATGGGGTAACTGAACTTATTGCAAAAATATTTCAATAATTTAAAGTCCTGTGTAAATCTGTAACACTGTCACGGTCGAAAAGCCAGTCTTCACTCGAATGATATAAAAACAGTGGTACTAAAACCTCGAACTCCAATAGCCGAGATTGAAACGAAAACGGTTTTGACCACTGTGCGCGTACTGGCACATTAGAAAAATGTATTCTAATTTAGATTTTCGTCATTATATCTTCTGACACTTTTTCTTACAATATAAAATATCTTCAAGACCTTTTCAAGACATACGTTTGATTTTAAATTGACAGTTGGCAACATTTTGACATCCTTGACGTCTATTTATGTTTATCTAAAATTACGTCTTTTTGTTCGTCAAACGTCAGAATGGTTGCGTCCGTTATAGGGAATGAGCCCACGGATCACCGATACATCAATACGTAGTTTTCAATTAGTTGATTTATGTTAATAGTGGTGTAATTAAACATTCGTTAGTTAAGCTTCCTCTCGAGTCCAAGGCAGTCTTCGTAATTATTATAATTTGCATTTGGCTACTATGTACTTGTTGCCATTGAGTCGACTTGTTTGATGAAAATATTTCGATTAAAGCACGGCTATACACCTTCAGTTTTAACTGCACAGTTCGACTTTGCATTTCAAACTGTGCAGTTAAAACTGAAGGTGTAGGCAAAACTGACAACTGTGCAGTTCTAAACTGAACGTATGTAGCCCGCTTAAGAGAAACGTTCTGTATAACCACCGGTTTGGCGTATCTAGTAAAAAAATCCTTAGATATGGTAACCGTCAACCATGGATGAGGTGGTTTAGGTACTTGTTTGCCACCTAACCGCTTATTTTTTTTGTGCCAACGGTGTCGATTCTTTTGTATAAAATTTTAAACGAAACTAATTTGACAGGACTAAAAGTATTGCCGTCCTTATTTAACCCCGCACATGAGATAGGGATAGCAAGACTTTTTAGTCCTGTCAAATTAGTTTAGTTTAATGATTTCGTACAACACAATTGGGATTCTGTTGAACCGTGACAAAAAGAAAATTTTAATATTTATGAAATATGTTTCAAAAACTATTGACTAGATGACTAATTTAAATATATTATCACTGATTAATATAGGCTATATGTGTATATTCTAAAAATCTTATGTATATAATACTAGAGGGATTACTTACTAGTTGAGTCTGATGTGGGGGCGATGACAGCTACTATCAGCAAAATGGTGACCGTCCACCGGAGGAGGCTTGGTGGCCACTGAAACAAATAAAAAAAAAACATTATATACTGCTATATACTGGGGGTGACGTCATAGATATTTATATATAGGTCATAAGCATAGATATAAAATTTCAAAGAAAGGTAGGGCGATTTGGGATTTCCCATTTAAATTGGACCCTCCCGACTGGAGACTGTACCTCCACCTTACAGAGGACCGCAGTAAAATAACACAACTTGATGTAGTGTTGTGTTTCTGCGGTAAGTAAGGTCGTCAGTGCTCCACGAGGATACGCTGGGCTAGTAGTTATGCTGCTAGCACAGTGAATACTCATCATCAACATGTTTGGCAACCCGTTAGTGATACCCTGGTATTGCTAGCGGCTATAGGCTACGGTAACTGCTTACCATCAGGAGGGTCCTATGCTTGTGTGCCACCTTAGTGGTATAAAAAAAAAGTTTTCGTAAAATGCTTACTATAAAGATATTACTGATTTTGTAATCGGTTTACTACTTAAAAAACGTATTGAGCACTTCCTTAGAAGACGGTAGATTATTCTATAAGTAAAAAAATATTTATAAAATCTACAATATTTATTGATAATACAAGAAATCTTTTTTAAGACTAATACTGTATAGCTGCAATAGAGCGAACCGCATTTTTTTTGCCAGTACGTTCGCCTATCAACTCATAAAGAAGTCATCGTAAAACAAAAATAAAAACAAAATGTTTTTTGTACTATCTACATTACAAGCCTGAGTTTCTCAATCTTCACGCGTCCCCTTTATCGAATACGTTTTAGTGTAGACACGACCCTTATTTGTGAAATTACACTTTCAGACGTCTGTTCATGAATAATGCATCGACACATGACGACATGTACCTCTCTAGAGTATTGGGATTATCGACAAGATGGGGAGCTGTAACGGCAAATATATTCATAAGCTGTTATTATAATGGCTTTATTTATCTATTTGTTATCTGCATTATCATGGCTGACAAATTATGTGGACAAACGGTGGAACTAGACATTTTGGAGCGAATATTTCGTAACATCAAATCAGCTCAGTCATGGCTTAATCATTATAATGAGAATCAGAACCGTAAAAGAATATATAAAGAGGTTGATGAATGTTTAAGAAGACAGAGAGATGACGTGATAATTGAGTGGAAAAATCTGTGCTCTGCCTAACCCGTGAGGGACTTAAAGTGATGGCATGTAAATACATAATCTACGTAGATATTGGTAAGCCATTCGATAAGCTGCCTGCATTGAGCTGGATCGTTCCAGATATTGCATAATTATAATGGTTGTATTTGCCTCTATGATCGGCCTCCAAGTTATATAATCTACATTTCTATGAGTCCCTATCTTGTGGAGAACTGCGCAAAGTAGCAGTAAAGGTAGGTTTACTGACTCTGGCTAATTATTTAACTAAAGTCGTCGACTTTTCTTAACCGTTTATTCGTAACGAAACGAAATCAAGAATGTTGTGTTCATGATATGCCAGCCAAAGTTGAGCGGTGCTGCTAGGAACTTTAAGAAAAACAGGCAAAGTTTGATAACGAACAGTCAGCTAAATATGAGAAATATATATAAAGAATAATGACTTGCTTGGGTTTCTCAAACTTTTAATCACATTGTAGTTTTTCGTGTCTGTGTATCAAGACATTAGCATTATACAATAAACTGTGGACTTAATCCAACTGAATGTTTCAAAACGCTTAAAAGTAAAAAAGGAACCCTTTTAGGATCACTTTATTGTCAGCCTGTCTTTCTGTCTGTCAAGTTCTTTTTTCTCAAGAACGCGTGGAGTTATAAAGTTGAAATTAATACCAAAATACCCGGGTCTATGGTCTCTTCCAGCTGTGAAAATATCAAACCTGTAAGTCAAAATTTTCGCCTATTTTGCGATTTCACAAGGGTATCAAAACCCGTTGACCTAAAACCATGCAATTTGGGAAGAGGCAGTGTCTTACTGCACAAGTAAAGGAAAAATCTGAAATCCGTAAATATATAGTTTATTTTAAAATAAAAGCGATTTACAAAATGTTGATAATCACCGACGAATAATGCCCTAATTTTAAGTTCGCATATTTTTACCTTACCTACAAGGGTGTACGGAACGCTCGGTGCGCGAGTCCGACTCGCACTTGGCCAATTATTTAGATATAAGTCAAATTTGTATATTTTCTCTTGTTCTATACTACTGCAGTGTTCTGTACTGGTATATCGACCTTTTTGGGAATGAAGCCTTATAGGCCAATACCGGGGAGGAACAAGCTAAAGTTTGAGAGCCACAAGCTCGAATCCTCGTCCTTCCGGCACTGTAATTAGAGGATGCAGTAAGTTTTAGCAAAGTTTGGTCCCGACAAAGTCGGGATAAGTTTTCATGTTTATTTTTACCTAACATAATATATCTGAGGAAAGTTAGTTTTGACGCTTAAAAAGATTATAATGCTTGAAACAATGTGAGGTTCACAAATAGAGTAAATATGTACATAATATAATATATAATAAAAGTTATATCATGATTGTTACATGAAAAAAGACAGAGCACTGAGTTTCTTGCCGGTTCTTCTCAGGTGGCTTTTTTTCCGAACCGGTGGTAATTTAGACCTTCATAAGAGCCTTATTAGGGCCTAAAATGAATACATGATATTTGATTTTGATTTTGAGATTCAGCCACAAAAATGTCGGTAATTTTTTATCGATACGTCATTGAAATAAAAAAAAAATATAATGACAATTATTCCTCCCGACTGCGGGGAAAAATAATAATAAATCGGTTAAAATCGGGGTTCATATAGTAAATTGACAAGACCGCTGGTCTAGTGGTTAGTATACCTGACTGCTACGCTAGAGGTCGAGTTCGATTCCCGCCGGGGCAAACACTTATGTGACAAATATGTTTGCCATGCGTCTGGGTGTTTGGTATGTATTATAAGTATGTATTTACAAACAAAGAAGTATATAAGTATTGTATCAGCTACTGGTTCCCATAGTATAAGCTGTGCTTAGTTTGTGACCAGATGGCGCTGTGTGATAATGCCCACACATTATTTATTAATTAATTATTTAATGGACCCTTTGGATGAATCCTTTTGTTGAAGTCGTTTAAAATCGATTGACACCTTATTCATCTAAATCGGATGAATAGTTTAGGCACTACGGAGGACCATAATATGTAAATACAAACATACATACATAGACTACTAAAATCATAATCCTTCCTTTTGATAATAATGAACATCACAGAGTAGTGTACAAAATAAGCGCAGCCTGCAATAAGGACAACGCTCAGGGCGTTTTTAATTTAAATTCACCGTTATACCAGACACAATAAGCGAAAAATAAAACAAAATAAAACCTTATAAATTGGGATGGCTATTATGATCTTGGAGATTAAATGTAGACTATACTTTTTAATTTACTTAGAAGATGGAAAATAGCATAGGGAATGCCTGATGGTAAGCAGTCACCGTAGCCTATAGACGCTTGTTATACTGGGTATCACTCGTGTTGCCAACCCTTATTGAGAAGGTTTTCTCGCGCGTTGCCAACCTTGTGATGTGAAGAGTTGAGTCGCACATGATGTGTCACATTTGAGATCTGATGGCCAACTGTACTACCGCCATTAATTGTTTTTCGATCACAACTTGCCAGAAATACAAGAATCACGCATTTGCAGTCGTATTTTTTTAGGTAGGACTTAAACAAAACTCTTCTATAGAAAATGTCGCGAAACTGGCAACACACTGTATGCCAGCTTTCTGTAATGCACTTCCTTCCCTTTTCACGAAATAACTCCCGTTCACTAGAAGAAAGATGATCGTTAAGGGCTGGCAACCCTTAGTGATACCCCTGGTATTGCTAGCGGCTATAGGATACGGTGGCTGCTTACCATCAGGCGGGCCTTACGCTTCGCAACCATCGTATTGCAAAAATCTGACACATTAAAACAATAGCACATACCGAACTATATATTGGTTTTTTATCACCCAGCAATTTTCCCAGGTTCCCACATCAGATCAATCACAATAAATTGTGAGTTAACTATGGTAAATGCTAACACTAGTGTAACACGCATGCTGGCTAGCGGTCCGCAAGGCCGAACGAAAGGAAAAGGTGCCGGCGCAAAAACTGCACAGAGTAGCATTGCTACAGAAGCCGCGCTATTCTTTTTTCGATGCATTTTTTGAGAATATTTTTTAATATCTTAGAATATTTTATTTAGCTTAAGACATAAGGATTGGCTATAGATATGGCTGAGTAATAATATGAATATATTGGCGTGCTGAATGGCTATCGTTGCCAGTTGTTTCTTGACATATAATAGTGTTGCCGTTACTGAGTAACATAGTCTCATATTATATTAATATGCGGGCGAAGTCGCAAGGAAACCAGCTACTACAATATACGATAATTCGTACGTCGTATTAATAAATAAACAAATTGCTAGAGGAATTAATATAAAGCAGCAACATCTTAATAATTTTAAATTCTTTAAAATAAACAATTATATAAAGTAACATAATAAAAAATATGAAAGTTACCTCGATCCACAGTAAAAATAAATAAATTCGAAAGCTAAATAACTTCACTAATATATTCTTCGAAATATTAACCAATTAACGCCTATTAACAATACAACCAAATGACAAATCACAAAGCTATTTACTTAACAATGTACACTAATAAATCACTTTCCCCAGACGACAATGGCCGACAAACTAGGCGCAAATTTACGTGGGTACCTTATTAATATTCCAACTGTCATATAGATGTCAGTTCACAGCCAACACAATAAAATAATTACATAACAGTTTATATAATGTTTCATTTTATTTATTTTCTTTGTCAATTTGGTTTCACAATAGTCTTACTATGTGTTGTGATATGAATATGTATGTTTGAATACTAAACAAACATACAATTCAGCCAATGCTGTTGTACGAAATCATTAAACTAAACTAATTTGACAGGACTAAAAGTATTGCCATCCTCATTTACCCCTGCACATCAGACAGGGATAGCAAGACTTCTCAATCTTGTCAAATTAGTTAAGTTTAGTGATATTGTACAAAACAGAATTGGCACCAATATTCGTTCTCATAAATATTTATTATCTCTGTTAGAGTCAATAGTTACCCAAATTCCATGATTAATCCAAGCATCACCATTTCATCATTCTCCTGCACTTATCCCATATTATTTGGGGTCTGCATTACTCTGATACATATTGCTAGGGTTTTGGCAAATCATTTTACGACCGGCCGCCTGCCTGACATCAACCCTCCTTGGGAATGCTATTGTTTTGACTGACTGCGCCACTGGGAATCAAAGCTGTGGTTGTAAACCAATGCTTTGATTTCCGGCGACGGGCAATGGGGTCGTCACATCCCGACGCCAAGCATTAAATAAAAATATTTTTTTACTCTTTTTTGGTCAGTAAAAAGATCTAAATAAGGGTTCTCTCTGTGTTAAGGTGTGCTCTGTGCACTAAACAATAAGGTCACAACGCTATGTCTTAGAATATCTTTATTATAATACATACACTATGCGAGACTATTATAAAAAAGTTTTTTTTTCGTCAATGCTTATCACGCAATGTTTGTGAAGGTTTTCATGTTATTGTCAAACTATCGTGAGGGAAAACACCGTGTAATTAGGATTTATTGTTTATAAAATATTATTGACCTTTGATAGCTATCATTTACTTAAGCTCGTAATTGGAGAAACTTACGGACTAGAGGCATTACATAGATTTATTTAGATTAACATTAAAGCAATACGTACATTAATATATTCATCATCTGAATATGACGAAATACTTAAAAAAAAAAGCGTCAAATATAGCATTCCAAAATAAAATAGTTTTTTTTATAGCACTAAGGTGGCAAACAAGCATACGGCCCACCTGATGGTAGCGGTCACCTTAGCCTATGGACGCTTGCAACACCAGGGGTATCACTCGCGTGTTGCCGGCCCTAAAAAGTTGAGCGAATAAGTGAAAGTTCTCAATTGTTGTCAAAATTATGCATAATTATTGTCAACAATTCCCAATTCCGAAAATACAATTATATTACGAATGATTAGTCCTACAAACTGTCAACTTCGCAATTACGTGTTCATAAAATAATCTTCTGCTAATGGTAATAGAGATTGGCGTCCTTACTTTCTACTCGACGCATTTATCTTCATTAAACATAGTGACATCGGCTTTTGATAACTTTATTGATGTTTCAATATTGTTATTTCTATGAGATTCTCTTTTTGCTTAGTGATACATGTTAACAAGCTGTCAAACTTTCTTCAATGTAATTACAAAAGCTTTTTTGTTGTGACCATAAATTATATAGTTAATAAGGAAGGACTTTCATTTCTAGGCAGCGAAAAATTTTGTTCAAAATTTGTCGGGTGATTAGATTAGATTTTTTGTTTCAAAATAATATATTTTTTGGTTCTATGTCAAGACTAAATTATAATAATAATAATGTTCTGGCATTATCCTATCTACTCACACATCGGCCCCAATCTAAGCTTAGCTTGTAGGTACCTACTTGTGGATATGTATAGATATCAGACAGTTTGCGGTATACCTTAAATAGTTTTTTTTTTGCTTATTTGTACTTGGCAAAAAAAAAGCATTTTTTTATCATACAGTGGCAATCATTCATTCGGCGGGCCGCCTTTTGGTAAGCAGTTACCGTAGCCTAGGGACACTTGCAACACCAGGGGTGTCACTCCTGCATTGCCAACCCAAAATTTCACTAACATACGTTAATTTCTTTAGTATTTTGTGCATCATAAAATAGCACTTGATCTATATATATGGTCGTTCAAATTTCATTAGCGTCGAGTTGAATGCAGTCGCGGCAAGCCACATTAGTGGTCCGCGAGGGCAGATAAATTTCCAATGAGCCTAGCTTTTTTCTCGTTCGCCGCTGCAACCCGACCCAAAATTGTCGTTACGTAGGGATGCGACACGTTAAGAAAGATATAAGACTAATTCGATACTGTATTCTTTTTTATGGTGTTGAAATATTTGTAAGTTATGCAGAGCGCAAGCTATAAGTAAATAAATAATATGAGTTCCGTTATAAATATCCTAAATTATAATATGAGAAATAAATAATTATTCTGGGATTTATACGTTGGGATTTAAAGCTATCGATGAGCAAAAATATCAAAACTCGTTACGTATTACTGATACTATTTGTTTTTATTGTTGTTAGTTTAGGTAGATAGGTTCTCACTGGCTGATAAGAAAATGACAATTAAAAGTCGAAAATAAAGAAAAAGGACTTGAAATTTAAAATTAGAATTCATTTAAAATGAGTGAAAGTATTTCAAATTCCACAACACATTCGGTAAACATTCAAATTAAAACAACACACTTTCGTGCGAAATAATAGGTGCTGACGCCCTTGTATTGAATCAGCACCACTCAAATGTATGCTAAAAAACCATTAAAACGAGCCGAAGGTTAATAACATCCGAATAAAGTGAACGAACTTGATGATTTCACAATAGAGTAACCGTAATGTTCATACAAATTACTCATTCATTAACCATTCATATTTTTTGGTACTTCATTGTTTTTTGTAATCAGACCTTCGATTTCGTTTGCAATATATTTAGGGTTCCGTTCCTTAAAAGCAAAAAAGGAACCCTTATAGGAACAAAAATGTTCTTAAAATTGTATCGAATATTTTCTATTCATCGACTCTGCCCCTTCTCTACAGAAACATGTCCGCCCAGCAAGCACTGCGGAACTACTGCGGCGTTTTGTAGGTAATTTGTAATTAGTGCAGCTGGGAACAAAATATGCATTAGTTATGTTCGGATCGCTAATGGATTTAGTATTTGCTGCCAATGTCATCGGAACTGTGGAATAGTTATTACTGGCGCTATTTCAGCTGGAGGTTATTCATACGATAACATTTTTTTTTTTTTTTTTTTTTTATTTATTTATTTACCTAGATATATGATCCATCATAACTTGTATTTAACAATATCAATTAGACTGTATGTTTTTTTTATATAAAAAAGCATATAGTCGAAAAAGAAACCGGTACTCTTTTAATTTCGCGATAAATTAAAAGTCTTTTTTGCAATGGTGTATTTGATACATAGCTAAGACAGGACAACGTCTCTCGGGACAGCTAGATAATATATAATATAGCATACAGTTGGCGAAAGATTTTTCAAATCGGTCCAATAGTATTTGACTTTATACAAACAAAAATACAGATCTTTTCTCTTCGTAATGTTTATTGAAGTAGGTTTATTATCAGCTGATCATCTCAAAAGTAACCATCTATCATGATAACGTACCTACTCTACCACAAAGCCCTACATAGTGAAATTACTTAACAGTTAAGGTAACCGTTGCAATTGACCGGTTTTTGTTCAGCTCTGTTACACAAGGTTACAGCGTGACCACAACGCATAAAAGTAGACAGTACCCAACCATAATACGAATAATAAAGTGACAGTCAGGAAAATCTTCTACTATGCACAGGGCCACAAATGAAACATGCTGTTGTAAACGATTATACGTTTACTTGGCTTAGCTTGGATTATGGACAAAAGTACATTTTTAAGTATTTTTTTCTGGGTGGAAGTTTTTTTCATTTCGTTCTAGGTTTGCAAGTTTTGACTTTCAAACCGTGTACAAATTTCTTGCATTTAGAAATAAACAAATTCATAATAATGTAGTAAGAGATATGAAAAGAATTAAGATACTTATCACGATGCCGTCTACATTTGGAGGTAAGCAGGAAGTATGGCGCATTACTTCCACAATCATTAATCTCTTCAATCATGCCCGCGCTCAGCCTCTGCGTCGCGTTTATACCATACTAGCTGTTTCCTCGCGACTTCCCCTGCGTATCAATATTATATAGCCTACGCTACTCAGTGATAATGTAGCTTTGCAACGGTGAAATAATTTTTGAAATCGGTCCAATAGTTTCGGAGCCAATTCAATACAAACATACACACACACAAAAATACAAATCTTTCAACATTATAATATCAGTATAGATTCCTTTGAAAAGACAATTAAGCGTGAAGAATTTAGTAATTAAAATTACCTACTAATAATGCTATAACATGATATGGAACTTTGCAGGAAAATCTATATACATTTTAATGACATCAGGATATCTCACGAATTAAAGCCTAATAATTACAATCGGTCAAGTTGACTATTGTAAGAATTCATATATTTTTTTGGTTTAACCCCCCAATGGGGAAATAAAATATTTCTTTAATTTAGGCCCTGATAACGATCTTGTGAATGTCGATTATTTTACCACCGGTTCAGAAAGAAACGAACGCGATAGAATAATTCCATGGTCCACTAATAGTTACAATTGAAATAAGACTAATCGTATTAGGTACCTATGATTCTTTACCCCAAATGATTTTGTGTAAATAAGCCGTACCTTCATTTTGCTTCAAATAGGATACTGCAAAACCCAGCATTACTATGGCTTGTTTTGTTTCCGTGACTAGAATTGCGTTACTGCTTGGTATTATGCTGTGGTGTTTCGTGATATATATACATATAAAATCTGTAATTATGGTTCGATTGTCGACCTTAACTATATTTCATCAGATGTCAAGGCTTAGTTAAAGGGCGTTGATATATACATGGGAGCACGGAAACATTTATCTTAATTATTTTTATGGTTACAGGTAGCATATATCGTACTCGTGATGGTAAATGGTCACCGTAGGTAGGAGGTTTTTAGTGCCAGGGTTATCAAAGGGTTATCACTAGCGTGTGGTGATCTTATGTTGAGGTGGCAAACGAGCTAACGGAGATGATTTGGCAATTAAATATAATAATTAAATTAAAATTAATTAGGAAATATATATAATTTATGAACCAAATGGTTACCACCACTCTCTGTCACTGTGACGTCACTCTAATTATGAGACATGCAAATCTCGAAACGCAAGTCAGTAACTACACATCTTAGCCTAGTTTTTTGTATATTTAGGCAAGTTTTCATTGTTTATACCAAAAGTCACTTACCTAGTAGCACTCTTCAATAAAATACCTACAATATTGTATTCAGTAGGTATTTGAAATAAATATTTAGCTAGAAAACAAGTGTTACAATTTATTGTAATAACTAGAGCGTGATGGATTCCGTCACGCAGTCTTTGAGTGTATGGTCCAAGATTTAAGCTTTGAAATTATGAAAATTATGATTAAAATTATTTTATTATCTAAAATAATATAAAATAGTAAGTATGTACGATAAAGTACCGTACGGAACAGCCCGAAATATTTTTATCATAAATGAAATTTTTGCTGTGATTGAGTAACAAATAAAATAAATAAATACATCAAAAATGAAATAATGAAACACAATGATGAAGTAACAAATTACATACAACTAACTCTTCCCCGTGAGTTCGGTCGCGTAGCAATATAATATAATAGTCTATGTTAATCATTAATACTATAGCTATCTACTCGTGCAGACATTTTTCGAATCGGTCCAGTTATTTTTCAGTTCATTCATGCCAAAGAAAAATTCAAATCATTTGTTTTTATAAAGTTAGTATAGATATACATAAGATCGATATTACTATCGATAGTATCGAACCTCGGACGATCAAGTCACTAATCGATTGGCAACACTAATAAAAAAAAAAACTCTAAGGTCAAATCACCGCTACGTCCTGTAACTTGGGCCAGATGTGTGCCGTCAAGTGTGCCTATTAAGTTAAGTTGAACGTATACACGGGAACACGCATTCATTTCCATCTGGGCCATTTTCTTATTTCTTTCACTTTTCCCCGGAGATCTCTCGACAATGTGGTTTTATGTAGCGTACAATTTGGACCGATATTATTGTTTTTTTCCTCTGTACGAGTTAAGTTAGTTTGTCTTCTGACTGTTTCTATTGGATTGTGTTATATCATGATTGTTACATGAAAAAAAAAAGACAGAGCACTGAGTTTCTTGCCGGTTCTTCTCAGGTGGCTTTTTTTCCGAACCGGTGGTAATTTAGACCATCATAAGTGCCTTATTAGGGCCTAAACTGAATAAATGATTTTTGATTTTGATTTTGATTTTGATTTTGATTTTGATTTTGATTTTGATTTTGATTTTGATTTTGATTTTGATTTTGATTTTGATTTTGATTTTGATTTTGATTTTGATTTTGATTTTGATTTTGATTTTGATTGCAATAAATGCCTAATTTCACTGAACGTATGAAATTACTTTGTAAAGTCTAGTCAAATAAAGATGACTGGTTAGTTTGGTTTACAATCAATGTTTATTTTAAGCCGTATAGTTTACAATGCGGGGCTGCAATTTTAATGTTCTTGCCAATATTAATGCTTTCTTATGAAAATTCTTAGGGTTGCAACCTATTAGGCTTGTATCCAAAAGCTGGAATATCATTACGTTGGACAAGGAAATGAAATCAACGAAAAATCTTTTAAATTACCCGTCATATTCAATAAACAAAATTACTAATATGAAATGAAATGAAATTATCTTTAATATCGGATAAAAATATCAATATTTTATTCAATTATGTGATATTTTTTTCGTTAACGTGATTTTATATCGATTACTATTAAACCAAATCTTAACTATTAACTATTTTAACCATTTAAAAAATCTATATCTTTTTTATCAATAAGGTATAACTAATAAAAAACAATCGACCATTATTGACATCTCTAATCTGGATGGGCTTGTAATATTTAGCAAAATTTTTATTTATATATATATATATATATATTTATATATATATATATATATATATATATTATATATATTTATATATATATATATATAAATATATGTCTTACTTGCAACTTTAACTGTATTGCCTAATGGAGTTTAAATGGGCACTTACTTGCATACACTACTTAGGAAGACATTTTAATTAATTCTTACTTCTTTATTATTATTTATTTATTTATTTTTGTTATTTTATATCCCTTTAAAGTAGGGGTAAAAATAGCTGGCACACGGGCCTGAGCCAAGTGTGTCAGACTTAGATAGTTTTAGTATATATATATATTTATATTTATATATATATACATATATATATTTATATATATATATATATATATATATATATATATACTAAAACTATCTAAGTCTGACACACTTGGCTCAGGCCCGTGTGCCAGCTATTTTTACCCCTACTTTAAAGGGATATAAAATAACAAAAATAAATAATAATAAAGAAGTAAGAATTAATTAAAATGTCTTCCTAAGTAGTGTATGCAAGTAAGTGCCCATTTAAACTCCATTAGGCAATACAGTTAAAGTTGCAAGTAAGACACTGTAAAGTAATTTGAAATTATGCATTCATAACAATAATTAACCTAGCATTTTTTTGCAACAGTTAGAACTTTAGGCATAATGCAATCTTTCAACTCATGTCATGGATTCTTGAGTGCTTTGTTGTGAAAACTTGCGTCATCAATCATTGAGGTTTATCTCAATCTTATTAAAAGTCTAATTTAAATAAAAAGTCTACACAAGAAACTAATATGGTTGACTAATGTGTGTAGTGTGACTACACACACTACGAGATTTACGGGAAAGAAAACGTGAGGAAACCTGTATACGTTTAAAAAATAAGGACGTATGTAGTACCAACATTTTTTAATCATATTTTTGATGTTATATTTGCGGCTATGGTTTACCTCAAGAGTTACGGAATCGGCAATTACGGGAAATTAATTATTTATGAGTAATATATTTTCGTAGCTTTACTGCAGAATTTTATATATGGCGGCTCACATTCACAAATAAAAGTAAAAATGCTAGAATTTTGCCACTTGCCCACAGAACCCTTAAAATGAGAACATAAATCTCTTAGCCACAGCAGCTCATAAACAAAAACTTTCCTTCATTTTCCTTTTAACATATTAAAAATCGTCTGAAAAAAGTATCAGAAAAGTAAAATGCCTTCCCTTATCGTAAAATTATCTGAAAGACATAACTTCTTGTTTACGAGTGTGAATAAAGAAAATATCCTTCACTTTAACTCGGATCTAGTATCACAATCTCATTACAAAGAGCTCTTTATTTCAGTTTCAGTTTTTCAAGAAGGGTGCGAATACATTTCTGAAGGGTTGGCAACGCGCAAGTGATACCCCTGGTGTTGCAAGTGTCCATAGGCTACGGTAACCGCTTACCATCAGGGCCGTATGCATGTTTACCACCATAGTGGTATAAAAAAAAAGTATACTCAGGACCGTGAGATAAAAACACAAAGCTTTTTAAGCAAACTGATTTAAGTTCGTTACAAAGGAAATAGCGCGGTATTGATTTTTGACCTTTTGGAGTAGGTAATTGTGTTATTTTTTTTGTATTTTAATGGGTAAATTTTGAGTGGATTGCCTTCTTCGAATCTTTTAAAATAGATAAAATTATGATCATATTGATTTTGTTGAACATTTAGTTTATTGTCTGTCTATGATGTTCCTGCATCACAGAAAAAAATATTTCTTATCAAGGGTGGAAGCAGTACAAGTTAATATAACTGTGCCATCTTCTCCATAGTCCAATTTTGCCTTCTTTAATGAATCAATGCTTTCAAGATCTAATTTTACGTCATAATGGTCCCGCATTAATTAAAAAAAAATCTTGCATCGATATTTTCATCACGTATTACTATACTAACAAGCGCTTGATTTTTGAATATATTTAAAAATACAAAAGCCTTCATAATTGCCTTATTAGGGCCTAAACTGAATAAAGAATTTTGATTTAGATGTTTGTTTGGAAGTACGGTATGAGAATTCTTAAGTAGGTACTTTAACTGTTTTCTTAACTGAATTATTATTGGTAAAGTTTCAAGGAACTTGCAACATTTTGTTTTAGCACCCATTCTTTTACCGAAATACAAGAAATCCGCAAAACTCTTTAATTCAGAATGGCGAAATTTGACCGTAAAACCAAACCACGTACCCGGCATAAGTCAGTCAAGAGAGTAAAGTAAATTTTGAAACACATTAAAGTGAGACACGTCTGAAGGAAACACCGGTTTTTATTGCAAAGTATTATTGTAACTCGAGCACAATTACGCTTTGTTGACGGTAGTGAGCGATTACGAGGAAAAAATATACGATCGAATGACCCAAAATTTATGGAGCGAATCGAGTCGGGTTTATTCGGATTAGGATCGGAAATCAACTGCCCTTTATTATTTATATACTAAGCCATACACTATTTAATTAAGATTTAGTTATAAGTATTATAGAAACCAAAATAAAACCGTTTCCATAAAATGTTCTAGAGAAAGTCTAGCCGGAAAGTAGTTTATGCTTGACAAAATTAATAAATTGTAAAATAAATAATAAATGCAAAATAGTACGGCTTATTTTTTGGAAAATTCAACATGCTCTATTTGGAACATATTTTTAAAAAGATTGAAACAGAAATGTTAGCACTACACTACAGCAGAGCTACGAACCACTACACTACAAGCTTTGACTTATAACTACCATATTTTAAAGTATTTAAACATACAATATTAAATATGCTTCCTATGCATATCAAACTGAGGAAGCCAACGAACTAGACCATAACCATCTCATTGTTCGCATCTCCACAAACTTCCCACGGTAATTCTTACAAAAAGTTAGTTCCCAAGAATGAAAACATTTAGTACAGTTATCCAAGCAGTTACATTAAGACTTTTTAAAAGTAAAAGTGGTACATTGGCAGGTGGTTTCCTTATGTAACTACGTATCAGTTGTAACCCCAATACGATTGGCAATCTTACATCGTCTATTATAGTATTGACATGCTCCATTTTAAGATCATGTTTTAAATGTCCATTTCAATTCCTTTAAAATACCTTCACATCACATCTGGAAAAGGACGTGAATTACTTTTAATAATCAAAGCATTTATGGATTTACATTTCGATGGTTAATTTCAAAAACTAATCCAAATCTGCTGATCTTTAAATTTACCCAAATATCAAGTATTTTTGTAAATAGTTTAATTTGTTCTGAATAAAATAATTTAGCATTTTCTTTTGTTAATATCAAGTTGCTTAACGCTAGTGCGTAACGCTACATTTTTGGCCTACATCAGCTGTAGTACAATCACCTAATAGTCTTCTTACGATAGCTAGATTTAGTCAAAAAATATTTATTTAGGTGATACAACAAGAAGTGATAATAATAATATTATAATGCTCGGATATTAAAACACAGCGCCATCTTAATACATTTATTTTTGTAAATACAGTCATACTTATAATGCATATCAAACACCCAGACGCAAGATCAATAAAGAAGATAACTAAAATAGCGCACTTGGCTTCTCATAATTTGTTTTGGTCCTTCTTGCAAATTATTGAACATTCAATGCAAGTCCAACTATAATCGGGCAGAAATCAACTTTCATGCTCTACATGTGTCACCATCAACGTCTTGCAAATGTCAACCGCAATGACCGGTCCGAACCGGTTCACAGCGATAATGTTCGGTTCGGTAACGTAAATCAAATAGGAACTAAGCTTTTGGAGGATTGGTTTGGTAATTTAGAAGATAAAATTGGTGATTCTACGGCTTTACCGAAAGGTTTAGGGATGTAATTTGGTGAATTGGTATAGGATCAAAAGGTTACTGGAATGGAAGAAAAGAATCCTGCGAAGCTGAATTTAGTTTTGTTACAAAGTAGTCTTCTAGATTAACTACCCAATAGATTTGAAACCAGAATTCTGTTGAGTTAATAAACAGTTGTACAATATTTTTTTGAATTCGAAATAAAAATATTTAATTTGCTTGAAACATGGTGATAGAGAATGCTGTGTAATATAGTTATGTTAGATTTTTTAATCGTATTGTTTCATAAAAATTAAAAGTATTAGACACTATACAAATAACATTAGCCTTAGGGTAAATATATACCTATCTCAGAGTCATAAAAAAATTCCAAAAATATAAAGATTATTGATAAAAAAGGCTGCAAAACGCAAAGTGAAATTTTCATAAAGCCATAGTCGAATTGAAGATAATTCTGCAAATCTTGATCAAATGCATAAAGCTTGATCTATGCTTCGTCCTCAAAGCTAAAGCTTTACCAGTGAGTTGTTGCAGACGGAAGACAGAACAGCTTAGCTTAGAGAGAATATATAGGGTAATCTTTGTATACAAATGTCCGGAGTAAGGGTGAGCATGCATTCAAACACTAATCTTTGGAACAGAGCCATCTATCGTCAGTGTTTTCAATTTCACACAAGCTTAACTCGCTACAAATTGTTTTGTATTTGTTAGTCTCTGTTCCAATGTCTTTTTCTACAATTTACTACCATCTACCATTATTTTTACAAATGTTTGGTAATTTGTCCTATTGTGCCAAGGGGTGTGGATTCAATTTCCATTGAAGTGATTGCTTGATCTATCATTAGAGATATTAAATCATTGTCATTGGTCATATTTTCAGCTTACACATTTATTTTAAGTATTTATTTATTTGGATCACCAACAGATGAAACACTACACAAAATATAGGTACTAGGCAAGCAAACTCATGAGTAAGTGTTCACCTAACAACAGGCAACCACAGCCACAGTATTAGCTACGTAAACATTCTGCACGCGGGCGGAGAGAGCCGCGAAGCGTGCTGTCAGAAGGACAGGTAACGCTTACCGCTCTCAAACCGCTTGACAGTACCCGAACACGCCAATGGTTAAATAAAAGTTTAATTACAGAATTCGAAATAATATAAAACAATATTAAACACCTGTATAAGAAGCATATAAACAAAAACAAATGCAACAAAACAAATGATAACGAAAAGTGATTTGGTAATATTTATCTGGGTGGACAAAAAGTCAGTCCCACTTATAAAAACTTGATCTCAACTACTCATATTTCAGGCACTCAACGCCTACTAGTTTAGCTCCCATATCCGCATACTAATCAAAGTTATGGTCAGTTGAATTGCCAAAATAGTTTTTGTCAATAATTATTTCAATCGATTAAGTCTTAAATACATTTCTGATGTTTAATCGATTATAATTAATAACTTTTTTGTATTCGTATGATGTTGTTTTTGATGGATCTTGTTGGTAACCTTGTGAACAGAGATTTATTCGTTATTAAATTTACCCGAGCAACCAAATATTAACAAAAGCATTTTAATTTATAGGAAAATACCTCCATCTCTAAAATTTAAAATAGAATACTATGAAGCGATGTCATCGTTTAAAAGGTTTTCATCTGGACGTCTTGGCTGGTAAAAAAAGTTGAATACACAGACTTAATAGGCAAATAAGAAGGTTCTGAATACTCTAATAGAGTGCCACTGGGCACTTACTATTACTATATTGTAAGGGTTCTAAACAGATAATGATTCGAAGCGGTTTGTTTGTAGATAATTTAGGGTCGGCGAAGCACGAGTGATACCCCGGTGATGCAAGCGTCCATAGGCTATGGTGACGTTTTACCATCAGGGCCGTATGCTTTTTAACACCCTAGTGATATAAAAAAAGTAACCCAGCTAAAATAGTACTGCACTTAAAAGGTGGAAAACCAATGTCGAATACGACTGATACTCATAAGTTGCGAGAGTCGATAAACTACTTTTGATAGACGTGTTCCTTATAAGATCCTGTCATTAAATTATTAGTTTTCTACAATTACCCGAAAAGGTTGCTGATAAATATGTATCGGAGTTAGTGAGTCACATGGCCTTCGGTTTTTATAGTCATCCGCTTTTTTATATAGAACGGGTAGGTCTAAGGTTCCTACGATATTGATGTCATAATTAACATTTGCACGTATCTTTACGATTAGTTTTGCAAGCGAACGTGGTAACCAATCTCCGTAGCCTAATATAAGCTTGCATAGGGGTATCATAGTAGCGTTAGTTGTTCACCGTATTGTTGGTTGGGACTCACTGCGCTAAACACATTAGTTATCCTTGCTGTATCGTCGAGGAGCTCTGACACTTGTTTTTGGTGCCAAGGTGGAACCTTCAAAAGGTTATCGTCAGGGGAGTAGATGGGGTTTGCGCGATGCTACACAATAAAAACCCCAGCGTGGCCATCCTCCATGCTCCGGGATCTCCAGTGGAACGCACCGGTGCCCTCCTGCACTTTGCCTGAGCCCGTCCCGGGGGCAGCCATGTCGCTGCCCCTGGAACCCTCGCGTGCTCTTGACAGCACTTGCCACGTCGTGCAGCCATCTGCCCCGGGCTCGCTTGAAGGGGCAGTCAGATTCCCCACTCTGGCAACTTACGGGCTCAAGCTCTGGAATTTATAGCAACAGGACTCTTCATCAGAGTAGAGCTATTTGACTGCGATATTTTGTAAGGCGGTCGTTTTTAATTGGGAAATCCCATTACGCTCGATGTCCCTGAAAACGTATCGGGCTTACCCTGCGTTCCTACAAAGGCTTGCACATAAGGCAAGGATTTTTCCTTCAAATGGTAGCTCAGGCGGTTCCTCTGCTAGCAGACTGTCTTATCTATTATTTTTTATGAATGATAGCTCTTTAGTGAATTATTTACTTGCCCAAAGTATAATAAGCTACCAGTTAAGGTAGCGCCACAAGCCATTAAAAACCTTAACAACCTTGAAATAACGTTCACATCAGCCGCTCTGATATCGTTGCAATAAAATCCACACAGTGAATTACAATCCTATTCCAACCACAATAACAACCAAAGTTCAATGAAAACATACTCAAATCATAAGCGATCTTGCCAAGTTAAATTAAGCAGCAATAAATTTTAATTTGCAACTTTACGTATCAGTAATAAGGTTTTGTTTTAATGAAGGACTCGGTTAAAATATGCGTATTCCGTTGGAAACAATGCTGAAAGATAAAATTGTCTAGTTCGTAGGAAGTGTTTTCATATGGTTAAGCGGATGGCAGGACGAGAAGGCAAGGTCTTGGTTTTGTATACAGTAACCTTGAACGCTTTACAAATAAGCGCTACATAGCTTTTGCTAGTTGGATGGGTGATCGCTCCCTTATTATAATTATAACCATTCACGCTAAGTATTTTTTGTTACATTGTCTGCAGATATTAAAAGAAGAGTGTAAGTCAACAGTGAAATGGACCGATTACTCTCTGCCTTCCCCCCGGTGAGGGACTTGGCGTGATGTGTGTGTGTATTTGAGATAAATGTATTTGCGTAGATAAAATTCGGTTTAGGAGTTTCCTTGGGAAATATCGTAAGTATCCGATATTTTAAATTTTTTTTATCAATTTAAATCAAAAATCATTTATTCAATTTGGCCCTAATAAGGCACTTATGAAGGTCTAAATTACCACCGGTTCGGAAAAAAAAGCCACCTGAGTAGAACCGGCAAGAAACTCAGTGCTCTGTCTTATTTTCATGTAACAATCATGATATAACAATTGTAACAAATTCTTCTAGATATTGGTATGAAATTACAAGTATCAACTCCCACTGTAAATTTGCTCGTATGAATTAAAAAAGGGGCCATAAAGGGTTAGACCAAAAATGTTTGGACAAGGTTGGGGCAAAAAATACCTTATACTTAATAAAGTACGTATCAAAACTGCTCATCAATAATTCATCATCTCCAATCAATATAGCAACCGTTATCACTCCATCGCGCTTGACACTTCTTATTGAGCTTGGACCTCTAAATTCTTTAAGGGCTGCCAAAGGGACCCGAGCACAAAGAAGGGGGTCAATGTACTGGACGAAGGCTCATAAAGCCTCGTTTTGAAGCCCTTGAGCCTTTAAGACTTTTACGCTTAACGATCTTTGGTGCCATTTATCAGTTGCCAGTCGCGGGATCAATCCCCGCCGGGGCAAACATTTACGTGTTAAATATTAGTGTTTGCTTTGCGTCTGGTGTTTGGTATGTATCATAAGTATGTACTTACAAAAAAAAGTATTCTACTGCTGGTTCCACAGATCAAGCTTAGTCTGGGGCCAGATGACGCGGTGTGATAATGTCCTATTTTCATATATACATATACATTATATATAACTATAATTTACTAATAGGATAGTTTTTTTATACAACTAAGGTGGTAAGCAAGCATACGGCCCGCCTGATGGTAAGCGGTTACCGAAGCCTATGGACGCTTGCAACAAAAGGGGTATCACGTGCGCGTTGCCGACCCTTGAAATTGTATTTTGTAATGATTAAATTCAAAAACAACGGGATTATTAAATATAAAAAAATCGTAACGAGTATATTTTCACTGAGTAACATAGGCTACATACTATGTAGCTCCACGGGCGAGGTCACGGGGAAAAAGCTAGTTCTCTATACGTCCATTTGGTACATATGTAATTGCCAACGATTCTCATTATTACAAAATTAATCTACCTCTTCAACATTAAATTATTTTTATCTAATCTACACTAATAATAATATTACAAAGAGAAAAGATTTGTATTTTTGTATGTAACGAATAAACTCAAAAAGTACTGGACCGATTTTAATAATTCTTTTTTCATTAGAAAGCTACATCATCACTGAGTAGCATAAGCTATATATTATACTAGCTGCCCCGGCTTCGCTCGGGTAGACAAAATATTTGATAAATGTCTATAGGCTCCGAAAATACTGAACCGATTTCAAAAAATCTTTCACCGTTAGAAAGCTACACTATCACTGAGTAACATAGGCTAGCTGCCCGCCCCGGCTTTGCACGGGTAGACAAAATATTTGATATCAAAGTCTACCCGTGCGAAGCTGGGGCGGGCCGCCAGTATTATAATATTTTTGAAACTCACCTGGGTTGCTGTTAATAAGATTAAATTGAGCACATTCTTAGAAGTCTGGAATTCTAACTGTTGATTTGAAATTCTTAGTCGGAGAAAATTAAATAAATAAATAATGTATTTTTTATTTTACATGGTGATAACGGATATCGAATGCAAATGAATACGTTTAAAAACTTCAAACTCGTACCATAAATATAAAATAATCTAAACGTATCTCAAATCACATTATCTTCCATTGGCCTTGTTATAATTTATTATAAAAAAAAGAAAAGTACATTAACCTTGCACTCATTCGTAAATAGCTTTATAGAATAATGTTATTTCATTTAAGCTAAGATAAGTTATTAAATTAGTCTAGTCACTAGTGTTATGTTGGATGTTGTTATTACATAACATTAGGCTAATGAAGAAAGATAATTGGAGTGACAGAGCTAAGAAAAAGAAAGAGAAAGAAAGACGTCGCGGAATGCCAATTATTTACCTTTGGGGTTTCGTACCGTAAGGATAACCAAAGGATTACAGC
The DNA here is from genome assembly GCA_951449985.1 of Falcaria lacertinaria. NCBI lineage: Eukaryota > Metazoa > Arthropoda > Insecta > Lepidoptera > Drepanidae > Falcaria > Falcaria lacertinaria. Next base: position 1,184,026 of record OX602119.1, on the reverse strand, counting down.
ATGGGGTTCTTCAAGAAGGGTGTGAAGAGATTTTTCAAGGTTCGGCAACGCGCGAGAGATACCCCTGGTGTTGCAAGCGTCCATAGGCTGCGGTAACCGCTTACCATCAGGCGGGCCGTATGCTTGTTTGCCACCTTAGTGGTATAGAAAAAAAATAAAAAAAAGAGGCGCAGAATGCAATTTTTTTACTTTTGGGGTTCCGTACCTTAAGGATAACCAACGGAACCCTACTATAAGGACTTGTTACTGTATTACTCGCGTCGAAGTCGTATCGTAGGTAGAAAAGGTCTCGGCCAACTTAACTAAAGGTGTTTATGCTTTTACGACGTGTAAAAGAAGGCTGTTGAATGAGGCTCTATGCGCAGGTATACACAACGTAACAGACTAATATAATATCTATATTTATATTTCTAACATAATGAAGTAAAGTGCCCGTGGGATAGGTAGGACAGAGCGAGACGGGACATTCTTATTTGAAATATGAGTATAACTCTAATGGTACAAAGAATCGGCGGGTATGTATAAAAAAATCGATGGATGTCGATAAGCAAGAGTGTGCAAGTCAAGAGTGAAATGGCGCTCTATCCCTACCTACCTTGTGAGGAACGTATGTATGTAACAACTAACAATGTTAGATGATTTTGTTTACACACTTTTCCAAACGTACAGAGAAGAGAAGGACATAACGTATCTATCATCCAGTAGAAGTCATCAATACGAGCGAAATTGCGGGTAAACGCTAGTGTTATAGAGGTTTTTTAATACTACTCAAGTAAAAATCACATTTCTTTTATTTTTTTATTTGAAAAGAGTTGTTTACAGAACTATTGTGATTTTTATTGCTGACCCAAACTCTTTGCTCGCGAATGTACTTTATTAATTAAAGGGTCTTTTAAACGGACCTATTAAAATCTCCTAACAGTCCCATTAAGTCTCTCAAAAGTTTTCACTCTGAGCAACTCGATAGCAGTCTATTAAATGCAGTAATTACGTATTTCAACGTCCACTTGAAGTTTAGGTGTTTATTTTGTTGTAAAAAGACCTTTTGCTGGCAAATTTTAATACTTATGTCTTGAGATTTTAGGTTTGGTGCATCGACTTAGCAACAAATATGTTGTCATTAGAAATCGTCGGAAGCGATAGGAATACGTAGTCGATAATTGTTCTTGCTAAGGCTTACTGATGTAGACTTGTGTTTCAGTAAGTTTCGAAGATACGCTGAAATAGCTGTGTATATGTGAAAGTACTACTAGCACAGTAACTCCTTTTAACTATTAGATTGGCAACCTGCTAGACATGCCTGTTATGGCAACTACTTAAAATTTGACACGCTTCCCACATACATGTAGTAAAAAAAAAAAAACTTTAAATTAGTCGCATAATATGTGTAATATTTGACATCTGTCGGCCACCTCTACCACCTCGCGCGCTCATTGGTCAAATCAAATAGCGCGCGCCCCCAGCTTCACACTTCCGTACATAATCACGAAATCACAAAAAAAAACGCAATAAGAGCGAAGGGATTTGATAACAATCACGGTTCAAATGGAGCGTAACACTTCAAAGCATTATGGGTCCATTGAAAGATTGTCATAGCGTGTTGGTGAAAGCTCACAGTCGACAAACTGGGCCATTTGCCTCTAACTGAGATTTGACCTCAATATTTCATTGTAACTGATACTACTATACACTCTGCCTGCCCCGCGGGACATGGCGTGATGGTATGTATGATGCACCCTGCACTTAGTCTCCAAAAACACAGATCATTGACCCTCAAATAAAATAAAAAAGCCGTGGTGGCCGTGTGGTTGAAGCAACGGCCTGTCATCTGATGGGCCCAAGTTCGAATCCCAGCCTGTACCAATGAGTTTTTCTAAGCCTAAGTACAGTGATTTATCACACCATGAGCTTTTAAAAAGAGAGGTAGGGTGATTTGGGATTTCCCGTGGGTTTTCCCATTTAAATTGGAGCCGCCCGACTGGGGACTGTACCTCCACCTTACAGAAATCCTGCTAGCACAGTGAGTCCTCATCAACAACATGGTTAGCAACCCGTTAGTGATAGCCCTGGTATTGTTAGCGGCTATAGGCCACGATGAATGCTTTCCATCAGGTGGGCCGTATGATTGTGTGCCACCTTAGTGGTATAAAAAAAATCTAGATGGAACTTTGCGAACAAAGAAGAGACGCCTGTTTAAACTACGCCTAGCAGTGCTTATACACAACTACACGCACACACCTCAATAAATGAACACGGTTAATGGATAATTCGATAATCCGGGATTAGTCCTAAACGGAGACACAAATAGGGTGAGTAATAAAACAAACTTAATAAGTGACGTCAAGCCGCCTTAATTTCGTAATAAGATAACGCACTGATCCAATTAACGTACTTAATATATTAGTTACATTATATGAAACAGTTTTTACGAATACCTAATTACACTACCAATTTACAAGGAAAATTCACGCGATTCTGCGACGGCAAAGTGGCTAAATCTGCGTTAAACACTCTCAATCACATTCAGCAGCCCTAGCAAAAACAACTTACGGCAACATATTCGTATCGCTTTGGACTAAAATGAACAGCGCTGCGCCGGTGAAAATTCGAACTATTTTTTTTATTAACATTTTGACATATCGCGTGTTACGTTTTCGAATACGTATCCTAAGTTCTTGCTCGAGCTACTGTACACAAACTGATGATATTTTCGCAAAACTGACGATCCGTAATTATTACAGACTCGTTGCCGAAACCGAAACCAACGCACGGGTCGATCTCTATACTAATAACTGAGCATTGTATGTATGGATTGCAACGCCGGGTTGCTCAACTCTGGGTAGCTGCTATGGGCGCTGTGCAATGTCCGTCAAGTGTTGTAATGTGCGCTGGCCTTTATCATTTTGTTCGAGCTGTTGAACGTATCGATAGCAAAATATAGGCAGCTGTCATACGGTTTAATAATGCGTGAGGGACTAGTTAATAACATGACGGTATGCAGGGAATGATAATTATGTTGTGATGGTAGTAGTTTTTGAAATATAAATAATTATATGTATTTTTTTTACTACGTAGATGGCACACAGGCATACGGCCCACTTGATATCACTAACGCATTGCCAACCCTTTTTTGTTGATGAGAGATCACTGTGCTGGCAGCGCTACTGCTAGCGCAGCATATCCTCGTGGAGCACTGGCAACTTTACTCACCGCAGAAACACAACAAACAAAACCCTAAAAAACATTTACACGTAAGCTAATTGCTCTATTATAAGATTTTATAAGAAACATAAGCAAAGTGCAAAAAGGTGCATTTTTAAAAAAAAGTAATAACGTTTTATTCCACCAAGCGGGCACACAAGCATACGTCCCGCCCGATGGGAAGCTGTTACCGTAGCCCATGGACGCTTGCAACACCAGGGTTGTACGCAGTATTTATCTTCTCTAAGACCAGGGGTGTCACACGCGCGTTGCCGACCTCATAAGTATGTATTGCTAAGTATAATAGTTACTCTATTGGTTCCGCTGCTCGAAGTGGCGCGAGGTTTGCTAATAGCATTACATACACTATTTGGCAAACTGTGACATAACTGTACGCGACGTGTTTTCAAAATACAAAATGGCCGATTGTCAAACATAGCCCTGACCTTTTGGTATTCGTTACGCTGGACATGTTCGGTCGGACCCTTATGCTTTATTCGCTTAGCTAACAACACTAAGAATCACGTCTGTAATTAAATTACAAAATATATTTGAAAAAAAAAAACAGTTTTGATCCTATTTATAAGGCACTTATATAGGCCATGTAGGTATGAAGAGATTAATGTTTTTTTTTTATATACCACTAAGCTGGCACACAAGCATACGGCCCACCTGATGGTAAGCAGTCACCGTAGCCTATAGCCGCTAGCAATACCAGGGGTATCACTAACGGGGTGCCAACCATGTTGTTGATGAGGACTCACTGTGCTAGCAGCAATACTACAAGCTCAGCGTATCCTCGTGGAGCACTGGCAACCTTACTTACCGCAGAAACACAACACTACATCAAGTAGTGTTATTTTACTGCGGTCTTCTGTAAGGCGGAGGTAAAGTCCCCATTCGGGCGGCTCCAATTTAAATGGGATAACCCACGGGTATCCCAAATCGCCCTACCTCTCTTTAATGAATGTAGAAGAAGCAAAAGAGGTGTGCAAGTGGAGAATGAAATGGCGCTCTATACTCTCTGCCCCTAAGGGACTTGGGGTGATGATAAAGGTATATATTTCAATAAACAAATCCAAGCATGAACAAATTATTTTAATAACGTAATCTGCAACTTTTATCCTTTAAATTTGGACATTTCTGTGAAACATAAGGTATTGTAGGTACACTGTTTAATTGTTCCAAAATTAAAGTAATATGTACTCACCACCTTAGTACAATTAAAAGGGAATATTGATCTTGAACTTACCTGTAACAAAAAAAAACATTAAAATAAAATTTTGCACTTTACGGAGAACCTCTACGTAGTCAATAATAAACAGGTTAGAATTGTAATAGCTGATTTCAAAAAAAGAAGACTGACATCTAAACTTTTCTTTCTTCTTTTTAAACTTTAGACACAAATAAAACGGCCAGTGTTCTGAACAAAATCACATGTCCAAGTCTTTATAGGTAACAACAGATCCAAGTATTTGGTGTCCTTACAAAGACCCGACGGCCTTGCACATACGGGTAGCTTTCAACATATTCCGTTAGCCAATTCGACCACCACTGCAATCTGACCCACGATAAGTTGAATACCTCTACCGATACCCCCATTGGAACGGGTCAGTGTTAACTGGGTAATTCCTGACCAGTTATTAAAGAACTGTCCATATTTTGGTCAGATAAGATCAGTGGTTGAGAATGAGAGATCAGGTTTAAATGGAAAATGTTAGAATTTTCACGAATGTTCCTTTTACGTAGTAATCGAGACAAATAAATAAAGGTTCATAATAAAACTTTTAAATTCACGTTTCGTTGCGCTTATTTTTGTAAAAGGAATGAACGAAAGGAAGAGTGATTACCAAATCATTCGTTCTAATAGCCGTTCCAAACTGAATGGTTCCAAACTTGAATCGCTTAGAGCGTAGCCGGCCGTGTCTTTTCGTTTAATTTTAAACGCATTCTTTATGATGTTAAATTGAATGCATCGTAAAATATTGTGCAAAAATTATCAGATTTTTTGTCCTCTGATAAATAAAAACAGTTAATTTATATAGATTTGTTGATTACAAAGTATTCACAACGCGAACAGCATTACCAAAAAATCAATACAAGACTACACGTAAAATACCTTTAATTATTCCAACGAGATTATTTTTTCCTTTTATTATAGGAATACCATTTTTTTTATAATACAGAGACCATGATTATTATTATTATTATGAAAAGTGAAGCATTATTAGCAATAATACGATAAATGACGTGGAAACAACTTTCGCGAGGTCGACGTACACAAACACACACACTGCGTTGGTGTCCGTTTATCCACTTTCACGCACGGTTCAATAAGGTTAGCTTACTATCGCGTTCACTTTTAACTAATTAATATGCTAAGCTCACGAATACGGGATAGTGCGAATTATAAACTGATAGAAAATATTATAATGGTGTCAATTCTGTGGAACAGAATCACTAAACATAACTAATTTGACAGATCAAACAGACCATCCCTTTCTCGCATACACCATACCACAAAGTAAATTCGCCACATTTTGTAAACACCATACATTGAAAGTAAATTCGTCACAGATATTAAACATGTACATTCCTCACAGGTAGATAAGGGATTTTGTAAATTGATCACAAAGTTTTATTACACATATTTTTTATTTAAAGTAGCGTTAATAAGCAAAGTTATTAGTTTTTAGCGCTCGAAATTAAATAACAACATACCTACTCCGGCAAAAAGGTTGTTTTTAAACTTTTAACATATGACCAATGAATCTGTTACAAGATTTTTTTACATTTTTTATACAATCAGCCACTTGAGATTTGTGATTTTTACATAAATGTGATTTTATACTGTGATTCAATTATTATCTTTCTATTGTTTTTGTTATAATTATAATGTTGTAGGCAAATCAGCCACTCGAATCTTTGATTTTTTACAAAAATGTGATTATTATGTGACGCGTAAGGTACATTGGCTTGCGCTAAATTGTAGGTATATTTTCGCCTCCTTAAGCATTGTTCCTTCTGTACATAGTATGTCACTCTATGATCCAGGGGCGTACTAGGAAGTTTAATCCGTGTCGTGTGACGATGTCACTTGTGCAAACCACCAGTTTATTGTCACGTAATAATTGAATACGTAGTATTCAGCTACGCACTTGCATCATAGGAGAATGGATCTAGCTATCAGACTAGTGTTTATGACTAAGTGGGGACATTATATTACTAATTAGAGACACAGTGATATCATTAACTACATGATGAAATGGCGACAGAACTACAGTGAACTAAATAATTTCATTCATTTATAATATTAATACCTTTTAACTCCTTTTTACGCAAATTGTCCAGACGCAAATGTATGAAATTTGGCACATTGATTTGAATAGAGTATTTGCTGAGTTTCTTGCCGGATTCTTCCCAGCAAAAAACGACCATCCGAATCCGGTGGTAGATTCTGACGATTTGAAAGTACTTGTAAAGTCTAGGCAATTAAAGATAATTTTGAGTTTGAGTTTGTACGGTGAAAGTTTATATGGTGAAGAAGTGCGGAAAGCTATCATTTTTATAAATATTCATTAGATATGCATTATTTTAATAAAAAAAAACTATTACGCACACTACAAGCACACTACCATGCGGTTGACGCACAGTGTACTGAATATCATATTAAAGTTTATTCATTTTTCAAATTGTTGATCATATTTCGAACACCAAGACCTGCTAATTTTGAACGAATAAGCGTTCGAAATTTCAAATTCAAATATACAGGTATGTTTGTGTTTTTTGGTGACAAATTCGTGATGTCTCTCGACTCTCCGACTAAAACAGGTCGTCACTTTGAAAGAAGTCATTTAAAAAAAACCTTAAAGTTATAATTATCTAATACCAAGATACAAAATAAATTAATCACGTATAGAACAAGTACTTTACATTCTTTCTCAATTCAAATCAGAGAACAAATTAAACAAGAAACCAGCCAGAATCAAATAACAATCGACAAATTGATCCGCGGTGCAATTTGCAAACCTATGCGTTACGCAATAGAGTATCAAAACCAACGAAGATTATCCAATAATTTACTTTAAAACCGCAATGTTACTTAATAATAATAGCATAAAATTTATTATTTATTTTTATTCGGTGATTATGACGTAACTTCTGGGTTGTTATGAAGTCGAGTTTTAGTACAAAGGGGTTATTACTTATGATAAGTCATGGCCAATGGTCATGGCATGGTCAATTTCCTCAGAAGGTTCATTGAGGAAGTCATGACGTGTTCACTCCAAGAAAATATACACACATCATCACGCCCTCACGGGGTAGGCAGAGCGTATAGAGCGCCAGGTCACTCTTGACTTGCACATCTCTTTTGATTCTCCTACAATACATCTATCACTTCATACATGCCTGCCAGCTCTGAGTACTCTTTCTGTCCTAGTAGGTAATGGATTGTGTTAAATAAAATAACTAATCTAAACTAATTTGACAGGACTAAAAAGTCTTGCTATCCCTTTCTCGTGTGCGCTGTTGAATAAGGATGGCAATACAGTCCTGTCAGTTTACTTTAGTGATTTTGTTTAATAGAATCGACACCATTATCACACTAATATTATAAAGGCGACTCAGAGACATGTAATTGTACTAGACACAGAGTCTAGTACAAAATTCAAAGTAAACGTGCCTGAAGCTCACCTATATGAACTTAGATGCATGTATTTTATCATAGAAATCTAAAACACCCAAGATTCAATCTTATCTCATTACCGCACGGCCTAATTTTGCATGCAAGAAAATATGGGCTGACTTGTGTATTCTTAAACATGCGAATGTTTGTGAGTGTTTTTATCATCTTCACGCCTCAGCGGCTGAATGCATTTGTGCTTATAACATTGATTAACTTACATAGGATACTTTTTATCCCAGAAAATTGTGTAGTTCCCGAGGGATAGTAGAACCATGCAACCCCGCCGGAGAAAACTAGTTATAAAATAATTCTATGAAAGCAATTATAAATATCATTATTTAGTTCCCTCCTTCCATTTGAAATCTATCTCCTATATAAATATATCATAAAACGTGTTTTGAAAAAAAAAAAATATTTTCTGTTCCACTCTGCTCTTCCTTCGTTTGATTTTGAACTATAACCTTAGTTATCAATGTTCAAATTTGACTGCCATATTTATGAGCTGAGACCATATGTTTTAAATGTCACGGCATACCGGTTTGGTAGCCATTTTGTTAGGTGATTTTGTCATGTATATGTGTTTATGTTCAAAACTATGAAGATGATAATATTCACCGGGCTTACATACATACGTATTAGAAAACGCAACTCTCAAAATGACAAAATTTTCATTATTTACAAAAGAATCACACTTATCCTATTTTATTAATTATATAATTTATTATTTTTCTTATGCTGTTATATTTATTATATCTTTGATAATTCGAACTATATTTGTTTTTCTTCTTAACGTCGCAGCGCAGATTTTTTTCCATACAAAAATAGTCCAAAGCTAATACGATTACTTAGTCGAAAGATGTTTTTGCTAAGACTACTGGTATTGCAAGCATCTATTAGGTTGTCATCGCTTACCATCAGGCCGTAAGAATGTATTCCAACTTACTATTTAAGAAACGACCCATTAGTCGATATGGTAACAGCTTAGTATCGGTTGAGCTTTAAGCTTCCAATTCATAAACTAGATTAATATCATTACCATCAATAATAATTTACATTTAAAATGAATATCACCTTTAGACTATTGCATAAGGCTTGTTAAGGAAGAAACCAAATAAATAAGCTATAGCATAATAATAATACGATAAGTTTAAGACTCATGTCAAAAGAGTTTTGATAAATAAAGCCTATTATAAAATTAATGATTATGTAAATGATAAAAATGCTTGGAATATATAGACTCACTCTGCACAAGTGGCTCCCCGCTCCTGGTAATTGTAATAGTTGGAATATGTATTTCATGAAAGCAGTGACAAAACCAACTTGGTAGCTTTCATTTTGATATTTGTAATTTCATACCAATGTCTAGAAGAATTTTGTTACAAATTGTTATATAATGATTGTTAAATGCAAAAAAAGACAGAGCACTGAGTTTCTTGCCGGTTCTTCTCAGGTGGCTTTTTTTCCGAACCGGTGGTAATTTAGACCTTCATAAGAGCCTTATTAGGGCCTAAACTGAATAAATGATTTTTGATTTTGATTTTGATTTTGAAATAATAATGCTTGGACATTATCACACAGCGCCATCTGGCCCCAAACTAAGCAAAGCTTGTACTATGGGAACCAGTAGCTGATACAATACTTATATGTCACCGGAAGATAACAAGAACCGCAAATTTATAAATTTCCTAGGAAATTCTAGGAAGTTTATCAACCTTCGTAGAATTCTAAACGAGAGATTAATTATATTAATTTACGTTCACCGTTTGTAACATTGTAGTCCGACATGGCCGTGATAGGTTAGAAGGCTAAGGCGCCTTAGCCGACGTTGGTTGTTTTTTTGTTCGGTATGTTTATTAATTTGCGAAAATGAGGGCGTAAATTAATACAATTAATCTCTCGTTTAGAATCCTACGAAGGTTGATAAATTTCCTAGGAAATTTATAAATTTGCGGTTCTTGTTATCTTCCGGTGACATATATACGTGTTTTTTGTTTTGACCTAATTCATATGTGCCGGGTGATAGACAATCCACAGAGCTTTTAGTAATCCTATACACACAATTTCATCAACAATAATTACAACAACAATAGTTACAATTTGTATAGAAAACATTAAAAAAAATTCAGATAAACACAACATTGAAGCGCGCGTTGATGTCTAACGAAGTAAAAAGTGCGCGGGCGCACGTATTTATAGAAACTAACAATGTATGTACCTATATTCTGCATCAGCTATCGATATTTTTCTAATGTTCATACTGATGAACATTACAAAAATGATATGTGCAAGTGAATAGTGAAACGGCGCTCTATGTCGCTAAATGTTAATATTTTAACTAATATTTTCCACCATTAAAAATATCGATATTTTTATTTGTCAAATAACGTTTAACAAATAAAAAAAAAGTATCATTTATGTCGGGTCGTAAGCTTGTATGCCACCTTAGAGCTATAAAACGCACATGTTTTAGTATTTATAACACAGGTCTCCATTCGAAGCAGGTTTCGTATTAGCATTTAAATAAGGAAAACTGTTTACAATGCACGGATTTAGAATATTCGAGGCTCCGAGACTTTTATAGTGCAATAAAGCTTAGATATATTTCCACTCAACTAATGCGTCTTCTATACAAGTCTATACTTATATAGAATAGCATTTTGTTTGATTGGAATAAGGGATAATAACTAATATCGAAAATGTAATTTAAAAAATCGTTTATGCTAATAATAGGCTACTTACTTGAGTATCCCCGAGATTTTTATGAAATAAACAACTTTTTTATATACCATTAAGGTGGCACACAAGCATACGGCCCACCTGATGATTAGCAGTCACCGTAGCCTATAGCCGCTAGCAATACTAAGGATATCACTCACGAGTTGCCAACCCTGTTGAAGATGATGAGTCACTGAGCAATATTATAAGTAGCGCAGCGTTTTTAAAAAGCCGTGGTGGCTTTGTGGTTGAAGCAACAGGCCTGTCATCTGATGGGCCCAGGTTCGAGTCCCGGCCTGTACCAATGAGTTTTTCTAAGCTTAAGTACAGCGATTAATCACACCATGAGCTTTTAAAAAGAGAGGTAGGGCGATTTGGGATTTCCCGTGGGTTATCCCATTTAAATTGGAGCCGCCCGACTGGGGACTGTACCTCCACCTTACAGAAGACCGCAGTGAAATAACACTACTTGATGTAGTGTTGTGTTTCTGCGGTAAGTAAGGTTGTGCTCCACGAGGATACGCTGGGCTAGTTTGCTGCTAGCACAGTGAGTCCTCATCAGCAACATGGTTGGCACCCCGTAGTGATACCCCTGGTATTGCTAGCGGCTATAGGCTACGGTGACTGCTTACCATCAGGTGGGCCGTATGCTTGTGTGCCACCTTAGAGTTTAAAAAAATAAAATAAAAAAGCGTATCTTTGTGGCGCACTGGCACCTTACTCACCGCAGAAACACATCGTAGCATACATTAAATTCTCCTCAGCAACTTATTTGACATCCATGTCTGACAGCCACAGATAATGGCGATAGTAGCATAATGAAAAATACATTAGTTTGGCAAATAACACTTTCTTTCGTGGTCTAGATTCGCATTTAGAAAGTAGATTTACTAATGACATAGTGAGCTAAAAGCTTGTACTCTAAGGTAAGCAAAATAAGAATGAATAATGAATAAATTAGGTGTTAAGCGCTTATTACGTTAGTAAACAAACTCAAGAAGAAAAAGCTTTTTGATTGGTTCCTCAGTGTGGTTGTACGGAAAAATTTGATGTACTGGTTTGTTGGAATTTCTTGATTGATTCTTCTCAGCAAAAAATGTTCCAAATCCGGTGGTAGATTCAATCAATTTTATGGTACTTACATGTAAAGTACCATAGAGTATTGCTGAAGAGCCTAGACAATAATAGCTACATTTAATTTAGTTCATTTATCTATTTAGCTTTTATTGTCACTGTTTCATATATGATTCGTGTCGCGTGTGAGTGGAAAATGGAAATTATTTCTGTCTCTTTCCAAAATAAATATGATTTTGAGTTTGAGTTTAAATTGCTGAGCTTCTTGTCGGATTCTTCTTAGCAAGAACGACCTTACGAATCCGGTGGTAGCTTTTGACGATTTGAAAGTCTCTAAGTCTATTCAAATAAAAATTATTTTGAGTTTGAGTTTGAAACAATGAAGAAGTTTAGTTATAACGTTTCACTAATATATATGTATAGCTTATATACTATACTTTGATTGCTTTTGTACGCCCATAATAATTATGTAATACACGGAAATTAACACAGCGCCTTCAAACCACATATTGAAAATAAGCAAGCTTGTACCATGTACCATGTGTACCAGAGCACTGATAGAACAATTAGACAGCATTTTGTAAATATTCAAAACTACCTCATGCACGACAAAAAATATGATCACATAATTGTTTGCTCCGGCGGAAATCGAATGCGCGACACCAAGCGTGGCTCGTAAAAAGTGGATTTCTATTGCAATTAAATGATACGGTCTACATGTCACTAATACACGGACAGACTGACAAAGCGTGAACGAGGCGCAATTAATACACTACCCTCTAAACGGTAGGCAGAACAAGAAAGTACCGGTACGGTGCAACCGCACATCTTTGCATATATATCAGAAATTTAGGCGACACGCGCGATCAATCAAAGTAACTAAACATCTTTTCGTGTAAAGCTAACAAGATGTTACAGTGGTATATATTTTTTACAGAGTAATTATGAGAGGTAGGGCGAATCGGGATCTCTTGAAGTTTTTCCCATTAAAATTGGACTGAAGACCTTACAGAAGACCACAGTCAAATTACACTTTGATTAGTGTTGTGTTTCTGCGGTAGGTAATGTTGCCAGTGCCAGTTGTCCACGAGGATTCACTGCGCTTGTAGTAATGCTGCTAGCACAGTGAGTGCTTAACAGCAACAGGGTTTGCAATGCGTTAGTGGTACCCCTGGTATTGCTAGCAGCTACAGACTACGGTGACTGCTTACCATCAGGTGGGCCATATGTGAGCCACCTTAGTGGTATAAAGATACAATACGATTGTGAGTGGAAGAAGCCTTGGAAGATGAATTTAATCATTAAATTACCAAACTAGATACTTTGTAGATATGTGAAACCAAGTATGTATATGCAACATTTCTTATAGTAGTGTCCTTCTAATAAGATATTGATAGGATAATATATTTTCCAAGGCGAAAATCGTAAGCAAAAGACGCAGCGACGAGATTATTCCTTGTAACTGAACTAAGCCAACTTACAACTATTTAGTGTTTACAAACAACTTTAGTAAAAAAAAAACTTTTAATTTCGTAAACATAATTATTTCAACGACTCCGATCTGTAATTTCACTGACATTAAAAGTGGTGTCATAGCGTAGTACCACAAGTTCGATAATCAGACAGCTTACATAATTGAATCGCAATTCGTATGTCGCAAGTCGAAACAGTGAAAGGAAAGGGATTCTTGCAGAACTCCCGAAGGCTGGTTCTTCTGTAGACTACAAGAATCGAAAATAATGTAACCGCTGTTCGTCCATTTGCAATAATAAAGAGTAAAAGAGATTTACGTTTGACGTTATAAGACCAAGATCTATAAAATGTAAATCGGGGGCCTTTTGGGACCAGGACCAGGTCCCGAACGCCACTTAATGGGACCATGAATATAGAAAGAAGTATTCGATTAAAAGTTCAGTTGATGAAAAATCTCACTATCCAAATTTCAAAATTTTATACGAATTATTAGTTCCACTTTTCGCCAGCTCAGCGCAGTTCATTTTCTCATACAAAATAGTTGGAAGCGATACAAATACGTAGTCGACAGTTACTATTACTAAGACTACTGATATCGATTGGAAGCGTGTATGTATGTTATTTTTTATTGTTGATTCAAATTAATTCCTTAAAATCTGTCAATGGTGGATTTAAAGTAATATGTACAAATAAATTGGTGTGATTTCCAACAATTGTTTTGAACCACAAGCATTTTTTGTGTCATCTTGATAATAATTAATGATTATATAAGTCCTGTCAAAAAGATAGATATTTTAGTTTCAACGACCAACAGAAAAGGGTTTAGTTTGCTTAGTTTTAGTTTAGTCAGGTGAGCTGAAAGCTAAGACCTTGAAATATTTTCCTAGAACGTTTACAGAATTACACGCAGATAAAGTTTATATAAGCTCCTCTTACCAAATAAAATTGCTTTTATATCTAGCAAATCTTTCTATTATCTCGGGACAGCAAAATAGTAATTTATACCACTAAGGTGGCACACAAGCATACGGCCCACCTGATGGTAAGCAGTCACCGTAGCTTATAGCCGCTAGCAATACCAGGGGTATCACTAACGGGTTGCCAACCATGTTGTTGATGAGGACTCATTGTGCTAACAGCATGACTACTAGCCCAGCGTATCCTCGTGGAGCACTGGCAACCTTACTTACCGCAGAAACACAAAACTTATCAAGTAGTGTTATTTCACTGCGGTCTTCTGTAAGGCGGAGGTACAGTCCCCAGTCGGGCGGCTCCAATTTAAATGGGAAAACCAACGGGAAATCCCAAATCGCCCTACCTCTCTTAAAATAGATAAAAGATTCATTCCGAGCCGTGATTCAGAAAATGTAGATAATATAAAGTAAGAGTAGTTTGAATACGATGACACTTCGTCACATCTCGCGGGAATCGAATTGCACACAATCGGATGACACACGGAATTCGTATCGGATTTTATTTCAAACGTAATAAAATCCTTTGCTTCGCAAAGTTGGTTTAAAAGCTGTTTGAACTAATTCTTTGAAATAGCTGCTAATACCCAGTTGATAGTTTTTACTTTTGTAGCGGTGTTGTTTTCGATTCTGTTGTACAAAATTATTAAATTAAACTAATTTGACAGGACCAAAAGTCTTGCTATCCCTTGTTTAAATAAGGATGGCAATACTTTAAGTCCTGTCAAATAAGTTGAGTTTCATGACTTCCGGTTCTTCTCAACTGGCATTTTTTTCCGAACCGGTGGTAAATTAGACCTTTATAAGTGCCTTATTAGGGCCTAAACTGAATAAATGATTTGATTTTGATTTTGTACAACAGAATTAGCACCACTGTCGATTAGTCGAACTTATTTTTGTAAGTACTTTAATTAACAGCACATACCTACTCTCTACACACCCGTGAGCCGTGAGCGATTTGGATATGTATGTATTCATTAAAAAAAAATATGAATATGGCACGGTATGTCGGTGCCTAAGTTGTCTTATGAGAAGAATTACCCTCTGCCTTATCTATACTAATATACTAATAATATTATAAAGAGGAAAGATTTGTATTTTTGTATGTTGAATAGGCTCCGAAACTACTGGACCGATTTCAAAACTTATTTCACCGTTAGAAAGCTACACTATCACTGATTAAAATAGGCTAGCTGCCGGCCCCGTTTTGCACGGGTAGACAATATATTAATTAACAATAAATATTTGATATAAATGTCTACCCGTGCGAAGCCGGGGCGGGCCGCTAGTATGTCATACAGTGATAGTGATAATAATCATTTATGGTGACACTATCCCACAGCGCAGCGTGGTCTGATCCCAAACTATGCAAAACGTGTACTTCTACGTGGTACTAGTGAGGTACTAGGCAATTGACGAGACCGCTGGTCTAGTGGTTAGTTTACCTGACTGCTAAGCTAGAGACCGCGCGTTCGATTCCCGCCCGGGCAAACATTTATGTGACAAACATGTTTGCCTCGCGTCTGGGTGTTTGGTATGTATTATAAGTATGTATTTACAAAAAAAAGTTTATGAGTATTATATAAGCTGCTGGTTCCCATAGTACAAACTTTGCTTAGTTTGGGACCAGATGGCGCTGTGTGATAATGTCCAAGCATTGTTATTATTCAATTTTTTTAACAATCACCCATTCAAATTAATTGTAAAGTTTCATCAGATCAATGTTTGCCCTGACACAGGCATCATATTTGCGATACCTGTCACATAAGTCAGGCCTACGGCCAGTGTCATCGATAGTTTTAATAGTTATTTCAAAACGTTACCTTGGATATCAACAGACGCAATTAAAATTTCCTCAACAAACGTTAAAGCCCGGACTTGGAAATCTGCCGTCAATAATAAATTACTCCTACGCAATCCATTAAGGTTATATCAGCTGTATATGACAAACAAATATACACACATCAAATCTTTTCCAGTAGGACAAAATGTCGATTCAATTCAAACATCATCTCATTATTAATCTACACTAATATTATAAAGAGGAAAGATTTGTGTGTTTGTATTGAATAGGCTCCGAAACTACTGGACCGATTTCAAAAATTCTTTCACCGTTAGAAAGATAAATTACCACTGAGTAACATAGGCTATATATTAAACTAGCTAACCGCCCCGGCTTCGCACGGGTAGACACAATACTTTATAAATGTCTGCCCGTCCGAAGCCGGGGCCGGCCGTTAGTACATTTATAAAAATGTGCACTACATAAAAAAAACAGATATTTGATAAATTATGTCTTACTAGCGACCCGCCCCGACTTCGCACGGCCAGCGTTAGCCATATAAGTTCAATACCTACAAAACACAAACAAATTAGACCTTCCTCTTGAATCAGTCTCTATTAGTAAAACCGTAATAAATTGTACATAAAGTCTTTCCTTATTCCTTATCTCCATCTATTGATGAAATCTGTATGAAATTCGGTTCAGTAGTTCACGCAGACAAACATGGCGAGGTGACTTTGTTTTATGATATGTTTATGAAGGTGTATGATATGTTTATGAAGGTGTATGATATGTTTATGAAGGTGTATGATATGTTTATGAAGCTGTATGATATGTTTATGAAGGTGTATGATATGTTTATGAAGGTGTATGATATGTTTATGTAGTGATTTATGACACAAGCTTTCATATTACGGTTTGCAACTGCATTACAATTACAATGAGACCATTAAAAATCATTTAGCATATCTGATTAGGCATGAATATTCATCTAAGTAAGTATTTCATGTGCAAACTTTCTTTGTTCATACAACACCCAGACTAATCTCATTAACCTACATATTTTCAGATTGCAATTCTGTTTTTGGTTAATATTAATTTCAAAATCAAAAAATAATTTATTCATTGTAGGCCCTAATAAAGAACTTTTTAAGGTCTTAATTACCACCGGTTCGGAAAAAAGCCACCTGTGAAGAACCGGCAAGCAACTCGGTGCTATTTTTTTCTCACTTTTTTTTTAAATGACTAGATTTTTTCAGACTTCGCCCGCGTCGGTATAGAAAAGAAATATGGACCTCACCAAAAAATAAAAAAATAAAAAACAACAGGGCCACATACCGGGTCCAACTACCTCAGAACTACCCAGAAGACGGACAGTGCTTATGGGAAGCACAAAAAAATATCAAAAACGGTCAAACCGTTTTGGATAAGAATTAAACAAATAAAATTAAGGTGAAAAATTTTATACATACAAGATCCGGTTTTTTACCAGGACGAAGTCACGTGAAAAAGCTAGCAAAGACGTAAATTTTATGTTTTTTCACATTTACATGTTTGCCTACCTACATAAATATGAGTTACTTAATCTCTAGAAAAAAAATATAGCAAAAAAAATAATAATGCTAAAGCTACAATATTCCTGAGTATCATGGACTTATCCTATAGCTATGCGTACAAAGAAGCCAGAAAAAGTTTGAAATGAGAAATACCTATATAATAATAATAATAATGCTTGGTCATTATCACACAGCGCCATCTGGCCCCAAACTAAGCAAAGCTTGTACTATGGGAACCAGCAGCTGATATAATACTTATATACTTTTTGTTTGTAAATACATACTTATAATACATACCTAACACCCAAACACAAGGCACAAACATATTTGTCACATAAATATTTGCCCTGGCGGGAATCGAACCCACGACCTCTAGCGTAGCAGTCAGGTATACTAACCACTAGAACAGCAGTCTCGTCAATGTCTTACAGTAGGTATGTTTTCAGTATCACTGCTGTATGATATCGGTACGATAAGTAATGTCTACTGACCTAACCTACCAGTCGGCTATTTCAACTCAATCTTAAAACCTCGGCTGCCTTGTTTAATTTTTGTTTCATCATTATTTAATTAATATTGAAAGCACTTTGAATTTACCGGTAGATAAACCTTTTAAAAACCTTGTCCTTTTATGTTCACTCAATTGACTTGGTTATAAAAAAAAAAGTAAATTTCCTGTGTTGGTTCCAAGTTGGTTCTGATTGGGCTGACCTCAAAATTAACGAAGTAAGTAAAATTCAAAATAGAATTTCATTTGAAAAAAAAGTTACACAATCCTGGCGTTCGAAAGCAAAACCTTTTCATAGCCCTGGGAAGTGTAATGATCATAAATTATGCAAAAACCAGTTCTAAATATGTCGACAAAAGAATAATAATCGATCGTAGCACGTATCGTACGCAGTGCGAACGCGAGCCGATTTCTACGAGCCGCCACTTTCACTCAGAGAAACTGTGGGTTTTTGTCCATTGTTGCTTGCCGCGCAATGTTCGCGGATTTCGAATGTCGAACACCGCTTGCGACGGATTTCGAATTTGAACTGAAGTTCCAAACATAAATACCTAATTACGTATATAATTACTCTGCTTTTTATTAGGTCCAAAACATATTATACATTTTATTTTATCAAGTTCTGAAAGTTTTTAATGACATATAAATTTTATAAAAAAATTGATTTTTTTTTATTGAACTACCTGCATTTTGTTTATACCTTGATATAATTTTATGTAGAAACGATTCAAGTCAGAATTCTAAATAGAGCTTTTTATTAGTACTATATTTAACAACAAAAAAGCAGGAATGCGATGTATGTCCAAAATTACGGTACCTATGCATACAAAATTTACGTAAATATATTGGAAGCTTGTATTTGGATCTACATAATATTATTAACGCCTAAACATATCCAGCGATAGTTTTTTTACGTAAGCATTTAAAACTACCTTCATTTCGCACACTCACCATGCAGGCATATCAAATTATACAAAAACGTTCGAAACAAATAAAAAAAAATTGTTTTTAAATACGTACCATTTTCGCCAAATTCCACAAAAATACAATTCCAAATATTAAAAAAAATCTTTCGCACCACTTAACTAGCACAGTACAGTTGTCCACAGAATAACCACGTCAAGAAAAACACCTTAAGAAAAAATACCACTTCGCTCTATGAAACTATGTTCGCAATTTTTTTTAATATATCGTTATGCTTATATATTCAAATTTGTAGCATGACGTCCTGTCGTCTGTCCGAGTTGAGAGACAGTCGTGGACTGTTCGATGGTAGGAAAGTATGAAGGAGCGTTGTTAACATTCTGTGCTGCGCGCGAGTCGATATGCGGACCTAACTGTCTTGAGACTTGACGTGAATTTTAAGCGGAGCTTTAAAATCGAGAGTGAACGTGTCGTTTTTGTTATTGTTTGGAGGTTCATGAATTGTTTTAATGTATAATAGAAATAATATTTATTCCTTACTTCCTCTTCTATGCGTTGCGTTATCGGTGTAAATGATGAAACTTTGGTGTATTGCTAAGCCCGCGCGCACGCCATTTTTCGAGCAAATAAAAACATACTAGCACTCGCCTAGTGATCGAAATTCGAACACCACAGCTCGAAATACAAACACCATGACATGACATTTAGTAAGAATGTCACACACAACAGAGTGTTCTTCTTCTTCTTCTTCCTAAGTATGGCACAACAGAGTGTTGTGTGTGAGTGTTACGCGTGGTAGTGTGGGTAAGATTTTCTCCTAATTTAATGTATTTGTAATGCATTATTATATAAAATATGTTTTGGTCTCGTTCTCCATATAAACTTTAAATGTGCCAAATTTAAAACAATATTTTTGTTATCTTTCACGTATTATAAAAGTATACATATTTCAAAAGTTTTTTTTTGTATTTGTCGTATAATTAAATGTATACTATGTTATCCTGTGTTTTGGGTTAATCGAGATATTATAACACACTTGATTCAAATTGTAAAGATGGTTAGGCAAAAGTTTCCATACCTTAAGATTTTCAATTTAATATAAAAAAAAACAGATCACTTCCATAAGGGTCACTAAAAAATCCGCGACTGCACCTGTGACTGAATCTGCAAACCACGAATGAAAAAAGAGACGTGCTAGCGAGATAGGCCAGAAATATTTATTAATAATCTTTATATTACAAATATATGTTGCGATCAATCAGCATAGGAACATGTCGTATCACAAAACGAGAGAGTTTTTGTAAAATTGCATTAAGAAAATCTGCTAAGTTAAAAGCGCAAAGTATCAAGATCGCTTGCGTTCAAAACACATCACAAAAATATTTTGTTAAAGTAAAAATCTGTTGTCCTTTCACTCCTTATGCATAAGCAGCATGCGTAAACGAGATAAAATATACACAAAACATTAGTTCTACATTAGTTCCCCGGTATTGTTTAACTTCCTTGTTAAATGTTTATAAATATTTATAACAAAAAAAAGCATTTAAGATACTTACATACTTACAATAAAATTAAAATAAATGATAATAAAGCATTAAATCTTAATTATCTGTGGTTCAATACCAAAAGTCATGTCATCGGTTCGAAACAATGCAGTACTATTCTGAAACAATCAGCATTATAATAATTCGAATTTAAAAAGTACTCTAAACTGGCAGGCATGAAGAGATTGATGAATGTAAAAGAAAACACTTGACACTGGCAAAAATATTCCTAAAAGAGGATTGATTGCCATATTTAGAAAGAAGAAGAAGAAGCAAAAGAGGCGTGGAAGTCAAGGGTGAAATAGCGCACAGAGTATTTGACGGGAAACAGGCAAAGCGGTTGCGATCTTTCCAGTATTTCGTAAATTGTGTTATAGTGATCTTTAGCGTGTATTTTCGGTACAGTAAAGTTTCATTTAGTGACTGGTTTATATATTGTAAATAACCCTTTAATTATGTCTTTTGTGTGATGTGATCTATCATTGTGGTCAATAGGTTAGGTAACCTAAGTATCTGGAGTGTATGTTATGATCTGCTATTAATATTAAGAACTCTAAACTCTAAAATTCTCTAACACACGACACTAGCAAAACTAGTCCTTGAAGAGGATTGATTGCCATAGTTAGGAAGTAGAAATGGCGCTCTAAACTCTCTGTCTTACCCTGAAATGGACTTGATTTGATGATATGCTACGTCTATATGTATTATTCTGTTATTATGGTGATATCTACTAAACTAGGTGATATAGAGAACCCGATCTCTTGACATTGGAAAGGCCATGGTAATCATGCTCTGAATGCGTGTCTCGCTAGTTAATTGAATGTTTCGATCTGGGTTCAATTGCAATAGATAACACGTAATTTATCTGTCTTTTTGCGTTTCTATATACGTTGCGTTTGCTCCACGAGGATTCGCTGGGCTAGTAGTAATGCTGCTAGCACAGTGAATCCTCATCAATAACATGGTTGGCAACCCTTTAGTGACACCCCTAGTATTGCTAGCGGTTATAGGCAACGGTGATTGCTTGCCATCAGGTGGTCCGAATGCTAGTGTGCCACCTTAGTTGTATATAAAATAAAAATAAAATATACGAAAACGAAAAGTTTTATTTCGAGTATTGTCTCTGGTAGCTTAATAATAGTATGGGCGCAACCTTATTTGAGGTCAAATTGGCAATGCATGTTAAATGAGCCCTCTTCAAATTAGGAACTAAGCCAACCAAAGATTTAAGCAGCTATATTAAACATTCATAAATAATATACTTGTCTCAATTCGTTGCACTGAAATTCGAAAACCAAAATAATTCTTATTCCAATTTACAGATACACTATTCAAAATACATATCCCGTATCAAATCCATTTCTATCCGTATCCAATACTAGCTTGATGTCTGTTATGAAGGAGACGGCTTTTGTTCGTTCAATTGTAGGAGCGTAGATAACAAATCTAATGTCACTACATAGACAAAGTCGCTTCCCGCTGTCAGTCTATCCATATGTATGCTTAGATCTTTAAAACTACGAAACGGATTTTGATGCGGTTTTTTTAATAGATAGAGTGATTCAAGGGGAAGGTTTTTGTGTATAATTAATTTCAGCTCAAACCACTGAGCCGATTGCGCTGAAATTTGGCCCACAGATAGTTTAGGCAACTATGAAAATAATTTCCAAGATTTTCCCCCTAAGGGAATGAAACGGAGGTCTAAAGTTTGTGTGGAGAAACAAGATGAGATACACTATTTTATTCGAAAGTTCACAGAAGTATATTAGTAATATTTAAGTTGATATTTTGTCTAACCATTTTTAGAATCATTCAGGCAGTTTTAAAAAGTTTTCTCCGTAATAACCATCCTCGTAATTCAAGAATATTCTAAAAAAAGAATTAGCGAAATCGGTTCAGCCGCTCTCGAGATTTGCGCTTAGCAACACATTCAGCGATTCATTTTTATATTCATGTATGTTAAATCCCATTGACCGGAAGACCAACACTCCTTAGATAGAATAGCATTTGTTCCAAGCTTGCTGAATCAATCGTAACGTCCACACGTCGAAGGAGAAAGTGAATCATTTCCGTGGCGCTGGTACCGAAATCGGTTGCAACAGCTGGTTACGAGTTGACTTACGCTAGTTAATTTAGCTCATTAACTGATTGCATGACCTGAGCTTCACACATGAACGTCTGACTGCGAAGCAAGAAAGTTTTAAACCGACTTGAAAGAATTAGGTTCTAAATTCATTGATCTTTTAATGCCACTAAGGTGGCACACAAGTCTACGGCCCACCTGATGGTAAGCGGTCACCGTAGCCTATACCCGCTAGCAATACCAGGGGTATCACTACCGGGGCGCCAACCATGTTGTTGATGAGGACTCACTGTGCTAGCAGCAATACTAGCCCAGCGTATCCTCGTGGAGCACTGGCAACCTTACTTCCCGCAGAAACACAACACTACATCAATTAGTGTTCTTTCACTGCGGTCTTCTGTATGGTGGAGGTACAGTCCCCAGTCTGGCGGATCTAATATTAATAGGAAAGCCCACGGGAGATTCAAATTCGCCCTACCTCCCTTTAAAATATATTTTCAATTATCATAAAAAAACAAAATTAATTAAGGATGATTGAATTAGTTCATACATATCATCACGAAACGACGCATTTATGACAATAGAAAACAATTCAAAATACTCAGATACGGAGAGCATGCATAAAGAATTTGATGGATATTGAAATATAGAAGAAGCAAAAGAAGTGTGAAGTAAAGTGTGAAATTGTGTTCTATACTCTCTGCCTCCCCTGAAACTGACTCGGCGTTATGATATGTATGTATTCATCCAAGTCTTAAGCTCTATTTTAAAGCCAAAGCCAAAGCCAAGCCTGCCATTAGAAGTTAAACCACTTATTTTGAAGCCAAAACTAAAGTGATTATTTGGACGGCTTACAGTCAAGTAATCCATTTTTGAAACCACAAAGAGAAATCTAGACAGTCAACAAACCACGGCATTAGCTGAAAGAAAGTGTTTCAAATTTATTAAATTATTTTATGTTTTTAAGAAAACACAAACTGGCTTTGTATTTTCATTGAAAGCGATCTACTAGTAAGGACGTAATAGGAAATAGGAGGCAAACCAAAATCAAAAATAATTTATTCAGTTTAGGCTCTAAAAAGGCTTTGAAACTATCCTACTGAATGAATTTGCTTTGATTTTCGGTTTCTGTTGCGTTTGTCGAATAGGAAGATTTATTATCTCTAAATTGTATCTAATCTTATTCCACTATTGGGCCCCTTTCGCCCCGCTCTCCCGTGAACTCCGTCATGTTCTCTTAGCTAATCTACATTTTAATAAAAGCCTTCTTGCCTATTTATGATAAAACATATAACATCATCAAGACCGAAAGTACTGATGATAAAATACTTAATGGTGACATTCAAATTAAAAAAGATCTTTATTTGACTAGACTTTACAGGCAAGCACTTTCAAATCGTCAGAATTTACCACCGGATTCGGAAGGTCGGTTTTGCTGAGAAGAATCCGGCAAGAAACTCAGCAATTACTCTTGCAAAAACAAAAAGAATTACATAAAGTTTACATTTCAAATACTAACTTAACATGGATACCTATTTTACAAAAAATATAGAAAAAAAATAAAATAACACTAAACAAATAATATTAATTAATATATAATAATGATATAGATGTGTTTATAGGAATCAAAACTGTATGGACAAGAATAATGCCAATATATCCTGCCAGGCCTGATACTAGATTAATTTAAAAAAATTGAGCGAGCCTTACAGTAGTTGCTTATGATGTGCAGGTAGCATCTAACATCTGATGGCCAACTCTACCACGCGCGCTTATTCGTCGAATCAAATTGCATGATTCCTAGATTCCTGTAACACATTTCCGTCAATCACAAATCACAACCAAAGATTGCAGGAAAGTTGTTACAAAATAAATAAAAAAATGATTTATTCAGTTTAGGCCCTTATAAGACACTTGTGAAGGTCTACTTTACCACCTGTTCGGAAAAAAGACACCTGAGAAGAACCGGCGAGAAACTCAGTGCTCTGTCTTGTTTCATGTAACAATCTTGACACTACACATCAATTATGTATTGACACTAGACCTTATGTGAAGAATCTACTAAAATAGATATCTATAAAAGTATGATCCATTTGACTCCTGAGGGATACTGATACAAAAATATTAATTTACTAGAAACGTTTAATGAAAAAATCACTCTCATATAAAGGCAATTAATAACCAACTCATAAATAACAGCATTATTTACTACAAATTGGCTGCCAAATAACCTACAAATAAAAACACTCCCAAGATAAGCTCCAACAAATAATCAAGCGAATAACTCATAGATTTGCCAGACTCTATCAGTGTAGAACACGAGACCAGAATCTAAAGACCTCTATCGACTGCAAGAAATCCCCTATGTGGAACGGACGCTGACTGAACGAGAGGGGCAAAGAAGGCCATTGTTGCTGGTCATCAAGAACTACTTTCACTAGCGCCGTACGTTTTGCAACTGACCTTAATATAAAGCTGTCGAGAACAGTGCATTGGCTGAGACAATTATTTTAATGCACTCTGATGCATACTGTTACGTGAACCAGGAACATGTACTCGATTATAAAGCTTCTGATTGGTACAAAATTAACTAACCAATAAATACGAACGAAAAATCGTAATGAAATCAATTAAGCTTGCTCTTTTTTCAGAACTTGGTTGATTGCCAAACTGAGTTCTCTTAGAAAAATTACAGACTCAAATGACTGAGGAAGTGTAAACTCTTAGCAACGATATTTCTCCAACACAAAACTGACTGCCCATATTGTAATAGATCGGGCATCGTTTCTTACAGAGCTTAGGGAAAAGGCAAAAGATCGAGAACTAGGTCAAACGTTATTTACGACCAAAAAAAGATTTTACTAATCATCACGCTGCCACTAATGTCATGTTTTTTGGGAAATCGTCTTAGTATTGTCTTAGATCTAAAATATTCAAAGATAGTTATTAATAATGATTAATATAATAGACCAGATTCTAGAATATTCTAGCTTAATGAAAACAAACCAATAAAATCTGTTAAAATTTCCGCTAAGATTTATCATTACGCTGGAAATTGGAACGATAGTATGCAATTTTTAGGCAGGATTCATTTTTCAAAAGACTTCAAGCAACATTCCAAATTTAGTAAACTTAATCTTAGAACTATGAAAGGACCTGCTAGCTAATCAGATTATTCGGTAGACCAACACAACGGTATTAAATAAAATCTAGTTAGCATTTAAAGTGATATCTACCGTCAGTCGACATTTAAATAAGATACTAGCTCGCCTTGAAAAGTTATCGACACTTCGTTATAATTTAAAAACCATTCAACAAGGTCTGTTTGCAAAAATCACCAGAGCCGTACAGAAGCAACACCTAGGTATTTTATTACGTCTGATGCAATCCAATTGGCCACTTATTCAGTTATTCTACAGATGATTATAGTATTGTATATAAAGAAACTTTGCAATCGTAAGAACTCGGTCAGACCTCAGAAACTTATGAAAGTCTTAGACCTCACCCTACCAATCTGATTTGCTCGTAAAATCCGATAGGTGTATTGGAATTCTATTAATTCAGTTCATAACAGTATTTGGGTTAAAAAAATATTCAAGTCATAGAATGTTTGGATGATTCGAAATATTAATATTTTCCCAATATTTTTGTGTGAATCATTTAATACGAAAGTAATTTCACCTTTCACTATGACTAAATTAAAGTGAACTGAATATGAATAATACATGGCTTATGAATCATTTCAATGTATCATGGTTATCGACCATACAGTAGCATCTTCGTAGATTCTACTGTTAGTAGATTATCTTTCAGATATGTGGAAGGAATACTTAGCTTTCTATCATAATTAAGTTTATATAGATCACTGTGTTGAGGCTAACCAGAGAATCACCGTCGAATGTATTGTTTTCCCACTCCAACACCGCAGGCTTTCACGGCTAACCAGTTCACATGCCCAGAGCACTTCCTGTAGCTAATACCGACCTATATCCGCCTCCACAAGCGGCTGGTACTAACTGGTTAGTTGGTACTTTACACATTGAAACAGGTTTTGATGCATGGCTAGTTTGTCAATATGTTATTGTATATCTACATTTTGAAATATTTTTTGCAGTTGAAGTAGAACACATGCATTCCACAACAGTAGTATTCCAATAATAAAAGAAAGAGGTAAGGTGATATAAGTCATCAGCTCAACACTACTTCGAGTAACTTTAGCTAGTTTATCACAGAAACATTTATCGTAACTATATAAGATGCGGTCTCACCCGATTAAGCAAAAAAACTAGGATTTTCTATTTTTATACATTGACGAAAATTTAAGCTTAAATACATAAGCATGCTAGATGTGAATATTGACGAAAATATTGAATGAGGATTATTATGGGTACTTAAATTAGACACAAATTGATCCTCGCGTCTAATTTCCATACATTATCTATTTATATCTCCTGCCCTTATCCCATCGGCATAAAGTCGGCGTAAAGTTTATGTGTCTCTCACACATCTCTATATCCATCCTATTGTCACCTCTTTCTTCACACAATTCTATCTCTTCATATATATCTTCTTCTACCCTTAAACATCCACCTTCATTTTCAAGTCCACGATCTCCTCTTACAACATTATCTGCTTCCATTCATTAGGTACTTTTATTTATTTAATGGCAACATATAAACATACAAAAAAGTACATTTCGTATTTTGCCAATGTCAAGTAGATAATAAAGAGGATCCTCTTGGCAACGTCGTACGGTGGGATAACCACCAAGAAGGTTGGCAACGTCCTTCCTGACAGTCTATGGACTTCATTTCACCAATCACCAGAAATAAATCTTCATTTTGATAATTCAAATATTATTTGATTTACTTTTGTTGAACACGTCGTGGAATATTTATCACATTAATACGTTGCCTATATAAGAACATAAACACCACTGTATCTCACATAATACATTAAACAATATCAAGACAAGATCAAGACAACATTTTCCTTTGATTGTCAAAATTGAAGTCCATTAGGTTGTTACGCACCCCTAATATAAGGATAGTGCTGACAATGCAAGCCCGACTCACCACAGCAACAACGGGCAGCGGTAGAAACCTGAGGCGCTGACGCAGCTCCTTGGACGATTCCACGTTCCGTGGGAACCCGCGTCACTCCGTGTTCACCCATCGACTCGGTCTCACGCTTAAGTTAGAATATAAGTTATATTGTAATTTTTATTCTTTAATTAAATTAGTTAAAGCATTTTGGTTTTTTTTGAGACCTCCGGCCGCCACCCGCTTAATTGGCGCAGTCGGTAGGATACTCGAAAGCCGCGTCGTGTCAAGATCTCCGACCAAAAATCGGTCCGAGGCCCGCGTGGCTGCCGGTTTTCAAGCCGAAATCGAGTATACAGAACGGGAGGAAGCCGAGGTGATCTGGACCTTGATCGTCAAAGATACCAAAATGCAGTGAGTACCTTGAATCTTCAAGTATTTGCTATTCCTAGTTCCTTACATTTCATTATCATTTATACGTCCTCGTTATAAGTGCGATATTATATACATATTATATACTAAAATTAAAATAAAAACTATTACATAGGTATATTCATTTTTTTGTCGCAGTGTTAATATAAAGCTCAAAGATTTTCCACCCACGCGAGTTTATGAGTGCTAGTTATAGGAGTAGTAGTAATATTAGTAGGCACGCGTGTATGGACGAGCATAGGAATTTATCGGGTTTAGAAAGTCTAGAAAATTCAGATAGCTTAGAAATCATGGCTAGTGACTCGATTGATACCATATACAAATCCCTCCGATTATTGCCAGAATTCGATGGAAACCCGCATATACTAACCAGATTCATAAATCTGTGCGATCAGTTAGTGATAACACATTTTAAGGTAGGAGAAGGTCACGAATTATCAAACTTAGCATTATTGAATGGGATATTAAATAAAGTGACGGGACCTGCGGCTAGATTGATTAACTCAAATGGCATTCCAGAGAACTGGATCGGGATTCGAAATGCCCTGATAAATAATTTCGCTGACCATCGCGATGAAACCGCGTTGTATAATGACCTTTCCTTACAGACTCAAGGCTCTAGTAGCCCACAAGAATTTTATGAGCGGTGTCAGAGTTTGTTCAGTACGATTATGACGTACATCACATTACATGAACCTGTTCAGACCACTGTAGAAGCGAAGCGGTCCCTTTATCAAAAGTTAACGCTTCAGTGTTACTTGCGGGGTCTCAAAGACCCACTAGGGTCTAGAATACGTTGTATGCGTCCGGAAAGCATGGAAAAAGCATTGTGTTTCGTACAGGAGGAGCTTAACACCCTCTACATACAGCAGCGCAACGAGGGTGGCCCCTCAAAGAACGGTTGGCAACCGCAACCGCCTGTGAGTACCTTTAATTTGCCCCTGAATAAATTTCATATGTCAAAACCTGTCGATCATCAAAATTTCAGTGTGCCAAGGTTACAGCATAATATAAATATGCCCGGTCCGTCGCGACAATTCATAAACCACCAGCCTTATCAAGGTTGGAGGCCTACACTAATGTCTCAGTTCCGTGGCCCTAGCCGGACCCAACAAATATTCCGAGCTCCGCCACCAAATTATAACCCGCAGAGCAATGTATTTAGGCTACCCCCTAGGCCACAACCACAGCCATCGACCTATAATAACTATCCGCGTCCTATGAGCGGTGTGAGCCACTTTGTCACAAAGCCTCTGCCACCATCTGGGCATGATTGGCGTAAATTTGGCAACCCGCCGCCTAATAACTATTTTAAATCACGTGAAGTTAATTTCAACGAACTTGACTATGGGTGTGACACTCCCGACTATGAATACGGCTATGTTGATGATTATTATGACGACAACTATAACTATGAACCACAGCCAATTTTTTGTAATTATAATTATGACCAACCAAATAATGCCGAAAATGTTTCTGTTGAGGAAGTCAATCAAAACTCTGAGCCTGATAGTAACGAAAATTTTCAAAAACGTTCGAAATCCGAAAAGCCAAAATAGAGGTTAACTTACATACGCAGCGACAACTTGTCTATATTCAGACAAGTAGCCCCTCATTAAAACTATTAATTGATACTGGGGCCAATCAGTCTTTTATTAGCCCTTCTGCTGTCGAAAAATACTTCAGTCACATTCCTTTAAATTATGATCCGTTCGAAGTGACGAATGTACATGCCACGAGTAAAAACGATTACTCAATAACTTTACCGTGTTTCTCAGAATTCAACGAAGAAGTTGACATTACATTATTCATTTATCAATTTCATAATTATTTCGACGGTTTGATAGGATTAGATCTGTTGAATAAATGGGAATCGAATATTGACCTTAAAAATAAGACTTTAGTTACACGAAACGCGGTGGTTCCGATACAAATGTATGATTCACGTAATGTCAACCTCTACGAAGATATTATACCGGCTCAATCGTCTAAGTTAGCCCGGTTGCCAATAAATTCAAAAGATGGGGAAGTGTTTGTACCCAACCAGACTTTGTGTAATTGTTTAATTTCGGATTGTTTAACAGAAGTAAAGAATAATCGGGGCTGGGTACAAGTGACAAACCCAACGCTTAATGACGTCATCTTTTCTATGGATCGTCCAGTATCATGTGAAGTTTTCAATGCCGAATGCGAACGTACACAATATTGTGATATGTCAGAACGTGCTAAGCATGTTGTTTCTCGACTTCGAACTGAACATTTAAATCAGGAGGAACTTGCTAATTTAACATCATTATGCGAACAATATGCTGACGTATTTTACCTTGAAGGTGAACCCCTTACATTCACTAACAAGATTAAACACAGCATTAAAACCACGGATGAAATTCCTGTCCATACTAAGAGCTATAGATACCCACATATTCATAAACAAGAAGTTAAAGATCAGATAGGCAAAATGCTGGAGCAGAACATTATACGACCTTCAGATTCTGCGTGGAGCTCTCCTATTTGGGTCGTGCCCAAAAAGGCTGATGCTTCCGGTAAGACTAAATGGCGCATTGTCATCGATTTCCGAAAAGTAAACGAAAAAACGGTTGATGATAAATACCCAATACCAAATATTACAGACGTCCTTGACAAACTTGGTAAATGTCAGTATTTTAGCACTCTAGATTTGGCTAGCGGCTTCTATCAAGTAGAAATGAGCCCCACAGATATACATAAGACAGCATTTAATGTAGAAAATGGGCATTACGAGTTCCTAAGAATGCCAATGGGTCTTAAAAACTCGCCTTCAACTTTTCAGAGAGTAATGGACAATGTCCTCAAAGATCTACAAAATGACGTCTGTTTATTTTATTTAGATGACATCATTGTCTTCAGTACTTCTCTTCAAGAACACATAATTAATTTAGAAAAAGTCTTCAAAAAGTTACGAGATTCTAACTTTAAAATTCAGTTAGACAAATCCGAATTCTTAAAATTGGAAACCGAATTTCTTGGGCATGTCATTACTACAGAAGGCGTAAAGCCTAATCCTAACAAAATTAAAGCCATAGCTAAATACCCGTTACCAAAAACTACTACGGAAATCAAGCGTTTTCTCGGTTTACTCGGGTACTACAGGAAATTCATCCCTGATTTCGCTCGCATAACGAAGCCGATGACTCAATGCCTGAAAAAGGGTAGTAAAATCACTTTAGACAAAAATTATATTAACTGTTTCGAACATTGTAAAACTTTACTAACAAACGATCCAATACTTCAGTATCCAGATTTTAATAAAGAATTCTTGCTAACAACTGACGCTTCCAATGTTGCAATAGGTGCTGTTTTATCGCAGGGTCCCGTTGGCACCGACAAGCCAATAGCATTCGCATCACGAACATTAAATTCCAGTGAATTAAACTATAGCACCATAGAAAAAGAGCTTCTTGCTATAGTTTGGGCAACAAAATATTTTAGACCGTATTTGTTTGGCCGTAAATTCAAAATTTTAACTGATCATAAGCCCCTACAGTGGGTTATGAATTTAAAAGAACCCAACTCTAGACTTACAAGATGGCGCTTAAAATTGTCAGAGTACGACTACACTGTAATTTATAAGCAGGGTGAATACAACACTAATTCCGACGCCTTATCACGGGTTGAAATAAATAATGAAACCACAACTTCAATTGTAGTTAACCTTTCAGAAGAAGATCCCGATGATTCTAGAACCTTGACAGCAACGGAAAGTGTTGACGGTTCTAGAGACATGACAGCTCATACCGATGCTGAGAGCCCCATCCTGGAAATTCCGATCACAGATTATCCTCTTAATAAATTCACCAGACAGATAGTTATTACAGTAGTAGGTGACATCAAAGGAAGGCCAGTTGCTACCAAACCATTCGACACACATACGCGTACTGTAGTACAGGTATCTGAATCCAATCTTAAGGAAGACGTCATTAATGCAATAAAGGAATTTGTTAATCCTAAAATCAAGACCGGCTTGTTAATCAATCCGCTTACTGCTATGAGTTCTATAGTACCAATTATACAAACCACGTTTAGAAATTCGGCGATGAATCTTACATTGGCTAAAAGCGAACTAGATAATGTTAGAGAATACTTACGACAGCAGGAAATCATAAGCAAATATCACGACGGTAAGACTAACCATCGGGGTATAAATGAGTGCTACTTGGCTTTGTCTCGCAAATACTATTGGCCTAAAATGCGAGAGCATATTACAAAATTCGTAAACGATTGCACAATTTGTGGTCAAGCTAAGTACGACCGCAATCCAGTTAAACAACAATTTCGCATTGTTCCACCTGCTAGTAAGCCATTTGAATTAGTTCACATAGATTTGCTTACCATCGAGAGTGAAAAATTTCTGACAATAGTTGACGCTTTTTCTAAATATGCTCAAGCTTACTACCTGAGAGATGGCACTGCCGTGAGCGTAGTTCAAGCTTTACTTAAATTCTCCACTCATCATGGTATTCCAGTAACTCTAGTTTCCGATAATGGCCCAGAATTTACAAATTATTTATTTGCAGAATTTGTAAAGTTGCACAAAATACAGCACCACAAAATTGCACCACATACCCCTAATGAGAATGGAATCGTAGAGCGTTTTCACTCAACGATATTAGAGCACCTCCGTATATTGAAACTCGAGCGCAATAATGAACAGACTATCAATTTAATGCAGTACGCCCTTCTGGCCTATACCGATAGAGGTAGTCACGGGGCATTTTGATCCTCGTGATCCCTTTGACGTAGATCTTTCATCCCATCTTTTGCAACAGTACATAACAGATCATAAAAATCGCATGAGTATAACTTATAACTTAATTCATGAAGCAGGCATCTCTCAACGAACTGAAATAACTAACAATCGTAATACAAATCGCGAAGTAGAAGCAGAATATTCCCCAGATCAACAAATCTTTGTAAGAAATCCACTCGCTTCGCGAAGGAAACTAGCTCCACGTTTTACTTACGATAAAGTAATGGCAGATCTTCCGATTCATATTTACACTAGGAAGAAACGCGGACCTGTTGCTAAGTCTAGATTAAAGAGAGTACCCAAAACTGCAAATTTGTTGCAGGACCCTCCTCGTGATTCACCTACTCCTGGGCACAGCTCTATCGCAAGAGATAATACTTGAAAACCTTGGAAACGGCCCCGGCATACTTCCCTTTAAACTAGGCCCTACACGCATAGTATCGCATTATCATTCATTTGTGCAAGCCGTGAATCTTCAAGAATTACAAACTAAATTGAATTTGATCAAGGAGCAACTACACAATGCTAGCCCTGAAATTCATGACAAAACTTCATTTTTATTTGAGCCACATATGAATTACCTAAAGAATAAGCTTCAAAGTGTGTCTGACCAGATAGAAACTTTTCAATTAAACCGCGTTAAAAGAGGACTTGTGGATGGTCTCGGGTCTGTAGTGAAAAGCATTACTGGCAACCTTGATTACACTGACGCCTTACGGTATAATCAAGCCATAAAAGATCTACAGGACACTGAAAAAAAGGTGATAAATGAGTATAATAGCCATGTCAGTGTTACAAAAGACTGGATGGCTCATTACTCCAAAATACTGGATAGAGTAGTTGAAAATCAAAATAAAATAGAGCATTTTATGAATCAAATTGTTCAAAGCGAAACAACTAGGGATAATGATATGGTTAAGTATGCGCACCTCGCGCAGGTATTTCTAATTTTAGAAGATAACGTCGATTATATTTCTCAAGAGCTATATAGATTAGAAAACGTATTGGCTTTCATTAGAACTTCTACAATGCATCATTCGGTTTTAAAAATAAATTCAATTAAAGATTTAATTAGTAAATTGCAACATTTATATGGTAAGGATAAAATAGTAGATGTAGATATTAGAGAGTATTATAACATTATTCAAGTAGGATCATACTACGTGGATAATGAAATTATTATAGTATTTAAATTTCCCGTTGTCGTTGCCCAAGTATATGATATGTATAAATTATCCATAGTCCCAAATAATAATTTTGAAATACTAACGCCACCTTTCCCTTTCCTGGCAATATACGGACAAGATTTCAAGTACATAGAGGCTGAATGCCCGAAGATCAATAAATGGTATCTATGTTATAACAACCGCAACATGCAAAGCAGATTACCTGAAGATTGTATCCAGCATCTGATCACCACCCAACAACGGAAAGAAACCTGCAATCCAATCAAAATCTCGCTACAGAAACCGGCGCTTAAAGAACTTGATGACAGACACTTCACTCTTTGCTTCCCCAACCTCACCAGAGTACATCTCTCCTGCGGTCAAGATCTCTACAAAGTTATTCAAGGCAGTTATCTCGCCATTATTCCGCATAATTGCTACCTAGAAACATCAGACTTCATTATCACAAACGTCCATGACCATCTGAAAGGACAAGCACTAAAAATTATGGACATACCTGAAAGCCGTATAACGTCGTCGCAGTCGCCAGCAATCAAATTAAATACCATAAATCTTAACGAATTGCACGCAGTCAACGCAAGGGTAACTACACAACCGGCACTAGAGATGAAGAAGGCAGAGATCGACTACAGCATTTATCATACAACGATCCCGATATACATAATCATATTAACTATAAGCGCAGTCGCTGTGTTCCTGGCGTACCGCAGATACAGCATGAAGAGGGTGAAGATTACTAGCAACCATGAGAAGAATCAAATCGAACTAAGAACAGTGTATGCTATTCCCAGCAGCTCTAAGGACAATCCTGAGCAGCCTCCAGCTCCATTTCTGACTAAAGTCTTCAATAGTCGCTGTACTACGGGGGGAGGTGTTACGCACCCCTAATATAAGGATAGTGCTGACAATGCAAGCCCGACTCACCACAGCAACAACGGGCAGCGGTAGAAACCTGAGGCGCTGACGCAGCTCCTTGGACGATTCCACGTTCCGTGGGAACCCGCGTCACTCCGTGTTCACCCATCGACTCGGTCTCACGCTTAAGTTAGAATATAAGTTATATTGTAATTTTTATTCTTTAATTAAATTAGTTAAAGCATTTTGGTTTTTTTTGAGACCTCCGGCCGCCACCCGCTTAATTAGGTACCTTACTAAAAGCTTCCTACTCTTAAATACATCCGAAGCGCAAGTACTTCACAATGTCACGATTCAACAATACTTACATAGATGTCACGACGTCAAATGTCCAGCTAGTGAATATGC
The DNA here is from genome assembly GCA_951449985.1 of Falcaria lacertinaria. Classification (NCBI taxonomy): domain Eukaryota; kingdom Metazoa; phylum Arthropoda; class Insecta; order Lepidoptera; family Drepanidae; genus Falcaria; species Falcaria lacertinaria. The sequence continues at coordinate 1,148,797 of OX602119.1, read as the reverse complement.
ATACAATAAAACTCTTTGTGTAATCGTCCATGACTGAATATTTGTGTGAACGGCCTTGTCTCTCTTAGTAACTTAAGGTACCTGCTGGGGTTTTTGTGAGGATAGACATATTGGGAGTGATAAATGTGGACAGTCTATCAAACTTCGCTTCCTCGATTCGTTACTATTCACACTACATGCTGTCTGGTAAATATTACTAAAAAATACTCGTGGCATGGAATAGTCTCTGAACTTCCAATTTAGGCCCTAATATGTCACTTTTGAAAGTCTAATTTACCATGTGTGCTCTTTTTTCATATAACAATCTGGTTAAACTATTTCCTCTGCAACAAGGATGTCAGATTAAATATTCCTGGAATAACATATTATTGGTAGTTTTATAACTAAGAAACGTGGTGGATCAGCAACGTATTTAGATATGTTTACCAATATTTATAAAAGTCATGTTTGGAACATCTCGAAAATTGGATCTCACCAATTGGTTGTAATTATCTCACTTTCTCTTTCTCTCTTCTTTCGGCAACGTAAGATGCAGATATTTTAAGCATCGTAATAGAATATATTTATATTTTGTAATAATTATGTCGACGTCCAACATTACAAACTCTTTTTTCCAGTGACAATTGTGAGTGACATCGCAATAAAGACAATAACATGTCAGTTCTTACTAAAGCATGGAAGCGGCGTCATTTAATAATTTAATTAGCTAATAATCCTTACCTTATACTAATTTTAAATATAGAAACATATAAAAATGAATAAAAAGCCTGACACGGGAAAGAGTTTGATGACGATGGAAGTGGACCCGATGGAGTGCCCATTCAGGGATTTTAGAGACAATGAGCTGTCACCTGAGTTTTGGGGGATGGTGAGTTAGGACAAATAAAATAATACATTACTGTTTTAACTTTACATCAAATTGAAATAGTACTCATTGGTGGAAAGGTAGACTACTCGGTACCAGCGGGCATGTATGAAGAGAATGAATGTAAAAGCAATATGCAAGCCTAGAGTCAAATGGTGTTACTCTTATCCTACTCTGATAATGATCTAGCGTAAGTAATGATAATCGAAAATAAGTTTTATATCCAGTTTGATAGGATTTTGGATTCTCTCTTGATCTGTCTAGGTAAGAAGCCAATAAGCTCACAAATCCAATAATGAATTAAAAATATAGTATGTAATAATTTTATTGAAATTTTAAACTGTGATCAGCTCTGCTCAACGATTGCCCAAATTGTGGTTCGTTTTTTATCCTTTCCACCATCGATATGTATGTTATTAATTAGAAACAGCGCTTAGAAGCTCTACAAAATTGGCATAAGAGACTATACAGGGTAATAAATGTCTTGCCCAAAGCAATATTTCTCTTAAAGCAAATCGATATTCTGTTCCAAAAAGCTTCATAGGCTACTAATAAAAATATGTTAATCGACTGAAAAATCCACTTCGGTGCGGATAACTTTTACATGCAAATACCATGCAAATGCGAGTCAGTGGAATCTATAATCAGTCTGTAGTCAGCAACTGTTCGTGAATGCATATCTTCAGACAATTTGAAACTTTAACAGGCAAGTTCCCTCAATTGAGCGGGCTTTGAAACTTTGTTCTAGTGATTTTAGTCGCTGAGGATATAAAAACTTGTGTCGTAAAGATCTAATTGTTTGGATCTTACAATCTGCTTCATTGCTACATATGTTAAAAACCTCTAAAAGTTCTTGCAGAAGTATAATATTATACTGCACCCAAGAATAAGTTGCAACTACATATTCGTGTCACCTGTGATTATTTTTGTACGGGAAAATAAACAGCGGGGGTGAAAAGTACAACCAAAAAAAATTATGCACATTTTGGCTACGTACTACGCTTTTTGAATACGTAGTCGAAACATATTCTTGCTACCGTCACTGAAATCACGATGGGGATTTCTTTCTCCGATCTGAGCTTTGGCGTGAGGAAATTCCTTTGAAACAGCATTTTGTGAGATCAGTTTGGTTTCAATATTTGAGAATGTATGCGCCTTAATATATTTTCAGAGTCCATCAGTGTACCGTTCTACGTTCTTAGTGTCAAAAATGATAACCAAACCTCCACCAGACTACGTATGGGTGGATGACCAGACGCAACCATTGCCGCGTTCAGTGCGACGCTACCTGCATGGCTGGATGAGGGCAGAGGATCTGGCTTTGAGTAGATGGGAGGCTGAAGTTGTTGTATTTGAAGTAAGGAGGAGGTTTTGTACCATTTTTTCTTACCACTAAGGTGGCAAGCATACGCCCAGCCTGATGGTAAACGGTTACCTTAGCACGCTTGCAACACCAGGGGTATTACTCGCGCGTTGCCGACCCTTCAGAAATCCCCTGACACCCTTCTTGAAGAACCCCATGCTGTACTCCTTAGGGAAAGCCCCGACGGGGAGTTCATTCCACAATTTGATCGTCCGCAGGATATCTTAGATAGACTGGTTTTATGTTTATCACAAATATTGTTGGGGTCATTGGCGTTAGGTCTTACCTGATATGACAGTTCACCAGATTTTTACAAAAGCAGCGCTGCCATATGAACTTCGCCACCCTTATGACTGGAAAGATCGGCTAGCTGGATTCAACCAATGGTTTCTGCTTATGGCAGAGCTTTACCGATTGCCAAATATATTAAATTGGTAACAGATAGTTAAACATGTGAGATATTTTATCGAAATAAATGCTTAAGCTACTTTAAGATGACATATTGTATCGAGAATTCATAGATATTTTTAAGGATCTTAGTATATTTACTCAACCAGGACCTCTATTTCTGAAACCAGATGCATTACTAATTAGACGTTTAGATTATCATTGAACAACCTAGTTCCAACTTCATAAAATTAATTGTACGAAAAAAATGCAACAAAACATATACCTCGAAGTCCCCTCAAAGCTTTATCGAAAGTCAACCGGAATGCAGACAAGGTCGTTCGTTCTAATGACAGAGAACGCTGTTTTTTTGATATGAATTCTTCTTATTCTGTAGTGTTTAAAATTCACATTTATAATGGATACTGTTAAAATTATGATTCCCTCGATTGTGTCAGACTTAGATCAGACTCCAGGATTACCTCGTGGACCGTATGCTTGTGTGCCACCTTAGTGGTATAAAAAAGTCTACAAAGTATCGCCGTATACCCGTGGTACAGCTTTGTTTTGTTTGGGACCAGTAAGCACTGTGTTGTGATTTCTGGACATAATTATCACTTCTCCTTTTCTTTAATAAAAAAGGTGTAAGAAGAAAGGTACTCTCTTACGCTAAAACTTATAAATAGTTTAGGGGTTAGTTCAGCGAGTAGGTCAGCAAATACTTTAATTGCTGACCTACTCCCTATAAATAAATAATCAGTATAAGAAATTGTCGACATCATACTTTGTGAGATTTCGTATTGAGTCAGTTAGTGAGTAAGCCGTAAGAATATCGGTTTTGAACTGACTTAAAAAGAACGTGTTTCTCAATTCGATTTTGTATTTAAATGTTTGTTACCTCAGAACTCAGTCATTCAACTGTTTAGGAATATATTTAGGAGAATATACTTTCAGGTTGGTTCCATAGATCATTAAAATCGGTTTTTTTTTTTTTTTTTTGTACAAAACATAAATTATGCTCAAAGAATATTTTTTCCTCGCCAGGAGAACAATGGTGGTAAAATGTCGCTAATTGATACTCAGATGAGTCACACTCAAGTTTTGATGCGGTCGTCTTTCTGCAGACGAGTGCTCTCAGCTTGCTTTATGCTGGAAAGAGTTGATCAATTTATGGTAACTTGTCTTATATTCATTACGAATTCATCACTACATATCATCAGAGCTGTGGTGGCCTTGTGGTATGAAGCATTGACTGCTAGTCTAGCGACGCAAGTTCGAATTTCACCGGTCTGTACCAATAACTTTTTCTGACTTAAGTGCAGTGACTAGTTACACCACGAGCTTTACGGTGAAGGAAAACATCGTGAGGAAACCTACATACGTCTGAGAAGTAATTCAAGGACGTATGTAGTGCCTAAGAGACAGCGACGGCACCGTCTGCCACGCACGTTGGCATCAAATTATCTTCGGTGGAAAGTGGGTGTTGTAACACCTCTGCCTACCCCTTCGAGGACCGTTCTGGGAAGGCGTGAAGATATATTATTATTATTATTTATCACTACATATTATAAGACGAAGTCCTCCCAGCTCATCTCTATATGTCTGAACGCGGTAAACTAAAAAAGTACTGAACGAGATTTCATACAGGTTTTACTAATGGATGCAGAGCTTCGTGCAGACTGTTTAGTTACGTGTACAATTCATGAAGGCTTTGTATAAATTTGCCGAAATAATTATGTCAATAATTGCTGTAGATGTATTCAATAAAAAATAATCTCTAAAAATAATTGAAGTGAGGTAGGGCGATATGAGATTTCCCGTGGGTTTTCCCATTTAAATTGGAGCCGCCCGACTGGGGACTGTACCTCCGCCTTACAGAAGACCGCAGTGAAATAACACTACTTGATGTAGTGTTGTGTTTCTGCGGTAAGTAAGGTTGCCAGTGCTCCACGAGGATACGCTGGGCTAGTGGTATTGCTGCTAGCACAGCGAGTCCTCATCAACAACATGGTTGGCACTCCGTTAGTGATGCCCCTGGTATTGCTAGCGGCTATAGGCTACGGTGACTGCTTACCATCAGGTGGGCCCTATGCTTGTGTGCCACCTTAGTGGTATATAAAAAAAACGGATAATATTAGATAAGTTGGAGGTATATTCTATACTACCCATACGAAGCCTGGGCGGAGTATTGTAAGCTATACCTTGAAATGTAATTTAATAAATGATTAAAATAAACATTCCTTGTTCTTACAAAAGCAAGCAAATGATTCTCACAGAATTGTTTTGTCTTATTCCACGCGAATGAAGTCGCTGCCAAAAGCTCGTCATGGAATATTTTAACATATAATTTAATTTTCCAGGTGGAACACCAATGGGAGAACTTCATATGCAGCGTCCCACCAGAGGGTTGGAGAGCCAGGTACCACATATATTCCCCGGGCATGAAGTCTGGCGGCGGGCCGCAGCATCGGCCGGGGCTGTCTAAAAGTGGTCAGTCTTAGTAAACCAGAGAAAAGCTATTTAGAGATAAGGGTCGGCAACGCGCGAGTGATACCCCTGGTGTTGCAAGCGTCCATAGGCTACGGTGACCGCTTACCATCAGGTGGGCCGTACGCTTTTTTGCCACCCTAGCTGTATAAAAAAAAACAATAGGAGGTACAACCCTCGGCACACCATTTTCTGTAATGAGTAAAATGTGTCTTGAAGTTGCAAGTTTCTTTAGGCTATGTAACGGCTATAGGCTACGGTGACTGCTTACCATCAGGTGGGCCGTATGCTTGTGTGCCACCTGAGTGGTAACAGACTTTGGCAATTCCAGGCTGCTATCTCGTTCGTTTGTACCACCTCGGTGCGTGGCGGTGCGTGTGGGTTAGCGATCAGGTGCCGGTGGACGCGACAGACGCACCTCTGCTGCCATTCTCGCCTCTATTGTCACCCTCGACCATCACGCAACTCAAACCAGGAGTGAAGCAGGTTCCTACCACTATCACCTCCAACGTGGTGCATTTGTGGCCGCTGCTGCTTTGCAAGGTAACATTGATTTAGTGGTTAATTAATCCATGCTTAATATTATAGATGCGAAAGTTACTCTGTTTGTTGGTTTGTTACCATTTCTCGACTAAACGGCTGAATGGATCGTAATGAAATTAGGCAATGAGATAAATTGTAACCTGCGGAAGGACATAGGCTATATTTATAGTTGCTAGTCTAGTCTATACTATGTAGCTAGTCTGTACTATAATAATATTATAAAGACGAAAGATTTGTATTTTTGTGTGTATGTTTGTATTGATTAGGCTCCGAAACTACTGGACCGATTTAAAAAATTCTTTCACCGTTAGAAAGCTACATTATCACTGAGTAACATAGGCTATATATCATACTAGATGCCCGCCCCGGATTCGTATGGTAGACAAAATATTTGATAAATGTCTTCGCGTAAGCCGGGGCGGGCCGCTAGTTGGTATATAAAAATAAAAAATACTGATGTGGACATAACCCGTGGTAAAATGGACATCCATTAGTATATATTGACCTAACTGAATCAATAGTTCTACATTATTTTTTTCATATGCGTACGCTCAATGCTGTGGCACAACAGTTGGATATATTCTCGTGCTCGCTGAACGAGTTCACAAAGGTCTCTTATGGTGTACTGTGTATAGATTAAGAAATATGATACGTTTTCTACACTATTGTATTAGGAATATTAAAACTTGAAAAAATAGATATAAAATAAATAAATAAAAATAAAATATTATTAGTTAGCAATTATCAATTTGAAGTGGTCCAACCCATACGAATTACTTTTCTGTGCCGGAAGAAGCAGGAACATTTTTCGACTATGTAAGCGAAAACGTAACTCGCGAAATGTCAAAATTGTCATACTAATCTTAGTTCCACTTTTCACAGCTGCAGCGCTGTTCATTTTCCAATAAAAAAATAGTCGATGGCGATACGAAAACGTTGTCGCAAATTATTCATGCTAGCCCTACTGAACTTAACTACCCAATACAAGCCCAATAGAAAAACTTATTGGTACAGGTCGAGGTTGTAACTCTGGGCCCATCAGGCGACAGACAGTTGCTTCAACCACAAGGCCACCAGGGCTAAAATATATTAGTAAACCATCCCCAAACTTTGAATGATTTTCTAAGATTACGACAATACACTCCATCTGTTAAGCTCAAGAGTTGCTTGGTTCATAATAATTTATCATCGCTATCCACTGATCTATTCGCTATCCTAAATCTAGATTGTAATCATTGCCATAATATCTAGATCGTTATTGTGATAGATATTTCGAAGGCACAGGCATCTAAATTTTGACGCTAATTTGTAGACAGGCGTCAAATTCCATTCCAATGGTTTATTAGAATGTGGTTTAAATAATATGATCATCTCGATAGGAGTCGTGTTTTTATATTTACATTAAAAGTAGCACATAAGCCATTTACTTGACCATTTTTTTTTTTTGTATTTCATTTATCCAGATTTTTTTTATATACCAGTAAGGTGGCACATAAGCATACGACCCACCTGATGGTAAGCTGTCACCGTACGCTGCACTAGAAGTAATGCTGCTAGCACAGTGAATCCTCATCAACAACAAGGTTGGCAACCCGTTAGTGATATCCCTGGTATTGCTAGCGGCTATAGGCTACGGTGACTGCTTACCGTCAGGTGGGCCGTATGCTTGAGTGCCACCTTACTGGTTTTAAAAAAAAGTTCAACATAGATAGCTATATCGTATGGATAGACGAATAATAACCGAAACAGAAAAGTTGTTGTTGGCATCGAACTAAGTACCTAACATCTTACGCTTAGAGATCAACTTTGTTCATGAAGCTAGACATACTTAATACGACTTGTATGTAGGATATTACTCATTATAATTTAATTATTATATAAATTATAACGAGGTTCTTTATTCACATTAAAAAGGCACAGCACTGGTTCGGAAAAAAGGTATTTGTTTTGAGGAGAAACAGCTAGAAATTCTGTAATCTAATACAATTACCATCAAATCAAAAATCATTTAATAATTTAAAAGCTTAGGCCCTAATAAGGCACTTATGAAGGTCTAAATTACCACCATGTTATGCGACTTAAACGAGCTATCTTACATTTCTACGGCAGTGAGTTTAGTAAGGATTTAGACAAGTTAATGCGATTTCTTACAATGATGTATGGCAATGGCAAAGGTTACATAAATCCCATGGGAAGTTGACGTTTCCCCTCACTTTCGTAACCCTTAGATAGCGCTGTATTACCTACTTTCTACTTAGGTATCATCTTGCGAAATGCAAAGAACCGCAGCGATCAATTATGGTGTATTTTGCGGCGGCCATTTTGTAAAATTGTCGTTGTTTACCAATACGCGGTAGTAGGTACGTGATGGTATTCTAAAGTGACAGCTTTTACATAGCATTGATAGCATTTAGATAATTTGAAAAAAATACTAGTTGAAGTTAACTAAATTGAAATCATGTTAATATATAAATACGGTTGGTATACCAGTACCAAGGAACCCCTAAAAACTACACATATTATGATTTACCAAAACAAAATCTAATTAAAATACCTGGGCGCCTACAAGTGCAGCAAACAATTAAACGCGCGTAATTGCTCATAAAAATTTGTCAGGCGCTACTAAAGCTCGCGGCGCCTGATATGAATTCCGATGAAGACACGGATTGTGTTGAAGACGAAGAAATGTCAGAATTCAACCTGCTGCACACACTCACCGGGGCGTTGACGTTGACTTATCATTTGAAGGGTTAGTTCCTACTATTCCCGTCATTTAACTAGACAATTAAAAAATCTCATTCCATGGTTACTACTGATAGGAAACCTGTATTAGGGTAATACTGCAATACCGCGTATAGTCTGGCAAAAAAGAGTCGAAATTAATAGGAGCGCCACTGTGCCTCGTATAAAGCATCAACCGTCTTGATTGGTTTGTTTACTTAGAGTAAACGTCATAACATGGATTCCATTTTGTTAAGTTTACCAGTAGACAAAAATTTTGTTCCGTTTTGAGACTTTTTTGAGAAACTATAACTAGCTTTCTCCATACGGCCTAATTTTCAACTATATATACAGACATGTTAGTATTTGTACTGTGTACTTCACGGCCATCGTATGTGATAAACTATGGCATGATTATGAAAGTTGCTTTTTCATCTAGCAAAAAATGCTGTTCCAGACATAAGCATACCTAATACTACAATACCTAAATACAATAATATAATAATACCTAAATACTTATTTACTGTAATTATTATGACTGTTTGTGTCAAAATAAATGAAAAAAAAAAAAAAAAAACTGAAATTCCAATTTCCAAATCGGAATTTTAAAAGATTTCCATTAAATTACAGATGAGAATGAACTGTGGAATCTATTCAGCAGTGAGGTCCCAGTGTTCACCTGGGATGATGATGATGAGACATTGACATCTACAGTGAAATCTCGTAGCACGAAGAAACCAACGACTAAGGAGTGTTCTGTCGTCAGGGTATCTATATATATATATATTTATACCAGTAAGGTGGTACACAACCATACGACCCACCAGATGGTAAGCAGTCACAGTAGCCTATAGCTGCTAGCAATACCAGGGATATCACTAACGAGTTGCCAACCCTTTTCTTGATAAGGACTCACAATGCTAGCAGCATTACTGCTAGCGCAGCATATCCTCGTGGAGTACTGGCAACCTTACTCACCGCAGAAACACAACACTACATCATCGCGGTCTTCCGTAAGGTGGAAGTACAGTCCCCAGTCGGGCAGCTCCAATATAAATAGGAAAACCCACGGGAGATTCCAATTTGCCTACCTCTCTCTTTTAGCGCATGGTGTGATAAATCACTGTACTTAAACTTAGAAAAACTCATTGGTGCTGGCCGGGATTCGAACCTGGGCCCATCGGACAGGTCGTTGCTTCAACCACAAAGCCATCACGGCTATTTAATTGACGTGCGTTTATGGCAGTGAATCCTAGGGATGTCACACGAAGTATGAAAGTAAAGTAAATGCAGTTGAGATGCGATTGAATGCGCAGTGAAGAGATTCGTAAAACAACTCGAAAGAAAGGCGGTATGCTAAGTAAGTTTGGACATAATAATTACAGGTAACGAATGAGCGATGAAAACTGTCACTTGTTTATATTTGTGCATTACCACACAGCCATCTGGCCCCAAACTAAGCAAAGCTTTTACTATGGGAACCATGTGACAAACATGATTGCGTTGCATCTGGGTGTTCGGTATGTATTATAAGTACGTATTTACAAAAAAAAAAGGATTCTATAAGCTTAAGCTGCTGGTTCCCATAGTACAAGCTTTGCTTAGTTTGGGGCCAGATGGCTGTGTGTGATAATGTCCAAGCATTATTATTATCATATTGTCTTAAATTATTATTACTATATTATGTTATATTATTATTATATTATATATTAATATATCTAGCGAAGCACAGTAACGACAATTGTGATCAGAGACACGAGGGAAGCACCTCCATACATGCTGCCAGGCATCACTCCAGGACACGAGATGAGTCTCCTAGTCACGATGGCGAGAGACGTGCCAATCAAAAAACCACTTCCTGAACCAGGTACGAGTAACCTACGAAGATTACAAATGTTAAAGTTTGTAAGGACGGATGTATGGATGTTTGTTGCTCAATCACGTAATAACGGCTCAACGGACTTGTATGAAATCTGGCACACGTATAGTTTATAACCTCATTGTTTTTACTGCAGTAGCTTTCCCAACCTTTTGCAACTCTCCCATAGAAGCTTCGCGACCCCCCTAAAGTGGAGTCGCGACCCCCCACTGTGGGTCGCGACCCACACTTTGAAAAACACTATTTTAGGCGAACTCTTTTTTTTTATAGGTGTATATTAAGAAAATATTTATGGGTTTTCGGGAAAAAAAAATGTTGTTATTTATTACTAGCGGCCCGGCCCAGCTGCGCACGGGTAGACATTTATCAAATAAATATTTTGTCTACCCGTGCCAAAGCCGGGGCGCAGCTAGTATAACATATAACCTATGTTACTCAGTGATAATGTAGCTTTCTAACAGTGAAATAATTTTTGAAATCGGTCTAGTAGTTTCCGAGCCTATTCAATACAAACATACACACATAGAAAAATACAAATCTTTCCTCTTTATAATATTAATATAGAAGACTATAATAGATAGATGAAGAATTGCTGAGGTTTTTAACCTTATGAATATCGCTGTTCTTGATGCAGATGTTGCCCTCTGGAAGTACTACCGCTGGGTAGACTGGGCGCGCCGTCACGGACTTTACGAGGCTTACGAGTGCCCTCGCACCCAGTTCCTCAAGGTCAACGGCCTCATGAAACTGTCCTACGCTCCGCATCTTTTGGATGTTCAGAGCACTGATTCGGTAAGTGGACATTTACTGTTGACAATTATGAAAGAAGAAACAATTATTGTACGTAAATTTTGTTTATGGAACAGTACGACTAAAATGTAATGAATCGTAGACCAGTTCACCATTTTTTTTATAAAAAATTGGTTTCAGTTTGTAGAAATATAAAGTTTTTACCTAATAAAATGCCCACCAGTATCATTTCTCTAAGACGAAGTAGTGGGCAAAATAATTCCTTCGTTTGTCTTGTAAATATAATTTTATCAAGTGAAACTAATTTGTATTTTTTTTATTACCGGAAACTATTATTTTTTTTTTGTAGTGTTTTCCACTTTGCGGAAGATATTAAAATTTCGCCCATTATGAAATTAAAACCAATATAGACATTCGAAATTTAATTTGTGAAAATTGTTTAATTTATCTGCATTGCGAAAATAGATTTCAATTTTCGATTTAAACGTTTTATCGACACAGTCAATAAAACTAAGAAAGTTACGAGAATCTTTTGCATTAATCATATACATACATACCTTTTATGTATAAGTAGTTAATTTGCATATACAAGTCATAGAGAAAGGTATGATATTCCCATTAAAAATATCTACTTTATAGGAGAAAGTATGTAATAACAAAATTATAGTACTCCGTAAACACAAGGTTTTTTTTTTCATTCCACTAAGGTGGATAACAAGCATACGGCCCACCTGATGGTAAGCGGTCACCGTAGCCTATGGACGCTTGCAACACCAGGGGTATCACTCGCGCGTTGCCGACCCTAAAAGAAGAGAATAGCTTTTTTGAAAAATAAGACATTTTTTTTTACTGTCTACTAATTGCACTCTTGTCTGTGCAGATAAACTATGTTTACCAGGAAGAAAACGAGAAGGGAGCTCAGGTTAGTATACTAATTTGATAAATTTAGTGTACCCATGTTTTTCTAGTTATTTGCGACTTAAAAAAGAGTTTAATCCCAATTTAAAATGATCTTTAGGGTTCCGTAGGTACCTCAAAAGAAAAATCACTATGTTGTCTGCTTTTCTGTCTGTCAAGATTTTCTCAAGAACCCGTGGAGTATAAAGTACCCGGGTCTATGGTCTCTTTCAGCTTTAAAGATATCAAACCAGTAAGTCAACTTGAAGAAGAGATATGAACGTTTATGTCGCATATTTTGTGATTTCACAAGGGAATCAAAACCTATAGGGTACTTCCCATTGACCTAAGTAGTGTCTTGCAGCAAAAATAAAGGAAGAAAATTTAAAAACCGTGAATATGTAGTTTAATAACAAAGAAAAATGAATATACTATAACAATCTTACAAAAATATCACTTCATCTCCCTTACCTACAAGTTTGTACGGAACTCCTCTCCCCTCGGTGCGCGAGTCCGAGTCGCACTTGGCCGGTTTTATTTATGAAACAAAAGTATTATAATTACAGAAGAAAGGTGGTAAAGATGTACGGCCTGCGATCGCGGGCGCACCGAGTAGTATCCAGCAACTGAAGGAGGAACTACGAGAATGGGTGCAGTTTAGTGCTGTGAGTTTATACTTTTTGTATAAGGGAGGTAGGGCGAATTGGGATCTCCCGTGGGTTTTCCCATTAATATTGGAGCCGCCCGTCTGGGGACTGTACCTTCGCCTTACAGAAGACCGCAGTGAAATAACACTACTTTGATCATCAAAGTTGTGTTATTTTACTTCATCTAAGTTTGATGTAGTGTTGTGTTTCAGCGGTAAGTAAGGTTGCCAGTGCTCCACGGGGATACACTGGGCTAGTGAACTGCTAGCACAGTGAGTCCTCATCAACAAAAGGGATAGCAACTCGTTAGTGATATCCTTGGTATTACTAGCGGCTATTATATAGGCTACGGTGACTGCTTACCATTAGGTGGGCCGTATGCTTGTGTGCCAACTTATTAGCATAAAAAATGCCTTAAAACAAAGGTCAAACTGATGAGTGTTCCTTCCGTAGCACATTCTTATACCAACGCCACGCTTTCAGGTCGTTTATATATCTTCTGTGACCCATTCTTTCTAGATATGCCAAGTAATAACAGGCACGAGCGTGTGCTACCTCCCATCAATGTATCAATTCACATCAGCTGCAAGTAGCCCACCGTTGAGAATTACAAAAGGACCTCCAAACAAGACGCTAGACATTGCTGCACCGAAAGCAGCTCCTCTATACCTACAAATAGACAGCCCTGATGAGAATAAATTGAGGATCTCTTTGCATATGCTGCACCCAAGAATTCTCTTCAACAGCAGTGCAGCTGTAATGGACTACATAGAACCAGCTTATTTACTTGTGGAAATGTTTGAGTGGTTTGTGGATAGTGAGATTCCTATAGCAAAGGCGTATGTACACACCAGAGGATATGATTCAGTGGAGGTGAAGTTCCAGCCGGGAAGGCATTTTTGTAGGTGCGTAATAAGTGTGTGCCAGTCCCTTTATAGTCCTATTCTAGTACGTACGGCTACAACTGGACTGTAGCATGAAAAATAGTGTAAAAATAAAAGTAAAAGGCTAAAGAACTTAAAACTAAAGAACACCTATTCTTGTCAGTAGACTTTTCTTGCAGAACTTCTATGAAGTCAGGAGCTAGGCTTGATAGCTTCTAACAAGCAACGTAGCATAACAGTTAACATGAACAAAAGTGTCGCTTTCCATAAAACAAAAGAAAAAGTGATTTGGTGTCGATTCTGTTGTTCAAAATTTATTAACTAATTTGACAGATCTAAAAGTCTTGCTTTTATCTATCAACAACAGAATTGGCACCGATGAATAATTTAAAGTACTTTCTTTTATTTAGCGGGGTATCATGAATCTGTCACAAAAGTTGTAGTGGAATCACTCGCGGGCTTAAGTTGGTGCTTGATCACTGCGCTAGCTAATAGCTTAGACAATCCCCATAAAAGTTTCGCACATAAAGTAAGGAACAAGTCTAGCAGTCTCACCAGAATAGTTCATGTAAACCTTAACTTGTACATGTTAAGGTATTGAATTCCATTTTCAGAATTTGGCTCCATTCCCGCATGAACTGGCATTTAGCTGTTCTTAGCGACTCCACTCTTCTCCTCGGCACCCGGGACCTGATCCAGTCGGCTGCTGTGCGGGAGTGCCCCTGGGCTTCCCGGTTCCTAACAGCCTTAGGGGCAGCGTTCAACAACTGGATCCGTGTAAACAGATCCAACCCTAACGTATTGAATACTGACAGAGAGTTCTACAGGTAATATTTTGTTGGATTTCAAAAATATTCTGGCAAAGAAATTGATGATGTAAGTCTGAGTTCATTAATGCCCGAAATTGTATTGTCTGACTGGCTACCCTCGTGAGAGAGTAAGTAGGATTTTTTCTGAAGGGTGTTGTAATTGAAAAATGTTACTGTGATTACATACATCACAATTCAGAATAAGTTTATTTCATAGTATCTTACCTAAGCTTCTGAATAACAGGTCCTATCAACCGGACCTGCCATGGGATCCAGATGTAGTCGGCTACAACCAGAGTCTCCTTCACTGGATGTTCAGAAAAGCGCTTCAAGCATTACTCGCTAAGAGACTAGCAAGGTGTGAATTCAATATTGTCTGCGTAGTCCTGAGGCGTTTCTTCTGCGACCCTGACTTCGGCCTACCAGAAAAACCACCGCCACCTAAATCTGTGAGAGAGATAGCTACTACGGATCCTTGTGACTGTCTTGTGCCCGAGCCTGAAGAGGTTGAGTCTTTAGAGGAACAGACGGAAGAACAGGTACAGGTGATATTAGCGTTCGTAAAAATAATTATTCTATATAGTAAACATAAATCCATCAATAAAATATTTTCCTAGCACTTTAAGTGAATAAAGAAATATAAAATCCACGAATTTGTAGATCTGGCAGATATAGTGTAATCAAATTACAAATACCATTCACAGGAACACGAAGAAAGGCCGTTAGTAGATCCAGCAGTTATGGCCCAGCTTTTATCAACTCCAGTAGAGCCAATAACATCTCAAGTTTGTGAGCTAGCAACTGAGGAGTTACCCTGTGGGATTTTGAAGGACGAAAGGGAAAAAATGATCAAGAAGCACGAAGCTGCTACTCTTATTCAGGCCCATTGGAGGGGGGTCTGGGCTAGGAAGTGTTTGAGAAGTCGTATCACAATCCCGAATGATGTTATGAAATACGTGAGTGATGAATTGACTTATATTAAAACATATTTTTGTGAAACGGAGGAATGGGTGTCGTATGTTCCTGAAGTAGCTGCTTTTTGGCAAGATCTCAGTAGAATAAAAAAAAATTGGCGTTATAATTTTCTTATTCTTAGAGTAAAGTAACACACAGTTGTTAAAGATTTATGCTCCAAATTTAGTTAGATATGCTATTCTTTATACCATGTACGTACTTATAGGTAAGAATTAATATTTTGCTAAACTGCAGATAATGGAAAACTCCTTCGGAAACTTGGAAGCCTTGTCAGCTCTTATGAACCAGTTTTTTGCAATGTTTCCTGGAGCAAAACACGCCTATTCTGTATCATCAGCTCTAAGCGGTGTGTACGGCTTACACCAACATAACGGCATTACGCATGTAAATCCGCAGTGCAAGTGGATTCCTTACTTCCAAGGCGTCTTTACCTGCCATTCTCCAGTGAAAGTACATTTTGATGTCCAAAGTACTCTTCAGAACAGTACCGTTGCAGCTTATGATAATGATACCGGAATTCAAATGCCGCAAGTTTATAATGCACACATGACCTTTGACTTTACACCGAATGGTTTTGGGTACGTTTCAGTTTAGTATCAACTCTATTTTCAATACTAATTTGAGGTCGAATAAGGATACTCCTTTATATGTGCTATGTAGTTTTCATACATTGCCACATGTTCATACGCTGCTGATCTTAAATTTGGCGATGTTGTCTTCTTGTGGCATCTGGAAGAATTCCTTTTACTACCTACTTTACTTTGAAGGATTTATGTAAAAGAATGGCGAGATAATCACTTGTATTTAAGAACATCTTATGTGTGCACCTGCCGACAGGGAGTACTACGTACAACTACTATTTGTACGCAGTATATAATCAACTATGAGATTGTATTACTGAAACTTATGATTCCAGCTACACAGTCATGGGTCACGGTTGCCTGAACCAAGCATCAGGCTACAACTCAGAGGCTCACTGGCAACTCACCGTGTTATCCTCAATAAATGACGCATTTCACATCTGTGACAACGAACCTGATTTCTGCACTCAAATGCCCCTCACTCATGCCTTGAAGATCCATATTGATGAAATGTTCATCCCTAACAGAAGGAACATTTTGGGAGGCATGAACATTAGTGTGACTAAACACGAGGCCGTTAGCTTCAGGGCAGCTGCAACTTCGCCTGATGTGAGTCTTTGTTCCTTCGCTATCTCTCACGCGTTGCCAACCCTTCAAAAATCTCTTCATACTCTTCTTGAAGAACTCCATGCTGTACTTTGAGCGGTAAGGAATTCATTCCAAAATTTGATCGAATGAACTAAGATCGCCGATCTGAGCTGTCGATTGGTTGACAGCTTGAGATGGTGGCAATTCTGCGTACGACGTCATCAAACGGTGACGTAGAGGAGCTGGGTCGCTGCCGCGGAACGGGCGAGCTGCACTGGCCCTATATTAGACTGGAGCCTCCGCTCCGGGAGCTTTGGAACAGCAAGCCTACCAGCCATTCTAATTTGGCAAGTGTAAGTTGATAAATGATATTTTTCATTTGCTTGCAGAACATAATAAGGAACAACAATCAAAATCTTCATTACAATTATGGAGCTAGTATAACATTTTGAGTGTGAATCGCATTAAATTGGCATTTCATTCCACAAACAACTAGAATAAACCTAATATAATAATACTAATAATGTTTGGACATTATCACACAGCGCCATCTGCCTTCAAACTAAGCAAAGCTTGTACTATGGGAACCAGCAGCTGATACAATATTTATATACCTTTTTTTTTGTAACAACATACTCATAATACATACCAAACAGACTGACGCAAGGCAAACATGTTTGTTACATAAATGTTTGCCCGGCGGGAATCGAACTCGCGACCCCTAGCTAAGCAGTCAGGTATATTAACCACTGGACCAGCGGTCTCTATATTTGTTACTAGCGGCCCGACCCTGCTTCGCAGGGGTAGACATTTATCAAATATTTTGTCTACCTGTTTTTAGACTTTTTCAGGCATGCTTTTTAATTTTTCAACCATCCTCGTACTTCAAGGAACATGCTAAAAAAAGAATTAGCGAAATTGGTTTAGCTGCTCTCGAGATTTGCGCTTAGCAACACCTTCAGCGAATATTTATATATTATGAATTTGTTTATATTATAGTTTCGGAGCCTATTCAATACAAACATACACACAAAAATACAAATCTTTCCCCATTATAATCTTAGTATAGATCACTTCATATTGTTACGTACATTTCTTCGCAGGGGACGAAAGAATTTGGCATGACCAGTGCTCGTTCTCTTAAACATAAGTCACTTAAACCAGGAAGTGCAAAAAACCGCTCCTCTACCAAAGTAAGTCCTCCGCCATGTGTTCTTTTATTCGCATCAGGCACGAGGGCTCATAGTTTTTTTTTTGACAAATAATCGTTGTACTGTAGCCCGAGCATGAATAATTTGGAACTATGTATTCGTATCGCCTTCGAATATTATTTATATGGGAAAATTAACAGAGCTGCGCCGGTGACAATTGGAACTAAACAAATAATAATCAATTAAAAATTAAAGGGGGCTTCCCTACTAGCAACGTGTTGCTATTTTTGCTCGATCTTAATCATGAAAACAAGTAGACGCTTGAAATTCTCAGAGATAGTTTGCTATATTCTCTAACAAAAAAGAGCCAATTTACAATTACAAACTTATTGTTTGCGTTTGGTGCAAAAGCCGTTTCTAGGGATCGAATGGCGAAATTAATTTTGCCTTTTTACCTAGTCTGCCTTTACTACGGAGCCCTCGGTGCGCGAGTGCTACTCTCGCTTGGCCGATATTTAAGGATAATAGGGATAAATCCAGGCTTTGATTTCAGGTGAAGGACAGTAAAGTTGCACCGGTTGAAGGGAAACTGTACACGATACAGTAAGTAAATAGCACAGAGTACATAATAATAGGTACAGCATAGTATAATTGAGACATGGCAGGTAAGCAGGTGAAATATCATATCGATAATCTTTGACGTGTTGGAGTAAAACGTAAGGTACCGGATTTTCGAAGATGTTCATATTTTTTTTAATCAAAGCTTATAAATTATTCGTGTTTTGTTAACGGTTACCGTAGCCTATGGACGCTTGCAACACGAGGGGTATCACTAGCGCGTTGCCAACCCTAAATTTAGTTTATACAGAGCGAATGTTTTTTTATGTCATCATCACAAGATTGATGAGTAATTTGTGGTTGCAATTTTCAAACCTGTTACTCTTTCTGTGCTTTAAGTGTGAAATCTAAGGTGTTTAAGACAAGAGTTTAGTTCTAAAATTTAGTTTTAAGTCGAGATTCGTGACTGACCGCATTTACGAATTTTGAACGTCAGTGTTGTTTACTAGACGATTGTGTATTTTAGAGTGATTGCTCCTAACGGCTGGCCCCTCACTCTACAGCAGTGGCAAAGAGTTATTGAAGTGAGAAACTCACAAGAAGTCAAAGTAGAAATACCAACGAAGAAACCTGGTAAAGAAAAGGTGATATTTTTTTTACGTTTTTCTCAGGCTGCTAGAATAAAGGTTATAATTTTGAGGCCTTCATGTCTCGGGTGCATCACTATGCATTCCGGGGATGATACTCGCCACGTGTATACCTTACCAAATATTAAAATTCTCGAACGGGCCTCTACGTGTTAGATATATATCCCCACGCAAGCCTAGACAAAGGACCGGACCTTATGTGAATTTAAGAGAAACTTATTAATAATCTAATATATAAAATTCTCGTGTCACAGTTTTCGTTGCCATACTCCTCCGAAATGGCTTGACCGATTTTGATGAAATTTTTTGTGCTTATCCGGTATCTATGAGAATCGGCCAATATCTATTTTTCATCCCCATAAATGCAAAAAAATTGTCCACACGAGCGAAGCCGGGGCGGGCAGCTAGTTTATAATATAAAATTCAAGACAAACAATATATAATTTCGCCAGAGACTCTTAACAGCGCGATACATCGTAGAGTATAACGACATCTAGCGAGATTATAACAAAACAATATAACAGGAAAAGGAGAAGGAGAAGGAGCGCATAGCCTCCCCGCAATTCGTCCTGCCTCAGCCCCTAGGGGACGATGCGACCGTTGAGTTGGAGTGCTCGGTAGCTGCAGCAGGCGGTGCCTTTGCTAGACGAGATGATGAAAGAGATATTGAGTTTGCGGTGGCCAGGCAGTCTTGGGACGCCAGGGAGCTTGGCAGAAATGCTAGAGGGGCACAGATTAGGTAAAAAAGTTGTACACTAGTATCGTGTCATATACTAGTAACGTATAATTAATTAATAAACATTTATTGTTAACACATTTCAAGTTTATCTTGTTCTTGGTGTTGTTAGTCCGTTATTTCATTGAAAAACTAAATGGTTTTAGCAGAATACTATCAAACTCAAAATCATCTTTATTTGACTACACTTTACAAATAAGTGGATATTTTCAAATTGCCAGAATTAACCTCCGGATTCGGTGGGTTATCAATAGCACAACATAAATATAATTTCTATAATTGAATTAGTGATTTTTTAAATGTAAGGACAAATTAATGAGCAGTCTCAGAGATCTGGCAAAGAAAAAAACCATTAATATTACATGAGCTGTTTGGTTGCGACTAAAATTGTCTTCAAAACATCATTCAAATATATTGAATTGATTCAGGTTTTACTTTGCGGAAATTCATATTTATAGAATACAAAATATATTATAATTTGCTTTGTCCGCTTAATGAGTGTGATACGGTCGAACGGCCTGCGCCCAGGTGTGAGCTCAGCCGTGGTTTCTTCCGACACGTGTTTCAGGACTTCCACGTCCCATCATCAGGGTGCCGCCGCGTTGGTCGAGCAGCGTGATGTCACATCGAGGTCTGGATGCTGGAGCAGCGCCGAGGCACGATGGTCGGACGCTGGAGCAGCGTCACAGGATGCTGGACCAGCGTCGCAGGATGCTGGAGCAGCGTCACAGGATGATGGTGGCGTGAGACGCCACGACAGCACGTAGACCCTTCTGTAACTAAAGCTGAGAAATGATTGATTGATGAGGCGGCACCCTGATGATGGGACGTGGAAGTCCTGAAACACGTGTCGGAAGAAACCACGCCTGAGCTCACACCTGGGCGCAGGCCGTTCGACCGTATCACACTCATTAAGCGGACAAAGCAAATTATAATATATTTTGTATTCTACATCACTCAAATTTCATAAAGTCATTATTTGTCAACAAATTAAAGACACAATAAGAACTTTACCCCAATAAAATTACTTTTAACCAGGAAAGACTTCCGCGCCGAATATTTGGAGGCAGTTCCGATTCCGCCATCCGAAAGTGTACACAGTCCATTGGAGGAGGTAAGAAAATCTTATTTGGCTTAAATTGGCTATTGAAATCATTTATGCCAAAGCTGCTTGAAGTAAATGTCGCACACAAATATGTATTTATTTATTGGTTAAGGTCTACTACCAACAGTTGTTAAATCAAAACATGTTAGTAATATACAATGCAGTTAATACTTATAAAGTATTAACTTAATGTACAACTAATTACAGGCAAACACAGCAATTAACAAATACAGAAGAAGATCGTTATACTATATTAAAGATTTTTAGTTGTAAAATTATATTGTAATATTTATGTAGTACATGTAAATCAAATTCATAATGTCAAAATAACATTTTTTATATTAAATGCATATACTTTCATATGCATTTAATATAAAAGGTAAATAATATTCATTACCTACGTACGACACAAAACAATTTGTAAAAAAAAAAACTGTCGGCTTGTTTGTTCCGACTAATCTGTGAAACTGATGAACTTTGACTGGCAGATAGCTGGTATTAAAAGGCGTAGCTTAACGAAGCTTAAGCTACTTTAAATTTAGAAAAAATAATAGAGTTCCGCGCAAAAATACATTTAGTAAGAAGCTGTTATTTTGACGTTACAAACAGTCACTTTAACTTTTTTTTTTTGTATAAATGTATAGTTGAGTGTAATCTACATTCCAAGAAATAAAAAACCGGCCAAGTGCGATTTGGAGTCGCACACCGAGGGTTCCGTACAAATTTGTAGGTAAAGTTAAAAGTAGGTGAACTTCAAATGAGGTCATTATTCGTCAGTGACTCTCAACAGAGCGTTTCAGGAATATGTTTTAGTAAATTCGCATTTAACAAAAAAAAATACACATTTCCGGTTTTCAGATTTTTCCTTTACTTATGCTTTAAGACACTGCTTTGCCGAATTTCATGATTCTGGGTCAACGGGAAGAACCCTATAGGTTTTGATTCCCTTGTGAAATCGCAAAATATGCGAAAATTTGCCACATAAACGGTCATGTATTTTCTTTAGACAGACGGACAGGCGGACAACGAAGTGATCCTATAAGGGTTCCTTTTTTCCTTTTAAGGTACGAAACCCTAAAACTTGCATAAAAAAGCTGAGATCAAAAACTATTTGTTTCAGGAAGCTCAGGGAGAAGGGGAAGGGGAAGAACAAAGTAATTAGGTTTCTTCTAATTTGCTTTATTTTAACTAAGTTTCTAATGCGACTTGACGCTAAATATTGTCATGTAACAAAAAAGCGACCGGTTTATAACTTTAATGCTGAACGCGTGGGTATTTTTGTTTGAACTTTTTCGTGGTTTCCCTATCGCACACGTGTTTTTATATTGAAGTGGTATTTTCAATTACAGAAGAAGAAAACCAAGCACAGCAAGGACCTACGCCAGCCACTGAAAGCGGTTGTAAGTACTACAAGACCAGGGTCGATAATTTCTGAAACCAAAAAATAATATAGTAGGTTGAAACCCGCTGGAAAAGAGTTAAGGGTATAAAAAAGAAAAAAACTTACATACATGCAAACATACACACAGTGGGTTATAGGATTTTTTTTCATATTTTGTATTGCAGTGATAGAGATGTCAGTGGAAATTGAAGAGGAGACTAAATACTACGCCATGCCGGAACAGCTGAAGGACAAATTCGTGCCCCTGTACTTCCTACCACTTTGCATGAAAGAGAAGTCTGATGGGGAAAGGTGAGCTCACTTTTTCCGTGTATTTAGTACTTACTCCTTAAGAATTTATTTTCATCTACACTCATATTATAGAGGAAAGATTTGTATAATGTGTATGTTTGTATTGAATAGGCTCCGAAACTACTGGACAGATTGCAAAAATCCTTTCACCGTTATAAAGCTACATTATCCTTGAGTAACATAGGCTATATATTATATTGATACGTTTAAGCCGAATGCTGTGGATAATATATATCATGTTATGTGATATGTGTGTAAAAAAAGGTTGTGAACAACGATGTGACGCCAGTTACAACTTAGCCTTGCAGTGTACATATGGATATTTTTTTATCCCACTAAGGTGGCACACAACCATAAGGCCCCCCTGATGGTAAGCAGTCACCGTAGCCTATAGCCACTATCAAGACGAGTGGTATCACTGACGCGATGCCAACCCGTAGTTGATGAGGAGTCACTGTGCTAGCAACATTACTAGCGCAGCGTTTCCTCGTGAACCACGAGCAACATTACTCACCGCAGAAACACAACACTACATCAAAGTAGTGTTTTCTGTAAGGAGATAGTCCCCAGATGGGCGGCTCCAATTTTAATGGAGAGATTCCCATTCGCCGTAAACTCTCGAAATAAATGTCTTGTGAATTGCTTCCAGTGTGCTGGTGACTCCGAACATGGCGGAAGCGGCTAAGAAGGACCGTCACGCTCGCATCGAAGCGGCATTGGAGCGGATGCGCGAACTGCAAGTCTACAATGAAATTTTCGTTCTAGGCAGACAAAAGACGCGCTACAAGTTGGTTGAGAAACTGTTCGTCGGTGAGTTTATCTAAATTTGCAAACTGAATTCCTTTTAAACTTTAATATCCATAATTTCTTTAAAAATTGAATTTGTTCGAGTGACTTGGTATTCACGCCGTCAAAGAGCACGGGTTTGCGTTTTTTTTCTGTATAGCTACTAGAAAGCATGGTTTTTAGGCTGGATATGGTAATTTGAAAAACGTGATAAGCGGATCAGTGTCAGTAGCAAGAACATCTACCGACTACGTATTCGATAACGTAACTCCCAAAATGTCATAATTTTCATACGAATGTTTAGTTCCACTTTTCACCGCCGCAGCGCTCAAAATCGCGCTCGAAATCAAAAAAGCAGTTCAGGCCCTAATAAGGCACTTATCAAGATCTAAGTTACCGCTGTCCATTTTCCCATAGAAAATTAGTCAAAGGCGATACGAATACGTAGTCACAATATAATTTTGCTCGGTCTACGGGTAGAGGATAGCATAATTTTAAAAATTATTTCAGATTCCCAATGGAATCCCGAACTAGCCACGGTGCTGGAAGAAAGGGACGACGCTATAGCTCAGGAGACGCTCAACCGCACTCTTTCCGCTACGAAGAAGAAACAAGACTCCAAAAAGAAGTAGACACTGGAGCAGATATACTATAAGAGAAGATTGTCGTTTTAAGTTCATTTTCTGTTATGTTTTGATTACATGAATAGGGTCCGTTTTTTTTTATTAGCCCCAAGGATCTAGTTTCTGGACCTTACGGTTTTCCCATGGTGCAGTTGACCGGACATTGTTCTGTACTGGCTGTTACTAGATATTAATAAATTCAACATAAATTCTCCGTATTAATACGCTAAACGCTATTACAAATCAACAGTGTATACAGCTTGACTGTGTACTTATTCTTAGTTTTTACTAGAAATTTTGTTTGCATAGAAAAAAAATGATGTCCCTTTTTGGGAGAAAAAGCAGGTACCCTATGTTTGACCTCAGATCATGACCTATCGATGTGCAAAATTGAATTAAGTCCTATCAACTGATATGGCTTGACTGAGCAATTTCAAGCCGTGGTGGCCTTGTGGTTGAAGCAACAGGCCTGTCATCTGATGGGCCCAGGTTCGAGTCCCGGCCTGTACCAATGAGTTTTTCTAAGCTTAAGTACAGTGATTAATCACACCATGAGCTTTTTAAAAGAGAGGTAGGGCGATTTGGTATTTCCCGTGGGTTATTCCATTTAAATTTACACTACTTGATGTAGTGTTGTGTTTACAAATAAACAATTCCATTTAGTACTCGCGGCCCCTCCAAGAACTATAATGATTCCGAATTAAAACTGTAAGGCAAGTCATAATACACCAAAACCATAACTTTTTTTGACTTGTAGGATCATCATGTGAAATTTCTTACCCTCTTTTCGAAACGGTCTATAAACAACACCTTAAATTTGAAGGTTTTCGATGTTTATTAAAAGGTAAAGCATAGTGTAGTGTACCTTTCCATCAATGAGATTTCAAGGGCCAAATCCAGCTCCTTAGAAAGGATCACAGTGTAAACATGTAGCCGGCAGTGATTCGATAATAAAACCGCTCCGTCCACCAAAAGGAACTTCATAAAGCTAGGATCCAATAACACTAGTGATCCGTGCACATTTTGCCAGGCTTTGGATTATGATAGACTAAACATTCGCAGATAGGACAGAGTTAAAAGTTATAAACTTGATTTCGTGAATAACTCAGGATTGTCTGGAGGCACAAATTTAAAATTTCGCGCCCATTTACACGAGCCGAGATACTAATTTATGAGTGCTAATTCTGTTGTATGAAATCATTAAATTAAACTTGACAGGACTGGAAAGTATTGCCATCCTAATAAACCTCGCGCATGAGAAAGGGATAGCAACACTCTTAGTCCTGTCAAATTAGTTTAGTTTTGTGAATTTGTACAACAGAATCGACAACATTACCTATCTACAATTCTACATCATTCAAATCCTGAAAAGCGAACATTAATTTATTTTGCCAGCGTAACGGACTTGGGACAGACCTGTCGTGTATTACCTGGTAAGTAGGCAGCTCTTTTTCTAGTAACAAGTAAATTTACATCTTGCAAATCTATGATTATGTTGAGTAAATTCAGAGAATAAATTTACTGTGAAATACTTTCTATAAGCTGATTGGAGCTTAGTCGCCTGGTCAAGGCTTGCCTGGTTAAAAAGATAGTAAGGCATTGAGGATGTTTTTCAAAATGGTTCCTTCAAGACGGGGAATTTGGACCCGTTAGGGTAAAAGTCCTGTAGTAAATATTACACACTTGTTATTTGTGGTTGGTTCAATAGCCGTGTCAAGGGATCGAACGGTAAAGTAAAGTTTGTTCTTAGTACGGAACCCTCGTTGTGCAACTTCAACTCGGACTTGGCCGATTTTAGATTATAATTATTTAGGTTGCAGAAACATTGTCGACAACGTATTTGAAAATGTAACTCGCGAAATGTCAAAATTGTCATAAAAATTTTTAGTTCCACATTTCACCGCCGCAGCGCTGTTCATTTTTCAATACAGAAATAGTCGAAGGCGATACGAAAACGTTGTCACAATTTACTAATGCTCGCGATACTGTGATTCAGTATTTATGTTAAGATATTTATGTTACTAATTAAAAATTTGCATACTTATCTTGTATGCTTACCACCGTAGGTAATTTATTAAAGTAAAATCGACTGGCCTCTGCGCTATATGTTCTATGGCTGCAATATGAACCAATATCGAAGTTATTGCAATGGGAGGGTCCCAGTCCTCGGTCTGCACATGAAGACGGATCAAAGCTTTGACTCACATACTTCATCAAGACATTCATTGCTTTTCAAAATACGTACTAGTCTATATAGCCTATGTTACTCGGTGATAATATATCATTCTTCTGTAGAAACATTCTTATAATCAGTACTAATTAATGACATGGAAACTGCTCTTATACGCGATATAAAATTGTTTACTTACTTGACGTTTCGACCGAGTTGCATCGGCCGTGGTCACGAGGTGACTGATTGTAGGGGTGTCCGTCTGATCTCATGTCCAGTTGTTTCTTAAATTTATCCCTAACTAGCTTCTGCCCGCGATTACGTCCGCGTTGAGCTTAGAATCTCAGAGGAACCTACAATTTTCCCGGGATAAAAAGTTCCTTTGTGTAAATCCAGGTTATAAATTATCGGTGTTCCAAGTTTCATTCAAATCCGTTGACTAGTTTTTGCGTGAAAGAGTAACAAACATCCATCCATCCATACACACAAACTTTCGCATTTATAATATTAGTAGGACAAATTTTTTCTCTTTGTAATTTAAATCATGATACCACAGTAATAAAATCAAGCATCTTACATACATACATGTTATCACCTCGCTATATCCATTTCATCATTCTCCTGTCCTTATCCCATATTATTTGGGGTCGGCGCAATATGTATTTCTCTTCCATACTTCTCTATCAGCCGTCATCTCTGTATTCACTTCCTTTCTGGCCATGTCATCTTTCACACAGTCCATCCATTCACCTCGCTATATCCATTTGCGGGTAGGCAAATAGTATAGGGCGCCATTTCTATAGTAACTTGCCCACCTGGTTTATTTCTCCTATATTCATCAATTCATTCATACATGTACGCCGGTTCCGAATACTCTTTATCTTTCCATCATTGAGTACTGTATTTTTTTTACATAAACATATCACACATGAAATGAATTCCATCTTCTGTGGTATTTTTTTTCTACTACTTGGGTGCCAAACAAGCATACGGCCCACCTGATGGTAAGCGGCTACCGCAGCCTATGGACGCTTGCAACACCAGGGGTATCACTCGCGCGTTGCCGACCCTTTTTAAAATCCCCGATTTTAAAATCATTGTAATTTAACAATCTCTAATTTTAATTAATTTGTGATTTGTTCAGCAGTATCGACCCCAATAACTAACACAGAGGATAGAATTTGACAGGACTGAATGTCTAGTAGTCCTTTCTCATCTGCGGGGTTAAAGAACGGCAATACTTTAAGCCCTGTCAAATTAGTTTAGTTGTGACGATTCTGTACAGAATCGACACCAGTCTTTGTGTTGGTTGGCTAGATATTACTAGCTTGGATTACTAGCTGACCCGACAGGCGATGTCCTGTCTTGGCTATGAATTCATATGTCAAATACACCATAGCAAAAAAGGACCATTATTTTATCGCGAAATTAAAAAGGATCCGGTTTTTGTTAAAAAATTGCATAAGAACGTTCCCTGACAATAAAAAACACAAATAAAAAAGAATTAGCGAAATCGGTCCAGCCGTTCACGCGTGATGCCGTGACCAAAGGACATAGTAGTAGGGGAGCCCAAGCGGGGATTTCAGGATTTACTCAAGCGCGGCAGATTAATATACAGGGCGATACCTTGTATCCGGTTAAGTACCTCCACCAAATATGAGCCCCATATATAAGGCCGCCCGTGAAGGATAAAGGATCAGATTAGTAAAAAAAAATTGATCATTAGAAATTCTCGAGCGCGTCAGATTAAGGTAAGGTGAGTTAATTACATGCTAAAAAGTGTATATTCCACTAATCTGACAATTTGAGAGTGACGTAAAGAAAGGGGAGGGCAGCAAAGTTGTAAAAAAAAAACGTCATCTCGACATTCTCGGGCGTAGCCAAATTTTTTTTATTTTTAAGGAAATTATTCAAGGATAACGATAAATATATAATCTGACGATTTCCGTAAGCCGAAATAATAAAAAATCGTCGATAAAGTTTAGTGCGTGCAGCTGGGTGATACCTATATTTCCCTCTCCGCGTTTCTACTCCTTTGGGCATTTTTTAAAATTATTTTCTTATAAATACAAGTATTCTACTCAAAAAACATATACTTTTTTATTTGCATGCTATTTCCTGAGCTTCTCAATTAATTATGTTCAATGATTTAAAAAAATTGAAGAAAAAAAAAGTTTTTTTATCAGATTAGGCGAATCCCTTTAGATAATCGTCAGATTATGAGACAGCACGTCTATAACAATAAGATGAACAACATATATCTTAATCTGACGCGCTTGAGTATTTCAAAATGGCGAATTTTTTTGCACATTATAATAATGGCCGCGAGTTTGCGTCAAAACGAAATCGTCAGATTATTGAATGAGAGCTTTTTTTTTGGTGCACTTAACACCCCCTTAGAAAATCTGACGTGCTTGATTAAATTTTTTTTTTCATTTTTAACCCTTACGTACAACCACCCGCATCATGCAAATGATCAGATTAACATACGTACATCATTAAAAATACGTAGGACATTGATGCTATCAATATCTGACGCGCTCGAGTATGTCCATGCAACAGTTTTTTTTTACATATTTAAAAATCTATAGCCGCTTCCCCCACCAATGAAAAGGTATATATTAGGTCCTTACATATGAAATTGGCGTTTTGTATGGGAGGAACAAAAAGTCGAATATTTTTTAATATAATATATTTAATTAATCAAAGTATGAACCATTATTTTCTATGCACTTTTGCCATCTCATAGGTAGTTCATTGATCCCTTTACTAAAAAAACCAGTCGGACGGGAATCAATAAAATCTTTGAAGGCGATTTGGACTGCCCCATCGGAGTTGAATTTTTTCCCTTGCAAGAAATTATCCAAATTTCGAAAAAAATGGTAATCTGTTGGAGCAAGGTCCGGGGAGTACGGAAGATGTCTTAGACTTTCCAATTGAAGCTCTTCTAATTTAGTAGCCGTCTGTAGCGCAGTGTGTGGTCTAGCGTTGTCGTGAAGCAGCAGTGGCGTGGAGCGATTGACCAGCCTAGGTTGTTTAGCCGCTAGCTTTTCCATCATGGTTTGCAATTCCTGACAATAGACATCAGCCGTAATAGTCTGGCCAGATTTGAAAAAACTGTAATGAACAATACCGGCACTAGTCCACCAAACGCTTACAAGTAACTTTTTTGGGGTTAATTTTCGCTTGGGGCAGGATTTGGCTGGCTGGCCAGGATCTAACCATTGCGCTGAGCGCTTCCGATTATCGTAAAGAACCCATTTTTCATCACAGGTAATGATTCGGTTTAAAATACCTTCATTATTGTGCCGGTTTAGTAATGTAACGCAGCAGTCGACGCGCGTTTGCCGGTTTGTTTCAGTCAATTCGTGAGGTACCCACCTTTCAAGCTTTTTAATCTTCCCAATTTGCTTCAAGTGAATTAAAACAGTTTTATCACTAACATTGCAGCCTGCAGCTAACTCGGACGTGGTTTGCGATGGATCCGCTTCCACAATAGCCTTCAACTCTTCATTATCAACTTGAGTCTCAGGCCGTCCACGGGGCTTGTTCTGCAGGTCGAAATTTCCAGAACGAAAACGTTGGAACCAAAAACGAACTGTGTTTTCTTTTGCAACACGACCGCCATACACATCATTCACCCTTCGAGTTGTTTCCGCAGCACTAGTGCCACGGCGGAACTCGTACTCGTAAATAATGCGATATTTAAGGTTTTCCATTTTGTAAAATGAGTGACGCAAACAGAAAAAAACAGAAGAAAAAAAACAAATGAATGACGATCATCGAAGCACAAATACATGAGTCTATAGCTGTACAAATTTGAATTTGGAATTCCTTACCAAAGAGGAGAAATTCGTGATTAAAGTGGCCAGTACGAAAAACGCCAATTTCATATGTAAGGACCTAATATTATATGACATTTTTTTCTTTTTATCATCTAAGCTTTGCAACCTAATAGGTCTCTATGACGCTCGAGTAAATCCCCATTTAGCATCGTGGGCTCCCCTACTATAGGGATTCATTTTTATATATAGAGATTAATCTGCTACGCAAATTCATAAATCTTGTTGTATCTAATTGGTTCACGTGTCTTAACACAGTGGCAGTTCGTAATTCATTTCAGGCAATAATAAATTACACTTTGATAACGTTAACACGACTGCATTGGAATGATATTTTCGCAAACTTACCTTAAGTTTCCGTAGTGTAGTGGTTATCACGTGTGCTTCACACGCACAAGGTCCTCGGTTCGATCCCGGGCGGAAACAGTCGACTGTAGTTCAGTATTTTGCTGTATGTACTATTTATATTTTTTATAGCAGCTAGGGTGGCCAGTAACGTAAGGCCAAGTGGTAACCGTGGCTTTATACGAGTACCACGGGCATCCCTTGCGGCTTGCCTGTCATATTTTGTTCTTCTTTGTTACCTAGACGAGACCGCTGGTCTAGTCGTTAGTATACCTGACTACTACGCTAGAGGTCGCGGGTTCGATTCCCACCAGGGCAAACATTTATGTGTCAAATATGTTTGCCTTGCGTTTGGGTGTTTGGTATGTATTATAAGTATGTATTTACAAAAAAAAAAGTATATAAGTATTATATCAGCTACTAGTTCCCATAGTACAAGCTTTGCTTAGTTTGGGGCCAGATGGCGCTGTGTGATAATGTGCAAGCATTATTATTATTATTAACTTTTTTATCAATATATTGTATAGCCTATATTACTCGGTGATAATGTAGGTTTCTAACAGTGAAAGGATTTTTGAAATCGGTCCAGTAGTTTCGGAGCCTAGTCAATACAAACATTCAACAAACAAAAATAAAAATCTTTCCTGTTTATAATATTAGTATAGACATGTATAAACGTAGAATATATATATAAATATTTTCACATAAGTTTTATATAACGTTGAGAAGTGTCAGTAGGTCGAGACTGTCTCCCTAAATAACGCCTAAGTGATATTTAATGATACCGATAATAACCTTAATGGAAAACTCAGCGACAGTTTGGTTAAAAAGTGTGAAATATGAAGTAGAAAAATTTAAGCGGAAAATATTATCTACGCGAGCCTTCCTGTCTACCTAGCTGTCTGGTAGTAAAGTAACTATTGTATAGACAGCGTCTACGATAAAATTTTCTAAAATGGCGCTTGTATTTTCGTTGACAGATAATAAAGTCAGCAACGACTTACAGCTGAAATTTAAAAATCTAAAGGGAATAAATGCTTTGAAAAAAACTTAAGAGGAAGTTATGTAAAGCTACAGTGTTTAAAATTACCGAATCGATTTGGATTAAACTAGTACCTCATAAAATCCAAAAAGAAGTGGATAGCCAACAATTTAAAATTAACAGGAAATTAGAAATTTTAAAATTGCATCAAAATCCGTTGCGTAGTTTTAAGGATCTAAGCATACATAGGGACAGACAGACAGCGGGAAGTTACTTTGTTTTTACTATTTTGGGTTGATTAAAGAACATGATAAGCACCGCCATTATATTATATATTCCTTGTTGCTGTTCTATGGAGACATCGAATTAACTGTTTTATTTTTTATACAAGTCAGCTCTAGTTCAGCGATTGATTGAGCGATAAATTACCGCAGTATTGGAAATTTGAAGACGTCCAAGCACCACAGGACCGCCTTCTATCGTACTTCTTGCTATTCCTGTAGAAAGCTATAAAAGAATACATATATTTACTACCAGTCTGTCGTGTGCTATCAAGAGTTTTAATAATTCTATTTAAATTTTAATCACTCACGTAGTGACGAGCAAATTGAGTTACAGCCTGGCAAGTTTTACCACATTTTCGTGCACTTAACATCGATCTTAATGCAACGTGTGAAGGTTTATATTGGCACATCTTGAGGGTAGGTTTTGTTTGGTAAAACCGTCGGATGTTCAGCTCTTACCAATGTTTTCCAACAATTTGGGACTATTTCAATTAAAAAGTTCCAAACACGTGTTTATAAAAAAAGCGCTTTAAGCCCTTCCATCAAATCACCCGAGGCTCTAAGGCTGACCGACCGTATGCTTATAATCTGAATTTATAAACCTATTGCAAAGTGGTACTGGGTAATAGGTACCGTTTTTATGAAGACAGACACAAATATACCTACAATAATAAAAATGTGAGTAGATAAAGAAACCGTGGAAGGCTTAACTTTCTAGATAAAATTACCTAAGTTTTCAATGATGGAAAGGTATAGAGTTCTTGGAACTTGGCATGTATAAAGAGATTGATGAATGTTGAAAAAGATAAAAGGTGTCAAGTATGAAATGGCGCTCTATACTCTCCTCTGCTTACCCCAAAACAGACATGGCATGACGTGGATGGAAGAGAATTCGAGTTGAAGTAATAGCGAATACTTAATAATCGCAAGACGATTCTATAATGACTGGCTGGGGCCGGCAGTTGGAAGGAAATCAAATTTTACGGCTTACGACGTCTGACACGAACGTTTACGTTGAGTGATTCTACCAAACATAAACTAACAGTGTTACTAAAATTTACCTTATCAACATGGCTTTTGAGCTATTTTGCAACGGCAACGTTCGCCAGCCGATTTGAATACCGAAATTAGTTCAAGCAGAGGAGAAGAACCATTACGATGGTACATCTATTGAATTTTATGAAAAAAATACATTGCAAAGCACGCAAGTAGAAGCTTCATGAAGTAAGAAGAAACAATTAGGTGTAGGTATTGAATAAGGCATTTAAAACTAATTAAAAAATGACGACATTAATTTTAATATTCTTTTTTACTTTAACTTCCGACGCAAAAAGAGGAATCTTATAAATTTAACGTATCTATCTGTGTTTGTGTATATTGCCTGTCTGCGTCATTATTGCTCTGCGGATGAACCGATTTCGATTTGTTTTTTTCTTTCAAAGGTGACTTGATCGAGAGTAAGCTATGATTTAGAGATAGAGGGGTTTCAAAAAGACATCATCCATTTATCTGAAAGTGCTGGCCAACGGTTTTTTTTTGTATATTCTGATAGAGCTTCCTCGTCTGAACATTTCTTACCGTGACACCAAAGCTAAAGACCATTGTAGTTGATATTATTTGAGTTCGAAACTCTGAATTTTCATTTTTTTTTTTTTGTTGAAAGTAGGAATTAAAAATAACTAAAACAAATTAAATTAAATTGTCCAACTTTGGTGCGTTGGCTGGCACTTTCAGATTTGCCCCTAATCTCTATAAAACATGGATGATGTCCTTTTAGATATTTTATTAATTTATTATTTTATTCTGTCCATGATTTCAATCAGACCAATATGTAGGTGCAATAAAAAAAAACAGATGTCTTACTTCATAAAGATTAAACTTGTTTGAAGATATTTTTATTTTAGGTACTTTCCATTTTATAACTCTGTGTATTATTTAAGGTACTAGTACACTAGAACGCAAAGTGAATAGTTTATAAAACAGTTCGGATTGCTCTGAGGCAGACGTTAAATGGACTTTGATGGCTGCACACTAATGGGTTCCTACCTTTAAGCTATAAGGAAACAGCGGATTTGGGTACAGAAATAAAAATACAAAATGAAAATAAGATGTGCACGAGAAGTGAAATGGCGGTTTATACTCATGATGGATGTTTGTTACTCTTTCACACAAAAATTACTCAACGGATTTGGATGAAATTTGGAACACAGATAATTTGTAACCTTTTTTTTTTTTTTTTAACGTGGGTAATCCTCATGGATACACAGCCCGCTCGGGGGAGCGGACTGGCATGTTGGACTCCCGCCCTGAAAAGGGCAAACCTACCAACTAAACCCCCACGATGTTCCTCCTCACCGCAGAGTTGCGGGGACACGGGATCGCTTGCGCATGCCACCGCGACCCCGCCAGCGGTAGCCGCCTATGGCAGCTCCTCCTCGGGGGGAGCGTAGGCGCCCCCCCATACTTCTCGTGTAGGGCTCGCCGGAACATGAGGCAAGCCCTCACTCTCGGCCTCCCGTTGCTAGTTGGGTAGCTGGTCCCCCCGAACCAGCCACCCCGGGAGGCCATGGGAGCCAGGAGTGCGTGCACGAGAGGTAAATGCCCGCGCTCCCAGCCCCCGGCGGCGGACCTGATCGGTGGCTCCGCCGCCAACCACATGGGGCCGTGCCGGAGAGGTACGGACACCCCACGGGCCGCGAAGGCCGGACTACGGCGGCAGAGTGAGCTAGCTCCGCAGGCCGCAGCCGGCCCGCGGTAGTGGTGTGCCCGGGATCCAAACACAGCACAGCCCCCGTCGCGTACGACCCCCTCCGCCGCATCAGGTGGTGCGGCACCACTAGGTCGCGGAGGATAGGGAGAGCGGCGCATCCTTATACCGACACTCCTCCTCCCCCGCGACCTCGCTGGGGCCGCGCCGGAGAGGTACGGACACCCCCATGGGCCGCGAAGGCCGGACTACGGCGGCAGAGTGAGGCAGCTCCACAGGCCGCAGCCGACCCGCGGTAGTGGTGTGCCCGGAATCTAAACTCAGCGCGGCCCCTGTCGCGTCCGGACGTATCGGGACGCGACCCACCTCGGGTTCCTCTTCGCTTCACCGTGTGTGCTCCCACGGCTACTGAGCCCCCTCGGCACGACAAGCCGAGAACCCGTCGAGGGGGAGATAATTTGTAACCTGGATCAACACATAGCGTACTTTTTGTCTCGGGAAAATGTGTTTGTCCCGTGAAAATTTTAGGTTCCTCTGAGATTCTAACCTCAACGTCAGACGCTGGGTAAACATATTTTCCCCGGCGAGATTAGAGCATTTTTTTAAGTGGGTAATTCTCATGGATATACGGCCTGCTTCGGGGACGCAGACTGGTTATGTAGGACTCCCGCCCTGAA
This sequence comes from Falcaria lacertinaria, assembly GCA_951449985.1. Taxonomy (NCBI): domain Eukaryota; kingdom Metazoa; phylum Arthropoda; class Insecta; order Lepidoptera; family Drepanidae; genus Falcaria; species Falcaria lacertinaria. Next base: position 1,114,115 of record OX602119.1, on the reverse strand, counting down.
AAGGGCAGACCTACCAACTAAAAAATGGTTTCGTCAAGCAAAGCAGTATAATACATGCGCTTTGCAGATAATAACAGAATTTCGCCAGTTTTCTGTTTTTAATCCGCTTCCTCTTAACACACACTCCACAGCGTTACCCGTCAGTTGCCACTTATTAAATTGGCAACACCGAACGCTGCATATTTTACTGAGTTACTTAGAGAGAATGGCTTCCCCGTAGTCACTTTGTAAATGCTTACTCTTCACCACAATATTTTAAGGTACCCACAGACCTAGGATTTTCGCTTCATCTATGATGGTAGCACTGGTGACTTAGCCTAGTCTTCTGCTTCGACTGGCTGCTAGAGTAAAAGACATCATCCATGTTTCATAGAGATATGGTCCAAATTTGAAAGTGCCGGCCAATGTTTTTTTTCTATATTCTGTTATTACAGCTTGTCCGTCTGAGCATTTTTTTACCATGACACCAAAACTGGACATTATATGACATTTCATTTGTTTTGTTTATTTTGAATTCATATTTTCAACGAAAAAGGTTTCGATTCTGTTGTTCAAAATTACTAAACTTAACTAATTTGACAGGTCTTAAAGTCATGCTATCCTTTATGTGTGCCTCATGTGGGTTAAATAAGGATGGCAATATATTTCGACCTGTCAAATTAGTTAAGTTTAGTAATTTTGAACAACAGAGTTGGCACCAATGTATGAATTTTCAGATTTTCTAACTTAAATAAAATCAACGATTATGGTCCTACAACTTTGTTACAATAGTAATAAATGTTTAGACAGGCAAGTTCTAACGGAATATACAAAAATATTGCGATGGTTGGCACTTTCAGAGTTGGACCAAAATGGATGATGTCCTTTTATTGACTAAACTAGCGACTCAATCCGCCTACCCAATTTGACGGTAGGTAAAACTATTTCCCTTACCTTGTCTTGACAATTATGAACAAAATCGGGTTAAAAAACACGAACGTATTTTAATCTTGATGATCCTGGTCTGTGCCGGTAGCAGGAACATTGTCGACAACGTATTCGAAAACGTAACTTGCGAAATGTCAAAATTGTCATACTATTTTTTAGTTCCACTTTTCAGCGCCGCAGCGCTGTTCATTTTCCAATACAAAATTTGTCGAAGGCGATACGAAAACGTTGTCGACAATGTTCCTGCTACCGGCACTAGATACTGAGACAAAGTTAGGAAAATTGTACTGTCATTGGTCGGTGTGTGTGCAAAACGATTTGTGCCGGTAGCATGAACTTTTTCGACAACGTTTTCGTATCGCCTTCGACTATTTTTGTATTGAAAAATGAACAGCGCTGCGGCGGTGAAAAGTGGAACTAAAAATGAATATGACAATTTTGACATTTCGCGAGTTACGTTTTCGAATACGTTGTCGACAATGTTCCTGCTACCGGCACAGATGACTAGAAGTTTGTGAAAATGACGTTGAGAGAATCCGAATTTAAGCCGTGGTAGCTTTATGGTTGCACCAACGGCCTGTCATCTGATGGGCCCAGGTTCAAACCCCGGCCTGTACCAATGAGTTTTTCTAAGCTTAAGTACAGTGTTTAATTACACCATGAGCTAAAAAGAGTGGTAGGGCGAATTGGGATCTCCCGTCGGCTTTCCCATTCATATTGGCGGGCGGCTCCAACTGGGGATCGCAGTGAAATAACACCTCTTTGATGTAAGGGTGGCAAATCGTTAGTGATATCCCTGGTATTGCTAACGGCTATAGGCTACGGTAACTGATTACCATCAGGTGGGCCGTATGCTTGTATACCACCTTAGTGGTATAAAAAAACTGATACATTAATACTCATATATTTTTACAGAAGCTAATAAAAACTTACTAAAACTTCAAATCTTCTCCAAAACGGTCGTTCCGTTCCCAAGTGATGTTCTTTAAGGCAATTTGTTAATAATTGCACACACAATTGCACTAGGTAGTATTTGGGATGTTGATAATTTATTTGCATAACTTCAGAACCTTTTTTCAAGAAATATTTACCATTCTATGTCTTTAAAGCTAATTCATAGCACCAATAAAATACTAGTTTGTTCCACTTCAAACTTCACGCGCGTTTGAATACATATATAATTAAACATATTTTTACTCAGGGATAGCGTATTTGTTGGTAAAAAATATTTTTAAACAGGTATTTAGTTTAAGAGATTACTTTACACATACAAAACAAATTTGAACTCTAGCGTAGAGTAGATAACTTTTATCATGATGTACAAGTTTTCAATTCCACGGAGACCTTTTAAGCTTTCATTTCATATAATAAAAACAGTTTTATCTTCCAACGCAAACTGTTATCACCTAGACATAGGGACACGTAGTTTCAGCTGATTAAAAACAGTGTAAGATCATTATCTGTGACGAGGGCTGTTCTACAATGGTACCTTTAATTTGATGTGATTAGGACTGTTACTTGAAAAAGACAGAGCACTGAGTTTCTTGCCGGTTCTTCTCAGGTGGTTATAGGGTCGGCAACGCGCGAGTGGTACCCCTGGTGATGCAAGCGTCCATAGGCTACGGTGACCGCTTACCATCAGGTGGGCCGCATGCTTGCTTGCCACCTTAGAAGTATAAAAAAAAGGTGCCTTTTTCCGTACCGGTGGTAATGTAGATCTTAATAAGTGCCTTATAAGGTCCTTAACAGAATAAATTATGTTTCATTTTGATTTTGATGTGTAAAATCGATGATATTGTAATATCTTTTCTCTTGCTTTCCTGCTCTGTGTGTGTTCTCGTGAATAGTGTCGGAAGTGTGTTACCAGGAAGCTGGGGAAGCGAGCGCTATTTGATAAGACCAATGAGCGCGTCTGTACCTTACAGAAGACCGCAGTGAAATAACACTACTTGATGTAGTGTTTTGTTTCTGCGGTAAGTAAAGTTGCACGTGCTCCACGAGGATACGCTGCGCAAGTAGTAATGCTGCTAACACAGTGAGTCTTCATCAACAGCAGGGTTGACAACGCGTTAGTGATACCCATAGTATTGCTAGCGGCTATAGGCTACGGTGACTGCTTACTATCAGCTGGGCCGTATGCTTGTCTGCCACCTTAGTGGTATAAAAAAACTACCATTGTAGAACTACTCCGCTTGCATACAAATCGGCTGTCCCAAGGTGCTTCAAGTTAATTGATTCTACTCCCCGACACGATGCTGAAGCGAACATTTTAATTTCATCAAGGTTACTTGAGGTTAAAGGTTAGTCAGTTCATGTGCTGAGGTCATTGACATCACTCAGAATATATTTTTCTTTCTTTTACCAATAAATAGATACAATAATTACATTCTTCTTCATTCAGTTCTTAACACTATCATTTTTTTTTTATACCACTAATGTGGCACACAATCATACGGCCCACCTAATGGTAAGCAGTCACCGTAGCCTGTAGCCGCTAGCAATACCAGGGGTATCATTAACGGAGTGCCAACCATGTTGTTGATGAGGACTCGCTGTGCTAGCAGCAATACTACTAGCTCAGCGTATCCTCGTGGAGCACTGGCAACCTTACTTACCGCAGAAACACAACACTACATCAAGTAGTGTTATTTCACTGCGGTCTTCTGTAAGGCGGAGGTACAGTCCCCAGTCGGGCAGCTCCAATTTAAATGGGATAACCCACGGGATATCCCAAATCGTCCTACCTCTCTTTTTAAAAGCTCATGGTGTGATTAATCACTGTACTTAAGCTTAGAAAAACTCATTGGTACGGGCTGGGATTCGAACCTGGGCCCATCAGATGACAGGCTTGTTGCTTCAACCACAAGGCCACCACGGCATAAAATAGCAATAATAAGTACTTAATAAACTAAGAGCCCAAATACTTTTGCTTCCACACTAGGTCGACCATGTCTCGTGGAAGCCTACAATTTGACAGTCTAAATATTACCTGCAATACAATCTCGGATTTGCTTACAATCAGGCGGGCGGTATGCTTGTTGCGTAATTTTATTTTATTAAATTAATGTATTTCTAATGCATATTAAATAAATATTAGCGATATGCACTCTTTCTCCATATATACTTTGTCTGTGCCAAATGTCATACTCCGTTATTGCTTCACGTATCAATATTATGATGACAAATGTATAATATGGGTTATCAATTTTAATCACTGAATTCAAAATCAAAAATCAAAATCAAAAATCATTTATTCAGTTTAGGCCCTAATAAGGCTCTTATGAAGGTCTAAATTACCACCGGTTCGGAAAAAAAGCCACCTGAGAAGAACCGGCAAGAAACTCAGTGCTCTGTCTTTTTTTTTTCCTTTTCTTTTCCTTTCCTTTTAAAGCCTAGCGTACGGCATAATCAATGTATCCGAGTGAGACATGGTTCCAATGACGTCTGAGTGCCATCGTGTTGTACCCTTGTCGCATTAGTGCTAACAATAATTTTCAGAACAATTATTGCCTCCAGGGCTGTCAGTTATTGTATAAATATTTTACTACATTCGTGATGTAACACAAGACAATTGTATGAAACACATACTTATTTATAGAACTGTTTTATGTACCTACATAGCGCACACTGAAATTATTGCGCCCCTAGCCGCTCGAAAATGTTTGAATTTCGCATATAATATATTTTTTAAAATATTCGAAACTTGAAAATATTAAAAAGCAATGTGGGATATCACGTGTCAATTGTTTTTATCACAAGTTGAAGCTCGTCGTCCCTAGCAAAAATGAATATACTCGAAAAGATTTTAGGGCTTTTTTTTATGATATCAAATGTTTACTGACTCTGCAAGACTATACTGATCGTCTTCAAAATGCTTTCGGGAGGAAAGCACCTCATTTTAGCACCGTATGGAGTTGGAACCAATCCGTACAGCATAGAACTGATTTACAGCCTCAGATCAATAAAAAAGAAACTTTGCAAACTACGAAGTGACGCTGATTAGAACTACGCCTTGCAGTGTACAAATACACAATTACACACCTACAACGAAACTACGCCTTGATCACGCACTACATATTAAAAAAACTACCGTCATTTTGTTATGGAATAATAGTTGGGAAAGGGCCAAGTCCTAATATATTGTTATGTTAATTAAAAGATATTACATATGTATCGCGATAGTTATTTGTCATTGCTTCATTGTCTTCGCACATGTTAATGAAGTTATTCAGACGCCCGTTTGTTTTTTTTAGCCTAAAAGGCTAGATTCACAGTCACAGTGTTCCTTCTGTGTCGGTACCAGGAACATTGTCGACAACGTTTTCGTATCGCCTTCGACTATTTTTGTATTGGAAAATGAACAGCGCTGCGGCGGTGAAAAGTGGAACTAAAAATGTGTATGTCAATTTTGATATTTCGTGAGTTACGTTTTCGAATACGTTGTCGACTATGTTCCAGCTACCGGCACTGGTCAATCCGTAAAGAAAGGATATTAAACCTTAAATCAACCTAGCCTAGATTGATAACTGGTTACAAAATAAGCGACGTTATAGACAGCACGTCTTCTTGTTAGACCCTAATTTGAGAGTAAAAGGAACATAAATATGATCTGAATTTAAGTGAAAATAAATTACAAAGAAATAATCTATCTTGGAAAACAGAAGTTCTTCTATCGCTTTAAAACACTTACGTTCTGTCACAATGTGCTGTAAGCTTTAAAAATTGTTTTTTTACTTTTACTCAAATCTGCAATCATTAAATACATTTTTTTTATTATTAAATAAAAATCACAAATATTGCTTTTCAGTGTAGGCCCTAATAACGCGCTTAATAAAGTCTAGTTTACCACCGATCCGGATAAAGCCATCTGAGAAATTATCAGGGAGATCTAATATCGACCCCGTCAATGTTTGGGTTAAGGCCCGGGGATGATAAATAATTAATAAAACTTTTAAAAAAGCAGCCCATTTTGATTCCTTTCAAATACATAAAAGAAAGGTATCTATACAAATAAATTAAGTTTAAGTGTCAGTTTGTAATGTCTCAATAACAGCTTTTTACTAAATGCATATGAAAATATGTACGGTACTTATAACAAAAGTATTTTTTTGAATGTTTGTCCGTCTATTTCTTGATTCTGGCTAATCTCCAAAACGACCGATTCTCACAGGACTTCCACTGTCAGATAGCTGATAGTATAAGGCGTAACCCTAGCTTCTTACATTTTTGATATACAATTAGGGTTACGCGCAAAAAAATTAAAGCCGTTGAAATAGTGGATAAAATTAATTCCACGCGTACAAAATCGATGGCACAGGTGAATCATAAAGTTGTAACCCTGAACGGAACTGGCAACATTAAACATGAATAACGAGCTACGTAAAGTTCGGAGCAGCATAAATGCTCTGATTTACACGTAGTTCGTTTACTTTAAGTTAGTGAGAACGAGAAGTTGAGTACATGGCTAACTTCTCTACTGACGACAACTCTCTTATCTTCGTTCAGACATGGCAATACCCTATGAATTTTTAACCCCTGACGCAAAAATAGGAGTGTTATAAATTTAACATGTGGTGTATCTGTGTGTCTGTCTGTGGCATCGTAGCTCTTATAGTAGAACATATTTTTGTGTAGTGAAATGTCAGGTTAAAATAAATACGAATTCAAATTTTGCAATCTAAAATATATTATGCTTTCTCACAAATAAATAGGCTATTAAAAACTATGGCAGGAGGAGGTCACTAGCCAGTAGTAGTATTCGAAAACACACACTCAAAATGACAAAATTTTCATACGAATTTTAGTTCCACGTTTCACCGCTACAGCGCTGTTAATTTCCCATACATTAATAGTCGAAAGCAATACGAATCAGTGCCGCTAGCAGGAACACTGTCGACAACGTAACTCGCGAAATGTCAAAATTGTCATACTAATTTTTAGTTCCACTTTTCACCGCCGCAGCGCTTTTCATTTTTCAATACAAAAATAGTCGAAGGCGATACGAAAACGTTGTCGACAATGTTCCTGCTACCGGCACTGTAGTGAAAAGTTTTTCTAACTAAGGCCTCAGAATAAAAAAAAACATTCATATCATGTTAATAATGAAAATGATAAATAATTTTATTATTGATTATTAATGATACAAATAATTAAATAATAATAATAATATGTTTTTTCGTAAGAATATTGTAAAAAAAAACAAAACTAAGATGTAAAATAAATAAAGGGAATAATAATAATGTTTGGACATTATCACACAACGCCATCTGGCCCCAAACTAAGCAAAGCTTGTACTATGGGAACCAGTAGCTGATATAATACTTATATACTTTTTTTTTTGTAAATACATACTTATAATACATACCAAACACCCAGACGCAAGACAAACATATTTGTCACATAAATGTTTGCCCCGGCGGGAATCGAACCCACGACCTCTAGCGTAGCAGTCAGGTATACTAATCACTAGACCAGCGGTCTCGTCAATGACACACTAATGAAGGATAAGCCTATATCTAGTTTACAAAGCCCAATTCGATTAGTTCCATAATTCTAATCACATTCAGTAATCCTTACATCATACATACATACATCTAACACGTACCTACATAATAGGTACATACACGGAGGTAGGCCATGCAAATTGTATGTTTACATTGCTATGTACCGGTGCTGCCATAGTGGATTTTGTCTGTTTCCATTATACTGCGTTCCGTGATGTCGTGTGACCTAATTTAGTTTGAAATAAAACCGTACACACTTGTAGGTAAGGTTAAAAGTAATACTCCAAATGAGGTCTTTATTCGTCGGTGATTCAACAGCGCGATTCAGGTTTTTTTTAGTAAATTCGCATTTAAAAAAACTATACTATATACTTACGGTTTTCAGTTTTTTTCCTTTACTTGTGCTATAAGACACTGCTTCTTGCCAAATTTTATGATTCTAGGTCAACGGGAAGTAGCCTATAGGTTTTGATTTCCTTGTGCAATCGCAAAATACATAAAATGTGGAACCCTAAAAATACCACCAAAATATTTATACATTCTTAAATCGGTTCAAACCAATGGGCCAACTGATGGCAAGTGAATCATCTGGTAATATTTTTTAGAATGTTCTCAATATTCTTACCGACGAATATTGACCTCATTTGAAGTTCGCCTACTTTTAACCTTACCTACAAGTGTATACGGAACCCTCGGTGCGCGAGTCCAACTCGCACTTGACCGGTTTTTTTTAAATGTGAATTAATTTAAGAAGTAAATATTTAAGATATCCTTTTCTTAGCTTTAATTAGATATATAAATGTTTAAATAGCAATACCAGCAGGTACTGGTAATAAGAACATCTTTCTACTGCGGATTCGAAAACGTAACACTCAAATTGGCACAATTTTCGTATTATTTTTTAGTTCCATTCTACGCCGACGCAGCGCTCTTGTTGTTGCTAAGGCTGCCGGTCAGCTGGGGTATCACCAACGCGTTGCCAACCCGGTTGTTGTTGGGGACTCCATGTGCCAGCTTAGTATTACCAAGCCATTTTTGCTGTCGCATTGTTTACGCCGTCTAGGTAGGAGTGGCGTATTTTTGGGTTTTGAGATAGGTAGGGTGAATTGGGATCTCCCGTGGGTTTTCCCATTAAAGTTGGAGCCGCCCGGCTGGGAACTAACGATACCCCCGGTTTTGCTAACGGCTATAGGCTTACCATCAAGTGGGCCGTATGATTGCGTGTTACTAGTGATACACAAAAATGCAACAAAGTAAAGATGTCCGAACTTAACGTACCCTGTCGAACAATGGAGCCGCGCTCCTAGCTCACCTAACTCATAGTATTAAACGGTCAATATGCATCTATATGCATGTGTGCAACGTCGTTGTCTAATGTCCGAGTGTGTGTGCAGCTCTAGTCTGAACGCTTCGCTAGCATAACACCGTATGTGTTTTTACTATTCGAATTTAGAACTGGGAGTTCTTTTTCATCAATCAATTTAATGCTTTCAAATTAATGCTTTCAATTTAATCAATTCAAATAGTATAACGTGATGAACTTATATAAAAAGAATGAAAAAAATATGTCTACTTATTCTATTAATAAATAATTTTAGCGGTAACAAGGCATTTTATCTATACGGCATTGTGATGTTTCATTTCATTTCATTGTAGTGGAAGCACGTTTTGTATTAGATCACGATCCTAAGTAGTATATTTTTAACCGAATTGAAAAAGTTCTATGTTCTCGTGCATGTAGTTTTTTAATAAACTTAATAAAAATTAATTTGGCATGGTTGATTAACAATAGAAACGAACGATTAATTAAAAATGTAAATGAATTCAAGAGAAATCTTAGATTACATTCAAATCGCCTGAAAGTTTTCTTAATTCCTTAACTGCGAGTAATCTCACGCGAATAATCGATACAAAATAGTTAATAAAAATTTAACACCAATATGTTAGTCATAATTAATTAGCGGTTGCATGATACATTCTTACTCAATTAGAGCGTAGAACGCGGCAGCAAACCCATACTGAGTTTGTATTACAGTAACACCGGGCACTCAAGAAAGACGGCTGCTTTTTCAATAGGCATAATACGGCCCTCCTTCGTTTCGCGGTACGTCAAAAGTCACTTGTCAAACTGCCCGCGCTTTCGATTTTTAAACGTCAAAAATTAGATTTTTTTTTATTTCTGTTTTTTCTTTATGGTCTTTTTATTTTATTTAGTGCCAGTGTGTTCCTGAGGATGCCCGGGCTAGAAACAGCTTACGCTTAATCGAATTATCTCTAATTAAATTAGTTTAGCGGTGGCCGTTCGTATGTCACGCAAGCAAAGTAGGCTGATGTTCCGACAAGTTTTTGTGTTTGCCTTCTTTTGAGAGTTTTTAATTGTGATTTGTGGATAATTTTTTGGTAAGATGCATACATTTTTACTTAATTATGAATTCTCATCCTAAAAACAAGTATGAAGGGGGTAAAATGAATTAATCTTCCTTGCCGTTAATTTGATTAATGATAGGCGTTATGCAATTAAATATCGATTAACCGAAGATAAATAATGTCAATACCACTTAATGACTTAAAAATATCTATAACATTAAATATTAGTAAAATTCTACGATAGGATACATTAAAATAGACATCATAATCAGAGTTGAGGTACTAAATAAAATTATAAGGACGGGTTTCAAGCCTTATTCTGACCTCAGATAAAAAAAAAACCAAGTGCGAGTTGGACTAGCACACCGAGGGTTCCGTACTTGTCATACAGCCTACCCGATGGTTAGGAGTCGCCATAGCCTATAGACACTAGGAATACCACGGATATCACTAACGAATTGCCGACCGTGTTGTTGATGAGGACTCACTGTGCTAGCAGCATTACTACTAGCGCAACGTATCCTCGTGGAGCACTGGCAACCTTACTTACCGCAGAAACACAACACTCCATCAAAGTAGTGTTATTTGACTGCGGTCTTCTGTAAGGTGACGGTACAGTCCCCAGTCGGACTTCAATTTTAGTGGCAGAACCCACGAGAGATCCAATTATAAATTAAATTAATAATTGTACTTAAGCTTAAGAGACTCATTGGTACAGGCCGGGATTTGAACCTGGGTCCATCAGATGACAGGCCGTTGCTTCGACCGCGAGGCCACCACGGCTAGTGTATATATAATACATAAGTGAACACTATTAAGCTCACCTGGTGGGCATTTTAGTGTCAATGTGCTCGACTCGACAACTCATATTTTTGTTAGATCGAGCGCCGAGCCCCAAATGCTAAAAATAGAACATTAAAATCATTATTTTAAAGCGATTGAAATTACCCTCGAATGCTTAATTTAAAATTCACATGATTCTATATCCGAGAATTTGTTTGACAAATCTTTAATTATTCACTGTCCCAGATTTAGTACATAGACGGACGAGTTTCTTAATTAGGTCACCTTTAATACTAAGCCTAGAATTTTAGAACAATTTTAATCTGATACAGAAATTTGCAAGTGATATCCCTGGTGTTGCAAGTGTCCATAGGCTATGGTAATCGCTTACCATCTGGTGGGCCGAATACTTGTGTGCCACTATATTTCTATAAAAATATTTAAATAAACCATCACATCCATTATGGTCGTTTGTCAAAGACTACTGTGTTTAGTACTATTGCACAATAAAATTGACAACTTTTATTGTCGTCATGATTATGCTTTAAATCTATCAATGGTGATCCCTGAATCCCTAATTGATTGAAAATAACTACTGCCAATAATATTAGGACAATTATGGGACGAAGGTTTTGCTAGGTCGACGTTGAATTAAGCGAAACAATACGTGGGTCGTGGTTAGTAAAATAAGAAGGAATAATCTTCAGAAAATGTAAAACAGTACATTAAATTATAAATAATATTTTATTTATGTAATTTTTAGTAATTACAGGTTTATTATTAGGAGATAGACTAGTCATTCAAAATAAACAGTAAACATATCGAAATTTTTTTAACTATCTAATCACGTCAGTGTTGCAATTATCAATGGTAAGGTAACCGTTTACGATAAGGCGCGCCGTAAGTTTGCTTATTTGCCACCTGAGTGGTTATAAAAAAAAAGTCTATCGAAGTATATCGTAATTTTTTGGACGGATCCGCAAGAAACAAACCAATCCATTTTGTATCTCACAGCTATTAAAAAACAGACCTCTTCCTGTGACAAGACTGTTGTATTATCGTTTCAGGTTACTCAAGGCGACCTTAAGACAAAGCCTTTAAAAGCAAGTCGACCTGAGCCGACGGAGAATAATCCAAGAAAGAACCAATTAGGTAAGGTAAAACGGCCAAGGATTTATCTTGATAGAGATTTTTTATCCTCAATGTTTTTATGCTGCTTGCTTCCGAGATTAAGGAGTTTTAAATCGTCCGTTTTAATCGTCATCTGTTGCAAAATAATTGTAGGAACGTTTCATGAAGTCTTGTATGAGTTACGTACTTTTGTACGAATGTTATTTTTTAACACGCCTTTACTAGCTTCTTCTGTTTGGATGTTTCTATCAGTATCAGAATTTATCAACGTCATTTTCACCGAAATCGGGAACTTTGACATTCTCAAAATTATCTATGGGACCAATGACAATACAATAAATTATAAACTTTGTAGAAATTAAGTGTGTTGACAACACGCTTAATTTTGTCTTTAACCGTTAACCGTTATTTATTCGGAACCGATTCAGTTACAGTTAATTGAAAACTATCTAAATCAGTCACTGGCCTGTGAGCAGGGTTGCAAATTTTCTGGGATACTGACAGTTGCACTCTAATAAGCATGACCTCAGAGTAGATAATTGGCATTACTCATCCTGCTCTGTACCTCTTCGGTACCATTTATTTTAGTCTAGTACCAGCATCCCGAGGATACTGTCCTTAAAAATATGGCTGGCTTTAGTGATACCCCTAATTTTACTAGCATCTATAAGCTATGCCTGCTTTACCATCAGGAAGGCTTGCTTGCGAGCCAGTGGGCTTAGCAAATAATAAAGAGGTTTCGTCTAGTAGCAATATATTATGTAAATGGATACCTACCTTTACCACATGAAACTTAACTACTAATATAATCTACACTTATATAATATTATAAAGAGGAAAGATTTGTATTTTTGTATGTAACGAATAAACTCAAAAAGTACTGGACCGATTTTAATAATTCTTTTTTCATTAGAAAGCTACATCATCACTGAGTAACATAGGCTATATATTATACTAGCTGCCCGCCCCGGCTTCGCTCGGGTAGACAAAATATTTGATAAATGTCTATAGGCTCCGAAACTACTGCACCGATTTCAAAAAATCTTTCACCGTTAGAAAGCTACACTATCACTGAGTAACATAGGCTAGCTGCCCACCGCGGCTTTGCACGGGTAGACAACATATTTGATATCAATGTCTACCCGTGCGAAGCCGGGGCGGGCCACTAGTCTAATATATAAAATTCTCGTGTCACAGTTTTCGTTGCCATACTCCTCCGAAACGGCTTGACCGATTTTGATGAAATTTTTTGTGCTTCGGTATCATCATCGGTGCTATCCGGTATCTATGAGAATCGGCCAACATCTATTTTTCATCCCCATAAATGCAAAAAAAAATTGTCCACACGAGCGAAGCCGGGGCGGGCCGCTAGTAATTTTATAAATTTGAATGTGTTGTAATGAAATCCAATATAACAGAAGGCGTTTTATCGAAATTTGTCACATAAATAGACTGACCTGGAATCAAATAAACTTTTATTACGGGTAAACAAAGGACTTCAAGGAAATTTTTGAACAAAGTTTATTTTTCTATTTTTACGCAGATAGATTCGCGGGCTAAAGCTGGTGCTACAATTTATATTCTCTGTAGGGATATAGATGTTTAATGAGTAACATGAGTCTTCCATTATAGTATACACTTTGGCACAACAAACCACCAGGACCTTCGCATTAGGAGTTTTGTACAAGATTCTAACATTTTAGAGGTTAGTTTAGGCTCAAGAGAATATTTATGGCCGAATACTGTAATGCCAGGTAAACCTGATGCCACATTAAATTTGAGTATCCTCCGAGTTTACATGTGAAATTGTATTTGGACGATGCTTCTAACAGTTACGTAGGCCTTCGAACTTTGAATGCCTTTTCAGTACTAGGCCGTCTCTTATTCAAAGGTCTCAAATTAAAAAGAGTAAAACTCATTGCTATTATGACACTATTTGTCGAATTGCAATGCACCAATAGTATTACCAAATTTTATGGTATCAATACTATCGATAATTATACTATTGCTGGAGCTATGGACTATATCGATGGACTATTGAGAAACAACGCTAATCTTGTTACTGTCGTTTGGTAATAAAGGAATAATCTGGTAGCGCAATGAGTCCTCAACAACAAAGGGCCAACCCTTTGATACTTTTGGTATTTCTAGCGTCATTAGGCTAAGATGACTGCTTACCAACGGGTGGGTTTGTAGAATAAACACACTGCACCAAAATCTAACTAATAATAATAGGTATATGAGAAATTTCTAATTTGATTTAGTTACTTAAACGAAAGTCTTGTATGGATACATTTATTTAACTTTTGTGAACTGGACTTAGTATCAAATAGAACTTATAAAATTAGAGTTGTACTTATATCCAAAGTACTCAGTGATGGAAGGATAAGAGCACGCAGAACTGACGGACATGATGAAGAGATTGATGAACGTAGAAGAAGTAAAATTGGTGTGCAAGTCAAGAGTGAAACTGTATCTATACTCTCTGACTACCCCGAAAGGGACTCTGCGTGATGATACGTGTTTGGTAGTTGTTAGATCATATCGCTATCTCAGAACTTAGTCATTATTAGAAATCTATTTTTGGAAAGCTGGGTACTTATGTTTACAAAACAAAACGATGTTTGTTGAGCACTCTTTGTTCGTTGAACAAAAAGCCGTATCATGCCTCGAAAGCATTTGTTTATATAGCAAAAACGTTTTTAAGAGGAGCTCTTGAATTCTCTAGCGCGAATAATAGTCTGACCTAAATGGAGCTGGGAAAATTGACGAAGCATTAACAATAACTTTAGTAATTTGGTAATTTATCACAACTACAGGATGGATGTAAATAACTTTAAGCTGCCGACGAAATTATAATATTAGGTCACAATCAAATTCTGTTCAGTTAATTATTGTTTGAGTATTAATTGCATAACTGCTTGAGTTAACAATGGCTTGAGTAAAGCCAATCAAAGAATATTTTATAAATTCTTCAAACCCCAACCAGTTAATAATAGTGACTTTAATTATTATATCAATTAGAAATAATTCAATAGACTGACATTTCATTGTGCTTGCCGAACGCGTTGCACACATAATAAATTTGATCACTATTCAACCTCAATTAATTTAACCTAATAATATTCAGCAGACTGTAGACGTCAGTTGCATACACTTGAAATTTTGAAAAAAATACGCATAAAGTTGAATTTGCTCTGAAAATTATATAAATATTATTTGCCCTATGGATCTTGCAAATATTTCAACAAATTTCATGGCTGTCCAATGTTGTAACTTCCATAGAGATGTATGGAAGAGAAAAATATAATATTGTTACCATTACCATACGATAGTTGGCTAAGGTAAGAGAAGAATGGGGATGGAAATAATAATGATATTTTGTATGGAATGTGCTTACTATAATGATCTTAAATGGTCAAGCCATCATGAACTCAAGTACAGCCACTTGACCTCTTAACAGATGGACTCAGATCATCAACGTATAAATTTAAACGAATTTATTTTAAACGTACGAAGATTAAATCTTTCACGATGGTTGGCTTCTAAGAATAGTTTCAAAATACCTTAAATGGTATCATACTTGGAATCTCCTTACTTGGATGTTTATACGTTGCTACGTTAGGTACTGTATGTCTTGACAGAAGATCTAATCAAGTTATAGTTAGGCTAACCACGTAGGCACGAAATAACGAGAATCCTGTTATCCTTAATGCGTCACCCAAAAAGGTTTGGGTCACAATATAATTACATTTGCTAGTGCTAAAATTATAGCAGTAGGCACTGATAGGAATGAACGAACAGTGATCATAGAAGCATATGTAATTGACAGCAAACTAAAGAAAAATATTTAATAACTGACGACAAGTTTAAATACAGACATTCAGTAAAAACGACCTTCTAGATCCCGACGTAGATTCTGACGATTCGAAAGCATTTATTAGTAAAGTCCAGTCAAATAAAGATGGTGTTTATTTAATATATTAGGTGAACACAAAAAAAAGTTATGAATAACCATTGAATTTTCAATTCAGAAAGTTCTAAAAAGATCTTATAGAGGAGGCTACTACCAAAGAGACAGGGTGAAAAGCGCAGTAGAAAGAATGATTCAGCTGCAGATACACCTAGTACATCGAAAATCGTGATTGCGAACCAGCAGACATTAATTGAACCATCTGACATAGATGCCAAGGATAATGATGGCGATGAAGATGAAGAATCAGCCATAGATACAAATCTATCGGAATATATAGAAGACGAAGGTTACGGCCTTGTTCAGACACCATGGTACTTATTAGACATTCGATGTAAGACAATTTAAAACACTGTTGTATGTCCCTAGTTTTACGATAACAAACATAACAAAATTTGTAACAACACCGCCATGAAAACAATATTTTTAGTGCTAATTATATCCACTGATTTCTAAAGCGACAATCCGCCACGCTACGCCTCTTAAGATCAAACTAAGTCCCTCCATTTGTAACATAGCTAATGTGGCTGTCTTTTGTGACTTCTTGAGCTGTTTACATAGCCAATGATGTTCTTAGCAAATTACAGTAGCCTGATATTTATTTCGTAAGTGTTGTATTACGGAGCAATGACGGATATTCCTGAGAGAGTTGTATTTTTCTAACACATATTTGTACTGACAATGAATTTTCGTATAAACAACCGTATACTAATAATTTATCAAGTACTATTGACGTAAATATTGGGTTATTCAAAATTCCAGTGATAACTAAATTTGAATAGGTATACGTAATTTTTTAATTACCAAAAAAACAAAATTTCATGTTTTCTCGTTCAGCCCCCTATTCTGTATGAAAATTTCAATCACAATGACGACGGCATGAGATAATTTAAAAAAAAAAATCTGACGTCTGTAACCAAAACTGCAATTTCTTCTACTCTGGGGTTACTGCTTCGCCAAAATAACGTCACGGTGATTGAAAAGCGATTTAAATTTTCATACAGAATACAAGCCCAGGTACGAAGTTTACAAATACCACCAAAAACCTGCTACTTCAATTTATATCGAACTTAAACGTCTCACCGAATGCAGTGTAAAGGATTTGTTATTGCTAACGAATGTTTCAGACCTTGTCATAAATTCCGTAATGTATGACGTATACCCATAAGCTGGTATCCCTAAATTTTATGTACTATCTATCATACGTCTAATTATCATTACATACAACTATAGAAATATATATAAACTAGCTGCTACACGCGACTTCGTTTGCATTTGTTTAAAAAAATGCCCATGTCCTACCCCACGATATAATTTATCTCCGTGCCAATTTTCATTACGATACGTTCAGCCTTTTAGTCGTGAAAATGTAGCAAACAAACAAATAAACAGAGTTAATGTTGAATTTATAATAATAGTATGGATTTTAATAAACTATGGCACCAATTTTAACGGTGTGGGTTGGCGGCATCTTCCATCACGTTTCCATTGTGTATTGTGTTATTAAATGAAACTCCTTGAGAAAATACTTAATTAAAAACACAAAGCAAGCAATCTTCTCATTAATATATAATTAGGCGATATGATTTCATTGAAAGTATTTTTAATATGAACAATGGTGCCAGTTCTCTCATCTAAGACTAAATTTTAAGACACAAATTTTTACCTTACTGCTGTGAAAATAAAAATCTTGTAGTAACGATGGTTCATCGTCGATTAATATCATTGCGATATCATTATTTAGTTTCAATGATTATTAGATATGTTTTTTTTTCAGTAGGTATCTTTATTTAAATAAACTAAAGATACATTTTTGACTATGAGAAAAAACGTGTGCACAAGAAGAGAAAATTTTAAATATGGCTTAGTTTTATTCTAGTGGGATGAATAAGAAAATTGACACCAATATTTATGTATTATATATTAAAAAAAATAAGTCACGCAGGCACTTTATAGATCAAATCAACAAAGTACAGTCATGACGAAAGGGTACTCGGAAGTGGCTGACATGTATGAAGAAATAGATAAATGTAAAAACAAAAGGGGTGTTCAAGTCAAGTGTGAAATGGCGCTCTATACTCTCTGCCTACCCCGAGAGGAACTTTGCGTGATGATATTATGTATGAGACTACTGGCAAGGCACAATAACCGATGTAATTTTAATTTAAGCCTGAAACTTTCAGGCGTAATTAATACATTCCATACGTTCCCATGAGCGAGAAAGCTTGCAAAAAGATGCCTTTTTCAACCAGTCAAAAGGTCGTAAGCTTTCATGCGTGCGTGTATCCGAACAGCTTATTGTAAATCGCTATTTATAACGCCATCTGTGTTCGCTGAGTGAAAACAAAGAATAATGAACAAAACGCGGTGAACTACCGGGCATTACGCGTTATTTCATTAATTTTACAAAATAGCATTTAACTCAAATCAAACCTTTATTACTTAAGGCTAAAGCTCAAATTCGTTCGAACTGGCGGTAGTAAACTTTGCGCAAGCTAACTTCAGTGTTCGTAAAGGGGTTGTCATAGAAACTGTAAAGTGCTGCGCGCGCATCACTCACACAGGGGCAATGCCCACACACGTAGTCATTTCTCCCCCAGTGTGCGAGCGAGAGAGACAACAACAAGTACAGTCGGTAACACAAACTAAGGAAAATAATATTTAATTATCTTTTCCTCTATGTCTGTTAATCAGGAACTAAAATAGATAAACAGTTTTTAGTAAGGTTATTTGTATAGAACTGAACAAAATACAAAATTTCTTCTTGCTAGTCTATCGTAAAAGTATTTCCGTTTCATTAAATAGTGGCTTTATTCTGCGGCTCCACATGGAATGTCCTAGGTAACCTTTTGTTTTTCTGGGATAAAGGGTACCCTATATTTGCCTCCCGGTCTTGGTTAATTTGATTTCCAAATTTCAATTAATCCGTCCTACAAACACACATTCAAACTTTCGCATTATGATATTAGTACGATTGCACGTGACATCGGAGGTGGTCATATAATGACTATTCAATGCGGCGAAGTAAGCCGGTTTTCGTCGGCACTGTACCAAGTCCGTCCCTCACGTAGCGAGCAGTGTATTACAGGAGAATGTTTATGTGTGCGTGTCTTATACCACAGATTCTGCGCGATGGACCCCAGTATACTCGCAGCCATGGATAAGGAGGCATTGAAAAAACAGATCGAGAACATGAAGTACCAGGCGTCCATGGAACGCTGGCCGCTATCAAAAAGCATTGCAGCGTGAGTAATTCATTCCATATTTAAAAAAAAAAAAACAAAAATCGAACGTGTAGTGTTTCGTGAAGTGATGGGGTGTACGGATTGTGTTCTTATTGGTGCTTTATCACGGTGTGATGCGGTACTAAATTGATCGGGTAGGCGGCCGACAGATTTTTTAATTCAGGTGCTTATATGTCATCGTGTAAAGAAAATCGATTTTTGTTCGTTGTTTTCTTTGCCATGAATAGTTTAATGAATTTTAAGCTTTGTTTCAAAGTGGTTTGAGTGCGATATAGGCATAGCAGTGTTCGAAAATGGGAGCGTCTAGCCTGACATGTCATATAACGCTAAAAATCGTTAATATTTCTCGATATGTCTACTGTTGCAGTAAACTGGCTCAAAATAAGTACTTACACGTTATATAGATGTGTTATGGTAATCGAATTAAGCGCATATAAAATGTATTCTATACTTACACCATGGGTTATAAAGTATAATTTAGCTTAGCTGTGGTTTGTTATTTTTGGAGTGAATCATGCATTTAACAATTGTGTACCTTATGTTTTTACACTAGTGTTTACCACGACTGTAACGTCATAAAATTGTTAGATATTCAGTTTTGCATACACTGCATTTTAAGACCTGCCATGAAAAGCTTTCGCAACTTTTTCTCTATGTAAAGCAGCAATGTATTTAAACATGAAGCAAATCTCGTTCCACCGAGTAATTTATCGAATCGATTGTCAGGGTGCAAGTTCTACACTGGTGAAATATTTTGGTAGGGATTTGACGTCTATCTATGCTTCATTTATATACGGCTAAGCTCAGATCAACTTTAAAAGAAGTTTTGTGAACAATGAAGTGACGCTGATTAAAACTACGCCTTGTAGTGTACATATACAGAATTACACGCACACACCTACATCGAATACAATGAAACTGCGCCTTGCCCACGCACTACATGTATAAAAAACCAGCGTCACTTTCTTCACAACGTTCCATCTCACTTTTTTGGTTGATCTGGGCCGCTATGTTACTAAAATTATTCAAAATGAAACCTTATTATAAAAATTATTAATAATAATAATTATTATTATTATTTATTTATTTTTGATATTTCGTCTCCCTTGCAAGTAGGGGTAAAATAGCTGGCACACGGGCCTCTGCCAAGTGTGACAGACTTTCATAGACTTTTTAATTTTTTTTATAATAATTATTTTTATTAAATCAACAGAACGTCTTTTATTGCTCCATTTTTTGACTGAATATTACCTTCTCTGTTTTCATATAGGATACCAATATGTTCTAACTTTTTTTTCTATGAAAAGTAAATGCATGTATTTTACAAGTACCTTTAGTAGGTAAGAACATCAATACACTGAAACTAGTAAGGTTTCTTTAATTAAATATGCCCCTTATACCTGATTAATTAGATTCCAATATCCATTGAGCCATGGTTTCAATTTTGCTCTACAAATTTCGGTTATCTGGCCTCTGTGAGAAGATATTGGAAATATTACGTCCTTTGTCTCTCGTAGTCTTATGTGTTTACTTGTTTTTTCTCAGAAGTGGCTTTGAAAATGTCCTTGACTTGTTTCCTGTGCCGGTAGCAGGAACATTGTCGACAACGTATTCGAAAACGTAACTCGTGAAATGTAAATATTGTCATATTAATTTTTAGTTCCACTTTTCACCGCCGCAGCGCTGTTCATTTTCCAATAGAAAAATAGTCGAAGGCGATGCGAAAACGCTGTCGACAATGTTCCTGCTACCGGCACTGATATAATATAAACAAGTCGAGCCCGCGACCATACTCGTGGAATTAATTTGGTAACAATTTCATGGGTTTTTTGTCGCACGGAACTCTAATAAGTTTTCAGAAGTAAAAGTATCCTTAGTTAAAAGTATAGTCAGCTATCAACCAATGACAAAAAGAAAATGTTGGTTTTGTTACTAGTATCGTATTTACTTTATTAAGCATTCAAACTCAAACTCAAGAAGATATTTTATTTGACTAGACTTTACAGGCAGGCACTTTCAAATCGTCAGAATCTACCACCGGATTCGGAGGTCGGTTTTGCTGAAAAGAATCCGGCAAGAAACTCAGCAATTACTCTTTTAAAAACCAAAATAATTACATAAAGTTTACATTTCAAATACTTAAATATAAAAAATATAAACGTAAATAATAAAAAATATACTTCCTTCGTTGTAAAATCAGCTATTGAATACCTCGGACCTAAAGGCCTTGAATTTCAATATCTCATCCATATCCAATCGTACTAAAATATTTTTTTGTTATTTACCAAATATAGCGCTCGGATATAGAAACAACTAGTTCCTCGCATAGACTCGACCGGAATCGAATTCAAGACCATCAGCACAAAAGCCAGAATCACTTCCAATTGAGCTTAACGTCCAGTCCAAAGGCTTTACAAGTAGATTAGTACGCAACTGTACCTTCTGTCCAACCCTTTTGATAAAGGCAAGCGAGGCGTCAAAATCAGCCCCGGTTGCGCTTAAGCGGGCTGTTTTAACTGTACACTCGAACTGTGCAGTTGAATTGACGATCTAAACTGAACGTGTGTAGACACCAGGGGCATCAGTGCCGGTAGCAGGAACATTGTCGATAACGTATTCGAAAACGTAACTCTCGAAATGTCAAAACTGTCTTACTAATTTTTAGTTCCACTTTTCACCGCCGCAGCGCTGTTCATTTTTCAATACAAACATTGTCGAAGGCGATACGAAAACGTTGTCGACAATGTTCCTGTTACCCGCACAGTTATATAACTGCATAGTTCGAGTGTACAGTTTAAACTGTACAGTTAAAACTGAAGGTGAGTAGCTTATGCCATCATCATCATCATCGGGGGGGGGCAGTTACGAGATATTCGCGTCGAGCCTCGCCGGCGAGGACGGAACAGCGGTCGTCTATGTGAAGTGTTATTCTGTATGGCACTCTCATAGTCACCGTCGCTGAGCTATATAGCATATCAATGGAGACTCTCTACAGCGCGTGCTACCAATTGGTCTATTTACATAAAGCGCCCTCTATGAGTGGAAATCAAAAACACCTGTGTACATCAAACACTTATACCTCAGAGTAGATAACATACTACGTACAACTTATACACAGAAATGTTAAGGTTTTGAAAAAATATGTGTCCGATTGATCTGAAATTTAGCACACATGTTTGGTTCTCGTGACAATGCCCTTATAGGATCACTTTGTTGTCGGTCTGTCTGTCTCTCAAGAAGGAATTATCAAGTTTAATATCAAATACCCGGGCCTATGGTCTCTTTCAGCTGTGAAAATATCAAACTTGTAAGTCAACGTGAAGAAAGATGTGACTGTTTATGTCGCAAATTTTCGCATATTTGATATTAGACTTTCAAAGTAACCTTATTAAGTAAATGTTTTAAGCTATTGCATAGTTTTTATCGCGGGCCTTGAGCGTGGGGACCGAATCCAGAAATTCCGTAACGAAAAAAACCTAACACCCCCCACTCCGCCATCTATCGATAAATACCAGAACTTTTAATTACTTTTTGAAATATCACGCTTGTCTCTTTAGTTCAGCAACCCGCCTTTAGGTGGCATTGGTTGTATTGGAAAACTACCGTAATCAGCTGTTTGTGAGAAAGTATATAGGTATATAAAAAAATACTGCATTAATAAAATAAATAAATAATTATAATTGCATAAGTTGATAAAAAATGCTATGCAATAGCTTTACCGCGGCAGTCTCCGAGTGCCACACCTAATTTTTATTTTTATTTGGATTATCAGATCAGGTCTTTAGTTCCAACGTGACCTATGCATACGGAATACTTGGATTTAGTGATATCAATTTGAGTTTCTATGTGCGGAAATTATCAGTTAAACAAGTCAAGTAAGTTATTTTTTTTATCTATAGGGGGGACAGCTGCTCTTCCCCTGGCAACACCTATGGAAATTAGTTTTATTGGTTTAATGTATTCTTTTTGCAACTCTGGCTCATATCCGTATTGGGTTACAGAATAACGAGAACCGTCCTAAAATCCTCGGAATAAGGTCGTTATTCAAGCAAGCTAATTAGGACATCGGATACTTATGAAGCTGCCAAAGAGACTTCTTTGTATGAAGTTCCTTTAAAAAATTTAGACCGACTTTTTGGAACTTATATTAATTAGGTAGCTAAAAAAATGGATTGGCAACGCGAGGTTTGACACCCCTGGTGTTGCAAGCGTTCATTGGAAACGGTGACCGCTTATCATCAGGTGGGCCGTATGCTTGTTTGCCGTCTTGGTGGTATAAAAAAGCTAATAATATACTAATGCTAGATTTCTGAATCGACGCAGGAGTTCTTTAAATAGCCTAGTTTAGATGACCACTAATATTTTTTTCAAAAACCAATCCTCTAGTGATTACAATCTTAATTTGATTGTTGGTACCTTTAGTAAAATTCCTAGAACTACTGTTTTAAAATTCTTACACTATAACATAGGCTCAATCTTATCTTAAGGATATGCCATCTATTCGGGCGTAGTATCGAAAAAACGCTCTAGGAAAAATAAATATATATATACCACTAAGGTGGCACACAAGCATACGGCCCACCTGATGGTAAGCAGTCACCGCAGCCTATAGCCGCTAGCAATACCAGGGGTATCACTAACGGGTTGCCAACCATGTTGTTGATGAGGAATCACTGTGCTAGCAGCATTACTACTAGCCCAGCTTATCCTCTTGGAGCACTGGCAACCTTATATATATATTGAAGTAATGCAGTATCTGGAGCAAATTATATTGAACATTATATTACTGCGGTTAGTTTGAGGATAAGCAGAAGGAAAACGCAGCGTGTGCGCGAATTTGTATTAATAAATATTATTCCTTTGTTATTGCGCGGCCAGAAATCAGTGGCCATACCGAAATAATAACGCACATAGCTATGTTACTGTTAAACAGGGTGTCACAAAAGAAATTGAGCATATACTACCAAGTCTAGCAGTAGATAACACAGAGACTCGCGAGCGATACCCCTGGTATTGCAACGGCAACCGCTTACCAGCAGGCGAGCCATGTTTGTTTGCCACCGAAGTGGTAAAAAAACACAAAAAACATTTATTCAGTATAAGGCACTTATGAAGGTCTATATTACCACCGATTCGGAAAAAAAAGGCATCTGAGAAGAACCGGCAAGAAACTCAGTGCTCAATTAAAGAAGTATAATTTTTTTTTTAAAAGTTCAATATTCACACGAGAAATACATAACAAGAAATGTCTTCCGTAAAGGGTAGCCAAAACATACTCACCACCCCAGCTTTAGGCAATATTCTGTTTTTGTTCCATGAATTCCATTCACGCATTAATCTAAAACCATCCAGAAATTTCCATGGCCCATTTACCTAATCCGTCGTACCATTCTCACTTTTTTGCCGTCCCAAATAATTCACGCGAAAACATAAGAGAGTCGTACTAAAATTTTACGCGAGCGGCATCAGGTGGGACGTTACACCATAAAAACGGGTCAAATGTACTTGAATACGATTCCCTTATAAAATAAGAGCAAAACGTAGGCGTTTAGATAGCTACTTATTCGTAATAACTGACCCGAAAACAAAGCGGTACAGTTCTCTCAACCAAACTTGAGTTTTTTTATCTGCGTGCGTGTCTGAACATTTTATAATTACCCAATATTTTAAAATTATTTTATACCACTAAGTTGGCACACAAGCATACGGCCCACCTGATGGTAAGCAGTCAACGTAGCCTATAGCCGCTAGCAATACCAGGGGTATCACTAACACGTTGCCAACCCTGTTGTTGATGAGGACTCACTGCGCTGACAGCATTACTACTAGCGCAGCGTATCCTCGTCGAGCACTGGCAATCTTATTTAACGCCGAAACACAACATTTGAAAAAAAAATGTTATTTGATCTGAGGTCTTCTGTAAGGAGGAGGTACACTCCAGCTGGTCGGCTCCTATTAATGGGATAACTCACGGGAGATCCCAATTCGCCCTACCTCTCTTATTTAGATCACGGTGCTTAAGCTTAAGCTTAGAAAATCTCATTGGTAAAGGCCGGGGTTTGAAATTGGGCCGATCAGATGACAGGCCGTTGCTTTAACCACAAGGCCACCACATAATAAGAACTACCTATGTGAGTTTTCTGATATCTAAATATTGTGATACACTTACATAAATAAATATCATTTGAATTTAATTATCGTTATTAATAAAATAAAAAATATTAGGTACTATTTTTTTTCAAGCAAAGCAAGCGTTCGGTTATTACACGCCTTCCAGATGTTCCTGGAACGTGAAGTAGGTCAGCAAAACCCACAAATTTCCATAGATAATATTAAATATGTCATGTCATCATGATGTCACTTACGGCGAGTGTTTCCTTGTCCCTTATACAGATTGCTGGGGCTATTATGTGAATACATAATAGAAATACATAGCTTACGTGATGAGGCTATTGATAGGTGGACTAAAACCCAGTTTGGTATCGCCATAGCATCGACATAATAATTATGTATTTGGCAACGATGCTCCAACAACCAAACCTACTTTTGTAAGGTACTGGGCATTCTCTATAAATTTCAGCTTGGAATAAGTAGCTTGGCTTGGCAACTGGACATTAATGAAATGAAACATTATTAGGAAAAACTCATAAGTTTTTTAAATATATTTCTGCAGCCTTATCTACCAAATTTATTAACGTGCCTAAATTTAAAAAAGAAATATTCTTCAAATCTAACTCAATCAAGAAGAATAGCTAACTTTGAATAATATTTTTTCATAACCGAGCTTAGGGAAGTCGTAAAATAAATTTGTTAATATATAACATACATGACGTGACACTGCCTCAACTGATATACATGCTTTTCAGACTTCATTGAACACACGAGGGAAGCCTTCTAATCAAGGTATCGCTATCAGAAGCACTAGCACTAACCGAGTGAAAAGAATGAAACAAGAAAAAATAAAGAAATGTTGATTGAAGTGACGTAGGTATTCAGCCGAACCGTTGACGGTTGCACACCGACGCAAGATTAATTTATGGCGTGAACGCATTAATATAATAACTAATACGTGCTTACTAAACTTGACGTTAAGATTAAAACGGATCATAAAAACAATTTCAAAAATGATATTCAATTATTTCAATTTGATAATTTATAGTTTTTAATAAAAACGAGAAATTGTGCAAATTATTCTTTGATTTGCCATAATACGAAAGTTTAAACTGAACACAACGTGCTTCGCTCTGAAGTGTTCTGCAAGTGATACATTAAGACATAAAAGGATGTATAATGTCAAACACCTACTCAAAATCTAAAAATTATTTATTCAGTTTAGACCCTAATGAGGCACTTATGAAGTTCTACATTACACCGGTTCGGAAAAATATTGCATGTATTGCATTGCAAATATTGCATGCCTGTAAAGGTAGATTGCATTGATTCCATGTTTATATATGTAACATCTTTGTATTTACATGCATATCAAGCAATAAATGAATTTGAATTAAAAAAATCCACCTGAGAAGAACCGGCAAGAAACTCAGTGCTCTGTCTTTTTTCATGTAACGATCATGATATAACAATTTGTAAAAAAAAACACATCAATAGGAAATTACAAAATATATCAAAATGAAAGCTACCAAGTTGGTTGTACTGCCTGTCCGTCTCATCAAAAAGTCGTAAAATACTACTTACAGCCCATTTACACTATCCAGGCACACCCCATTGCCATTTCACATTCAGAACCTTACGAATAGCCCAACCTAACGACTTCAGACAAACCGCAACAAATAAAATTTGGACAAAATACATACAAAATAACATTCAAATGGTTACATTCCATTCTATCGTACGCATTGCGTCCCTTTAGTTGTGAAGTGCGCCATTCTTGTTCTACATTACATACCCTAGCTACCTACTTGGTCGTTCTTTTGCTATCTTACTCATCATCATTCTCGTGCCCCTATCCCATATTATTTGGGGTCGGCGCAATATGTATTTCTCTTCCATCCTTCTCTATCAGCCGTCATCTCTGTATTCACTTCCTTTCTGGCCATGTCATCTTTCACACAATCCATCCATCTTTTCTTAGGTCTACCTTGAGCCCTGTCTTACCACGTTATCCTCATTCCTCCGCATAACATGCCCATACCATGACAATCTATCTCAATTTCGCTATCTTACTATCTTCATTATATGTCTGTGATATCACAAATACGATTGTTTCGATGCTTGTATGTTTGTTACTGAATCACGCATAAAAGGCTGATCGGATTTCTATGAGAGTTTGTGCTTAGGCTGGATTAACATAATATATCTTGAATTGACTGGTAAGAAAACGCGGTTGAATAACCTCAATAAAGAACGCGTGGAAAATTCTCCAGAAAATATTTGTACGCTACGTTTGGGGCTCCTGACACCACACGATTTTATTAAAGCCAGAAATTCATAGAAATCCCACATATTACGAAACACGACGATTAAGTCGCTCCACACGATTTTTGGAATCCAGAAATTCATAACATCCCATGGGATGTCATAAGTTATTTTATTTTTGAGAGTAAGTTTACTACACACCTTACAAGTAATCGTTATCAAATACAATTTCACCCAGCGGCATTTTTGCCTCACAAACGCGCGTGGTTGTCTCAAAATTCAATATAGCTACCAAACTAATTTGCAAGCTCGTAAAGGCTTCCCCTCCACGCCCTATGCGTGGCTGAATTACCAGGATTAACTTAGCATAACGTGAAAAATTGAACCGTAGGGTGCTCTGATAAAGTGGGTAATAGGTGTGCGAAATTGCAAAATGTTCCCTGAAGTTCTTCTTTGTGTTTATAAGCAAGCGGTAGTTTATTTTTAATTAAAAGTATCGCGAATAACTATTTTCATATAAGAGTCGTTAGCGAGCAATTATACAAAGGTTGTGAAGGCATAACCTCAGAGTAGATAATTATTTACGAGCATAACTAACGAAATTAGCTCTTTTCCCGCATATCTTTCACGGTTAGAAAGCTACACTATCACTGAGTAAAATAGGCTGTTTATATTACTAGCTGCCCGCCCCGGGTAGACAAATATTTGAAAAATGTATACCCGTGCAAAGCCGGGGCGGGCCTCAAATTATTAATTTGAGTATAGATTATTATATTTGCATGATAAATTTGAGACGGGATTAAGTAATCTCGTACCGATAAATAAACATATAAAGAATTTAATCGTCCAACCCCCAAACATTGTAGGGGTCGGCAACTGACCTACAATTTCTGGTTATCTGATTGTGAAGTTTCCGTTGGAAAATATCTGATACCTATTTATTCGTCTGGAAATTTTTCATACATATGATCATCAAAAATTATGGCTGTCAAAAATATTTATAAACGGGTTATTCTATTAATTCATTCGTTAAGGCCAGGAAAAAAAATACATAAAGTTAATACTTTCTATATTAACTTCATTTACATGGCTGAAAACCAGCGCTACCAGGAATTTCGGGCAGCAGAAGCTGAGCCCCTTTGCTTTCAATCTATACTAATATTATAAAGAGGAAAGATTTGTATTTTTGTATGTATTGAATAGGCTCCGGAAATACTGGACCGATTTCAAAAATTATTTACCTGTTAGAAAGCTACATCATCACTGAGTAACATAGGCTATATATTATACTAGCTTCCCGCCCGGCCTCGCTCGGGTAGACAAAATATTTGATAAATGTCTATAGGCTCCGAAACTACTAAACCGATTTCAAAAAATCTTTCACCGTTAGAAAGCTACACTATCACTGAGTAACATAGGCTAGCTGCCCGCCCCGGCTTTGCACGGTTAGACAAAATATTTGATATAAATGTCTACCCGTGCGAAACCGGGGCGGGCCGCTAGTTATATCATATAAATTAAACTACAAATAAGAAATTAAGTTACCAATATTATGTTTTCAAATTACTTTAATCTTTAATGTATTTAAAAAACAATAAACGTGTTAATTATTGTTATTTATCACTATTAGGTGATAAGCAAGATTGCCATAATTTGAGTGTGTATTTCATCCTCGAAGGGGTTAGCCCCTGGAGTAAATGGGGGTTGAAAGTTCGTATCAAGTCCGTATTTTTTCAAGATAATACTTAAATTATATGCGTGATAAATTAGTGTTTGGTTACAAATAAAGAAATACATTTTAAAATGGATTTGGGATGTTAGAATCTGTAATTATGTTTTATCTAAAATTATGAAACCGCGTGAGACAATTTATTAATATACTTAATTCTGAGCTTTCTTTGCCATTATGCAATCCCAATATTTACGAATCACAAAACAAAGTACTTACTTAAGTAAACACCGCGCCCTTTTTTCTCTCTTACTCTTACTCTTATAATACTCTCTCTCTCTTACTCTTATAATAATACCTCAGAGTAGATATATACTACGTACATATACTACTTTTTCGTCAAAACAGCATCGTTTAGTTTTCAGATTTGTATAATACCGTCTTACTCCGGTACCTTTAGGATCGTTGAATAATTCATCAATACTGAAGAATCTCTGGCTGTTGTCTACACTAATATTATAAAGAGGAAAGATTTGTATTTTTGTGGGTTTGTGTTGAATAGGCTCCGAAACTACTGGACCGATTTCACAAATTCTTTCACCGTTAGAAAGCTACATTATCACTGAGTAACAAAGGCTATTTATTATACTAGCTGCCCGCCCCGGCTTCGCTCGGGTAGACAAAATAATTGATAAATGTCTACCCGTATGAAGCCGGGGCGGGCCGCTATGCTTAATAAAATAATGCCCAATCTCTACTATGTATTATTGAAATGATTTGTTTTGGATGGGTGCTTGTCTGTCTTTAATGAGCTTATAGACTTTATACGCCAATACTAGCGCTGTCCGTTCCGAGACTAGCAAAATGCTTGTGTAAACTCATTAGCAGCGCTCGCAGGGCAGGCTAGAGCTAGGTGCAAGCAGTACTTATCCTTCAATAATGATTGCTTCACGAAAAAATACAGAGCACTGAGTTCCTTTCCGGTACTACTCAGGTGGATTTTTTCCGAACCGGTAGTAATTTAGACCTTCATAAGTGCCTTATTAGGGCCTAAACTGAATAAATGTTTTTTTTTATTTTGATTATACCGGCTAGAACTCCGATTTTACTCAGAAGCCCAGCTGCTCCTAACTCCAGCTGGCTAAAACTAGGCGTATGTAGCCGCACTCCCTCTTTCTATACTAATATAATCTATGCTAATATTATAGATTTGTATTTTTGTATGTATTGAATAGGCTCCAAAACTACTGGACCGATTTCAAAAATTCTTTCACCGTTTGAAAGCTACACTATCACTGATTAACATAGGCTAGCTGCCCGCCCCGGCTTTGCACGGGTAGACAAAATATTTGATATAAATGTCTACCCGTGCGAAGCCGGTGTGGGCCGCTAGTTACTCATAACATGATCAAAAGTTCTCGAATCCGAAGTGCATGTATGAGGCACCGCAGCCCGTAAAGTGGAAAATGAAAAACTATAAATTCGTGTAGAATTTCAGTATTCATTGGATGTGAGGGCGTATGATTGCGAAACCGATAATAATCCATCCGGCCTTTGGGCCGATAGCCGGTAGATTTAACACGAGTCGATAACCTAGGGCTGTCACAAATGGAAAATTTACCTAGTAACTACATATTAATAAAAAACTTATAAAATCGAGGATGGAAAAACCCCGGCTTTCACGATAAATAATTGGATGTACCAGGAATGGCGCCGATTTTAATATAATGCAATTGAGTATGTATGAAAAGAAATTATTTCTCAATTATTGCTTAATTAACTGTATTGCAACAATTCAATCTCTCATAGGTAATCAAGACGTCATCTGTATTTTCTTTCAAATATGTGATCATCTTTCAATATTCGCGCCTGTCAGGGGTCCCTGACAATCACCTTACTTGTCAAATTGTTTGACAGTTCGCAATTCGTTCCAAAAATCACGCGAATTTGATAGTTTGTTTTTTTGTGCTTCAAGTGTCAAAACGATTGAACTGATCATGTCCTTTTTATTCCCGTAAATGAAATGGTTCCCGGGAGTTCAAAACCTTCTTTTTAGCTTATTTCCACGCGGACTAGTGATACATCATCAAAAAAATCACTTCTTTATACTTTAAAATCAAGTGTATTTATTCAACATCATTATTTTAACTACTAATCATATAATATTATCCTGTAAGGGTCGGCAACGCGCGAGTGATACCCTTGGTGTTGCAAGCATCCATAGGCTACGGTAACCGCTTACTATCAGGCGGGCCGGAGGCTTGCTTGACGCTTTAGTGGTATAAAAAAAGCAAATGAATAAGAAACTCATTCTTGACAACCCTACGTCCCACGATCAATATCATGAAAAATGAACCGTTTGTTTTTATAAAGGAAATGGTTACGTTGGAGTTTCGTGCTTTTTACGTATTTTACAATGTTTATTTGGGAATTACATTGCAATGTAAAGATTATGAGTGAAAGACTAACATATAACATACACAAAGGTGTAATACAATGCGGATATGAGTGGAAGAAGAATCTGAGGAAGGCCAAAGTAAAATCTAGATCAAATCACCAAAGTACTCAATGATGCAAAGGTAAAAAGTAACGATGGGCATTTATGAAGTAATTGATGAACGTATAAGAAGTAAAAGAGGTGTGCATGTCAATAGCTTGGCGCTCATTCTCTGCCTACCCCGTGAGCGACATGATCTGTGTGATGATATGAATTCTGCAATACTCATTAAAGATTTTTTTTTTTCATTTATACCACTAAGTTGGCACACAAGCATACAGCCCACCTGATGGTAAGCAGTCACCGTAACCTATTATTATAGCCGCTAGCAATACCACGGGTATCACTAACGGGTTGCCAACCATGTTGTTGATGAGGACTCACTGTGCTAGCAGCAATACTACTATTTCAGCGTATCCTCGTGGAGCACTGGCAACCTAACTTACCGCAGAAACACAACACTACATCAAGTAGTGTTATTTCTAATATATTCACTGCGGTCTTCTGTAAGGCGCAGGTACAGTCCCCAGTCGGGCGGCTCCAATTTAAATGGGATAACCCACAGGAAATCCCACATCACCCTACCTCTCTTTTTAAAAGCTCATGGTTTGATTAATCACTGTACTTAAGCTTAGAAAAACTCATTGGTACAGGCCGGGATTCGAACTTGGGCCCATCAGATGACAGGCTGTTACTTCCAAGGCTTTTTTTAAATGATACAAATTGTGCAATATGTCAATAGGTATGAAAACTTAAATTAAAATGTTATAATGCCACGATTTTGCCGAATACCGAATATTGGATATTCGGCTAGACTCTCGGCCCAAGCACCGAATATTTGGTAACTCTTGAGGAGTAGCTTCTGGAACTCTTGAGAAAGCCCCTACAGAAAATATGCGGTTTTTCCATGATGCGGTATTCAGCCCAATAGTACGCATATTCGGTTGAATACCGAATACAAAAAATGTGTCCGGATACCGAATAGTAACCGAATATTCGTGGCATCTCTAGTTTTCACTATTATGACGTCATCGTTCCACCGCGCATAAATATAGCAGGCAAATATAAGGAAATTCATATCAGAGCCCAGTTTTCCTTATTACACATGAATTCATTCCGAGTAGATATATTCAGCCCATAAATTGTTTCCAGTTTGCTCAAACTTTAGGTAAAAGGAGTATTATTTCTTTTATCCTTCCACTTTTTGCCGGTTTTCACCTTTTAAAAGTGTTTCGGTGCATTTAGGGCAAAGCGATGTTAAGGGGAAAACTTATTTTGGTGAGTCGTTAACATTATGACACCAGCTATGCCACGCCTCACCTGCGTAGACATTATATTCAAATTCAAATTCAAAAATATCTTTATTTGACTAGACTTTACAGGCAAGCACTTTCAAAACTTCAGAATCTACCACCGGATTCGGAAGGTCGGTTTTGCTGAGAAGAATCCGGCAAGAAACTCAGCAATTACTCTTTTAAAAACCAAAAGAATTACATAAAGTTTACATTTCAAATACTGACTTAACATGGATACCTATTGCTCAAAATAATATATAAAAACAATTGATAACACTAAAAAATAATATTAACACATAGACAAGTATATAACGCTTGAAATTAAGATGTAAGCTAGTAGTTATATGTGGCCTATATTACTGAGGAATAGTGTACCTTTCCGTTAGAGATTTTTTTTATTTGTTCAGAAATAAAAAACAACAAACTAATTTTACATCTGAATATTGATTATGTCGTCACTCTCAAAATTAATTATCCCTGGAAATTCTTGAACGATAATTAAATTAATTCATATCGAAATATTGCTTTACATGAATCGCGAAATTTCAAACAAACTTCTTGTCGGTATCAAATTTATGCCGATAAATTTGTTTATAATATAGATTATGTGGAAAGTTTGTTACGGAGTCTTGTCTGCTGAAACTTGGTTAGTTTGTTAGGATTAATATGGATAACTTTGGTAAAATACATACATGTCATTAGGCCGATTTCTTTTCAGAGTAGGCAGAGAGTAGTAGCAGGTAGCTTTTGCTTCTTCTAGTTTGTTCAACCTCTATAATATAAAAGAAGAAAGTGACCGACTGACTGACATCAACGCACAGCCTAACCGGCGGGGGTAAGAGACTAGAAATTTTGACAGTAAGTACAATCTTACGACGTTTTTATGTTACGATACTTGTTTACGAAAATTGCTCGCATCAAGGAGTATATCTTTTTTCGTCGTTTGACACAACTCTTACTGAATATCAGTCATAGTTTCTTTACACTTCGAACTAGCGGCCCGCCCCGGCCTCGCACGGGTAGACATTTATCAAATACTTTGTCTACCCGTGCGAAGCCAGGGCATGCAGCTAGTATAATATACAGCCTATATTACTCAGCGATAACGTAGCGTTGTAACGATGAAAGCTTTTTTGAAATCGGTCCAGTAGTTTCGCAGCCTATTCATTACACACATACAAAAATACAAATCTATCCTCTTTATAATATTAGTATAGGAATCGATAGTCGTCGAATTTCGAGCACTAGTTGCGACCAGGTCGCAAGCTAAAATTCCGTACCGAATATATTTTATTTCATGCACTTAAAAGACCGTGTGCCGTGTCAAACTTTACCATAATTTAGTGTCATACATTAGCTGCCAGTGTCAGGTTCGACATTTGCGTTAACACTTGTGACTTAAATAAAATAAAATAATATATTTTGTCTGTGTTGAAAAAGTCGGCCATTTTTTCAATTTTTTCACCGTTTCGTGTTTTTTATTTCGTTCGTTATTTGAAAATAAAGTGAATACGTAAGTAAATTCAATTATCTTTTCATTTATTATTTGTTATTGTGCTTGTTCAGTGATGAATAATTGTTTATATTAGGTCCTTACATATGAAATTGGCGTTTTTCGTACTGGCCACTTTAATCACGAATTTCTCCTCTTTGGTAAGGAATTCCAAATTCAAATTTGTACAGCTATAGACTCATGTATTTGTGCTTCGATGATCGTCATTCATTTGTTTTTTTTCTTCTGTTTTTTTCTGTTTGCGTCACTCATTTTACAAAATGGAAAACCTTAAATATCGCATTATTTACGAGTACGAGTTCCGCCGTGGCACTAGTGCTGCGGAAACAACTCGAAGGGTGAATGATGTGTATGGCGGTCGTGTTGCAAAAGAAAACACAGTTCGTTTTTGGTTCCAACGTTTTCGTTCTGGAAATTTCGAGCTGCAGAACAAGCCCCGTGGACGGCCTGAGACTCAAGTTGATAATGAAGAGTTGAAGGCTATTGTGGAAGCGGATCCATCGCAAACCACGTCCGAGTTAGCTGCAGGCTGCAATGTTAGTGATAAAACTGTTTTAATTCACTTGAAGCAAATTGGGAAGATTAAAAAGCTTGAAAGGTGGGTACCTCACGAATTGACTGAAACAAACCGGCAAACGCGCGTCGACTGCTGCGTTACATTACTAAACCGGCACAATAATGAAGGTATTTTAAACCGAATCATTACCTGTGATGAAAAATGGGTTCTTTACGATAATCGGAAGCGCTCAGCGCAATGGTTAGATCCTGGCCAGCCAGCCAAATCCTGCCCCAAGCGAAAATTAACCCCAAAAAAGTTACTTGTAAGCGTTTGGTGGACTAGTGCCGGTATTGTTCATTACAGTTTTTTCAAATCTGGCCAGACTATTACGGCCGATGTCTATTGTCAGGAATTGCAAACCATGATGGAAAAGCTAGCGGCTAAACAACCTAGGCTGGTCAATCGCTCCACGCCACTGCTGCTTCACGACAACGCTAGACCACACACTGCGCTACAGACGGCTACTAAATTAGAAGAGCTTCAATTGGAAAGTCTAAGACATCCTCCGTACTCCCCGGACCTTGCTCCAACAGATTACCATTTTTTTCGAAATTTGGATAACTTCTTGCAAGGGAAAAAATTCAACTCCGATGGGGCAGTCCAAATCGCCTTCAAAGATTTTATTGATTCCCGTCCGACTGGTTTTTTTAGTAAAGGGATCAATGAACTACCTATGAGATGGCAAAAGTGCATAGAAAATAATGGTTCATACTTTGATTAATTAAATATATTATATTAAAAAATATTCGACTTTTTGTTCCTCCCATACAAAACGCCAATTTCATATGTAAGGACCTAATATTTCGTGTTTAAAGTTTACCTAGTGAAATATTTGCGCCGACATGGTTGCC
Source organism: Falcaria lacertinaria (assembly GCA_951449985.1). Classification (NCBI taxonomy): domain Eukaryota; kingdom Metazoa; phylum Arthropoda; class Insecta; order Lepidoptera; family Drepanidae; genus Falcaria; species Falcaria lacertinaria. The sequence goes on along the minus strand of OX602119.1, from coordinate 1,078,426 downwards.
GATTAAATTTTTTATTTATCATTGTTTTTTTATTTAACATTATTATTAAACATAAATAAATTAACACATTGGATAGGAAATTAAATCAGTATTCTAGAACAACAATTGTAACATTTTGCTTCCATAGAAAATTTAATAGAAATCGGAGTTTTCGTGCATGCGGGCGCACAGTGACCGCGAAGCAGTCTAGCGCTTGACAGATATCCTATTAGGCTTTATACCCCCAAAATTGGGTCGACTGACACTCGAAAGGTTAACCATAATAAATATATTTATGTAATAAACGGGACCGTTAATTATATTTGATATCTAACAATTTATTGGCACTAACATACAGCTGAAGATGATAGATTTACACTTAACTAAACTATCCATAGAGCAACAGAAATCAAAACAAACGTACCAAAATAACTGAACCGAATGGAACTCGTCAATCAATCCCAGGAAACACCAATCGTGGGGTCGTAACAATATTATGAAGGAAAGCATTATATTACACACAAGCTTTTCGCGTGGCTTTGCATTTGTGGTAGAGGGAATAAGTCAACATGTACCTATGTATAAATATAAGATTGAACTTTAAAAATTCCGGCTTTTCACTTTCACCCCGTTCTGGGTGCAATTTCAAAAAATCCAGTAATATGTTGTTTTTTTCACCACTATCCAAATACCAATTTTCATGCGTTTAACTTCAAACTTTCATCCCCTATTTTACCCTGTGAGGGGCGGTATTTTCAAAAATCCTTCCATAATGAATGTCTAGGTCATAAAAAGTACCTACTGTCCAAAATTTTAGAGAATTTTAAGTCTCTAATCCCAGCCGTTTGGCTGTGCGTTGATATGTCAGTCAGTTTCTTCTTTTATATATACAGATATTTTCTTTTTGTTTCAGGATGAGGGAGTATGTGGAAGAAAATGAGAAGAACGACCCTCTCATACACGCCCCAGACAAGAAAAACAACCCCTGGGCTGAAAAAGGGAAGTGCATCATTATGTAATTCGTATACAAGATACAAGTTAAGCAAAAATATCACCAAATTCTAAAGTAAAATCCGTTGAGGCAGTGGTCAAATTGTCTGGTCCAATCATCAACTAGTTGATGATAGTGATGTTAATAACGATGACGATGCAGAAGGTGATAAAAATGATCCCGATTACAAATCAGCAGACAATATGAAAACGACAGAATTAGTACACATCAAGGAAGCGACGTTAGACATGGTTGATTATAAAATAATTTTAATTTTTTCGCAGAATTTTGTTCCCATACTAATCTAGTCCTTTTTACTTTACTAAAGTGGTGAGAAATGTACATTTTGACTGTTCGCGAAGCAAGGGTGTACTTATGAATGTTTCTGTTAAATAAAACGAGGGGATTTTAAAAATGGTTGTAAATACGTTAAATTTTGTATTTCTAGTAATAGAATGTTCGGAAGTGACACTATCGATAGAGATAATGAGAAAAGTATAAAGATTGCAATTAATATGTAAATTAAAAAATAAACATCAACGTTAACAAACCATTATTTTTTAGTTTTTGTTTACTTTATTTTTTTAAAGATTTATTACTTTTACTTTTAAAGCCGCTTTGAAAATGACTCGATGTCCGAAGTATTTTTCATTTAAGTTAATCAAATCGTAGTAATCCATTCATGCCATACAAATAAAAGCAACTTCCTCTTTCAAATGTTTGTATGGATTGGCATGGATTCCATTTTTAACCAAACCAATACCTTAGGATTGGTCTCGGGGACAAAAACTCTGCCATTGGATGTTAGAAACTTAAATATATTAAATGCGAAGATTCTTTGAGCTCACGAATCTTTGCATTTAAATGAATAATGATAAATGAAACTATAGGGTAAAGCAGATCACAACTTAACAATGTTTGCCGAATCACGAGAAGTAGGTGAGAAATGTTACGTATAAAATATTGGCAATAAAGGCGCTAAGATAAAAGGAGTGTTGATAACTAGAGGCGAGGTTGGTGAAGATTGTAAATTTAAGAATGAAATAAAATGAAACATAATCTTGTTTGAAACAAAATAAATTAAACTTATTGTTAAGCTGACTTAGGATACTTTTTTAAGAACACGGTACATTCCGCAGTGCCATTATCTCGTAATGCTTCTACTATTTAGCTGTTAGCTAAACTATCTTTCAATACTCCAATCTCAATTTCATATTCTCTGTCACTATCCAAATCGCTATCATTTATGTGCAATGCAGCTATTCCATAATTTTCACCTAAAGCTGACTAAACACAAATAATAAATAACTACTATCAATTTTAAATCTAGCAATTGATTAGCATAGTATAAATTATTCAAAATTAAATTTGAAATGTATCTACCTAAGGCATTGAAACTTTACTTATTAAAACGAACTATCGTAGTTTCCAAATAAATTTCTTCTAAATCTAAGATTTGTGGAATTGGTTCGTTTTAATTTTTCCCAACTAGTGTTCTCGAAATTCGAAGAATGTCAGTTGGGAAGAGTTAAAATGTGAACAATTTAAGTAGCGCTACTAATCTAAAGTTCCAACTTTAAAGAGGATCGCTTCGTATCCTTAAATTATTGATTAAAATAGAAAGATTAAACTTACGCACTGTAGATAATTATAGATTAAAAAAGTCTAATTATAACATAAATAAAAACATACTTATAAATATTTAAAATACTACCTTTCCCCTAACCCATATCTAGACATGAAGTATGGGAAATCATTCTGGCTGTGAGTACTTCCGGTTTTTTAATGATGCTTCTCACTGTATCATAGTCGAATTATTTTCTCATAAATTTATCGACATGCGTAACGTCTTAATCTTCAGCTTCATTAGTGCTATCCATAGCGATGAAATGAATTCATGTCAATTTAGATACACAATCCAATACTGAGTACACCCATCTCTGTCTCTCCAACTATTATTTATTAACCATCTCTCTCTAATATAAGTTTCACTATCCTTTGATAGCATAAAGAAAATAGTAATAAATTAGACATTCTAGCGAGTAAAACAGTAGTGTTAGCTGATAAATAATAAGGAGAAAAAAAACAAAAGTTGTTTGTTAATCTTTACGATAAAAATGCAGTTCAGAGAATTAACCTTAGAGATAATAAAAATCAAGAATAACGTAGTGAAGATAAGGGATCTCAGAGTGTTTGCGATGGCAGAGTTCTTGTCGGGAACTTTTTAATTTGGGTGTCGGTTGATTTTCAAAGCGGTTCTTTATGTGCGTATTATTTGTTAAGTATTATGTTTGTGTCTTTTATGATAATATATTCTATCGTTACGCTAAGTTTAACAAAACCAAAGATTCCTTAGGACGAATCTTGTGTCCTTGAGTGTGCAATGAGACGGGCTAATATAGCTACTGAAGCCCAATAGATTGAGAATGCAAGAAGTAATTCATCTGTCGCTCCATTTGTTTCATAAGCTAAGAAATTAAACATAAAAACAGTAACTTTTAATGGATTAATAAAAATTTAATAACTAGGTAAGAGTGATATTGGAAATGATTTTTTTAGTCAATAGTTGTAAGGTCATCATATGTTATTAATAATATGTAATCAGTAATCACTGAAATAAATAAATGAAAATCTTTAATACTTTTCAATTTAATCGCCCCACTATATCATCAGTAACTCAAGCAGAAGTATTATTATTATTATAATCGCTTGCTGGTAATTTTACCACTAAAGTGGCAAAAATCTCTGCTAGTGCTCCATGAGGATACCTACGCTTCACTAGTAGTAATGCTGCCACAGTGAGCCCTCATTAACAACAGGATTGGCAATGCCTGGTATTGCTAGCGGCTAAAAGCTATGGTGACTGCTTACCATCAGGTGGTAATCTTATGTCAACTAGTCTTAAGGTAAGCGTAAGTAAGGTTTGTAAAAAAATCCAATAACATACATGTGTAACCTCAGAATAATGACTAATCTCGCTAACGCTAGTCACTACAGAAAACGGGCAGCAGACTATGGTAGATGTGATGCATACTAATATTTAAACAACGTAACATTTGTTTGTTTGTATGATAAAACTACTGTACTTATGAACCCAAAAACCACACTATTCTGAGTAACATAGATAAGTTAATTTTAGGAGCTAAAGTTAAAAGTAAACGATATGTACTACAAGGAGGTCAAAGAGAAAACGAACGATAAAAGGCTTAGCGATCACTCCACCGACAAAAACCTGTCTCTATCTACACTAATATTATAAAGAGGAAAGATTTGTATTTTTTATGTAACTAATAAGCTTAAAAACTACCGGACCGATTTAACAAAAAATAACCAACAGTATGATATATTATCACTAAGTTACCTAGGTATGTTGCTAAGCGAAATCGCGCGGAAAAAGCTATTATAAAAAAATGTGTAGATATTAAATCTATTCACCATATTCATCACGCTATTATAAAAAAATGTGTAGATAATACTTACTGAGAAAAATAGAACGCATGATTCCAAGAACAATGTTTCACACAGGCTTAGTATTTCAAGTGAGCAATGCTAAGCATTCCAAGTGAGCTGTTTCAATTTAAGTTCGAAGCTGTAATGAAAAAAGTTCTTGGAATCAAGAATCTCTGAATGGGATCCTCACAAGAATTGGAAAGTTAAAATTGAAACTTACAAAGCAAATGCTATGTACGGTAGCTAAGGAATTCTCTTCCTGAACTTAATGCTGTTGGTTATAGTTGAAGAAAAAGAAGAAGGAGATTGATGTCATCCATGGTCTGTAAGTTTTACTCATCACATTGTTTAAGATACCACAAGACAAGTTTCGTCCCGCGTACAATTAAACTGTGGAATGAACTCCCCACCGTGGTTTTCCCAAAGGAGTACAGCATGGGGTTCTACAAGAAGATGTGAAGAGATTTCTGAAGGGTCGGCAACGCGCGAGTGATACCCCTGGCTTTGCAAGCGTCCATAGGATACGGTATCCCCTTACCATCAGGCGGGCCGTAAGCTTATTTGCCACCTTAGTAGTATTAAAAAAATCTTTAAAAGGCAAAAATATTTATAGTTGGGACGCTTGCAAGCTTGAAAGTATAAAGAATCAGTATTTTTAATTTTGATACAGTATTTAATAGACATGTATATTAAAATGAATATGAATTCCTATTGATTCGGAATTCGGTGACCCGAAAGGGTTGCCTGAACCTTTCAGGTGAAGTGTCCCGGGTGGCGCCGCCTACTCCGATATCAATCGGTTTACCGGAACTTAAGTACGGTGATTCACACACCAAGATTTTCGGGTATTATATCCTGAGAGCCACATCTCCCGCAATCCGCACTTAGCTCTATTATAGCCGTTATAGTCTCGTGCTTAAAAAACCTGTTCTATTTATATCTCGGTACTTGATGATTTTTCTTTCTTTCTTCACGCTTTACCGATGGTCCTTCAAGATTAGAGATTTAACTACAATTACTAAAAAGACGGAAATCATCACCCGTCATGATTAAATGAGTTGTAACTAAACACGCCGTCATATATTCCAATGAATATAGGTTATATTAGAGCTCCTTAGTAACGATTTTCATATTAGCGACGTTTTGTATATTGAAAATTAATTCGGCAATATCGAAAAAAAAATGTTCCTTATTTAACATAGATATAAAATTCAGTCATGCGTTTAGCTGCAAAATCCTGTTACATGCATCCAAAAACAGGAACCTTTCAGTATCATGAAAAGAAACCGAATTTACAGTATCGAATGCAAACACCAAATCATTAATTCCAAGATGGTTATTGAATTCCCAATATTCACTTCACTCCATCAATTTGAGCTAATATCCTGAGCCCACAATTACTCTATTAGAGTATGATTAATGTCACACTAATACCCAAGCTCTGAGGTACATTAATGACGTTACCTGTGATCGATTTGACTTCACCTCAAAGCCTAGTTATTTGTCACTTGTTATTGTAACGTTCTCTTGAATCAAAATTGGGTGCGATTGATAAGTTTGTTATTCATAAAGTCTTTGTTTTCTGAAAGAAAACTTCATTATCTTCTATGAGAGATTGTTGGTAGGGGCAAATCTGTTAGGTTCGCGTCACCGACACGCTAATTATACGACTAAGGTAGAACACAAGCATACGGCCCACCTGATGGTAAGCAGTCACCGTAGCCTATAGCCGCTAGCAATACCAGGGGTATCACTAACAGGTTGCCAACCATGTTGTTGATGAGGACTCACTGTGCATTACTACTAGCCCAGCGTGTCCTCGTGGAGCACTGGCAACCTTACTTACCGCAGAAACACAACACTTCATCAAGTAGTTTTATTTCACTGCGGTCTTCTGTAAGGTGGAGGTACAGTCCCTAGTCGGGCGGCTCCAATTTAAATGGGAAAAACCACGGGAAATACCAAATCCTATCTCTTTTTTAATATGCTCCTCCTCTCTCTCATAATATGCTTGAGATTTTTTGAAGAGCCGGCAACGTGCGAGTTGTGCCCCAGGTGTTGCAAGCGTCCATAGGCTATGGTGACGGCTTGCCATCAAGTGGGCCGTATGCTTGTTTGCCAACTTAGTGGTATAAAAAAATATGCTTCTTCTACACTTGTCATCCTTTCTTATATCTATGTGTTGTGTTGTTATGAATAAATGTATTTTCTTTCCAGTCCTTATTACCCTCCAGTTTGCTTGCAACGTTCAATCCTCAGAGTAGATAATATACTTGTTCAAACAAATAACACCCATCCATACTAATATTAAAAATACGAATATAATCAGTTTGTTTGCTACCTTTTTACGACTAAACGTCTGAGCGGATCGTAATGAAAAACACAGGCTATCTTTGTCTAGAACCATGCGAGCGAAGCTGTGGGTAAAAGCTAGGGACCTTTATAAATAACGAGCGCTCCGTCGGGTATGTATGGTTTAATGTAAGAAAATGAAAAAGGTTTGTTGTAGCTTTGCAACATTGCTTTTATAAAGTGGTAGGACCAAAATATTTCAATAGGATAATAAAATGTATTTTTACTTGCGTAAACTGTGTCATTTCAAGATTGTGTATTAAAGCCAATCGTATCTAACTTACTGTATAATTGTGCTTAGATATTATGTGATATAAAATTTCACAAACAAAAAAAAACAAAATCGCTTCGTTCATTTGGGAGCTACAATGCCACAGACAAACACATAGATACACACTTATAACACCCCTTGTTTTTCGACGGGGGTTATAAATAAAACAAACATTGGAAAAACCTCGGTTCATAATACATTAGCCGGGTGCGAATCCGATATTCGTGGTATGGTTTAAAAAAAGTTTTAGTGGAGAAAAGTTTTGCCATATCAGATGGAAAGATATTTAAATATATACAGTCAAACGTTCAGACAGTGTTACCATATTCACGGATTTTCAGTGACCATTTATATCCCATTTTCATATCAATAAACAAATCCCTAACGCGTACACAATACTTGAGGATTTACATGTTACAGCTAAAGTTATTTCAGGCACTTTACAAATCTCCTATTTTCAGGAAATTTCCACGATGGTTGGTAGTTGAAAATTCAAAATGGAATTGTTTAGAAATACTATTGAAAAGTTGTTACAATAAGTACCATTTACGGACTAAATATATTTTTGAGTTTTTGCGTGAAAGAGTAACGAACATCTATCCATCCTTGCATACTCACAAACTTTCGCATTTATAATATTAGTAGGATTACCGGCACACTACAATGTTTAAAAAATCAGCGTCACTTCGTTGTTCGTAATATCCATCTACCTTTCTTATTCGATCTCAGAGTTAAGCAAAATAAATTACAATGAATTAGAGATAAACCGTATTTTACGAATTACCTGCAACATAAACAGATTTCCACAAAGATCATCAAACGCTTGTTTTCACGAACTCCTCTGTAAGGTCGGACAAAAAACTGCCTGTTTTATTATTTGACGTCGACAGTACATAACTGGGTACATAATGTAGTATGCAGAAACTGTGGGGACACGGGACCGGCTTTAATACTGTCACAACTGTGTGTTTTTGTCACAATTTTATTGCCAGGCACTGTTTTTGTTAGTTTACGTTCTAACCAACTTTAAATTGAGGAGTTGTTAGGAAAAATATTTAAAACAAAGATTACATTTTAACTAAAGTCATCATTCTCCTACCCTTATGCCATTTTGATTGCCGTCGGCACAATATGATTTTCCCTTCCATTCCTCTCTATCAGCCGTCATCTCTTTATTATGCTTCCTTTCTGGCCATACCATCTTTCAAACAGTCCATACATCTTTTCTTAGGTCTATCCTTAGGCCGACCCCGTCCACATTCATACATAAAACTATTCTTACCACGTTATCTTCATTCCTCAGCATATCATGCCCATCCGATGACAAACGCTTGCTCTTCAACTTTTAGTTATAGGAGCCACATTTAGACTGTCGTATACTCGTTTATTTTTGTAAGAGAATTGAATGGCTGAGAAGGTGAAATGCATAATTGTATCACATATTACATTGGTTTGGACCTCGATGCCGGCTGGGGTCCTGTCTGACTCGTCTGCTTGCCGTGTCGTGTCGCATGTTGTGCACCGTAATGAAGTTGATTCACTGGTAGCATTCCTTGGTAATGCTGACAAAGTTCTGGCATGCTCTGCTCCTATTGATTATAGCACTTAGGTACAAGGAATGGTTCCTCGTAAGTTGTTGGTGCCACATTAAGAAAAAGAAAGAAAGAAAATACATTTTTTATAACAGCACAAACATATAAAAGAGGAAGATATTTGTAGAGGAAGACCATAGTGTCGTTATGAAACGGTCCCAACTCAGCATGTGCTAGATGGCCTGTGACAGACAACCACACGTTAAGTAAATCTGTGTCAACTTCTCCAAAACTTAATTAGATCCGGAATAGAGTTGGTTGAGGTATCTACAGTGATAGTGTTTTAGAACTCAAAATACAGTGCTAAGTTCTTGCGACGGGTCTCCTTGAATGCTAAAGCTCGGGACATAAAATACAAGAGTTGGCGAAAATATTAAGACTACATTGACTTCACTTGTTTTGAAATTAGTTACCCTGCTTAAATCTTTAAAACTACGCAACGGCGGTTTTTTTGTAGATATAATTATTCAAGAGGTAGGTTTTTACGTACAATTCATTTGTGTTTTGTAGGTAATTAACTTATATGGCTAACGCAGGCCGTGCGAAGCCGGGGCGGGTCGCTAGTATTGTTTATATTAATGAACATACACACCCACTTTTAGATCCAGTTTTCAGCAAACACACAGCCTCTCCGCTTTGTTAGCGAGTACATCCCTAACACAATGAAAATGGGTCGAACGAACAACCAGAAGGATTAGGGACACCTTTTGTTTACGGCACAATAGCTTTTGCTTTGTTTAAAGCTGTTAAAAATGCCAGTATGGAAATCGTGAGGGGTTAGTTAGTCGTAACAATAATTAAACGCTATTAATACCATCAGACCCGGTAGGCAGACGCGCAGCTGAAATCCTTAAAAAACCAGCACCACTTACCGGGTCAAACTATATCTAAATGCCATGCTGAAAGCGCCATACAAAATTACAACAAATATTCAATAATATCTGTCAAAGCGTTTAGGAAGAAAGAAAGAAAAAAAATACATTTATTCATAAGAGCACAACACAAAAACATATGATAAAGGAAGACAAGTGTAGAAGCATAATAGTGTCGTTATGAAACGGTCCCAACTCAGCGTGTGCTGGATATCTTGTGAAGGGCAACCAGCGCTGATGATGAGGAAGGAGATGCTCGAACACTAGTCTCGAGCCATAAAGGGAAAACTAATGACCTGCTCCAGCTACGGAAGGGTAGCCGAGGAAACGTCTACAATTTTACCAGTTTTTTAGCAAACCATGCCATGAAAACCCATGCACATCTTCAACAAACATAATTTCGTCAAATTCACACAAATCTTTAAAGAATCACACTTCTACCTTCTTGATTAATCACACTCAGGTGGCATTTTATCCTAACTGGCGGTAAAGTAGACTTTCATAATCCTTATTGAGGTTGAAACTAAATAAACAATTGGATTTGATTATTTATGAGGCATGATTTATTTGATTTTACTCCGTCCATTCATAAAAACTGTATAACAATGTGTATCGTTTATTATTTTTTATCCTATGAGACGACAATTCACCATGAAATCATGCATACTGATGCATAAATTAGGATTTTCAAGATCCCATCTATAATGGTAGAAGTCTTGGTTAGCTGTGATCAGTGTATTTGCTACGTTACTATAGAGGCCATTCCGGTCGGAGTAGATAAAGTTACCATCAGTGTCTATGGCAATACCAAAAGGCTGATTTATGGTGTATAGTTTCTCAAGACGTAAAGTTGTATTGTTCAATATATAAACACCATCGTTCAAGGCTGCATACACATGTCCTGAAGATGTTTGTACATTATCACACAGCGCCATCTGGCCCCAAACTAAGCAAAGCTTGTACTATGGGAACCAGTAGCTGATAGAATACTTATATACTTTTCGTTTGTAAATACATACCAAACACCCAGACGCAAGGCAAACATATTTGTCACATAAATGTTTGCCCCGGCGGGAATCGAACCCGCGACCCCTAGCGCAGCAGTCAGGTATACTAACCACTAGACCAGCAGTCTCGTCAATATACCCCTATCGTTATACCCCTGGTACTGCATGCGTCCATAGGCTACGTTGACGTCAATGGTCAGGTTGTCATTTGTAAAATTTTTATTAGACAAATTATAGATTGTTCCAGATCGATATACATTTTACTCAATTATCGTGTGTTAAAATTACAAATTAAAAGCCGTGGTGGCGTCTTGGTATGAAGCATTGCCTGCTATTCTAGCGATGCAAGTTCTAGTCGGTCTGTACCAATTGGTCACACCACAAGCTTAACGGTGAAAGAAAACATCGCGAGGATACTTGCATATCTTGAGAAGAAATCCAAGGACGTAAGTATAGAGTGCCTAAGAGATGCCTACGGATACACCATCTGTTACGTTGGCACCAAATTATCTTCGGTGGAAAGTGGGTGTTGTAACACCTCGGCCTTCCCCTAAAACAATGAGTTTGTACGGATCCTTTGGATAGCAGGTTCTGCTAGTACCTACTAGTAAACACAGTGTTTATAAAACTGGTGTTTTTTTTGCGGTTTTTGTTAGGCACTGGCTAGCCCCACTAGGCGAAATATAGTAAGGAAAATGTTGTGTTTTAAATAATTAATCTTTTAGAGAACAACTGTACAAACCTAGGACATTTTAATATATCTACATTTATACTAACTGTTCCCGAATATTAGGGGTGTTTTGAAACAATTAATTGAGAATGGTTTTTTTTCGAGAACCTATTTTAATTAAATAAAGCCTTTCTCTTTTTGTATACCATATCTCACCCTACAATTCAATGCCTTCTGTAATTAAAGTTTGTGCCCAAGAATTCGTCCGCGTAAAAAGTATATCAGCCAGTCTTAGGCTATGTGAACACGTGACCTCAATACACCTCTAACGAGTCTGGTCTCTATAGATATATTATGTCCCAAATACTTTGATCAAATCTCACCAGGCCTGTATATCTTACAGGGATCCCACTTCCCTCATTCGTCTTGAAAATCCGGATCTATGCATCAGTATGCAAGATTTTAAGAAGCATTGTCATCCTCAATAATAAGTATTGTTGAAATAATATTTAAATCATATTGTGTTTTATTTTTTGTACCCCTAATATACTAGTAAAAATCTGAGAAGGAATTTAATTCAAAATTCGGTGGGATTCAAACGTGTATCGCTTGAAAAGCAGGCAATGCTTCAGGATCACACGGCCATCAAGGCCCTTAATTTACATTTTTAAAATATTGTACACTTTTACTTCGATATAGCCTCCACTAATTAGGTATAAGATGTATACTATTTATACCAAATTTAATAAGGGCATCATCCTATACATGACTTTGGGCTTGCATTTGTTCTATACTAATATTATAAAGAGGAAATATTTGTATTTTTGTATGTACTGAATAGGCTCCGAAACAACTGGACCGATTTCAAAAATTCTTTCACCGTTAGAAAGCTACATCATCACTGAGTATCATAGGCTATATATTATACTAGCTTCCGCCCCGGCTTCGCTCGGGTAGACAAAATATTTGATAAATGTCTATAGGCTCCGAAACTACTGGACCGGTTTCAAAAATTCTTTCACCGTTAGAAAGCTACATCATCACTGAGTAGCATAGGCTATATATTATACTAGCTTCCGCCCCGGCTTCGCTCGGGTAGACAAAATATTTGATAAATGTCTATAGGCTCCGAAACTACTGGACCGGTTTCAAAAATTCTTTCACCGTTAGAAAGCTACAGTATCACTGATTAACATAGGCTAGCTGCCCGCCCCGGCTTTGCACGGGTAGACAAAATATTTGATATAAATGTCTACCCGTGCGGAGCCGGTGCGGGCCGCTAGTTGTAAATAAAACAATATCCTATTGTGTATTTCGCGAGTACCGAAACCGCAGAAAAACCCCCAGTTTCGTAAATACATTATAAGTATGTACTTGTACTTGTTATCTAAAGGTTCCGTGTCAGCTTATTTACACATAAAATATCATGGGCTTATTATCATAAACTAGTATGATAAACGTATATCCATGGATAGGTAAATATTTTGGGCTAATATCGTAAATCATTAATAAGTAAATTTATAAAAATATTTCATTATACAGAGCGCCCCGATTGATTTCGTTTATACTGAAGGTATCTACACTTATATTATAAAGAGAAAGATTTGTTTGTTTGAACAAATCTTTTACCATTAGAAGCCGACAAACCCTGACGAACATAGGTAACATACAGCCCATAATTTGACTAGTAGCTATTTAATACTGAAAAACAAATGAAATGAGCAATATTTTAAAGATTATTCTGTTGACAAAGATATTAGACAATGCTGCAAGGGTGACAAGTATGAAACATGAATTGGGACACTTTCCACTTCGGCCTGTCTATTCCTAGTATATTATGAAAAAATGTCTTAAGGTTTTTGTATTTGATGGATCCCTAAAATATTTCATTAAGTTGGCTCCACATGCTGTGACGATAACAAGAGGAAAGGAAATAGTACAACTCTACGGATAGGTACCAATGGTAGTTTAAATAAGCGGCATTGCTAAAACAGAGCTGACAAGTTCAAACATTAACTACATACTAAGAGGCTATCACCAAAATAAGGTTTTCTCCAAGGTGAGTCATTTAATATCCGTTTGTGATTAGCTGTAGTGTATCTCTGCGGTTTCATCCAGTTACGTTTGACAAACTTTGACACCACACTTAAACCTATTTATGTTACTGGTACTACCCTAAATATAGGGTTTTAGCTGTCAAATTTAATTGAAATTCGTTTCACGTTTAGCCGTTTTGGCGTGATGGGGTTTCAAAGAACTTCAAATTTTTCTCTTTATCTCTAGCACAGAGTTAAAACATTAATTCAATAAAATTGTATCTTTAACGTAGATTCATAGTTCAACATACATATCACATGTTTTTACCCGACTGCCTCGGAAGATGGATAATACTTTTCGGGTGTATGTTTGTGTATCCAGACCTCCTCGTGGATGTCTTATGTTGGCAGTAAGCAGACCTGGTTTCTCTTAGATACTGCTATCCTAGTGATGCCGTTCAATATAATCGACTGACCTAATGATATCCCAGGAAGCCTGGAGTCCATAGGCTACAGTTACAGCGCACCATCAGCTGGCCTTACGCTTATTTGTCCCTACTGTAAATTAAATTTATTTTTTTTATACCACTAACGTGGCACACAAGCATACGGCCCACCTGATGGTAAGCAGTCACCGTAGCCTATAGCCGCTAGCAATACCAGGGGTATCACTAACGGGTTGCCAACCATGTTGTTAATGAGGACTCACTGTGCTAGCAGCATTACTACTAGCCCAGCGTATCCTCGTGGGTACTTACCGCAGAAACACAATTACATTAAGTAGTGTTATTTCACTGCGGTCTTCTGTAAGGTGGAGGTACTGTCCCCAATCGGGCGGCTACAATTTGAATGGGATAACCTACGGGAAATCCCAAATCGCCCTACCTCTCTTAAAGTGTGAAATTATTTCTATTTCAGTGAACAATGAACCTCATTCTTCTGCTATCTGGTTTGATCGTCGCTCAAGCTGCAGGCATCAGAGGCAGTTGTGACATAGTCAGCATCAATGGACAGCTGCGTACCAGAGAAACACTAGTCTCGGGTCACGACGTCGTCTACATAAACGTAGACCCCAACTCCAAAGACGTTTATTTTGCATTGTATAAGAAAAATTCTCCTAAACTTGCAAAGGTAGATCTGACGAGCAAAGAAATCACTATCATGGCCAACTTCAGTTCTTACCGTACCTTATATGCAATCGATCATGATGAGAAGGCTATATACATGAGAGGAAAATACCTCAATCAAAGCGGCATTTTAACATTCGACCAAAAACATAATAAAAGTACCTTTATGCACATAAATGGCATGTTATATCATAATATTAATAAATTGTACTTTAAAAAGTCCCTTTACTTCAAGTGTGGGCACTTTAGCACTGATTGGTACGTCATCAAAGACGGTACATATCATTTAGTGGAAGACTTGGAAGACACGAATGCTGATAGTAATTTCGTCATTGATGATAACAGTATGTCATATTACTATGGCAACATAAGTGGGCTGTATAGACAGAAGATTGGTACTAAAGACGCGGTGCTCATCCATAAGATCAATGAACCTTTAAGAGATTTGATAATTGATTCTACAGGACGCGTGTATGCAGGCATGAACGATGGTATCTATATATTGAACAATACAACTTTACGTCTTGAGAAACTATTCACCATAACCCAGACTAAACTTCACCCCACTTTTGGTTTTGCTATTGACACTGATGGTAACTTTATCTACATCGACTGGTCTGGCCTCTATAGATACGTCGCAAATACTTCGATCACAGCTGACCAATACTGTGAAGATCTTGACATTATTAATCCCGTTGATGGTGAAGATAATAGAATTAACCTTCAAAATCCTAACTTATGCATGAGTATCGATTATTTTAATACGAATTGTTATCTTGACAAATAAAATAATAAACAATTTATATTGACTGTTGTTTGTAGAATCAATAATCATCGTAGGCGTTACGTGGATGTTAAATTTCAATATCACAATCAGATTGTCTAAAAAGGCAAATCAGACAACTCAAAGAACAACCAAGGAGTTTGTTTCGCTGTTTCTTCTCCTGTCAGGCTAGAAATTGTTACTGAAACTTTAAAATATAAATATTGGTTTAATTCCAAGTGTCACTTACGTTGAATAAATCATTTATCTTTATACTTGTTAGTTTATTTTATATATATTTTTTATACCACTAAGGTGGCAAACAAGCATACGGCCCGCCGGTAAGTGGTTACCGCAGCCTATGGACGCTTGCAACACCAGGGGTATCACTCGCGCGTTGCCGACCCTTTAGACCATATAGTATGAAGAAAGACTATAGTGGCCTTAGATTGGAAATACGAGTATGAAAATTAAATTGCTACCTTATTTAACATAATATATTGCATATAAATTGAAAAAAGAATAGTAAAGTAGCAGTTCTTCGACTTCGTCTGCATTTGTTTAAAAACATAGGATAGCCCCATAGGATGTCATTCCCCAGGATATAATCTATCTCCTTGTAAAATTTTATTACGTTTTGAAAAGTGAACAGCGCTGCGGCGGTGAAAAGTGGAACTAAAAATTTGTATGTCAATTTTGACATTTCGCGAGTTACGTTTTCGAATACGTTGTCGACGATGTTCCTGCTACCGGCACTGAAACGGTAGCAAACACACGGAGCTACTTTTGCTTTTATAATATATGTAAGTACAGGTAAGTATGTATTACCACCATGTGGCATGTTACAAGAGTCAGGTCACGAGGTAGGTCGCGTCGTTCCGTGTATTGCTACTGTATGTTAAATATCTCTGGCTATTCCATTCAACGGAACCCTAAAATATTTAGGTAAGTTGACTCCACATGCTGCGCCGATAATAAGAGGAAAATAAATAGAGCAACTCTACGGATAAGCTAGGTTTGTTACCTTAAACCAGTGGCATTACTAAAGCAGAAACTGGCAAGTTGATACATCAAATATATTTACTGGAGGTTATCATCAAAAGAAGATATTCTCTTTGGTGAGTCAGTCACTATTCGTACAACACTAGCTGTAGTTATCCTGCACTAACTTTGAGAACACATTTTAGCATTTGCTATAGGTACAACCCTGAATTTGGAGTAACAGTTTTTTTTTTTAAATCCTTTTACCCGTTTCACAGTGATGGAACTACAAAAACTTCCTAAGTTTATCTTTCTCTATTTACTTATTGAGTAAAGGACATCATCCATTTTGGTCCAAATCTGAAAGCTCGCATTTTTTTTTGTATATTCTGTTAGAGCTTGCCCGTCTGAACATTTTTTACTGTGGGACCAAATCTGTAGGACCATTGTAGTTGATTTTATTTGAGTGAGATTAAATCTGAATTCTCATAAATTTTTGTTGAAAATAGGAATTCAAAATAACTAAAACAAATGAAAAGTCCTGTAATGGTAATAAATGTTCAGACAGACAAGCTCTAACAGAATATACAAAAAAAAAGGCCATGGCTTGGCTGGCACTTTCAGATTTGGACCAAATCTCTATGAAACATGTCCTTTAAATGTTTGTCCTTTAAATTTATCCAACATTCCATATTAGCATCACAATATGTTTTTACGAAACGGAAGGAGGATAATACTTTTCGTGTGTAGGTATGTGTATCCAAAGATCTCGTAGATGTGTTTTGTGGTTAGTAAGGAGAACTGGTTGAGGAACCAGGTCTTCTATATAGGAGCTACTATTCTTGTGATTCCGCTCAACATAATTGATTGATCTAATGATACCCCTGGATTTGAAAGCGTCCAAAGGCTATCCTCCGACGATTGTCCCCGCTTTAGATTAAAAAGCTTTTTATATTTCAGTCGAAAATGAACCTCATTCTTCTACTATCTGGTTTGATCCTCGCTCAAGCTACAGGCATCAGATGTAGTTGTGAAATAGTCAATATCAACGGACAAGTACTTACCAGAGAAACACTAGTGTCGGGTTATAAAGTACGCCACGTAAAAGTAGACCCGAGCTCCACAGACGTTTATTTTACTTGGTACAACGATACTACTCCTATATTTGCGAAGGTAAATCTTACGAGCAAAGCAGCTACTATCATACCCGAACTCAGTAAACCACTTTTCTATGAAATTGATGACGAAGGAAACATCTACACGCCAGGAAAATTCCAAGACTTCAACGAGGGCATTTTAAAATATGACTTGAAAAATAATAGAACTAGTTTTATGAACGTAAATGTAGGTCACATTAGCGATTTGTACTTTAAAAAGTTCCTGTATTTCAAGACTGGGTGGAATCATAATAGTCGCTGGTATGTGATCAAAGATGACATATTCCATTTAGTGGAAGAATTGGAAGGCATGAATGCTGATGTTGAATTTAAAATTGATGATAACCATATGTATTATTACTACGGCAACTACAGTGGCATGTACAGACAGAAGATCGGTACTAAAGACGCTGTGCTCTTAAATGTAATCGATTCAAGGATGACAGATTCGTTGATTGATTCTACAGGACGCCTGATTATGGCTTTGCTAGATGGAGTGTATACTTTGAACAAAAGAACTTTTGATCTTGAGAGATATTTCAACTTTTATTCCGAACCTCTTGGTCTTGCCATCAGCAATGATGGTAACTTCATTTACTCAGACGAGAATGGCCTCTACAGATACGTAGCAAATGATTTGATCACAGCTAACCAAGACTGCTACCATTATAGAAACGAAATTCACAATGCTATATGCATCAGTATACATGATTTTGTGGTGAATTGTCATCTTAATGGATTCGACACAATAGAGAACATTAATTCGATGGCTGTTGATTCTCAATAGTCATCTGACGGCGTGGACACATCATCACAGTGCGGCGCCGTCGCCATGAAACGGTATGACGTGCTGCGATACGGTACCGTGTACGGTACGGTCCTCATCCATTAATGAATTTAGCTAACTACATCATTATCAACATCGATATTGGTGCCAATTTTGTTGGACGAAATCATTTAACTAAACTAATATGGGAGGATTACAAGTATTACCATTCTTATTTACCCGGCACATAAGACGGGGATAGCAAGACTTTTAGTCCAGGCAATTAGTTTAGTACTTTTGTGATTTTGTACCACTGAATTGGCACCATTAACATTACCAGCCATCTTTTTAGCATACGTGCGAAGCTGGCGGTCGCGGCGCATCGCACACGGCACCGTACCGTCGTGCCGAGCCGTACCGTTTCACGGTGACGGCGCCGCACCGTAGTGACGGGTCCACGCCCTGAGCCGGTTCTTTGGATGATAAAAGCCAATGGGGTCCTTATTTAACCAGATTGCCAGATTTAAATCAAACAGATGTCAAAAAGCAAACCTTGATTTTACATATTATTTAGGTTATTTTATTTAGGCAAGGCATGGGTGTTCTTTCTTCTTTATTGAATATATTCGATTTGTAAAAAAAGATAAAAAAAGTTTTATTAAAAGAAAAATAGTTTTGTTAATAGAAAAAAACCAAGGAGTTTGTTTCGTCGTTTCTTCTCGTGGCAGGTTTGAATTTGGAAACGGTGGTAGTCTTTCTTTAAATAATTAGATTTTAGTTCTAACTGTCCCTTACGGTAAATAAAGGATTTTTCATTATATTTATTGTTGAGTATTTTATTTTAATGATTTCCTTTTCTATTTTAAGCCTTCACTGCTTTTTACAAGCGTTTATTTAGTTTCACCGGTTCGGTGTGTGCGTGTGTACTTCAGGTAAAATTTTACCTGAAGTACACACAAATACAAAAAAAAAAAAAAAAACAGTACATAAAATTGGCACAGAAGCTTGGTTTCCCTGACAATACACGATTATTTAAATGCCGCCATTTTAAATCCAATATGGTGGACGTCACCAAATGGAGTTTCATATTTTTTTTAACCCCTACGATAATGGTATTAAATTAATAGGCTTTATAAGCAAAATACAGTAAATACAGTGACGTCATGCTTGGTTTAATATGTCACTCACTGCAAGACAGACAGAATACTTATATAGGCTTTTTTAAAATAAATAATTATAATACATACCAAACACCCAGAAGCAAGGCACACATAAATGTTTGCGCCGGCGGGAATCCAACCAGCGACCTCTAGCGTAGCAGTCAGGTGTACTAACCACTAGACCAGCGGTCTCGTCGTAATGGGGTCTTAGGCTCAACAACATATTTTAAGAGTTGATCTGGATTAAGCCGTTCACATTACGTTCCAAAGTGTATAATACACAAAGTCTATTCATAGTCGACTTTTCAGCAATAATGTTGCTAGATGAGATCTCCGATCAAAAATAATCTGTCAAGTGCGAGTTGGACTCACACCGAAGGCTCCGTACTAATAACGAACTGGGTTAAATTACAAACTTAGCTCCGTAGACACGGCTATTGCATCAACTGGAAATAATATATTAAATTGATTCAGGTGTTACTTTGCGGAAATTAATATTTATAGAATACAAAATATATTATAATTTGCTTTGTCCAAGCAATGAGAGATGTCACGCTCGATGTGACGTCACGCTGCTCGACCAACGCAGCGGCTCCCTGATGATGGGACGTGGAAGTCCTGAAACACGTGTCGGAAGAAACCACGCCTGAGCTCACACCTGGGCGCAGGCCGTTCGACCGTATCACACTCATTTAAGCGGACAAAGCAAATTATAATATATTTTGTATTCTGGAAATAATACGTTTGTAATAGTAAATTCGCTATTATTTTTTAGAAAATGTAGCAGTAGGTATACAATCTATGAGCATTTCTAGCGTCTACTTGTTGCCGTTATAAGATAGAGCAAATAAAGCCAAAAAACCACGTTTCGAGTGGGAGAACACCCTTTAATCTTTTTAATTATTTACAGAAATACACAATCTGTGAAAATTTCAATTGTCCACTTATTACGGATCATGAGAAGAGATTAGCCAGCCCGCTGACAGACATACGGACGGACGAACGGACAGCGAAGTCTAAGTAACAGGGTCAGTTGGTTGCCCTTCGGGTGCGGAACCAAAAAAAATCCTGTTAAAAGTGCTCACTTCCAGATAACGCCAGTCCAACGAACAATTCTGGAATGTCTCGTCGAATAAGTGTTTGCGGCTCTCATTACGATAAAAGCTTTCCCTTGAATGCTAAATAGAGGTCACAAAGGTCATTCATTCATAAACTCTCCTTTATATTCGGAGGGACAGTGTAATAGCAAAATGAGAGATTTGACCAGTGATACATGGAGTTAAACAGAGGTGTTACAACACCCACTCTTCAACGATGATAATTTGGTGCCAACGTGAAATATGATGAGTGCGTCTCGAGACACTACATACGTCCTTGAATTTCTTCTCAGACGTATGCAGGTTTCCTCACGATGTTTTCCTTGATCGTTAAGCTTGTGGAGTGACTAAACAGTGCACTTAAGTTTTTTTAGAAAACTATGGTAGGTACAGACCGGTGGGAATTGAACCTGAGTTATTATATTCCTCTTTGCTAAAGTAGACCTTCACAAGTGCCTAATAAGGGCCTAAACTGAATAAATTATTTTAGTTTTATTGATTGATTGATATCCTCATTATATTCGCATACCCATTTCACATTTTCCAAGGACAGTTTTATATTTTTCCAGTATGAACAGTGACCTAGATTACTTTTTGGAAAGCCTAGATTACCTATCTAGGAGAAAACAGAAAGAGGAGAAAACAAAGCGTGTTCAATAAAACATAATGGAGAACCTATTTCGATATCACAGACAGATGTTAATACCACATCAGTATCGAGCCCGCAACAGAAAAACATATACCTATAAAAATAGGGGCGTCTGCACTGCACTCACCGTATCCTTTTCGCAGCGTATATTGTCTGGCATCCACGATTTCTAAAGGTGCGTTGTGTGCTCATTTCGAGTTGCCGTGTTGTGTCGTCCCACACTTTTCAGCCGAGCTGTGTGTTACAAGGTACAGCAGACTAGATTTATTTCCAATATTACAAAACTCTGCAGAGAAGCGTGGCTTCTAGCTATGGGCCTCTTAAGAATAGTGTCGAAGCCAACTAGATATAGCCTTTTTTTAGTTAAAAGCTAGACGATTTACTTTCAACAAGCAACCTGAATTATATATAGCCGTTCAATAATATAATCAGGTTAATTACTTGGACCCCGCTTGACTGCGATAGGTTAGGAGACTTAGCATTAGTTGTTTTTTTTAAAGGCTTGTCTGTTCACTGTAAAACTAAATAATATACATGATAGAAAAACTACTAGTCAATAAAATATGTCTTTACGCCTTCCCACAAGGGTCTCCGAAGGGGTAACCAGAGGTGTTACAACACCCACTGTCCACCGAGGATAATTTGGTGCCAACGTGACAGATGGTGAGTCCGTCGCCGTCTCTTAGGCACTACATACGCCCTAGATTTCTTCTCAGACGGATGCAGATTTCCACAATATTTGCCTTCACCGTAAAGCTCGGTGTGAGTAATCACTGCACATAAGTTTTTTAGAAAATCTCATCCATACAGGCTTGTAGGATTCGAATATGCGCAGGTAAGGCAGGTTAATGACTAGTTACCAAATATTTTATCGCTCGAAGCTCATCCATTACGTCCGCCGTCTAGGAGCAATGTCAGCACCCCGTGAAAGCCTCCATCCGGGTCCACATAGGAGCTATCTACAATACGCCCTCTGTACTGAGCTCAGATGAAACGACAAAGTACATAATGCATCTAGGCACCTCATGTCATCAGTTAATACTGATTATTATTGGAGTCAAATCTGTTGCACAAAATCAGTCCTTATTCTCTTAAGACAAAGGTGTCGAATATATTGTTCAAAATTACTAAACTTAACTAATTTGACATGTCTAAAAAGTCTTGCCATCCCATTCTCATGTGCGGGGTTAAATAAGGATGGCAATATATTCAGACCTGTCAAATTAGTTGAGTAAATTAAACTTATTTGACAGGACTAAAATCTTGCTATCCCTTTATCATGTGCAGGGTTAAATAAGGATGGGAATAATTTTAGTCCTATTATTAATTTAGTTTAATTATTTCGTACAACAGAATTAGCACCATTATGTTCAATCTTTATATAAACAAACAAGAGAGTGCCCTACCGGTGTGTATTATAGATATAAGTACTGTATAATGTATGTATACCATGTAATACACGTGCAATTATTAAATAAATAACCCTCTGGATCCCTCGGTGCAATCGTACACAGGTTGATTCGTTTTTGCTTTTCATAGTACTTTTAATGCACAAATGCTGCAGTCGTCTTAAAACTTAAACTTTGAGATAAAATATCTTTCGGGTTATTATTACCTAGTTAATAAAATTTATGGACGAAGGTTTGATCAAATTAAACCATTGTTGTATTCTTTTAGTGGCCATACGATTAATTCCTTCCGTGTTCAGAAGTTAGTGATAATATGCAGAGATTATTCATAACTTAAAAATACTTTAATTATTGATATCAGATATCGTATATTATATGTATTTCTTTTGGTTTTAAAAGAGTAATTGCTGAGTTTTTTGCCGGACTTTTCTCAGCAAAAAACTACCTTCCGAATCCGGTGGTAGATTTTGACGATTTGAAAGTGCTTCTGTGTAAAGTCTAGTCAAATAAAGATCATTTTGAGTTTGAGTTTTCTACATCTACACTAATATTATAAAGAGGAAAGTTTTGTATTTTTGTGGGTTTGTATTGAATAGGCTCCGAAACTACTGGACCGATTTCAAAAATTCTTTCACCGTTAGGAAGCTAAATTATCACTGAGTAATATAGGCTATATATTATACTAGCTGCCCAACCCGCCTCCGCACGGGTGGACAAAATATTTGATAAATGTCTATGCTCCGAAACTAATGACTACCTGTGCGAAGCCGGGGCGAGCCGCTAGTGAGTTTATAAAAATAGATGAAAAAAATACATGTAAATAAAAAATCGTAGTGTATAAAGTTAATTTATTTAATAGGCTTGATGACCAGCCTCCACAAGCAGCACCTGTTCACAAGTATGACGCGAATGCTGCCATCGCCTTCTTCAATCATTATGGAGGGAAGTGAGCGACCCGTAATCCTCGCGCTATCAAAGGCAGTTTACTAAGCATGACTAATTCAATCATATGAAATGCAAAAATAATAAATCAAAATATAGCCTGCTGGCTGTGTTTTGGCAAAGCAGTTATCAAAAATTATCAGCTACGAATTTGAATGGAAATTTATAAGTGCAGATATAATCTGCCTCTTTCACTTTTAACAAAAAACATGTTTCAATGCGAAAGTAACTCTCTTGTTTGTTTGTTTGCTACCTTTTCAGAACTAAACGACTGAACGGAGCGTAATAAAATTTAACAAAGAGATAGATTATATCCTGGGGAAGGATATAGGCTGAGTTTCTTGCCGGTTCTTCTCAGGTGGCTTTTTTTCCGAACCGGTGGTAATTTAGACCTTCATAAGTGCCTTATTAGGGCCTAAACTGAATAAATGATTTTTGAGTTTGATTTTGATTTTGCTGCTAAGGGTTAGGAAACATTCCCAAATTGTAGGCTCAGTATTTTAAAAGATCCTTAAGCTAAACGCTCAAAAACTTGTGTTAAGACTATTGCTGAACAAGATTGTTCTGCATTTAATGGTGGTGACTATCAAATACCACAGTCACTTTAACATGATGTAACGGAGTAGGCAATGTTTAATTAAAAAATAGGCCTTACACATTCAAACATATCAGATGTATATAACTTGATATGTAAAGCCGATATAAATACATGACAAGACATTTTCTGGGTAAAAATAAATCATGCTGAGCTTACCACACTTACGCTACACTACATTATTCAATGTGGACGAAGTCGCGGGCAAAAGCTAGTTCTTGTATAAGTGTATCAAACGCTTATCCTGTGACCACAGTTCACTACGTCGTAAATATTATATTAAATTTCTACGATACATTGGGCCCACCTTATTTAATACGCGTATAAAACTTAAGGGCTTCGGACTTGGCTCTAAGTATCATTTTATGACTTTGTAAACTTTATAGTTTGAACCTTTATTGAGTCACTTGTTGACCCAAAACCATAGAATTTTATATTTCACCATAAAACACTAAATTGGGTAATATTGAACCCGCAAAGTGGCTAATCATTAAAGCTTCAATAAAAAATCAAAATCAAAATCAAAATCAAAAATCATTTATTCAGTTTAGGCCCTAATAAGGCTCTTATGAAGGTCTAAATTACCACCGGTTCGGAAAAAAAGCCACCTGAGAAGAACCGGCAAGAAACTCAGTGCTCTGTCTTTTTTTGCATTTAACAATCATTATATAACAATTTGTAACAAAATTCTTCTAGACATTGGTATGAAATTACAAATATCAAAATGAAAGCTACCAAGTTGGTTTTGTCACTGCTTTCATGAAATACATATTCCAACTATTACAATTACCAGGAGCGGGGAGCCACTTGTGCAGAGTGAGTCTATATATTCCAAGCATTTTTATCATTTACATAATCATTAATTTTATAATAGGCTTTATTTATCAAAACTCTTTTGACATGAGTCTTAAACTTATCGTAATTCAATTCGGTAATAGATTGTGGGACAATCTGCAGGCGTTCAGTTATTTTCACCTACAAGGGTTGCAAGTTCCATCAGTAGCTACTATCGTGCGCTGATTGAAATAGAGAACATTTTTTTATGCCAACAGCACAATACTTTACCAAGAAGCCGTAAATCTTAAGTGGGTGGCTGCGATACCGACCAATCAAACTATTCCTAGCAAGTTTATATTATTTAGGGCCGAAGAGAATAGCACTGCGCGTGTTCGTTAATTACTGCATCAAAACTATAGAGTACGTATAAGTACGTACAATAGAAACAGAACCATAGACAAACTTAGTTTCAACAACAGACTAAAGTTATGATAATTAAGGCTCAGAGTAGATAATATACTACGTACAAATTAGGGTAAATACATAAATATTAATTTTCTTTTTTTACTCACTAGCGACCCGCTCAGGCTTCGCACGGCCAGCGTTAGCCACACAACTTAAATACCTACAAAACACAAATGAATTATACTTGAAAACCTTCCACTTGAAAACCGTCCTCTTGAATCACTATATATATTAAAAAACAGCATCAAAAACCGTTGCCTAGTTTTAAAGATCTATATACACCCATACATACAGGGACAGACAGACAGACAGCGGGAATCGACTTTGTTTTATACTACGTAGTGATTACTAAAACCGGTAGTCATAATTACAAGTTCCTTCGCATTTATTTTGTTAAATTTTGTGACGCACTTTATTGTCGAAATCAATAGACCCGATCTAAAGAGGAGTGATATATGAATCAACAGCAGAAACAACGGCGGGGTCTGAAGACAAAGTGCCGCATTAACATTCTAATCTCGACGGCACAAATCGAATGGCTGCCAGCCAAGTGTACGTACAGCTTCATATTGTTGCCACTTGCGGCTCTTTTGATATATGTCTCTTTAGGAAGACGGTGCTCCAGTGAGCGCGAAGCGATAGTATGTAGTTAGTAGTCGTAGTACTTTAAGCCGTGGTGGCCTTGTGGTTAAAGCAACGGCCTGTCATCTGATGGGCCCAGGTTCAAATCCCGGCCTGTACCAATGAGTTTTTCTAAGCTTAAGTACAGTGATTAATCACACCATGAGCTTTTAAAAAGAGAGGTAGGGCGATTTGGGATTTCCCGTGGGTTTTCCCATTAAAATTGGAGCCGCACGACTGGGGACTGTACCTCCACATTACAAGAAACCGCAGTAAAATAACACTACTTTGATGTAGTGTTGTGTTTCTGCGGTAAGTAAGGTTGCCTCTACGAGGATCGCTGTGCTAGTAGTAATACTGCTGGCACAGTGAGTCCTCATCAACAACAGGGCTGGCAACTGGTTAGTGGTATCCCTGGTATTGCTAGCGGCTATAGTCTACGGTGACCGCTTACCATCAGGTGGGCCGTATGTTTGTGTGCCACCTTAGTGGTATAAAATAAAAGGAGATTTAGTATACCTACTACCTACTATATTATACAACTTAAAACTTATAATATGATGTGAATGAAGCGTAGCATTTAGTGAGTAGTGGTCGAGCTATATGTACATACGTGTTTTATGTACATCCCAACAACTATACCGAATGCTTTAGAGGCAATAAATCTTGTGTTTTGTCAAAAGATTACATAAGTTAATCTGAAACTTTGACACAACTTCTTTTATCGCTTTCACACTGATCTGTATGTCCAATGTGATGAAACGGAATTACCTCATTACAGAGATGAGTCAGGATTATCGTCGAATAAAGCTTTTCGTCGCCCATTTACAAATACTTTTTTTGTAATTCCAGTCAATCAAAACAAGCACCTAAACAATGACAGCCGTCAAACTTCCAATTGATACTCTTCTTCTTCTTCTTCCTAAGTATGGCAATCAATCCCTTCAGGGACTATTTTTGCCAGTGTCGAGTGTTAGAGAATTTTCATGTTGCAAAATTTCTCGTGTTTGCCGCATTAAAATGCCTAGTGTCATGAATTCTAACGCCCAATGGAGTTTCTGGAGACAACCCACGGCAGTAGCAGATCGTAACACGCCTTTAGATTAGAGGTAACCTATTGACCAAAATGATAAATCACTTAACCCAAAAGTCGTATTATGGCATTATTTCCAATGCTCCTATAAATCAGTCACTAAATGAAACTTTACTGCACATATCGACACCAAAAATACACATTAAAGATCACTATAACACAATTTACGACACACTGGAAAAAATCTCAACCGCTCCGCCTGATTCCCGCCAAAAACTCCCAATTGATACTCAATATTGTTGCTACTAATAATATAATGGCTGGAAGTATCGATAATGGAGTCGATTCTGTTGTTCAAAATTACTAAACTAAACTACTTTGACAGGTCTAAAAGTATTGCTATCCCTTTCTCCTGTGGGGGGTTAAATAAAGATTGTTTGACTTATATGGCTAACGCTGCCGTTAGCTGGCCGTGCGAAGCCGGGTCGCTAGTTTATGGTATCTATAATATAAAAATGAATCGCTGAATGTGTTGCTAAGCGCAAATCTCGAGAGCAGCTGAATCGCTTTCGCTATTTTTTATTATATTCCTTGAAGTACGAGGATGGTTCTTACGGAGAAAAAAATTAAAAAATGCTTGAAAAAGTCTAAAAACGATTGGACAAAATATTTGATAAATGTCTACCCGTGCGAAGCCGGGGCGGGCCGCTAGTACCATATAATTTCTTTTTTTTGGTTCGGTAAAAGATTTCTGAACAAAACGGCAGGAAAGTCGGTCCGCGTAAAAAGTATCCATAAAAAATATCAAACGTAAAAAAACATTATTGATGAGTTACGATTAGTATGCCACGTTAGATACCAAGGGATTTTTACAAAACTGTAATAAAAACAGGCCGCAAAGTAAACAAGTAAAACTCAACCCACTCCAGTATTATAAATGGACTCCAGCTGCTACCACTTGGATTTATTCAATAGAACCTTATTACCGGAACAAAGTTTCCCAAATTTTGAACTAGGAAAAGATTTTATTTACGATTAAGAAAAGCCTAGATGGATTAAGAATTTATTCTAAATCCACTTAGGCTTTTCTTTTTTCAAATAAAAAAATACATTACGAAGCCATGCTACTAATAAAAAAGTTCAACTTATCAATTAAAATCAATTTTAAAGTACTTTTAGGGTCAGCAACGCGCGAGTGATACCCCTGGTGTTGCAAGCGTCCATAGGCTACGGTGACCGCTTACCATCAGGCGTGCCGGATGCTTGTTTGCCACCTTAGTGGTATAAAAAAACAAGATAAAACTGGAGAGCTGAGTTAGTTTTTTATTCCCGACCCGTTCTAAGCTGTCGTCGAGATCTAAAGTAGAAAAGTTTTATTACGAGAAATTTTAGTTTGCAGCCGGCAATATAAACTTCAAGAGAGTTCTATGGCAGTACTGTTTACTTACAGCAGTTATCTCATCTTAATACCCCATACGCACGTCGACCCTTTGGATCTTTTGTGCTGTCCTTAGCCATGATCGCTCTACATACGTGCTCTAGCAAGTACTCACTAAACGAGTCTGCAGATCTTGCCAACAGGGAAGAGCATATACTTCGCTGGTTCCGGATATGTCACCACCAGAATTTCCAGTCGCGGCATCGCGAGTGAGTTGCAGCAGCATAGCATAAGTTTAACACGTTGAATGCCGTAAGAAAAATTGTAATTGTAAAAAAAATGCGTTTGAACCATGTCACTCACCGGTTAGCCTTCCCTTACATTACCGTTCAGGCCATGGGAGTCGTCCGTGAGCCTAGTGTGAGGTCCAATGTCTTCATACTAGCCGAGGAAAACAGCTTTCAACCAAAACGCGTATGGAAGTGAGCCGTGTGGTCCTGTAGCTTAAACAGACAGCGTGTTGAAATCCAATAGAAACTTGTACATTCTTTCAAGGTTAATTTTCTGGCTAGGATTCGTCTTATTAGATTCCGTTGCAGTTTTACAACCGAATAGACTTACAGGGACAGTTAAGTAGTTACAGCATGTCTTAACCCAGATTAGTATGTATTTTTGTGTATATTCGGAGGTCTAAAAAAAGGACGTAAACTTTTTTTCATATCCTAAGCGATAAAGCTGGTCCACGAAAAAAAAAACGATTTAATTTATATGGTATTTTAATAAAATCTTTCCAATTCTTATTTGAGCAACTTGTCAAAACGGTAGGAAAAACCATGAAGATGAACAAAACAATAATTAGGATGCGAACTGTACTGAATATTTCTGTTTGTCACATCAGCGTTAAATATTGTTTTAATTCGTAGGCAGTTACGGGCCACTGCCTACGTATTAAAAATAATAGTTATACCCATTTTCCGTTCATTATATCAACATCCTTCGTAAATAACAAATTTAGTCGACCACATATTAAACCTACACAAACATTGTGTTTTCATACATATTTCCTCAAGTGTATTATTTTTATTAGCGAGCCCAATTAATTGGTCTTGACTGTAATCTATGTCCTCAAAATAAAATATTTTATTAGTATCCTAGCTTAGGGATGAAATATAATGTTGGCCTGCAACACAAAAGATTACTGACACCTTATAGAAATTATATTCCTTTCAACCTTTTTACTCGTTAACGGCAAAACGGCTTCTGCCACTCACATTTTTTTGTTTTCGCCTATTGACGAACTTTAGTCTGATCGATTAAAAAAAAATAACAGTTTTTTCTTTGCCGCAGCGAAACTTAGCGAATACCTAGTTCATATAAATTCATTAAATATCCTATTGGCACCGCCCAACTAAGAGTAATCATTTATGTATAAGATGACTTAATTCAGCACAGATCCCCATGGCGCACGGAACTGGCTGTGGTCCAAATTCCACCTACCTTGTCACTAGTGAGGTGTGGTCTTACTAGTGGCGGGGCAGTCATGTGCTGGCACTGCTTGCTTCAAAGATAATTAAAAAAGTGTAAATAGGTTATAAAATATGCCGACTAAATTCAGATACGAAATGTAAGTGAATTTGACATAAGCTGTTTGCCACTCGCAGAGCATGAAACATATATCTATACCTTTGTACTTAAAATATCATTGGCTGACTGTGACAAGATCGCGAAGCCAACCTAGCAAAGCCTGTTTGAAAGCTCCGTACTGTATACAACTACTGTTGAGCGGAAAAAGCAAGTTTATACCATATTTTAACTTTATAAAGATTAATTTGCGCAAAATTAAGTTTGATCATATTCACCCACTTCAATTTGATGGCTACATCAGAGCTACATCGGCAAACAATTATGTGACAAATATGTTTGCCTTGCGTCTTGGTGTTTGGTATGTATTATAAGTATGTATTTACAAAAAAAAGTATATAAGTATTATAATATCAGCTACTGGTTCCCATAGTACAAGCTTTGCTTAGTTTGGGGCCAGATGGCGCTGTGTGATAATGTCCAAGCATTATTATTAGGATATTATTTGGATTTTGTATCGCTCTTTGGT
Source organism: Falcaria lacertinaria (assembly GCA_951449985.1). Taxonomy (NCBI): domain Eukaryota; kingdom Metazoa; phylum Arthropoda; class Insecta; order Lepidoptera; family Drepanidae; genus Falcaria; species Falcaria lacertinaria. The sequence goes on along the minus strand of OX602119.1, from coordinate 1,048,176 downwards.
GCACCACAATCCGTTAATTTAATTCGTTTATTTATATAGTTCTGGAAATTTAATTCTTAACTGTTATTGGAATTTCTTCTTGTTGTCTTGTGTGTGTGAAGAAAAATAGATTCTTTCTTTCTTAATATCCCTTCCCGCTACAGCTGTGACCACACCCAACTTACCTGTAATTCTAGAGGCGTCGTTTGTCTTCTCAGACAATTTTAAAATCACCTTAGGACTGCCAAATCGACTCCAACAATATTTCCACTTCGTCCGCTTTGCTAGTTGATCTCGAAGTTTTTCTTATATCGTCTCTTATATTTAATCTCATAATTAATTATTATTTGGCTAATTTAAAATTATTTTTAAGTGTAGTAAGTACATCATGCACATATGACCTTTTGCAATGCGACGGAATATTTCGAATATGGCATCAGTTAAAATTAAGGTATCCCCTTCATTGGCTCAATCTTTACCCAACATAGAATTTTCTAAGGCGATAGATTTACTTAGTGCTATAACAAATAATTGAAAGTGATTTGTCTGTTAATCCAGAAAGTTAATGTTGATTTTGATGAAATTTGGTGATAGATAGCTTGCATCTGGCGAAATAAACGAAAATTTTCTTCACATTAACGAAACATCAAGCAGAAAGCTCGTAGCAAATAAATAAGGATACAATATCAAAATAAATCAAGATTTCCAAACAATTACGTAAAGTTAAATCAGGTAACAATGCACATAACTTAAGATCAGTTAACATTGCAAGCAATTGTAATTAAGTAGGAGGAAACAAGAAACTAATGAAAACCAATTTAGATTAAAACCAGGGGCATGGAATTCGTGTGACGGCTGAAGTTGAAAGGATTAATGAAAGTGACTTTCCGTACAAAAGTGCCTCTTCAGTTTTAAATTGAATAACTTAAGCCGGTTCAGGCTCAGGTAATATGAGCAGAATTTTATATTTACACCACGGTTTTGCGAGCGGCCATAGGTTGCTTACCATCAGATGGGCCGTATTTTAGTGCCACCTTAGTGGTAAAAAAAAAGCCTCAAGGTGAGCTGAAAGATGACATCTTAGCCTATTGTACAGACAGCTTAGATGCTTGCAATGACCAGGAGTTTCACTTGGCCTTGCCAACCTAATTGTTGGAGAAGATTCGCTGTGCTATCCACTTATCCTGACCTGACATTTCGTGAGTTACGTTTTAGAATGCGTAGTCGAAAAAAATTCCTGCTACCGGCACTGCTATTGTTTATTAAATATGACCATTCTTTATGGCAGAACAGATGTAGTATTTGCACAATTTACTTGAATAGTTTACATTACAATAACTGTTTAACGGACTTTGACCACTAGATGTCGCTGTAATGTAAATAGGGATTATTAGCACGCGCGGTAGAGAGTCTCCGTCGCTGTGCTATATATCTCAGCGACGGAGGCTCATTGAACTACACGAACATACCACCCAGGACCTTAACCAGTAAACCGGACTACGTAAACTTCTACCATAGTTTTATTTTCCACTACGCACAACAAGACCTGCTGGCTGCTGCTGACTGCCTCCACTCCCAGGACTCAGTATGGTGTCATACAATAACAAATACTTAATACAATATTAAGTTTAAAATCAACTGCATTAATTCCCTGTAGATGAGCCTAGAGTAAATATCATACCTACATCAAAATAGTCCTTACATCCAATGCTATTTCCAAGTGTTATATCCTATTCAGTAGAGGATATTCATACATTTATAACTAATCAGAAACTACCCAGTTCCGAGCTGTTCAAACATTCTCATTGTCGTACACTTGTCAGGCTCCAGTTGGTTTAAGCTTTAATTAACAATGTGTGGAACTAAGGCCCTGCGCACATGCTTTCAAATATACCTAGCTACCTAATTTATGAACACAAAACAGATTATACTATTTACAAAAACAGAACTTAACCTACCTACTAATAGATAAAAGAACTGACCCAAACGAGAATCATGCGGTAGCGTGCCAAGAATGCTGGCAGCATTGCCACGCTGGATAGCAATGCTGATTATCTGAGCGAAATAATATGATCCAGCACGCCTACTAATAATTAAATACTATAAGTCATCACTACATAGTTTAAAAAGAAATCGCTTTGCGCTGTATGTCTATCTTGTCCCTATGTATGCTTGGATCCTAAAATAACGCAACGGATTCTGATGCGGTTTTTTTAATAGATAGGGATTCAGGAGGAAGGTTTTTCTATATAATTCATTTTGGTTTTGTGTAACCCTTGCAAAACCGGGTCGGGTCGCTAGTACTGTATGTATAACCGTCCAGGGCACGAAGGTACATGCTAAAAATTACATTCTTTTTATATCTTAAGGGTTTAATTCTTCCAAAATAGGGTAAACTTGCTGTCAACAGTTACTGTCAACCATCACAAAATGGAATCTATGGTTACTGTAAGCAACCAATCAAGGCGGTAGATGCTCTATACGAGCTGCGGCGGGCTGCCATACGAACGACACAGTGACGCTCCTATTAGTATGTACTCTTTTTTGCCAGACTATACTTACACGCATTACATGTTTCATTGCGTTATTAAATTTGTAGGGTAAAGAAGAAAATATGTCGTCAGCTCTACAAGAACCCTTTGAGAAGGACTCGGTCATTTTTCGGGTATATTCCAGCCAGCCTTCAGGAGCTACGAAGAAAATAATGCGATGTTGAATTCAAATCATTGTTAAATTTTATTCTGCTTGAATAAAAAATTTTCGTGTAGGTAGTCATTAAACTGTCTTTAAATGTTAAATGAGATTGAAATTCTAAAATGGCAACAAATTCAATAAATATATGAAAATACGAGTAAAATTAATCTATAATTTCTTCTATTCATCTCGCAAGAACGTTTTGAATATGTAGTCGCGGATACAGTATTCTTTTAATCCACTAAGGTGGCAAACAAGCACACAACTCGCCTGATGGTAAGCGGTTACCGTAGCCTATGGCTTACAATACTTATATCTATAATTCAATACTCAAAGTTTACATTTCTAATTCTTTAGCTACGGTCTCCTTCAGTTCAGGGCTTTACTCAATGGTCCAAGCAAGGCAAGGTGCCCAGCGAACCCTTCGACATAAGCTATTTTCGTGACGTATTTCACACGTAAAATATTGGGATTACTTGCAAGGTTTGAGGTACGTTTTGGATCTAAAAAAGGGCATGAAATATAACGGTTATTACATATTTATTAAAATTTGGTCCTTTATATCTTTAACTGTCACGCATTATTGTGCTTTTTAACTGATATTGATACATGCGCGTGCGCTTGAAGGGTGTACGTAGGAATGTATTAAAAGAGAGGTAGGGCGAAATGGTATTTCCCGTGGGTTTTCCAATTAAAATTGGAGCCTCCTTACAGAAGAATGCAGTCAAATTAGACACAACATGATGTAGTGTTGTGTTTCTGCGGCAAGTACGGTTGCCAGTGCTCCACGAAGATACGCTGCTCTAGTAGTAATGCTGCTAGCACAGTGAGTCCTCATCAAAAACAGGGTCGGCAACGCATTAGTGATATCCATGGTATTGCTAGCGGCTGTATGTCAGATATGACTGAGGTTTCAGTGTTCGGCCTTAGTACCCGTACATTTTTTTTATGCCACTACGGTGGCACACAAGCATACGGCCCGCCTGATGGTAAGCAGTCACCGTAACCTATAGCTGCTAGCAGTACCAGGTGTATCACTAACGGGTTGTGTTGTAAATGTTGTTGATGAGGACGCACTGTGCTAGCAGCATGACTTCTAGTCCAGCGTCCAGTCCAGCTCTTGGTATGTTTTAAATTACTTCAGTCTTTCTTTTGTGTGTACCTTAAGATATATTTTTTGAACTGCTTTATAGCAATACATTGAGAGATACACAATAGTGGACTTATCCAACTGTTACAGTCCACTCTTGGGCTTAAATTATCTTATATTTTTTTATTATATCCAGTATTTACATACCGGACCAGATAACGGTGTGGTCAGCTCATTACACCTTTCCTAAGCCATTAGAATACTTAGTCATTTCCGATAGTTTAGGTAACATTTCAAGGAATTACATAATGTCCATGGTAAGTCCACATTCCGGTTCTAATTGAGCAAGTTCCGGGATAAATACCTTTGTAACCCACCCTGGGGTCATACGGAATATAATTAAACCTTTTCGGGTCACAATTTTGGACGTTGACTACGTCGGCTGAATTTTTATCTGCAAAGAGTGGCCCGTGAAAATGTTTTATTATGATGATAAATCACCGCATTATAACGACTGCTTGTGAAAATGGTTTATTGGAACTTGCCGTAATGGCGAGGTGGATTCTAGATTTTATGAACAAAATGAAAAAAGACAGAGCACTCAGTTTCTTGTCGGTTCTTCTCATTTTTTATGGCGATGTTCAAAAGTGCCTAAAGCTTAGACTGAATAAACAATGTTTCATTATGAAGTAGTTCCTACTTTTTTGAGAGTTTAAGGCTAAACTATTCTCTAGTTTTATAACCCGGGTCTAGAATTATTAAAATATTTATAAATATACGTATCGACATGCACACGGTATTAAGGACTGATGATAATACTATAATTCCATAAAATTATGCTAATATCCCGACCAGGATCAAAAGGTTTACGTTTCTTTTAGTTTTATAAACAGGTTTATTTTTATTTTACAAAGATGGCAGACAAGCACGCGGCTGCAACTGATCTTGGTAACCGGTCACCATAGCCTATGGACATCTGCAATAATACCAAGGTTATCACTTGAGCTAAATTAGAATTGTGTAGTGCTGGAATTTTGAGATTAGTTCAATCAGACGCCAAAGCAAAATAAATCAATGTTCAAACCAATAAGACATTTATTATTTGATCTCCAAACCACTGAAGGTTCTCTGAATTCAAGTCCAAAGTGTCATATAAAAGCGATATCAAAGTAACAGACAGTGAATAGAATTATGATAACTCAAAGTCAAATCAAACGCAAATTACCTAATGAATTTCTAACAACATAATTTTCTTTGATGTACACGATATAAATTTCAGCGAAATAAAACAATTCAATTGCAGTTAAGTAGTCGTAAGTAATATGCTTAAAGGTAAGCACTTGAATCTAAATAACACCAATAATATTTTCTAACCTATTAAAAAATATTGCTTTAACGTCTAGCTGGTTGAATTAGGATAAGATTTTTACTAATTTAAATTTAATAGAAAATGCAAAAGAATACTTTGTTAATAAATGATCAGTAAAGCCTATTTCGGTTAGATCTACATCCTCGTTCACTGATTTACTATCTAAAAGTCTCATTTGAAGAGCATCTTAGAAGATGACACCTATCATATTATTGGTAGTTTTGCTTTTACCATCGCTATCTTTTGGAGTGCAAGAATCATCAATTGAATTATCCATTGAATATTTTAAATTAAAGAAAATAAAATTTGTCTGTTTGCTTGGCTGTGGAGATAATACTTGTAAGTACAGCTTTTAATTGCTCAGATTCTAAGCATTTATAAAAAAAGTGATTTTTGACAGACTTGTTTGATCTTGAAATAACTCGACTAACGACTAACTTAATTGATTATTTTCTATTTTAGGGTCCGTCAAACATTCAAGATTAGCTTCAAAAGAAATTATGTTTATATCTCAAGTACAAATTGATGAATCTTTAACTAGCTATGACAAGTTAAAAAAATGCTTTAATGAACATTTCACATCATTAGGCATTGTTATCGACACCAAATGCAAGAAAAGTGAAGACATACTAAATCTTGTAAGTACATATCTACGCGCTTTTGACATCGAATAATAATGTTACAAGAATAAGCAGTACTTATTTGCTTCACTTTAAGGCAAGTGAAAACGCTTGGTTTGATTCGACGCACTCATGGCTTATGATCGAAAATATTAACAATAATAGCACCGATTATAATAATAAAACAAACGATACAGATTCAAATATAAATGATAATAATGCTAACACATCTAAAACCCATATATTAGAAGATTTGAATATAAGCATTGATGCTGATATAATGTTTGCTTCGGGAAATGGTAAGGTAATGCCATATAATTTAAAAGGTACTGTATCTTATGTAGCAACAAAATGTATTTATCCAGCAGATTTTACCGGATACGTTTTGTATGATGTTTACAATTTTGGAAAAATACAAGGTGGTCAGTTGATTAAAAATAAAGCAGGATCTTGGATTCCTGGATACGGTAATTTACTCTACAGTCGACACATTAGTGGAATAGATGTGACTACATGAATAATATTCAATATTTTCTTCATTTTATAGGTCTTAGTATAAAATTAGATGATTACAAATATTACCGTCGTTGGGACTTCAACAATTTACCCCTGAGAATGATATCTGTGGTAAGTTACTTATAATATAATAACATAGAAGTGTTACTTATAATGTACTTAGTTCATTATAAAAAACCAAAAGCATTTGGTTGAGGAATCAAACATTTTTTAAAAAATTTCCTAACGATGTATTGACAAGCAACCATAATATAAGAAATTACAACTAATAATTGGTATATTTAGTAGAAGACTAGGAATATATGTAACTAAAGAGTGGTAGGGAGGGAGAACGTAGAATCCATAATCGAATCAATGACAAATTCGTGATAAGAGGTTCATCCGGTACCCAAAGCTAGGTTGCATCACCTAGAAACTCTAAAAAATATCGCTAAGTTTTTCTCGATTTTAATGAAATGACTGTGCAGTATACAACTATTCGAGTCACTAAGCGATCCTAATAAACAGTTGCACTGCACTCTCTTGTATATTTTCAGGCATCTGATCCGACAAATCAGGTGGACTCTAACGCACTATTTGATGAAAGCGCAACCCCGGGGATTAACAAAATAACCAAAACGGCAGCAATTTTGCTAAATGCTATTGCTGAAGTACATAATTTCACGTAAGTACGAGAGAAGTTTGAGTTCCATATCTTATCTGAAACGGTCTGGAAATATCTCTTTCAATTTGGAAACGTATTTTTGATTAGCAAATTTTTAAACTGATGTAGTAACAATCTGATGCTGCACTGAGGTAATATACAGTTTCTAGTTAGGACGTGAGTTAACAGAGTAACATTTAGCAAAATTACACGGCAGGTTTATTTCATTTGTAGATTTATAAATTGCATTAATAATAGTTACTGTTATTGTCAAGGTTTGTCCACACATTCACCGATCGATGGGTTGGAGCTGTTGGTAAAAATGGATCTAAGGTCGTATATCTTGATTTTCAAAAATAGATAACTTAATCAAATAAATAAAACCCAGTAAACTTTTTCTGCAAAGCACTAATAATTTGATTGGGCAAACTTTTAGAGCTATAACTGAATATGTTAGAGAATTGTAATAAATTTGGTAGGTCGCAATTTAGTCAATCTTTTCAACGACAAAAATGCCGTTGAAGATTAACGAAAGTAAAAAAATAATATTTTTTTAACTATTGCAGGCCGTAACAGATGAATTATTCAAAAAGGAACAAGACATATCGCCAGTAATACGATATCTCTCTAGCATTTCTGATATCATTGATATAGTTCATCCACATGTCACTTCAATTGAGTAAGTCTTAATTCAAGGACTGACAAATTAAACTCACGGTATAAAAACAAGTTTCAATAATATTTGTCTAGAACCCGATATTTCTACCGCATCCCGACTTACGGAGCTGGCAAATTTGAAAATCAATTCCTAAGACCGCTCAGCACAGGCGCATGGGCATGTGTACTAGCAGTGACGTCACTATGTGCAGTAATTTTGTTGATAGCAGCCAAATTTGAGCGAAGACCAACGTCGTTTCAATACGCCATGTTCTCTGTGATTGCGTCAATTTGCCAGCAATGTACGTATAAATGATTGAAATTTACGTCATAAGAATTGAGCTTAAAGAATGGTAATGAGTTTAATTATTTTCGCAGTTTTTCAAGACACTGATGATACTGATAGCAGAAGAATATCTGCAGGTAGTAAAGATTCTCAAAATTTGTAATATCAACTACACTAAAAAGATACATAGATGATGTTTTTGTGTGGTAATTTAGACCTTCATAAGAGCCTTATTAGGGCCTAAACTGAATAAATGATTTTTGATTTTGATTTTGATTTTGTTTCTTCTCTTTCTAGTCTAAGATCATTTCTTACCGACAGATATGATAGCGCACTATTTACTCTTATTACAAAAAACGCTTGCCCCACACTTGTCAACGGCCATTAAACTAGTGATGTGACAAATTTCATGACAAACTTTATAAACCCTTAATTATTTCAGCTCGTAAACTGACAATCCTAGTGACAGGAGTATCATGTGTGCTGATCTACAACTACTATACGAGTAGCGTTGTCAGCTGGCTGCTGAACGGACCACCACCTTCCATCACCTCCTTGAGAGAGCTATTGGAGAGCCCTTTGGAATTGATCTATGAAGATGTTGGGTACACCAGATCGTGGTTACAGGTGCTTTAAAAATTGTTTTATTGAATTTTATTTTGGGTTAAACGAAAGCTTGGCAAGTAACAATTTTAATAAGATTTAACACGATTTTTATTACGCCCCTACATTCGTTTTTGTACGCTCTCAAATATATTAGTAAACAGTTGGAATACAATCATAAAATTTCTTAAGTTTTTATTTAGTACCAAATACATAAAAGAAAATGATAAATACGGTCGAGGGAATGATTTATGACAAAGAACATAGTAAATTTCAGCCAGATGATATTGACTAATTATTTCAATTAGTTAATCTACTAATGATGATTACAAATCTATTCAAGATTTCATCCGAGCACCATATAGAAATAACATGATTACTCTTATATATAGTACTAGCGGCCCGCCCCGGCTTCGCACGGGTAGACATTAGTTTCGGAGCATAGACAATATTAAATATTTTGATTACCCGTGCGCAGCCGGGGCGGGCAGCTAGTATAATATACAGCCTATGTTACTCAGTAATCATTTAGCTTTCTAACGGTGAAAGAATTTTTGAAATCGGTCCAGTAGTTTCGGAGCCTATTCAATACAAACCCACAAAAATACAATAATACAAATCATTCCTCTTTATAATATTAGTGTAGATGTAGATTTCAACCGAATAACGTTGTATTAAAACGTCTATTACTAAAGAGTATTTTAAACATTTGTGATGATTCTAGAGTCCAAGCTACTATTACAATAAAAGAAACATGTTGATTGAAGATGACCTGCGCCGTATGAAAGTGTTCAATAAGAAGAAAGGAGCTCCTTTGTTGGTTTCACTCGATAAAGGCATCGCTATGGTTAAAGCTGGAGGTAACAAAGTACCACAAACTTATAGACCTGACGGCGGTATGCTACAATCAATTTCACAAATCGACAGTTTGACGAAAGAGTCACTAGAGCATTAATCAATTTTTCTTCTTGTAATAATTACATTCCAATTACTCCGGCTTTTGGGAACCAATACGCATGTTTTATTTTTTCATTTGATAGATCAGGGTCTTTCGCATTAACTTCATTTAAAGATTGAAGACGGCTTAATTTGTATATGTTTCTGAATGTTGAATTTGGAATCGACCGTAATTTGATCTCTTACAAAACGACGTTCAATAAGTGTAATAAGAATCTTTTAAAGTCATTTCGCTCTCTCTCTCTTTCATTATCCAGGATATGCCTACCATACGGAGGTGGACAACGCGAACGATCTTATATCCCGGACATTTACCCAGAGTGAACTATGTGAATTAGGTTCCTTGCAGTCTATGGAGAAAACCTTACTGTACATTTGTGTCCAGAAGAACAGCTCTTATAAAGAGTTTTTAGTTTGGAGGTAAGTTCAGATTATACGAAAAAAATATTATGTAAAGTGATGCATAAAGTTTCACTGCATTCGCCATTTTCATTTGTTTGTTCATGTTCATTTTCCTAAGGCTGCCTAAGCCTTGTTATTTATAACGTACTAGCTTTTGCCCGCGACTTCGGCCACGTTGAGCTTGGAACCCCAGAAGGACCTGATATTTTCCAGGAATAAAAATCCATGTGTTAATCCAGGTTATAAACTATACAAACACCAGAGTAACCATACGTCTATACTGACAAACTTTCGCTTTTATAATTTTTGTAGGAAGTAGGCTTAAGTAGGATAGATCTTTTTGGTTCAAAGGTAACTACTGTTTTCCCCTCCCTCCCTCAAAATGGACTATTATGTGCACTACCTCCTTTAAAATCGTATTATATCCAAGCTTATATTTTGTTGCTTCCAGCTTAATGAGATTATCACAGCGCGGAATAATATCATGCATACAACGACGTACAAGTTCACCGCCAGTTGCATGTGAAGGTAGTTCTCCTAGAGCATTAGCTTTGGGTGGAGCTTCACCAGCGTTCATACTACTGGCTGCTGGGTATCTACTGGCTACTGTCATCATGCTGGCTGAGAGGTGACAGTCATATCAACTTCTCTTCTATCTTCACCCCTTTTTGAAATCCCCGAGAAGTGACGTCAGTCAAAGTGGAATACAGTATTCAACGAAGAAAGTTTGGGCTATAATGGAATTGAATTGGATGATGAATGATACCCCTAGTGTTGCAATCCTCCATGGGCTACGGTGACTCATCAGGTGGTCCGTATGGACGCTTGCCGCCTTAGTGGCACTAAAAAATGGGTGTTCATGTAGTGGAATTTTATTTTCAGATTTCATAGAAACATGACATCTCAACGAAGCTTGAAATAGTAATATTAATGCGAATCCGAACGCTCCTAAGATATATTTTTACGTTAATTAGTATCTACGTATCACGTTTTCTGTAGAAAAATTTTTTTTTTTTAATTTAACGTGAGTCATATTTTCAGTCCTATTGAATTAATTTAAATCTGTATCAGTGCATCGTTTCCCTATGAAATGGTAATAAAGTAAATAAATGAACATTACAGTAGAATTTAAATTGTAAAGCTTGTTTCAATTCCGGCTGGCAATCCGCCACGGATTATTTCCTTCCTATTAAAATAAATCTGCATTCACAAAGTAACATATCGATGAGTTGGACTGGCAGCTAAATTGGATGAGAGAATTAATGTTTCAAATATTGGATACCAAACAAAAATAATTCTCGTAATACAAGTTATACCAAATGACACTGTATTTTCAAACGAATACTTTGTAGAACAAATTAACGAAGTACTTAATAATCTATACTAATACTAGCTGTCCCGACAGACGTTGTCCTGTCTTAGCTATGAATTATTATGTAAAAATGGACCTTTAGTTTATCCCGAGTTGAATATGTTACGATTTTCTTCCGGTTTTTCTTTTTATAAGAACCTTCACCTGACTATAATAAACACAAAACAATATTGCGACATCGGTCTAGCCGACGCGTGATGCCGTGACCAAGGGAAATAGGGATTCATTAAAAAAAAAGATTATAAAGAGGAAAGATTTGTATTTTTGTGGGTATGTTTGTGTTGAATAGGCTCCGAAACTACTGAACCGATTTCAAAAATTCTTTCAACGTTAGAAAGCTGCATTATTAATGAGTAATATATTATATAAGCTGCCCGCCCCGGCTTCGCACGGGTAGATAACTAATACGTGCCTACACCGTAAGATACTCGTCTAGATGCTGTATGACCTAAATTATCATTACTGAGTGATGGATGTCTACTGCAAAACAATGGAGAGTCCACAATAAAATAAAGGAGTTTTTTCTAACGGAACCTCAAAGGGTTTTTAAAGGGTAGAACCTCATTCAATATTAGATGGCTACGGATTGGCACACACGTTTCCAATCGGCTAAGTCTATATTTCCTTAACTAAATTATTGTCCAATCTATGGATAGTGTGGGTCGCGACCCTCGTCGTCGCAGGGGAAATCAGCACCTAACGTCAGAACCGAAGGTAGCCCTTATAATATAGTATCTTCATGTATGAACTATGACATTTTCACACTAAATTCGAGTAGACTTTAATAATTCGATTAATTATTTCGATCGATTGATCGATTCTTTGCACCTGTAAAATTGTATTAATTTGGTAAGTCAACAGGGAAATGCAGTTACATACTCTCTGCCTAACTCCGCCGTGGGTCTTCCCATTAAAATTGAAGCCCGACTGTCGACCTCATAGAAGGCCGCAGTGAAATAACACTACTTTGATGTAGTGTTGTGTATCAGCGGTAAGCAAGGTTGCCAGTGCTCCACGAGGATACGCTGCGCTAGTAGTAATGCTGCCGGCACAGTGAGTCTTCATCAACAACAGGGTTGGCAACTCGTTAGTGATATCCCTGGTATTGCTAGCGGCTATAGGCTACGGTGACTGCTTACCATCAGGTGGACCGTATGCTTGTGTGCCTCCTTAGTGGTATAAAAAGAAAAATGTATAAATGAGTAGGTCAGACCTTGTTTTTATTCCTCGTAAAACTTCCGAATAGAGTTTTTAGGAGCTTGGTTTTCGGAAGTAAATATAGTAGCAATAAGCAGTTTCAGTAATAAAATATAAAGTACTAGGTTTTACCCGCGGGTCGCTGGCGTGATTATAGAAAAAAAATACTTTTCTCTGGTTGACAGCTTCTTTTCTGTATTTACGAGTATTTTGTACCCCTAACAAAGTGTGGCAAATTCGAAATGATGATGGTTGAGTGGTTAACACGAGAAAGCGTCACAAACAAACTCAGATTCGCATTTGTAATACTTAGGATTTTGGATTTTGCAGAATATCTTAGAATCTAAAGTAAAAACTTTATTAAATTCTCTTCCCAAACTACAAAACCGGAGTCGGCATTTGGAAGGCATAAAACCTCCCCTAGGTTGCCATATTGCGTACATTTTTCATCCATTCTTGCATATTGCGGATCCAAGCCCTTTGGCATTCAACAGACGGATAAAAAAGTTTTGGTTTGTTTGAAGGGCTGAACGAATAGGAAAAATATCATTCTTTCAGCTTATATTAAATTAATGGATTGAACAAACCGATACAGGCCCCGAATGAAATTTAGTACCAATTTTTTTTCTAAGGTAATGGGACGAAACTCATGTTATTTAGTTTTTTTTTTCGGGATAAAAACACCCTATGATTAAATGTACTATTAAAAGTGCCAATCTATTAAAAAATGTCACATGTCTGCAAGATCATATCAGAACAGGTAGCGATACGGCAGATGATTTTTTTGACGCGTCACACGTTGCAACAGTTACCTAGATTTGCAATAAAATCCATTTTGTAAACTAAGTAACAAACAACATAGACGAAGTTGCGGACAAAAGCGAGTATTGTATTAGTAACAAGAATAGGATAGGAAGTAGGATTTAAGGCAGATAGTATCTTTGATATATTATTATAGTACACTAGCGGCCCGCCCCGGCTTCGCACGGGTAGACATTTATCAAAATATATTTTGTCTACCCGTGCGAAACCGGGGCGGGCAGCAAGTAAGTTATTTTCTTTGCTATAAACCTCACGGAGCCCGAGACCTTTGCAACGAATGCAAAACCGTGGAAATCGGTTCGTGCGTTCTGGAGTTATAGCGTCAGGAAGGAAAACCCGACTTATTTTAATATAGTAGATTATAATAGCAAGAAACGTATTCCACAAATCCCAAGCAAAATGCTCTATCTATCTCTTTACTGTAGGACTTAAATAAATAAAAATACGTGACCCTTGTAAGGCCTTTTCCGGTCTGCTCTGGCAATGTAATTCTTTCACAAAGCCTGTTGTCCGTTTCAATGTAAAGGTAGAACTATGTTACCGCTCAGCGCTTAACGTCGGACCGGACTAAAATGCCTTTTGTTGAAAACGACGAAATGTTTTATACTTAGTGTCCTAGTCCGAAGGATTAAAATCGCAGTTTTTTTAATGAAGCTACCAAGGCGAGGCATGAATCACCGCTATTTCGTGCACACAGTTATATACTAAGGCTCTATATACAGTACTGATAGCAAGAACATGTTTCTACTACGTACTTGTAAACGTCACTCTAAAATGTAAAACTTGGCATACGAATTTGTAGGTCCACTTTTCGCCGGCGCAGCGCTGTTCAATTTCCCACACAACTCCATGCGTACAAAGTCGAGGGCACAGCCAGGTGTTCTATAAAAATATCTATCGTAGAGTTCCACCTTAATCAACCCGTAGCAATAGTCCCTCACGTGTTCACGTTTAGAGGGATGTTAAAACTAAGTTACACCCTACACCCTTGTTCATTCTTGTTATGTTGCTTACCTTAGTATATTGCCTTATACATATACACGATTTACCCACGCCTTCGTCCGCGAAATAAGTTGTATATACCTAGTTATATACAGCCTAAGTTGTTGGTTTGTAGATGATTTTCATTAGTGAAAGAATACTTAAAATCTGTTCTGTAGTTTCAATTATTACTACATATATATATTATTTAATCGTACACAAAGTTTACAACCATTTAAACCAATAAACGTAGATCAATTTGAATGTGAGCTAGTTTATAATCCAATTAAATTGTGTACACAGCATGACTATTGTCAAATGTCAACAGTGCAAAGGACATGATGGTCATGTTACATCGTTAAATTAAGTATACGTTACAAAAAAACAAGGATGAACACCAGAGATCATTAACCGTATGTTACAAAAAAACAAGGACGCTAGTAACACCAGAGATCATTAACGCGTTGCCAACCCTATTATTGTTGAGAACTTGGGCTGGCAGCATTACTACTGCCACAGCGTAACCTCGTTGAGCTCAGGCAACCCGATCCCAAATCAGCGCAAAAACAACACTACATCAAAGTAGTTTTATTTAACTGCGGACCTGTAAGCGGGTACAGTCCCTAGCCAGGCGGCTACTATTTTAATGAGACAACCTATAGGATATCCCATTTCGCCCTACCTCTCTTTTATAGCTTACAGTGTGATTAATCACTGTACTTAACCTTAGAAAAACTCATTGGCAAAGACCAGGGTTGGGCCCATCATATGACAGGCCGTTGCTTCAACCACAAGGCCACCACGGTTACAACAATATCATTTGAGTGCGGTCCCCTACAAAGTATTTGTAAGTATAAGAATATTTCTTATCTTCTGGATGATTCTTAGCTATCTATAATTGGATCTGAAATACGGAAAGCGGGCAAACTCGCTGGAAAAAATAATCTATACTAATATTATAAATTGGAAAGATTTGATTGTTTGTTTCTATTGAATAGGCTCCGAAACTACTGGACCGATTTCAAAAATCTTTTGCCGTTAGAAAGCTACAATTGGCTCTTAGTAACATAGGCTATGTATTATATTGATACGCGGGCGAAGTCGCGAGGAAAATATTATTTATAGAATGTGTACAAAGTTTATAAAGGATTCTCCCCACGCACAGAACCGCAGTTTCAATTATAAAAAAGAGTTTCTGAAGCTGGTTAACGATATAGAAGTACTAGCACACATGCATCATTTCACTGTCATAATATATTATCTACTCTGAGCTGTCATAAAACGTCAACGAATAAAGTTTTCTTCCTAAACGCACCGGAATCAAATCAAGAACATTTTCTTGGTCTATTTTTCTAACTTGTAGGGTAACCATAAATAGTGGACGTATAAACAACGGATTATTGGAATATACTATCATTTTAACAACTGTAAATTAAGGCTGCACTTATAATTTACATACCATAATGGTGCTAATTATGTTGTACGAAATTATTAAACTTAACTTATTCGACAGGACTAAAAGTATTGCCATCCATATTTAACCTCGCACATGAAATGGGGATAGCAAGGCTTTTAGTCCTGTCAAATTAGTTTAGTTTAGTGTACTACAGAATTGGCACCTAAATTAAATACTTTATTACTAGTTTGAGAGCCGTGGTGGACGTGTGGTGTGAAGCGTTGTCTGCTATTCTAGCGATGCCAGTTCCAATCCCACAAGTCTGTACCAATAAGCTTTTCTAAATTAAGTGCTGTGATTAATTTAAGTGATGGGACACCACAAGCTTTACGATAATGTTAAACATCTTGTAGAAACCTGTATATGTCTGAGAAGAAAAAGAGAGTTAGGGCGATTTGGGGCTTCCCGTGGGTTTTCCAATTTAAATTGGAGCCGCCCGACTGGGGACTGTACCACCTTACAGAAGACGATGATGCTCCACGAGGATACGCTGGGCTAGTAGTAATGCTGCTAACACAGGGAGTCCTCATCAACAACATGGTTGGAAACCCGTTAGTGATACCCCTGGTATTGCTAGCGGCTGTAGGCTAGCAATACCAGGGTTATCACTAAGGAGATCGTGAAGAGAGCCGTGTCCACTTCTAACACTAACGTGGACGCCTCATCGTGACCACGATCGCTCTGCCAAGAGCGAAACGACAGAGAAGAATAGGCTACGGTGACTGCTTACCATCAGGTTGGCCGTATGCTTGTGTGCCACCTTAGTGTTATAAAAAGAAAACAAAATCAACTACGTATGTAGTAGTGCCTAAGAGACGTCGACGGACTCACCATCTGCCACGTTGGCACCAAATTATCTTCGGTGGAAAGTGGGTGTTGTAACACCTCTTACTATCTCTTCGGGGACCCTTGTGGTAAGGCGTGAAGATATAAATATGAAATTACTAGTTCTTATCATATGTTCCATTTTATCTCTCAAACATCCCAAGCCATAGTCTTCCGATCCCTACCTAGTCACGTGTTTATATTATATATTATTATATGTGTTGGGACCCGCGAGGTGGGACCCGCATACTCTGGGTTCTATTATACATGTCGGATGACGGACTTTCCAAAGAGGCTTAGTTTTGTGTTATTTTATTCTGCCTGGTTCAACTATGCTCCGCGATTTGAGACTTTCTCAAGGCACAAACAATATTTCTCTCAACATCTCAAATCTTTCTCGCTCTCAATATTTCAAACAATATGTCTCGTCGACCACCAATCTCTTAATACATACCTATATGTATTTAGTATGATGGTCGTGCAGTTCATGCCTTCTTTACAGACATATACGGATTTTAATATTGAAACACCAATAAAATATGCTATAAATCTACTTGTTACGAGTACTTAGACCAATTCAAAGCGCCGCAACGGAAACGAATAACGCCTTGAAAACGGAACCACCCTATAAAAGGCTGCGACGAAGGTAAGCAAAAAACAAATTTTAAAAATAACTGAAAATTATTGTCCACATTTAGGATTATCTGAATTATACCCGTAATGTGACTCCTTGTTTAAGTTAATTGCTGTTAGCACCAGTTAAAAAAACATTAATTCTTATTAAGGTAATTAGATTTGTCGGTATCTACTGAGGTACATTTTCGCACACTTTTTTTCTTCTTTTGCTATGGAATCATTCATCAAGCCGGACGCTTGCTTGCCGAAGTCGTATTATAACAAAAACACTAGGTTAAAATCTAATTTAGTTATATTGATACATACAAACATACAGATGAAGCCTTATAAATGCGTAATAAAAAAGTAAGTTCAAAGTATAAAGTACATTTTTAGGGTTCCATACACGAAGGGTAACCAACGGAACCCTATTACCAAGACTCCACTGTCCGTCCGTCCATACTTGGCGTTAAACTGACAGCCCGACTCCGGAACAATGAACTGCGATCAAAAACCATTGATCAATGACGTTACCCAAACAGCCCCAACGAAATGGGACTGGGCTGGCCACGTTTGCCGGATGCCAAACAATTTTTGGGCAAAACCACCACATTCTGGTCCCCACTTATCGGGCGCCGCCGTCGTGGCAGACCAAAGCTCAGGGGGCGGGTCGATTAGGACGGTTACAGTGCGGATTGGCCAAGCGAAGCACAACACAGAGGCTATTGGAAAATGGGGAGAGGAGAGAGGCCTTTGCCCAGCAGAGGGACGGTAACGGCTGAACACAAAGTTTATTTTCTCTAGATGACCCTTATTTCTTGTCTGTATCATCATTTTCTGTACCCTTGACAAAATGCGTGCAGTTTGGTTGAGTTACTTAAGGCAACTTACACTTAACTTAACAAATAGACAAACACACATTCGTATTCATAATATCAGTTAGGATAAGTTATGATACAATTCTGCAAAATATTTTTCAAACCCATTTGAAAATTAGTTCACCTACATTAGGCAAATTTTAGTTGGAATAAACTTAGTTACCAGCTCGACTATAGCAGTGAATGTAGTGAAAAACGATAATTTATAATATACTAAGCCCTTGTGTATTTCATTTCCATGCGTGGTTGAAGAGTTCGTTTATACGCCACGACTAACCACAAAAAATAGAATATATCCTAAAATACGCGTCGTGAAATGCGAATTTAACGCGAACGAAGCAGGAGCCAGCAAGCAAAAGCTTATCCTTAATAAGCTTTGTAAAGGTCTCTGCTGGAGAATTGAAAGATAAATAAAATATTTTTCCAAAAACACACCAAACACCCAGAGGCAGGGCAAACACCAAGCGTCATAGCGTTGATGTTTTCCTCGTCGCAAACCATTTGACCAGCGATTCCTAAAGAGTCTCCGTGGAACTAAATTTTTCACTGCGATTTTTTTTACGAGTTAATTTGACACTTTTTTTAAATAGCTTTAAATTTTAATACGGTTTTTTTTGTTTTTCTTTTATACCACTAAGGTGGCCAACAAGCATACGGCACGGCTGATGGAAAGCGGTTACGCTTGCAACACCAGGGGTCCAGAGCTATCAATCGCGCGTGCCGACCTTAAAACGTGACGAAAGTTCCTGTAAGTTCCACGTAAGTAGGTGTCAAAAGTAAACACCATGAAGACGCCAAAAAAGGCATTTTAACTTAAATCCCCTTTGTCAATACAACTTTTTGTATGGGATATGTATGTGACTTTAAAACTTGACCACGTGACGTAACGTAAGGAGGTTTTAATGCCTATACATTTCGTCCGTTTTCACAGAGTTAGGTACGATTGTAGATAGTAAGCATGGCTAAGTCTACTGGTGTTGCTATCGCTAAAAAAAATCAGAAAATCATTTGTTCAGTTTAGGCCCTAATAAGGCACTTATGAAGATCTAAATTACCTAACATAACCATGCCCATCTGGCGGGCAGAACGTAATTTTCTTGTTGATATATCATGATTGTTACATGAAAAAGAAGACGGAGCACTGAGTTCCTTACCGGTTCTTCTCAGGTGTCTTTTTTCGGAACCGGTGGTAATTTAGACCTTCATAAGTGCCTTATTAGGGCCTTAACTGAATAAATGATTTTGATTTGGGCCGTATGCACATTTGCCACCTTAGTAGTGTAAAAACATCCCAGCTTTTTTTTATACCACTAAGGTGGCACACAAGCATACGGCCCACCTGATGGTAAGCAGACACCGTAGCCTATAGCCGCTAGCAATACCAGGGGTATCACTTACGGGGTGCCAACCATGTTGTTGATGAGGACTCACTGTGCTAGCAGCATTACTACTAGCCCAGCGTATCCTCGTGGAGCACTGGCAACCTTACTTACCGCAGAAACGCAACACTACATCAAGTAGTGTTATTTCACTGCGGTCTTCTGTAAGGCGGAGGAACAATCCCCAGTCGGGCGGCTCCAATTTAAATGGGATAACCCCCGGGAAATCCCAAATCGCCCTACCTCTCTTGAAGCTCAAAATGAGCCACGACATACGACAACGATTCTTCTTGCCACAAACAGTCGTGATGTCTAAACGTCAATAAACTTTCGGGTCGACCTTAAACATGAGTTACGACACGTTGGCAATATGAGTTGCAAAATTACTGTTTCATTTCACTATGGGGTGACGTGAGCGTTCCTTCGGACTTTGTGGGCCAGTGGACTTGCTAATAAGTTACCATGGTGTAACAGGTTGTACGGGACTTTGCACATTCATGACTTGTCAAATTGATTGAAAGTTTTTTTTGGTGTGTTTCAAATCGTTTGCCTGATAGTATGGACAAATGTCAGGGCGATTTTAGTGATGATCGTATGACGAAAATATGGTATCGATTCTGTTGTTCAAAATTACTAAACTGAACTTATTTGACAGGTCTTAAAGACTTGCTATCCGTCTCTCATGTGCGGGGTTAAATGAGGATGGCAATACTTTTAGACCTGTCAAATTAGTTAAGTTTAGTAATTTTGAACAACAGAATTGGCACCAATATCGTGCTACATTAGAAGTTTATAGCTCATAGCATATTATACAGAACTATAAAAAAATATAAGAAAACTGCAACGGATATTCTTATACTAAGGATCTGTACTAGATAGAGCAACATTAGACGTATTCGAAAACGTAACTCTAACACAACGTAAAATTTTCACACGAATATTTAGCTCAAAATTTCACCGACACAGCGCTGTTCATTTTCTCAAAATATAATAGTCGAACCGATACGAATACGTAGTCGATAGTTATAATATAATATAATAATAATATTCTTTATTTACAGCCACAATGGTATACACTGATTGGTACATTCATAAAATTTAAATAGTATATTTGGGCATATCAACATTTTGCTTTTCATAAATTATACAGAGGTCCCCAAACTAGGCGGTGCCTGTATCTTGGGGAACCGATTTAAATAAATTTGTTTACAGCATTACACACCGTTAAAATAATAATAAAACTAATTTAAATTTATAAAGACATAACTATTTGTAATAAGAAAATTTTATAGATACAGTTCCCAAACTTATACTCAGTTAAAAAAAAAAACAAATAAATCCCAAATTAACAAAAATATTAAAACACATGAGATTAGAAAATATAGTTCCTACTGAAATTACCCTATAATAAAAAATAAAAATTAAATATGTTCCATCAAACTCTCCGTACTGTTATAATCGAGTGTGAGCAACCAATTTATTAGCTTGTCCTTAGCTTCGCGCGCTGAAGACTGTTTAATCTGACAATGGCTTAAAACTGAATTATATGTGTCAGTTGTTATCTATCATGCTAAGGCTACAGACATGGTAGTATGCCACCTTAGAGGTATGAAAAAAAGATGATATTACCTCAGAAGCAATGAAGTATTGTAGGTTTAAAAATATTGGTACTTTAGTAAACATGATGTAGTGTTGTGCTTCTGCGGTAAGTAAGGTTGCCAGTGCTCCACGGGGATACGCTGGACTAGTAATACTGCTAGCACGGTGACTCCTCATCAACAACAGGGTTGGCAACTCGTTAGTGATATCCCTGGTATTGCTAGTGGCTATAGGCTACAGTGACTGCTTACAATCAGGTGGTCCGCATGCTTGTTTGCCACGTTAGTGGTATAAAAAATCTTTGTACAACGTTAGTACCCATAGTTACAGCGATAACAAACCCGCAAAGAGGACGATCCCTTACGACTAGATCGATTTATGGCCCAATCGAGCTGCGAATTTAATTGGAAGAGCCCTCTTAACCGTGATTTATGCTTAGTTAATCTGTGACAATTTTTACTGGCCGTTTCGTGGACTTAAAATAGAATAAGTGGAAAAATCTTGACAAATCAGCTAGCTAGCCAATTCTATAAAGCTTCCCTACGACTCTGACTGAAATATCAAAACTCTTGCGTAAACCAACCTTGATTACCGCAAAAGAAACACTTAAAGTGTTTTTTGACTGCGGTCTTCTGTAAGGTGGAGGTACAGTCCCAGCCGGGCGACTGCAATTTTAATGGGAAAGCCCACGGGAGAAACAATTTCGCCCTACAAAGCTTAGAGATAAATAGCGCTCTATACTCTGCTTTCCTCATGAGGTTCTTGGCGTGATGAAAAAACATCTTTTTCAACAAGTGGGAAAAAAAATATAAAAGTTCTTTACTGTAATTGTAGCAATAACCGTGAAACCGAATGCTAGAGAAATTGAGATGTAAACCCTCTGGGAAGAGTAAAACGCTCAAGTTCAAAGCACTATTGACCTGAGAGGGGTTCCTGTATTATTGCGACTATAACTAAGTTCGCGGCAAGTTTTAGGTTAGCGTGTGGCTTAATCATACACTTAATGTGAATGAAGCGACGTAGTTGTAAATTATTAATATTTATAACAACGACAATAAGCGTAGTCTATTATTATGATATTTATAAAAAGGACAGATTGTTAAAAAAATCCGTTTCAGTTTTCTATTAAATCACTCGGATCCATGCGAAAACAGTTTTCTTTACGTTGCATATCGCTGCCATAATAAGCCAGATACCATGTATATTATCCACGTGCCATGGACCATGTGACATGTAACAAGTGCCATATTCCATGTGACATGTAACATTGACCATGTTGTATTGTCCACGCACAATATTATCATGATGTGTTCTGTTCCATGATCCATGTGCCATGATCCATGTGCCATGATCCATGTGCCATGTACCATGTTCCATGTGTCATGTACCATGAACCATGAATCATGTACCATGTTCCATGTGTCATGTACCATGAACCATGAATCATGTACCACGTAGACCAAAAACCGCCTATACCAACGCCCCGCTTTCCCTCGTACCTTCTATCATTTCGAAGTGGATGGGACAAGGTAACCCATAAATTTTTGTTCATCCTGTCTGGGGACGATTTATGTGCTCAAAGATACGAGACCAATGGAAATTGTGCTGTTATTACATACATTTGAGTCACATTCAACTTTGAGGACCGACGGAAGTTTGACGATAATTCTTATGATGTTTCTTACTGTGTGTTTTTATGGTGGAGTTGCATCTGTTCCTTGATATGTTTATCGTACTTATATTGCATAATCTATAATATAAAAATGAATCGCTGAATGTGTTGCTAAGCGCATATCTTAGCAAAAAATCAAAGTTCTTATTTTAGAATATTCATTGAAGTAAAGAGATTGTTCTACGGGGAGAACAATTAAAAAAAATGTCTGAAATAGTCTAAAAACGGGTAGAAAATTTTTTTGGTTAAATGTAAACCCCTACGCAGCCGGGGCAGGTCGCTCGTGTACCATAAATATTATGGAGTTGATTAACATGAATGTTTCTCTCTCTCGATTTAGGATATTAAAATTAATAAAACTCTTCTCGAGAGTTCCTCCACTTCTGCTGACTGTGCACGTCTCCTGGCAGTTGCTAAGTGGGAGTCCGGGCTCCAATGGTCCTACAGGTTTGGTGCCAAAGTAAAAAATGATCAGACGGGCAAGCTCTAACAGAATATACAAAAAAAAATGCGCTGGCCGGCACTTTCAGATTTGGACCAAAATATACGATGTCTTTGTGAACGGCGAAGTGACGCCGGTTAAAACTACGCCTTGCAGTGTACATACACACCAACGAATACGATACAACACCTACTTGCCCACGCACTACATGTTTAAATAAGTTTTATTTAATTTTATTTATTATAATTTTAATATTGTAATTCTTTTTTTTATCTGTATTCTCTTATATATGTGTTAACTCACATGATTTTTTTATTATTTTAGATTTCTTATTTCTTAATGCTTACATACTAGTTAACTTTATTAGCTGTGGTCGCCTATAAGTAGATGTATATTTATATAATCTCCTTTTATATTAGCACTAAGATATTGTTGGAATGTATTCATGAGTTGGTGATCCTTAACCTAAATAAATAAACCTGCGTCTTGCTCGGAACGCTCCTTTTACCATTTAATTTGATCTGAGGCAACAACTAGATAACTCATAGAATACCTACATACAGCTCGTACACATATCATATATCATATGTCCGCTTGCATCCCCTGCAGCGCATAGCTCTGCATAGTTGGAATGCCGCACCGTGTGTCGACCGCAACCAACAACTTTGGCAACGTATTTGCGCTGCCTAACTTATTAGCGTACCGCTGGGAGAGGAATAAAGCTCGTAGATTAAAGCTTAGATGCCATGCGAGGCTGTGTTTATTAGCTTTTCCAGTTAAGGCTTTCCCATGGGAGTACATAGGGTGACTCGGGAAGGGTGAGGTTTTTGTAGGGCCGACCCTATCGCTGCCGACAGAGAGCGACTTCAAGTCCGTCATTCAATTTTTTTTTATACTACTAAGGTGGCACAACGATAGAAAGCAGTCACCGTAGCCTATTGCCGCTTGCAATACCAGGGGTATCACTAACGCGTTGCCAATCATATTGTTGATGCCTCACTGTGCTAGCAGCATTACTACTAATAGCGCAGCGTATCCTCGTGTAGCACTGGCAACCTTACATACCGCAGAAACACAACACTACATCAAGTAGTGTTATTTCACTGCGGTCTTCTGTAAGGTGGAGGTACAGTACCCAGTCGAGCAGCTCCAATAATAATGGGAATACCCACGGGAGATCACAATTCGCCCTACCTATCTTTACTATGCTTATTTTCTGCTTATTTTATATAAAGTCTGTGTGGATTTGGATATAGGTAATGCCCGAATAATTTATTATTATTATTCCTTTTATTTATTAATAAAGGATGTTTTTTTAAATTTATTTACTCAACATTTAGTATCAAAAAACATTCGCAATGTTTCACATTCACAATGGTTTATTATTATTACTTTCATTATTTATTTATTTATTTATATTATTCATACTTTTCGCACGTACCTACAAAGCTCTCAATAACTAGTGACCAGAATAAAGCTTTAAATTGTGAAGTCATTTTAAAAGCAAATCAGTTTTGGCAAAAGCAACCCACCACAGTCAAATGCCGCTAGCATATTGCCAAGCTTGCGGTGGCGACAGACTGCATCGTCCAACTTTTACGGTTTCAGCAAAAAGGATATAGGGGGGTTAAAAAAAGGGTAATTTGTGGGCATGGTTTTTTTTAAAACACTAGCCGATTCGACTAGAGTTCGTACATGATTCGTCATAAACATTTTCTTATTTTAATTTCCCAGTAACATGTTTCCTTGCATTCAGATCGTAATCTTTTGTGCCAGCCTGACTCATACAGTATACCAATATTGTTATGTGTTGCTTTACTTGTTTTTTTGTTCCACTAAAATGGCAAGCATACGGCCCGCTTGATAGTAGGCAGTTACCGTAGCGCTAGCGCCGTAGCCTATGGAGGCTTGTAACACCAGAAGAGAGGAATCACTCGCGCGTTGCCGACTCAAACCTTTACTTTAGTATTTGTACACAAATTACTCCAAACTGATCTCTATTTGAAAGCGATCATCCCTTTTATGGTTAACATTGTGTATAAGTTTTTTAAGTAATATGTTTTTTGTATTTCCTGGTTCCAACTATTTATTTATTATTTATTTTATTTATTTAAAAACTTAATGCACAATTAAAGTACAATGGTGGACTTAATGCTAAAGCATTTTCTACCAGTCTACCACAGCTGGCAGGAGAAACATAGGAGCAGGTGTCAGGTGCATATCATAAACTGTAACATAAATTGAGTGTGATCATGTCAGCAACGAATAACTTATCTCTTAACATATCATCACGCCAAATCCCTTTTGTGGTTAGGTACAGTTTTAAATGCTTTAACATTCATCAATCTCTTCATAAATGCCCGCCGGTTCTCAGAAGAAGTCGTTAATGATAATAAAACTTAGAGAAACTCTTGTATTGTCAAATTGTTTTACAAGGAATCTTGTAAGGGAGTTGAAATTCGTTACTTAATTCATCACACATGGATCTTTGGTACGCGGCACGTGCCGGTTTTTTTATGACAAATGTTTAAGATACTGGCAGCCTAGATCCGATACTCATCAATATCTCTAGTTGTGTTTATCTTTTAAGGAATTACATACATGTTACAATAGCAGAAATACATCATATTCAATTAAACACGATGAGATCGTATTGTGAAATTCTCCTGCAACCAAACTAATTATTGAGCATTCCAGTACCAGAAATCAATACCATCATTCTACATACCACATCGATTGCTAAGCTATTTTCGCTATTACTAGTGTCTAAATACCTACCTCCTTATATACGATAGTTAAATTCACAGCCAAGCTCACTGCTAAATATATATCTACGAGTATACTGTAATATAATAAAGAGAAAAGATTTGTATTTTTGTGGGTTTGTATTGAATAGGCTCCGAAACTACTGGACCGAATTCAAAAATTCTTTAGCCGGTAGAAAGCTACATTATCACTGAGTAATATAGGCTATATATTATACTAGCTGCCCGCCCCGGCTTCGCACGGGTAAACATAATATTTGATAAATGTCTACCCGTGCGAAGCCGGGGCGGGCAGCTAGATAATTGATAAGTCGGGCTGTGTAAAGAAATTACTGGAGTTGTGTAAAGAAATACAAATAATTTATTAATTCCAGAATTAAATCAAAATAATTAGAGTTAAGATAATAAGTTAAGATAGTATAACCATATACATTTCAATATTTAAAATGTATATTTTAAATATATAATCTGTTTCATTAAAATTGGGTACGAGATTTTTAAAGCTGTATGTGCGCGTACTGGCACATTAGAAAAACTAGTTGAGTCTTCTTAAGTCAATATATATTCTGTCACTTTTTTACAATAAAAAATATCTTCAAGACATACGTTTAATTTCAATTAATTAAACTACAAAACACATTACAAATTCACATATTATACAACATTTTTATAGATGCCTACTGGCACCAAAATACATAAATGTCTAACTCGAATCTTCACATGTTTTTTTCTTCATAGCAATTTTACAAAAGAGTATGTTTTTCTATCGTTTCAGTAACACTATCCAGTAACGACGAAAACGTAGTGCACCGGAAGCGGAAATAGTACGTCTGAGCATCCTTTGATGTACCTCTTCACTTCGCCGGATATTATCCAGTCTGTTTTCCTGCACGGTACTTATTAAGCACTTTAAGAATATCTACAGTTTATAGCCAAAAAGCCTATAGAGTTAGCCTATAGTTATAATAGCCTATAATCACAGACCGATTCGGCTCAAGTTTAGTGTCCGTAATATATTTGAATATGAATATATCATGCTTTGTTTTGGGTTTTTGGATGTACTTAATATGAAAGAGACCGGTGTTTTTTTCCAGATTCTTGCTGGCTCTTAATTTCTGAGAGATCAATTTCAGATGCCACCCGCTATTCATAAAATATCACGTCTTTACTATACTCCATATTGTGACTCTAAAAAAAAATAGATATACAATTCTTTAGTTAATTTTTTTTTTGCGTTTGGGTATATTGAAGCGTCCTTCTCGAAGGTATAAAGGACCTCCGAAGCATATAAAAATATATATTTTTAAAGGAAGCCATATATTCTGCCTAAAAATCCCTCGAAAAAGTTAAAAGACCCGACATATCGAATGAGTGAACGATTCATCGGCTTGTTATGGTGCAACACTCGAAATGAGCGCGATTTCATGCTCCATATAATTTACCATTTTAAGAATTACAAGTTCTATATTAATTACACTAAATTTATAACATTAATTATACATTCTGGTCACCGCCAGAGTACCTGCTGTACTGGAACCAGTCGGCTTGGCGCGAGGCGATGGCCGGTGGCCGGATGGCATGTCGTTGGTGCCATGGAGATTGGGTCGGCCCCTGGTGTGGTATGCACATTGTGTCGATACCCTGGCTCCGTCTCGTCTCCCTGGCACCTCGGTGGCGGCCGGCGCCGCTGCTGCTCAGCAGGAGTGCCTCAAGCGCCGGAAATATGCATGTCTTGGTCCAGGGCACATATTTTCTGCATATGCGGTTAAAACTCTGGGTCCTTGGGGCCCGGATGCTCTTTAGCTTTTCAAGGAGGTCTCACGTCGGCTGGTTGAGGCCTCCCGTGACAGGCGTGCTGGAACATATCTCGCTCAGAGAATCAGCATTCCAGCGTGGCAATGCTGCCAGCATTCTTGGCACGCTACCGCATGATTCCGGTTTGGGTCAGATCTTTTATCTATAAGTAGGTAGATTAAGATATGTTTTTGTAAATAGTTTATTCTGTTTTGTGTCAATAAATTACACTAATAAAGAAAACTTTGTCGAGTTTTTATCACGTTAATTATCATGCTTAGTAATTATAATTATAATGTTTATGGCACTTTAAAAAAGCAGCAGTTGGAATATACTGGCTTGAATACGTCTTGGAAATTTGTTAATAAATGGGAAAGACTTCAAAATTACGCCGTAACGGCTTCATGGATTTAAATAGGGGTAAAGTAAAGGTTCTTCAAGAAGGGTGTGAAGAGATTTTTGAAGGGTCGGCAACGCGCGAGTGATACCCCTGGTGTTGCAAGCTTCCATAGGCTGCGGTAACCGCTTACCATCAGGCGGGTCGTATGCTTGTTTGCCACCTTAGTGGTATAAAAAAAATTAGATATGAAAATTGCTAGTAAAACACAATTGTTTTGTTCTAAATCCACGCGGACGAAGTCGCACGTAAAAGTTGATTGATGATTTAACCAATTGCACAGATGCATTCTTTTTTAAATTATGTATTTAATTTAGGTCTAAAATGGTTTTCTTCTCAGTGATGTTAAATTACTCTGGCACACTATAAAATGTGTGGTGTAAATATCTATGGAACACCCGAATAGTTTTTTTTAAGTAATTCTAAAATATTATCGTAAAACGCTACCGCCTAAGCCCCTCACCACCGCCCTAAACAACAATCGATCAAAACATTTCTCGTTCGTTACGTTTCGTTCGTGCGTCGAGTCGAGTCACTTGTATCGACGCGTGAAATTACTTTCTAAATATGTAGTAGCTGCCAGTAATAAACTACCCTATACTATAACTGACAGATCACCATTGCGCTGCACTGAATGCTGGGGAAATAAAGGCACTCAAGGGTTCCGTAAACTAATTTACGAGAAAAGCGTTATCAGCCACTATCCAAACTGAGATGACCACGACCACTCTGTAAAGTGCAAACGACTAAGAAAAAGAATACTTACTGTCTAAATTGTAATCGATACTAACACATGATTTAAAATTAAGAAACTGGAAAGAAAAAGTGAAAGAATTTGCAATTTGATTTTAGAAACGATGGTCTTTTGTTTTCAAATTGCAAAATATAGCACTGACTTAAAAGTAACTTTGCTATGATTATCTTAAAAGGCGTTAAGGCGCCAAGTCCCTTTAAGTGTAGGCAGAGAGTATATAGCGCGGTATTCACTTGCCCACCTCTTTTGCTTCCTCTATAATGTAAAAATTGACAAGCAATCGTAATTTAATTAACTAAAAAATATAGCAGTTAGAACATTCCAGGACAGAGAGATTTACGGTTATTCCTTACAAAACTGAAGCCAACAAGAGAGGTAGGGCGATTTGGGTTTCCCGTGGATGAGCCGCCCGACTGGGGAGTGTACCTCCACCTTACAGAAGACCGCAGTGAAATAACACTACTTGATGTAGTGTTGTGTTTCTGCGGTAAGTAAAGTTGCCAGTGCTCCACGAAGATACGCTGGGCTAGTAGTAATGCTGCTAGCACAGTCAGTTCTCATCTACAACATGGTTGGCAACCCGTTAGTGATACCCCTGGCATTGCTAGCGGCTATAGGCTACGGTGACTGCTTACCATCAGATGGGCCGTATGCTTGTGTGCCACCTTAGTAGAATAAAAAAGCCAAGTATGACGCAGTCTAACCATTTGGAGCTATTTCGTTCTTCGCATATTTTAATATCGTTCACATTATCAAACAGACATTGATAAAAAGGTTAAGGATCACACAATATCCGAATTTTGACGTACTGTGTTGTTTTTAAAAATATTTAGTTAGTCGCCAGCAGTGTAACTATTCATGCGGTGTGTGAAAATGTGGTCACAAATACTTTTGTTATTCCTTTTGGGGTGTACTAGATCCGTAAGTACTATGATATCCTCTTTCCTGATTATTACGCCACCGCGAATACACATTGATGTTCTTCAGGAAGAGTGTGAAGAGATTCTTGTACGGTTGCGAGCGTCCATAGGCTGCGTTAATCGACCAGCTTTCACCAGGGATGCCGCCAGAACGATGCCAAGATTTTATTATTAGTCAATGATAATTCGCTTATTCATCTTAGTCATCATATATTTACGTCCATCATAAAATTAACGTACATCATATACAAACGTCCATCATAATATTAGCGTCCATCATAATATTAGCGTCCATCATAGTATTAGCGTCCATCATAATATTAACGTCCATCATAATATTAACGTCCATCATAATATTAACGTCCATCATAATATTTTCCTGTATCGCGAGAGCGATCTTTTCCAGACAACCCTAAGGTTGTCTGGAAAAGATAAGACCGCCTGTTGTCTTCACTACACTGTATCTTTTTGTTCTTGTATGTATTTTGTATTTTGTGGTGTGCAATAAAGAGTATTTGTATTGTATTGTAATATTAGCTTCCATCATAATATTAGCGTCCATCATAAAATTAGCGTCCATCATAATATTAGCGTCCACTAAACAAAACGTACATAATTCCAGCGATAATCAAAGAAAATTGATGACCAAAATTACGTACCAAATGTTGATAATAGTATTGCAACTGGTAAAGACTACTCGAAACTGAAGGCACAGCATGTAATACAATATTTCGTTTTAGACTGTACCGGCAAACATGCATGAAGGGATTGATGAATGTAGAAGAAGCAAAAGAGGTGAGCAAGTCGAGAATGAAAGAGGGTTCTATCATATGTATGTATGTATGTTTGTATGTATGCGTGTTGGTACACTGAATTAATGCTGCACACATATGCCTAGTGCCTATATTATCGATAGCCTTCAGTAGATTATACAAAAGTTCGATTCTTCAAAATCAATTTCAAACTTTCGTACAGACGTTAATGGGGAAAATTTTGGTATTCATCAATATTAATGCCGCTGAACTTTGCCGCTATATTTGACTGAACTCAATTCAAAGGTGATTTATACGACACAATTTTTAACCGCCAACGCAAAACGAAGTGTGTAATAAGTTTGTAGTGGTTATTTGTGTGTCTGTCGATCTGTGTATCTGTATGTCTGTTTGTGGCATCGTACCTTCTAAACGGATGAACCGATTAGGTTTTAGTTTATTTTGTACACTTAAAATATTCATGTCCGTCCGCTGTCTGACTGTCCCTATGCATAGAACTTTTAAACTACGCAACGGATTTTGATTCTGATCTGATCTCATTTCTTCCAGCTAACTACAACGTTTGATCTGCGAGGGGTGATGTACGGGGACACGATGGCATCGGTTCCCCTCGGCATTTCCCTTGGGGTAGGAGAAGTGGATGTAGAAGGAATTTGCACTGAACCAGGCATGGCCTGCCAGAACTGCTCGCATGCCATCACTTGCGTGCCTTTGCCAGGCGGATGGCTGAAGGTATGTTTAATACTAATCCAATAATTCAGTTAAATTGTATAAATAAATCTATACTTATAAAATGCATTTTAGAAGATTTTTTTTACTGTTCGTAATACCAGAACCCAAGCTCCGAAAATAAACTTTTAAAAACAAAAGTTTTACTATTCTTGAGCGAAATAGTGTAGTTTATCGTATAGCTGTGTTATTATAGGCATTTCCAGGTGGGTAAGAAATTTTAATAAAAAAAGCAGAAGTATATAATAGCATATAAACCACCAAAGATTTAGATTATACATTTGTGCAAAATTCTAACTCATGGAAAACAAACACACATACAAACCTCACTTAACTAAGTAATCCTTGGTTATCAAGTCCTTAGATTGGTGAAAACGCATCTGAAGTTGGGTGAGTTATGGAACTATTTAGAGCAGTAGTTGCCTAGTAAGAAAACAGTTATAATTTTGGTGCAAACGGGCATTTTAATAGTAAAAATTAAGACGTACCTCATGTACAAGCCATAATTTTTCAGGTGCCTTTAGAAGAGTGTATCGAAGGAACAACATGCAACGCTCACCTGGGCCAATGTTCCGCACAACCTGTACCCGAGTGTGATGAGAAGAACCAGAAATTTGAACATACTTGTGAACAAGTAAGAACTTAATGATAAGCATAGAAGTAATTCAGTCTTACGACCAACGGTCTTATGTAGAGATGAGTATATGGAAGCGAATGAGATGTCCAATACGAGAGTAGAGTGAATTTTTGAAGCGCCGGATCATTACCAGCAAATTATATACTCAGTGACGTGAAAATAAGTTGGTAAGCGTCAATATCAAATTTATAGTAGGTAGCTGCAATCCCACGCAACTCTCCCACAAAATACCAGGGAGTTTCGCCGTTCTTCTATTGTCAGTTTTGAATTCAGAAACAAATCCTATTGATCTCTCTTTATCTTCTCTTATTACGTTGCATAAAGCATTTAGCTTCTGTGTTTCTAAATCTTTACTCCTAAGCGGAACTAAATAAATTATTATTAACATCACTGCATTTCACTACAATATTCGGAACTTCAAAAGTCTAGCCAGCTGGTGTATTTCATTTTACCATTATATAGTTCGCTGGTGACGAATTGACGCTCAATGTTTGTTTGAAAAACGAAAATTCAAATATCACAAATACTTTTTGCAAGGGTACGTCTAGCCTTTAATAAGTTCCAAATAAAAACATCGCATGCTGGTGTTTTAGAGAACAATACAAAAAACCTTGGGCTTAAATCGTGTCTAGATATTGGTACTGAAGCCGTGTCTGATAATATCTGTCTAAAGTTCAAGGCGGGAAGTGCATCAAAAACGTTATTGTAAAGGACTTATCATTTCCTCGAACTGTTTGTGCTAAAAACATCCGACACACACTACCGAGTCTATAACGCCTTGGGATTATCATTTAGATCACAACAATGCCCGTTGAAGCCATCTGCATCTTATCAATTCTGTTGTCCAAGTTTCTTTCTACTCATTTAATCATGAACATGAATTAGTTGGTATATATTCATTCTGACGACCGAATACTGACGCCAGTCAAATTGAAGGCACTTTAATTCTGAGTGGCTTCCGATTTTACATGCCAAAGTGAATTGGCGACGCTTCAAACAGTAACGTGGATTTCGATTCAGTATTTGGCCGTCAGTCCCTTTTAGACTGGGCCGCGAGTACAGAGCGCCATTTTTCTCTTGAGTTTCACATCGCTTCTACATGCATTCGCTTCATACATGCCTTATCCTAGTACTCCTTACCTTTCCATTAATGAGTTCTATGTCATATTGAACTAGAAATTTAGACCTTGGCCCTCCACGGCTTCTTATTCCACTCATATTTGCATTGCATTTTGACAGTCTTCATCACTTATTGGTTTTATATGTGTGTCGTTGTCATAAGTTGTTAAAATCGCTAAGTGGTGGACATCATATTCGTACATCGTTTGATCGCTTTTTTGATTAATCCTGGTTACATTTCTGTTTTCTTTAATTACAAGCTTGTGGCCTGATTAATTTAATTAAAGTATAACAAATATTTATCGGTACATGCCAGGGTTTGTACCCGGATCTTCGCTATTAGGAAGACTGTCCAACCACACGCTTCACAAAGGCTTATGTGGTAATTTTTGTTTAAGCATGAACTTGAGCTTACACAGTTTTCTGATGATGGCTCTTATTAAACTGAACTCCATCTTCAGGTCGGGATATTCCCTGACGCCCATGACTGCAGAAAGTTCCACCTCTGCTCACCACCCGATGATCTGCCTACTGGTAGGCCAGCTGACCACAGAACAGTCATGTGTCCAAGGCATTACGGCTACAATCCGCAGACTGCTCAATGCTCGGTAAGATATTCTGATGCTAATCTTTCTAATGGCATACACGTAACTGGCCCTGAAATGTGATTTACCAGTTTTTTATCCCCCCACAGCCATATCTGATCTAAAGCGAAATCTCTGCCAAATCTACTTTAAGCCTTAAAATTTTAAATTCAACCCAAAATTTATAATTCAAACGACCTAACGCGTTCCAGTGTCTCATGTGATAAGCTTGAATTATTAAAGGTATTTTATCCATCTCCTTGAAATATTAATCCCCGGGGATGAGATACCAAAAGTGAGTGTAATACTCATAATGTACTTGTTAACAACTTTGTCAAAACGCGACCGAGAATTATGAATTTTTCACTGAAGAAGTTTCAAGGAGGCCGAAGTTAACAATCAGATTATAATTTTATCTAGTTACATATGTTTCACGACAGCTTGTATTTATGAAGCTTTTGTACAATTTCTTGTTCTATTGTCTGTGGTAATTTAGACCTTCATAAGTGCCTTATTAGGGCCTAAACTGAATAAATGATTTTTGATTTGATTTTGATTTTGATTTAAGGATAATAAATGAGGTTCAATTTCATTCCACAAATTCTGGAGCTTTCATTTGTTTCTAAGTCTTCGCGTTTTAAAATACAACTTAGAATGAGTATGTTTTCATTATTGCAGCTATTACCTTATTGAGAATATGTAGATCTAGTTATTATTTAAAGTAAGTAAAATTGACTTATATTAAATAATTAAGCCTAACAAATGTTCAGTGAGACAGTTTACAAAGTCTTGTAATTATGTCAGTTTATTACATCGTCCCAGTACGCCAACTAATATTCATGAATTTTTGTTCCACCAATTTTTTTTGTTATTCTCCCTTTTTTACCCAAATATACCTTAATGTTCTATGAAGCACAATAAAACAAGATATTTCATTTATAAAAACTACATAAAATAGAAAGTCGTCACCACAATATTTGTTTAATTCATTTATTTATTTCTACTTCTACTGACTTTTTCTAGTTCAACCATAGGAAATCTAGTTCAACAAAAGGAGGAGGTTCTATAGTCTGTATGTATTTTTTTCAGATAAGACTCCCACGCGGCCAATGCAGCCAGAAGCCAGTCCCGGAATGCCTGGCCCTTGGGCAAGCCGACGTTCTACCAACCAGCCCCAACCACTACTACGTATGTTTGCAAAAACACGCCCTATACCCACAAGTGTTCATTTGTCCTCACGGGTGGTACTTCTGGGGACGATTCTGTCATCCAGAGCCACAGATTGTAGAAGATGCAAAATCAGATCTGGATAACAGCAGTAGCAGTTCCAAAGAACATGGCACTACAGAGAGCGTGTACACTACAGATAAAACTACGACGAGGATAGAAAGCTTCTTCTCCACAGAGAAGTCTACCACATATCCAGCTGATACATTTCTGGCCGATAAATTCGATCT
The DNA here is from genome assembly GCA_951449985.1 of Falcaria lacertinaria. Lineage (NCBI taxonomy): Eukaryota > Metazoa > Arthropoda > Insecta > Lepidoptera > Drepanidae > Falcaria > Falcaria lacertinaria. The sequence continues at coordinate 1,013,193 of OX602119.1, read as the reverse complement.
GTCTAATTATGAATCAACTGATGACGTAGCACCGGCGATGAATGATGATTTCGTTAACTCTTTTGAGACCGGCAATGATTTTTGGTAAGGTGTCAAAAGAGATATATGGTAAACGAAGATACAATGTAAATATATCTAAGACATGATGAAGATACCTATAATTATTATTGACATCTGGATTGTGCCTGAAGAATAGATGCAGCATCAACCTTTTATATATTACCTAAACGCCTCAGATAATATAAACCGCAATTCCTTGTATATTTATTAACAACCAAAGACAAAATATTGAGCGTTTTTTTACATTCGTCTCCATAAAATCAAAGTCTGGTGTTGCAAGCGTCCATAGGCTGCGGTAACCGATAACCATCAAAAAACCTATATCAATCCCTTTACGAAGAAAACGAACACAGGTTGTGTGTTTTGCTGAATGCAAAAAATAACAATAATTTTCTATAAACAAGAATTTAGACTATAAATGGCTTTTTTTTATATTGTGAACAGTGAAAAGTTCAGGAGGATAAAATGATTCGCCTTGTAAGATACAATCAATCAATTAACTTTGTAAGTCTTTTGTAGAAACACTTGATTCTACAACAACCGCGACGAGCGAAAGATCCTTTATAACTTTCGTGACCCAAATTATATTTTTAGCTATAGTTTATTTGATAAAATGTACCGTAAAGTGTATCAAGGTCTGTTATCGGCGAAGACAATGGTAGACCATCCGAGGACCTTTATCCCGGGACAGAAAGACACTTTAGCGATGCCATCTGCCTCAACACTCGGGGACACGGTGTGGTGTAAGCTATAAACTTAATCACTTAAAATAAAAGCCATAGAACTTAACCTACTTATAGATAAAAGATCTGACCCAAACCAGAATCGTGCGGGAGCGTGCCAAGAATACTGGCAGCATTGCCACGCTGGATAGCAATGCCGATTTCATTTCAAATTTGAAGTAACAGAAGTTATTGAAAAGACATTGATGCCAATTCGCATGTCCTACACTAGCAACTTTTTTTGTTATACCACTAAGGTGGCACACAAGCCTACGGCCGATGGTAAGCAGTTACGTAAGCCTATAGCCGCTAGCAATACCAGGGGAGGGGGACGCATTGTGCTAGCAGCATTACTATTAGCGTAGCGCATCCTCGTAGAGCACTGGTAACCTTACTCACCTCAGAAACAGCACTACCTCAAAGTAATTTTATGTGACTGCGGTCTTGGTACATAGGTACAGTACTCAGCCGGGTGGCTCCAATTTTAATGGGAAAACCCACCTCTATCTCCTCTTTTATTTACAACAAATTTTAGCTTAGTGCTATCAAAATGAAAATAAGTCCTGTCAAAACGTGTATAAGCTACATCTCAAGCGCGCCACGTATTCACAAAAACAGTAAATAATTATTGTAGCATTTGCCTAGTATCCAAAGTAAAGCTTTACTTAATTTGGCGGCGTTGTGTGAGAATGAACTAATACTTAATATTTTTTTAATATTCTTCTTTAAATCTCTTCTGCCGTGTCACTTAACACTTGCACCAAACACCAATTGCAGGCTAACGGTGTACAAAAAACGTACACCTCTGACATTAGACTCTGGAATTGCATCAGAGTTCGGTACGATCCTCCGTGGGAATTTTACCTATAGACGACTGGAAACCCGAAGCTAGATTATTGTGGAGTAGGACTATTATAGTTTTAAGTTTTACTTGTTTGAACTTCTTATCTATCAAAATTATATGCGGTCCTTACTGCTTCACCATCATCCACTGCTTTTATTATTATTTCATGATTGTTAGTTGAAAAAGACAGCGCTGAGTTTCTTGCCAGTTCTTCTCAGGTGGCATTTTTCGAAACCGGTGGTAAAGTAGACTTTCATAAGTGCCCTATAAGGACCTAATTGGAATAAATTATTTTTTCTCATTGCCTCATTGCTACGCCTATCATTTTCGGGTATAGAATAATTATTCTGCCCTGTTTACTTAAATGTCCATATAATTATTTGGTTTTTCTTGGATGTAATCTAGCTCCCTTGTGATTTTGCGATTTGTGGACGTCTATATAAATGCAAACATCAAAATGAGCAGCATTTTAAGGCCCCGTGCCCGCAATGTTCGGCAGAGACGGTGAGTTAATTAAGATTTAAAGTTTTTGATTAGTGAAAATGCGTTGATCTACTTTTTTATACTGTACCGTACTGGTTGCGTATAAATAATGAAATACGAATATCAACAATTGTATATATTAGGTCCTTACATATGAAATTGGCGTTTTGTATGGGAGGAACAAAAAGTCGAATATTTTTTAATATAATATATTTAATTAATCAAAGTATGAACCATTATTTTCTATGCACTTTTGCCATCTCATAGGTAGTTCATTGATCCCTTTACTAAAAAAACCAGTCGGACGGGAATCAATAAAATCTTTGAAGGCGATTTGGACTGCCCCATCGGAGTTGAATTTTTTCCCTTGCAAGAAGTTATCCAAATTTCGAAAAAAATGGTAATCTGTTGGAGCAAGGTCCGGGGAGTACGGAGGATGTCTTAGACTTTCCAATTGAAGCTCTTCTAATTTAGTAGCCGTCTGTAGCGCAGTGTGTGGTCTAGCGTTGTCGTGAAGCAGCAGTGGCGTGGAGCGATTGACCAGCCTAGGTTGTTTAGCCGCTAGCTTTTCCATCATGGTTTGCAATTCCTGACAATAGACATCAGCCGTAATAGTCTGGCCAGATTTGAAAAAACTGTAATGAACAATACCGGCACTAGTCCACCAAACGCTTACAAGTAACTTTTTTGGGGTTAACTTTCGCTTGGGGCAGGATTTGGCTGGCTGGCCAGGATCTAACCATTGCGCTGAGCGCTTCCGATTATCGTAAAGAACCCATTTTTCATCACAGGTAATGATTCGGTTTAAAATACCTTCATTATTGTGCCGGTTTAGTAATGTAACGCAGCAGTCGACGCGCGTTTGCCGGTTTGTTTCAGTCAATTCGTGAGGTACCCACCTTTCAAGCTTTTTAATCTTCCCAATTTGCTTCAAGTGAATTAAAACAGTTTTATCACTAACATTGCAGCCTGCAGCTAACTCGGACGTGGTTTGCGATGGATCCGCTTCCACAATAGCCTTCAACTCTTCATTATCAACTTGAGTCTCAGGCCGTCCACGGGGCTTGTTCTGCAGGTCGAAATTTCCAGAACGAAAACGTTGGAACCAAAAACGAACTGTGTTTTCTTTTGCAACACGACCGCCATACACATCATTCACCCTTCGAGTTGTTTCCGCAGCACTAGTGCCACGGCGGAACTCGTACTCGTAAATAATGCGATATTTAAGGTTTTCCATTTTGTAAAATGAGTGACGCAAACAGAAAAAAACAGAAGAAAAAAAACAAATGAATGACGATCATCGAAGCACAAATACATGAGTCTATAGCTGTACAAATTTGAATTTGGAATTCCTTACCAAAGAGGAGAAATTCGTGATTAAAGTGGCCAGTACGAAAAACGCCAATTTCATATGTAAGGACCTAATATTTATCTTTATCGATAATTTTAACGGTTCAAGGATATATACAGAACTGGTTGGCACAATTAAGTAGATAATATGGGACATCCGATACACAATAAATTACATTTATGTATAAATAAATTTTATCTCAACAGCTATTAATTTCCATATCTATGGATCACGTGACTTAAAAATATGTTGTGTTGGTTGAAACGCGTCACAGTTGATGGTAATTTGAATATAAACCTTATGTATTTAATTAATTCGCAGAGGAGTACATGGGGTTCTTCAAGATGGGTGTGAAGAAATTTCTGTAGTGTCTGCAACGCGTGAGATACGCGTAGCTCAGATGATATACTACATACAGCCCTTGGGGTGCAAGAGTCCATATGTCAAGTTAACCGCACAACATCAGGCTGGTCGTATGCTTGTTTATGTATTTTATTTATTTTTATTTTAATACTTTATTGTACACCATTTATAAATTAGCAAAAGTTATACATAAATATCAGTACAAATGGCGGCCTTATCACTCTCGGCGATCTCTTCCAGGCAACCATGGGATGGAATGTAGAACATACAAATAATATTATTAGGGCAGTCGATGGAGATCTGCAGATCGCAGTATGTATGTACAGTTTCATAGGTAAATTTAGAAAAAAATACCTTTCAAAATATAATACGTTTTGACCAATAAAACTAGACCCTAAATTATTTAAAACTAACGTCAATGATAATTTGAAGAGATCACATCTTGTGATAAGGCCGCCAATTACCGATATGCATTGTATAATTTATTTTGTTTTGTTATTACTAATTCTGGTGTACAATAATGAGTTATTTATCTTATCCTATAATTTGCGAATGGTTTCGAATAACATGATGGAAATAGTTTAATTATGTAAAAATATTTTTAATCATTTAGCTACATACCAGGAACGCTCTTAATTTAGAAAACCAAACAATATACCATATGTATTTATTGTATAGTCTGCCAAAAAAGTCTAGGAACGCAACACAATGTTTGGCTACTGGCAATTTTCACAAAATGGAAGATGTTTATAAAGTTTACTCGCCCCAATTATTTTCTACTCTTTTTTACCAGACTATTACATTTATAAGCACAGCTATTCCCTTCAATATTTCTTCACGCATTCTAATGCTTATGGGAGTTTCTGGAGACATCATGGCAGTAGAAGATCATAACATGCCTTTATGTCAGAGATTGACCAAATTGATAGATCACTTCACACGAAGGCCATAATACAGCATTATTTCCAATGTCCTATAAAGAAGTCACTGAACAAAATCACACCAAAAAGACACACTAAAGATCACTATAACACAATTTACGAGGTACTGAAAAAAATGTTTCAACCGCTCTACCGGATCCCGCCAAAAACTCCCGCCTCTGTGTATTTTATTGTTCCAAGTTGGTTGGAAATAAAGTCAAAACTCCACATAAGTACATACAAAAAGTTCGATTAGTTCCAATCCTTAAATTCTTGAGGCAATTAATTTTGATTGAGTTTTCATTGAAATATTCTCGAGCAAAAAATTTATCTAAATTAATATAAAAAACCGGCCATGTACGAGTCGGACTCGCGCATCGAGGGTTCCGTACACACTTACAGGTTAGGTAAAAAGTAGGCGATCTTCAAATGAGGTCATTATTCGACGGTGCCTCTCAACAGCGCAAAACAGGAATGTTTTTTTGTAATTCTCATCTAAAAATAAACTACATATTTACGGTTTTCAGATGTTTTCCTTTACTTGTGCTGTTATACACTGTTCATGTTAATCATGAAATTAGGCAAGATTAGAATCTTGCCTAATTTCATGATTCTAGATCAACGGGGAGTACCCTATAGCCTATAGGCATTGATTCCCTTGTGAAATCGCAAATTTAATAAACGGTCATATCTTTTCTTCTCGTTGACTTACAGGTTTGATATTTTTGCAGCTGAAAGAGACTAGACACGGGTATTTCATAATAATTTCAATTTGATAACTCAATACGCGTTCTTGAAATAAAAAAAACTTGTCAGACAGACAGACGAACAACAAAGTGATCCTCTAAAGGTTTCTTTTCTCCTTTAGAGGTACGGAACACTAAAAGACAATGAATGTCTAGGTGGGCAAATAAACAACTATTTAACGGTTTTTTTACTCAACAAAAAGTATATTGTAACCTAAGTGCGCATTATGTCTGTCGCATTACTTAAAATAAGAGCATTCTTGGTATACAAGGCCACTTTAAATTCATGTCCGTAAGAAAATTCACGTAGTCACACAGAACGAAACTAATTTTAGCGAAGGTATTCTTTTTAAGGGTAGACAGAGAATGTTTAACACCAATGCACTCTTGTCGTAAGTAAATGTTAATGAAATTTCTCTGAGCATACCTGCCCCCATTTATTCGCCTTCAATAAACTAGAAATTTTAATTTATCACTAAATTTTAATTTAATTTATATTTTCCAAAATTAATACCATTGAAATCAAGCATTATATTAAACTAATAAAGTGATCGAAACTAAATTAATTATTATAAGTTTTTCCGCGGCGACTTTTCACATTTCTTATATTTCTCAAATAACTTATCGCGCTTATTTCATTTAGCCGTAAATTCATTTGTATTTTTTTATATTTATTGGGGCTCCTTAAATTATGATAAACAATAAATCATCCGTCTCCATACTAGTGGGCCGCACAAGTATTTGTTAGCCAAAATGCCAAAGCGACTCGGTGCGAATCTACCAGACCGCTATACTATGTACTTGGACACAACACTCTTGATAATTATAAATCAAAAACAATAAAAAGATATTCCATCAGTTAAAAAAAAACAAGTTTATCAAAATTGCTATAAAAAGTATTTACTTACCAATGGGTATTTATGAAAGATATGTGAAGGGCTAAGTGTGAAAACAAGATTAAAGTGCGGATCAACTATAATAGATTTTAATAGACACTAGCTTTTTCCACGCGACTTCGTCCGCGTAGCAATGTAGTATATAGCCTCTGTTACTCAAGAGTAATGTAGCTTTCCACTGGTGAAGGATTTTTTAACATCGGTCCAGTACTTTCCAGTTTATTAATTACAAACAAAAATACAAATCTTTTGTCTTTATAATATTAGTATAGACTAAACTAAAAGTTCTTAAACCTACAAATGAGGTACTAATATAGTACAGTGACTTTCGAGACATTCCAATTTTAAAGAGTAGGAATTGAGGTCTCAAACATTGTGTCAAAATAAAATATCCTTGAAACCAAAATCTCTAAGGAGTATTAATACCAACTTCGAAGCAAATCACCGCCAAACTAACTTTCTACCCCATTTTAACCCCGTTAGGGGATGAATTTCAATAAAATACGAAACACGTCTTCCATAAATTCTGTTAAGAACGGTTTATGAAAAATTCGAAGTATACTGGGCCTAGAAATTACGTTTTCCCTTACAAACTTTGCCCCCCTTTTTCACCCCCTTAGGGATAGAATTTCGAAAAATACATTCTTATCGGATGCCTACGTCATACAAAGAACACACCCTCCAAGTTCCAGGTCTCTACGATCAGCAGTTTAGGCTGTGCGTTGATCCGTCAGTCATTCAGGACATAGACTTTAATATGTATAATTTAATAAATACAAAAGTTTTTTTTTACCTTATAACCTAAATATAGATCCCAATTATTACGTGTGATCAGAAATGTCAGGCATTCAAAAAAGCTTTCATACCAGCTAAAAATGAATATTAATAAATAAAGACCCGGGTTATAATATAATTGCCCCGATAAAAATCTTAGTTTTAAAAAAACAAACAGTAGCGAGTATTACAAAGTACAAAATTCCAGTCGTGGAGACTGTATATACTTACACATAAAAAAAGAATTTAATGAAATGTATCAAAACCGATCCGTCCTACCACAAGGCACACATTTACCGACAAAGCCGTCGACCAAGCACCTCACTACGTACCTACCATTCATTACGGCACCACCGAGAAGTGCCTTCACTACCCAACGCACTCGCGGCATTAACAATAACAAACTATTTTCAAATCAACATTCCATTTTCAATTTCTTTTTCTGTAAACAAAACATTCTATTTTTCCCACTGACAAGCTGTCAGTTTACCGCCATTTTTACCCGATTGTGTTTTGTTTCGTGTGTGTGTTTTTTGTGAATACTGCATCAGGTTGATTTGTAGCTACGAAGGTGAGTTGCATTTTTTTGTCAAATAACCATTTATCTTTAAATATATGTATGTTCGCTGTTTGAATTCCTGTTCTGCATGTTTTATATTGACGTTGGTGCGTTTATTTTTGACGCGTAATAATGAACGAATTAAAATGCTCGGAGAGCTAAATGTATGTATTTTTGAGTATTTATTTCCTGAATATTTAAATATTGATATCCCCTATAGATATAGGGGATATCAATATTTAAAGTTGTACAGATGTACAACTTTATAATTACATTAATAATAAAGCTCAAGCTGTCTGAATTAAGTATGTGCCAAAAAACAGACCAAGTTTTATTTTTAAAACGAGAACACGTATAAATTATTATGCTCAAAAGGTAGGTACGGAAGTAATAGCTTTATTTATTTGATGTTTTTTTTATGACATGGATACAAGCGCTTTGGAAAAACTGGGTTGTGTCAGAGATTCTTAAATGTGTTGTTATTTAGAGTCTAAATTGTAGACCTTCATAAGTGCCTTATTAGGGCCTAAACTAAATAAATGTTTTTTTTTTTTTTTTTCATTCCATTCTTCAGGAATTCCAACCACTAAGAAAAAAAAACAAATCACACACATATTCAACAGTCAATTCAATCTTTACTTAACGTTATTTCACCACGATTACACACAAGAATCATACACCGACTTTTAACGAGACATTGATGCTAATTCTTTTGTACGAAATCATTAAACTAAACTAATTTGACAGGACTTAAAGTATTGCCATCCTTATTGAGCCCTCCACATGAAAAAGGGATTGCATGACTTAGTCCTGTCAAATTAGTTTAGTTGTTTTGTACCACAGACTTGACACCATGGAGATAATTTGAAGCTAATTGAAAATCGAACGTAATCAATCAATCATTTATTTATTTAATGGCAACACAAAAAAATACAATTCGTATTTTGCCAATGTCATGTAGATAATGTTCTTGGAGATATATTTTATTGTAAGTGACAGTATTAATTACTTATGATATTCAAAAACTAGACTTTGTTTTCTTATACGCCAGTTGCGCACACTTGATACCCGTCAAAAAGTAAAGCTGTTTCTTTAAGCCGTGTTCCAAATATATGGTTCATCAGCCATGCTAAGCAAGCATAGTAAATTAATTATTCGCAATTGGTATCTAATTAGCTTGGAAACGAAGCAATTATCCGTAGAATTATGGAATTAAAATGAAGTAATGCGGTGAAAGGATTTATTCCGTTGGTTTTATTATCATCAATTATGTGCTAATATGACCCTGTATTGGCTAATTATTAAAATGAAAGCGCTCTGCTATGAGGGTTTTTGGGAATGGTAAAAGTCGTGGGAAAATCTACACATGTTTGAAAGAGATTTAACAAGGTATGAAATCGATGTACAATATAAACTGGGTCCGAAGACTGGGTTAGTAATAATATATCTTCACGCCTTCCCACAAGGGTCCCCGAAGAGGTAGGAAGAGGTGTTACAACACCCACTTTCCACCGAAGATAATTGGGTGCCAACGTGACAGATAGTGAGTCCGTCGCCGTCTCTTAGGCACTACATACGTCCTTGAATTTCTTTTCAACGTATGCAGGTTTCCTCACTATGTTTTCCTTCACCGTATAGCTCGTGGTGTGACTAATCGCTGTGCCTAAGTTAGAAAAACTCATTGGTACAGACCGGTGGGATACGAACTTGCGTCGCGAGAACAGGCAACGCTTGATACCACACTTCCACCACGGCTATGTAAATACTCTTTTAAACGAAGAGATAACATGGATGTCCCTCTTTTTTAACCGACTACGGCGAAGCAAAAAGGAGGTTTATGATTTTGAATGGTATTTTCTCATAGTGCCATAAAATACTAAACAATTGACATTTGTTCCAATTTCAAAAATAAAAATTGACAGTTATGTATGTATATATGTTTTTCTTTATAAATTAATTTAATTGAAATACTATTGTATTGCACTTATTTCTCTGAGTTACACACAGACTCGCAACAAGGGAGTTACTAAGCAAAGCTTTAACTTTGGGAACCAGCAATTGACAGAAACATTTATATACATATTTTTTTGTAACTACATACTAAACACCCAGACGCTCGGCAAACAACATTCTTATCACACAAATGCTCACCCCGGCGGGAATAGAGCCCGCGACCTCTAGTGTAGCAGTCAGGTATACTAACCACTAGACCAGCGCTCTTGCCAAGGTTTTTTTTTTTTTTATACTACTGAGGTGCACACAAGCATACGGCCCACCTGATGGTAGCCTATAGCCGCTAGCAATACCAGGGTTATCAATAACGAGTTGCCAAAACTAACTGTACTAGCAGCATTACTACTAGCCCAGCGTATCCTCGTGGAGCACTGGCAACCTTACTTACCGCAGAAACACAACACTACATCAAGTAACACTAAAAATTAATAGCTGTATAAACAGACATTTAAACCGACAAGAAAATCCATGTTCTTTTTTCCATCGTGTTGGTCGACAATACAGTAGTCAAAATCTGAAAGTAAATCTAAACCCGTTATATTTAAATCAGGTTTGTCACAAGCCAGTTCTGAGTATGGAATCGATTTTATAGAATGTGAGTCAATTAGTTCAACTTTATTAAAAATATTAACCGCACTTAGCAACCAGAGCAGCCTTAGTCTACGTACATTTGACATTTACTGAAAACATTGAAACTTACGCCGGTATAATATTATTATTATTATCACAAATTGTTACTACCAGCAACTTGTAAAGAGAGGTAGGTCGAATTGGGTTCTCCCGTGGGTCTTGCCATTTAAATTGGAGCTGCCCAACTGGGGACTGTACCTCCACCTTACAAAAGACCACAGTCAAATTACACTACTTTGATGTAGTGTTGTGTTTCTGCGGTGAGTAAGGTTGTGTGCCAGTGCTCCACGACGATACGGTGCGCTAGTAGTAATGCTGTTGGCACAGTGAGTCCTCACCAATATCATAGTTGGCAACTCGTTAGTGATATAAAAAAGAGTTAAGAACAGTGCTGCCAATTTTGCGATTTTGTCGCTAGAAATTACGACTTTTGTTTTAAGTCTTAGCGACAGAAAAGAGGTAGAGTTTTCAGATTGTACACATCATATGCGACTACTGGTAGGGCTCCGCGCGTTTTTAGGGCTCCGTACCCGAAGCGTAACCAACGGAACCCTTTGTATTGCATAGCTGTCGCATTGCGCAGTCCAGTGGCGTATTTTGGACCGCAAATAAAGTCAAGAACGAGGTATAAAATACAGCATTAAAAATCTATTTGTATCTGTAAAGTATGTTCCATCATATGGACCCTGAAATCTCTAAGCAACTAATCAAACTACATATAAATATATGCTATTGGCAACAAAAGTTTCGGTCCATCATTAAATAAAGTTGTAAAATATCTGTGTATTCTGTAATTCTGTGCCCGAATTATAATGCAAACATAAAATTGGCGACCCGAATAAGATCCGTTAGACAATATGGAAATTCTTTGTACTTATATTTTTTATACGCACGTGATACGAGCGGATTCTTTTCATTCGTTTAAAATTCAGAATAACCTTTACAGAAGATTTCGGCTAAATAACACTTCTCAGATTTAGTATTAGTACATGTTAAGCAGTATTTCTGAGGTTAGTACTGTAGGCTGTCCATATTTCTAGATTGAATTTGGGAATGATCTTAATTCGAATCCCTCTTACGTTGATGAGAAAATATTTTTCGTTTTTTGCTTCAAATATACGTAAAAATCTTTTGTTCGGGTTAAAATTTCCAAACTTGCCATTTGTATCACAGAATCACAAACAAACATTTGAATTTTAATCTTATGATAATGTCTAAAATAATAATTTAAATTAAAATTAGGTGCGACCAACGCAATGATAAGACAATCTGTATCTATACTAATATTATAAAGAGGAAAGTTTTGTATTTTTGTGTGTATGTTTGTGTTGAATAGGCTCCGAAACTAACGACCGATTTCGAAAATTCTTCCACTGTTAAAAAACTACATTATTACTGAGTAACATAGGCTATATATTATACTAGCTGCCCGCCCCGGCTTCGCACGGGTAGACAAAATATTTGATAAATGTCTACCCGTGCCAAGCCGGGGCAGGCCGCTAGTAATATTATAATCTTGCTTTTAGAAATCGTCGGAAGCAGTTAGTCATCTTTCTCTCATTCATAGTCGACCATTAAAAATCCAAACACAAATTGCTAGACAGATGGCTTCAAGAGTTTCTCAACAGACAAACTAATTATTCAACTGTATGTAGGTATCATCGCACGAGACCTAGGTTATTCGAAAGCTGGCTAGGTCTTTGAACCTAGAAAGTCGTCTTGCAGCTGCATACTTAATAGCATTTTTTTCTATTGCAGTTATTTTTATTGGTCTCTTTAGGAGCGCCAGCTATCATAATTTTATACTTGCTGCGACAGCGACTTCGTACGCGTGGATTTTTTTTTCACAAAATCTGAGTTTTCTTTTTGTTGCGCGGAACCCAATTTAAGTGGATTTTATTACGCCTTAGAACATCATCTATATGCCAGTTAATTCGGAGAAGAAACAGACGGAAAGTTTTTATTGTTTTTTGCCATAAGTGTCGTATATAGTTTCATATGCATTAATTAAAAAGCTAATATTTTGCAAGTAAAAACACCGAAGTCCCTATTTTAAAACAATCACTTGGTCCACCTGTAATTACATAACCCTTAATCTTTGTATCTCCGTTAATTTATCAGGGATAGTTTAGTTTAGTTGTGAACCCTGCTTAGAGATATCGTATTTATCAGCGGATAGCTTTTAGAAGTAGGTGCTAAAGCGAGCATGGGTAGTAAGTATTGGATTGGGGTCGGGTCTGGATAGGAGCGGATACTGAGGAGAGTATCTTTACATAGTATAAAATGCAGTCGATTCCGCTGTGTGTTCGCTTAGATCTTTTAAATGACTCAACAGACTTAATGTAGTTTTCAGCAATAGATATAGTGATTCAAGAGGAAGATATTTATGTATAACTAGCGGCCCACCCCGGCTTCGCACGGGTAGACATTTATCAAATATTTTGTCTACCCGTGCAAAGCCGGGTCGATCAGCTAGTATAATATATAGTCTATGATACTCAGTGATTATTTAGCTTCCTACTGTGAAATATTTTTTTTTAATCGGTCCATTAGTTTCGGAGCCTTTTCAATACAAACACACAAAAATACAAATCTTTCCTCTTTTTAATATTTTAAGGTTTTGTGTAACCCTTGCGAAGCCGGGCCGGGTACCTAGTTACAAGATAATCTGTAAACGTAAAACATATTCCCCAAAAAAAGGCGAATGCCATATTTAAACGTAGCCTATAACGCGACGATTCTTACTATAGTTATCTTAATATGAATATGTGAGTGAAGCAAAGACTTTGTAACCCAATTTTACAAATATAAAATTATGAATCTACATCCGAATTTATCCCCGTTTTTAATTCTGCTACATAGTGGCAGTAAAAAAATCTGCAATGCGATAAAATTATTAAAAGCTCGAAACAAGATTTCATTCTTCCGGGGCATACCTACTACCTATATATTCTTGCAAAAATCTGCAAGTTTTCTGAAGCCACCAGGACATTTAATTAATATTTGGGAGGTAATATCGATTGAAGATCTTTTAGTAAGTAGTAATTGTATTAAAACAATACCGTCATTTTTCTCTTCATTAATTGATATTGAATTTAAAGGTCACAAAAATACGTTCCAAATTGTCTTACAACCTGAAAATTCATCGCTATGCGCTGCCACTGCAGCTGCACCTTCAATAAACACGGTGAGGTCAACGTAGATATCTAAAACGAAAATCTTTAGGTACGCGTATCGATTGCCACTATCTCCGTTAATAGACCACGAAACCAACCCTACAGGGTAGCTACACGTTAGTTTATGGCCAGTGATAACATCTGAGATCTCATATTCATAAAATAGCTTTACCTCGCGACTAGAGCGCATACATTAGTCGCGGGCACGGCTAGTTATAAATATTTTCATGTAAACAAATTTATAAAAAACTAAGTTTTTAAAAAAGGCGAATAAAGAATAAAGCATTAGCCTAATATTAAAAATAAATAAAACACTTGTCCCAAATTCTTGTCACGCGGGATGGTGCCAAGAAGGCTGACAGCATTGCCCCGCTGTATGGCAATGGGCAATGCTAATCCTTTGCGAAAAAATGTTCCACCCTTATGTCCTTGTAAGCAAATAACTTTTTATATTTTCATATAAGGCAATTTGTACCTATGTACATACATTCTAGTTCAACAAAATGAAAATCAAAATCAAAAATCATTTATTCTGTTTAGGCCCTAATAAGGCACTTATGAAGGTCTAAATTACCACCGGTTAGGAAAAAAAAGCCACCTGAGAAGAAAGAAAGGCTTGAATCAATTGACACGAATATTTTCCTATAATTTTCCATTCAATCATGTTTTCCAATCAACTTCATTGTTGCTTTTAATGCAATTTGATCACAAAAAATATCTATTGTTGTTTGTGAACAAACGTCAGAAGAACGTTTCGCTTCAATACAAACACTTTTCAATGTGGAAATTTGAAGCCACTCTGAATGTGTAATTTTACCTTCATTAATACAACAAATATTAATTATAAATATTTATTGACACAGAACAGATTAAACTATTTACAAAAACATATCTTAACCTACCTACTTATAGATAAAAGATCTGACCCAAACCGGAATCATGCGGGAGCGTGCCAAGAATGCTGGCAGCATTGCCACGCTGGATAGCAATGCTGATTCTCTGAGCGAGATATGTAATATTTATTTATTATTTGGAAAACATACAATTTTAGAAATATCTTAAATCTAACAAATATAGCACATTTTATTCTAATCAAATGTCATAACGACACGATATGCTTCTTCTACTTGTCTTCCTTTCTTTTATCCATGTGATGTGTTGTTATGAATATATTTTTTTTCTTTCTTTCTTTCTTTCTTCTAATCATAAATTGTACTTATTTAGGGTTCCCGGTGGGTAACCAACGGAACACTATTACTAAGATTCCGCAGTCAGTCCGTACGTCCGTCCGTGTGTCTGTCAGCAGTCTGTATCTCATGATCCGTAATAGGTAGACAGTCGAAATGTTCATAGAATATGTATTTTAGTTGCTAGAAACATGTGCTTTTGCCTTTTTTTGCTTGAAATGTTCAATTTGTATTGCTATATTTTTAAATAAAGAGCAAATTTATTATTTGCGGTTGGTGCAATAGCCGTGTGTAGGGATCGAACGGCAAAGTTGTTTGTAATGAAACCTAGTTAATTTTATTTTAACCAAGTCCAACACGCTTGTGCCTTTTATATCAGATCAAATTGTTGATGGAAAGCAAAGAATACGGCATCGGCACGCTTGTAAGATGATTTTTTTCTAATAAGAAAGAAGCAAAACATTGGGCAAGACATAAGGAGATGGTCCTATACCTACTCTCTGCCTACCCCGAAACACCCGAACGCCTTGCTGCCGCCGATCACGTGAAGAAAATGTGTCTACTTTTTACAAGCGGATCCGCCCCTTTCTCACACTTATAGGTGAAAAATTTCATCTCCTTTTAACGCTAGTTTGCCTTACCTAAGCAGTCTCAACAAAAGAACGTGAACATGTCCTCGAAAAAGATTCAACAAATAATTTTGTGCTTTCTCTACATATAAAGAGTAACTCTAATCTAAAAAATATATGGAGCGTCTCCGAATACTCTAGATATGGGACAAACCATGCCAATATGTTATTTTTATGTAACACCGGATGTGAAACCGGCGGTCAACGACCCGACCTAACCGTTTGGCCATTAAACACGCGGTATATAACGTTATGTTTTTATATAAATTCGCCTAGGTTAATTCGAATAGCTGGTTTGGATTTGCTTTGCGTAGATATAACTGCAGTTTTTATAGACGGTCATAATGACTCGAAGTCTCTTTACCGATAAACGAGTACCTACCTGCTTAAGTTGTAATCAGCGTAAAACTACGTGCTCGTAAGTGAAAAGTTTACGACAGAACGTGTCTCTGTTGAGTAATCGATAAAAATATTTTTTTTACTAATGACTTAAATAATATACAATACTAACGAATTCAAATTTCATTTGCTCGAGGGGAATGCTCGTTATGACACATTTAGTGAACATAACTCAAAAATAAGGGCATCACATTGATGGCTTAAGGTTAAGAAAGAAAAGACTACGGTTAAGGTGACTACGCAAAAAAGTTACGTAAAAGCAGCCTTTTATATAATACAAAATCAGCCGGGATACTTCATTTTCAAAGGAGATCATCCATTGCATCCAAGTGCCAGCCAACGCTTTTTTTTTGTATATTCTGTTAGAGCCATTTATTACTATGGCACCAAAGTTGGACTTTACAGGACATTTAATTTGTTTTTATTATCTGGAATTCCTATTTTCAACAAAAATATATAAAAAATCAGATTTTCGAACTCAAATAAAATCGAGTACAAAGGTCCTACAGTTTTGGTGCTATAGCAATATATATGTGTAGACGGGCAAGCTCTAACAGAATATACAAAAAAAATGCGTTGGCCGGCCCTTTCGGATTTGTAATAAAAATGATGATGTCCTTGTCTAGAATCAATCTATATCTGACTGGATGCTCCTGAGGTAAACAATTTCTATACCGAAGCAAGTTCAAAATGCTTCCTTTATGCTACGTAACCTAAAAACTTTTCCGAAAATAAAGAAACGCCTGTTCCATGGCCTGACACCGTGTCAAGAATTGGCATACAAACTTAGTGGACCGTCTCAGGCAGACAAGTATGCAAGCACTAGATAGATACCTACTTAGATCTGTCTTATATTACGACATGCACGATCAAAGTTTACTGGGTCATATGCAAGAACATCTGGACCCGAGTCCGCTAATTCAATGAAAAACAATTCCACCACATCAACGGGTGTCAGTTCAAGTAGCCCATAGTTCTAAGAATGACCCGTAGGGATCTAAAGGTTCTGAAGTGGAGACCGCGAATTGAAAGACGCAGCGTCGTAAGACTTCCAACTAGATGGACGGACGACCTGGTAAAGGATGTAGGGAAGCGTTGTACTGGTGGCATTAAATCGGTCATTGTGGAATTCTTTGGGGGAGCTTCTTTTTGTTCAGCAGTGGACGTCCGTCAGCTGATGATAATTACCATTTCCAATGAGCTATGCAGAATTACTACATAAGAAATATTAATTGGCAGACAAGAATATCCGGAATAGGTATACTTACGCTGGTTGTGCCACAACGAGACTCGAAAAAGTACATGTAGGTCGCACACGTCTAAAAAATCAGGTATCTAGCCAAGTGCCAACCCCAGCATTGATGAGGTCTCGGCGATGACATAAATGAATATCTTCACGTAGAGTCTCCTTAAGGATAAGCAGAGAATAGTTAAGCGGTATTTGACTTATGACCTGCACACCTATTATTCATCATTATGCTTCCCTTAACCCTCAACGGAAACCTCAATTACGCGCAACATATTTTCCTCTTCGATTCCTTTCAATCTTTCCATGCTATCTTTCACACAATGCAAAACATTATCATATTTTTTATCGATAAGGTACTAATTAGCTACTTGGTAGTTTAACCGTTAATTTTTTCACAATTTTACGTTCAACGAAGTGGGTTTTCCCATAGCTGTACACCATTTAGTTTGCCCCTGTTTCAAACCCGGATGTGGTCAAGAACAGTTATTCCACCTCTAGGTATCTTATATACTATATTTGGTCGTATATAAAGGTACGTACGACAATTTTCTGTTGTTGTGCTTCATACTTCATGCATTAATATACTATCCTATGTTCAGTGGTCGTTGAGTTGAGTGTGATTTGTGATTTATTGCTGTTCTTAGAAATTTGGAAAATATTGGTGAAGGTAGGCTTATAGTGTCCGATTTTTATTCTACTCTAATTATTATAAGCTAAGCTTTACTGGACTAAATAGTGGTTGATACATTTCAGGCTATTATCACTATTAAATACCAAGATATAGGTAGGTACGAGTACCATGAATATGTGACTAAAAAGATTTTTAAAAACGTGATGATACAAGATGTAAAAATACATTATAAACCATATTGTTATTTATAAGTAAAACTAAAAAGCATTAAAAATATTCATTACTATAAGAAACTACGTTCAAATAACGAAAGTCTTATAAAGCAGCAACTTGAAATTTTCTAAGGCTAGCCAGAGATACTAAACTAGTTATGTAAGATGAATTAACATTTATATCAAAAACTAGTAGCGATGACTTTACATAAAATATGATCTAGATCAAGCCGATTCTTGCCAAATGATTTCTGGTACCAAAAGTATGCATAATGCATGCACCACGACATGTTTTACAACTGGCTACTCGCACTAATAAATGTTCCAGAATTTACATTTTCCTACAATTTTGTTTTTTATTATCCATACAAATCACATCATATGTTTGTTCGTTTATATCTATGAATGCGTATATGTATATTCTATTGAATAAAGTCATCATTGCCATGCCTTATTTACATTAGTGTTCCGATGTTGTGCTAATTATATTTTGATGCTCTACGTCGTTAATTTGTTGTATCTGCCACAGAGTTTATACTCACACATCATCAACATCTTCCTAATCTAATCCCATATTATTTGAAGTGAGTACTATAACATCCTTTACATTGATTGCTTCCTCTCTATCAGCCCTCGTCTGATCCTCTGCCTTTCTAGCCGTGTCATCTCTGACATCTTATACATCTCTTCTTAGGTCTACCCTTACACACAGTCACATAGAATCTAGATAATTCTGATTCTTGAAATGTTAGTCTCGTCTCTCCGCATGATGTCTTTATTATTACACACTATCTCCTCAGTTATATGTGCTTCTTTCAATGACGACAAAATCAGCAGTAGAATTACTCTGTATGATGGTAGAACTTGTCTTACTATAAATGGCGCACAATCTACATCACTTATCTGCGTGTGGTTAAAGCTCTATTCGCTATAAAAAAAAACTCCTCAGTATAATATAAGATAAGACAATCTTGACAGGCATAAAATGTACAAATCTGAAAGGCAAAGCCGCAGGGCACGACGATAGATCAATCGCTGGACGTATAGACAGACCGGTTCGGATTCAGAGCAATGGGTCATACGCATCCGGATTTGACCGTTAGAGTGCAGTAATTATGCCGAGACACGTGGTACTGGCATTCCTTTTTTTGAGCTATCATTATTCTAATAAGTCTCCTTCAATCTCTTTATTATCTGTGTATAATTAGGCAAAGGCAAAATAGTTGCCTTTTTCTCGTCTGTTTGTAAATTGTCTTTATTTCGTTGTACGATTTATTGAAAAGAAATCTCTTCGTTTTATTCTTTGCCATAATGAAGCGTAGTCGGGTAAAACTAGTTCTCAAAAAGTTT
Organism: Falcaria lacertinaria; assembly: GCA_951449985.1. Classification (NCBI taxonomy): domain Eukaryota; kingdom Metazoa; phylum Arthropoda; class Insecta; order Lepidoptera; family Drepanidae; genus Falcaria; species Falcaria lacertinaria. The sequence continues at coordinate 993,999 of OX602119.1, read as the reverse complement.
TATCTTTTCTCGATTAAGATTTAAACAAAATGGAGTGTTGAAAATTTCAGAGCAATTTAAAGATTGACTTGAAAATTGGGCTTCTGGATGCTATTCCCTGGTCGGGCTTAAAATGTAGTTAAGAATCTCATTCAGTTTAAATAATTTGATAGCCCAGTGTGGTCGGAACACCGTGATGCGCTTGAAAAGCAACATTCAACAATAAAATTACTAAAAGTATTTTTCATTTTCAATTTCTCTACCTATAATAACAAAATGGAATATCTGATATCTACGTGTTCGAATTAGATATTATGAGTCGTAACTAGAAAAAAACAAGACTTGTTTTCAAAAAGCTGCGGAGAATTAAGTCGCTAGTTCACAGAAACATTGTGCCCAGAATATAATACGCCCATTAAAATTTATGTATTTACCAAAAAGGTTTTCCTCAAATTGTATCTACCTGTAACATAATCTGAAAGGCAAGGACGATATCAAAATGATGTGCGTAAGTTTAAGGGTACACGTGTAAGGGATTACTAAAACGCCAGTTAAATCTGATGCCACACTAAATTCGACTGGCCTCCAATTTCACATAGGAATTTCTTTTTTGATGACGCTTCAAACTGTGACGTGGCCCTTCACCATTGAATATCATCTTAGTTTTCGACTCTTTTAGCTTAGCCCTGCCCACTAGTATTCTTAGTACTTCAATGAATGTAGAAAAAGCAAAAAAGGTGCGCAGGTCAAGAATGAAATATCGCTCTATAATCTCTGCCTACCCGTGAAGGACTTGGCGTGATATGTACAATTAGGAAGGAATTCTATGACCTCAACTGTATGTATGTATCTTCATCCACTTGTATAGTCACATGACCGCAGTAAAATAACACTACTTGATGTAGTGTTGTGTTTCTGCGGTAAGTAAGGTTGCCAGTGCTCCACGAGGATACGCTGGGGCAGTAGCATTGCTGCTAGCACAGTGAGTCCTCATGGTTGGCAACCCGTTAGTTATACCACTGGTATTGCTAGCGGCTATAGGCTACGGTGACTGCTTACATCAGGTGGGCCTAGCTTTGGGCTTGCGTGCCACCTTAGTGGTATAAAAAAAAAGATAAAAGTCTTGCAGATTTTATATTTGGCTCAATAATATGTATATTCAAATAACATATTAATTAAATACTGCGTTCAAATAAAATCATCTTCAGTAAAAGGTCATCAACTCTTCAAACTGTTTTTATTACTAAGTAGACAGTATAATGGATTGTGATAACCTGTTAACGTTAAATGCATAATTATTAATTGCATTTGCATTTTTTTAATAAACCAGTGCCGGTAGCAGGAACATTGTCGACAACGTTTTCGTATCGCCTTCGACAATTTTTGTATTGGAAAATGAACAGCGCTGCGGCGGTGAAAAGTGGAACTAAAAATTAGTATGACAATTTTGACATTTCGCGAGTTACGTTTTCGAATACGTTGTCGACAATGTTCCTGCTACCGGCACAGAACACATTTCAATTAACTCGTAAAGGTTTAAGATAGTGTCTTTGTTTGTTGTCTTAATAAATTGTTATATGTACTAAGTAGAGGAAATTGAAACATTAACATACTCATCTAACTACATAATAATATATTTATGTTAATATGTTGCTTGTTATCAATATTTGACTGTCGTTATTTAACGACGAAACATGCTGTTCCAATCTAAGTTCTACAAAATGTATTGTTTTACCATGTTTTTTTTATACCACTAAGGTGGCAAACAAGCATACGGCCCACCTGATGGTAAGCGGTCACCGTAGCCTAGGGACACTTGCAACACCAGGGGTATCACTCGCGCGTTGCCGACCCTAAAATAAATTATTCGTACAAATTATTCGTATTTCTTGCAAATTAATTATTCATATTCGTATTCGAGACAGTTACGGCGAATTAGACGTTATCATAAATAAGGCGTATGTAATGAGATGTTCAGTCGATATAACATTTCCTTCTATAATAAATATAATATATTTTTTACGCCTTCCCACAACCAGAGATATCACTAACGAGTTGCCAACCCTGTTGTTGATGAGGACTCACTCTGTAGCATTACTAATAGCGCTATAACACTAATATAAAATTGGTGTTATTTCACTGCGGCCTTCTGTAAGGTGGAGGTGCAGTCCCCAGTTGGGCGGCTCCAATATTAATGGGAAAACACACGGGAGATCCCACGCCTACCTCTCTTTTTTTAGCTCATGATGTGATAAATCACTGTACCTAAGCTTAGAAAAACTCATTGATACAGACCGGGATTGGAACCTGGGCCCATCAGATGACAGGCCGTTGTTTCAACAAGTGCACCACGGCTATTTAAATGATCACTTTATCTATCTTTATTATGTACTAGCCGCCCGCCCCGGCTTACCACATTTAACAATTTTTTTGTCTACCCGTGCGAAGCCGGGGCGGGAAGCTAGTATAATATATAGCCTATGTTACTCAATGATGATGTAGCTTTCTAACGGTGAAAGAATTCTTGGAATCGGTCCAGTAGTTTCGGAGCCTATTCAATACATACATACACACAAAAATACAAATCTTTCCTCTTTATAATATTAGTATAGATATAGATAATAAGTAAGTCGTAATTAATTAAGCCACTCACCCGGACATCCTAGGCTTTGAGTGAACCGGATCCGTATAGGATTTGCGTATCAAAGGACAGAAAAAATGTGGAATAACCATTTTTAGGGTTCTGTACCCAAAGGGTAACCACCGGAGCCCTTTTACTAAGACTTCGCTGTCCGTCCGTCCGTCTGTCTGTCAGCGGGCTGTATCTCATGATCCGTAATAGGTAGACACTTGAAATGTTCACTGATTGTGTATTTCTGTTGCCGCCATAACAACGACTAATATAAAAAATGAAAAAAATAAAGTGGGATCCCCTACTAGATACGTGTTTTTTAGATTTTTTTTTCTCTTTCTGAATAATATAGTTTTCCCAAAGGAGTACAGCATGGCGTTCTTCAAGAAGGGTGTGAAGAGATGTCTGAAGGGTCGGCAACGTGCGAGTGATACCCCTGGTGTTGCAAGCGTCCATAGGCTGCGGTAACCGCTTACCATCAGGCGGGCCATATGCTTGTTTGCCACCTTAGTGGTATAAAAAAAAGTAATAGACGCTTGAAATGCTCATAGAGTGTGAATTGTTATATTTACGGTACGGAACCCTCGGTGTGAGAGTCCAACTCGCACTTGGCCAATTTTTATTTGTTTACGCTAGATCGTTCGATACGAGAGTTGATAAGAATGAATTGTATTTAAATTAATATGCATCGAGATTATTTTCCAGTCTATACATTAAGGTCGTGATAAAAATATTTACTTGGATGTTTACGAGCCAAAATGTGTGCCCAAATAGAGGCGAATTAATTAACAGACAGCTAATTGACAGGTTTGATTACTCGCCTCGGGCATGCGTGCACAGTTTGGATACGACTAATGACATATCCCAAAAACAAAACAATGTAAGTTGCTTAAAAAGTTGAAATTTGCATTTACTGTTTGTGTTCTTCGTTTTTGTTTGTAATAGCAATAGGGACTACTAGTTGTTTTTGATACGATTTATTAGCTACGTATGTAATATGTATGTATGTACATATATGTTTGTATGTATGTAACTTATATCAACTCATAAATGGTATTTTGGCCAGTACGTTTATGACGTAATCAGTCAGCACTTCGGAATAAAGACTAGCTCGTAGCTTTAGCCGTATTCTGAGGTGAGCATACACAAATAAATTATTTTTGGATTCTTCAAGGGCTTAGGTAATTTAAATAGTTATCCTTATTATTATTTTTATACCACTAAGGTGGCAAAAAAGCATACTGCCCGCCTGGTGGTAAGCGATTACCACAGCCTATGGAAGCTTGCTACACCAGGGGTATTAATCGCGCATTGCCTACCCTTCAGAAATCTCTTCACACCCTTCTTGAAGAACCCCATGATACATCATGTTTTTCTACGCGTAAGAACCGCAGTCTTATATTGCATGCCTCGTCATTATTTATAATACAAAAATAAATTCAATAATTACAACAACACTTTACCTAAGTGTTAAATGGATCGGCTATTGTCTCTAGTGAGCGAGCGTATTTCGGTTAATTTGAAAATGCAATGTCACTTCCATACAATAAGAAGACAACTCCCCGTTCTCTACCGCAAAATATTGTTAACACGAATAAACATAAATATATAATTATATCATCATTCTTCTGCCCTTATCACATGTTATTTGTGGTCGGCGCAATTTGTTGCTCTTCCATTCCTCTCTGGCCGTCATCTCTGTATTCATTTCCTTTCTCACCATGTTATCTTTCACACAATCCATCTTTTCTTAGGTCTACCTCGTCCCTTTTACTCATCCACATATTTTTTTTTTCTTACTACGTTATCTTCATTCCTTCGCATAACATGCCCATACCATGACAAACGCTTGCTTTTCAACTTTTCTGTCACTGCTCCTACTTTCAAAAACTTCCTCTAATAAACTCATTTCTTACCTTGTCCATTCTCGTTACGCCACACATCCATATCAACATTCGTATCTCAGCTGCCTTTCATCCGTCACCTTTGTGGCCCAACATTCTGATCTATATATAATTTTACGAGCAAATAAAATATACAATTTGGAGCGAAAATTAAGGTGACGTTAAAGTCTCGGCTTAAATAGTCTTAATACTTGAATCTCATTAACAAGTACACTTCAGCTAACTGCGACCTTATTACCTAAGTAATAAGGCCTTCGTATAACATGGAAGTGAAACAAAATTGCCAAATTCTTGCATAATTGCTCCATATTCAGTTCTTGGAAACCCTTTCAAGGTGATACGGCTTGAATTAATAAAAAACAATGTATCTCAGATGAATGCAAAAGATAATACGAATGGTGATATTGTTGAATTTAAAAGAATCAAAAGAGGTGTACAATTCAGGAGGACGTTATAAGGACGCTCTATACTCTCTGCCTAGCCCGTGACTCAAGATCACAGCGTCTCATACCAAACGCATTACTACTGCAGCATGGAAGTTGAACATCATTCTAGAAAAGTTTCAAATTAATTTCAGCCTTGAGGCAGTGAGTGCACGGGTCATTCTTGAATTTCTTGATTAGGCATCCAACCACCAGTGGGTGTAGCCAGTAGGACGGGAATCGACCCAAAAGCACACCCTTATTTTAGTGTTTACCGAGCAAAGCTCAATCTAGATTTTTATTGTTTAATCAGCCCGTACAAACTACTGGAGCTTTTTGATGCGGGCGACATTGTCGTAGGCTGTGGTCTAATTGACGAACTGATACTTAGTTTGTTATTGAAGAACTGATACTTGATGTACCTACATCGAAAACCTAAATTAAGCATTTTGAAACTCCCGTCTCAATATCGCTAAAAATCATAGTGAAACAAAATAATGTCTAAATCCAAATCGGTTCATCTGTTTAGGAGCTATGATGCCAAAGACAGAACTTATAACACCTCTCTTTTTGCATCGGGGGTTAAAAATATTGATTCACTATACCGGACTAGTAGTAATGTTGCTAGCACAGTGACTCCTCATCAACAACAGGGTTGGCAACTCGTGATGTCCCTGTTATTGCTAGCGGCTATAGGCTACGATGACCGCTTACCATCAGGTGGGCCGTATGCTTGTGTGCCACCTTAGTGGTATAAAAAAAACTTCATAATACACATTAGATGAGCATTCGAGCCGTCAGCCCAGTCAGCTGTTTTACGCAAAATGGATGGCTCAGTAATAAGCATCATAAATACGATCGTACTACGAGTAACAGGATTTTCTTGAAATATGCCACGAAAGTTCCAAGTCCAATTTTGCTCATTACATGTTGGATTGTGTTTTGTATGCTGTCAACGCTGAGGTTTCACGTTCACGTCACGTCTTGAAAATAAGTCGCTTTTTAGGTAGTGGACACATCTGTGCGTTTGGGTTTTTTGGAAGCTGATATAAATTCGGGCTTATTTAGGACCCAACTGCAAATTTATTGTCACAAATTTTGAATCAACACAATATAATTGTTTTTTCTTCTGTTTCTGAATCGTTTTGTTAAGTAGCTATTGACGAGAGAGTGTTATCAATGAAATCGATTTGAAAGCAGTTACTGTTTTTGGAAAGACAAAACAATTAAGTTTTATGTTCTCCCTTTCACTGTACCCGAAGGTTGAAAGAGATTGATAAGACCTTTTTGTCTTTACTGTACTCTTTATCTATATAACTGAAAGCCTTTTATCTTTATACAATCAAGAATAATTGTATTGTATTGAACTAAAATAGCATTCTGATAGAAACATCAACGCTAAACCACGAGAAGAAGAGTACAAGTGTACGTAGCATATTACCTGCTCTGAGGTACAAGAAACGCTTTCTGTTTGAGCATATGTTTGTCATCAACTCCGTCTTTTCTTTCATCTTCATCTCTCAAAGAGAGGTAGGGCGAATTGGGATCTCCCGTGGGTTTTCCCAGTACAGAATACCGCAGTCAAATTATACTGCATTGATGTACTGTTGTTTCTGTGGTAAGTAAAGTTGCCAGTGCTCCACGAGGATACGCTGCGCTAGTAGTAATGCTAGCACAGTCCTCACCAACAACAGGGTTGAAAATCCCTTAGTGATATCCCTGGTATTGCTAGCGGCTATAGGCTTCGGTGACTGCTTACCATCAGGTGGGTTGTATGCTTGTGTACCACCATAATGGTATAATATTTTATCTATACGATTATATGCCACTGAACTCCTCCTAAACGGCAGGACTGAGTTCGATGATTTTATGTATGTGTAATGGCCTGGTTGATCACAAATTGGACTCAGTATGTGGTTCAGTTGTAGAGAGCCAGATCCGTACGCACAAAGCCGCGAGAGAATTTTGCGATGCTGAAGTATTTTTTCTTTGACGAATTCACCTAGCTAGAAGCATGTCACATTTTCTAGAGCTGAAGATAAAGAGAGAATAAGAAATGAGAAGGATAGATAACTTAGGCGTGATGTGCTCAACACAACATGAAAAAATATTCCAGAAATACCAAATACATTTGGACATTAAAATGAGAGTATAATTCTAAACAGTAATAGACAATTACGCGACCCAGCTGGGACTCCAACCCATATTATTATTACACTCGAATTTTTAACATCACTTAAATATCAGAGTTGCAGACGAGTAACTGTGGCCTACTCTTATTTTATACGGTAATAAAAAATTATAAGGAAACCTACAAGATATTACAGAAATTCCTCTCTTTAACTTTTTAATGCATCCCAAGAATAAAACGCATTAAGAAATCTTCATATATCACAGCAGCGGTTGACATGGAAAATGGGAATCGGTTTTGACGGGACGCCAAAAAATGCCAGAAATGGGTTGAGGATTTAAGTTATGGTTGACAGCGATTTTCCTGCGGTTAAAACAAAAGGAAGCGTTGTGATTTTCACAGGCCATGTATATATCTATATTAGCATTTACGTATGTTCCTCCGTAGCGCCTAGACTATTCATCCGATTTTCATGGATAAGGTATCAAACGATTCGTTATTATAGCCCGGGTAGCGTAAGCTATTTTTTACCGAGTGCAACAGAAGGAGGAGTATGTTTTACCTTGTAAGCCCCAATTTCAACCGATTTACTCCCTTTTTAGCGTAGGGTTTTTTTCCGTATTCGTGGTACAGAAATATTTACTTTTTTGAAATCTTAACTTTTTTGTAAAGTAGCTATTACCAAGCTATAGTGTTTATTATTTAAAAGAAATATGTAAGCAATGGTGTCGATTCTGCTGTTCAAAATTACTAAACATAACTAACTTGACAGATCTAAAAAGTCTTACTATCCCTTTCTCATGTGCGGGGATAAATAAGGATGGCAATACCTTTAGAACTGTCAAATTAGTTTAGGGATTTCGTACAACAGAATTGGCACCAATGTCTTACTACAACCCCGCCAAGAGCTTATGACTTGCCCCTCGTATTTAATTGTTCGTTTCGTGTTACATTTACTGTTACTAACTGTACCGAACTTGCTACAGTTTGGTCGGCCGGTTCTTAATTACCATCGCAACAGCCACCGATTGCGGTATCACATCTTTTTTTACATTTTAATACCAGTTTTAAGTGTTCGTGTTTGTTTTTAAAGGTTAGCCTTTGTGTTGAAATTTTAACAAACCCTATCTTTCTGCAAATAAAGCTTAGACTTGTCCAACTGCAGTCAAATAACACTACTCTGATGTAGTGTTTTATATCGTCCGAAGATACGCTGCGTCGGCAGCAAGTAAAACATTAGTGTGCTAGCACAGTGAGTCCTCTCAACAGTGTAGTTGGTAACAAGTTTTAAAACTAACTTTCTTAAATAATAATAATAATAATGCTTGGACATTATCACACAGCACCATCTGGCCCCAAACTAAGCAAAGCTTGTACTATGGGAACCAGTATCTGATATAATACTTATATACTTTTTTTGTAAATACATACTTATAATACATACCAAACACCCAAACGCAAGGCAAACATATTTGTCGCATAAATGTTTGCCCTGGCGGTAATCGAACCCGCGACCTCTAGCGTAGCAGTCAGGTATACTAACCACTAGACCAGCGGTCTCGTCGAAATACCCCCTTTTTAGTAAGCGAATAAACAAACAATCAGAGTTGCTTTCGCATTTATAATATTAATATAAATAACACTCCTCTTTTTAAATTACACAGACATACACTTTAATTCGTTCTACTTATAGTATAGTATTGTGTAAGTAAGATAAGGAAGGGCGGAGGACTCTGTCACAGGTGTCTCATGATACTTAAAAGTAGGCTTGCCCAACTATCGATAGTTCCGCTATCGATAGTTGACCTTGAAAAATTTAACTATCGATAGGCTATCGATTCAATTGATATGACGTCATCCATCGATAGACTATCGATAGGCAAGCCTACTTAAAAGGGTGCTCCAACAACTTGTTGGTAACATTTGGATGTGTCACAATAAATATTTTTCTATTCTAAAATTTCAGGTGCTTAATACATCATGTCCCAAAATTGCAAGTCTACGTACCCGGCGGCGACGGTGCGCGATGTGAACAACAACGTGCTGTATCACGCCGGCAGCAGCCAGGGTTGCGGGGGGAGGAGCTACGCGCCGCCCAGTGTCGCCACTAATAATTACCAGGTGATTTATTTTTGATACCACTAAGGTGGCACACAAGCATACGGCCCACCAGATGGGAAGCAGTCACCGTAGCCTATAGCCGCTAGCAATACTAGGGGTATCTATCACTAACAGGTTGCCAACCATGTTGTTGATGTGGACTCACTGTGCTAGCAGCATTACTACTGGCCCAGCGTATCCTCGTGGAGCACTGGCAACCTTACTTACCGCAGAAACACAACATTACATGAACTAGTGTTATTTCACTGCGGTTTTCTGTAAGGCAGAGGTACAGTCCCCAGTCGGGCGGCTCCAATTTAAATGGGATAACCCACGCAGATCCCAAATCGCCCTACCTCTCAAAACCACTACCTCGTGTAAGTACCTCCTTACAGAACACCGTGAAGTAACACTTGATGTAGTGTTGTGTTTCTGCGGTGAGTATGGTTGCCAGTGCTCCACGAGGATACGCTGCGCTAGTAGTAATGCTGGCACACTGAATCCTCATCAACAACAGGGTTGGCAACTCGATAGTGATACCCCTGGTATTGCTAGAGGCTATAGGCTAGTGACTGTTTACCATCAGATGGGCCGTATGTTGTGTGCCACCTTAGTGATATTAAAAAAATTGGGTAGAAAACCTATCCTTATAATCTAGCTAGATCGTAGAATGTGTGCAAAATTTTCAAAAAAAATCCTTGAGCCGTTTTGGTGTGATTGACTTAAGAACACAATCAAACATCGCACCTTACGCATTTATTATGATGATTGGATGTGATACAAAATAGAACAAATAAATTTAATAAACCGTCTATATTATCACTGAGTATCATATCACTAATCTACGCGGGCAAAGTCGTGGCGACAGCTGGATTTATTTAAAGAAGTAAATTATTTAATCATTTAGTAGAGCTACGGAACCTTAATTATAGTTGAAAAACTGGCTGTTAATATTCCAACAAGAATTAACCGTTAATTAAAAAGGAGAAACGTGAATCCACGGATATAACAAAAGATATATAAAATAAAATTGCGCTAAATTAAAAAATTACACGATCACATAGTAGCAGTTATCATAACTGGATATTTATTTAATTTATTTAATTGAAACATACTTTAACCAAACATCAGAATCAACACATTATAAATGGAGAATATAATGTCTTTTTTATCTTTGCGTAACCAAATTGCTTAAGCATAAGCTAACGTTATTAGCATAAGGAAACAACCTCGAAGCGCAGACACGAATTTATCGAAGTAAATTTATACAAACATTTCAACAAATATTTCATACTTATTCTGATTGACAGAAAGATCCAAGCTTGAAACTTGCAGTATTGACAATCACATCCTTTTATGACATAGGCACTCGCTAATAGCTCACTAATAGTGACATGACATTTTAGAAAATTTCACACTTAGGAGTCTAGCTAGGAGATACAAAAACGTAGCTAGTATAAAATTTCGTCACTTTCGAAGAGACCATGAAAATTTTCCCAGAAATTGTAATGCAAATAAGCAAAGCATCTACACAATCTACGTGTACTTTCCGAATCTTTAAAACATCAACAGCGGAATGCGCTGTTACATTTTTGACGCTGGATGTCATACTGCAGCGCCTTTGATATATCTATCTCTATCCTCGATTGTCACTTGTCGAATTCAGCGCAGATTTTTGTAAAATACCACTGCTCATGTATTTATTTCGTAGTCACAGTATCAGAAAGATTTTGCAATCACAATTCTTCGAGGCATTCTGCGTAAAGATTGATCAATTGAATGGAACCTCACAGACTGTTTTGCATGCTTCCTCTTCGCAAAATTCATTAATCGTGAAGAATTGGTGTGCAATACGACATACATACACATCATTACGCCAAGCCCCTCACGCGGTAGGCAGACAGTATGGAGCGCCATTTAACACTCAAAATAAAAAAAAATCAGATTAGTCCCTAATAAGGAACTTATGAAGGTCTAAAAAATCCACGGGTTCAGACTAGACTTGCACACCTCTTTCGCTTCTTCTATATTAATCAATTTCAAATGACATTTATGAAGGCTTGAGAAATTGGTTAATGACTTTTATGATATACCTATAAGATTTAAAACACATCATAGCCGCTTGAAAAACATTACGAAGACGGATAGAATGATTGCAAACGATTTTTTGTCAGTGAATGTAACACAATAATTACTCAGCAACCATACCATGGATAACTTAACTTGCGAGCCCACAATACTAAGTGACCATAAATTACAGCTCTTCTTCCGTTACTTTCATTAAGTCGGAAAGTATAACACTTAAAAGTTAATGATGTAAAAGGAATCGCCAACAATCTTGTTCGATAACGTCAATGTAGATCGTGCTTTAAGATGATAATTATAAAATGTGGAGCAACAATTCGACCGCGAGATGCCGTTAAGGCGACGTTTCTGGGTTACCAAAAAAATATTAAGATTATTATATTCATGCTTCATCTGATGGTAGACAATGAAGATCATTATACTGTTTCATTTCAACTGCGTGCAAAAAGAATAAAATCCAGTTGTCAATTAAGATTAGAATCGCATAATATTAGCGCTTATGTTCCATACTTGTTTCCAAGACAACAAATCTTTCACCCTTTTCAATACAACTAGCGGCCCGCGGCTTCGCACGGGTAGACATTTATCAAATATGTTGTCTACCCGTTCTAAGTCTTTTTCAGGCAATATTTAAAATGTATCTCTCCGGAAGAACCATCCTCGTACTTCAAGGAATATTCTAAAAAAAGAATTAGCGCAATTGGGTCAGCTTCTCTCGAGATCTGCGCTTAGCAACACACTCAGCGATTCATTTTTATATTATAGATTTACACACAATCACTTCAAGTCCCTCACAGGGCAGGCAGAGAGTATAGAGCGCCATTCGATACTCACGCCTCTTACTTCTTCTACATTCATCAATCTCTTCATACATGCCCGCCGGTTCCGAGTAGGTACTTACCTTTTTAGATTGGTTATCGCGCTTAGACTGTTTTATGTTACCAATAAACATTACATTTTAATTGATGAAGTTAGAGGATTCCGAAATACTATAAGTGGATACAATAGATGAATTATACTATCATTTTCTGGATGTAGAGTACAATGATCAAATGATGTGGCGTGCGATAAAAGATATCTGTCTACACAGTAGAGTAGGAAACATAATATACCATTGTAGAAACATATATCACATGCAACGAATAAAGTTGTTAAACTGTTCACAAACCCGAGGGGTTAAATTGTCCAACATGTCACGCACAAAAAGCACAAACAAGTGACATATACGCAAACACGACTAACTGCAGAATAGCATTGTTGGTTTTATTTTTAAACACTTTTTTTTTAGAAACACGTACGGTAGATTATTCAGGCAGAATATCTAAATCATATTTATTTTATTGCGAATTGGGATCTTCTGTGGCTTTTCCCATTAAAATTGGAGCCGCCCGGCTGGGGACTGTACCTCCACCTTACAGAAGACCGCGGTCAAATAGCACTAGTTTGATGTAGTGTTGTGTTTCTGCGGTAAGTAAGGTTGCCAGTGCTCCACGAGGATATTCTGGGCTAGTAGTAATGCTGCTAGCACAGTGAGTCCTCATCAACAACATGGTTGGCAATCCGTTAGTGATACCCCTAGTATTGCTAGCTATATGCTACGGTGCCTGCTTACCATCAGGTGGGCCGTATGCTTGTGTGCCACCATAGTGGTATAGAATAAAATCTGGACACAACGTAAATCTCCATTACCAAGATGAGCTGTTTCTCTTTCTACAAATACCTTAGACAGATATTCATTATACATATTGATTACCTAATTTTGTCGTGTCAAAACCAAAACAATGCCCCGCTTTAGCTTATGTACATGTGATGAAGAATAATTGTACACGGCTTTAGCTAAAAGTCATACCGTGTCGTAAACATTATTCGAACATGTGATTCATGGAGCAATTTCAAATGATTACAGTGCAATTAATATTCTTAAACATTTTACTACTTCACAAAACTCATAAAGGTAAACATAAACCTACTTTCGTAGTTGCACATCAATTTATTTGGTCTTCATATATTATTGAGGTTAGCATTGAAGTATCGGGAGAATTTTTTGGTTTTTAAAAGAGTAATTGCTGAGTTTCTTGCCGGATTCCTCTCAGCAAAACCGACCTTTCGAATCCGGTGGTAGATTCTGACGATTTGAAAGTGCTTGCCTGTAAAGTCTAGTCAAATAAAGATCTTTTCGAATTTGAATATTATGGCCTGCGATTTACCAAATTACTGAATGACAAATGAACGGTCTAAGAAATATCTTCTAATAGGAAGTGATATTTTTATAAGATTTTTATAGTAATTACGACTTTTTTTGTTATTAATCTACATATTTACGGTTTTCAGATTTTTTCTTTACGTGTGCTGCAAGACACTGCTTCTTGCCAAATTTCATGATTCAAGGTCATGGGAAGTACCCTATAGATTTTAATTCCCTTGTGAAATCACAAAGTATGAGAACATTTACGACACAAACGGTCATCTTTTCTTCACGTATGATATTTTAACAGGCGAAATAGATAGACCCGGGTATTTTATATTAATTTCAACTTCATAACTACGCGTTCTTGAGTAAACAGGTCTTGACAGACAGACAGAGAAACAGAGAGACAGACAGAGAAACAGAGAGACAGACAGAGAAACAGAGAGACAGATAGACAAACAGACAGACAGACAACAAAGTAATCCTAAAGGAGTTCCTTTTTCCTTTTGAGGTACGGAACTCTGAAAATAAAGACGATATGAATTAATAAAGATATATTAGCTCTAGCTACAAAGTCAGTAAAAATTTAATCAAAAAATAATATCACAAGAAAGAAGGTACAGCAGAACATTTTTTAATAAAGCTTCGTGAAAATCCGTGCAACAGCGTGATAACGGAGCCTTAATACCTTTCTCTGCGTCCATAAATGATATGGCGGCCTAATTGATCCACGGAGTAGTTTTAATTTCGAAAACCGATCCAATTTTCAGAATACACGTTTTCCAACGTGCAAATTGTACAATGTCATTCTTATTATCAGTAATAATCTTGGCAAGACATCATTGTTGTCCGTCCGACTGTGATGTTAAAACTGCAAGAGTACAGTTTTGGACTTCACAATTATAATGCATTTTATCAATATCAAGCGATAAAATTATTATTTTATGCATTCATATATCAGTCAATTTTGACCCTAATACCTTAGCCGTAGGATATAATCATTTAGCTTAAAATCAAAATCAAAATCAAAATGTAGGTGCTAATAAACCTTAGTTATCAGTTGATATGATGATAATAGGTGTGTTCGTATATCATAGTCCTGCCTTGCCCCTTCTACCTTAGCTGTATGTAAATGTAGTATCCAATACAATAGCAAATTACTTAATCCATACCACCACTAAGATGGCAAACGAGCATACGGCCCGCCTGATGGTTAGCGGTTATGTAGTGTATAGACGCTTGCAACACTGGGGTATCACTCACGCGTGCCGACCCTAAAATATCCATATCCCAAACACTGTTGGGATCAGCACTAGATCCAAGGCTGGAGCTATTGCCAGCCGATCTTTGCTACCAAATTTAAAGGAAATAACTGGATTAAGCCAATTGTCAGAATGTCTGCTACTGACAAACCTCAAACCATTGCAAAAGATTAATTGACAATCGGATTCTTCGTGGCTCGGAACGTTGCGCTTCAAATGCGCGTAGCAAATTCTGAGAGAGTATCATACGTGATATATATCCATAGGTAAGGTAGACGCATCATGTACATATGATCTCTTAGGAGCAAGATGATGTTGCATCCTTTTATGCACAGTCACGTGCGCGGTCGGGGTCCATTTTTCACTTTTCCTAAGGTTTATTATTCCTTTGTGGGTATTGGATATGAGGTTTATTTTGAATATTTTTCGCTTAGTCATGCATTATGTGCCAGTTTTTATTTTTAGCAATTGGGTAATTTGTAATGTTGATTTTGAATGTAATTTCATTCTGGCATAGATTGTTACTGATCACTTTTTACTCGACTTGAAGGGATATGTGCTATGTGAAGCGCGATGAGAATGTCTCAAATATAAATATACGTTTTTAGTTGTTTTATTATTAGATACTATTTAATTTCAATTTGGTTGTTACTCTACGTTTTATTAAATAATAATATTACAATAAAATATGAGGCGCCTTTTATTTTGTCATAGTGGATGATGAAAAGTAAATTGGTGGTAGAGTGTATCACTCGGGCACAAACTATATATTTGGCTCTGGATTCAAAAAAGCGCCCTCGCCGTAAAAATGTTATTTTGCTCCCTTGTGATACAATCTGCTATACTTGTTGTATTATAGGTACTTGGTGTACATTGGATCTAAATTTGTTCATATCTCATTAAATTTATGTTCTTATTTGAAGGTGTGCCATAATAGATCTTAGCACTATTATTATAGGGAACAATTTCATATTCTTTGAATATAGCATAGCGAACCTTTGCCCTTCCTCCTCCACTAGATTCTTGATTAACAGCTTGCTGAGCTTATAGCCATTTTAAGATACCCACAGATTGTCATTACGATCAGTTATTAAAGATAGTTTATTGGCTGCGAGGATATTGCATTAACATCGTTAGTTCTTAATAGTTTGATCAATAACGAAAGATATTACCTATCAAAGCAAGATCGTCTGGTTAGAATTAAATCCATATGCCATATCTACATTGCATGTTCTTTCCAAAAGGTTATTTCTAAGCCTGTCCTAAGATAAGATATATAACTCTTTATTGTACACCAACCTTTAAAAGCTGTCTCACACCTGTTATTAGTAATAATAATAATAATAATAATAATAATTTATTACTCATTTAAGAAAGACGTTACAATTTAGCAATTGATAGGTACAGAGTAAAGAAGGTTAGTCTAAATAACATATTATGGGTCGCAACTAGTTTCTTAGCTAGGTTAAAAGATAACCTGCATTAAAGGAACTAGTCTCTCACCCCCAAGAAGAGTACAATATTGCCTTTCTAGAATGTTAGATAATTAAGTGGATGATGAATACTTGTGTTTGTATGTGCGTGTGAATGTGTGTGTGTAGTGTGTATATGTGTGTGTATGTGTATATGTGTGTGTGTGTATGTATCTGCATGTAC
Organism: Falcaria lacertinaria; assembly: GCA_951449985.1. Classification (NCBI taxonomy): domain Eukaryota; kingdom Metazoa; phylum Arthropoda; class Insecta; order Lepidoptera; family Drepanidae; genus Falcaria; species Falcaria lacertinaria. The sequence goes on along the minus strand of OX602119.1, from coordinate 977,640 downwards.
ATATAAATCAAATTGCATTCTATAGTTAATGTTTGTCTCATATAAGGTTTATCCTAAAAGCCATTCAAAAACATTTCTGTCTCGTTATAAGTCAGTGTCGAAAGCCATTTATAAACAGCTCGTTTACAAGCATTGTTAGGGAGATGATATATTGGGAATATTTTATTTATTTTGTTGTACATATATGGGGATGAAAAATGATGAAAACTTTTAGTGAACAGAAAGTGAGTTCTTTCAATTTGACAAATTAGGTCCTTGCGTCTCTTGGATATAGGTTCATATGGTGTATCAGCATGTCGGGATAGAATAGAACTTAATATGTATAATTGCCTAACTGATAAGACTTGGCAGTATTTGTAGAGGTCAGTAGTTGGATATCTGAAAGGTAAGAATGAGCTTACTTTCAGTATTGCTCTTTGTGCCCGTTCAAGGGTCAAAAGGTATGTTTTAGAAGCACCTCCCCAACTTGTTATGCAATAAGTTAGTATTTATTGGCATAAGGCAAAGTAAACATTCTTAACAGTTCTAGGATCAGCCACATGACGAAGTGTTTTAAATATATATATAAGTTTTCTAACTCTTTTCTGTAATGACTCAATATGGAGAGAAAAATTTAACAAGTTATCAATAATAACTCCAAGGTATTTGATATTGCTTGCCCGTTCAATAGTGGGACAGTTGCACGTTGGTAGAGGGGAGGAACAAGAGTGAGCACTAAGTGTATGCGTTGCTGGGGGTTGGGTTCTCTGTCGCATGGAAAATGTTAGGTATTTCGTTTTATTTGTGTTTAGTGTTAGGAAGTTTTTAGCTAACCACTTGGATACAATGTTCAATCCCGATTGGGCCCTGCTAAAGACCTCCTGCCAACTATTTCCCGTAAACGTCAATGCAGTGTCGTCAGCAAATGATATTATTTTTCCATTAGGCAGTTGTAGATTGCATAATTGATTAAGATAGACTAGAAAGAGGGTTGGTCCAAGCACACTACCTTGCGGGACACCATATGTGATAGGCAGCTGATCGCTATTATATTCATTGATCTTGACACACTGAGTTCTCTGACTGAGGTAGTCTTTGAATATGTCAAGAGCGATACCCCGAACGCCAATTTTTTCTAATTTGGAAAGAAGGAGGGGAATAGAAACCGTATTAAACGCCTTAGCTAGATCCAAGAAGATGGTAATAACTTTTTTGCTGTCATCTAAATGCTTAACGATGTGAGTGGTAAAATTAAGAACTGCTTTGGAGGTGGATCTATTTTTCCTAAAGCCATACTGATTGGGTGAAAGCAAGTACTGGTCCTCCAGATACCTTACCAGTCTTTGATTGATTATTCGCTCTAAGATTTTGGATATTGCAGATAAAACCGCTATTGGGCGATAGTTGGTGACAAAGCTTCTATTCCCGCTCTTGTAAATAGGATGGATCAGGGATTTTTTTAAGTACTGAGGAAAAGTACCAGTCTCAAGGCAAAGATTAAAAATATGTGTTAGAAGGGGAACAATTGTTTTTTTGTACCTCTTAAGTAAAGCTGTCGAGATGTTATCCCAGCCAACAGCTGAATCAGAGATTAATGAAAGTAAGGTTCTTTCTACTTCTTCGCAGTCTGTAGGTAGGAGAACAAATGAGTGCAACTGTTTATTTTCATCATTTTCAAAGTGAAATGATGGAGGAGGTGAAATAGGTGGATGTATTTTATTGGCGAGTGTTTTCCCTATATCCGCAAAGAAACTGTTTACTTTATTTACTGAGAGAACAGGAGACTTAGATATGGAGAGTAAATCAATAGAGGATGATTTTGAATTATCAGTATTCGTTACTTTTTTTATGATTAGCCATAGTCGCTTATTGTTTGAACCGGCCTCTAGTATTTGATTTCTCTCATAGTTTCTTTTTAGTTTTTTAAGTATTTTAGTACAAAAATTTCGATATCGCTTATAGGTAATCTTGAGAATCTCATTATCAGGATTTGCTTTGAGTGTTTTGTGCATTGCATCGCGATTACGCATGCAACGCAGAAGGCCGCTAGTAATCCATGGTTTGAGTAGATAGTTACGTTTTGGTAGTTTAATAGACGTGGTATTCTGATGAATTAGTGTACGTAATGTATCAACAAGATAATTAGTAGCTAGATTGGCGTCGGTAGCACCAAGAAGATAAGTAAAGTCGAAATTTGCTATTTCATTGTCCAGGCTATCATAGTTGATTTTATTTGATGAGATAATTTTAGCGTGTTTCACTTTGTGTTTTAGGCAGAGAAGGACACTATTGTGGTCAGTGATTGAAAAGTCTAAAACAAGTGCTAGAGAGTCGCGGTTGGATTTGATAATCACATGGTCTAGACAACTTTGCCCACGAGTAGGTAGAGTGTGATTTTTGTATGTATTGAATAGGCTCCGAAACTACTGGACCGATTTCAAAAATTCTTTCACCGTTAGAAGGCTACATCATCACTGAGTAACAAAGGCTATATATTATACTAGCTTCCCGCCCCGGCTTCGCTCGGGTAGACAAAATATTCGATAAATGTCTATAGGCTCCGAAACTACTGGACCGATTTCAAAAATTCTTTCACCGTTAGAAAGCTACACTATCACTGATTAACATAGGCTAGCTGCCCGCCCCGGCTTTGCACGGGTAGACAAAATATTTGATATAAAAGTCTACCCGTGCGAAGCCGGGGCGGGCCGCTAGTATTATTATAGAATTATAGATTATAGATCACAGATAGATAGATATATAGATAGGTAGATATAGAAAGATAGATTAGTATATTAGTATTAGTAAAGATTCAACTTTATCTTTGCTGAAGCAAATCTTTATGGTTTAGAAGTGAGTAAGTGTATCTAATACCTATTTATCTAGACACGCGGTAGCGTGTCAAGCCAAGTTCAAGCTAGGCGAGCAGCACCGTGTGGTATGTAACATGAACCATTTGGAGCATTATTAATGTTGCTATTATTTATAACTATGATCTACACGTATGTCTAGTTACCGGTATTTGTGAAAATATTCCGATTATTAATTAGTAATAGTTTAATTTGTACGGAAATTGCGCAAGATTATTAAATATTTATGGGGCAATTCGAACTTCCCTGTGTGATCCCTCAAAGTTGGTTCAGCTTATCCATTAGACTTTCTTCACAATCTAAGATTAATCCAGTTGGTATAACAAAAACCGGGATATGGTCGGAATCTCGAAAATTTGCATTTTATCATGGGGACATATTTCAATTTTATTAGTTCAGACGTTGTCGTGTTTTGCCTATGAATTCATATGTTAAATACACCATAGAAAAACGGACCTTTAGTTTATCCCGAAAATATTAATGTTGCGGTTCTTTCTAAAAAGAATCCTTTTAGTTAGAACCTTCTCCTAACAATAAAAAACTCCAAAAAAAAAAGAATTATCGGAATCGGTCTAGCCGTTCACGCGTGATGTCGTGACCAAGGAAAATAGGGATTGATTTTTATACATACCTAAAGATATCGATTGGGTATGTTCAAAAACTTACCTTTCACATCTAAGGGCTGAAAAGTCTAATCCTAACAGATTTACATAAAGAAAGTTACCTCATATAACTTTTAGATCGTCTCTGAAATATTTATCGAAAAGTTATTTATCGTGGGAATTCTAATACTCAGATTTCAATATGATGGACTATGGCCATTTCATTGGTATAAATTGGTAGTTTCTCCTAGATTTATCTTTATCTTTATCCTAAAAGGATACTTTCTGGGTCGTATTTTTTGTATTGACATCGTTTATTTATGATTGATATTTTTATTCTACGCCTTTGTAGCATTGTGTGTCATAAAGAAATGGGAAGATTTTTTTACCACATTGGTGGTAAACAAGCCTGTCTGATGGAAATTTTACCAATAACAGTTAAGAATTACATTTTTGAAACTAAATAAATACGTTACCTAATTAAAGACTACGATGATTATTGTCTTAAGAAAATAATACTAGTTATTGCCTAGATTTCAGGGTCGGTAACGCGCGAGTGATACCCCTGGTGACCGTTTACCATCAGGTGGGCCGTATACTTGTTTGCCACCTAAGTGATATAAAAAAACACTATCACATTAAAATTTTCACTTCTCAAAGATATTTTTTTTAAGAATCCGCGGTTTTTAAAGGTTTAATTGCCGTAAAATTAAAATTTTCCGCTAAAGAAGAGTAGTCTGATGTCGCAGATTTTCGTCGTTTGTTTGTAAATCTATTTAATAATTACGAATATCCTTCATTAATTGGACATTACCGGATAACTTTTGGATATCAGCTCCGTATCCAAAAGTTGGGCATCCATTACCTAAGTGAAAGGAAGTCCGGCCTTATTAGGGATGGATCCAGAGTTATTTGTTTTAATTCCGTATTCCCTATTACGTTCTCCGGGATAACTTATAACATGTTTCGCAAATTGGGTTTGAATGAACATTTTTGTTTTTCTTTCGTCATACATTTTCTTTATGTAAGGCGTCCTTGGGTTTCAGATTCTTTACAACTCACAATAATTCACTAGCATGATGGTCTACCAACTGAATACAACATTACCGATAAATACTGTTTCAGCAAAGACATTTTAAGTAATTTGTCATTTTCATTTGAAAAGAATACCCAGCTTGTTTAACAAACCTCTCTTGTTTGCTTAGATCTTTAAAAGTACGTAACGGATTTTGATGCGGTTTTTATAGATAGAGCGATTCAAGGGGAAACTATTATGTACAATAAATTTGTGTTTTGTAGGTATTTAACTCATATTATGGTTAACGCTGGCCGTGCGAAGCCGGGTCGGGTCGCTAGTTAGAGATAAGATCACAAACTTATACCTACATAAGAGTCAAATTAGTCCTTCAGCAACCCAGCTTCGTGTAAGTCAACAAGCTATCTAATCAATACTAATAAACTGATTTGATCTTTTTCCAGCAAATGACAGCGAAAGTTCTCTTTGGTAGCGTGTCATCGATCAATGACCTCAAGCGACAAGACAAGACCGAGCGTGACGCGCGGCGGACACATTAACGACATCTGGCGACAGGTGAGCGCAACTTCTGTAGGCTGCTAAAGTTCCATTTTATAAACACGTGAGATGATTGTAGTTTAAGAAGTTGTCAAAAGATGGCGCTGCTTCATATTTTAGTTTTGGTTGAAACATGTAGTATTTATTATCTACTCTGAGGTTAAAATATTTTTATTCTTCCCCGCAGGTTGTAACCATGTGATAAAAAGAAGAAGAATTAATGGAAGCTAAGGAGTGATCTCGGAAGACAATGTATGTCTACTGTAATACATAGATATATTTTTATTATTATTGATCTATATTAACATCATATTATTTACTCACACATTAGAGTTTTATAAATGTTAGATTGTTAAGTTTTATTAAAAATAGTTACGCAGGATATTGTCAGCGAGTATTCTTGGAATATTGGTCTTAAGAAGTTACGTGCTACCAGTTATTTTGTAACTTTACCTGATTGTATTAGACACCTATTGTCACTGTCAGTGGCAGATTAGCCACGTAGCAAGAGTAGCAAATGCTACGGGCCCCCAAATTTAAGGGGCCCTGCGCACAACGTTTTCTGATCGTATTTGTACATGCAATATTTACCACGAAAGATTAGGTATCCAAATGATCCACTAAAACATATATTACATTTTTCGAAAAGTGAGCGCTAGTGTTTAGCACTGCACGCAAGTTGGTAATGCAAAAGTTAGAGGGCCCCTTTATAATTGCTACAGGCCCCGCGCTGAATTAATCCGCCGTACTTCAATATATATAAGCAAATATTGAATATAAGCAATATCAACATTTATTAACGACATCATTTATGTATGGGATCCCTATAAAGGAATGTTATTTACCATTAATGAAATACAGTCAAAATTTAATCGAAAATATTGGAACAGATAAATGAGAACGCCATAGATTATTTATTATTTGCGATACCACGTAAAAGACCAAATTCCTAATAAATTTCCAGTATACTGTAAGTAAATATTTTAATATGTTAAAAGTATACTAGCTTCACAACACTTATCTGTGATTTGTTGTTGCATAAGAGATTTAATATACGTTTAAATAACAAGTCTTAAGTTCATTACTTTTGTTTGTAAGTTTGGAACTAACACTTTTTGTTTATACCATTTTTTATACCACTAAGGTGGCAAACAAACATACGGCCCGTCTGATGGTAAGCGGTCACCGTAGCCTATGGACGCTTGCAACCCCAGGGGTATCACTCGCGCGTTGCCGACCCTAAATAAGTACATATACATAATATTATCTGTTACGTGTAACTCCTATTGTATTTGTAAGAGTGAAATGCGTTTTACTGTTCTAATAAGCACACAGAAGTTTTACTTTAAGAGGCATGTAAAGGAATATCATCACGACATGTCCCTCACGGGGTAGGCAGAGAGTATAGAGCGCCATTTTACTCTTGACTTGCACACCTCTTTTGCTTTTTTTACATTCATCATTGGAGTCTCAGTAATTTATAATCTGTAATATTTTGTATTACCTTGCTGTATCTCAACGGCCTGTATTCACGTAGAGAACTTATTAAAAGCTCGGAATATTAAATTACATACACAATTTAATGTGTCTAAAAGTGCCTTATAAAAGTCATAATATACTATATTAAAACCTTTTTATTATCTATGTACTGCTAGAGAAATTTAAAATGAGAAAAAAGAACATTTGAATTTTAAAATCGAATAGATTTGAACTCAGAATAATAACTGAAGCTCGCTAGTCGCTAACGCTATTAGTTATTGTTCTGGAAATTCGTGGATTCGAATAAATATATTTTAGGTGCAGAGAGCTATGTTTAAATTGAAAAATATGATTTTCAACGAGATAATTAAGAATTCAATAAAATTAAATTTTAAAAATCTAGATTCAAATAAAGATATTATTTATTTAGGGGCAGAGGGCGAAGTTGGAATTGAAAAATGACTGCTTTTAAACTCCCATGTGCCAAACCAAAAGAAAAGTTAAAGCGCCTAGTGATTGTAGGTACTTACATGTGTAATGTTCTTGTATTTTTCATACTTTTTTTTAATAAATAATAAAAAGTTTATCAATGTATCGTGTATTTTAATTATCAAATCTTCTGACACACTTTATGTGTTTGCAATATAATTGTCTAAAAACGGGTTCGTTAACACTCAGGTGGCAAGTGATCACCATAGCCTTTGGACGCTTGAATACCAGGGGGATCACTCGCGCGTTGCCGACCCTTCAAAAATTTCTTCACACCCCTCTTAAAGAACTACATGCTGTACTCCTTTGGGAAAATCTCGGCGGGGAGTTCATTCCACAATTTGAGCGAGCGCGGGAGAAAACTCCTTTGGAAACACGCTAGGTTTAGTGTAGTGTTTCTGCGGTAATATTGGCAGTGCCCCACACGAATACGCTGCGTAGTAATGCTGCTAGCAGTGAGTCCACATCAAAACAGGGTTGGCAACTCGTTAGTGATATCCCTGGTATTGCTAGCGGTTATAGGCTACGGTGATTGCTTACCATCAGGTGGGCCGTATGCTTGTGTGCCACCTTAGTTGTCTAACAAAAAATCTACATTCGCGATGACTTCAATTGACTCATCAATCACCACAAGGTAGGTTTGATTTGCAAAATCTATTACGATGGCCCTGTGTCTATTGCATCCGAAATGTCAATTAAATACGTGATCTGACTGCAGCGGTCGTTGCAAATGATGACCATAGCCTATTTATTTAACGATACGCCTCGTTTTTATGAGGCGAAGGACTTCTAACAACTGCCTACCAATACATACTAATGTAATAAATGAGAATGTAATTCTGTTTGTTTTTTTTATACCACTAAGGTGGCAAACAAGCATACGGTAAGCGGTTACCGCAGCCTATGGACGCTTGCAACACCAGGGGTATCACTCGCGCGTTGCCGACCCTAATACTTAAACCCTGTTTGTTTACCATTTCAGGCTTACTCAAACACAAAATCATCTTTAATTGCCTAGACTTTACAAGTACTTTCAAATCGTCAGAATGAATCTACCACCGGATTCGGAAGGTCGTTTTTTGCTGAGAAGAATCCGGCAAGAAACTCAGCAATAACTCTTTACAAATGAAATACATAATTTACATTTAAATTACTTACGTGACAAGAATATATCTCAAAAAGTTATCACATAAACAAGAATATTTTGCATAGATATATATTAAGGATAATTATAATTATTTTATTGAAATTTTGGCCGAATGGAGTTTCATTTGTAGTTGCTTCCCACCGTCGATATTAAGAATGGCTGAACGGATCGTAGTAAAATTTGACAAGGACATATATTATATCCTGGGGAAGGATCTTTTGTCTGCAGACGAAGTCGCGGGTAACAGCTAGTCTTTATATATAAAATATCGTGTCCTGTTGTTTATCCGTGATGAATCTTAAACTAATGAAAAGATCCAAAACAGATTAAATAATATATCTTCGCGCCTTCCCACAAGGGTCCCCAAGGAGGTAGGCAGAGGTACAACACCCACTTTCCATCGGAAATAATTGGGTGCCAACGTAACAGATGGTGAGTCCGTCGCTGTCTCTTAGGCACTACATACGTCCTTGAATCTCTTATCAGACGTAAGTATGCAGGTTTCCTCACGATGTTTTCCTTCACCGTAAAGCTCGTGGTGTGAATAGTCACTGCACTTAAGTTAGAAAAACTCGTTGGTACAGACCAGTAGGATTCGAACTTGCGTCGTTAGAATAACAGGCTTTATACAACAACACGGCTCTTTAGTTAATATAAATAGTTTTTATCTCCATTAATGATCATTCTTTTTTATAATTATTATATCAACGCTTTAACCTGTCACAGCAACGTGTGCCCGGATCTGCTTGTATTAAACATTTCAAATTCAAATTCCTAAAAGTGCTCGCCTATCGAAAATTGAGGTTTAGTATTCGGCCATAAGTCTAATTCTGGCAGGCTTATTAAAAAAAAAGGTAATTTTGAACCAGAAACACTAAGGAGTAGCATAAACTGCGTCAGCGTGACTCATGATTCATGATGATTCTATTATTGCAAGCGTCCATAGGCAACGGTAAATATTAGATAGGCGATACCAGTAGAGGCGATACCTCATTTCGTTACTTCTAGCCGCAGCTGTGCCGCAAGCAATACAATTCAATACTACAAAAAGATCCTTGCGATACCCAATAAAGGTATATTTCAGCACAAAAACTCTAAATGCAGTCATTAGACCTCCTATCGTCACATAATGGCTCCAATTCTGGCCAATTGTTATTTGTGTAGAACTAATCTCGCCACGACAGACGGACAATGGACAGTTTTTATGCAATATTTCCAGAGGTCTTTAACCCGAATAGGGTCGTGCGGTGAGAAATGGACATTAAGTTTTTTTTTCAACAACCCGTGGCAGACAAGCATATGGCTTGCCTGGTGGTAAGCGGTTACCGTAGCTCATGGACTATTGCGCGTCGTCGATCCTGTCCTGTATATTGCTGATTTGGCAAACAAAGTATACAAGCCCTTACCTTACTCGTAATGTTAACAAAATTATTTATAAAAGTATAGCCCCAGAGTAGATAATATACTACGTAGGTATAGCTATGTTCAGACTGTAAGTGCAACTTCTGTCAGAATTGTAATTTCCGTCACAACTGTTATTTCAGTCAAAACCACTTCTTTATGAATGGCTTCTGCGGGGCTGCCACAAAGTCGCCTATGTCGCGTTGGTAAAAAGTACAAGCGATGGAGATTTTAAGTACGGTGTAATACCGGTATATATTGTTATATATAATATTGTTGCTTGTACATTATCACACAGCGCCATCTGGCCTAAACTAAGCAAAGCTTGTACTATGGGAACCATTAGCTGATATAATACTTATATACTTTTTTTGGTATAGACATACCAAACACCCAGACGCAAGGCAATCATATTTGTCACATAAATGTTTGCCCCGGCGGGAATCGTACCCACGACCTCTAGCCCAGCAGTCAGGTATACTAACCACTAGACCAGCGGTCTCGTCGAAGAAAACCAAGTGCCATAATTCAGTCAACACTTGACACACTAAAAATAATGAACTAAAAGTGTAAACTCTCTTTTTACAAGGTGACACCCCTAGATGAATCCCTCAAATCAACCATGTCCGGTATTCGTACGAGGCGTCTAATGATTTTAGCTTCGGGCAATATGGGCTTCGGGCCGTGCCTTACACCGAAACGAACGTATATCGATCATAACCGTAATTACTGTTATCAATCACATCGAAATATGCGCATGAAAATACTGCTATGTAATGAGTAAAGTTGTTTTTTTTTATGTTCATGCTATGTTAGAATATCCAGCCAGGAATTTATTAATTTAATTTAATTTAATTTATTTTAAGCACAAAAAACAGAACTCAATTTTATAAAAAACAAGTACAAAGTAAAATGAAAACATCTGATCTGAATTGTGCTCCTAGAAATCATTAATTAGAGTGCTAGAATTGTAACGTTCAAAATATTGTTGTCTGTTATGTTTCTTGTCGAATTTAGCAGTGCCATAAAAGCTCTTAAACCAACAATATCAATTTTAATTTTTCTATGGATCTTGAGTTTTAACTATGCTTCTAATCGCTATAGAAATTTCCAACCTAATCCATTGATCTCCAACTTAATCGATCGATTGTAAACAGATAACATTTTGAGAATATGAGAATAAACTTTTATTTAAAAAAACTATCCCACAGGTCAATGCCATCAAGATCAATAGACTACGTGGTGGTACAATATTGGGAAATTCTATTAAAAAGGAAAAAGAAAACCTATTTGGAAACGTGTGCAGTTAACAATTAAAACTAATACAACCAAAATTCGCAAAGTCTATGTACTTTATGGACGCTATTAAATTAGTAATTGAGCTTTAAATGTAACTGGCCACACAATGTCAAGCTAACGGAGACGGCCAGAGGAAATAAAAAATATGCACGATAAAATTAAGCACGATTCTGAACTCTGCGTAATGGGTCCGTAGGTTCATTATAACTGGTGTAATTAAGTAATATCAAAATCTTTACTTGACAAGACTACAAATACCTAAGTACTTTCAAATCGACAGAATATATTAACGGATTCGTTTTTTCTGAAAATGACATAATTTTATTACTCTTTTGAAAATACTTAATGGGAAGGTAGGACTTTTATTGCAAGAGATTCAATAGGTGTGGGTACCACTGCAGTGTCAGATATTGTGTTGTCAGGCAGTACTGTATCCCAGTTTGAAGGGCACTGTAGGCAAAGAAGACTTATGACTTAAGGTGTCGAGATGTCGAGCGCAATGCAGCTACGCGGCACTTTACATTAGCTTCTGGGTGGAACTGTATCTGTTGCATGGACATCACGCTTACTATTAAAATCGCTCGTCTCGTCTCTTATTTGCTTGAAAATTCATTAGATAGATTAGAATAAATATCTGACACATGACCGCTCTCATCAAGCTAGATATTTTAACAATTCAGTCCCGGGTTCTTAGATTTCCTTTTTATTGTATTGCAAGAAATGTTTTTTATCTGTTTTAGTTTCTGTGTTAGTTTTAGAATTTGGACTATTGATTATAACAAACCAATATCTATCCATTTACGCATGTCAATCGAAGATGTTCAAACATACGCCGCTGAACTTTTCACGGAACTCCAAGTCTCATTTACAAGCAAAAAACAAACAAAACGTTCCGCGCGAACGTTGGGTGTGAAAAGAGTCAAAAAAGCTCATTTCGCCACAAAACAAGCACGCGAACCGGAGATCATCGCTCGATGCGAGGTCTTATAACAGTACTTTGATCACCAACAGCTCTGGATGTTATGTAAGAACAGTCATCCCGCGCCTGGCAACACCGAGACACGCGGGAAACGGTCCTTTCAAATCTGTTCGTTCCAAATTTAAATAAGCTCATTCCATTTCAATCAAATCGAGCCCTACCAAATTCATACAAAAGTTCGGTACTCGGTGGAAAATTGGTTGTTTGCTTCTTTTTACAAAATATTATATTTTCCAATAAGATTGTTCCATAACGGTGATAACCGGTTGGTGTTGATGTGGATTGTGGAATGCCTTGTTGATAATGGAAGTTGTGAGGTTTGTTTTTGTTTATCTTACAATTTCTGATGCCTTGTTCCATGTATGTGCTATCAAATTCTAGCTTGAAGCTAGAACGGTCAACAATACCTATTGTTCAAATTTCGACGAACTCATTAACAATTTAATAACGGATAAGTATGTAATAGACAGTCAATAAAAATCGAGGAACGAAGAATTTACGAACGCAGATTTAAGCCCATATTGCTACGAATTACTTATATCCAGTAATCAATAAAACATGTGTTCAGCCAATTACGAATCCACATTCAATTTAATTGCTCCTTAATAAGCTATAGGCTTTATGAAACACTAGCACGGAAAGTAAACAGGTTGTTTGTACTAGAATAATTCTTTAAATAAACGGCAGTGTAACTCAGAGTTGATGCAATTAATAAGCACATAGCTATCTATAGGGTTAGACGAGTAAGTGGTCACCTGGCGGTAAGCGGTTCACCTGCCCATACGATAGAAGAAGTGAGTGCTTGGAAGCGGCGGGCAAGGGCGAAGAAGCGACAGAAGTGTCTAAGATTAATAAGAAACACCTTAACATTATCAAATTATGTTAGAAGGGGACAATCCTTTCAAATCTCAACACCATTTATAATTTTTATCATACCACTAAGGTGGCAGACAAGCATACGGACGTTTGCAACACCAGGGATATCACACGCGCGTTGCCTATTTCCAGTACCGTTGACGTTGGTAACTCAGTGGTTATGTACTCTGTGATGTTGGTAAAGAAAGTAATAAGATAAATATTCTATCAGCAGCTGTGTCCAATAATAGTACATCGTTTATTTGTTTTGGGCCAGGTGGCGTTTTGTGATAATTTCCAAACATTATTATTATATTAGTATGAACAGGATGGCTATGAGACTGATTATCAAAATATTTGCGTTTTAATTCGCAACAAAATGTACTATCATATTATGGGAAATATAGATAAGCGTAGTAGTAGTAGTAGCGTAGTCTGTCTGTCTGAACACCTGTCGAGCAATTTTTGGAAACGTATCGTAACTCTCAAACTGTCAAAACGATCATACGCTTTTTAGTTCCACTTTTCGCTAGCGCTTATTATATTTACGCGGATCATTATCGTACAGTCAGACACAGAATTATGTAAAAATTAATATCGATTCAAATCTAATTTATGTAATGTTAGAAAAAAGTGTTGGCATTGTGCATATTGTAATCAGGTTAAAAAAAGAACGTTCTCCATTTTGTATAAGCAAAATCATTAATTTGGTTATTTGTAAAACTCACGAAAAAGCATATTTTAAGCAATAATGCTGGAACAAAAATCGCAAAAAAGTAATTAAAAACACATTTAAGAATATTGGACGGTGCAATTGCGAAATCTTTAACTACTTTTTACATTTAATTATCAACCTTCAGGATATTTTCCTAAAATATGTATTGCAGCCTTGACTACAAAAAGCTCTAACATAATAAAAAGAGTCTTTTTATTAAACTTTTTATTATAATAAGTACTTCTTTACTATTATTAGCAAGTGCTGCATAATTATAATCATCAGAGCGCCATTTCACTCTTGACTTTTCATACATGCCCGCCAGTCTCAAGAACTCTACTTTTATCAAACAATCCAATAAATGTGGGTCTCATTTCTAAATCTAGTATGAACTGTGTTCTTTTAGTTATTAAGTTTCTTTGCATATGATTGTCTGAACTACCTTTCATCACAGCTGTATTTATTTGTATTTCAGATATAAGTATATCTTCGTGTCTCTTACATTGTTCTTGAACTTCGTCATCGGTGAGGAACTAGAATCAAGGCTTCAAGGAAACAGCTCAGCCATTTGTCCCTTGTCCAAAATCATAGAAGACATTTTCAAAATACACAACCGAACAGAAACGAAAGCTCATCTGAAAGACAATGACCGTGCCAAATTATTACTTAATTCAATTAAGAATATAACTAGCCAAGGTGTCCATTATGATGAAGAAAAACTTGTAGATGATATTATAGCTTCAATAAATAGAATAAAAAATAATGTAAGTAATGATACTAAAATGAACGAAGCTACTATATTATACGATGGTAATAATACAAATAATGATAAGGAGAGTATGAAAAATATTCTCCAGATTAAAAGTGGCATAGAGGAAAAGATAGACTTAGTAAAACACCATAATGTGACTCATAAGTATGATGATATTAAAAATAAAATAAACGAAACAGTAAATAAGAATACTAATAAAACAAATTACGTAGAAATACTGACTATAGAGCCTAACAATACAAGCTTAAACAACACGTCATCTCACAACATCATAGAAGTATTAAAACACCTTTTGCCAATGTTCAACAGCACTTTAACGAAGGAACTACACAATATAACGATTATAGAAAGAAATCATAATAAAAACCACTCATATTCGGCAACTAAAAATGTTTCAACTATTGTAATAACCTACTGCGATAAACATAATCTTACTAAGCTAAATCACACGACAGATTCTACTAATGTCACTGAGAAAACAGATATATATGATGACGACTATTATGTAGATGATGTTGATGATAGCGATTATGATGAAGATGATAAGAAAAACGGTGAAAAAGAAAGATTGTCGGAAGCCATAGACTACGGGATAAAAAAGATAAACGAATTATTTAACGTTGTGGAACCGAAGCTTTATTCCATGGGTTAGTTATTTTATTTATTTCATACAAGAAAATCCCAGAAACTATGTTCATTTTAAATGGAAAAACATGAGTTCCCAAAATTAGAAGGTAAGGAGAGGTATGGCAAAGTGGGATTCCAATTAGATTTCCTATTCAAATTGGAGCCGCTCGACGGGGCTGTACCCTGTGTTCTTGAGGTAAGTAAGGTCACCAGAGCTCATAGAGGATACGCTGTACCGACAGTAACGATGCGTCATTAGCACAGTGAGTTCTCTACATCCATAAGTTTCAAGGCAATGCACTAATAATACCGGGGACCCTGTTATTATATGCGTATATGACCGCTTACCAGGCGGGCCGTATTCTTCTTTGCCACCACAGTTTAGAGCTAGCTTTTTCATCTAGATATTTAAGGACCTGACAACTACGATGTCTTTTACTTATTTCGTATCAATCTCTAATACTTGACTTTATATTATTTACATCTTCCGTTCGAAAAAGACTCTGAAAACTTTAATGAACAAATTAATAACGTGTTTTCAGGTTTCTGGCTTGACGACACAAACCCAGCGCACTTCGTGGCAGCCTTCAATGCTCCTTCCGAAGACTCGGCTAAGTTCGCAAGATATGGCCACGCTTCACTACAAGCAGCGGCCAGACTGCAACAGCTGAACAGGTAAGTGTAATAGCAGATATACTAGTAATTACTGTAGATGCATAAATAAAATTGGATATAGACAAACCCCTGTGGGACTGGATCAATGATATACTTGTGTATGTATATTTGAATTGCGTGTCTTTAATGAAGACGGTCATGAGTCAGTAATTTCTCAGATTTTGAGACAATGCTCAATCTAGTCAGTCTTAACATATTGAAAGCACTTAACCAAAATTCAGTGTATATTTAATGGCCAATAAAAGATTCACTCACAAATCCAAGGTAAGTAAAATGTCAAATAATTTAAATTTATCAAATTATAATGAATGAGCCTTGCTATTTATTTCCAACCTTTCTACTGTTGTGCAACTTGTACATTTATAAAGTCATCTATCAGCTCACTACAATATTAATTAATTTTATGCATAACTAGCTGTGCCCGCGACTTCGTACGCGTGGAACTAATTTTGTTGACAATTTCATTTGCACCGTACAATAATTACTTATAAAAAACAAATTATGCCTAAGTTATGCTTATAGCATCAGCTACCTTTCAGTTAAAGGCCTGTTCAAATAATTCCCACCGTTCGGATGTTGTTCACAATTTTATGGATTTTTATTTGTTGTGCGGAACCCTAATTATTTTTCCAAAAGTAAAGTAGCCTATGTTACGCCCAGTAATATCAGCTATCTACCAGTGCAAGTCACGTTCAAATCGGTCCAGCCGTTCGGATTTTGTTGGAAACACTGTTTCTGTCTCGTTCTTCTAGTTCCTTTATAAGTAATGAATCTGAAGAGTAGGTATAATTAGTTACAAAATCATATTGTAACTTTAATTAATGTTTAGTCGTAAGCAACATGAAGCAATTAGCATTGAAGCATCTACGTCTCGTCTGAATGTTAAAATATCAACCGCTTAGATAGGATGTGGAATAAATTGAGCAACATCAAACCATAAATTATTACTAGAGATCCGTAGCCAATGTCTGCAGTAATAACATCAATTGTGATAGATTAACAAACTATGATACTTGAATGTGAAATAATACGAGTCCTCTGCTACACGGTGAACCGGCCGTGGCGAGGTGCCGGTCTAAGCCCCCGCCAACTGAAAACGTGAAATACTATCCTTATAGGATTAACATGACATATGAGACGAGTCGTTTTTCCCATATGGGATGATTACGAAATGGATTTAAACAATGTCACTCAAACAAGGAATAATATTTTGGCCATATGACATAATTAAGTCTCATACTGATTTGAACTCCTCGATCCTGACAACAAGTATCCTTTTTTTATTATTTAAAGACTATAGTTTTTAGAATTAAGAATTTGACGAGACCGCTGGTCTAGTGGTTAGTACACCTGACGGCTAGGCTAGAGGTCGCGGGTTCGATTCCCGCCGGGGCAAACATTTATCTGACAAATCTGTTTGCCTTGCGTCTGGGTGTTTGGTATGTATTATAAGTATTTACAAAAAAAAATGTATATAAGTATTATATCAGCTACTGGTTCCCATAGTACAAGCTTTGCTTAGTTTGGGGCTAGATGGCGCTGTGTGATAATGTCCAAGCATTATTATTATTAAATTAATACCACACTTTTATATTACTTTGCCTCTGATTAGGCGTGAAAGTACACATACACCTTGTTAAAAATAGATTTTTTCTTTTGTTTTATATATATCGTTTGACCACTATTCGACTACGTAAACGTTAATTCTCAAAATGTAAAAATGTTCATACGAATTATTCCACTTTTTCTGTTCGTCTCTGTTCATTTTCCCACCTTTTTACATATAATATCATTGATTTTCCCATACAAAAATAGTTGAAAGCGATACAAGATGATCCTCCTAGTCGAAAGTTGACTACGTTTTGAAAACTTAACATGACAAAATGTTCACGAAATTAAAGTTCCAATTTCCGCTACCGCAGCGCTATTCATTTTCCCATACAAAAATAGTCGAAATCGATACGAATATATCTCGAAAGCGAGTCGATAGTGTTCCTGAGTACGATAGTACGGAATCTTAAGTTTTTAATCTTACCAGGTAATAGGAACTAAATGAACAGTTAGCCTGGCCCGACAGAACTGGTTGCGGAATGAGGCACATCCTGCCATAACTTGCCATGTTTAACTAAGATATATCCTACTTATAGTTGAAATGCTAAACTCCTTAGGAAAATTGTTATTTACAGTATATGCTAATGCTATGCTACTTTGTATTTATCTCCAAGCTGTATTAAAAAACCAGCTGTGAAACCCGGCGTTCCCGGCTTTATGTTAATAATAAATTGCATGTTTAATGGCATGAAGAGTTTGTTGTTGATGAGGACTCACTGTGCTAGCAGCATTACTACTAGCCCAGCGTATCCTCGTGGAGCACTGACAACCCTACTTACCGCAGAAACACAACACTATATTAAAGTGTGTAAGGTGGAGGTACAGTCCTCAGTCAGGCTCCAATATTAATGGGAAAATCCACTAGAGATCCCAATTCACCCTACTTTTTTAAGCTCATGGTGTGATTAATCAGTGAAGTTACTTAAGCTTAGAAAAACTCGGTGGTACATCCCGGGGTTTGAACGTGGGCCCATCGGATGAAGGCCGTTGCTTCAACCGCAAGGCCACCACAGGTCTAGTGATTTGATTACTTTCGTGTAGCGCTGTGTCCTTTTAGCTACTTTGCTTATTAATTCAGAAATTGGTGCCAATTCTGTTGTTCAAAATTACTAAACTAAACAAATTTGACAGGTCTAAAAATATTGACATCCTTATTTAACCCCGCACATGAGAAAGGGATAGCAAGACTTTTAGACCTGTCTAATTAGTCAAGTTTAGTCATTTAGAACAACAAAATCGACACCATTGCCCATTTAAATTAACTAAGCTAATTAATTAAATAATTAGTCTAGTTCAACCTGCTTAATTATAAAGCAGATCAAGCTGGAAACAACTGGGTTAAGCCGCAATAGATAATGCAGCATGAATATTATGGGCACAAACTATTGAACCGTAAAACAATGGCCCAATTCCATAGTATTTTGTAACTTATGGTATTACGTACAGCTTCTTGACGTTTGTGACGGTTGCATCGATTAATCAAGGTAATCGACCTTACCGTGTCCAGTAGGATAGTGAGCGCCCGTAAATAATTCAGTCGTAACTAAGATAACATGCGTAGGTTTATGTGTAGGTACTTTAATAACATGGAGTACAGTGTAGCCCCTACCTACCTACTACCTTGCTGTGCCCTGTTACAGGGTGTAAAGTTATGTTGTCTGTACAGTTGTTATCGTGTATAATGATGCCTGTACTAACATAATTGTACTGCAATAAATTTTATTTGAATTTAAAAAATTTGAAGATCTCCGCGCACGCTCCTTAAAACAAATCACATAGTGCAGCAGCGCGCGCTTCCCCACTACCCTGTTCTCTTCACGAAATCCTCCCACAAATAGCAGGAACGCGAGAGGAAACATGTCAAACATCAAAAATCTCTTCACATCCTTCTTAAATTACATTTGTAATCGATATAAAATGCATCTGTTACAAGGCATGCTAACCCCTGCGTAAAGACTTTTTTTTCTATACCACTACGGGGGCACACAAGCATACGGCCCACCTGATGGTAAGCAGTCACCGTAACCTATAGCCGCTAGCAATACCATATCACTAACGGGTTGCCAACCATGTTGTTGATGAAGACTCACTGTGCTAGCAGCATTACTACTAGCCCAGCGTATCCTCGTGGAGCTGGCAACCTTACTTGCCGGAGAAACACAACACTACATCAAGTAGTGTTGTATCGCAAATCCCTACCTCTCTTTGAAGACTAAAGACCATGTATAAATTGCAAATTTTATTTCTGTTTAGAGTATAGAATTCTGTTTCGTAACAATTCGCAACGAATAGGCCACGGCGCTAGCGACCATAGTATGAATCAGCTGACACCTGCGCCGACGCATACATAACAACTAATGTCCGTACCAATGTCACATTACCACATTTGACAATGAAATTTTGCAGGTGATTCTAGTGTTTGAATAATTCTGATGACAGTTTTTTTTACATAATATGTTTTTGTTGGTCGTTAGTGGATTTTGTGAAAGTACTTTATTTAATTAAATGTTTTATTTAATGTTATTTTCCCAAAAAAATATCATTTTCTTTAAATTAATATAAGTGTGTTGATCCGGAACGTTTTAGAAACTGGCTTTTATCTGCGGCTTCGCTTGTATGGGTCTACATTGTTTTTCTGGTTGAAAGGTACTGAGGTACCCTATGTCCTTGTCTGAAGGTACCCCTGACAACGTGTGTGCAAAGTTTCACGATGATCGGTTAAGTAGTTACGGTGGAAAGCGTGACAAACAAACAAATTTGCATTAGCATTTATAATATTATAGTCAGGTTAAACTAATGAGATCCGATAAATTAAGCATATAATGAAAGCTTTTATAGCATTATTTAGTTCTTTCAAAAGTAAATTTCGCTAATCAAACAGGCAAAGCCAATATCTTTTATTTAAATAAATTATGGCTGGGAGCCGGGAAAGCGCGTGCGACTCTCTAGAAAGCTCAATGGAGACATTGCGACCGGTTCTGAGTATAATATACACGGATAGACAGTCATCGAGTTTATAATGCTGTATTTGATGCTGTACACCAGCGATTCCTAAAGCGCGAAATGATTTATTTTTGGCTGTGAAATAATTCCGCTAAAGTTTTGTTCTCTCTGTTTTGAGAGTGATTCCGTGAAAAGGTACAAAAATGCATTACAGGTAGCCGGGGTACAATTGTTAATTTAGCGACTTTGTCACCAGAAGTGACGACTTTTGATTTAACGACAGGAATATTTAGGACGGCTACAATTGCATGTCTCTAATATTATACTGTAATATATACTCAACAATTTATGGCGGTGGATTTGTCCGACACATGGCAGATGCTGTTAGATAGCGATTACATTAAACATCTGAAGTTTTTATGTAAATAACTGAACATTTTTGTGATCGAAAAAGCTATTTTACTTTGCTCCCCTGTGCCAATGCATGTGTTTTCCATAAAATAAAAGGGATTTGGTACCGTCACTTTAAAAGTTTAAGATCCCCTGCTCTAGACAATGCCTCTAACTCACAAACATCAAATCGCATTTATTCGCTCAACCTAATGCAAAATACTATTACCTAATCAAAGGCTAGCGGTTATATTCTTTCGGGTCCAAAGTCGTACTTGGGTTCAAGCCTAGAGTTAAATATAGAAAGGCCCGAGCCGTATGTACCTACTCCATGAATATGTGACGAAATTTTGGAATTTGGTGACTACAACTACTTTCATGTGGTTATGCTATAATTAACTAATGATATGGTATAATCTCAAATGAAATTTGCACAGGTTTTTAGTCAATTTGCCGATTATTGCAGACTCAGGTAATCATAGTTTTCAAGATTTATGTTCTGTGTCTAGTACTTTGTGAGAAATAATATGTTCAGTGTCCTTGTATATTTACCGCTTTTATCATTTTTACGAACATATCTATATATATATATATCTATATATATATATATATATATATATATATATATATATATATGATAATATAATATATCCTCACTAATTCCCACAAGGATCCCCAAAGAGGTACACAGAGCTGGTGTTACACCAAATACTTTCCACCGATTATAACTTGCTGCCAAGTGCGAACGTGACAGATGGTGAGTCCGTCGCCGTTTCTTAGGCATTATGTACGTTCTTGAAATTCTTCCTAAGAAATTGGAAAAACTAATTCATACACACCGGTGGAGTTCGAGCTTCCCTAGAATATTAGGCAACGCTTCATACCACAAGGCCACCACGGATATCTATTTAATTTCAAACATTCAAAGCTCCAAAAAGTGTAACTAAATAGCTAAGTGGAACATTCGCAAATTGTAAAATCATTGAGAAGGTTACGATTTTTTTTATACCACTAAGGTGGCACACAAGCATACGGCCTACCTGATGGTTAGCAGTCACCGTAGCCTATATCCACGGGTATCACGAACGGGGTCCCTACCATATTGTTGATGAGGACTCACTGTGCTAGCAGCAATACTACTAGCCCAGCGTATCCTCGTGGAGCACTGGCTACCTTACTTAGAAACACAACACTACATCAAGTAGTGTTATTTCACTGCGGTCTTCTGTAAGGTAGAGGTACAGTCCCCAGTCGAGCGGCTCCAATTTAAATGGGAAAACCCACGGGAAATCCAATATCGCCCCACTCTCTATCTTAGGCAAAAATAATTCATAGGCTAAAATAATTAAATAAAAAGTATCGAATACCATGTCATCAACAAGAATGGGCCCGGTTCTCAGAAACGGAACCACTTCTAGGCAAAATGGGAAGGAAATTCCATCCAGTTTAAGACCGAAGTAAAAACCGGCATCTTACTTCCAATTACATAAGCGGTCTACGCGGATAACTTCCTAGAAATGTAAATCTGTCGTAGCGACTGCAGTAATAATAATATATCCTCTCGCCTTCCCACAAGGGTCCCCGAATAGGTTGGCAGATGTCTTACAACGACCATTTTGCAAGATGACTTGGTGCTAATGTGACAGATGGTGAGTCGTCGTCGTCTGTAAGGCACTACATACGTCCTTGAATTTCTTCTCTGACTTATGTAGGTTTCTTGAAGATGTTTTCCTTCACCGTAAAACTCGCGGTGTGACTAATCACTGCACTTAATTTAGAAAAACTCATTGGTACAGACCGGTAATCGAACTTGTGTCGCTAGAGCAGCAGGAACGCTTCATACCACAAGGTCACCACGGCTCTATTTCTTCAAGAAACTATGTCTGCCTACCTGAACCTGCCTTTATTACTACATATATACCATTCATCCCCACACACATCGATTACCACTGTTCCTCACGCCACACACACACACACTAGCACACATTTTATCATCACGTCCTACCCGAGAAGGACATACCTTCTCCGGGTAGGCAGAGAATATTCAGATTATTGAGCGTCATTTCGCCTTTGAGTTGCACACTACTTGCACAAAAAAAAATTACCTATAACTTGTTCTGGCGAGAATTTAGAGGATTTTTTCATTGGCTCGTAAATTGTAGTAAAGTGGATTTTGAACTTACTTACCTACCTATTATTATATTTTCTTTTTTTACCCGCAATAGTATAATTAAGTACAATTATGTTGAACAAAAACACTTGAAATCATTTAAAAATATAACAGTATTGAAATCTATAAAATATGTTTAGTAAAAAAATAAATTAATTCGAACAAAACACGTCTCTTCCACCGACGGGAACACAAAAATCTTTTAATTTTTTTTAGAAGTATATTTTTTAAATACAAAAAGCCTATTTAACAATTACTATGTTAACATAATTTAACAAATTAAACACTATTATTATTATTAATAAAATTGCGATCTGTCTCGATATAAATATAAAATTGCTTAGGTACTATAAAAATGAACCACACACCCACAAGCAACCAATAAACCACAATCGATAACCGCCATGAATTATGTACACGCTAACTTACCGACTAGGAAGACAAGTGGCTTTCGCTTTCAAGACCAAGGTTTGCTTTCTCGTACTTTCCATTTTGCACGCATGCTTTGGATGGGTGCGCGGCCGTTGACCGGTAACTTCACTGTCTGCTAAACGATAAGTACGTTTCTTTTTTAATGTCAAAAGGGTGTTGATAAGTAAAGAACAGAAACTTCTTTACTTATTACATAAGTGCTAGGCACGCATGGATATAGAATCGCTTTGAACAAGTGGCACATTGCATGGGAATTGAGTTAAAAAAAAAATAGTAACCGAAAATTGTTTCGACAATCGAATCGATGTTTTTTTTCAATAATTGTGCTAGCAGCATTACGCTAGTATTTGCGGTAGTATTAATGCTGCTAGCACAGTGAGTCCTCATCAACAACGGGGTTGACAACTCGTTAGTGATATCCCTGGTACTGCTAGCGGCTATAGGCTGCGGTGACTGCTTACCATCAGATGGGCCGTATGCTTGGGTGCCAATTTAGTGGTATGGAAAAAAACGTTTATTCATATATAATATTGTATGGTATCCTATTCTATATCGATGATATTCTTCTTCTTCTTCTTCCTAAGTATGGCAATCAATCCCTTCAGGGACTATTTTTGCCAGTGTCGAGTGTTAGAGAATTTTCATGTTGCAAAATTTCTCGTGTTTGCCGCATTAAAATGCCTAGTGTCATGCATTCTAACGCCCAATGGAGTTTCTGGAGACAACCCACGGCAGTAGCAGATCGTAACACGCCTTTAGATTAGAGGTAACCTATTGACCAAAATGATAAATCACTTAACCCAAAAGTCGTATTATGGCATTATTTCCAATGCTCCTATAAATCAGTCACTAAATGAAACTTTACTGCACATATCGACACCAAAAATACACATTAAAGATCACTATAACACAATTTACGACACACTGGAAAAAATCTCAACCGCTCCGCCTGATTCCCGCCAAAAACTCCTCATCGATGATATTATATTATATGTCATAACAGAGATGATCGCGGGAACATATATATCACTCTCTCCATTGTTTCAACAACAATAGTACATATCTGGAAAGCTTGCGACTTGACGCTTGTGAGAAAATGCGTTCCATTTATCGGTGAAAATATTTTCCATCCTAGTTTATGTAATTATTATGTAAAACTTGCTCAACATGAATTTAATTAAGATTATAAATTATTATGCGCTTCTATACCTGAGCCTACATCTTTGTTTTTAGTAACAAGATTTTTGTATTGAAAAATTTACAGCGCTGCGGCGGTGAAAATTTAACTAAAAATTAGTATGACAATTTTGACATTTCGCGAGTTACGTTTTCGAATACGTTGTCGAAAAAATTTTCACGCTGCACTGTATAAAAAATTTAATCGCATTTTAATAACATGACGTCGATTCGACGTAGCTGCAACGTAAACAAAATCGGTTTTGATTGCAAATGTCACAATTTTGATAGAATATTGACGTCATGGTTGCGATTAAATTTTTTCATTCAGAATAGGGGAGCAAGTATCGTTAGAATAATTTTAATTATGAGGGTAATATAGGGTGCAATTAAATATCAAAGTCAGCAAGGCGCAATTTACTACCATCGGTGCTGCAAAGGTCCATGGGCAACGGTGACCACTTACCATCAGGCGAGTCGTATACTTGTTAGCGACCTTAGTGGTGAAAAGACGGCATTGCGTTGACATTTTCTACGCAATTATATTTCAAAATACTTTTACTCAATGTGAGGAAACCGACTAAGTGACATACGTTTTACGAACTATAACAAAAAGAACCATCAGTTAAAACAAGAACGCTTAGCTTTCTAAAAGTCTCATACAATAAATGACAAATATGGTTTCCAATTCTCACAATTGTGTTCTGAACCACGGAGATATTCTGCATCTTTGTATGTAGAGCGGTTCTATTGTAAGGCAAATATTGCTCTAGTTCATGAGCTGGATGATTGAGGCCCACATAACTTTCTACAATGACTAACAAACTTTTTACACAAACCATCTCTCATCCAACTCACCTTTATCCAGTGCCGGTAGCAGGAACATTGTTGACATCGTATTCGAAAACGTAATTCGCGAAATGTCAAAATTGTCATACTAATTTTTAGTTCCACTTTTCACCGCCGCAGCGCTGTTCATTTTCCAATACAAAAATAGTCGAAGGCGATACGAAAACGTTGTCGACAATGTTCCTGCTACCGGCACAAATCTTATCCTAAATACTATGTAACTGGTTACCTGATTTGTCCACAAAGCGACTGTTATCTTCACTATCCGTATAGGTTTAAATTATTATACCATCTTATACCGCGGTCCACTTAAATTAGATACAATATTATTCAAATAGCGACAACGTTTGCGTATCGTCTTCAAATATTTGTGTATTGAAAAATGAACAGCGCTGCGGCGGTGAAAAGTGGAACTAAAAATTAGTGTGACAATTTTGCCATTTCGCGAGTTACATTTTCAGATACGTAGTCATATAATGTTCTTGCTACCGGCACAGCTCTAAGCTAACGTGTTAACTACTGTAACCAATGATATTACATGTAAAATATAATATCATTGAGTGTAACACAATAGTAATATATTTGGTAATGCAATGAAAGCGACCAAGACGCTTCCTCCACGCGCCTCGTTGCGTAACAACGTACCGTGACGTGCGATATACGATACGTGAGTAATGTCAAGTTATGAATTTATGATAGCTATGCCGTGCTGGAAACACAACGGGAGCAACTAAACTTTTTTGACATCAAAAATATAAAAACTGTTTGATTAGGCACTTATGAATGTCTACTGCTTCAAAGATTTGAATTGCTCAAGAGTTTCGGCTATACGGCAGAAGCGCACGCGCATATATTAAAAACGGCATTATTAAAATGCATCAAACTGCTGGCAATTTATAAATAGAAAACTTCTTTTTATATAGTGCAGGAACATTTTTCTCGCGAAATGTCTAAATTGTCATACTAATTTTTAGTCACACTTTTCACCGCCGCAGCGCTATTCATTTTCCCATACTAAAATAGTCGAAGGCGATACGAATACGTAGATGCAATTTATTCGTGCTCAGACTACAGGTATACAATTATTTCAGCGCCAAGCTTTTCTTTCTTTCTTTGAAAGATGATATCATCAACAGGGTTAGCAGCGCGTTAGTGATATCCCTGGTATTGCTAGCGGCTATAGGCTGCGGTGACTGCTTACCATCATGTAGGCCGTATGTCACCTTAGTGGTATAGAAAATGACTAGAAAGGAAGTGAATTAAGATATGATGGCTAAAAGCGAGGAACACATATTGCGCCATCCACAAATAACATGGGATAAGAGCAGGAGAGTGGTGTAGATTTTCTTTTATTTTTATTTTTCTTTCTTATCATGCAATTTCTTGTTGCTGCTCAGTGTATTCCAGTTCAATATGGCATCTTTCCGCTATTGTGCCGTAGAGAGTGAGAGTGATCGTTAAATATTAGCTAATTATCGTGTTACGAGCGACACTCGGCTCGCCTGTTATGCATTTAGTATTTGCTCTGTCTTATAGAAATCTAAATATTAGTCATGGGTTATCGACCTGTGTGTTATTTTAAAAACTTTTTGGTTAATACTTCGTAACCTCAGAACTGGCTGGCCAAAAATAAGACAGAAATAAGAAAAACAAATTTAAATTTCTCTTCGGTCGTTCTTCGTTGACAAATTCCCAATACGTAGCGGTTGTATTCTCTTGGCCCAATATTAAAATAGCGAAAAAAATCCTTAGTCTGTGCCTTTGATATCAAAGGTCTGTGCTAAAATTTATTTATTTCAGTCTACATCTTGTTCACAGTTAGCTCATAAGATCATGTCGTTTGTTATTTACTCAGAACTAACCTAACTAATTAATTTAAAATGGCTTAGTAAGCTTCTTAACTATTTGTTCCGGATTATTGTACTGGCAGCATTTACATACTCTTTTTTTGTGCTGTAAACTTTGTTTTGATTCATCCTGTTTCTCTTCTTTACGATATTTCAATATACAGCCATTTTTTTAATAACTACGCGCCTTTTTGTTCAATCCTTATAGAATACAATACAATATCAAAATCTGATTAACAAATATTCTTCCGGGGATAGATATTTCCACCTATCATAGACTTCTAAATCATAAGCTTTTTACCACAACACAGTCGACCAAAAAATGAATTAAGGAACTAAAATTATGCAACTAAGAACCATTAGTCATTGGTCAGAGTAGATAATATACGGTCTCTCATGGTAAACCATAACTCATAATCTTTATGTCATAAGTCGCGCTATGATTAGACCTCTGCAGATAAAGAGATTCCAAAGAGAGCCTATTTAGAATCTCTTTAAACTATCAATCTTATTTACAGCTTTCCATTTGTATAGAAGGCATGTTTACAAATACTGTGGTCACTATCTAGTTATAATTAACTAGCCGTTACCAGCTACTTCGTCTGCATTTGTTTAAAGACACAAGTAGCCTCTGTCCTTCCCCGGGATATGATCTATCTACTTGCCAAATTTTATTACGATCCGTTCAGCCGTTTAGTCGTGAAAAGGTAACAAACAAGCAAACAGAGATTAGTATGGATTAGGACTTAAAACAAAATGGCGGCTTTTTATGACGGAAGCCTCACCAGTTTTTTTTTTATGTAACGTATCACTCTAACAATGAAACTTTTAGTGAATTATTTTTATTAATTGTAACAGTGCTTCCGGAATTCTTATTTTGATCAAATCATGTATGGCTCGAAAAGGTTAACTGAATCGTAAAATTTATTTTAATTTGTATGTTTGTGCAGTATTTTTGATAGATATTTTTTATACTCGTGGGAACGGTAGTTATATAATAAATACTACTAGCTATACCTGACATGACCTGACCACTATTCGCTGTGGCAAAGAAAAAACTAACAGTTTTTTTTTTTTAACTCATCAAAAAAACGAATGATGTACATATCATTTGATTTTCTACGCTTAGAACTGCTCGTCTTTTACCCGGCATCTTAATATCTTCATTGTAGGCTAAGTAGGCTTAAACAAATGTCACATCTGTACGATCATACAGTGTTCATAGAAATGATAAACAATTTTGAAAGTATTGAATTTATGTCTAATCCTCAGAGCAAATAAAAAAAGTCAGAAGGGTCTTTGACGCCGGTTAAAACTACGCCTTGTAGTGTACATATACACTCACACACACGTTTACATCTACAACGAATACAATGATACCTTGCCCACGCACTACATATATATCTATACTATATACTATATATAATATAATCTACACTAATATTATAAAGAGGAAAGATTTGTATTTTTATGGGTTTGTATTGAATAGGCTCCGAAACTACTGGACCGATTTCAAAATATCTTTCATCGTTAGAAAGTTACATTATCACTGAGTAACACAGGCTATATATTTTACTAGCTTCCCGCCCCGGCTTCGCACGGGTGGACAAAATATTTGATAAATGTCTATGCTCCGAAACTAATGTCTACCCGTGCAAAGCCGGGGCGGGCAGCTAGTAATATTATAAAGAGGAAAGATTTGTGTTTTTGTGTATGTGTATGTTTGTATTGAATAATCTCAGAAACTACTGGACCAATTTCAAAAATTCTTTCACCGTTATAAAGCTAAATTATCCCTGAGTAACATAGGCTATAAATTATATTGATACGCGGGTTAAGTCGCGGGGAAACAGCTAGTGTTTAATAAACCGGCGTCACTTGGATTTTCGCAGTTACATCTTCCTTTTTTATTTGAGCTGAGGTCTAATGTACCTCGTTTGTCGGTTACGTAAGTTTCAAATTATCTACATGCATATAACAAGCTCTTTTTGCATACGTACTTTCTCTACTTATGATTTTTACTTTTCAAATTGATTAGAATGGTTTTTGAGTTTCAGAAATATTGGTATATTATTTGAGATGACTCGCATATTCTATACTATAGTCTATACTATAGTCATTAATTTGTAAGCAGCAGGCAGGTGAAGAAACGTGCCAAATGTTCTTAGAACCACGCATATTTTTATGGGCTTCGAAAACATAATCCTGAAACCTATACGCAATATAGAATTGAGAGCCAATTTAATGCTATGTAAACAAAGTTATTTTTCACTCCTCCTGTAACGTTCCAGAGCAGAAAAAAAATGGTTTTGGGAAAAAAGTTTTTACATTTTTTATTTTTGTCTGTTGTTTATAAAAACGAAAATATTTATTCATAAATAGAACAAATATGAATAAAGACTCGACTATTTACTGTTTTATAAAAAGTTATAATATGATTTTTTAGAAAATGGAACTACTACTTCCGTGATTTCTTCGCAGGATTACGTGCATTGCGTTGCGGGTACAGTAGGACCAAGAGAATACAACCGCTACGCTAGACAGTAGGAATAAGAAGCCATTGGCGCGAAATCTTTAGAATTTTTCTCTGATTACAAATTGAATTGATGACCATAATTTATTTTTAGATTATTTTATATTTTCGTATTCGTATTGAAAAGAAGAGGGTTACACACCGCGCTAAAATCCATAGTAACTCGGTTTCTTTGATTATATAGAATTATATCATTTCTATTTACTACCTCGTATAGAATGGAAAAGGTAGATAGACTTTTTTGAGATTTCCGTTTTCAAATACTAAGTCGAAAGATGATCTTGCTTCGTACTCTGTTCTGAATCATTCGAAGACGACGCAATATTTCTGGATCCTCCTTTCATACTATTTGACAACATTTTTCACACACTCAATCTGCCTGTCATCTTTCACACAGTAAACAAGTCATCAATCTTGAAAAATCCAAACTAGATACAAACAAATCCTCATATTATAAATGCGTAAGTAAACCTGTTTGTTTGTTACCTTTTCGGGACTAAACGGCTGAATGGATCGTAATAAAATTTGACAAGGAGATAGATTATATCCTGGGTAAGGACATAGCTACTTTTGTCATTAAATAAATGCAGGCGAAGTCGCCGGTATAAGCTAGTTCATCATAAATAACACTAATCACAACACTAAATTACGAGTATATCGACTATCTTTATGATACCTATGTGCAGCTTAAAAAAACTTACATAATATCTCATTGAGTAATATATTTTTGTCCAAAAGATATATGTCCAATAAATTCGTAATTATGTGCCTATGTATGTAACTCAATTACCATACATCCGACTATTATATCGACAGTAGTTACCGTACATCCGTCGTAGACCGTCTGACTTAAGAGAAAACTGGGTGTGTATTGGACTTGTTTGAAAGCGTTTAAGATATAAAATTGTGTTTCATGTAATACATACAAGTAATATAACTATAATTCAGATCAAATAGAAAAGGTGAAATTTTCCGAACAAAGTGACGCCGGTTTTTTAAACATGTAGTGTGTGGGCAATGCGCAGTTCATTATATGCGATGTAGGTGTGTGCGTGTAATCTATACTAATATTATAAAGAGGAAAGATTTGTGTGTATGTATGTATTGAATAGGCTCCGAAACTACTGGACCAATTTCAAAAATTCTTTCACCGTTAGAAAGCTACATCATCACTGAGTAACATAGGCTATATATTATACTAGCTTCCCGCCCCGGCTTCGCTCGGGTAGACAAAATATTTGGTAAATGTCTATAGGCTCCGAAACTACTGGACCGATTTCAAAAATTCTTTCACCGTTAGATAGCTACACTATCACTGATTAACATAGGCTAGCTGCCCGCCCCGGCTTTCCACGGGTAGACAAAATATTTGATATAAATGTCTACCCGTGCGAAGCCGGGGCGGGCCGCTAGTTGTATATATTTATACACAACAAGGCGTAGTTTTTTAACATAAAAGTTTTTAATTCCCATTGATTTCCTTCGTTTTCTAAAGCGTTAACGATTATGGAAACATGGCTATGCCTGCATACTGTTTAAGTTTATTCATTAAGACAAACAAAAAAACAATTATTTTCTCTTTATAATATTATTGTGATAACTTTCCTTAGAGAAGATAACTTTCCTTAGACATTTTACAACGGAACCAAATTCCCTCCATCCAACGACATCACCTGTTACATAAAATCTTTCACAAACACTTATAATAAGTAATTGAAAGAACCGCAGTTTGGCAAAAAACTGACGTGTTCGGAGCTAAACCAAAATAAATTATCTACGTTACGTAAATTATAGTAAAATGACAAGACATCGTATTCGTCACGACTTTCTCGAAATAATAACCAACGAACACACTATCACTTTCACTGAACAACTGCGAAACGCAATATACAAACCAGTCTTTTATTTTTGGACATACCGAGCGAATATGGAAAAGCGACAGCTTCAAGAAAGTTGTCAATTAAATTGTAAGGCTAAAACTCGACTTGTTGGCGCTTGGGCAGAGGTCGCAGGTCTAAGGTTCAACTCCTAGTAAAGATAATATAACCTTCTAGCCTTCTAAAATATTCAGACGGGCAAGCTCGTAACAGAATATACAAAAAAAAATTCGTTGGACGGCTCTTTCAGATTTAGACCAAAATTGATGATGTCCTTTGGAAATCAAACATTGTGTGTGTCGACAACACGCGGCAGTAGATACATCAAATCAAAATCCCACTAATATTGTAAATGCGTAAGTTTCTGACTATGGATGGATGTTTGTTACTCTTTCACGCAAAAACTACTCAACGGATTTGGATGAAATTTGGAACACAGTTTATTTATAACCTGGATTAACACATAGGATACTTTTTATCCCGGGAAAATTTTAGCTTCCTCTTAGATTCTAAGCCCAACGCGGACGTAGTCGCGGGCAGTAGCTAGCAAATCAAAGAAGAAGTAACCAAAAACATGCGATTATATTTTCTAGATAAATAGACATACATACATACATACATACATACATACGTACATACATACATACATACATACATACATACATACATACATACATACATACATACATACATACATTATATACATATACTATAAATTAAAAACATACAAACGATAGAGAGTTTATTTCAGTCATAAAGGCTTCATACGGCTTAGGTGAAACCTCAAAGCCTGCAGGTGCGATTTGCAACGTGCCAATTTACTTTCCAGCCCAGCCCATGATCTTGGGGAGCTTACCATCATGTTATTATGCATTCGCTACGTTCTGCTCGAACGAAAGGAGTTTCTACAATTAGTTATGGTTTTGTATTGGTAACTGTGATTGTATATGATACTAGCTTTTGCTCGCGATTTTGTCCGCTTTGAATAATGTAGTGTTGCGTTAGTGAGGTAAGCCCGGCATGTTTTATTATTGCCGAGAAAAATTCTTGACATGTATTTAAATTGGCTTTACATCATTATCAAGTTATTAAAATGTGTATCAGTGAATTCCTCACTATTATTGACTGCTCGATTTAGTCAGTTTCCGCATTAGTAGCACTCGATAATACGTATATTTCAGCACGTGCTAAGGTTGCTTCTCGCTTCATTTCTCTTGAGAGAACTAACGTAAGCTAGTATATGTGATATTAAAAAAAACAATCCGATGACGGTACATCGTTTACGTGGCTATATTTCGAAATAAGTATATTTAAAAAGAAGATACATAGAGACGAGCATACAACCTCTTCCATTTAAAGTCGGTTAAAAATGGTCCAATTTAATAATAACATGACTATTTTAAAGAATAACAAAATATTATGACGGAAATTGATTTAAAAAACAAATTGTGTATTTTTAAATGAAATCAAAACTAGAAAATGAAATTGTTAATTTAATATGGAACCCGTCAAAAAGTACCACCGGTTTCGGAAGCCATCAGATAAAGACCGGCGATAAAAACATTAAATCATTTTTTTTTTAAAGCAGCCTACGTACGTGTACTTCAAAAAGAAGTGGTCCGTAATCGATTGAAGAATATACACACAAAAAAAACGTCCGGGATTTTAAGACAACTGAAAAGTTCTCCAAGAATACCCGAAGATCGTGTTTTAGATCCTATTAGGTTTTTTTTTCGACCAAACTTTGTCGACCAACGTGCCAAAGTCAACACATAAGACTGGAGCAAGATCACTGTTATGTCACAGATGACAAACATTTCGCAACCAGTCATGCTGATCAGACAAATAGATCGAAACCGCGGTCACCAATTAGTGTTGCGTACATTTACCCAACTGCGGAAATCAACAGTAATATTTTTCTCGACCTTTGTTTAAGCATCCACGTAACACTTATCTATTGGTCAATAGGAGTAATCGAATTTGTGAAACGATATTGTGATTCCATCATTCAAATAATGTTCGTATTGATCGATCGTAGAATCGATACGCGAGAAGTTTTGGTTATTTTTTAACACAATTGTGGTTGTCTGGTTAACTAATCATTGTAATTAATCCTTTTTGTAATGGAGCTGACTTGCATAGATAAACTAGTCAGCTACTTAATTATATTATGTTTAGAATAAACTCTCTCTGCCAACTAGATCAATCGATGATTTATTTGTACTACTAAGTTTTAGAAGTTACAACAACGCATTTCGATACTAACCTATTTTATACTACCTACAATATGTTCCTAAGAAGTGGGTGCTAGCTATTGTCACACTTCTGCCTTCACCTTCGACAGGATAAGCAGAAGATGAAACGAGAAGATATTCTATACATACCTCTTCGAACCTCCCCACAAGGGTCCCCGAAGGGGTAAACAGAGTTGTTACAACTCCCACTTTCCATCGAAGATAATTAGGCGCCAATGTGACAGATGGTGAGTCCGTCACCGTCTCTTAGGCACTACATACGTCTTTGAATTTCTTCTAAGACGTATGCAGAATTTTTTTAAACCACTAATATGGCAAACAAGCATACGGCCCGCCTGATGGTAAGCGGTTACCGCAGCCTATGGACGCTTGCAACACCAAGGGTATCACTCGCGCGTTGCCGACCCTAAAGGTTTCCTCATGATGTTTTCCTTTACTGAACTAGGTGACGAGATGAGCAAGAGCAAGCAGTCCATGCAACAGAATCAGTTCCACCCAGGAGCTTTAATAGTAAAGTCCCGCGTGGCTGCACTGCGCTCGACACCTCAACACCTTAGGTCATAAGACTTCTTTGCCCAGTAATTTCCTATCAGTATACACTAAACTATACGTCAGCATTCGTAGCATTTTTTATGTTAAATGGTGACCGTAAGACATAGAAAGTAAATGAATAATTTACAAGAAATACTTGTATACCTATTAAACAGTTTTGATCAAGACTTCTTGAATAAGCAGCGTAGCAATGCTGATTTATTGAACTAAATAATTTACCAAGCCTTTAACAAGTCAAGGGATCGATAGTATTTAATTTAGTTAAACAAACATTATTTGGTGAAATATTTGAGGGAAAATAGACAAACAAATAAATTGAGAAACCAATAAACGGATGACCGAGCATTTGGCATCAGTCAAACTGATGACTATTTCTTGTTCGGTGCGCGGATGCAATGGTGCTCTACAATCAGGTCAACTGGTCTGATGTGTACTATAGCCTACCGCTAGCGACGCGACTAGCGAAGTGGATTACTTACAAATCTTACCATATCTCTATATATAAAAAAGAATCCCTATTTCCCTTGGTCACGGCATCACGCGTGAACGGCTGGACCAATTACGTTAATTCTTTTTAATGTGTTTGTTATAGTCAGGAAAAGGTTCTTTAAAAGAAAAAAATTGAAAAAAAAACTGGAACCTTGTTAATTTCGTGATAAACTAAAGGTCTTTTTTGCTATGGTGTATTTGACATAAATGAATTCAAAGCTAAGACAGAACATCGCCGGCAGGTCATTTATAAAAATACTAGCTTTTGATCGCGGCTTCACACGCGTGGTAAAGTGAATAAGTCCACGGATTTTCATACGAACTTTCATCCCATATTTTATCCCCTTAGTTTGTAACTTCTAAAAATACTGAAAAATGTATTTTTAAATTTTACAGAATGGCGAATTACCAAGTTTAATGCGTTAACTTCAAAAACGACTAATTTTCATATAAACTAGCGCTATTTTGCCTCCTTTGAGGTGGTATTACTAAAAAACATGTTGTCAATGAGTAGTCACTGTGCTAGCAGCATTACTCCCAACAATTCTCGTGGAGCACTGGCAACCTTACTTACCGCAGAAACACAACACTACATCAAGTAGTGTTATGTCACTGCGGTCTTCTGTAAGGTGGAGTTACAGTCCCCAGTCGGGCGGCTCCACTATTAATGGGAAATCCCACGGGAGATCCCAATTCGCCCTACCTCTCTTAAAAATACTTTAAATTAATAAAAACAAACCTTACGCACAGTACCATGACCTCAGAGTAGATCATATTGTTTTACACATACAACCAAAAACAATTGAATGAGCTCCCGCCGCTGGCGCAGTGGTTTTCCCAAAGGCGTACAGCATCGGGTTTTCAAGAAGGGTGTGAACGCGCGAGTGATTACCCTGGTGTTGCAAGCGTCCATAGGCTGCGTACACCGCTTACAGTCAGGCGGGTCTTATGCTTGTTTGCCACCTTAGTGGTATAAAAAATATATCCAATATTCTCATCTGCAATATTTTTAAACATTTATAATTCAGTGAGTAGTATTTGCAGCTCCATTATTGCAAAACTAATTATCACTATAAAAACCGCGATTAAATCAAAAGATACTTCAATCCCTAAGCAATAAAGTTATTGTTCGAGCTCTCAATCTTGAGCAATGGGTAATCAAAGTGCCTCTTAATATAATATAACTACAGGTAGGCGCAATCGAAAACAAAAAAAAAACATTTCTCTAAATTGCCGCGTCAATTTCGCAAAAATAATTGCAACGTGCAATCCCTACTGAACTGATGCTCGTCGTTGATTGGAGAATACCAAGGTCCGGTGATTTGCTGCTCCGACAATATTATTATACTGGGGCAATTCAATAACGACCGAATTGCGAGTAATTTAATTTGGTATTTAAAAAAACATTAATTATGTTGCTGAAGTGAAGTTCTCACAGCAACCGGTCCTTGCAGTAGCGGTTGTATTCTCTTGGTTGAAAGTTAGATTAAGGTAAAGTCAGGATAACAAATTGACGTTCTTTATTTAAAATACATATGGAGCTAACTTTTTCAATTTAATTGCAAAAGGTAGTAATGTAGGTTCTAATACAGAACCCAGGAAGACGAAATCATCAAGCGTACATAAATCAACTCGTGGCGAAATGCGACCCACTAATGTCTGTTGCAGAGCAAATTGATGTGAAAAAACA
Organism: Falcaria lacertinaria; assembly: GCA_951449985.1. Lineage (NCBI taxonomy): Eukaryota > Metazoa > Arthropoda > Insecta > Lepidoptera > Drepanidae > Falcaria > Falcaria lacertinaria. The sequence continues at coordinate 941,364 of OX602119.1, read as the reverse complement.
CGCAAATCTGCAATAAAAACGATGACAGCCCTCTTTAAAAGTAAATCAATCAGTTCCAAAACAAATTGTTTGTGAGCATAGCCTTCTGCGGCACCCAGTGTTTGTCAACATAACTTTTTAATTGCGACAGCGGCGATTTACCCAGTAGGTAGTAGGTAGTGGTAGTATTTCAAAGAGCGCAACGGTCTCCCCACGCCAGTCCCTCGCGGACGCGATGGCGCTCCGCCGCTCACTGAAGCACCAGACATACAAATTTAAATTCGAATTCTAGTCATTCCAAATTCAAAATTTAAGACTGAGACAGCTATGGATACCACCTACGACAGACAGTGACGTGACAGTGACAGTGTGTAGCTAAATGACAGTGACGTGACATGACTATGGATTGACTTGACTGAATTATGACTGCTCCAGAGTGGGAATTGCAGGTGCGTTTTTTTCCGTTTACATGGAGTTAAGATTTATGTTAAGAATGGACCTATAATTTAATTTAATTAATTTACTTATTTTGGTTCCAATTATTTGTTCGCGATGAAAACTTTAGAATTTCTGACAAATACCTACACGATTGATAGATGTCTAAAAACGTTTTTTTATCGTTAAATTAGAATTTATGTTTGTGGAAATTACTAAGAATATATTTAACGTAATAAATTAAATATTTTAACTCTGGAAGGGTCTAAATACGTAGGTATATATATAACGTATTTTTGGAATACGTACATAGGAATAGTTGTTGTACATACATTATTTATTTTCTAAATGTCTATAAATTGTTCTTTATTTACGTATCTATACAAAATAATCAGGGTATAGATCGATGAACATTTTTGAATTCCTTAATAAATGTAAAAAGATGAAAATACAAATGCTGTGATTAAATTATTTACTCAAAATATGTCAAAAAATTGATATATAAAGATAAAACCAGCTAATATTACGCCACATTATTTATTCAACGTAGCCGAATTATCATCTCCGAAATTTTCTGACAAAGTTTGATACCTTTTATCAATGATATTACTTCTACATCTACACTAATCTACACTATATCTACACTATATCTACACTATAATCTACACTATAATAATATTATAAAGAGGAAAGATTTGTATTTTTGTGGGTTTGTATTGAATAGGCTCCGAAACTACTGAACCGATTTCAAAAATTCTTTCACCATTAGAAAGCTACATCATCACTGAGTAATATAAATAATATAATAGGTTATATATTCTTCTTCTTCCCACGGGTGGACAAAATATTTGATAAATGTCTATTATTTATCTATTATATCTATTGCTCCGAAAGTAATGTCTACCCGTGCGAAGTTGATTTTAAATATAATATCATTTGATTTTTTCGCTTTCAGTTACTTTAAAAAAAACTGCTTATATTACAAAAGTAATGACTAAAATCTTTACTCTTAATCGATCCATAAATATTGAAAGACACGGGCTAATATCACGCTGCAATGTATACTTAGCAGCTACAAACTGTATACTTTATTTAATCAACATTGATCGAATTTTCATCTCCAACATTCCTTTATTTTTTTATTAATGATACCGCTTTGAGTAACTTCAAAAACATAACGCGCAAAATTTCCCCTTTCATAACCAGTCGCATCACAAGCATAGCATATACTCGTAATAATTATGTGAAGTCCGCGCGACCTTACCTCAAGCGAAAGTGATCGCTTTCTCCGAGAATCGGAGGCCGTGTACAACTGTTAAAAGCCTTTTAAAGTGGTTATCAAACATTCTTCTCGTAATAGAGGCGTAAATTATTTATTTACTATTATCATTGACGTGTTAAGCCATTAACACTACGCCGTAAACTTGAATGAAAGTTTTAAATGGTAGAGCTATTGATTTATCTCACTTTTTTTATATACCACTAAGGTGGCACACAAGCATACGGCCCTCCTGATGGTAAGCGGTCACCGTAGCCTATGGACGCTTGCAACACCAGGGGTAGCCCTCGCGCGTTGCCGACCCTAAAACCTGTATTCTTTATTTTATTTCTGTGTGCCTCATTTTGCCTTCATTGTTTTCCTCATTTCAATCGTCATTAATTACACCTAGTCCCTTTCGGGGTAGGCAGTAGGCACAACATATCTATAAAGCGCCATCTCACTTTCAACTTTTATTATTGAAACTCGTATAAATAAATAAATGTGTGAAGGTTTCAATTTCAAGTGTAATTGAAACGTTCAAATATTATTTCATGCATTGTAATATTTAGTCCCTTGTATCAGAGCACATATTTGTGTGATAAATATATTTTGTGTTTGTCCAATTATTTAGTGTGACGATCTCCTTGTAATAACTATTTGAAGTTAGAACTGGCCGCATGTTATAAAGAAGAACCATTTAAACAGGAACGACTATTTCTATAGATAAATCAGATTTTGTTACGGTTAGTTAAATTTGTATGGCATTTATAGAATTGGGTTATAAATTTATTTACGTAAATTACAACATATACTCTAATTATGGGTATCAAACCCTAAAACTAAAAACCTTAAAAATATAATATAAATATTAAAATATATTATTAAAAGGAGTCCCTTTAGGCAAGGTTCCGAAGATACTGGCAGCGTTCCCCCTCTGAATAGCAACACTAAATCTTTGTCCGAGGTAGCTGCCAGCTCTTCGGTCTCCTGTGATGTCGACTAACCTTTTTGCTATTTCCTTAAAAGGCTATCATCATTTGCACACAGGCGCACACGCGCGCACACACACATACACACACTCACTCACTCACACACACACACACACACACACACACACACACACACACACACACACACACACACACACACACACACACACACACACACACACACACACACACACACACACACACACACACACACACACACACACACACACACACACACACACACACACACACACTCGTTTACTGAATTTTATTTTTGTTATTATTATAGTATATACATATATACCGTTCCGCTCCGTTCCTTATTCCTTTCATGTTTCTCACTATGGGTGAGAGACCTGGAGTCCTGAAATACAGGAATATCCTAGCTTAGGCTCCAGTCCATCCAAGTACTTATGCAAATTGTGATCATGTCAAATATTGTACTTTCTTTGTATTTTGGTGGAAATAAATTCTTTTTTATTTATTTAAACTATATAAAATTTTTAAAAGCGATTGTCTTTTGTCATTTTTATTTATTACCATTGATATTGCAATTAAAGATGTATATAATGTTTGATTTTAAGTAATTATATTTTGATAAGTGTTTGTCGGATTTATTGTATCGGATACCATCAACCGGCAGCACTGGAATATTGAAGTTAACACAAACAGAAGAATCATTACTTATTGTATGAACAAGCTTCACGGCTCGTACAGTGTTCTTAAGTCTAGGTTGTCATATTTACGTGTAGGTATTATAATTATTTTTGTATTCATTATTTTGTAGCTACTTACAAAAAAAGTATTCAAGTACATATAACAAGGAGCCAGATACCGCTGCGTAATGTGTATAATCTGTGTAAGATAATGAGGGAACATTTTTTTTCCGTCAAATTTTTCAATTAAAGTAATTTTCATAGTCTTGCTTAAACAGACATTCACTTGCTAGTATTAAAATAATTTACTTTTTTTTTTTTTTTTTTTTTGTACCACTAAGGTGGCAAACAAGCATACGGCCCGCCTGATGGTAAGCGGTTACCGCAGCCTATGGACGCTTGCAACACCAGGGGTATCGCTCGCGCGTTGCCGACCCTTCAAAAATCTCTTCACACCCTTCTTGAAGAACCCCATGCTGTACTCCTTTGGGAAAACCACGGCGGGGAGTTCATTCCACAGTTTAATTGTGCGCGGGAGGAAGCTCTTTTGGAACCGCGCAGTTCGGGACCATTTTGGTTCCAACTTGTGGGGATGAATTCCCCGCCGGTGGCGAGAAGTGCGATGGTAAAATGTAAATGTTACTGTTTTGTTATTCAGTCTTATCGTTAAAGGCACCAAATAGTCAGCTTTATGTTTGTTTAATGAATGGTGTGTTGTATAATTCACTACTTTAAGCTTATTGCATTTGTAGATTGCATTACTCTAGCTTTCCACGCCATCTTACTATCATTAGCAGGCTATATGGTTATTACTGCTATATATTGCATGTAAAGTATGTAATTTTGGGTATATTACAGTGGGTACATGATCGCTATAATGGTATAGAAAAGTATGTCGTGACCCGTGACTATATTGTTTCTTTCCTAACTTAAAAATGGTTTTCGAAAAAACTTGCTACTACTGTTTGCTAAAGCTAAGAAAATAAGGCGGTCTCTCATTACTAAATATCATAGTCATAAATCCATCTTTTTTAAAGTAAAATCCATGAAAATAGGCACTTATCATATAGGCAGCGCGAAAAAGATATCAGTTATATATAAATGTCCCTGTCAAATGGGTAGCGAAGGTTAGATGACAGTCGCTTTGTGTAAAACTGATATCCAGCCACAGGGTTAGGTCTATCTCTAGTGCCGACCACAATATTAATCCATACTGATATTATAAATCCGAATGTAACTCTGTTTCGTACTTGATTTGACACCTTTAGTTCCTTTTCACGACTAAACCACTGAAGGGATCGTTTTTTTTTTTTGGGAAGGACATAGACTAACTTTTGTTTTTAAGCCAATGCAGACGAAGGCGCAGGTAACAGCTAGATATAAATAAAACGGTGGTGATTCTCTTCATACATATTATGCAGAGCCTGTGTCAATGTGTCATGTACTTCCAGTGGCGACCTGGAAGGGCGAACAGAGGAGGCTCAGTTCCCAACAGCCAGCGCTCTTCGACAGTCACCACTGCTGCAGCACTGCCCTCTCAGAGGGGCCCCCAAGTGTCCCCCGGCTTCTAAACGGTAACTATATTCACATACACACTATATTTCATTAAAGGAACCTCACACTTGAAAATTTAAAGCAAGATTATGCACATTAGGGTCGGCAACGCGCGAGTGATACGCCTGGTATTGCAAGCGTCCATAGGCTACGGTGACCGCTTACCATCAGGTGGGCCGTATGCTTGTTTGCCACCTTAGTGGTATATAAAAAAAATATTGATTCTAAGATTATGTCGTCCATCCGATTATGTCATAGTCGCATAATCCAGATTTATGTCAACAGAGATATACTAAATAAAACAGTCATGTACCAAAAAGCCGGTAAAATTACAATCCAACATAATCGTGAAAAGAATATCCAAAAGTTGGTTCTTACTTTCGCTCTCTACGATAGCTTTCACTCCAACATAGCTCTCTAAATTCATAAAATCTTAAACCGAGGCGTTTTACTACGCTTAAAGTTAAATTAAACATATGCGATCCTCCAAGAAAACCAGTTTTTTATTATGAAACTTAAGTCAACGAATGATTTGCTACTAGGTGTGTCGCAACGAGAAAGTCATTCACCTGATGGTAAGCGTCACGCCCCTGCAACATTAAAAAAATACTTCTTGGCGACAGAATATCTGGCACAGTGGTGGTACCTTCCTAGCCGGTCTGTTACTACTACTGAAGATGGAAATTGAGCCTTAATTTCTGTTCCATAGATACATACACATATATATCATCACGCCAAGTCCCTGTTAGGGTAGGCAGAGAGTATAGATATACATATATTTTGTGATTTTCACTCATGCACAACTCTTTTGCCTCTTCATTACACTACATTAAATAAAATCTCTTAATTTAAGCTCGCCGGTTTCGAGAATTTTATCTTCCCATCATTTAGCAATTAACAGAATACTTTAGCAATTTGCTAGAAAGTTAGAACGTGGCCTTGCAACACAGGTTCTTCTTCCAGTGCCGATTAATTTATATAAAATATAATTTGTTTCAGTTACCGCACCCACGATGGTACTTGCAACAACCTTCACCGTCCACGGTGGGGGTCCACCATGACCCCTGTCCAAAGATTCCTATCACCTTCCTACTCTGACGGTCTACAAGCCCCACGCAGGTCCATCTTCGGGAGCCATCTCCCTTCAGCGAGGGAAATTAGCTCTCTAATACACGAAGACCAGAATGTAGAGAACCCTGGAATAACGCACCTGTTGATGCAATGGGGTCAGTTCCTGGACCACGATATAACTTCGTCTTCCCAATCAAGAGGATTTAATGGATCTGTGCCAAGATGCTGCAAGGATGGAGGCAGGGACTTCGTACCTAAAGAATTTATGGTAAATGAATACAATATGTATTTCTAATTCTTTGCATGATGCAGGCTTCTCTTCTGTTGCTAACGCTTGCTAATCCAATTAATTTCAATTTGTACGAAGGTTATATTGTTTTGCCAATATTGATAACGTACGACGTAGAATATATAAGATCGCAGTGAAATAACACAACTATTATGTAATGTTTTGTTTCTGCGATCATATTTCCAAAGAGCCTTACTTACTGCTGGCAATAAGGAGAATATAATGTTGCTAATTCGGAGTCCTCACAACAATTAGGTCGGCGACGCACTATTGATTCTCTTGGTGATGCACGCGCGTCTACAGTTGGTTTAGTGATCGCTCACCAGGCAAGTCGTATGCTTGCTTCATAGATAACAGCTTAGTAAAAATATTTTAAGCTTAATCATTTGCTTGTGTTCGGTATAGACCAATAGAACCCAAATACTTTTTAGTAGGTTTGATATCAGCTATTTAAAACCTACCGTCTCCACAGCACCCAGAATGCTTCCCGATCGCGGTCCCATCTTCAGACCCCTTCTACGGCCCCCGAGGAGTCAGATGCCTGGACTTCATCAGGTCTGCGCCGGCTCCTCGCGACGACTGTGCTCTCGGATGGCGCGAGCAGCTCAACCAAGTGTCGGCGTATATTGACGGGTCGCCACTCTACGCCAGTTCGGCCAGGCAGTCCGATAGGCTAAGGTTGTTCAGGAACGGTGAGACTTACAATCAACGTTCATGTTATCTCCATACGCGTATCTAGGGACTTTCCAAGTCTGGCTCTGAAATGCGATAAGCGATAAAGCAACACCCGAACTTCAAGTCGGTTGCCCAAGATCGTGGGGTTGATACCAGACAGTTCAATATAAAATACAAACTGTTATTTTTTTAATATCCTCCCATTAGAAGAGGCAGATAGAACATTATCGACCGATTACTGGAACGATATTCAAAGTTCAGTCGGGCGGCTCCAATATTAATGGAAAAATTCACGGGAAATTTCAATTCGCCCTAGCTCTCTTTTTATACCATACATCTTATTGCCCTAAATCTGATAAAGGGATGCTGCAATACGGGCGCGTGCAGCAGCGGCGGCCCGTGCTGCCCCCGGAGCGCAAGGACGAGCTGTGCCGCGGCGGCGCCGTGTCCTCCGACTGTTTCAAGTCCGGAGACGCCCGGGTCAACGAGCACCCGGGGCTGGTCGCCGCTCATATCGTCTGGCTGAGACACCATAACAGGTCACTAAGCCTACCTAATGTTAACTACAACAATGCGGAGAACTGTTTCGATAAATCACGATGCAATTTGTTTTTCAATATTGTCCTGATCAGATGACCGTCAATCTTTGTAAAGGTTTGTAACCAGCCACATAGTGAAACTATTGGTTCTATCAATAGTTTCCAACAATATTTGGGAGTTAACGCCAGTGCGATGACTGTCTTAGTAGATGGCAATAGTTAGGCTTAGGTAACAATAATTATTATAGTCTTGTGAATTTATTCATATTGCAGAATGGCACAAGAGCTGGCACACCTGAACCCTCACTGGAGTGACGAGAAGATCTATCAGGAAACTCGGAAAATTGTCGGAGCTATGATTCAACACATCACTTATAGAGAGTTCCTTCCTATTGTACTGGGTAAGCTATTTGATAAAAGTTGTAGTGACAAGCTAGCACATGATATTTCGCTCTGTACAGGGCCGGATTTAGGGTAGTGCAACCGGGGCTACAGCCTCCACAAAAGAGGGGCTCCCACAATCTGAGACCTCGGAAAACAAATTAAAGAGAAGACTCGTAAAAAAAAATGCTTTGATATTTTTTTCATACAATCAACGATTTTTCCGCGAAAAGCGCTCGTAAAATTGAATATCAGATAATTCTTGTTTCCGAATACATTTATATGTTTGTTAAATAATAAACGAATCTATACTTAGTTTAACAATAAATAATATATTGGAAATCTTGACTGATTTTTTTCCAATTTAATTTGGAAACTAACTTGGGGCCAGGGTGTCTCCAGTCATTGTTGTCCCGATGCCTCCAGACCTCTAAATCCGGCATATAAATAAAACCGTATTTTCGACAGCAAAATATCGTAAAGAATCTCGAATCCCAATTCTATGTTAATCTAGCAATTAACACAAATCTAATGATGCCTCATTTGTGAAAATCCATTAAGCTACCTAAATAGGTCACACAACGTTATAACATACACTCTTAAAAAACAACTACACCTCTGAGACAGTAGAGTAAAAAATTTTCCGATTCCGAAAAAAGACTTTTCGAAATTTTCCGATTCACCATTTAACATTTAACAATCATCATAAAATATTCAAAAAACAAATTTGATTATTCAGGTGCAGAAGTAATGCGCCTATTCGAGCTGGAGCCCCTGAAGAAGGGCTTCTTCAAGGGCTACAACCCTAAGATCAACCCCAGCCCCGCCAGTTCCTTCGGCTCGGCCGCCTTCAGGTTCGGCCACAGCCTGGTGCAGCCCTCCATGATGCGGTATGATAGGTTCCATCGACCTATCAATAACAGTAAGCATTTTTCCGTAGACTTTTTTAAGGTGAAGACCATTTCCTCAGTTTTAAGTGTCCCAAGCGGACATAAGTTGCAGTAACCGTTTACCGACAGATGTATGATCGTTAGCCACATAAGTGTTTTAAAAAAAATACTTTAATTACTGCAGTTTTCCACGTGGGATTTGGAAAGCAACTCCCCTTTAAGCCTTAGATACCCTCATTTGGGAAGAGGACCAAAGTTATTAAGTAGATAAGCCATCGTAGATTATAGATAAACAGACAAACAAAAAGCATTACTACTTCCAGACGTATCCCTCCACAACGAGCTAAGCAATCCTTCCAACATCTGGAGCCTGGGCGCAGTGGATCGTCTGCTGCTCGGCATGATGAACCAACCAATCCAGAAACGTGATGAATTCATCACCGAAGAACTTACCAACCACCTGTTCCAAACACCCCAGTTTGACTTCGGCATGGACTTAGCTGCCATCAACATTCAGAGAGGAAGAGACCATGGAGTGCCTCCGTACATAACTTGGCGGGAACCCTGCGGGCTATCAGCGATCCTCGACTTTGAGGACTTGTTGAGAGTCATGCCGATGAGGACTGTAAGGAAACTGAAGGTGTTGTACAGGTAATCATAACCTTAAATCGGTCCATCAATGAAAGTAATCAGTCACTAACGATGCCTTATTTTGTAAAACAGAGCATTATTAAAAGCAATTAATATTATAAAATGTGTGTTTGTACGGATGGATGTATGGATATTTGTTGGTCAATCACGTAATAACGGCTCAATGGATTTGTATGAAATTTGGCACACGTATAGTTTATAACTTGGATTAACAGTTAACACATAGGATACTTTTCTCGCGAGAAAATGTTAGTTCCTCTGGGATTCTAACGCGGAAGTTAGTGATAAATAATTTCATATTTATTTTTAGAAACGTAGATGACATAGACTTGTTCACTGGAGGGATGGCAGAAAGACCTGTGGTGGGAGGATTGGTGGGGCCAACCTTTGCTTGCATCATAGCTCAGCAGTTCTCCAATATTCGGAAAGGAGACCGGTTTTGGTAAAACACCTCTCTTATAATGCTATTAAAAAATTATAAAAAAAACATGCGCATAGGCTGATACCAAAAAAAACTTTTTTCTAGGTATGAGAACGGTGGCTTCGACTCATCCTTAACACCAGCCCAGTTGCAACAAATAAGGCGCATATCATTTGCGCAGATCCTCTGCCGGACCTTAGATACGATTGACAGCATTCAGCCCTTCGTATTCCTCTCCCCTGACAATCCTGACAATGACAGGATATCCTGCCACAACGGCCTACTCAACAACTTCGACTTATCCCCATGGGTAGAGATTGACTCTGATTCAGACAATGACATTAGTAAAGCTGACGAACCTAGCACTAAAAATCCTAAAATTAAATCCACTACACCTAAAACACCTACTACTACGACACAAGCCAGCACTACTAAAAAGAAATTAGGAGTGAAGGTTACTCAAAGAAGACCCCCTGGAAATTCGACCAAAGACAGTAGTACTCCCAAACAAAAACTAACACAAAAACCAAAAGACAATAACATGACTGAGACTGGCAATGACATGACAGCAAAAGGTACGAATGACAAAAATACTACGTTGATGACACAAAATATTGATGACAAACTTGACTTTAAAAACAAAACTAGACGATATGAGGACACTTATAGACTTGACACTAGACGTAGACCAACTAAATACAGTGACTACGACTATGACGACGAGGACAATATACAGAGTGTACAATCAGTTGTTATAAACAACGTTCCACACAAACGACCTTTCAATAGACCTGTTATAACTGTGACTGAAAACATAGACAAATACACTTACCTTATCAATTATGTACCGAGACCGACTGAATCTTGGAGACAGACGACGAGAAGACCATACGACCGTCATCGAGACCGTGACGTTGTTAAAGTGACTTACCAGAACTATGACGACACCTACAGACGACCTAACAAACCGTACTACTATAATAGACATGACATCAATGAAAATGACAATTACAGACAACACCGACCTACCGGCTATACGACTAATAAAGAATTCCATTCTTCAGCCAGATCAAATGATGATGTTCAGACTACAGAAAAAACAGTGACTAAGACATTTGACGACAAAATAGACAAACCCACGACAGAAAACATGTACAAGCTTGTGACATTTGGCTATGTTGGTAGTTATAGAGGACATGACATGACTGATAAAACATCGACGGTTAAAAACACAGGCTCTGACATTACTGACAAAAATATTGATATACTTGATCATAAAACTGACACAACTGACAAAATACCCGACAGTACAAGCAAAGACTTTACACCTTTGAACCTGAAGGTTGATACGAATGACAAGACAGGCGAAACAAATACCAAAGATATGAATGAAAACGAAGCCCATATGAAATTGTCTACATTTTACCATTACGAGACAGCGACTAAGCCATACAACGCAAACAGACCGACGAGACGTAACGACGAAGACATATCTACTTACATAAAGACTAATAGTAAATATTACTATGTTAGGAACGTATTGCACAAATACCCAGAAAATAGTCAAAAAACTAGCACGAAAAATACTCTTAGCACAGACACTGACGACATTACTACAAGACTTGACAACGATCCTACAAAAGAGATAGTGAAAGAAAATTACAATAATCCCGGAATTCAGGTGAACATAGAAGAGAGATCTTCGATAGATAAAATGGACTCTCTTGAAGATATTGAGTCCAAGGCAGCAAGCAATGAAAAAAATAGACTGCGCATCAAAAAACCTGCCAATTCAGAAAAAACTCCGTCGGTGGCGTTCCAAGTAATTCCAAGTGAAAACAAGTAAGTTTTATTGAAGTAAAAATGCTTGGCTTTAATAATTAAATTGTGGAATGAACTGCTCGCCGAGGTTTTCCCAAAGGAGTACAGAATGGGGTTCTTCAGGAAGGGTGTGAAGATATTTTTGAAGGGTCGGCAACGCGCGATTGATACCCCTGGTGTTGCAAGCGTCCATAGGCTACGGTGACCGTTTCCCATCAGTTGGGCCGTATTCTTGTTTGCCACCATAGTGGTATTAAATAAACATTTTTAAAACCCAATTTTTTTTCAGTCCATCTAAGTGGGCGGTTTTCGAGGAAAACAATGATCTTCTTGAAGAAATCAATCACAGAATGCCCACCATCAAGGCTGATCCCTCTGCTCTGAAGGAATTTCCAAGGCCTCTTAATTTAAGCGCTGTGAGAAGACGACGCCCAGGCAGATTTTAGACGATAATATTTAATAGGTAGCCATGATTCTATCCTGACCAATTACTACTGAGCAGAATGACTAATTAAAAAAAATGAATTACACTTGACTAATTGAGACACTTATGTACCGTGCATTTGACGTAATTGACGAACTTGACAAAAATATCAATGTACTTTTGACTACCATAGCATGACAAGTACCTATTACTTAACTGCTGACTACCGTGACTGACACGTGACAAATCCTTTGTACCTTCAAGAACTGGACTTTAATTCCTGATGTAACTTGACAAAAATTTGAAGGTATTATTGACTTCTTTGTCGAATTTTAACGTAAGGTGACAAACTAAAATGACAAAATATGATTTCACAAACTGACATTTTTGATAAATAAATACACTTTACAATTGACATGACAATACTTTTGACGTACCGTACTCGACAAACTTTACAACTTTCGAAACTATTTCTGCACGAGATGACGAATGCAGTCAAATTTGATGACTTCTGCCTGTAATGAAACTTTGACGACAATTTTTACTAAACTGACGGGGACTTCAATTTTGACAATCAAAGGAAAATGTTGTCTCGATCTGGTCTTGATATTGTTTAATTTATTATGTGAAATACAGTGGTGTTTATATTATTATATAGGCGACGTATAATGTGATAAATATTCAACAACGTGTTCAACAAAAGTAAATCGAATAATATTGTTAATTACCAAGATGAAGAATTTTTTCTGGTGATTGGTGAAATGGAGTCCATAGACTGTCAGGAAGGACGTTGCCAACCTTCTTGGTGGTTATCCCACCGCACCGTACGACGTTGCAAAGAGGATCCTCTCTATTATCTACATGAAATTGGCAAAATACGAAATGTACTTTTTTGTGTTGCCATTAAATAAATACATACATACATACATACATACTAAACTGACAGAAATGACAATGTACTTTGACAATCTTGAACAACTTTACATTCGACTATGACACAAAAATTACTGACTGTTGTACAGTATTACACCAAAAACTACTCGAATTTCTGACAATAAGTTTTTTATTTATTTATTTTATAGTAAGCATACAATACTTAAGAATGAGACAATGACATTGACTGCATTTGACAAATAAAATGACTACGACCGTTTGGGATTAATATATTTTATTGAATAAATCGTATCACAACATCGACTATTAATTACAATAATAAATATTTAAAAACTTTGACACATTTATCTAGACCTACAAGACCCAAATGAATATATTCAACCACTGAATCTAACTAAACTCGTTGACTCTATTCTTTTGTTGTATCTTGTAAATAAAAAAGAGATTCTAAACATTGAAGTAATAATGAAGTAAAGTAACTAAATACTTGGTATTTTGAAAATGCACTCCAGCCATTAAATACAATTTAATTGGATTTAGGCATAGAAACGCTGGAGGATGACTAAGGTGGAATTCAATTAATTATTTTTACTCCATAGCTGTCTAATATGATTAACATAACATTATGAAGTAAACCACCGACATTAAATTAATTTACTAGTGGAAAATATAAATAAATTATATTTATATTAGTAGAAATTAAATATTTCATTTAAAAGTGCATATAATACATTGAAATTATAATTTCAGTCTCTATTACAATTCTTGGTGATGACTTTAAATTAATACCTTGTTATTATATTGAAGTGTTATTCTGATCTTGAGTGTACAAAGACTATATTAATAAGTTTGTAACAAAGGGTTCGAATTGAACTCCACCATACATTAATTAAGCATTGTCTTACGACTATGGATATGAGACTATTTTAATGTTAAACATTTACCTTAAGTACTATCATATATGTATTACTAAGAACATGTGAATAAACAATGTTTCATTAAATATATTTGTTTAATTTAATGCCATAATGATGTTGATTCTGTTGTTCAAAATTACTAAACTAATTTGACAGGTCTAAAAATGTTGTATCCCATTCTCATGTACGAGGTTAAATAAGGATGGCAATATTTTTAGACCTGTCAAATTAGTTAAGTTTAGTAATTTTGAACAACAGAATTGGCACCACTGTATACTATAGACTATACATTGTCACACTAAGTAGTAAAATTATGTAAACTGTGTTACTCTTAACACAGTGATAATATATTTGATGTAATGTTCCATACATTATTATTAGATGAAACATCTATATAAATGTGTTAAAGATATATTCACTATCTTAAACAGATTCCCTGTACCTAGTACAATATTGTTACAAAACTCTTAGGTTCTTAATTTTGTCCAAATATTTTGCCTCCTTATAAGTTTGGTAATAGAATAAATAAGTTGTTCCTCCTATGCCTTCAGACAGGCCTACTGATACCAAAAGTTCAATACATTTACAATTGATCTTTCATATAATACATAGATTAATTACTATAATAATGTATAAGAGCCATAGCATGAGACCAACCAGACTCAATGTATACAGGTACCTGTATACATTCTCGGGAAATTCACATTTGCAGAGCAGTGCATTCATCGAAATGTACATAACACTAGAATAACAAATCAAAACAATGATAATGTTTTGCTCAATGTAAACAGCAACGACTGGACATATGAACCTAAATCACCTCAACTGATAACAGTGATTGTTTCATGTGCCCAGTCCAGTACATAATATGTACATACAGTTATTTTTGCCTACATGTATATGCTATGGCTGGCATTATGCAACAGATTTATTCACTCTCAGGGGGATAGTAAGTGATATTCTCACCAATCTCACAAGCTAGCATGTGACTGCTAGCACACAGTACACGCCTAGACAGAATATCAAGGCTAGACCCTGAAGGGTGAAGACAGATTCCACCGGCCTCTCTCACCAGTACTGCCCCCGCAGCCATATCCCAAGCATGGATCCCGAACTCAAAGTAAGCATCAGTCGCTCCCATAGCCACCATGGCCATGTTCAAAGCAGCTGAGCCTAACATCCTTATGCCATGGCTTCTCTTGACCATTTCCTTAAAGTTTAAGAACATCTTCTCCATTTTCTCCACATCCCTGCTAGTACCAGCTTCAAAACCAATTAATGCCTTGCTTAATTCCTCCACTTGAGACACATGGATTTTCTTACCATTCAAGTATGCTCCTTGGCCTTTCTTAGCGGTGAACAGCTGCTGAAGCATTGGGTTGTAGATGATGCCAATGACAGGATCAGCATTCATAGCGAGGGCCACGGAGATACAGCTATGGGGATATCCGTGGACGAAGTTCAGGGTGCCATCTACAGGATCGATAATCCATGTCGGGTCATTTGTCAACTCACATTTAGCCCCATCAGCGACGGACTCCTCGCCAATGAACTTGTGAGACGGGAATCTCTCTGATAATCCGCCAATAAGGGTCTCCTCCACCTTCTTATCTACTGCAGTCACTAGATCGATGTCAGAAGATTTCAGGTCGTAGGTGTCGCAGCCATTTCTGTGCTCAATCATTAAGTTGCCGGCATTTTTAACCAGCTCCACCGCAACCTCGAAATATTGGTCAATTGTTTCATGCATATTGATACAATACGATATTCCGGTACGGATTATCCAGGAATCTTCGGCACGTTTCGATTTTATTTTACTCAAATTCGCAAAGTATTATAGACAGACACTTCAGTAGCATTTGTTTGTATTCTCTTGGGACTTCAGCAGAAATAGAACAAAGGAAGAAAATTAATTTAATTTATCGCTGCGCACACAGAATTGAACATCAATCAATGCGCTGAAAAATTGAAAATCCATATCAATAACATAGATAATATAACACACTTAAAGTCAATCATGACTCATGACAATGACATGCATAGATAATACATACACTAAAACTACGTTCGGTTGGTTATTGTAACCAACCAAAGTAACCAAACCAAACCAACCTAGTGGTTATGTACCATACTCTGTCTGAGATCCAACCCCAACGAATGATGAACATAGGTGGTAGATTCTGGCGATTTGAAAGTACTATGTCTAGTTAAGTCACATAAAGATGATTTTGAGTTTGAGTTTGATGAGATGAGTTGAGACCAAATCGAACCCACACAACAAACATTCACACTGACAGGCAAGACGAGAGTTTTTGGCGGGAATCAGGCGGAGCGGTTGAGATTTTTTCCAGTGTGTCGTAAATTGTGTTATAGTGATCTTTAATGTGTATTTTTGGTGTCGATATGTGCAGTAAAGTTTCATTTAGTGACTGATTTATAGGAGCATTGGAAATAATGCCATAATACGACTTTTGGGTTAAGTGATTTATCATTTTGGTCAATAGGTTACCTCTAATCTAAAGGCGTGTTACGATCTGCTACTGCCGTGGGTTGTCTCCAGAAACTCCATTGGGCGTTAGAATGCATGACACTAGGCATTTTAATGCGGCAAACACGAGAAATTTTGCAACATGAAAATTCTCTAACACTCGACACTGGCAAAAATAGTCCCTGAAGGGATTGATTGCCATACTTAGGAAGAAGAAGAAGAAGACAGGCAAGACCTGTATTTTTGGCGGATATCATATTAGGCAGAGCGGATGATTTTTTTTCAGTGACTTGAATCACATACTAGAATCACTACTAGAATAACTAGAATAATTATTTATTATCAAATGCCTAATGGAATATGTAATACTTGTCTTTTTAATTATAATATTCGGTCTAGGGTTTTCTTAACTCCCAGACGGCATTTACTCGCATGCGCACAAATTCGCTCGAAGGAAGGGATGTGCGTGTTCTACACCTAATATTTGTGTAAAACATCTTGCGTCTGTACAGACAAACGTATTTATATGTATACTGTACATATTTAATTTATAGGACTAGGACGTTACAAATAAAACAAATGGTATTAAAAATCATGAAAAATTGTGTAATTGGCATACCAACTGATAACTTGTTACAACCTATGGCCAATTTTACAATTATCAATATTGTTAATAATTAAATATAATATTTAAAATATGTTTATGCTTTAATCGTTTACTTACATTTAAATTTTATATTATTATTCAGGGAAACTATAATAATTAATAAAAAAGAAGTCGTGTAGATTTGGGTAAAATAGTTAAAAAAATGCAAGTTACAATGACATTTATTTTTTTGTTGCCAGGCGATGCGCTGGCATTAAATTGTATGTTTTATGTCCGTAATAAAAACACCTAAGGCCACTTTTTATTACTACGAGTCTTACCTAAGTCTATGATAAAGCAAGCCGTGTTTATTGCTTGGCAACACTGATCAATACCAACATTCGTGTAGTTACCTCATACCACCAAAAGGTATATTTACAATTGAGATGTTAAACATATAGGGGTTACAATTTGGGCGCGTTCGAAAATAATAAATGAATGCTTCAACACTTATAAGGAGTGTTGTCGTGTTAGATTGTAAAAAAAGATAGTCTTGACTATGGCCACACTAATTTGTAATGCTTTTTTATAAGTCTGGCAGCATTTAACAAATGAAAATTACCATTAGTGTAACTTAAGCTTTAAATTGTCAGAAAACTCTAGATTTTTGTCTTTTCATTGCGATATTATAGTTGACTTAACTTAGTTTAGACCACATTTCAAAAGTTGAACGCAATCTTTAGAGGTTTTCGACAGTCACAACACGTCAACACGCCTTCACACAAGCTACATGTCCTTACATAACTATCATTATAATTTGTATGGCAACTAAGCGGTCAGCGATTCACACCGACATTATTTACATGGTGAGTTTGGAGACAGTATTATTGAACATGACCAAAAAATTGATCTTGATTGTATAAAGGTGTGTGAAAATGAATCCTGTTGGCTTGTTTCAAAGCTGAGTTTCCTTGAGCATACCCAATGTGTCTCCAGCGAATGATCAGCGAATTGTAACATTGTTTGGGCAATTCGTGTGTAAATCTATTGTCGCAACAGTCTTATACATCAGTCGCGTTAAATGCAATTTCTAAGAAAATTTGCCACAATTTAATAATACTTTTTTAATTAAATTTCATTACAATATCACCAAATTGGCATTTCGCCCGTAGGGGAAGCAACTCTCGTTTGCTAGGAATGTACAGTTTAATACTGCGGTTGGTCGTATCGATACCTATATTTCCACTTGACATCTGTTACATGCATGGTTGGAGATTCGCCGACAAATGCAATATATCAATTACACATAATTCATTATGTTAAATTAAGCACCTGCAATTGACATGTGATCGGAGGGTTGTGAATTATTTGAAACGTTCAGAAATGTCGTTTTACATTAAACATTCTCAGATATTGGACAATAATTTGAGAACAGAATATGCATTTGAAAGTATATCAAGACTGATTAAGAATAAGGATGGAGGTCAAACACTGATCCTTCACACATCCCCGACCAACAAAAATGTACTCGAAAATTTCAGCGTTACAAAATGTATAATATACAATAAGTCGAAGAATAAGGGGTGTACATACAAAAGCGATTGAATTCGTTACACTAACATTTTCAATGTTCCGTACTTACATTTGAATATTTTATACGACCGCGTTGTATTTACAAACATAGATTTTTCTATGGCCGCGTTCATTTTTGCAACAAAATAATTAATTGAAATTTAATAAGCAGAGCATATATAACAGGATATATGTTTATTTATATCATTTCACGCACATATAGCGCACACTTTTCATATGTTATACAAGACATGTATTGTCTTATACGCTCATGCTCATTGGAGATTCCATTTTAGGTCTTAACTTAGCTCATTCTCAATGTCGCGAAAAACTGAACGAGCATTAGACAAGAATCTCGGAAATTACGTCATTATTTAAAGGCATAATAAAAAAAAACTATGTTTGTAATACTCGGTAACTTATGAACTAACCGCGCACTGCGACGGTCTACAGTTGTTTATTGAAATAAGTACTTGGGCTCGAGGTTGCGTTGTGAGCTAATAACATGGTGATTACTCTTCGAATATCAACAGTTACATAAAATTCAATGTTGATCCAATAAATACATCGACTAGAAATGCCCCACACAAAGAAAACATTGACATTATAACAATCCATATAGAATTTGGACCAAAACATAAAAATACATTATAGGGGGGGCAAGTTAACTTTTTTACAAATTCAAATGTTGGAGCAACCTCCCGTGATATTGGGGCAAACAACAGTAGACCGTGTTGTGAGGCAGTAGGGTCGAATGTTGGTTACTCGACGCTGTTGGTGGTGTCGTTGACGTCATCGTAAGACTCGTCCCCGGAGCCGCCGCCGGGCGCGAGCGAGGTGCGCTTCATGCGAGACGACGAGGAGGTCCCCGACAGGCCGATCGTGCCGCCTTGCCGTCTGCACACAACACAACTCAGTCACGACACGTCCACTACTGTACTCATAGCAACAACAACTATCGACGACGTATTCGTATCGCTTTCGACTATTTTTGTATTGAAAAAAACAGCGCTACGCCAAATTTTGTAATTTTTAGAGTAATTAGCAAAAACTTTCGCCTACATATTCGAAAACATAACTCTCAAAATGTCAAAATTTTCATATGATTTTTAGTACCACTTTCCGCCGGCGCTGTACATTTTCTCATACAAAAGTAGTTGAAAGCGTTATAAATACGTAGACAAAAGTCGTTCTTGCTTCAGGTCACTCCCGTCCATGCAACAGATGCAGTTCCTCCAGCTTTAATCGTAGAGTACCACGTGACTCTGCACTGCGCTCGACACCTCGATATCTTTCATAAGTATTTTTACTAGCTACAGTCTCACACCGGAACACAGTAGTGACTATATAATACTGTTTGGCGGCAGATATCTGACACTACAGCGATACCCACCTAGCCGGCCTCTTGCAACAAGATGCTTCGTTACATATGTATCCATACTTAACCAATCGTTAAGAAAACCATAGCAGTTTTCTGTTTAATAAAATAAAATAAAAACAGTGCAAGTGCTTGGTTAATATTATAATAATATTGATATAGTGCAACTGTGTTTTAGTGTCTGTAGTTTAGTTTTAAGGGTTAAAGTTACTTGAGGCAATTTTATTCACTTTAAAAACAATTCGTTTCTTAAATTATTATTATTTAGCCACAAAATCTAGAATGCGAAACGATACATCGATATCGAAATTATAATAATTTTATCTACAAGGTAAGATCCAGGGTACTGTAAGTGTCAGGATCATCATTGTACTAAAAGATAGCAACGGCCGTTATTCTACACATTTTGAATCTAGAATAATATCAATAGTTATTTTACTACGACGAATCCTAATTGAATTCCACAATAACAAGTAGTAAGGACGACACAACATAGGTCACAACTAAAATGACGTCACAAGATGGAGGACAGCACAAACAAACTCGAACCTTCGAGAAACAGACAACAATTGAGCAGTAATGATGCGAATATAAGCAACACACGAATTAAAAACACTGATGAAGTATGGGGTCTCTTTGTTACCTGACGCGGAATCTGAACGACCAAAAGCAAACCTTAATATCATGTTCTATAACACACTTATTAGCTTCACCTGTATGTATTTCTCTCAATTTTTTTTACCAACTTCAAGCCGTATGTTTATTTTTTATTTGCTATTTAATTAGGACCATGACAATACAATCATTTCATAAATAACTCCCAGTGTCCTGACCTCTAGGATCATCAGGATATATATATATGTCACCGGAAGATAACAAGAACCGCAAATGTATAAATTTCCTAGGAAATTTATCAACCTTCGCAAGATTCTAAACGAGAGATTAATTGTATTAATTTACGCCCACATTTTCGCAAATTAAGAAACATACCGAACAAAAAAACAACCAACGTCGGCTAAGGCGCCTTAGCCTTCTAACCTATCACGGCCATGTCGGACTACAATGTTACAAACGGTGAACGTAAATTAATACAATTAATCTCTCGTTTAAGAGTCCTACGAAGGTTTATAAATTTCCTAGAATTTCCTAGGAAATTTATACATTTGCGGTTCTTGTTATCTTCCGGTGAAATATATAAATTTAAAGCGTGTTTTAGTATTTTAAACTGTAAATTTAACACCTGGTTTAGTGTATAATCCAAACAAAAAATACTTATTTTTTATCAAGTTTTTCTTTAAATTATTATAATATTGCAAAGGTAGATTGCATCGATTCTATATATTTATCATGTTTGTATTTATAAAGTTACAATTCTCAATGATCTCTTAACTTATAATTTATTCGACATTGCAATATAAACCCTGTGCAATTTTACACTAAGTCGATTTGGCTGATTCCGATTCCGTGTACAGTTTTAGGACCCCATGCAATGTATTTTAAACTGTGGTGGTCTTTGTGCATTTTTAACATGAATCTACATCTAGAAGACTATTGACAGGAGAGACGGTCACTGCGAAGTAACATAAAGTAATTTGAATTAAATTTTGAAACTCACAGACTATCATACATCATATCATCCTCATCCTCATCATCACCAAATATCTTGTCGAATTGATGTTTCCTGAAAAGATTCACAAATGACAAATAGAACTTGATATTCTTCACAGTTCATACTTTCTCGAAATACAGCTTCTTGATACACAAAAATAATGATATCGTTCGGAAAAACGAGCAACTGCTTTCAATACTTTTCTTACTATCACTTTATTCACTAGCTGTACCCGACAACGCTTCCCTGCGACAATTATTTTTCATTCACAATTCCAATTGTATTTTATTGAGAACACTAAAACTAGTCAATGGCTACAAAAAAAATGGTTCGTTTTGTTTTGTCTTTTGCTATCGAGATATTCAGTGACGTTCGTTCTTATTTTTTTAAATTCTATCCAAGTATATCAACGTATGATCAAAAGTTAAAAATGCACACCGCATCACACAAAGTGACGTTCAAAGCATGATCTCACTGCAATCCGTTACCTTCCGCGGCACTGTCCTCTACTCACTTAGTCACTGTCGTATGAATCCTCATCCGAGAATACCGACGGCCTAGCGAATGTATACAACTGAATGTTATTACAATATACATAAGGTGGAATTCTTATTGAATAAAAACAATATCTTCTTCAGATTTCTACTACTGCTAAAAAAATCAACATTAATTTTAGGTTAAATATGTATTACCATTTTAGTAAATATCAAGTATATTTAATATCCATCCAAGTGATTAAACAGAACTGGGGAACCCGCCCTCTGGTTATATGTATCAACCCTTTATTTTGGTGACAGCCTGAACCTATCATTAGGGGTAATTTAGTCTGCTCCGTATTATAACATTAGCCCAATCGAACACACTGCCCGTTTGTATGTATTTACTACTTTGAATCACATATTTACTGTACGACTTGGGTATTTAGAATACTTTACTTATTTAAGTAATACATTAGTGCCAATTGTGTTCTTCAAAATTACTAAACTAAACGAATTTGACAGATCTAAATATATTGCCATCCTTATTTAACCCCGCACGTGAGAGAGGGATAGCAAGACTTTTAGACCTGTCAAATTAGTTAAGTTTTGGTAATTTTGAACAACAGAATCGACACCATTATTAAATGGCAATATGTACAATTAGGCCCATATTAAACGTAAAGGAAGAAATTACACCGCACGACTTATTTGCAATGCCACTCAGAAGTACCACGCACGTGGTATTCTTCAGCATATTAGTTATTGAAGTGTAACATCTTTCTTCTAGCTTTCCTGTTAGCTGTGGGAGTGATTTCGTGAATACGGACGGAAGTGTGTTACGGGTAGCCGGGGAAGCGCGCGCTGTGTAATTTGACCAATGAGCGCGCGCGGTGGTATCGTTGGCCGTTAGATGTCAGATGTTACACATCATACGCGACTTCTGTAAGGCTGTTTTTAGTTTCTCACGACCCCAATAATTATCCAGTCCGTATGATGAAGCACGATTCGTGTCAACATGATGTCCCAACACACCCCAAGTCCATGGTAAGCGCCCCCCACCGTCATACCTCGGTCGCGCGTCCCTCGCCTCCTACTCACTGTCGGCATCCTCCACGGACAAGGACGGCCTAGCGGACATAACACTCGGCGTGTTTGGTCCATTCCTAAAACTGTCAATCAATGCTGCAGTCGTCGGCGATACGGGAAAATAAAGGCGAGATCTAAATCTAACCACGATTTTAAAATGGCTTTTCAATAAGGTGGCGTAGGCGAATAAGCGAAAATATGTGGTAGGGGCCATAAATGCAAATCAATTTAGTTTAATTTTTCTTAAGACACTATTATAGGTCTTTCATCCAAAAACAAAAACATAGTTTTTTGTGAATTAACACTTTTTGAACATCTATATAAATCAACAAATGAAAACTCTTCCTTTTCTGTTATCTCAACTTTGCTTTATAAATTGTTGTATTTCGTTCAGTATGCTATCCACAACGTCATATTGGTTGTCAAAAGGTTCCGCAATTAGTGTAAAAGAAGAAAAAGACCTCGCCTTAACTTTACCATTTCAATGGATTGCCTAGTCTAGGCTGGCGTGTTTACCATCATCTGTCGTACACATCTCAAAAGGATGCATTGTGTTAGGGTAATGTTTAAGACACATATTCTTGCTAATCTTCTTGCGCTGTCTCTGCCATGTACTTGTTCACTGATATAATTAGTCGACCTTGTTCGAAAATTGTCAAATTTGTTCACATATGTGACATGTACCCGAGTTTGTCCATATAGTGATGACTATCCTAGCTTGTTTAATATATAGTGACAAATTTGTTCATATAGCGTGATTAACCCTTGCTAGTTCATATAGTGAATCTCCTAGCGTGTTAATATATGTGACATGTAACCGAGTTTGTCCATATAGTGATAACTATCCTAGCTTGTTTAATATATAGTGACAAATTTGTTCATATAGCGTGATTAACCCTTGCTAGTTCATATAGTGAATCTCCTAGCGTGTTAATATATGTGACATGTACCCGAGTTTGTCCATATAGTGATGACTATCCTAGCTTGTTTAATATATAGTGACAAATTTGTTCATATAGCGTGATTAACCCTTGCTAGTTCATATAGTGAATCTCCTAGCGTGTTAATATATGTGACATGTAACCGAGTTTGTCCATAAAGTGATAACTATCCTAGCTTGTTTAATATATAGTGACAAATTTGTTCATATAGCGTGATTAACCCTTGCTAGTTCATATAGTGAATCTCCTAGCGTGTTAATATATGTGACATGTACCCGAGTTTGTCCATATAGTGATGACTATCCTAGCTTGTTTAATATATAGTGACAAATTTGTTCATATAGCGTGATTAACCCTTGCTAGTTCATATAGTGAATCTCCTAGCGTGTTAATATATGTGACATGTAACCGAGTTTGTCCATATAGTGATGACTATCCTAGCTTGTTTAATATATAGTGACAAATTTGTTCATATAGCGTGATTAACCCTTGCTAGTTCATATAGTGAATCTCCTAGCGTGTTAATATATGTGACATGTAACCGAGTTTGTCCATATAGTGATAACTATCCTAGCTTGTTTATATAGTGTCAAATTTGGTCATATAGTGTGTCTACTAGCGTGTTAATATATGTGACATGTACCCGAGTTTGTCCATATAGTGATAACTATCCTAGCTTGTTTATATAGTGTCAAATTTGGTCATATAGTGAGTCTCCTAGCGTGTTAATATATGTGACATGTACCCGAGTTTGTCCATATAGTGATAACTATCCTAGCTTGTTTATATAGTGTCAAATTTGGTCATATAGTGAGTCTCCTAGCGTGTTAATATATGTGACATGTACCCGAGTTTGTCCATATAGTGATAACTATCCTAGCTTGTTTATATAGTGTCAAATTTGGTCATATAGTGAGTCTCCTAGCGTGTTAATATATATGACATGTACCCGAGTTTGTCCATAAAGTGATAACTATCCTAGCTTGTTTATATAGTGATATACACCTATGTTTGTTTATACAGTGATGTGATGTGTTTGTGTTGTGCTAGCTAATAAGCTACCTGAGCTTGTTCCGTAGGTTGTTACACTCGCGGGAGAGCGTCTCGTGCGTCTCGAGCATGTCCTCGAGCTCGCGTTGCGCTTTGCGTTTGCCGACCTTCTCGTGCTGGACCTCCTCCTCCGCCTCGTCCAACTGGCGCTTCAAAGTCTTAACGCGCACATTCATCTGAAATAATACCATTACAAAAAGGTTAATTCCCGTGTTTTATATAATATATAATTGTACTAGCGGTCCGCCCCGGCTTCGCACGAGTAGCAATGTAGCTTTCTAATGGTGAAAGAATTTTTGAAATCGGTCAAGTTGTTTCGAAGCCGATTCAATACAAACATACACACAAAAATACAATTCTTTCCTCTTTATAATATTAGTATAGATAAATATGTGTTGTTATCTCATGATTGTTACAGAAAAAAAGCCAAAGCACCGAGTTTTTTTTCCGAAATTAGACCTTCATAAGTGCCTTATTAGGGCCTAAACTGAATAAATTATTTATAATTTTGCATTTATGCAACGCGATATTTTAACACTACAAACTTATTACACGTTTAAGTTTTTTTTTATACCACTAATGTGGCAAACATGCATACGGCCTATGGTAAGCGGTCACCGTAGCCTGTGGACGCTTGCGACAGTAGGGGTATCACTCTGCGTCACCTTCTCGATCTGGTCCTTGTACTGGTCGGCGTGGCGGCGCTCCTCGTCCAGCTGCAGAGCCAGCTCCTTCATCTTCTTGTCGAGCTTGCGCGAGGCCTTCTGCTGCGCGAGCCGCTCGCGGGACTCCGCCTCCAGCTGCTCCTCCAGGTTGCTCACCTTCAGCTCCAGGGACGTGATCACGCTCTGCAAACAACAACACACTTTCACCACACCGCCGCTCTACTCGCTCTACTGGTTACTGTAACTGGCTGCTATGATGACTGTGACCGAACAGATTTGCCTAGCGTCTTGTATATATTTACAAAAAAAAAATCAGCTGCTGGTTCCCATAGTACAAGCTTTCCTAAATTTAGGGCCAGATGGCGCTGTGTGATAAATGATGAAATGAAAAAAAATGTGTGTCCAAGCGTTATTATTATTCTCACACTCACCGTTTACTACAAACCGATGCCTAAAATTATATTTTAGAAAGAAGATATTCCTTATTCTGACTGGAAATTTCATTCGTAGATGTTTTTCTTTTGTTCAAATCTTTATGTAGGTATAAATAATCAAATCAATGCCATATAGATAAATTGACCGTTGCATATACTGACCTAACTTAGGTAGCATTTGTTTTTGTGTTGTTACCTTAGTCTTAGCCCGTCCCGCGGTCTCCAGTTCGGCCAGCTTCGCTTTTAGTTCCTTGTTCTGTCGCTCGAGCACCAGCTTGCCGCTCTCCAGCTTCTGGGTGGCCGACTTCTCTGTTCCCAACTCCATGGTCAGTTGGTCGATTTGGTTCTGAAAGAAACGTTAGTAAATCAATATAAACAGAAAACCTCATACATTTTATTACTGGAATATTATTTACATTTGGTTTTTGGGTTCAGTAGTCATATGGCAAACGTGGAACCCGAAAACGTGGAATGAAATTCCGTATGTCGGTTAAAATTGTTAAATAATCATGTAGTAAATTGCTTTTTACACCACTATTATGATGGCAAACATGCACACGACCCGCCTGATGGTAAGCGGTTACCGCAGATAAGGACGAATGCTACACCAGGGGTATCACTAGAGTGTTGCTTATCCTAAGACCCTTATTAATTAAATTCATAGGGAAACGATAGTTACTCTTCGAGCGTCTATACTTGATATTGTTTAACTTTATTACACGAGAACAAAATAAATAACTCTGTATTGTACACCAGAATTAGTAATAACGAAACAAAATAAATTATACAATGCATATCGGTACTATTGGCGGCCTTATTACAAGATGTGATCTCAAAATCAAAATCAATCAAAATCAAAAATCATTTATTCAGTTTAGGCCCTAATAAGGCTCTTATGAAGGTCTAAATTACCACCGGTTCGGAAAAAAATCTCTTCCAGACTCCAGAGGATCAGATGATTCTCTACACTGATGTGTAGCATACTTTGTTGTACCAAAGTCAGTTGGGTAAAAAGCTGAATATATTACAGTGTGTGGTGTGTACCTGTGCCTTCCTGAGCCTGTCGTTGAGGATCTCGTTGTTGGACTGCTCCTCGTCCAGGTCCTCCTCGAGCGCCGCTATCCTCGCCTCCAGACGCTTCTTCTCGTCCACGAGAAGAGTGCTCTGCAAACGTTTAAACATTGTTAACTATATTCATGTCACTTGAGATTTAAGGGTATATATAACTAGCGGCCCGCCCCGGCTTCGCACGGGTAGACATTTATAAAAAAAAAAAAATTTAGTATAATATATAGCCTATGTTACTCAGTGGTGATGTAGCTATATAACGGTGAAATAATTTATGAAATCGTTTTTGAATTAGCTTCCGAGCGAAATCAATACAAACCCACAAAAATACAAATCTTTCCTCTTTATAAAAAGCGACATAATTAAGGTGAATGCCAGCCACCGTTTTAACCAGAATTTATCTTTAATCATAGAAATAAAATGTATTAGCATGCATAAATAGTTTTAGAGATACGGTGGTGTTTGTGGTGGAGCGGGTTACCTTGGCGGCGGTGTTGTTGAGCTCGTCGAGCAGGTCGTCGCGGTCGGCCTCGGCCTGGCGGCGCGCGCGCTCGGCGGCGGCCAGCTCCTCGTGGTGCTGCAGCGCCTCGGCCTCCAGCGCCTTCACGCGGCGCTCGGCCTCGCGCGCGGCCCCCACGCTCTCCTCGCGCCCGGCGCGCGCCTCCTCCGCCTCGCGCGCCGCCTCCTTCAGCTGCTGCTGCAGCTTCTTCACTTGCTTCGTCGCGTCCTCCTTCACCTAACAGTAACACAATACGTTAATACTCTTATACGCCGCTTTACTAACCTTTTGGGGCTACATGTTCATAACACATACGTGCGTAAGTGCGTGTGCATGTCCGTGTGTGCTCGTCATTTGCGCGCGTGTGTGTGTGAGCGCGCGTGAGTGGTGTGTGTGCGTGTGTGCTTGTGACTCACGCGTGTGTGTGTATGTGTGCTTGTGATTTGCGCGCGTGTGTGTGGCGCGTGTATGTGTGGCGCGGCTACTGCGTGTGTGCACGTGTATTATGAGTGTATTTTGTGTGTGTGTGTGTGTGTGTGTGTGTGTGTGTGTTTGTGTGTGTGCGTGTGTGTACCTTGTTGGCGAGGTGCAGCGCCTGCTCGTTGTCCTTGAGGTCGGCCTCCAGTTTCTTGCGGATGGCGGCGGCGGCAGCGCGCTGCTTGCGTTCCTCCTCGAGCTCGGCCTCCAGGTCGCGCAGCTGCTTCACGATGCCGCGCCGCTTCTCCTCGCCCGCCTCCTCTGCAACACAGACACACAACACACACATCAACAACTATACTTACTCATTGCAAGCTCACAGATACGATGGCACGTTTATTATTCACTAGCGATCGATCTGCCCCGGCTTCGCATGAGTACCAGATCATATACGCCTTTATGTTTTATCGGTTTTTGTCCGCGCCGTTATTAAAACCGTTCAGAATTTATATCACGTTTAGAGAGAGAATTTATTTCATAAAATGTCGTGATTATTATCCAGCTAAAGTGCTTAACATACGTTTGTGGTGGTGTCGCGGTAGTTTATGGTGGGGGAGGGTGGAGGGAAGTACCTTTGGCCTGCAGGTCGCGGTCGAACTGCGCGCGCATGGCCTGCATGTTGACCTCGAGTGCAGGTTGTGATAGTGGTGGTGCGCTAGTGTATGGGGGGAGGGGGAGGGGGGTACCTTTGGCCTGCAGGTCGCGGTCGAACTGCGCGCGCATGGCCTGCATGTTGACCTCGAGTGCAGGTTGTGATAGTGGTGGTGCGCTAGTGTATGGGGGGAGGGGGAGGGGGGTACCTTTGGCCTGCAGGTCGCGGTCGAACTGCGCGCGCATGGCCTGCATGTTGACCTCGAGTGCAGGTTGTGATAGTGGTGGTGCGCTAGTGTATGGGGGGAGGGGGAGGGGGGTACCTTTGGCCTGCAGGTCGCGGTCGAACTGCGCGCGCATGGCCTGCATGTTGACCTCGAGGCGCAGCTTGGCGTCCTCGGTGAGCTGCAGGTCGTCCTCGATCTCCTCGTTCTGCGCGCGCAGCTCCGCCAGCTGCGACTCGAGCGCGCGCTTGGCCTTCTCCAGGTCGTGCACGTTCTTGTCGGCCGTGCCCTGCGAGTTGGCCAGCTCGTCCAGCTCCGCCTGCAGCACGCGCTTCGTGCGCTCCAGCTCCTCGATCTAAACACACGCACACACACACATATATTCATATACACTCTGCCAAAACGATAATAATAGGTGAGCGACTGTGCCGTTCGTATGGCAGCCTATAGCCGCTAGCAATACCAGAGATATCACTAACGAGTTGCCAAACATGTTGTTGATGAGGACTCCTAGTGATAGCAGCATTACTACTAGCCCAGCGTATCCTCGTGGAGCACTGGCAACCTTACTTACCGCAGAAACACAACACTACATCAAAGTCGTGTTATTTCACTGCGGTCTTACAGTCCCTAGCTGCGGCTCTTCTCAATTCGCCCTACATCTCTTTTTTAAGAGATGGTGTGATTAATCACTGTGCTTAAGCTTAAAAAATCACATTTGTACATGCCGGGCCTTGAACCTGAGCCCATCAGATGACAGGCCGTTACTTCAACCACCAGGCCACCATGGCTATAACATCTTCTGAGTGTGTCTAAATTCACATAATTTTGTGCCTTAAAAGAAGACCGCTTTGAATTCAAAATCTAACCTAAATATTTAATTAATATATAATATATATATATATATTAAAAAATATGAGTTTTATAAATAACGCTAAATGTACCTTTTCAGCGGAGTCGTCGAGCTCGCGAGTGAGGGAGAGAACACGAGTCTCCTTCTCACGCGCCTCCCTTTCAGCCTGATCGCGTTCTGCTGCGTACCGCTCGGCCACTGCGCGCTCCTCTGCCACCACCTGGGAATAAATGCACCATTCAGTAAAATCTAGTTGTGCCGAAGGAACGAGTGAGAAGCATCGACTCTACGAAGGACTAACGTATGATGGAAAATGTCATTAGGGATTGACGGAGTTTGTGCGACATATTTATGGTATACCGCTGTTTCTAAATGGCCTTAAAGCCAGTACATCATTCTACTGGAAGGTACAATAGTTTTATTGTTCCAGACTATGGAATGGAAGGGTCCAGTACATTACGAGTCGGGACTAATATTTCGGGGATTATTTTTAGTATCACCATCACAATGGACTATGAAAATTGAAATATCATATCTGTTACAAGTGTGAGTATATAAAACGAAATAGTATAGTTCATATTTCGATGCCCCAGACAAGTCAATTTCGGTTGGACTTGTCTATGTTATCTATGTTGATAGATCATAGCATATATGCTATAAAAAAAATGCTAACCTTGTCGAAGCTCTTCTGCTTCTTCTCGAGCTCCATAACCTTGGCCCTCTGCGCCTCGAGCTCGATGTTGGTGTCCTCCAACTCAGCCTGGACCTTCTTCTTGCCTGCGTACAGTTCAAAATGTAATGACAAACTTTACTTACATTTGAACTTAAAAAAGGTAAGCGACGCAAAATACTAAGGTGAGGTTAAACCCTAATTTTCATCATCATAATAGGATCTCCGCGGTAAGATATGGTGGAGAAGATAAGATAAAAAACTCATTATTGTACACCAGAATGAGTAACAACAAAACAAAATAAATTATACAATGCATATCGTTACAATTGGCGGCCTTATCACAAGATGTGATCTCTTCCAGACTTTAGTATTAGTTTAGTTACTTAAGTTCCCTTGAGCAACCTTAAAATGTAACGTTTCTGTTCTTACAACAGGTTGACACGCTACATAAGTCTCTTAGAGTGACCTTAAAAGACAAGGCTTGTGTACTTACGGCAAGTGAAAAGTTACGTGTTGTGAAAAGTTTTACACAATGATCTTTATAAGGTTACTTTAAGAAGTTTACTTTTCTTGTAACTTGAAGCAGCAACATAAGCTTCATGTGAGCTCAAACGGTGAGATAATTCGTCGCAGAACGTCCCTTTCGCAAAGATGAAATATGAAGAGTTATATTACAATGTTAATTATAATTGATCTTACTTTTATCCAGCTTATCGTTGGCCTGTTGGAGCTCATCAATCTGCCTGTGTAGAGCTTCAACATCTTTGCTGAGCTTCTTCCTCTGTTCCTCGAGGGCGGCGGCCGTCTCCGCTTCTTCCTCCGCCTTCTTCTTCGCATCAGCCACTTGTTGCGTGAGCACTGTCACCTGCATAACGACAATGTTAACACTTCAGGGATTTATGGTCCAGTACGATTAGAGGTATAGAACCGACGGATGTTTCATTTTTGTATTTGAACTGAAGTTAATCAAGTGCACATATGCATATCAAAAATTCGACTAAGGCAATCGAAAGCGCAGTGATAAATATAAACCTATTCTAGATAAAAAAATTAAACAGCTCCGTCTCAAAATCAAAGCCAAGAAATCTTTCGATAAAGTCACCTTTTTAAACAAAAGATACTAAATCAAAATCGGTGCATCCGTTAAGGAGTTACGATGTCACAGACAGACACACAGGTACACGTTAAACTTATAACACTCCTCTTTTTGTTTCGCCGCGTTGGGGGTTAATTGGTAACCCTTCTGGTACGGAACCCTAAAAATTTTGGGTACATAATAATTTATGTTACGTTTAATCTCCTGAAGTGACCTACATGATGTCTAAATATATTCACCAAACTATCCATTCTAGGAACACAACTGTTCGAGATCTTCACCGGCATGACGAGACGACAAATTAAACGTCAGATCAAAGAAACATTATTATTTATTTGAAATTTACAGAAGAGGTAATTAAGTTAATTACCAACAATAACAACTAATCTGCTAATGGTGTCGCGATTTTGTTGTTCAAAATTACTAAACTCCACTAAATTAACAGGTCGAAAAGTCTTGCTATCCCTTTCTCATGCGCGGGGTTAAATAAGGATGGCAATATTTTTAAGACCTGTCAAATTAGTTATGTTTAGTAATTTTGAACAACAGCATTGGCACTAATGTCAACACAGGCGTAGGCAAATATTTTGCCAACACGGTTAATAGTGAAATTATTATGATCTTGGACAAAAACAACTACCGTATCTTATAACGAGTGAGAGACTAGGTTTTGGAAAATAATGGTGACCTTACTCTAATATTCTCTCTTACTCGCGGCATGAACACGACACTCAGATTAGTTTTATTAAAATGCAATCTTTTGAAGATGGCGGATGGATACTGATTTGGATCAAATTTTAATATAATAGAAAATCCTGTTGTGCCCAACCCCTAGTACAAGGTTTCCACGTAACCTAACACAGCGACAACACTACATCAGAGTAGTGTTATTTGGATGCAATCACTTTGATATTTGTAGCTATGTTTAGAGGAACTTTGTAATACATTTTCATTTTGTTCAATCGTGATTGTTATGTGAAAACGACAGCGCACTGAGTTTCCGTGATAAAGTAGACTTCATAAATTCCTTATAAAGATTTAAGCTGAACAAGTATTTCTTATAAAGACCCATGCCCAGAAAAAGGTGCGAGACGACCTGTAAGCATTCCGGGATAATTGGAAAAGCATTGCCGGGGCTGGTAGCCATATGAAAATAAAATATGTAAAAAAATGAATTTCATTTCATATTATTTAATTCCTTTATGACTAGAATGTAGTGGTGTAATCAATTAAAATTTTTGTGAATTAGGATATTTAACTTGTAATAAATATTATTATTAATAGACTAATACAAAATAAAATTGTTTTGATTTTCTGTTTGTCCCCAGTCGGTGGGTCCAGTGAATGTCCCTACGGTGGCAGTATAACTATATATGCTAGTGTACCTGCTTCTCGAAGTTCTTCTTGGCCTCCTCCTCCTCCTCGAGCTGGTCCCTGGCCTGCTCCAGCTGCTGCTCGATGTTCCGCAGCCTGGTCTGCAGGGACAGCTTCTGCTTCGTCTCCTCTTCCAGAAGGGCCTGGGGACCAAATATATCACGTTACATTTCTGGGAATAACACTTGTTTTATGCATCCAATATGGCTAAATTTAATGATGGGAAAATTTTGAGAAGACCTCTACATATGTGCAACTGAATAAACAATTTTGATTGGATTTGATGTGGTCTATTAAAAGTGAAAAATAAAAACTTAAATTAATTACTAGATGAATATTTTCACAAACAGAATTTAACATAGCCAACCTGGTCTGGTTAAAACATTGACAATGGAAAGTTGGGCCCCAAGTCCCACCTGAATCACAGCTTGTGAATATTTAGTCATATCCAGCTAACTAGGTCAAAAGGTTTGGCTAATTATAGGGCACAGTAGGTATTAGTAGTAGTAGTAGTAGTAGTAGTAGGGATAAGGGCAGGACAATGATGAGGGCACAGTAGTCAAGTACCACCTGAGTCAGGATCTGTAATGTTAGGGCTAATGTTATGGGCAGTATGTGGTCGCACCTGTATCTCGGAGTGCTGCGCGCCGAGGGTGGCGGCCTGCTTCTGCGCGGCGGAGGCGTTCAGCTCGGCCTGCTCCAGCTGGGCCGCCGCCTGCTCCGCCTCGCTCTGGAGGCGGACGCACTTCTCCTGCACCTCCGTCCTGGACGAACACAATACCACATTACAACACTATAGAGAGGACGCACCTTAAGCGGGCTACACACCTTCAGTTTAAAACTGCACAGTTGTCAGTTTTCAAAATTCAAAATTCAAGAAGATCTTTATTTGACTAGACTTTACAGGCAAGCACTTTCAAATCGTCAGAATCTACCACCGCATCATCATTGCCTACACACCTTCAGTTTTAACTGCACAATTCGACTGTACAGTTAAAACTGAACGTGTGTAGCCCGCTCTAGTGGTATAAATAAAGTTTGCTTCGTCATCACCGCCAAAGACTGAAACCCGATTCAAATTCAAATATTGAACGCCCAATTCCCAACGTTCAGGTTTGTTTAAACGCGTTTAAGGACTATCTGTCGAATTGCATTCGATAAACATGAGAGCAAGGTGAGTGAGCCAAGCAAACTAAACAAGGATGAAACTTGTATTAATTGTTCATTGGTCTATAGTGTGTAAACTCGGTGCACGTGAACGCGATTACAGAGCAGTCGGTGAAAAAGGCGCTCACTTAGATATATTTTTTATACCACTAAGGTGGCACACAAGCATACGGCCCACCTGAACGTAATCAGTCACCGTAGCCTATAGCCGCTAACAATACCAGGGGTATCACTAACGGGTTGCCAACCGTGTTATTGATGAGGACTCACTGTGCTAGCAGCACATACTACTAGCCTAGCGTAGCCTCGTGGAGCACTGGCAACCTTACTTACCGCAGAAACACAACACTACATCAAGTGTAGTAGTGTGTACTAGTAGTAGAGACTGGGGACTGTACCTCCACCTTACAGAAGACCGCAGTGAAATAACACTTCTTGATGTAGTGTTGTGTTTCTGCAGTTAGTAAGGTTGCCAGTGCTGCTAGCTGCTAGCACAGTGAGTCCTCATCATCAAAATGGTTGGCAACCCGTTAGTGATAGCCCTAGTATTGCTTTCGGCTATGGTGACTGCTTACCAACAGGTGGGCCGTATGCTTGTGTGCCACCTTAGCGGTATAAAAAAACAAAAAAAAATGCCGGCGGTGAAAAAGGCTCTCACGTAGATTCGTGTGTGTGTCAGCGGGTGTGTGTTAGTGTGTGTGTGTGTGTCTGTGTGCGGGTGTGTGTGTGTGCGGGTGTCACCTGGCGCGCTCGATCTCCCCCAGCTTGGCGGCGAGGTCTGCCAGCTGCGCCTCTGCCTGCTTGCGTCGTCGCTCGCCCTCGGCCCTCGCGGCGGCCGCGCTCTTCAGCTCCGTGGCAAGGTCCGCGTTCTCCGCCTCCAGCGCGGCCTTCGCCTTCTCCAGGGCTGAGCGGAAACCATACTATTTACAACTATTACAGCAAGAGAGGTAGGGCGAAATAGGATCTCCCGTGGGTTTCCCCATTGAAATTGGACCCGCCCGGCATGGGACTGTACCTCCACGTTACAGAAGACCGCAGTGAAATAACGCTACTTTGATGTAGTGTTGTGTTCCTGCGGTAAATAAGGTTACAGGCCACGAGGATACGCTGCGCTAGTAATAATGGTTGGCAACGCGTTAGTGATATCCTTGGTACTGCTAGCGGCTATAGGCTACGGTGACTGCTTACCATCAGGTGGGCCGTAAGCTTGTGTGCCATCTAATCAATGTATTTTGTTTGTGGCGGGTCTTGAGGTAAAATAAAGACTATGTTCGCTACTGCGAGATAATATAGATCTTCATGTGATATAATTTATCTAATGATTTCAAAAGATCCAAAATAAAAACTAAATTCCAGCTGTTACTTCGTACATAAGTAATATTGCTATGGATAAATCAATTTATAAACTTCCAAAAAAAAAATTACCCTCCTTCTAACACAGTCGGGTAAAAAAACCAAATTTACATTAACACACTGCCTACCAGCATTGCACACAGCCTTATGTCCATCGGACTGCAAAGGGCTAGTGCACATGGTCTGCCAATAATCCCTGGCAGAATTGAACGCGTTCCCCTCCTGAGGGAACCCCACCGCCTCCACCTCAAAGTTATCGTCCTTGGAAAAACCAAACTTGACATTCTTCTGGCGACGCTCCTTGAGACCCGCCATGGTAAGTTATTGCATAATATAAAAAATTAAACTAAAATAAAAATTTCCACGTAAATCCCGTACCAAAGTTTATATACATGACATGTAAAGAAAAGGTTTTTGTGACACTGACGGTGTTTTGAATTTGAAAGGTGATTGATCAGTGTTATACTTTGGTCGTCTATTAACGTTTGTAAAAAGGTTATACATGGTGACGATGAAAAAATCTTTGCGACCTTTTTTCTTCATTCGTGAAGGATAATCTCCAAAACAAGCAAAATATTCTTTGAAAATCAAAAAATTAGGACAGCCTCGCATATAAATGGACTTTTTCGACTTAAATTATGGTACAACTAAATACGAATGGATTCGGTAACTATTCACTCAAAATTTTTCCCATACAAAAATAGTCGACAGCGATACTATTACACAATCGAAAATGGTAAGTGCCATGTCTACGTGGTACTCGGCGAGCAGCTGTATAGGCCAGCAGTAATTAATGGTGATCGTGGTTGTGAATAGTGATTGTGGTGTGTCGTCCGGTGATTGTGATGTGTACGGTGATTGTGGTGTGTACGGCGATTGTGGTGTGTATGGTGATTGTGGTGTGTACGGTGATTGTGGTGTGTATGGTGATTGTGGTGTGTATGGTGATTGTGGTGTGTATGGTGATTGTGGTGTGTATGGTGATTGTGGTGTGTACGGTGATTGTGGTGTGTACGGTGATTGTGGTGTGTACGGCGATTGTTGTGTGTACGGTGATTGTGGTGTGTACGCTGATTGTGGTGTGTACGGTGATTGTGGTGTGTACGGTACTCACCAGCCTTAGTCTTCTTGATCTGGTCGTGGTTTTCGTTGAGCAGCTGCAGTTCCTGCGAGTGCTTGTGCCTCTGGTCGGTGAGGGCGGCCTCGTGCGCGGCGGCCTCGTCCTCCAGGCTGCGCTTCAGCACCGCCACCTCCTGCTCGCGCTTCGACCGCAGCTCCTGCTGGGCTACACACACACACACACACACACACGTTATACACCTGCTACTGTAGGGAGTACCAGCCGTGGGGCAACACTCGGCCTCCAGGATAGTGTATGTATACAGAGGGACGCTACCGGCCGTGGAGACGACACTACTCCTCTCGACCAGTTAGCATACGAAATCATTAAACGAAACTAATTTAAAAGAATAACCATCCTTATTTAACCCCGCACATGAGAAAGGGATAGCAAGACTTTTTGCTCTGTCAAAGGTCCATATGTTCAGACTGCCAAGCTCTAACAGAATATACAGAAAAAAATGCGTTGACTTTCAGATTTGGACCAAAATGGTCCTTTGTTTAGTTTAGTGCTTTTAGATTCGGCACCAATATGTACATGCTCAGAGTAGATAATATACTACGTACATGTATATATATAGAGTGGAAGGTACCGAACGGTGGTGTCGACACTTGGCCTCCCGGGTCAGCAGTATTTAAATAGATATGTTAATATAGTGTATTATACCGGCGGTGGTGTCGAGCGAGTCGAGCAGTTCGCTCTTGAGCGCCTCTAGTTCCTCGTTGAGGTCCCGGCGCAGCTTCTCGGCCTTGGTCCTCGCGGCTCGCTCGGCCTCCAGGTCCTCGTGAGCGTCGGCCAGGGCGGACTCCGCCTCGCGCGCGGCCTTCTGCGCCGCCGCACGGAGAGCACCTTCCTCATCAGCTCGCGCCGCCGCCAGCGCCAACTCCTCCTCGCGCTTAGCTACAACACGATAGATCATCACAGAAAAATACCATGAGGGCCTTTGTGACCTTGTGGTATGAAGCCTGCTATTCTAACGACGCAAATTCCAATCCCATCGATCTGGACCAATGAGTTCTTCTAACATGAAAAAGCATACATAATATACTGTGTACATTTTTACTGTGGAAATAATAAATTATTATTATTCTTTCCATTATTTATTTAGAGTCTAAGCTTATCATTATATCATCACGCCATGTCCAGAGAAAAGGCAAAAAGTATGGAGCGCCAGTGAAACCTTTTTCGAACAATAGAAATGTAAAATGTTTGATTTGTAAAGACCTCCTAGTGGAAGGTCTTAATAGAAAGTCAAAGACTTCGGCTGAAAATTGTTTTTCCACGCGGATTTAATCGCGAGCAAAAGTTTCTTTCAGCAGTCAATAAACATGAAGTTAATTAATGTTAGAAAGAAATCTTATAACAAAATATGGAACTTACTGAGCACAATCTGCAATTCTTCATAGTGAGCCTTTTTCTCGACGAGTTGTTCCTTCACGTCTTGTAGTTCCGTCTCCAACTTCCTCTTAGCTCTGTCCGCCTCTTGACGCATTTGGTGATCCTGAAGTAAACACGTAATATTATTAATTCATTAAAATAAAAATACTGTACTCACGGTCGGCAAGTGGTTGGTTAACTTGATCCAGATAACTTAACCACAAGACACTATATCATTCGACTGCATATAATAATAGCTTTTAATTGTAATTCAATTGCATTATTGAAACACAATACTCATGGATGATATAGCTTTACATTATTTAAAAAAAAGAGTTCATTAGTTCCATTCTCTATTAATAAACAAACGTATAGTGTTACATATTATATTAGCTGTATTTTTACGAATATAATAACCAGAATACAAAATGAATTGAGACAATAATTTTCTTATTCATCCCATTGTTTTTTACAATGTAAAAATTACATTTGAACAGTAAAAGTTCCGTCAAAATACGTTAAACATTTTAGAGATTTTCGAAGACAAACGAGCAAACATGAAGACAAAAATATAAGCCACTCTGAATGTTTATAGCGTTTCAATAACCGAATGGGAATTAAAATTATTTTATTCTGACTATCACATATGCAACATTTCAATGTTATTGCATAGAGAGTGAAGGAGGGCGGCGTCCAGCTCCGATACCGGCGGTTTGACTTGCGCGCTTGACTTAATATTATAAATGCGAAAGTTTGTGGGTATGGATGGATGGATGGATGTTTTTTACTCTTTCACGCAAAAACTACTCAACGGATTTGGATGAAATTTGGAACACAGATGATTTATAGCCTGGATTAACACATAGGATACTTTTTATCCCGGGAACATTCTAGGTTCCTCTGAGATTCTAAACTCAACGCGGACGTAGTCGCAGGCAGAAGCTATTTACCTCATATATCAGTGACTATGGGACTCGCAGTTTTGCTGCGACAAGGTGGACTCACTATGAGTATTCTTTGCACATATGGTATAGATGAAAACAAAGTGGAAAAAACGGCGAGGTTTTCCCAAACCAGTACAGCATAGGGTTCTTCAATAAGGGTGTGAAAAGATTTTAGCGTCGGTTTTGGGATCGGCAACGCGCGAGTGATACCCCTGGTGTTGCGAGCGTCCATAGGCTACGTTGCCCATCAGGCGGGCCGTATTCTTTGTCGCCGCCACGTTAGTACAATAAAAAAAAAACCTTTAGAAGTTTCTCCTCCAGCTCGGCGATGGCGGACTCCTGCTTCGCCTTCAGCTTGCTCAGGTGCTTGGCCTTCTCCTCCTCCTCGGCCAACGCTTGCGACAAGTCGTTAGCTCTCTCTTCCAATATCTAAACAACCAAAATTTTAATGTTAATTAAATCCTTTCTTTAAACTGAGATGATGATGACCTCATACACTGATCTAATAATAAACTAGCGATCCGCCCCGGCTTCGTACGGTGCATTATACATAAAAACCTTCCTCACTCCGTCAATTAGTGACGTAGTTTTAAAGATCTAAGCATACATAGTGACAGACAGGCATCGGGAAGCGACTTTGTTTTTTACTATGTAGTGATGAACATCGGGTCTAGTACAAAATTCATGAGCAAAAGTATCCGTAGCTTACCTACATGAACTTGGATACATGTATTTTATTGTAAAAAATACTCTGAAAGACAAAACATTTAGTCTTATCACATTACTTCACGGCTCATTTTAGCTTGCGACAATTAATCGGATTAATACAATTGACCAAACAGAGACTGGCGCTCGATTGTAAAGCATTCTCATTTTGTAGTGTTTTAGCTCCAGCCTTTTGAGGGCAGACCTGTGGTCATGTATTAGTAGGTCAGTGACCTCATAAACCGTTTAGGCTACAATGCGTGCCGAACAAATAAACATACAGGCACCCAAAAAACATTAAAGCAAAACAGTCATGCTACCTTCTTCTCCTTGACCAGTTTCTGGTTGGTGTCCTCGCTGAGGGCCAGGTCCTCCTCCAGCTTCTTCAGCTTGGAGTCGCACTGCACGCGCTCCAGCTGCAGCTTCTGACGGGCTGCCTCCTCCTCCTCCAGCTGCTCCTCCAGGTCCTAGTGACATGGAAATAGACCAAACATTAATATGTGTGGCACAATGAATAGGAAGCACATTGATGGAATATCACAAACAAGGTGGACACCACCACGAACTTACTCACAAAAGTGAATTAAATAAACATGTTTATATACGGCGGCGCGCTCCTCCTCGATGCGGCCCTCCAGGTGGTGCCAGCTCCTCCAGCTGCTGCGTGTAGTACCTGTATGTTGAGCTGCAGCCGCTTCTTGTCCTGCTGCAGCGCGGCGGCGCGCTCCTCCTCCTCCTCGATGCGGCCCTCCAGGTGGTGCCAGCTCCTCCAGCTGCTGCGTGTAGTACCTGTATGTTGAGCTGCAGCCGCTTCTTGTCCTGCTGCAGCGCGGCGGCGCGCTCCTCCTCCTCCTCGATGCGGCCCTCCAGGTGGTGCCAGCTCCTCCAGCTGCTGCGTGTAGTACCTGTATGTTGAGCTGCAGCCGCTTCTTGTCCTGCTGCAGCGCGGCGGCGCGCTCCTCCTCCTCCTCGATGCGGCCCTCCAGGTGGTGCCAGCTCCTCCAGCTGCTGCGTGTAGTACCTGTATGTTGAGCTGCAGCCGCTTCTTGTCCTGCTGCAGCGCGGCGGCGCGCTCCTCCTCCTCCTCGATGCGGCCCTCCAGGTGGTGCCAGCTCCTCCAGCTGCTGCGTGTAGTACCTGTATGTTGAGCTGCAGCCGCTTCTTGTCCTGCTGCAGCGCGGCGGCGCGCTCCTCCTCCTCCTCGATGCGGCCCTCCAGGTCGTGCAGCAGTTCCTCCAGCTCCTGCTTGCGGGCCGCGGCTCGCGCTCGACTCTCCTCCGCTTCCGCACACAGCTCCAGCTCCGCCTTAACAACGAACAATAAACCATTAATAAAACCAGATGACGACGCTCGAAGTGAGATTTGGTTCTACAATGTTTTGACGAAAAATCCTACCAGGCTATTGACGATTCAACATTCTGTATCACAACCTGCACAGATCAACTAATAGTACTCCAAAGGTAGCAAAGAGCATCAGTTTAAGAATCGTGCGCATGGGAACCTCAGCCCTATGGGGCTACGACCAATTTGATCTCGAATAATCATTTGCTGTAGCACTGTTAGGGAAACGTATCGAAATTGCATAAGTCAGACTCCAGTTAAGATTTTAAAAACTGCGCTCGATCGTTCGTAAGCCATATTAGACTCTAAAACTATGTAAACAGAATGTAAACTCACTTGCAGCTGCTCAGCCAACTGGGTCTTTTCGGCGCTAGCCTGCTGGTACTTCTGTTCGTACTCCTGGCACCGTTTCAACTGCGAGTCCAACTTGTCCTTGATTAGTCGGAGCTCGTCCTCCTTCTGTGTCAACTTCTCTTCCTGCTTCGTCACTTCTAGTAGAGGTTTGACCTGAACACGAATTTGATAGCACATCACTCACAGTAGGGGATTCTGGGCGTATATCTCTGTGTAATGTTAAACCAAGCTATATTAAGAAACATCGGACACTCTTGTTGAGAGTCTCATCATAATTCTCCTCCCCTTATCCCATATTATTTGCGGTCGGCGCAATATGTATTTCTCTTCCATACTTCTCTATCAGCCGTCATATCTGTATTCACCTCCTTTCTGGCCATGTCATCTTTCACACAATCCATTCATCTTTTCTTAGGTCTACCTCGACCCCTGAACCCATCCACATTCATACATAAAACCTTTCTTGCCACGTTATCTTCATTCCTCCGTATAGCATGCCCAATGCCCATACCATGACTCTTGAGAGTCTATCTGGGGTAAATATACAAGTAAAAGCTAGCTACAATATTTTCACTAAGTTAGACACGACCGAACATGCCTGTGTGTATGAATCTGTTAACAGATTGTGTGCTGTGCAATTTCTTTAATGTTTTACTGTATGTCAAATTCAATAAAGTCTGGAATATGTATTTCACTTCTGCCAGAACCTATTGTTAGTATTCCTTTATAATGATTAGTTACTTTCGAGAACACCGAAGTCCGGTAATACTTACATGGAACATTATGTAATAGCTACGTCGCTCACCTATTCTATGTAAGCATTCCATATTTATAAACTACGGCAGGAGACAGAACCTTTTGTTAGCGATAAGCATGCGTTTTATTGAAATGTAGGTCTTGGCACGCCATTTGCATAAATACTGTTATTGTAATAGAGGGCACTTTTGTTTTCATAACATTATCTTGTAAATTACATTCTATTAAAAAGATGTTTAAGAATAAAAATTCTAACTTGATACTTATGCTTTACTTTTATGTTTTCATTAAGAACCATTGTATGATCATTATGACACTACCATCTAATTATTGGAATCAAGAAAATATCTCACCTTTATATACAGTCTCCACCACTGCCAGTTCCTGAGCTTCAGGTAAGCCGCACAGTTCCTCTGAATGATCCTGATAGCGTTGAGCTGCTGCAGTCTCTTCTGGTAGTTCCTCCGGGCTAGGTAGCCTCTGCAGAAGGCCTGGAAGTTCACGATCAAGTCCGTGATCTTGTAGTCCCTCTCCTCTTCAAGGTGAGCCAATACTCCGGCCCTGAAGAAGATCTTCGACTGACCGACGCGGTACAAATTGTGGTCCAGTTCTAACGCCTCGATCATCTGCTCGCAGGCTTTCTTTCCATCCATGAATCCCTTGGGAATGATGTTAGGAGTCAGCAGTTCGTAACGCTGTCTGAACTCCTGGAACGGTATGCGATTCGGGAAACCTTGCCTGCATATCCTAATACCCTCGAGGACACCATTGCACCTCAACTGGTCCAGGACCAAAGGCGCTTCAATTTTGCCCGCCTTCTTCTCGTGGTTCGGGATGATACACCGCACGAAGTTCGGGTTCGTGTTCCTGAGTGTTGCCATCAACTTGGTCAGTTGCTCCTTGTACAGCTGGGAGACGGTTCTGAACATTCCCTTCCTAGTTCTGGCGCCGAACTGCGTGTCGGTCATCGCTTGCTGAGCCATGCCGACGATCTCGGCGTCCTTCCAGATGTGGCACACAAACGGATCCTGCGAGGATTGGAGCAGGGAGACCACATTCTCGTTCAGAGGGTCCATGTTCTTCATCAGCCACTGTGCAGCCGAGTAGTCCACTTTCCCGGCGTAATGAATGATGGCGAAGTCAGCCACGCCCCTGAAGTCGGTCTTCATAAACTTGGGATGGACCGAATGTGC
The DNA here is from genome assembly GCA_951449985.1 of Falcaria lacertinaria. Classification (NCBI taxonomy): domain Eukaryota; kingdom Metazoa; phylum Arthropoda; class Insecta; order Lepidoptera; family Drepanidae; genus Falcaria; species Falcaria lacertinaria. The sequence continues at coordinate 898,064 of OX602119.1, read as the reverse complement.
GGATACTAGCTTCTCGACGAACGTCTTGTCCGTGGCCTTGGGGAACCAGCACTCCTCGTCCAAGAGAGCCATTATACCCATTGGTTTGTCAATGAGGTCAATTGTTGGTTGAAGGTCAAGGCCGAAGTCGATGAACTTCCACTCAATACCCTCGCGCTGATACTCCTCCTGTTCCAAAATGAACATGGTGTGGTTGAAGAGCTGCTGCAGCTTTTCGTTTGTGTAGTTGATACACAGTTGTTCGAAAGAGTTCAGGTCGAAGATTTCGAAACCAGCCATATCGAGGATGCCTATGAAGGAGGCACCCTGTCTCTTCGTCCTGTCGAGGGACCTGTTGATCCTGTTCACAAGCCATCTGAACATGCGCTCGTAGCAAGCTTTGCCGATAGCTTCAACGGAGAACTCCACTTGTTCTTTCGTCTGTGCTTTCGTCACGAAATCGCGGCCTACTTTGATTCGTGGCTTTAGGAAAGCCTTTGTCATTTCTGTTACCGAAAGACCTGTAAGCAAAATAAGATCAAATTAACCGTATGCACATTTTGTGTCTTCATTAAAAAACACTATTGTATGAAGTATTCGTTGGTTGGTTTCTGGGCCCCAACTTGGAAGTATGTAAGAACTTACCAAGCAGGTGAGCAATTTTCTGCGCCACTGTATTGTCAGGCAACGTAGCCTGATCGGAGTTCCTCTCCTGTTTGAACTGCATCGACCCAAAGAGAAGGACTGCTGACACTATTCTGAATATAGAGTTGAAGTCCTCCATGTTCATCCCCATGATATTCATCGACTTGATGGTCGCTTGGAACTCCGCGGGGTCATCGATCCCTGGCACCGGGAGGGCCGCATTCGACAAGAACGGGTAGCTTTTTGGGTCTTCTAGAATGTACTCAGCCTTTTGCTGTGCCGTCGCGCCTGAGAGGAGTTGGTAGAATATGTGGAACGACCTCTCCTCCCTCGACTGCCTGATCGCTCTCGATTTCTCTAGTAGGTACGTTTCGATGTTCGCGCCAGCTATGTAGCCTGACGCGTCGAAGTTTATTCTTATGAATTTACCCTGTGGGCGGATAAAAGTTGTGCTACACGACCCATCTTATAAGGCAGTAATTGTTTTATTACCACATCGTGAAAATATACTTACAAATCTCGACGAGTTGTCGTTTTTTACTGTCTTAGCGTTACCGAACGCTTCGAGGATCGGATTCGCTTGCAGCAACTGTTGCTCCAGTTCGCCCTGAAAGGGGAAGGTACCTGTTAACAACATCATCTCGACCAGAACACATTCCATGCGATTACTTCCATATTCCAGACGTTACAAAAGCTGGTAGTATATAGGTTATTTTTTATTAATATGACAATATCGTTAGTAGCGATGGAATTATTGGTAGTCGATAATAATATCAGTAAGATTTAATGTTACATTATTAATTTGTCTTGACAAACAAATGTTTTTGTTTCAGACAGTGACTTGGCCTTGGAATTTAAAAAAATAAGGGGCTTTTTTGACAGATTATAATAAATACAATAGTATTCCGACAACATTTTTGGATATTTTTTATTTTATAAACGGTATCGGAATAGTCTTATACCTAATCAGAAAAACATAAGATTGACAAATCTCGGAATGTATTTTCGATATTATTCCGCACATTTTCATGTGACTTTGTGTCATAAAATCATAAAGCGCATCGGATAAATATTAAAAAAAAATCTGCAGTTAAGTAATGAGTCGTATGCGTCATTCTGACTAACAACATATTTTACGATTGCTAGCAGCGGTTGTATTCTCTTGGATTGCTAGAGATTGCTATATCCATTGCTGCACAAATCTGTCAAAAATTCCCTTGCCAAAAGTCAGTAAAGTGACAACAGCGATGGACAAAGTCTATAGCACTATTACCTCGAAAGTAGGTCCATTTGGCTACAGGTAGCATGAAATTAAAGGTCATAATTAGTAATTTTCTGAACATTCATGTGTATGCCTTGTTCCAATCAAGGGCGGATCCAAGGGGTCATGACCCCCTGGAGTGGGTCTACTAATTTAAGTGGAGGATGACATAACATTATTTCTTATTTATATTCTATATTTTTGACATAAAATTCAATTTCTTTGTAATAAGATTTATTATCTTGATTATATGATCCCCTTGACTTAAATCTGGATCCGCCCTTGGTTTCAATTACTACCAACTTTATTTGCTGACCGAAAATACTCCACCCATAGACTGCGAAAACAATGCGTCCGCAAAAATGGCTTGGTAATACAAAGTTGGTATTGCTGCCGCGCCACGGTTACTAAGTAGGCACGATGCATTATTGAACCGCAAATAAATTTGTAGAATCGAACCAAGTTTAGTATATACACATTCTTAGCTTTACCCTTTATAATTTATAACAAAGCATCGTAATATATTTCTACAAAAACACGTAATCTTCAAACGGGCGTTGCTAATGGCAACCAGGTGTGTTAATAATGAAATCATGGTTGTATGGTTAGTGAGGTACACACATATATGACACATAAATAATAAATAGTGGAATTCCAAGTATGAGAGATATCGTGATTGATATCAGTGTTATCACTTGGTTATAAGCACACATACACAGCATTGATATAGGACTGAGGTTAGTAATAAAAATATATTATAATAGCTGTACCGGCTTCGTACGCTAAAAATCGGTATTTGTTTTTTCATGGTTTTTTTTACGGAACCCTATTTTTATAACAACAGTAGACTAAGTTACTCCTTATGTCATCAGCTATCTTCAATTGAAGGTCACGTCAAAATCGGTCTTTCTAAAGCTAAGATAAGAGAGTAATTATTTATTTATCACAGAAAAAATTGAAACCAGAAAACAAATATTTTAAAATGTGAAATGCGAAACGCGCTTCAGTCTAGTAAAAGGTGAAAGATTTGTAATTTTGTACTTTTGTGTGTATGTTTGTATTGAATAGGACTAACTATTGGACCGATTTCAAAAACTCTTTCAACGTTAGAAAGCTACATTATCACTGAGTAACATAGGCTATATATTATACTAGCTGCCCGCCCCGGCTTCGCACGGGTAGACAAAGTACTTTGTCTATCCGTGCGAAGCCGGGGCGGACAGCTAATAAAGAAAGAAAGAAAGAAAACCATGTATTCATAACAACACAAACATATACGAGAGGAATACAAGTGTAGAAGAACATCGTGTCATTATGAAACGGTCCCAACTCAGCATGTGCTGGATGTCTTGTGAAGGACAACCAGCGCTGATCTTCCGTTATATATACGTAATTATATAATACAACACATATATTAGGTCCTTACATATGAAATTGGCGTTTTGTATGGGAGGAACAAAAAGTCGAATATTTTTTAATATAATATATTTAATTAATCAAAGTATGAACCATTATTTTCTATGCACTTTTGCCATCTCATAGGTAGTTCATTGATCCCTTTACTAAAAAAAACAGTCGGACGGGAATCAATAAAATCTTTGAAGGCGATTTGGACTGCCCCATCGGAGTTGAATTTTTTCCCTTGCAAGAAGTTATCCAAATTTCGAAAAAAATGGTAATCTGTTGGAGCAAGGTCCGGGGAGTACGGAGGATGTCTTAGACTTTCCAATTGAAGCTCTTCTAATTTAGTAGCCGTCTGTAGCGCAGTGTGTGGTCTAGCGTTGTCGTGAAGCAGCAGTGGCGTGGAGCGATTGACCAGCCTAGGTTGTTTAGCCGCTAGCTTTTCCATCATGGTTTGCAATTCCTGACAATAGACATCAGCCGTAATAGTCTGGCCAGATTTGAAAAAACTGTAATGAACAATACCGGCACTAGTCCACCAAACGCTTACAAGTAACTTTTTTGGGGTTAATTTTCGCTTGGGGCAGGATTTGGCTGGCTGGCCAGGATCTAGCCATTGCGCTGAGCGCTTCCGATTATCGTAAAGAACCCATTTTTCATCACAGGTAATGATTCGGTTTAAAATACCTTCATTATTGTGCCGGTTTAGTAATGTAACGCAGCAGTCGACGCGCGTTTGCCGGTTTGTTTCAGTCAATTCGTGAGGTACCCACCTTTCAAGCTTTTTAATCTTCCCAATTTGCTTCAAGTGAATTAAAACAGTTTTATCACTAACATTGCAGCCTGCAGCTAACTCGGACGTGGTTTGCGATGGATCCGCTTCCACAATAGCCTTCAACTCTTCATTATCAACTTGAGTCTCAGGCCGTCCACGGGGCTTGTTCTGCAGGTCGAAATTTCCAGAACGAAAACGTTGGAACCAAAAACGAACTGTGTTTTCTTTTGCAACACGACCGCCATACACATCATTCACCCTTCGAGTTGTTTCCGCAGCACTAGTGCCACGGCGGAACTCGTACTCGTAAATAATGCGATATTTAAGGTTTTCCATTTTGTAAAATGAGTGACGCAAACAGAAAAAAACAGAAGAAAAAAAACAAATGAATGACGATCATCGAAGCACAAATACATGAGTCTATAGCTGTACAAATTTGAATTTGGAATTCCTTACCAAAGAGGAGAAATTCGTGATTAAAGTGGCCAGTACGAAAAACGCCAATTTCATATGTAAGGACCTAATATAATTAAACATTTGACCGTGCAAACATGCGCATTGACACCCGAATAAATAAAAGCACACAGTATGCCAATACACCAATGAACACGAAGAGCGTAACACTGTTACAGTTTTGAGATATCGTGATAAATCATCCAACAAAAAACATTTTAGAATTTTTTACGATCAAAAGTTAATGTAACTTTAATTACATGTCATCTTATTTCAAATTTAATAACACGCGAAAACTTTCTTACAGCATGAGTAAATAAATTGTTTTAAAAAAATATATACAAGATATCCTTGCAGAAATTTACTGTAAGACAGTATTATTAAAAAATATTTCTGTAATTATTTTGATTGTTATTTTTTGGAGCTATAAAAAGAACTTAATCAACCATCTTACGTATAAGATTTTGCTATTAATTAAGTTAACTTTGCTTTTACTTAAATAAACCGATACCGCCAATTAAAATCTATAGGATGGTGTACCACGATAACAATGACAGACCTTATCACTTTTACCGTACCCAATTTGTACATTATTCCTCGAGACTTACTATTATCAACTGCGGCGACGGTCCCTGTTGACGATGTTTTCAGTTCGATTCCCCGGTCGCAGGAAGAAGGGAAAAAATAAAAAAATATATATTACACAAGTGTTTCAAGAAAAGAAGATATATGTAGTTATAGGCGTGTGTGCTAGACTTACGTTTAAAAAATAGCCAACATTAAAAACTAAAAAGTCATCATTTGATATCACACTTTGAACTACGGCTCATATTTAAATTAAGCAAAGACCAACACTCATTTCAGACTAGATTATATTGATCTAGCAACAAACGGCGGCACCTTTACAACTGTGTACTACAATACAATCCACCTTACATGCGGGTGTGTGCACATCACTTCAAATATACAGGAATCCATACAGTACCTAAATAACCACACTAGTTTAGCTTTACATAGTACAGTAAGTACGACAGGGGAACATGATGCGCTGGCTTATCAAATACCTAGGATAATGTGCAAGTCATCTGTATAATCAAAATATTTTTTGAAGTCAGCTGAAATAATTTAGCGAACTATTTGTAGCCAGAATCAAACGCGTCCAGTTTATAACTGAGCCGGAGGTTAGTTTAGCACAGTTATTTAAGCCTTACCCGCACTCTATAGTCGAACCAATACGCTTGCATGCGCTTCACAACAAAACTTTATTAATAAATATCAATACCATCTAATGCAATTAAGGAAATTAAAATTTATCTGTAAATAATTATGTAAGATCTGTCTACTGAGGAATCACTATTCCCAGCTGAAAATGGTAAATATTCCTCACGGTGGAAAATTTATTTTCGATGTTAACCATCTTTCCTATTGCTTTCCCGTGACGATTTCTTGAAAAGGGATGGATATGCATTACAGGAAGTCGGGGAACAGAGAGAGAACGACTTTGTTGAAAGAAGAGAGGTAGAGTCTTCAGATATTACCACTGAACTAATGATGTTACAGATCATATGCGACTACTGTAAGGCTCGCTTCTTTGATAGACCGGTCTTCAGCGTATTTAAATTCAATTAATAGCTTCTGTAAGGAACTTAATATATTGATATGATACACTAAGCAAACATTCCTACGAACCCTAATTAAGGTGCAGTCCGTTACATAAAAAGCCCTACAGTAACACGCTCAAAGGTCAGCCAGTCTTCACAACTATTATAATGACTCATCAATGAGATCGGACCACACGGAGCGGTCCTAGATACTGCAAATAGTAAGCAAAATCATTTTATTTTTATTTAATCAAAAAAGAACGGACTTCTAAACTATACCTGTATGTATGCACAAACATAAACAAAAAAAAAAGTATTGATGCAATTTCGTTTACTTGGAAGACATATTGTTTCGGGTTTTTGATTTGAAAAACTAAACTATTGAACCTATTTTAATAAAAAAAACTATTGGCGGAGTTATCGGGTAACAAATATGCAAAAAAAAACATACAATCGAATTGAGAACCTCCTCCTTTTTTGAAGTCGGTTGAAAATTACTCGCCTAAGGCACCAACCACACCAGAAACCATATAAGGCGTATCACCAACTCGTATTTGCTAACAAGTCGAATTCAGGCATACAAGGCTTGTAAGAATCGCCGAGTGTAATTCTCGGAGGATTAAAAGTATTTTATAATAAAACAGTACCTATGCGCAATGAGTTAATCTACCAAAGTATTCCTATTGAGCACACGCGTGAAGTCATCAGTATTTTAGCTGGCTTGTTTCTTGTCTACGTTTATACAACGAACGGGTTCATTCAGTATGTTGTTAATAAAAACATGTATTAATATACCAGTTTCATCTTTAGAAGCATCTTCATTGACTAGTTTGTATCACCAAAGTTTTAATTAACCCGTTGCAAAACTGGATTTAATAAAAACTATCTTATATTTCATAGAGCTCCTTCATTAATATGAAGTAGAACAATGTGATTATATGTAGAAGCTAGTTTTTGTTTTGGAAGGTAAATAATTATGACACATACCGCTCCGGATCCCTTGGGTTTTGACGCGGCCACGTACGCGAGGTACTGAATCACCTTCTTTGTGTTCTCAGTCTTACCAGCGCCTGATTCTCCAGTACACAGGATTGACTGGTCTTCGCGATCTATAAATTAAAGATATTTTTTTGTCACTTTTGGGCTCCATACACGAAGGGTTACCCACGGAACCCTACAACTGTCCGTAAACCTAAACTGTAAACTTCGTAATAGGAGGACAGTTGAAATTTTCACAGAATGTGTACTTCTGTTGTCGCTACAGTAAAACAACAAATAAAATAAATAAACATTTAAAGGGAGGGGAGCCCGAGAAAACTGGTTAAAATTCAGTGTTAAAATCAGATATTATCTCTGTTACATGGCTACATGGGCTACGAAGTTCAGATATTAATTTGCTCTTTTGAAAATGATGGTTAACGGGAACATTGGGTCAGATCACGTGCAATCTCCAACATTGTCCTGTGCCGGTAGCAGGAACATTGTCGACAACGTATTCAAAAACGTAACTCGCGAAATGTCAAAATTGTCATACTAAGTTTCAGTTACAGTTTTCACCGCTGCAGCGCTGTTCATTTTCCAATACAAAAATAGTCGAAGGCGATACGAAAACGTTGTCGACAATGTTCCTGCTACCGGCACAGGACAGGGCGGAAGACGGGTTGTATCGTGACAAAAAATACCTAATAATACCGCATTAGCGCAGAATAGATCTCACCTAACGCATATTACATGCACAGAAGTATTATAATAGTATATATTTATTCCCACCCGCAACTGTATCTGTACATAATACGTATAATCATTGATATTATACGTACAATATTAACTGTAAATACAAAATCATATATTCACAAATTTCCCAAACTTTTAGCAACCACTATATCTTTCCCGATAAGTTTTAGCAACACCATAACATTGCTCGCTCCATTTCATTATCGAGCTGAATACATTTCCATAAACACAAAAGCGTCACAGTTAATACCTTTGTTATCATCCCGCCCTTGAGTTGCAACATACAAACAGACGAATACGCAGACAGTGGGCGGGGTCCTATTACCTGTATACACTATACCATACAGTCTGATGCTCATTAAGCATAGTGGTGACACGTCGTTGATAGGCTTTTGTGGAATATGAAGTACACAAAGGGAGTAATCTTTCTTCATAGCAAATATTCGTATATCTAACTTATTACTTAGATCATACAATATTTAACATATCACTCTCGGTTAAATTTTTCCCTAAGCCAAATAGTTTAATTCCAGAGTCCCAAAGGTAACATACTGGGGCCACAACTGTTCCTACATCACAAAATTGAAAATTCCAATGACAAGCTTATCATTCCAAAAACAATCCGGCACGAACGCATCCGTCGTAGACCAGCCGACAGATAAGCGACTAGTTTAGAAACGGGTCGTTTGTCTAATTTTCACTAATGGCCAGGCCAAGTGATACGGGAATGACTTATGGCACTGCTCTAACAACATGCCTTTACAACGACGGGTAATAATGACGGCCCAATTAATTTACTTTTACGATGCTATATTAACGGTATATTGTAAGCTTTTGTAGATGATATATTACTTCTAAACTTTTAAATACATGTAACTACTTACGTGTGTTATATTCGTTTAACACGCGAACTAGATATTTTGGTTTTAATGGCTGTACAAATAGTAGAATTTATAGGAGTAGCCAAAACTTGAACGCCGAGCCGTGTTGAAGACAATATAAGTAACGATCAGTTCTAATGATTATCATTTATCCTATCTAAAGCATGGTCCGAACAATCGCAGTATGATCGTATTGTGGAAGTTGAATTAAATTAACGACTTAAATTCTGTAGATTCCATCTAGAAAAACATTTACTTTAAAATCAGAATCATAATTATATAGATGGGTATGACTTGATCGGCTTTGCAAAAATGTAATTGAGTCTCATGATGACAGCGGTGATAAAAAGAGTATTAGAACAAAAGGGCTCATGCCATCCTGCATGGTGTGGAGATATACTAACCTTGCAACATAGAACGGTACGCGTTGTCAGTGATGGCGAACACATGTGGCGGGACCTCGTGCCTCTTGATCCCCTTGTACCTCTCCATGATCTTCTCCGTGTAGATCGGCAGCTTTTTGTAGGGGTTAACCACCACGCAGAAGAGGCCGGAGTACGTCTGGGGATAAACGAAAGGATATGTTAGAATATTGTCATGGAAATTCATCAATGTCCAATCAATCAATAAAATGAGGACTTAGGACTGTTAGGCATTCAGTACTACTGAAAGCAGTAATACAGTACGCAAAAAAATAATAATTTTAATAATAATTGGTAGATACATCTTTAAAATGTTCCATTCGTTTGGAAAATAGTGCAGGGGCATATAAGTCATGTAGTGGCCGATCTTTTAATGGTGTGGTTTAACATTTCGTAACGTTAATAGGCAGAATAAGACTATACGAACTGATAGAAATTCGATACGGGCAATCGAGGCGGACAGTGCAGTTTAACTATGACAAATTAACTGCTCTGTCGCAATGTACGTGGACGTGATATGTTGCTAGTTGGCTTCTATCGAAAAAGACAAAGACAGGCTCAGTACCTTCGGGATGATTGATTACATGAATTAATTAAACCAGGGAAGGGAAACAGGTCTAAAATCATTTGCATTCACAAGTCAATACTCGGTTATCGAACTTATCGTGTGTGTGTATCTTTTAACGTACAGTTGACCTTTATGTTATCAGATTCCAAGAATTTACATAAAATGACAGTTAATTAATAAAAACCTGCACGCTCAGCATAATATATCCGTCCATTACCATTAAATTGTGATTACAAGATACGACACGTCGTGTCGCTGGGAAAATTCTTGTAAGGCGTACTTAATGTAACATGTAACTGTGTAATTATCTATTGATAAAAACTAAATAATGAAGAAGAGGAATCGGAAACTATATTGCAGCATAAATTACATAATCCAGTGAAGTCATGTTTACATTGGCATGTAAGAAAGTCATAAAAGCGACTGTATCCGCAACCGACGTAGTGTAAGAAAACGACAAATGAATCACGGTAATCACGAAATAATCAGCGCATCCGTGTGCAAAGCCAAGATTCAACACGTCTTTGACGTTGACAATCAAATTGACACTTAAATCGGGGTAAGCACCCGATTTAAGTGGCTCCAGCTAATAAACAGTCGGAGATTTGACATGGATCGTCCTGTTGGTGATTTATATGGTTGTTGATTCCAAGAACGTTGACGCAATAAATATTAGATTAACTATTGATTTATTGGAGTATAGGTATATTTCAATTGTCTAATCCAAATATAACTCCTCAATCTCGATCTTTAATCAACTTTCCGACAATGAATGTGCAACTACTGTAGAAATTCAGGTTAATCAGAATGCGTAAACTTGTCCATAAAACCAAGGGGCACGAATCAAATTAACCAGATAATAATTACATCGCACTAATTGGTACAAGATCGTAAGTACTAAAAGATGATATTGTCATTATCAAATTAGAAGTTTTATGTTCTTATTTTACTATTTGTATGATTATACACTGTAATGATCCTGTCGTATGTGTTCTGAGGTTTGTTAGAAAAGTTGAATTCTTAATTTAATTGTTGGATTAATTACCAGAGCTGAAGTGGAATGGAGTAGATGAAGACAAATAAAACGACATACTTAAATTTGTAAGTGTTTTAGGTAACATGGATATGCTAAAAGGATTCATATGTATATACTAAATGCCTTACCATGCCCAGAGTACCAATGGTGATCCAAACCCCATAGCTTTCCGACAAAGATATCCTTACGCCACAAAAACATAACCCCTTTAAAATATTCCATCTGTACAAGGAAATTTCGCGGCTACTTTAAAGCTAATCGCAGTTGATAATATATCAATTATACTGTAGAACTAGATAAAGGGGCCAACGGTGAATCAATTTGCGCTGCGACCTTTCATCTACTGCGTATATTGATGTTAGGTTTATAATTGATCCTTATGTATTTAGTGTATTTACATTTCAAATTAATGCATTAGTTGTATAATTGGGGTTAACGCGGTATGTAAACACTAGAGCTACATAGCTCTAGTGTTTACATACGTACATAGTAACGTACATACGTTACTACTAATTTATTGATTCTGTTACTTCATATCAATCTATGCAATAGTTTATTGTGTCTTATTAAAAATAAAGAGAATTAAGTATAGCTCCATTGTCTTCTATAGCATTTTCTAAATTGAATATCTCCGAAACCCATTTACTCGTCCAATATGTTTATATGTGCAAAATAACACTTAAGTCGTATATTATACTACCAACTATCAGCAATATTTTAGAAAGTTCTACTTGGCAAACTAGTCCAATATCGGAGTATTGTGACATTATCGACAGAAAGACAATAGGCCGCCGCAATTAGTGCCGGTTACAATAAATTCGGGTACGTCAACCTGACTGGCAACACCCACGGAGCGGAAACACTTAACTGATGATAGCCAAATTGTACCCCGATACATATATTAACCGTCGTTTATATGCAGACCAATATTAGCATTCCCCGAGAAGATAAGCTATCGCAGTTCTTTGAGGAGAACAATTAAAAGAATTGTATTGTTACCGTATCATTGGAAACGAAAACTAAATATAATGAGTTGTATATAATGCTGTTTTATTTTGCTTGGTAAATTCAACTAGTTAACAAAACAAATAATAGACTGTCATAGGGTCTGCTGACAGAAGTGAAAGCTTAAAGCTTTGGAACAACGCGTCACAGTAGCCTGGCGCATCTCCGTGACGCGTACCCATAAGATACATCGCCTCTACAAACATCACTCAACGCGGTTATAGAAGATTTTACTTCAAAAACAAGTAAAAAGAATATAGGGAGTATGTCCAACAATATAAATGTCAGTGTAATTAATTTAAATCCCGATCCATAGACAAATTAAAACCAACCAAGGCAAGCTAATCCATCAGCGCGTTAATTCACTGCAGTAATATATATATATAAGCCAATAAAATAAAGTAGAAACTAAATATTACACTAGACCGCCATATATGCATTTGCCCCCAACTGCGAAATGGGTTTTCATTCGTTTAATAAAACGACCAACACCATCTTCGTAGAGTCGCGATCACCGTATGGTGTTTACAAAACTATTGAATACCAAATATTAGGACATGGTGAAGTCCTTACAAGTTAACAGACAATGTTGCAGCCGATCAGCCCGTAACAGAGTATACACACCTGGTTAACGATACGATTACACAGATTAGCTTTACCAAGAAATTTCAAAGATGCAATATACTAGAATAGAAGACGGGTTAAGCAAAGCACAAAAGTGCAGCGCTTGTTCATCTTAAAATTTGATCATACCCAGTGAAGTGACCTAATATTACAAGGACTTCGGGTGTGCGCTCGAAAGAAGTCTCAGCTAACCACACTTGCACTCCAAAATGCAAATGCGACAGTCCCGCTTGGTCGACTGTCTGGAGCTTCGTGACTCTTTTAAAATAAAATTAAGTTTTAAGTATTTTATAATTATAGAATAATTAGATTCAGGGTTGGACACTATTTGCGTTAATTTTGTACAGGACCTGACGTCTGTTTTAGGTCAGTGAACATACCCATAAAACTATTTTTTTACTGTAGATACCAATGTGAGGGGTTCTTTAGTTACAAAAACTATCGTGGCACAGTTTCCACGCAACGCCTTCCATATAAGGCCTTCTCAATACATGACCATACAGGGAGGCCTAACACGAGTTGCAGTAATGCTCTGATTGCTTTTAACGACTGTCATACTTATGTATGATTGAAACATTTTGTAAGGCGGTCCACTCATAAAATAATTACATGGTGTATAAAAAAGCCATATGTTCGATCGAGGAAAGCTAATTAAAATGTATGACTAAAGAAATAAATACGCTTCTGAGGAAACAGAATTAGACGTATACGCATAACTCGAGAGTCTTTCACCCGGGCGAGACCCCTGGTGTGTCATCGTTAGGTATCAACTGTACCTGAACAATAAGGTAGGTTAATGCGCCTGAGTCACCTCTCTGACATCCGCTGCCAACATTACCTCTCGCTTTGGACACTCACGTGAATCGCTCAGGTTTTTCCGTAAATTTCTTATAGCGAAACTGTGCCGAAATATTTAAATTTTAATGAGCCCTGTGAATTTAAGTGACCTTACGACATCGAGGAGGGGTCGATTTAAAGCCCATAAACGAGTAAAACTATCCACAAGCCGAACCCAATTATGAATACAAATTCAAAAATTCAAAGTCACAAAAGATTGAAGCAGTACCTTTAAAATCATTGTTATCTAGTTGTAAAAAAACAATATCTACCAGCTTATTTAAACTGTGACTTTCTTTGGGATCACTATCTTGAAAGATGTTTAGAAAAAATAAACAAAAATCTTTACCGAGAAGAATAGTACTGTTCTTATATCATCTATTCGTCTCACTCCGTAAGTCGCTTGCATACACTTGACTTTGTAAATTAAACTTGTAACAAATACTTGATTTTAGAAATCGGGAACTTTGTTAAAGAATCAAAATGTCCTTGACATACAAAACTTCACATTTGTATTGGATTGTTTGATAAACTCTGCGGTTGAAGTCTTTAATGGGACATGACACATGACACAAATCAAATTGATAGACTACGTTAATTAATATGTACTTTTGGACCAGCATCTGATTTTACATCAATAAGTAGGGTATTTCTGTGCGTAGTCTATTCTATTACTTTTATAATTTTAGATGAATGAAGACTATTAAATAAATGATGTAAATTGTAAATGAAAAGATATCTCACTAAAAGTTTAGGTGAAGTACGGTTATTCTAGTGTTCCAAAACATCCTTAGAATCTACATCCAGGAAGCCATACTGAAGCAACAGGCACATGATAAAATAAAATCCTCCATTAAATAATTAATAAAATACATAGAGTACATCCTCTGGTATGACTCAACGTACCGACTAGCAACTGTGCAAACGGAGGCAAGGCCGATCGAGGCCGCCTTTTAATTACTACACCTTTAAGTACTAGCATTAACATTAGGATGGGTGTACTTGACTTTATTGAGAACGATAAAGGACTACTACTTGGGAATGTTGAAAGAATACCTCTTTTACAAGTAATGAAATTTAATCCTAAGTCCAAGAATATACGAGGCATCAAGACCCACAAGAATGTTAAGATCAAAAATTGTACAAATTCCAGAAGTAAAGAAGATGGATTACTTTAACGGACGATATAAGTTATCTATCATTGACATAGCATCGTAAGTTAAACATGCTAAATAATGATATGCATCCAAACCTTCTTACTGTACGCCATAAATTGAATTTGGTAGTAACATTGAGTTATGTTATGAGTCAGAGCCGACGGACACGTTTATTATGGATAAGCGCACATTTACCGAATAAGCATACGTGCCTTGTAAACTCGCCCATATTTGGTAATTGTACTGTTTTATTAAATATATGCTGTATATTATGGAACTTTTATAGACTCACAAATATAGAGTCAATAGTGTTTGAATTACTAAGATGAGCCTGCTTAGACAGTTTCATTCAGCTAATGAGAATACAATAAGAAATGGTTTCACTTATGGGATAGTCATGAAGGCACAAATGATTGTGTATTCATGCCTATCCCGGAATGTGGAAGTAACATAAATATATGATCTAATCAAAACGCAACAATCTGTTTGCGATAATTTCATCAACTCTAGACGTCCTAAGTCCTGAGACACATTGCTTGTTATCTATCAACTATTACCATCTAAACACTTGACTAAGAGCATGCCGATCTCCTTGGACAACGCAATCAGGTAGACATCAACCCACACATCACCAAAACCGGCAAAGCAAATAAAACTTTGCATTTATTTTGTGTTCACAGTAGCTTGACAGAGTACACAGATTTGCATAAGTAATTTTCGGTTTTCGACATTATGTGTATCATCAAATGTATGTATTCCTAGAATTAGATCTGCTGTTAAAGGAACTGTAATTATTTCGTATACGACATCAGGTCATATGGATAGAGATTCTGAATGATTTTATACTGTTTATTTATTCAATGAACATGATTTACGATGAGTATATTTTCATTAATCGTTGTGGTGTCGTCCTCCGATATTCGTTTAAGAATTATTTATATCTCTTATGTTATGTTATCTTTTTATCACACAAAACAGGCCAGTATTCAAAAGAAAATGTAGCTTAAAATAGTATCTTATCTATGACGAGCAGATATAAAAAGATAAACTGGCACCTGATAAGGAAATGTTTCTAACAAATTAAATTAGAATTGATAAATTCCAGTTATCAAGCTGCAGACCGGTCGTTGAACTGGACAGGATACAGGCTCATTTCGCGTATCGTCGCATCCGTTGATAGTCCCACTTTTACTCAACACTTTCTGTTTAGTCCTAATGAGTCAAATGACACTTTTCGAATAGATCACATGCAATTTAATGTAAGGATCCAAGCTGATTAAACACACTGTCTCGTCAATCACTCGGTATCAAAGACATTTAGGACATTTGGAAGGCACACTAATCTAATTACATTCTAAATCCTAAGCACTTAGCACTTTTAATTGGATCAATCCAAAATGCTTTGGTCATAGCATTCAGCGTGTTTCATAGAAGCGATAGTAGGAATATCAAGATAGCTTTGATCTGCTGCAAATTCGTCTAAGTGTAGATCAAATTATACCTATATTAGTTTAAGTTATCTGTCTTGCAGTTAAATTTTGTATCTTGATGTCATCCTAGTCCAAAACAAGGAATGGTGTTAATAATTATTTATTTACACAGGCCCTAACCCAAGGTGATCGATGTTTGCTCGTTGAGCGGAAATGTCGTAATTCTACTCTTAAAGATTAGACCGTTGGTGATGTAATCACTCGATCCAAACCAAACATCACGTCATCCACAGATAGTGAAAGAAATTGTAACTGGATAGGTATTCATTCCGATAGAATCTAGTTGGATAATAATGTATTTACGTGATTAATATTCGATATTTAATACTGACTATGCTGACTGGACTGATGGTACTCACTCATGCTATCACAGTTATAGACACCACCGATACAAACGGCGCATTGCTGACTGTTTCTGGATATAGACTCTAAACGCAGTCATTGTTGATATTATTATCTAGTCGTTTTAAGTAACTTGCTAACCTGAGTTATGTATAATAAACAACAACTGATATTTATATTAAATATCAATCTACCATAGAAATTCCAGGAAGTCTCCATTTTGCTGACACAATTAATAATTTTATATAAAACATCTTATACTTTACTGAATAGATCCTCAATTCCCCAACCGGTTAACGTTTGTACTGTTAAAAAATATATAATTTACTAATCACAAAACATCCATTCTTAACTTTCAAATCGGATGTCTCGTGACCCGGGTTCGGCGTTCATTGCACCTGCCTTGAGTGGAGGGGGAGTCACCTGTCTCGATGGAGGGTTAGCTTTTCTGTATCGTTATTAATTTAAGGACTTGAATGAATCTACATGTTTTACCGAAACATATAGAAGAGAATTAAAAAAATAGCCACATACACCTATAGATGCACAGCGCACCACCGACGAGCTAGACCTATTTGGAGAAGTTTCTCTATCAGGATCTATTATGATTTTGTTACTTGTTCCATAATACATGACCTCGAATGAACTTTGATATTTAAATGTGAAAATTACATCCTCGATTGATTTCTTTTTTTTACCATTAACAGGAAGAGAATAAGTATACGACCATCCAAGTAAAAGTAAGTAGTTGCATTCATATGAATGCGCTTGCAAAACCGAGTTACATTCGCTCATTATTGACCCTGCGATAATATTTAGATTCCTTGAACAACCACGTCCTTAAATAACAACTCATCTCTGATATTGCATTCACAAGGCATATCATTTAAATATTTGTCTATGCCGATGATGTAATAAGCGCTTGCACTGCATACTCACCATAATAAATTGTAAGTGCCGAGCGAAAATTTAAAAATGTTGGGCTAAATTTCAAAGGCATGATGGTTGTATCTCTAAAGATGGTCAGAGTTCGATTTCACCAACCTGTCCAGTCCTTCTAACATGGCATTTGAACGAACACATCTCGGATTATGCAAATACGCTATGGAGTAATCGGCGGAATGGTAGTGGAATAAAACCGATATTTTTTACCATACAACCTGTCGGAGGATAATGTACCCCACCCTAGTCCGTGACTCAATCAATTTCAATACATCGAACAGGGTGCTAAAGAACACAGACCATAAATATAAAGAGTGGATAAATAGCCTATTAATGGTAAGATACAATCTTAGAAATCCATTTGGTTCAGTATGAAACGCCATAGTGGAAATGAATGTCAATGTATATTTTCAAGTTCGAACAGTTGAAAGCGAACTTTCAATCAAGCCCCAGCATCTAATACAATTAGAGCCGCAGCGGCGTCGAGTTGTCGCGTGCCAATTTTCCGGTCTGTCGCGGAACCGGTCGGGCGCCCTTGCACCCTTTCCTTGCAACTTGGTGTTTTATCTGCACTTATGTTTGAAGCGTTTGAGTAACTAACTGTCATTTAAAGCACAAATATATCTACATCGATATTTGGTGATACTTTTTCGGCGACATTGTGAATACCTACGCAAATGAGATGAAGATTCGGGGAGTATGTTCGAGTACAAACTACAATATTCTAAGAGACAGATGATCTTGAGAGTTCGTCTTCGATCAACGGCACTTGATAAATAATTATATTTCGCTTATTTAGTGACCCGATATCTGACGTTATTGAAGTGCATGTACATTGTACAAGACCGCAAACTTAAAAATATTAAAATTTGCGTCTACTTGTTATTTTAGTATTCATAGCTGGTAATTTCTGACTATACATGATTAGTAAGCCATTTGTGTGCTTCTTGCTTCTTGGTATATCAGCCTCAAATAATATTTATAACCAAATATCAATTACTAATAACTGAACCTCGAGTGTTTCAGTGAAACTCGTGCGTACAGAATGCGTCACGTACGCCATGCGTATTATACGTATGCTTTCTATAGTTTGGTCAACAGACTGACAACATGACTCATTGAAATACGAGGTAAAAGAGTTTTTTTTTAATTTAAGGCATTATTTAGATTTTTAGATTAGTCAGTTTAAGTAATTAGGATTTTCAGACTTGTGTCATTAGTTTTCTATCTATCATTAATTACATTTTAAACTTTCATTGTATCATAAATCAGTTTACAATGTTTCCATCAATCTGTTTTTTTATACCATTAAGTAGGCACACAAGCATAAGGCCCATCTGACGGTAAGCAGTCACCGTAGCCTATAGCCGCTAGCAATAACATAAAATACAGCAATAATCGTATTTATATCTCCACCAAAACAAAACACAGGTCAATCAAAAAACGTGCGTAAGGCAATCAAATTGTAATAAAAAGTGATATCGACTATCGTGTTACACCCGGTGAAAATTATGGCTGTTTTTATATGTCCATCTCACATGACCCCGCAGGAATTCCCTGTTCGTACAAAGTACGTGCTCTCTTACATTGTAATGCCACCGGGGATCCTATAAACGTGCTGTAAATGAAATAAAACTGGACGTGGACCACACACAGCAATCGGTTCCTGAGGATGACAAATAATATTTGAACTGTCTATATTTCATGAGTTTGCAAATCAAACCTACTATTGAAATTAGATAAGGTAATTGATTAGATTTATATAGATTTACTAAGATTATACGTTTTTATGATAGAAATAAGAATTCGTTCAGGTATATTCAATTACATTTATCTTTTTGTGACATATTCTTGTCATGTAAGAAATTTAAATGTAAATTATGTATTTTATTTGAAAACAGTAATTGCTGAGTTTCTTACCGGATTCTTCTCAGCAAAAAACGACCTTCCGAATCCGGTGGTAGGTTCGGAAGATTTGAAAGTACTAGTAAAGTCTAGTCAAATAAACATAATTATGAGTTGTGTTGAGTTGAATTAAATTGGCCGTAGCAGTAAATTACGACTTGTGAAAAGTGAGTACTTCGAACATCTAAATTTTCCCAGAAGTCGGCCGACATGCTAAGTTCGACATGCTGAAAGTTCCCTGACGACTAAGCCTCCACAAAATTCGCATTAGCTATTGTTAAAAAATCGAACGCTGTGATGGGGTGAAAGCAAATATGTTTGATATTTTCGGTAAATAAATATGATATAAAGCTGAGTGACTCACACGTCGATTTGCCCGTATATCATTTGGGTCAACACATCATTGAGTCATCGCTACTAAGGTATGCAGCCTTTCGCTTTACATCAAGTCATGATTTTCTTATTAACTTAAATTTATATCTCCTAAACTCCTAACCGCCGATAATCAGTACAATAATGAATTGCAGTACAAAGATTTCAAATAATTCCATAAGGTGCAGTCGTTAGAAAACAATTTCTTCCGATGTTGGTAGAGTCGCTGATTTTTGGATGAGATAGTGTCTTAAGTTAAAAAAAAATTGCCGTTGCTTTAGGTATCACGTTTAAGTTTGTTTGAATTATAAGAGCACTAAGCCAAAATATCTTATAGACTAAGTACGCATCGATTTATAACGATGTGGTTGTTTTTTTCGGTTTGGTTAAGAATTTCAAGTACCTGTTTAACCGTTACACGTCGGCTAATTTGTCAGAATTTCCATAAACTTATATTACTCACTGACACACATATTTCTATCTAAGGTCGTGTCTGTTTTGCGAAGTATAGATATTCAATTGAGGTTACGTGCGTCAACATTTTCTTCAATTACAAATTGTACAAGTTCCACATAATGTTTGACATTAATGTGTTTTATTTCATTTGTACTATTACACTTTGCAAAGACTAAAACAGTGCAACGGAAAAACATCGTTTACTTATTGATGAGTGGAAAATTTTGTACCCAGATCAAGAGGACATCCTAGAAAACCTAATCTCATTAGCATGAGCATCTGAGATAACTATCTAGATGTCACCTCATACGTGTTTCGCTTACAAGATGTCACCTTGTCACACATACACTAAGCTTCTATCTGAGGAGTTTACATCTTAATAAGAGCTAAATACCAAGAGCTGTTCGAATTCCGCTAACATTATAATGAGTGATGATAAGTCGAAAGACGTTATGTAAAAAGCCGTGGTGGCCTTGTGGTTGAAGCAACAGGTCTGTCATCTGATGGGCCCAGGTTCGAATCCCAGCTTGTACCAATGAGTTTTTCTAAGCTTAAGTACAGTCATTAATCACACCATGAGCTTTTAAAAAGAGAGGTAGGGCGATTTGGGATATCCCGTGGGTTATCCCATTTAAATTGGAACCGCCCGACTGGGGACTGTACCTCCGCCTTGCAGAAGACCGCAGTGAAATAACACTACTTGATGTAGTGTTGTGTTTCTGCGGTAAGTAAGGTTGCCAGAGCTCCACGAGGATATGCTGAGCTAGTAGTATTGCTGCTAGCACAGTGAGTCCTCATCAACAACATGGTTGGCACCCCGTTAGTGATACCCCTGGTATTGCTAGCAGTTATAGGCTAGGGTGACTGCTTACCATCAGGTGGGCCGTATGCTTGTGTGCCACCTTGGTGGTATAAAAAAAATATATGTAAAAATACCGCAGCGTGGGTTCTATTCTAATCCTATAAGTTTGATCTTCCGGTGAAGTAAAACATTCTTAACCAAAAATATTTCGTCTAATGGAAAGCAATTACCGTGAACGGTTGTAAGTTTCAGAATATCACTCAAATTGCTTGACGGTTGTGGCAGCGAACTTGTGACTGTTAGTTGTTACGGCCGTTCCATGCCATTAATCCATGTGCATTAGCACTGTTCTGGTCTTTCAGTGTCGTTGACCAGATATATCTCAGCACACTTTGTTTATGCACGAGCTAACGATCACCGAAACGTCACGACAGGGCTGCCAGAGGTAATTAAAATGGTATTTTAAGAGGTAGGTATTAACTGTTGTTATTTATCTGTAATGTGGAGTTAAACGCTGACCCCAAATGATTGGGAACATCGGACAGAAAACAAACTAAATGTTGTTTGAGGTTTATCAAGGGATTGTAAACGGACTTTATGTGCCTTTTCTTATTAAATGTGGACAATGCGGTCTTTGATGTCACCCAAAATTATCTTCTTTCATCCATAGCAAGATATGCACACTGTGCGGTGACATCCACATTTACGCAGTTCTAAAACAATGCTCAATTCAACTTGCCAAGCTGACAATACCACAATAAGTTCGTGGCTTAACCGTGCATATGAGGTAAATAACACGGATACTTTAGCGGAACATTACGCAGCATGTTTACGTTTGTTGAAAACTGTATTTGGAAACGTAATTATTAGCGTCTAAATAAGTTTTTTTTCAACATTACCAGTACCGTCCACGCCCAAGACTGTATAAAAATTTTACTCAACTTTGAAAATAAAATTGTGGACGACGAATACAAGTCTGGTGAGCCTTTGAAATAAGCCCATAATGTACTGATCATTCCGCTACTACTACTGATACTATAAATATATGTATAAAAATGAATCCCTATTTCCCTTGGTCACGGCATCACGCGTGAACGGCTGGACCGATTACGTTAATTCTTTTTTGTTTGTGTTTGTTATAGTCAGGAAAAGGTTCTTATGAGAAGAAAATTTTGAAAAAAAAACCGGAACCTTTTTAATTTCGCGATAAACTAAAGGTTTTTTTTGCTATGGTGTATTAGACATTTGAATTCATAGCTAAGACAGGACATCGCCTGTCAGCTAGTAATAGATAAATTTCTAACGACTTAAGAACTGCATGAAAGAAAAACGAATAAAATTCAAAATAAACCAACCACGAGCAAGTAATGATTCACGCGGCACTGGAGCGTGTGTCGCCAAATAGTTTATTAGCTGATCGCGGACGAAAACCGGACTACCATCGCATCGACCGTTACTATGACTCATTTCAAAAGAGACGGTTAATACAATATATTTTAGATTCCGCGATCCATAAATAGCATTTACATTTAATCTAATCTAAGTAAAGCTATCTACAACTTCCAAAACAGTTTCCCTTAAATAGCGGCTACGTTTCCACGAATATGAATTTATCATCCGTATTTCCTGAAATCGGATCCCATGCTATTTTTGACAAATTGAAACCCAAAGGCAAATCGCGTCCTCTCCCTATGGACCAGTAATAAAGTTAAAAGCACGGCTAATTCCATCGATATACCAGTAAATTGTATATTTTGATCGTTAGTGGACAATCAATAAGCCATTAACAAGGTAGCTGGTACAAATGTGAAAGCAACACTGTACGGACAGTTTATGACGGCAGTAAATAGGCAATCCCTTGAAAGCTTCTGACAGTTTAGTCCGACGGTATGGTATTGGGCGTGCCGCCAAGTTGTACAACAGACCTACCCAAGATTGTATTAACAGGTAGGGCTGCCGAAGTATACGATAGTTATAAACATACATGAATAGTCGACAACAAGCTCGAAACTCGAATAGCAGCTTGACTTTTTGATAGTAATCTATAAATACGATGTAATCGTTGCTAAATTATTCCTCGCTTGGAGAAATCATTTGATCAAACAATATTTCTTTCTTACTTTAAATCCTTTCAACAGTATAATACCACATGTATAAATAAACATAGCATTTAACATGAATAACTCGCACTTGATGTGAAAAAACAGAGTAACGGCCGAAGAGCTACAAAGGAATAAAACACCAATGTGAAGGAAGAATCACTCGTGGTAGTCGTGGTACTGTGGTTATCTGGAAGTTTTAGAACATCTCTCTCTCTATACTCAATCATAGTAATAATTATTAAAGTCTGCCTTGTAAAACCAGACAATGGTGTCGATTCTGTTGTTCAAAATTACTAAACTTAACTAATCTAATTTGACAGGTTCAAAAGTCTTACTATCCCGTTCTCAAGACCTGTCAAATTAGTTAAGTTTAATAATTTTGAACAACAGAATTGGTGCGTGATTGGTGATTTTCCTTGCAAATTTAATAGCGTTGTCACTTCTATATTTGTCGTTCGATATGATACCTGGTAAATTGACAAACATTGCCTTTCCTCATCGAGTTACATCGTTAGTTTCTTCCCTGTGGCTGCCAAACAATAGATTCACACGAGCAACGGAACAAACAGTATACGATACGTGTGATTTGTCTAAACAGAACATTTAAAGCATAGTTAATTTAACCATGTTGTAACCGAGACATGATTATAGACCATATTTCAGTGTGATTTTTACTTGCAAAAAGATTTGTATCTCACAAAGATTAGATCCATCATAATCTTACTGCTTTCAAACACTGATTAAAAACCATCCTCCAAAATTAATTTAGGTATCATTTTGGTGTCATTTGCATATTTTGAAGCCGTGGTGGCCTTGCGGTTGAAGCAACGGCCTGTCATCTGATGGGCCCAGGTTCGAATCCCAGCCTGTACCAATGAGTTTTTCTAAGCTTAAGTACAGTGATTAATCACACCATGAGCTTTAAAAAAGAGAGGTAGGGCGATATGGATTTCCCGTGGGTTTTCCCATTTAAAATTGGAGCCGCCCGACTGGGGACTGTACCTCCGCCTTACAGAAGACCGCAGTTTAATAACATTACTTGATGTAGTGTTGTGTTTCTGCGGTAAGTAAGGTTGCCAGAGCTCCACGAGGATACGCTGAGCTAGTAGTATTGCTGCTAGCACAGTGAGTCCTCATCAACAACATGGTTGGCACCCCGTTAGTGATACTCCTGGTATTGCTAGCGGCTATAGGCTATGGTGACTGCTTACCATCAGGTGGGCCGTATGCTTGTGTGCCACCTTAGTGGTATAAAAAAAAAATAAGATATATACCTTAGAATAACTACCTAGATAGTTATTCTGGAAGCCTTGATGCATATTGAGTACTCATTAATGCTAAGGAATCGTGCTAACAAAATTATCTTGAAGGCATTCTGAATCATCATTAAGTTGGAAAAGAAACATAATACAAGACAAATGCACCATGACATCAATATTTTGCGGCGGTAGTTCTATGCTTCGGTGGTTAGCTACCGGGCAAGTTAGATAACTTGTAATAAATACATCAAGTCAGTTGGAAAGGAGCTTAAAAACAGTTCACCAAAAATTACACGAAATGTAACAACCGAGAATGCAAAACATACAGACTTATATTCAAGCCAATTGTAACATTAAAGAAATGCAACGTTGAGTGTAGTGCATTACACCAGGTAGATAATTATTAAGAGTCACAATAAGAACTATTCCATACACCTCTCGTTCAAATCATTCGACACATTTCATTACAAATCAAGTAACAGAAATCTGAGATCCGAAGTCTTAACAAGAATGAGTTTTAAATCAATGTATAAGAAGGTATTATATCGCTCGCATTAACATATGTGCGTATTTATACTATATACAGCAATTATCCAGTTATTCTAATGCCAGCCTCCGTACACAATGACATTCGCACATTTCGGGTCGGTCATTGAACCAGACCTAAACACAGCTTGAAATGGCTTAAGCAATGGGTGGGCTGATATATTGAATAAAAATTAAACTATTCAATATAATAACTTGATAAATGAGTTCAAATGTTCCGTACAGGATAATGCAGAACAAGCTAGTGACCGTTATAATAGTGGTTCGTCACAACAATTCTAGGAATTAAATCGAATACGTAGACTTTTTTGATAATATACCTTACCTACATATCAAATCTAACAATCAACGATTATTTTCTTACAAAAGAGTGTTAAAACTTGCGGTCAACAAATCAACATCCAAATGGAATTAAATAATTATAAATATTTTACAGTGTGGCGCAAAAACATATGTTCTTAATTCTGAAGTATTACTTATAAGGCTTACGGTGAAAGGTATGGTGATAAGACTTATATAATGTATGGAAAATTCTTTTTTATACAATAAACAATATCATCGACCACGCGGAGTCAGTGATGTGTGAAGTACTAAAGCGTAAACCGTCGACCTGATATTGCGAAACAAGGCTTTAAAAAGAAAATCTACTAAACTGCATCTAAAAATTAACATCGCGTCTATACATAAAGAACTTTAATAAGTTGTAAGGCAATTAACAAGCATTGTTATTTAATTAGTATTTGGTAAAATGCGGCCATGATGACCTCTTAATTGTCTAAATTAATTGTAGGTTTAATTAAACGCAACAATTAGGCAAACCAGTACGATAATAGAAACCAAAGAAATTATGTTTGATCATTTATCAATCGGTTTTTGTGGTTAGCATATAATAACTAAGTAGCGACTTTTATAGTTTTTTTTTTGTACATTCTGTTATTTTTTAAACTTAAATAACGCATTTAGTATAATTCATGAAATGGTATTATTTGTTCTGTAATAAAAGGCAACCAACTCGGGCGCAGTAATTGTAAGCGGTGTTCTACCAGGCTAATCATGTCGGTTTCCAGCATCACTTTAGCAAGTTGGTAGTCTATCGATGTTCATAGCGTTGTATTTTAATTGCCTGGTGAAATCATTATCTAATGTCAAACATCCGGTAACTAGAGATCGTATAGTCAATTGATAGTAGCATATAATATTCAAGAAGCGTGCGTGCGGCGACCTTCGTCCGTTGAGGACATTAACGGGAAGCGCAAGGATTATAGGGCTGTCCAATATAAGACAAAAAAACCAAAGTACCAATATGGAATGCTTTTTGAAGGTATTAAGTCATAACACTGTTGCATTACATCACAGTAATATTATAAATGCGAAAATAGATACATCTGTCTTACAGTGTCTACATTTTAGACTACTATTCGGTGAAAGAATAATGTAATTTGACAAGGAATTAGCGTGCACCATGATGCAAGGACATATTTTAAAAAGAATCCAGTATTTTACCTGCAAATGTAAACACATGTAAAACTCCTCCTCAAACTGATAACAGTAAACCAATGCCATCGAAACAATGGTACAGCCCTATGCTAGCTAAAACTGGTTCAAAAAATTTGTTACTACTACAGACAAACGTTGTGATGTCCTTGACGCACCTTGCTAAGCTCCCAGTTAGATTTCCTTACATATAATTGTCTTATACCTTATTGTGTGGGCGTTATGGTTTTGAATTGATTTCCTATAGGAGCGATTCATCAATTTGGTGATTTTGTACGCCTCGACATTATGAATTAAAAGTGCCACGGGCAGTTGGGTATGGAGCTACCAAAAATACTAAACACTTTAGCAATATTAAATACCGGATTAGTTTTGATATTTATTTCTACGAAAATAGCTCAAAGAACAAACACGACTGATATAGGTAGGTAATACAGCAAACAGAAAACATTACCTACCGAAATAATTAACTATTAAAACTGTGCCTGGGCAGAACATGCGTGGTCAGTAACAAACGGCCGTGTTCAAATGCACAGCATAAAAAACGTAAACAAAGAAAGCATAAAATAACAAAACCAGAGCCAACCAGACAACCTCCGACCCGGACGAACGGTGTCGAAACGCACCGGCCGACAATGACCGATTACCAACGGACTACGGACCAAATTATAAAAAACACAGTTACGATGAGGACACAGAATAAAGTTTTAGGAACTTCATTGAGCTGACGTTAAATACCAAATAGAATTAATAGAAAATTTATAAATATATTATACAACGGTTCATCTGTTTGAGCTGCTTTATCGTCAAAGTGACTCCTGCCTGGTGACACCTAAAGTTCCTTTTTTGGAAAAAAAATAAAGTGCTAGCTCGGTATATGAAAATAAATTTTCATTTTATAGTGACCTGAACGTAAATTTCGACAATCGGCACGCCAATCAACATCTCAAAGTATTATTTATATACCAGCTCAAAAATATTACGATATTTTTACGGTCAGGCACCAGTTTAAAGCAAGTGTGGCTGGCGCCAAAAGGTAACCTTAAGAATTTAGTTCAGAGATATGTCTAGTGATAATAAAAGCTTGCGTAACCTCGCCAAAATGGAATTTGCCTTATTTTAACCAAACATACGTAATAAAAGATTTTATCGGTACTTGAAAAAGGTTTACATGTGCAAACAACTTTTATACGTGGTAGAGGTTATCAGTGAATAAATTAATTGTATGCCATTATCATGTGCGATAATTTGATAATATAATGCTTGGAAATTATCACACGTCATCATGATGACATAGTTATGTCTAAATTTCTGATCGTCTTTATCGGACAAGAAAATCTAAGATATAATCTGGTCAAAGCATATTCTGTAAATAATGATAAATTCAGGTCAAGCAGCTTGACCGCATACGGCCAGTAATGTCCACCTTTGACGTATCATAAAATACCTTAATTTCACCTGAATTCTGATTAGAGCAATAAGTGAAACAAAACTAACGATAGCATAAATGAAAAGTATAGAGAAGCTTTAAGAACAGAAGTAGTGCTAGTAGACCCTGCGACCTATAATCCAAATGCCACGGGCAACGGCAAAGGCCCGGTTCAGAATAAAGATTAGCCGACTTCACAAAGTCCATATTTAAATGAATCTAAAATCAATAAAGTCTCAGATACATTTTACCTCGTTATGATTATGATAACCAGGAAGGAGTCACTGTCACTTACCTGAAAAAGAATAGGGTCTTATTAATAAATGCAAACGATAAACAAAAAACTGTGTATTGATGTAGGAATATCATTGTTCTCTTAATAATAACCAACGCAAGTTTATTTTTAAACATAATGGGAAATTCGGAACTGCAGTCTCGAGGTGTTACAGACTTGACTATTGAAAGAGAGAGTGCATACAATAGATGCAACGAGGATGTAAGCACGCGTCATGGGCACAATGGTTGGGAACGGGACGGGCACGTAACACGCGGTAACATCATGACATTCACTCGATACAATAGTAATAATATAATGCTTGGACATTATCACACAGCGCCATCTGGCCCCAAACTAAGCAAAGCTTGTACTAAGGGAACCAGTAGCTGATACAATACTTATATACTTTTTTTTTTGTAAATACATACTTATAATACAAACCAAACGCCCAAACCCAAGGCAAACATATTTGTCACATAAATGTTTGCCCTGGCGGGAATCGAACCCGCGACCTCTAGCGTAGCAGTCAGGTATACTAACCACTAGACCAGCGGTCTCGTCAAATAAAAAAAAATAGATATTGAATCTTCTTCTATTTAAGAGTTTTACTCTTGTCGGTGCAGCCGATGTATTTCCCTCCACTTCTGCCTGTCCAGTGCTACTTCTTTGACCTCCCTATACGACGTGACGGCTATCTTATCCTTAAAATGCTTGATGTAACTTATCCTTGGTCGTCCCCTGCCACGCCTTCCTTCTATTTTACCTTCCTTCTTAGATATTGAATAGGAAGCGGAATTAATGGAAGGTCGTCTCCTTATTAAACTTTTCTTTTAAAACGACAAATTGCAAAATACCTAAAGCCCCTATGGTGAACACCGCTGCTTTTGTTCATGTGATGGAAAGATATTGGATATTCATAATGACATAAACTGGGACCCATAATATTATAAGCATATATCTAGACATAATGTTAGATAAATGCTAAAATATTTCACCTCGTTGGCAATATCGTTAGGTTAGGTACAATGACGCCCGCATGTAAACGAATACGCGATGAAAATTAAAGCATTTTGCAAATTTATGTGTCCAGAATATTAATACTACAAAATTGTATTATTTGTGTTGGTGTTCTGTGACATCTGTGAGTGTAAATAAATTATTTGCTCTGTATCTGTACAGCAATCGATTCAGTTTCAATTGCCTGTCTAGAATAGGGCCGCGCAACTGTCAAGGATCAAAAACCCGCCGTAGCTCGGTCAGAATTTTAAGTAATTACCAATGGTCCTCTTTCACACAGTGACAGCATTCTCGAGAACCGTTACGGGTTATTACGGCACGATGTAGTTACACGGTGTCCTGTCCAGTCCGACCAGATGGCATTAATGTCGACCCACTTCTCGAAGGTCCAAGACCGGCCCTTCATGCCATGTAAGGCGACGCAGGGTTACGCAAACCGGGCGATTCTGTGAGAAATCCTACGGTAGACACACGAAATTCTGATGATTGAGGTGATATAATTGAAGTGACTCGTTACGTAATAACATGTAATGGTAATAAATAATGGTTTACAGTAAGTAGATCTATACAATCTGATTGATTCGAGAGCGAGAGAGAGAGAGAGAGAGATGAACCCAAGAAATAATATGATACGATATGTATACGAAGTCTATCAATAAAACAATCAAAGAACACTATTCTAAACATCATCGTTGTATTGCTCTCTATATCGTTCAACAATTTGGCTTTACTATTAAATTTACACACAGCTAACAGATATGCGCGACGTTAAATACTCAGACGGTTTGCCTTCTTTTCACTTTTTGATCCAAGTAAACAAGTGTAAAAAACCCTTAATTCATTAACTGATAATATTATATAAACAATGAGGTCTACAAATGTTGGTATCGTGAATTATTCCACTACTTAAGTTAATTAACAAGGAATACCACAAGTCAAAATTCTCAACGCGATATTTAACCTGGTATCAATAACGAACCATGACACCAACAAAAAAACTGAATGCGACCGTTGATTGAGCACCAAAAGCGTTTAAAGTTAATCAATACAACACCATCTGTAACGACCAGTCGAGTGCAGGTTTCCCAACGTTGGTACGTACAAAATGGCATATGGCTGCTAAAACACTACCATATATGGCATGAGCATATGGACCGTCGGCATGAATCGTGCTGATAGATAGTTCTACGAATAAGCGACAAGAAGGACAGTTTGAAATATGATTGTCGTGTCTCTACCATTTTTGGCATTGTCGAGTATATGTTCGTGAAAGTCTATCCAAAGTTTTGGTACCGTTATGAATAGAATTGTTAGCAAATATCATAAATAGGTTATTCATTTACATGAAGGTATTCCCTGTCGATAAACTGATATTTAAAAGCCATGAAAGTAGAATTAACATGAAAGCATCACGTGTGCTCCGAAAGCAATAAAACGTTTAATTAAATTACGTAGTCGAAGAATATTACAGGGAGACAAGAACTGATTATGCCGAAGTAATTTTCACGATAAAGAGCCCAGTTGTAATCAACAATAAGATACACAATCGTGCACACAGCGCTGATAATGGTCGTCAGGTCAAGATACTGATGAGCATGTGCTTTGTTTTGAAGCCAGTCTCCCGCGTCGGTGCATCATTTGCTTTTGCAGTATCCAAATGCGAATATGCTACATTATTGAATAAATTATAAGCACACAAGTGCTAATAATAGTCAAGCATAGTGAACCAAACTTCCTTATTAGTACAATGCTTGGAAATTGAACTATAAGTTCTAATGTACTTTGAACGTGATGAGGTAGAATTTCAACTATCATAGTAAGCATGCACGCGCCACTTTGGTCACTAGTAGTTCTGTTAGGTTAGATGAAGACACAAAATTTTTACTCGATTTTTTTAATATGTTTTGCTTCCATTCCTCTCTATCAGCTATTAACTGTATTCAGCTCCTATTTAAATTAAACAATGAACGGTGTCGATTCTGTTGTACAGAGTCACTAAGCTAAACTAATTTGACAGGATTAAAAGTCTAGCTATCCCTTTCTCATGAGCAAGATAAAATAAGGATGACAATATTTTAAGTCCTGCCAAATTAGTTTAGTACAATGATTTCGTACCAATTTATTATTATGAACCCTATTTCTCCCCAACAGAATACATTTACCGCTGCCGTCAACCGACAAGGTTCGAAAACCTTTTAGAGTATAGTAATAGCTGCCTTAATGTTTCCCATTTACGACTTAACGTCTAGACGACTAGGCTCGGGGTCTGTGGAAATTGTGGAAAAAGGAAATATTTACTTTAGAGGCATTTTGACCGGCAGAACAAAAGTATATGTCGGATACCAAATCGACAAATTCGGCTGAAATTGTAATTCAACCAATATGCCATAAAACGAGGCCAGACAGTTTAGACAAAATTCTCGCAATTCTCATAATACTAAACTTCTTTATACTAAAACCAATAGTATGGCGGATACCCCACACGTTGCGAAAAACGAATGGAATTTAGTTCTGACTTCATGACGGCTTCGGATCGGCGACATGATCAAAATATATATCGTACTCAAGCAAATTAACTAACAACGTTATTAATTTTAGACACGTGTACCACGATCGTGCCTTACGCTTCAGAAAGGCCACATATGGAGGCTAGTGTGTAATGGAAATATTTGCATTATAATCAATACAACCGACATTCAAACTTGTCACGGTACGAACTTGAGCCGGTGAACACGAATTGAATTGCCAAACATGCGCATTTGGGGATACTGGAGATAAGAATATATCTCTATTTTTAAACTTGTGGTAATAAGAAAGGTTCTTAAAAGTGCAGAAACAATTAATGGTGCATGTAGAGTTGATGTTAAACATGAATAGCTTTCTTTTCATTAAATCATTTGTTATGAAAAAAAAGATAAATCCTTTTTGAGCGCTAAATAATTATTAGCCAAACATCATCAGCAATTACGTCATGACAATAATTAGAAAACCTATACTGTTCCAATTGTAGTAAAACAAACAATACAGATTAGCTCATACGAAGGAAATATAATTATACAACAATTTGCGTCACAGAACTTTCGTATGAAGAAACGAACGTGGCATCACCGTTCGTTCTAAAAATGATACCATCCACCAATGTAGGTATTCGTCCAACTAAATTCCTAATACACAAAACTTTAGGTACATAAGCAAGTACGTGTATTAAAAAAAAATTTACTACCTACTCTTTCATATAAATACAATAGAGAATTCGTATACGGAGTAGAATTTCAATTTCAATTTCAATCAGATTACAAATGAAATTCCCACTAAAGTAGCCACTAAGTAGGTGGTGTAAGATATTTTTGAAATTGTTAAGTACCTACTTTTGTACAGTTACCCCGATATAATATTAATCCAACTTCTCGCTGTATGATAGAAATGGTAGGGTGATGCCCGCACTGCAGATGTTTCTCTGCGGTATAATATTCTTTTGCAGACATTTCTCGACTGGCACACGTGACTAATACCATATGTTGAAAATGAGCTAATTTTCCAGAAGGCTATAATATAATGAATGATATTACCTACAGTAGGTAGGGCATCGGGCATGTATGAAACGATTGATGAATGTAAAAGAAGCAGGTGTGAAATGGCGCTCTATGATCACTGCCAACCCCGTGAGAATCTTATGAGTGATGTGAGAAAGAAAGAGCTTATACCTGAACTAACCAAATTTTTATTTAACTTCCCATCACAAAATCATAACAATTATTAAATTAATGTTAAATGAGATGAATCAACAACCCCTCTAATTAAGCAAGCAAATTAAAACAAGGGCAATCAAGATATTCATGAAGGGTGGCCGTAAGTACTTATTTTTTATTTATTACTTAAATCATTAGCCTACATTTGATTCTGAATAATTCGTGATTAATTGGTAGCCTGCACTCTGTGTGTTATGTATTTTCTTTCAGTTATTAGCTTCTAAGAGAACCTAAATCTAAAACCGATGTTTTAATGCCCTATTGATATTTTGTGTGGCTATCAATAGAAATAATAAACAACTTGAAATCCTCTACAAATATTTTATAATAATAAACGATTCGCCAGTATTGATGTCCACACATTAGCGTTGTCGAGGTGCCAACATCAATATCTTATTGGCCGCCAATCCACCCGAATATTTTAGGAAACCGCAACAGGTTGGCAAAGCATAATATGTACAATTGTACATCGAAATACCTTAGTATATAACTAAGCTATATTATACATACAGCTCTGTTTTTTCCTTACATGAAAGCTGTTTGACATTAGTGTGTAATGAACATAATGATATATTATGAAAAATGCTTAATGAGCCACAAAGTAGTGCCATCAACTTAACTGTTCTATAGGCCGAGCAATAATAACGTATTTATATCGCCTTTGACTGTTTTTGTATGGGAAAATGAACAGCGCTGCGCCGAAATTTCTGAAAATGAGAAAATCACCCGATTTCCGTACGGGTAGTCAACAATACAGGAATATCCGGGCTGTGCCGCGGTGTTTGAAAGTTTTATAAGCCCGTCTACGCCCCACCCAGGGTTGCCCTTACCCTTGAAAGGGGTGATAGGAGGTAGCCGTAATATACTGTGTGTGCTTCACGTTACTTTAATGTGAATTTAGGGGCTGGTAGGGAGGGGATCTGTATTAAAATATGAGTTGGCGGCTAGGTGGCGGCTATTAAACAGACTTGTCATTTGGTGTATTCTTTTTAGGCAGGGTCATGGTCATGGTCGAATAAATGCCTAAATATTGAATAATAGATATAATGAATGGTGAAGAATTTTTGAAATTTAGGCAAAATACAGTTGATATAATATAATTTAGACGTAAAATGATCCCAAATTACATTTTGCAGGTAGTTAGATAAAATATGATAAGGGCAAGCGGAAGTTATGCATGCTTTGATCAATAAAAATCACATAACATTGAACACATCATATAAGCCTGACTGGGGACTGGGGACTGTACCTCCACCTTACAGATGACCGCAGTGAAATAACACTACTTTGATGTTGTGTTGTGTTTCTGCGGTAAGTACGGTTGCCAGTGCTCCTTATCAAAAACAGAGCTAGCAACTCGTTAGTGATACTGACTGATATCCCTGGTATTGCTAGCGGCTATAGGCTACGGTGACTGCTCACCATCAGGTGGGCCGTATGCTTGTGTGCCACGTTAGTGGTATAAAAATAAGCTATAAAGTTATTTGCATTACAAAGAATTTTTGCGAAATGAACACTGGACATAACGATATTTTATCAATTGATATCCCTTATCGAGATTGTCAAGATTGCTTTGAATTGCAGCCACTCGCGATAAAGGACCATTGTAATTAGCAGCTTAGCCAAGTTTTACCCTTTT
The DNA here is from genome assembly GCA_951449985.1 of Falcaria lacertinaria. Classification (NCBI taxonomy): domain Eukaryota; kingdom Metazoa; phylum Arthropoda; class Insecta; order Lepidoptera; family Drepanidae; genus Falcaria; species Falcaria lacertinaria. The sequence continues at coordinate 863,864 of OX602119.1, read as the reverse complement.
ACAAATTTAAATGTCCCACATATAATAGGGCGATAAATTTGCAATGTGTACCTACATATTTAATAAAGTAATATAATGCAATTAAATTAACAACATATAATTTGCCCCACATAATCAACTAATAAATTAGTCATCTTTGATACTGTCCTAAAACTTTTTTACCCTGATTACTGAGTAAAGATTAATGGCTGAAACAACTGGCAATACATTTTATTATTACTCAGCTCCTTATCAAAATAAACAACTAATAATTTACTCTTTATCTGATGGAAGAGAATCGAAAATAAATACAATTCGCATTGGGAATTAAGCACAAGACAATTCAGTATCACCAGCTAGCCAACGAGCCGACGACCCGAAGACTCATAAAGTGCTTTTGTTAATTTGTTTAACGATAACACAAATTAAATATTGGCAGGTCGCCGGAGCCATTATAAAATGTTTGTGCGTAGGTACCCTACACTACATGCTTATGCTATGATAGTACTATTTCTTGGAAGATCACGTACAAGTTATCGGCCATTCGGCACTAAACGTGTTATACGACGGTGGTACCAATACCACAGCCGGATATAAACTTCAAACTTGCCAACATTCTGGAAAACAACAAAGCTCATTGGCGTTTTGTTTAAATAGCTTGCTGAAAAAATCCACCTCGATACGAAAAACGGGTTATCTTTACAACAAACGGACAATCAAATAAGAAAAAGCAAAAAAGCTCTCGAAAGTGAAAAGGACTAACAGTCCAAGTTCATCGCAATTACCAGGATATCAGAACATTGGTGGAGGTTGAACGTAGCGTACATATTCGCGTGGGCCGTCCCCCCCTCGGCCCCGCCGCCGGGTCAACGACTGCTGCGGCCGTTTCGGCCGACGGCGCGCCTCACCTTGACATTCATCTCGAGCACAACGCTTTGGCCAAACGTTTGGATTAACCCGAAAAACTTTTAAATAACGCTCCACTAGTAACCTTTCCATCAAATCATATGCCAACTCAAATTGGTAGAATAACTCGCGTCGAATGTAGAGAAACACCTCCGCTTCTTTATGCAGGCCTGGTACATGAAGTTCATTTTACTGAAGAAAAATAAAATCACCCACACAAACCAGTGCAAATATTCAAATAGGTCCACTAGATAGGTGTTAATAATAGTTGAGTTTAGGCTCCGTGTTGATGGACTCTGATCGTAGTGAAGGAAAGGCAAGTGCTATAAAGATGCACAAAAACTACATTTGCATGTACCTAGTTTATAGATTAAGCGTGCTTAGAAGCTATAGACACGATAATCCGATAGAAAGAATGCTTGATCCTCATAATCTTCGAAAAATCCGTCGGTCGGAGGCACTCGCAGTTCAACGCACCTTACAGTATGAGCGATTATTTCGCACATGCTTAAGTACTATTTGCTAAAACGCAATAAATTGAGTCATACGATACGAGTGCAATGGATATTGTTTGTACCATATGCGTGGCTTCAAATATGAAACCATATACGGTTTGAATTGGAAAAAACAACCAAGATAACAAAGAAAAAGATTCCGAACTGGGAGAATATTATAGGGAGATAGATTAGTAACTAAGTTACAGTAAATACAGAAATCATCATACAAACGAAACAACCCATGGTAGAAACAAAAAGTACAATGGGAATGCAACAAAACCACCATGGTTCATAAATTGTTATGAGCTGAGTCACTATGGGGATTTGTATTAACTCACCATGTGTCTTGAGGAAAAATTTGCACATTCAAAACCTGCCTTGACTGACTTAGGAGCAACATTAAAGCTACAATTATATTTACAACCAATCAAATTATGGGAATACTAATCGCATACCTATACTTTACTATTAATTAATTAATAATAAATATTAATAATTATATTATAAAGAGGAAAGATTTCTATTTTTGTGTGTATGTTTGTATTGAATACACTCCGAATCTTCTGGACAGATTTCAAAAATTATTTCACCATTACGAAGCTACATTATCACTGAGTAACATAGACTATTATTAATAATATATATTATACTTGCTGCCCGCCCCGCCTTCGTACGGGTAGACAAAATATTTGATATCGTGCGAAGCCGGGGCGGGCCGCTAGTATAAAATATGCAGTAACAGAACTAAAATTAAATATTAATTAATTGCTGGATGCCACATTCTATAGATGTTTTTACCAGGATAATTTAATTTATCTTAAATCCACAATACTATATCTCTATTTCAGTATTTAACATACGTAATAATTCGTTATGTAACATTAAGTTCGGGCTTAAAATAAATGTAATCGTCAACAGGATGTGCGCAATGTAACCGACTTAAAAGTACAACATTTTGAGCAGCCACCAAGTACGAATTCATGTACGAACGAAACTCTACCGTAAGTGTCGTCCGTTAATCAATGTTCGCGATGTTAATGGGCCGTGAAATCCTTTGATTTACATAACAAAGCAACAGGGTACAATTTAGCTTGCGGACGGTCAATGGACGCGATTGTTTAGCGCCAACGATACTGGCCAAACTTCGTGGAAATACAAAACGGTATAGTATAGACAGGTAGTCAATCGAAATAAAATATTGGAAATCACCATAATCATGGAATTTTCTCTATGAATTAGGCAATGTAGGAAGGCAGCCTTGTGTAAACTCCAGTTTAGCCTAAACAGTATCTTAATAATATACTTGGATGATCACACTTTAATTATGATTGGATTAGTTTTATTATCTTTGACTGAATTCGCAGGTTGTTAGTCTTATTAGGTAATTTTTTTTCAGATGTTTCAAACTGTTTTTTTTATTACAAATTTCCTACATAACCCACAATTAAAAATTGTATCTTAGGGATACAGTAAGTAAGAGCCCTTTTTCGTGATTGATAAAAACAGTCTTTTGCTGTACCTAAAGGTGTTCATGTCATGTTGGCGATCCTTACATAAATAAATATATGTTACACCAATGGAGAAAATTCAGACTAAGGAATTCGCCTAGAAGAACATAACTTAAATAATAATGATCACCATTATTTTGATGTACTACTTTCACCGGTTACCTTTCAGTAAGATATAGCAGCTGCCTAAGAGGCAATTATACTGTAGAAATGGCTAAGACACACCCACTATGTAATAACCATTCTTTGGCAGGAAAAAACACAGCATGAATAGTCAGATTATTCTTATCAGATAAGATTAGAACTGTACCCAAAAATGGTACACAATATGGCCAGATGGTGGCCATTTATGATGGCTTTTAGGATGGCTTTAATTTATGTAGCAAATATTTTTTGAAACTAAATTGAATATCAAGTAAATAAGTAGGATTGACAAGGACAGCAGCATCTCTCTTTCTCTCTCTGAACTTTCATCATCATAAAATATTTAGTTCTTACAAAATCATGCTGGTGGAGAGAGATAATATTATAAAATTTATGGTAACACCTTTCTCTATATGAAACAATTATAAAAAATGAGGTCAAGGCACAAGCATTACATACATCATCAGGTTGGAATTACGTATTTGCCACCATCTGGTCACATACAACCTATTTTGATGATAAAACAGTTGGTATTTATTTTATGACAAGTTATTTATGAGCATGCTGTTAACTTTTGACTAATTCCTTAGCTTATGGCATCAGATCTTTCATAATTACCTACTTCTTATTGAAATGTTTTTTATGGCAAATGAGCTCTCAACACAATCAGTCTACAAGTAAAATCCTGCATTATTGAACCTTCTGATTTTGAAATAGTAAGAAAAACTGGTTCATTTGGAAACCAGGAGCTTTGAAAGGCTAAAACAGGCATGCAATGAGTGTTTAAGTACTTAATACATAGTATGCTAGCAATCATTAACATTATTAAGCCAATATTAGTCTACTAAAAAGCTTTTTTGTACTGTGGCTCTAACACTACCATGTGTGACTGTAATCCAACCTTAAAGGATAGGATAATAATAATATTTGGATATTGGGAATCTACACAAATATTATAAAGAGGATTTGTATTCGGTAGGTAGGTATTATTAATCAAGAGAGTATGATTTAAAATTATTATTTTTGCTTAGAGGAAAGAAATAAATGGAACTTATTTTGATTTAAGCAGCCATACTGGCAATCTTCCAAGTAACAAAAACATGATGAATTATGTAAATATTTGGCTAATTATTAAAATCAAGAACTGTTTATATTAGGGCACTGATTAATATATTTGAACATAACAATTATTTTATGCTTATTTGCTTATACATAGTAATTAGGTTAATAAATATTATAAATAATAATTTTCCTTATAAAGTTAAGCTTCCTCAAACTGTATCATAATTCTACAGCCTTAGGATGGAATTTTGTGAACTCTAATGAAAATATTACAAGACATAACACATGGTGTAAAGGTTATAATGAATAACCCAAAACTAAATAATTTAAAGTTTTTAAGCTCAACAAAAAGTCCCAGTGAATTCTTCCTTAGTCGACAGCTAAGTTGTTTGAACATTAAAATCACATAAGACTAAGTCAAAAAAGTATACACCTGTATATGACTTCATATCATATTAGTTTAGGTGTGAATCACTAGCCTTCACATTCCTAGAAGAATGTCTTGGAAATACTTAAAGGATTACATTATGATATTCTGTGATAAGTATTAAGTAGTACAACTTTTTTGAATAAACTCGGTTTTACCAAATTTTTTGTACCTATCATGTTTATCACCAGTATCACCTGGTCCTATGCTTTCTAATGTCAGTTGGTAGTTGACCTGTAGAAGATGCTTTTGAATTAAACCACACTTATACTTAAAATGGGCACAAAATAAAAACAAATATTAACCCACTGAACCAATCCAAAAAGAAATTAAACTTTTGATGTTTTATTGGTAAGTAGATACTGTAAGGCCTTCAAAATCAAAATCATTTATTCAGCTTAGGCCCTAATAAGGCACTTATGGAGGTCTAATTTACCACCTTGCTTAGTGTATTGTAACTGGTTAGTTGGAAAAAAGAAGGCAGCATGTGCTTGTATTTATATAGTAGAATGTTTTGATTGAAGTTAGGACCCCATTGTAAAAAATATATTGTTAATGTGTTATAATTTAATTAATTTGAGAATATATATAGAAAAGCAATCCCCTACTGTTTTTTTGGTGTCTCCTATCACTATCAATGACTTCCCTACAATATCTATAATACATACCAGACACCCAGATGTAAGGCAAACTCAAATTTTACACATTTGCTGGCCTTACAGTGAGGATCAACATTTAATACCAGGCTTAGTAACCACAATAAGCTTTGTGGTCTCAAGACAAGGATATGGCATATTCTATTCTAGTCTCTGGTTTGTGGGTGAAATATACATGTGAAGGACAGTTGATTTAAAAAAAAAGCTAACAGTTAATGGACTATTATGTGGATCAAGAATAATATAGTAGTGGTAGGTAATACAGATGTTAAAGATCTTCTAAAGTGCCCTATCAGGGCTTAAGCAGAATAAATTATTTTTAATTTTGGTTAAGCTTAGTTATTAAGATGAGTTAGAGATGAGTAAGAGAGATTTGGTTACATTATGGATTCTCTGCAGATGATGTAAACCTGTTAAAGAAATGTGAATAATATACTATCTTCTTTTAATCAAGAAACAACTGTGAATTTAATCATCCTGGAACCAAATTTTATTAAGGGGCAATTAAATGATGCAGTACCTTCTCATTAGGGCTATCATCTTCCTGTCCTTTATTCATCATAGCAACATACCATCAGATCACAGTTAGTATTAATGGAATAGTAAAGACATTAGTTGAACTTACATATATTAGTCCGGAGTAGTATCTATCCTTGATGTTATGGAGCACAGAAGCTTCGTTAAGGCACGTGAGCTCGGCCATATCCTCCACTTTGTCGAACTTGGGAGGGTTCATCTTCTGGATATCATCGATCGGCACCAGCATCCTCTTCCCGGACTCCGCAATTTCCACCTCCACCTCGTCTCCCCGCTCTCCCTTGATCCCAGCCGCCACGAACCCTTGCGTGTCGTGGGGCACCCATACCAAACGCTTCTGTGTCCATTCCGCCTGAGTTGCTGGATCGTTGAAGCTGTTCCTGTCTACCGAGAGGTACCGGAGCTCCGGGTCGTTCCTATCCATGTCCACCATCGCGCCGCCCAATCACGCCGCGCGGCCCGACTTACGATAACTCCACACCGGCACTGAATACATCAAACGGTCGCTAAGACCGACACTGCACCTCACAACACACGGTTTTAATAAATATTAATCTCACGACGCGTTGCTTGTAACCTCCCGATTGTCGTGCCGTGGCTGCGCACCGTGCTCTCTGCTGATACGTACAAAATGACGAGTCCAACTGAAGCCGAACAGGACTGACTGACAGAAAGATCGACAAGACGGCGGTTACGAGTAGAAGGGATGGACCGGTTGACGCCCGAATTCACGTTGAGTTTGACCGAAATTCGTATCAGATTATACCTAACCAAAAGTATTGAGTAGTAGTATACTTAAGTTATTTGAATATTGTACATACAGTATACATATTCACAAAGAAAATCACATTACAAAAGTCACTTTTGTAAGGATAAAACAGTTTTGTCGTACTCGTACAATATGCTCGTATTCACGAATCACGACACCTCTTTTTTTCCTGTCGTATCAGTTCGTTTAAGTTTACGCCACTAAATGAACACCGTAAAAACTTGCAAATATAATTGGCTGATTACGGAAGTTACTCCGTGTATTATATCGGCAGCCAATAGAAAACATTGTTAGTACATTCTCACAGCTGTGATTTTTCGTAAAGGAGAACAAACAACGGATACCGATATCGGTAAGCTCTTTGAATTACAATGTCTATGGTCTGTGCGCACAATAAATTAAGAACGCAGTAAGAGTACCTGACAGACGAAAAAAAGGTTTAAATTTTTTGGCGGGATTCATGCAAAGCGGTTCAGATTTATTTCCAGTGTTTAGTAAACTGTTTTAATAGTGTGTAATTTTGATGTCATCGTGTGCAGTAAGGTTTCATTTAGTGACTGATTCATAAGAAACAGCGAAAATATTGCTATAATATTGGTTAATAATGCATGACACTAGGCATTTTTATGCAACAGAAGTAAATATTGAGAAACTTGATAATTCTCTGACACTCGACACACAAGAATAGTCCTTGACGAGGATTGATTGCCATAGCTAGGAAGATGATGAAAATCTTTTCGGACCACAGACGCTGTCTGATTCAGACTGATCTATTCTATTCCGAAGCTATGTTATCAATAACTAACAAGCATATAACTAACGCTTCATACCGCAAGGCCACTGCGGTTCCAGAATGGTATGGTATGGTAATTTAGACCTTCATAAGAGCCTTATTAGGGCCTAAACTGAATAAATGATTTTTGATTTTGATTTGATTTTGAATCGTTGGAATATTAACCTATTCTGTACGAAAATACTATTTAATTAATTCATCTTATTTCAAGTATTATTGATCTTAATAAAAATACATACTTTATAATACAAATCAATCTACTGTAGACTACGGTATCTACGGTAGTATTGCTCATTGAACAGCATTGATTGGGTGGTGAATAGCTGTAAATTATGGTAATGTTATTTGACTGCGGTCTTCTGTACAGTGGAGGGACAGTCACCAGCCGGCTACTTTTCTTTTTTAAGAATTTGGTGTAATTATCACTGCACTTAAGCCTATAAAAAAACATTGTGTTTGAACTTGGGTCCATAAAATGACAGGCCGTTGCTTCAACAACAAGGCCACCACGGCTTTTTAACGTAACAAACACTGATACCACAACATTACGAAACCGTTTTTTTTTTATAAAGTTAAATATTTCGTACCCATAGAGTATATTGGTGCTAACTTCAAAGAAGCAGATAAGAGCCATCAAAATTCAATAATAATGTAAGCAAAAATGTGTTATGTATCAAGTGGCTAAGGCTAGGAAAACTGTTGTATATTAAATAAAAACTTACATAGATCAGGTCGGAGTAGTATCTTTCTTTAATGTTGTGTAACACGCTGGCTTGGTTCAGGTACGTGAGTTCCACCATATTCCCGATCTTATCAAATTTTGGTGGGTTCATGTTCTGGATTTCATCTTTCATTACCACTATCCTTTTTCCTGAATCTGCGAGCTCCACTTCTACTTCATTACCCCGGTCATCCTTGATCCCAGCCGCTACGTAGGATTGCGTTTCATGAGGTACCCAAACCAAACGTTTTTGCGTCCATGCTGCCTGAGCTGCGGGATCATAAGATGTTTTCCTATCCACTAAGAGGTACCGGAAATCCGGGTCGTTCATGTCCATGTCTACCATTTTAGCGTCCGAATTAAATGCACAGATTGGCCTATAATAAGTTCACAATCATATCGCCGCTAAATAAAATAAATGATCGCAAACTTCGGGTTTCAAGCTTTTAATTATACTTTTACAGCGGTGTCCACCTGGCGACTGTCATGCTATGACCATGTATAGTGCTGTTAAGTAAGAATTGATGATTGTAATTAACAAATAGACATTAATTATCGGTGATGGTTACGGGAGGTGGGTAAAACTGGTTGATGTTTTTTTTCATAAAATTCAATAATGATAAATCAAATCGTACACCTGACAATACGATGCGCTGCGCAGTGCAATGTACACGCAACTGCGGTTTCAGTAATAAATAGTAAACTACGCAAAATGTAGTTTTTATTGGGCAAGTTGGATGGATGCTGTGTTTGAAGAAAATTTTTGGAGATCTAGTAGCTAAAGGTACATACATTGTAAATGTATATTAATATTATAAAGAGGAAGATTTGTATTTTTGTATTGAATAGGCTCCGGAACTAAAGGACCGATTCAAAAAAACTTTCACCGTTAGAAAGCTACATTATAACGGAGTAATATAGGCTATATATTATACTAGCTGCCCGCCCCAGCTTTGCATCGGTAGACAAAATATTGTATAAATCATGTATAAATGTCTACCCGTGTGAAGTTGAGGCGGGCCACTAGTGTATAAATAAACTAAAAAAGGCTGGAATAAGAATGAAATGACTGTTAAGGCAGTAGCTTGGCCGCTGTCACGGATTCGATTTAAGCAAAACAGGACAAATAAATATGTTTTTCAACTATCTGCCCTAGCTCTCTGTCTATCCCGAAAAGGACTTGGCGTAATTATGCTATGTACGGTACGGTCTGGTCTGGAAGGATCTGTACATGACTATGACTTGACTTGACCTGACTTTTCTATGCGTGGCTTCTGCGGGGCTACCCTTAGAATAAGGATGTTAAGGATGTTAAGGGCTACCCTTAGAATAAGGATGTTATGTGTCTTACGCTAGTTCTTATTCTAACGGGCTACCACAATTTCGCCAATGTCGCTTTGGTAGAAAGATACACAGAGTACTTAATCACTACGTTTAAAAGATAGTAGAAAGCTTGGTGAAAAAAAAAAACCTAGGTCTGTGGGTGGAAGTGATTTTCATTTTTGACATTTGACGTAAGTACGTGATTTGAATTTGACGTTTGCTGTTTTTATTTTAATTTTATTTGCAGCCGCGCCGGTAGTGTCTGTCAGGGTCGATTTTATTGATGTAATTTTTAAGTATAATTAAATGTAATCTAAAATGATCTTAAAGCTAAGCAGCTGAAAATATTCATCTGATTCTAGTTCTCAATTTGTGTTGCAAACACTGTATCATCACAACATCAGAGTGCGCTTTTAAAGTTTGAACCATTTCAGCTTATATTTATTAGACTATTTTAGAGAAAAGTTGTAGAAATGGCACATATCGTGGATTTGCGGTCCGACACAGTGACGAAGCCGACGGCAGCTATGAAGCATGCGATGGTGAACTCGGCATTAGGTGATGATGTGTACGGCGAGGACCCCACAGTAAATGCTCTGGAAAGTAAAATATCTAATATGTTGGGCAAGCAGGCAGCTGTGTTTCTGCCATCCGGTACTATGGCTAACCTTATTGCCGGTAAGTTTACAAATACTTTATATTTAAATAGGTTTTGCCCGCGATTTTGTCTGCATTGAGCTTAGAATTCCAGAGTAATCGAACATTTCCCATTATAAAAACATATTCCCAGATAAAAAGTGTCCTATGTGTTAATCCAGGTTATAAACTACCTGTGTTCCAAATCCATTCAGTAGTTTATGCATGAAAGAGTATTAAACATCCATCCATACATCCATACTCCCAAAGTTTTGCATTTATAATATTAGTGGGACTATGTCAGTTTCATGAGTTTCTTTATAAGTTGGTAAGCACCTATGTAGACTATTAAAATTTTACTTTGAATATATGTTTTCAGTTATGGTCCACTGCAATAAGAGAGGTTCTGAAGCATTTGTTGGAAATTTGTCACACATTTATAAATATGAGCAAGGTGAGAGCTTTGTATGTAATCTTTACAGTGATAATCAATTTTTTTTGAACTTGGCTAAAGCAGTTTAACATCCTTTTATCTGTATCAGATGCATATAATTTATAAAAGTCTGTTAGTTGAAAGGACTGTTTCTACATCATGTACATTATAGCCTTGAATAGTTAGAAATGAACTGGATGTCATTTTAAATGTTAAATAAACTCTTAAATGTATATGACTAACATTTGTGATCTCCTGTAATTGAGGAATCATAAGGAAAGTCTGTATTACATACATATTTATAAAAAATGAAAAAACTTGTTGGGGATCCTATTAAATAAACAAATACTCAGGTGGTGCCGCCCATGTAGCTGGGGTCCTCCTTGCAACCATAGCCAACAAACCCGATGGTACCTTTGACCTGAAGGAGCTAGAGAGCAGGATCCGAGGCTCTGATATACATGAGCCTGTTACTTCAATGGTGGCTGTTGAGAACACACACAACTACTGTGGGGGCAAGGTAGCTTATATAACAGTTATGTAATTTATATTAATAAGACCACTTCAGATTTACATGTTGATCAGCTTAGTAACACATAAAATCTAAATTCAAAATCATATTTATTTGATTAGACTCCAAATTAGTATGTGCATTGAAATCGTCAGAATCTACCACCAGATTTGGAAGGAAGGTGAAGGTGAGACAAACAAATCCTGAAACTGCAATAAAAAAAAACTATCATTTACGTGTATGTGAGACCTTTTAAGGGATTTGACATTTGAATGCATGTCAATATTGAGAATGAAAACGTAGAGCTGTTGTTATTATCACCCGCATGAAATTGCCCACCTTACTTACACATTTGCTTAAAGTTGGTGGCAGAGTAAGGAATATAATTCAGTTCATAAATGATCCTAGTGGGCAGGCATGGACACTACCCAGGTGTCAATATTTGGCAAACTATTTTAGTGATTTAAAAACTTAGTACTTTAAATAGCTGTCATATTGTGTTTTAAGACTGTTTCAATGAATTGTGTAAATTATAATGGAATCTAAACGCTGGATACACTTGTTTCAGGTATTGCCTCTAAGTTTCCTCACCGAGCTATCTATCTTGTGTAAGAAGCACTCCATTCCAGTGCACATGGATGGCGCGCGGCTGTTCAACGCTTGCACATACCTCAATGAGCCGGCGAGTAGAGTGGTGCGGGATGTGGACTCTGTGTCAGTGTGCTTCAGCAAGGGTTTATCAGCACCTGTGGGATCAGTACTTGTAGGGTCCTACCACTTTATTGAACAGTTAGTACATATTTCTGTTACAGCTTATTTATTGTCTCATAGTACAAGCTTTGCTTAGTTTACGGTCAGATGGCGCTGTGTGATAATGTACAAGCAATATTATTATTGGGCTGCTAGCTGCTCTCAACAACCATAGGGCTTACAACACGCTAGTGATACCCCTGTTATGGCAAATATCTATAGGCTATGGTGCCCACTTAAGGTTACACATAAGGTGGGCCATACGCTTGCTTTCCAACATTATAGTATATTAAAAAGGGCAAAAGACCTTCATTTGGTTATTGTTAGTTTCATCAGGATGTTGTCTTACCTAATATAAACCAAACTAAATAAATGAAATTGCAGGCTATTCTCTAATCAACATTAAAATGTATGATTGTGATAATGTTTTGGTGGCCCATTGATAACCCTAGTAGATAACTGGCCATATAACACAATACTGTTGAAATTATTACTACAGAAGTTTGATATTTGGTTAATTAATTAATTGACTACACTGACATAGAGAGGCAAGGTCTCTACAGACTAAGGGGATCTAAACCGCTTGTGAACTTGTGCTTGTGGAATTCTTACTCGTCTGAACTGATCAAAATCGGCCAGTGATTATGAGGTAATAATATAAATGCGATAGTTATTGTATGTGTTTGTTTCGACGCCTCAACGTCTGAATGGATTATGAAATTTGCAATTAGCTTATAAGCTGGATTAACAGGATACTTTATCCATTTACTTCTATATTGAAAAAAATCCAATGAAATTGGTATCAAAATGAATTCCACGCGTAAGAAGTGATGGCAATATAATCACTGATCTACCTATACCCATGTATAGATAGATCGGTGATTATAATGTAGTATGATTAGGGCTCGTCGCATGCGCAAGATGTTGGGCGGCGGGATGCGGCAGGCGGGCGTGGTGGCCGCGGCGGCCGCCGTGGCGCTGGACGAGGGGCTCCCCGACCTCGGGCTCGACCATCGCCGCGCCGCGCGGCTGGCTCACGGTACTACCACTTACACACACCCATAGGAAAAAATACATTCATATTCTAAGCTAGCTGTTTCCCCGCGACTTCGCCCGCGTATTAATATAATATGTAGCCTATGTTACTCAGGGATAATGTAGCTTTATAACGTTGATTTTTTGAAATCGGGCCAGTAGTTTCGGAGCCTATTCAATGCAAACATACACACACACACAAAAATACAAAACTTTCCTCTTTTTAATATTAGTATATATAGACTATAGATAAAACGAACTTAAAGTAATACTCTCTAAAAAATCTTCAAAAATAATTGATAATTTATTAAATGAATCCATTATGAAATTTATTAAATATAAAACTGAATGCCTATTTCAGTGTAATGAGTTATTACTCTTTTCAAATAAAACATATAACTACTTACTTTTTTTTTCATACTACTAGGGTGGCAAACAAGCATACGGCCCACCTGATGGTAAGCGGTCACCGTAGCCTATGGACGCTTGCAACACCAGGGGTATCACTCGCGCGTTGCCGACCCTTCAATAATCTCTTCACACCCTTCTTGAAGAACCCCATGCTGTACTCATTTACTGACATGAATATATCACAAATAGTTACGACATAATTGTACCGTGTGCAGTAATCCACGGGCTGCTGCTGAAGTCGTTCGCGGTGGATGTGGAGAACCAGCACACCAACATAGTGCTGGTGCGGATCGCGGGGGACTGCCCGCTGCGCGCCGCGCCCGTGCTGCAGAGGCTGGCCCAGGTCTGCTTGACCGAGATACAGGTGCGGACACCAATATATCATACTAGATATTTATCAATTGAAGACATTCATATATAAAGCAGTCTATTAAAATTTTCCTTAAGTTTGCCGTATGTCATTACTTCCCACAATCTCGAACGAAGTCGCGAGCAAAGCTAACTTGTTATTTTTTATTTCAAATATCGATTTCGATTCCTGGCTAGGAATATAGATTTAAAAAAAAAAACAATTCTTTTCACTATTGTTAATACTTACAAAGATTTCACCGACCGCACCCAATTTAAAAATTCACCGTGTATAGCTATTATTGTGGTGCCAATTCTGTTGTTCAAAATTACTAAACTTAATTAATTTTAACAGGTCTAAAAATATTGCCATCCTTATTTAACCCCGCACATGAGAAAGGGATAGCATGAATTTTAGACCTGTCAAATTAGTTAAGTTTAGTAATATTGAACAACAGAATCGACACCAATATGTGTAATTGTTATATTTGTAGGCTGACTGCAAGACCGCAGACGACGAGGGTGTGATCGTGAAAGGGGTGGAGTTCAACTCGAAGACGATGCGCTTCACGCTCCACCGGGAGATATCCGACGAGGACCTCTGGCTGGCCATCATGAAGATCACGCACGTGTTCCGGGAGCTCGATGCTGGAGCCCAAGTCGCCTGAATTATATAGTGGTTAGTATGTAATACCCCACTGCTACGCTAGGGGTCGCGGGTTCGATTCCCGCCGGGGCAAACATGTTTGCCTTGCGTCTGCGTGTTTGATATGTATTACAAGTAGGTATGTATTTACAAAAACAAAATTAAATAAGCATTTTATCAGCTGCTGGTTCCCAGTTGTTTGTGGGCAGATGGCGCTGTGTGATAATGTCCAAGCGTTATTTTATAATGCCGATTACCGACTTTATTTGAGGGTCAAAATCACGCCAACCATAGACTGTGAAAGTTACGCGCCGGCTGAAGCCGATCGGTAATACAAAGTTGTTTTGCTACAGCGCCACGCTCGCAGAGTAGGTGCGATCTGTTATTACAGCAACCGTTGTTAGTTTACTTGAAACTAGTTGAAATCATTTATTTATCTTGTAGGTGTGTAGTAAATCAAATCAGTGAATGTATCAAATAAATTTCCTGTATAATGTTTTCGAACTAAATGACATGAACATGACATAGGAGTTTTTGGCGGGAATCAGGCGGAGCGGTTGAGATTTTTTCCAGTGTGTCGTAAATTGTGTTATAGTGATCTTTAATGTGTATTTTTGGTGTCGATATGTGCAGTTAAGTTTTATTTAGTGACTGATTTATAGGAGCAATGGAAATAATGCCATAATACGACTTTTGGGTTAAGTGATTTATCATTTTGGTCAATAGGTTACCTCTAATCTAAAGGCGTGTTACGATCTGCTACTGCCGTGGGTTGTCTCCAGAAACTCCATTGGGCGTTAGAATGCATGACACTAGGCATTTTAATGCGGCAAACACCAGAAATTTTGCAACATGAAAATTCTCTAACACTCGACACAAATAGTCCCTGAAGGGATTGATTGCCATACTTAGGAACAAGAAGAAGAAGAACATGACATAGCGTTTAGCACTTTCTTGTATCTATGGTTTCAGCATAGGTTCAGAACCTTCAATTCAGCGTTGCATTTTAAATATCAGGATTTAATCTAGATATTGGTCTGAAGGATTTGGTTTTCAACCGCAAAAATATTAAATTACATTTGTGCAAAGCACACTAGTTATAAATACATAATTATATGCTCAATGTTTGCTCAAAAATATGAATTTAATATAATTATAAGAATTACAAACTCTATACATTTTACATATACATAAAAATTTTAATCGTATTGTTATGACAAGGTATATTTTTAATTTTTCTTTTCATTACCTATTGTTAAACTTCTATGACTTTGGGTTGGGATTTTATTTAATTTGTAAGAAGATACGGTTAATGATTTCAAATGTTTCACTGTCCATATAATAGCTCACGCGAATGATGTTAATTTCACTAGTTTTCGTATGTTTAAGAAGTTATGTAAGAATTCCGTGAGGGCGTTTGTAGTGCAATCTTAGTGCAATGTAGTAAGTGTTAAGTTACCATGACTTTGAGTACCATACAGAAGACGAATTTATGTTTTAAGCTATGTTAAGTACACTAGGTACTGCATTTATATAAATGGAATACTTATTGATGATGTTGTTATTATATACGTAATCCCTTTTAAATTTACATTATATATCGATTTAAGATAGTATTTTGTGCGATCAGAATGGTATAGCCGACTCGAAGTCAACACAAATGAAATTGTACCAATTTCAATAAACTTAAGTCAAATACACAAACCTTCATGCCATTCTGATCAATGGTGTATTCGAATTTGTACATTATATTGTATTTAATTGGGTCTAGATTGCAGGCACTCGTTTAATTAGACTTTTTTTATTATGATAGTGCCGTGAATTTGAGGTATCAGGCAGATCGTCAAGATAGGAACAATTAAAATATATTTGTTACCAAAATAAAAACTATTTTATTTCTGTACATACATTTGTCAACATTCCTGTTATTGAAGAAATCGTGGGCAGAGAGTTAGTTAAAATATTGTGCAACACGAATTAGTATAATTGTTTTAAGGGCCGATCACTTAACATGTCCTCACTAATAGTTGTACCTCGGAGTAGATAATAGTTGTACGAAGTATAATATTATCTACTCTGAGCTAATAGCTGTGAATCCATTAGTGTTTTGGCATTTTAATTATACTTACTAATGGGCTTAATTGCATTTTTATCCGCTGTCCCAAAAGATCTATGTATAATTCTTTAGCATGTTCGTTAACCTAAACTAAAGGATAGCTTGATGGATGTTGGCATATTTATGAGGTGTCGTTAGATTAGTACTAATTGTGGAAGAGTAATTTTTTAAAATGGTGTCTGCGCATTTCCTGTACTAATTCTAATAATCATAGCGTGGTTTCTCATCAAGAATCTCGTAATTTAATTAATTTATCACTGTACTAAAGTTTATAAAAGCTTTTGTGATTGGGATTTGGGACACATGCTGGGATTTGAATCGAGATCACCACAACAAAGGGTCGGCAGCTCGCAAGTGATACCCCTGGTGTTGCAAACGTATATACGTATTTTCGTGACGTCTTGTAAAATGCAGTTTTGTTTCGCCGAGTCATTCTTGTTCGTCAAGTCAATTAGTTTTATGAGTCTAGAGATCATAGCATGCTTAATCACAATTGCTATGTTAATTGAACTCTCTCGCTACTTCGCCTGTAAACTAAGAACTAGCCTAGCACATACATTTTGCGGTTTCTGCAATAAGTAAAATTTCCGGTTAGTAGATCATATTATAATACTTTGAAAGAAAGGTATATTTTAGTATGCTTTCAATTACATAAAATTTCTTGTACAAAATAGAATTGATCATAAAAACAGTATCCGTAATAATCATTAAGGAATGCCAAGATATACAAGTAATTCTTCGACTTTTGCAAATGTCATACCAAGTCCAGAATATACTATTGCAAAGGTCTTCCAATGGTGTAATAATGGAACATTTAACATCAAGGCTGTGTCCCCAGTAGGCACACTAGCGACCGACTGAGTTTGCGGCGTATCGGTTTAGTACGCCCTTCCATATATTTCAAATGGAGTGTTCACAGTTCGCGCGTAACGCTACAAACTGCGTAGAGTGAGCGCAAACTAGCAAACTGTGAACACTCCATTTCAAATATATGGAAGAGCGTACTAAACCGATACGCCGCAATCTCAGTTGGACGCTAAAAGTTTGCCTACTGGGGACACAGCCTAAAGTAACAATAATTCAAACACTAGAGGATTACTTAGATACTTAGTTAAAAGGTATGCAGATTATGTTTTATTTACCTTACATCTAGCATAACATTTATGTGACAGAAGACATTCAAAAATTCATTCATTCATGCATTCAACTTGCTACCTAAATTATTGCAACACAATTGTAAGCCACCAGTGGTGTACAATCCGTGATACATGCACACTTTTTATATAAATACATAAAACAAACTATACATATAAGTGGTAAGCAAATATTGTACATAAGTATATTTACTATTTATTAAAAAAGACAATAAAAAAACTACGTATTTAGATTAGACACACTCAGTCTTCGTATGATTCTATTGTATATAGAGGGAATATATTGAGTATTCACACTACAGTTTACAACAATACTTCTGATAAAATATTAGAATACTTATAATGCTATAAATAATCTTAAACATAATTGTACGAACTAAGTTGTGTCAAATATAATGAGTATGTTATGATTGTTTTCGGATGTTTAAACAAGACTTCCTTCTGTTTTACTTTATGTAGACGAGAACACTTCAAACGGAGGGATTTATCCCGTGTTTATTGCTACATATTAAATACCTATAAAAGGAAACACACGTCTAAATTGTAGTGCCACCAACTTTAAGTCGTAAATGAATAGCGCTGTGGCGGCGAAAAAGGGAAAAAAAACTTTATGAATATTTGGAACGTTTTTGATATTAGTCGAAAGTTCCAGCTCGCATTACAGTGCCGGTAGCAAGAACATCTATCGACCACGTATTCGAAAACGTAACTCTCAAAATGTTGAAATGTCCATACGAATTTTTAGTTCCACTTTTCGCCGGCGTAGCGCTTTTCATTTTCCCATACAAAAACAGTCGAAAGCGATACGATTACGTATAGTCGCTCTAAGATATTCTTGCTCGGGGTACAGAACACTGAACAGTTAAGTTGTTGGCACTACTTTGTGGCTCATTAAGCATTTTTCATAATATCATTCTGTTCATTCCACACTCTAATCAGCTCATCATGATCGCTGTACCCATGTGAAGCAATCACTTGCCTATACGCCTCTTTATCATACTGCTTCTTATAAAAGTGAAACTGCGGACAGTGAGTAGGCGTTACACCTACTTTCTTCGCCACTATACCAAGGTATATATCGTCAAATCGAAAGTGCTTGACGAACAAACTGCCTATGTACAGAGTTCGCATAGATTTGTTGGAGACAACGTATGCCCCGGCTGTGACGTAAACTGGCCATCTATTCCACGGATATTCGTCTATGGACACCCTCCATTTACTAGACCTGAACCTCTGCGGGGCAGATTTGAACACGTACCCGGCAAATAACTTTCTGTCTCTTTCACTCCCCAGGGTTTTGGTCGACAAATGTATTGGGTCTACATAGTCATCATTGTCTTGCCCTGTTGACGAATGCGAGTTTATGTCGGTCAAATGCGCGTTTTGGTCGTGAAGATACTCTAGTAAATTGTTCAGAGAAATGTACATATCGTCATCTGTGAATAGGTAATGGTCGGCGCTAGAGCAGTGCTCGTAAACCCAACGAAAGGACATCATAGTCTTAACCGTGTTGTTGAAGTAGTTATCATGGAAATCCATCTGTATAATATCTTTGTATGAAGCCATTTCTTCATCAATTTTCTTCTGCAGATCTGATTTTAGAACACCATCAGTTCCAAGGAAGAATAAAGTCTTTATTATTCTTCCAGGGATCACATTCTCTTGACCGTATGTCTGTCTGATAGCTGTCCTGTGTTCAAAATTCTTCATAGCGGACTTCACCACTACAAAGAGATCCAGTTTTTCTATAGTGTTACATTTTCCAGAGTTGGTGAGAAACCTAAATGGGTAGTAGTTTATAGGAGTGACTCTAGGCTTCCTCCCCTCCATCACTTCTTGCACAATTGGTTTAATATCAATGCTGAGTGGATAGTCGAATTCGTCGAAGCTTCTGGAGAATAAATAATCGTGTACACCCAAGTAATAGTACACACACACTAACACACACGCGCACACAAAATATTTGTACTTCCTCTTCCTCATTTTGATTAAAAGTTCATGAGATTCCGTTTTACAATATATGATTATGCTTTGAACCCTGAAAAGAAAAAACTTTAATTACAAAAATGATCCTCATGTAACCATCACGGGTTTAATTCTGCGAAGCAAACATACTAATCTAATATACATATATATTTTGCAAAGTTTGGGACCCGAAAGTGTGGCAATTTTCAATAACTGCTTAGAGCTACTTACTCCACAAGTAATTGCTAAATTAATTTAAGACGATTACAAAATTGTGACATAGATTAGTTAGCAATTGCATATAAAAGACGATAGAACAAAAATGCAACCATATTATGAAAGTATTAGTCTCGTCAACAAGCAGCTGAAGCTGAAGTATTATTAGACATAAATTGAAAATAAAATCTAATGTGGAATAAACTAATGATGGATCCTACTTACTTCAAAATGCAATCAATAAAAATACAGTATGATGTAAAGAGTTACAATTTATTGATTAGTATAACATGACAATAAAGCCATAGTTTGTTAAGTTTCAACCCCCATATTAAGAATACATGCATGCATGGTGTTACCAAATGACCTAAAACAAAATATTATAACAACTAAAAGCTGAATTTACACAAAAAAGAATGTATTTTCTGTGTATTTTTAGTTAGCTGATAAGTTAGTAGCAGTACAAAAGCCAACCATTTTCGAAGACCTGTCTGACAGTAAACAGCTACTTTAGCCTTTGGACACTTGCAGCACCAGGGTTATCCCTCACACATTGCCAACCCTGAGTTTGTGATGAATCAGTAAAGGGAGAGTGATTCATTCAGTCTAGGCCCTAGTACATTTATCAATGTCATACTTTAACACATAAAAATATGACCAATATTATTTACAAGGGATAGTACAGCTTTACTGGCAACATGCAAGTGTTACTCCTAGTGTCCATAGGCTACCGCAATCACTTACCATCAGGCGCGCCATATGATTGTTTGCCACCAAAGTGGTATAAAAAAATGCCATTTATCAGTAAAAGTTATCTGTAGCATTAAAAACTTTTATAGATGTGTAGATTACAATTACATGTAGATTACTAGTATTAGCAGTAGTATAGAAAAATATAATTAAAGACATGTTCAAAGTGTTTACCATCTACAGAGAAGTGTCAACTGTGGAGCTGATGGACACTGGTGGTAGGTAGTGGCTGCGGATCTGCGAGTGGAGACGGGATACCTCCCCGTCCAGGGTTTCCATTTCACGGACCAGCTGGGTGAATTGGACAATGCCTGGAAAATAAATTAAATATTTATTTATACAACATAAGGGGTACTATTTACAAACACCAGCTAATTAAACCATTGACACATAAGAAACACCTAATTCAGTAGTATATAAAGAAGAAGCAAGGCAAAATTCTTTGACACTGGTGTGTCATTATGTATAGGATCTAAAACCATTTATTCAATTTAGGCTCTAATAAGGCAGTTCTGAAGGTCTAAATTACCTTAGTGATTTGGTACAACAAAATCAACACCATTAACTAGCTATCGGACTACTCATATGCATGTCGGTCAATGCATATGCCATTGTTTCTTCACAATTTTAGCAGCAAAAGACTACAATAGGACTAACACATGGAAAACACTTTGCCCAGTCAAATTGCATGCAAAATAAGCAGATCACCAACAGTGATTTATGAGAATTCATAAATGATTGAGAAAGTTAGGTGCCAACCTGTATAATTTTCAGATTGTCAGTCTAGGCAATAAAGCTTTTCAGAGAAGTAAGTAATAGACATTCTGATAAGTTTAATATAGACTGATAACTCTTGATTTATGAGCTAAAGAACAGAATAGAAATATTTTATTGTGTAAAAAGCCAAATGTTACAAACAAGTTGTTGGAGCACCCTTTAAGTATCATGAGACACCTGTGTCAGAGTACTCGGCTCTTCCTTATCTAACTTACAGAATATTATAAGTACAGTAACTTATTACAAAGTTATTTTAAGCTGATATATTATTATAAAGGTCCTAGTATTGACTTTCCTCATTTGAAGCAAAGTGCAACACACCTTCTCTTGAGTTGCTGAAGCCGTGGCGCTTGATAGTCTCCATTTGGATCTGAACGACCATCGGGAAGACAATCTGCATCATCTTCAGCATCTCATTGCCAGCCGCCTCCTTAGCCTCGTCCAGTTTCGAGGAATATTCTGGAGATTCCAACGTATCAATAACTTCCAACAGAATCTGCCTCACTTGATCCACTGATACATTGTGTGGTGATGCCATGGCAAATAGTATCTTAGCATCTATATCCTGCAAGTTTTAAGTGTACGTGCATTTCTAGAAATAGTAGATAACGCTGGAAGTTACAAAAAAAACACGATACACGATTAGTAGGTAATAGTTACCCTTTTATATTTCCACGACTTTTTTTGAATTGATGTTTTGTATGAATGTAATTATTTAGGTTTCTTTTCAAGTTAGTTCGTCTTCTCGTAACAAAACAACCATGTATTCTCTTGGAAAACAACGTAAAACCTTTGTAAAACTAAGAACGTAGTGATAATGTACTCTGTGACCCATCTGTGACCAAGAGAATACCACAGAGTACATAATCACTACGTTTACCACTTTATACACTGTCTTCTTCTTCTTCTTCTTCTTCTTCCTAAGTATGGCAATCAATCCCTCATCAGGGACTATTTTTGCCAGTGTCGAGTGTTAGAGAATTTTCATGTTGCAAAATTTCTCGTGTTTGCCGCATTAAAATGCCTAGTGTCATGCATTCTAACGCCCAATGGAGTTTCTGGAGACAACCCACGGCAGTAGCAGATCGTAACACGCCTTTAGATTAGAGGTAACCTATTGACCAAAATGATAAATCACTTAACCCAAAAGTCGTATTATGGCATTATTTCCAATGCTCCTATAAATCAGTCACTAAATGAAACTTTACTGCACATATCGACACCAAAAATACACATTAAAGATCACTATAACACAATTTACAACACACTGGAAAAAATCTCAACCGCTCCGCCTGATTCCGCCCAAAAACTCATATACACTGTCGTAACCCCTAGTACAACGTAGTGGTTATGTAGATGTACTCTGTGACCCACAGCAGACCTAGGTTTTTTTTCTTAGATCTAGGCACGAAGATAATTAATAACTTCGTGGATCTAGTATTTTTTCGTTACGTTATACTACCACAGCGAACATAACCACTACGTTTTATCTTCTTCTTCTTCTTCATAACTATGGCAATTAATCCTCTTTAAGGCCTATTTTTGCGTGTCCTATGTAAGTGTATTATCTATGGTCGAGTGTTAGAAAATGTTCAAGTTTTTAAATTTACGTGTTTGTTACACTAAAATGTCTATTGTCAAATTGTGATGCATTCTAATGCTAAATGGGAGAGTTTTTGGCGGGAATCAGGCGGAGCGGTTGAGATTTTTTTCCAGTGTGTCGTAAATTGTGTTATAGTGATCTTTAATGTGTATTTTTGGTGTCGATATGTGCAGTAAAGTTTCATTTAGTGACTGATTTATAGGAGCATTGGAAATAATGCCATAATACGACTTTTGGGTTAAGTGATTTATCATTTTGGTCAATAGGTTACCTCTAATCTAAAGGCGTGTTACGATCTGCTACTGCCGTGGGTTGTCTCCAGAAACTCCATTGGGCGTTAGAATGCATGACACTAGGCATTTTAATGCGGCAAACACGAGAAATTTTGCAACATGAAAATTCTCTAACACTCGACACTGGCAAAAATAGTCCCTGATGAGGGATTGATTGCCATACTTAGGAAGAAGAAGAAGAAGAATGCTAAATGAAAATGAAACGATTTACGTCATGTCTTTGGTCCGTCTTGTATTGTTTTGTCTCTTTGACAACTCCCTGACTGACAGGCAGAAAATGTCAACCATCCATCGACGGATGTTTTGGTCAGTGCTGCCAACTCGCCAGCTTTGGTGCTAGATCTAGCACAATCGATTAATTCGCGAATAAATATTATTTAAATTAAAATACATTTGTCAGTCGAATAGAAAGTCATAAGCTTATTCCAACCATTACATTCAATTATACGGTATTATATTTATAATATACATACATGCATTCGAATAACATTATTTTAATAATTATTTCAAAAGTGTTCCAAAATCCCTATAATTAATTTGCACCCATCGTAATATCTAGTTGGCAGTCCTACTCATCGGAGCAAATGGCGCAATCCACAGACTACATAACCACTATGGCACAATCGATCAAAATTAAATATTGTCAATACTGTCATTCAATTTAATGTAAATAAAAAATAATTGAGATTAGTTATTTGATCTCAATTTGGTAAGTTTAAGTATAAAGTTAGTAGTTGTGTAGTAGTAATTCAGTGTGTACGAGATCAATGACAATTTGTTTACTCCACTTACAGCCTCTATAAAATAGTCTACATTTCAACAGGTATAAGCGGTTGAAACAATAACGTATCCTCTGGTAAGGAGTTAATTTTTTTATGCTGTTCTTTATAGGTGCTTGCATTGCTTTCTTCTGAATACCTGCAACCTCTTTTAATCTACCTGTTTTCACTGCAGGTCATTTGATAGAGATATTTTATATAGATATCATAAATGTGAAGTCTTGAGTTTGCCTTACATTAATTGGTTTGAGTGTGGAATTGTAATAAACAGACAGTATCAATCAGATCAGACACAACTTAGTTGTACACACAAACACACAAAGTAATAGTTGAATGCACAACTTGCTTTGTTTATACATTACTCTTTTATCTACACAAACCATCTGTGAAGATCATAATAAACAAAGTAAATAGGCACAGAATCTATCCTTACTAATATTGTAAATGCGAAAGTAACTCTGTTCGCTTGTTTGCTACCTTTTTACTACTAAACTGTTGATAGGATCATAATAAAATTGGGCAATGAGATAGATTTTAACCTCAGGAAAGGCATAGTCTATCTTTTGTCTCAAAGAATAATTATTCAGGGGGTGAAACAGCAGTTGAAAGTTTGCATAATGTCTTAATCCACTCATTCAGATTGGTCTTCATATATAATTACATCTTTTTCTCTAAATCCATGTAGACGAATCCACATGTAATGTAATAAAGATGCCTGCTGCATGTCTGTCTGCAATTTAGAGAACCACTGGTTTCAAATGCAATATTTCCTGTTGAATTGTATATTTCCTAGCGCCATTAATATCCCAGATGGTAAATGTATTCTGATATAATTATTTATTGTAAGGAAGTCCCATTTTGTTGAGTTTTTTACTTGAAACTATTGTAGCCATGTGGAATTTATAAATAATGCCACAATGGTATTGATTATGTTGTACAAAATTAGTAAACTAAATTAAATTGACAGGACTAAAATTTGTGCTATCCCTTTCTTATGTGCAGGATTAAATAAGGATGGCAATACTTTAAGTCCTGTCAAATTAGTTTAGTTTAATGATTTCGTACAACAGAATAAGCACCAATGCCTATGTTATTTAAGTAAAACATGCTAATAAATTCTAGCTTGAATTTTTTTATAAAGTGCAATTCACTTTTCACATTGAGAGTAGTAGATTAGGAGTATTATCACATTCAATCAAATGAAGTGCTCATTTCATTGAATGTGATAATACTCCTAATAAAGCATAATTATAACATCTAAATATGTTTCTCAGGATCATTAAAAAATATGAAATATATCTAATCTTTTATTATCTGAGTCTAATGAATCAATCTTATCTTTGATTCAGAAATAAATCATATTATTTATCAGATGTGTTTAGTTGTGTTTATCTAACTACATAATCTTTTGGTAATATTTTATAAAATAATGTCATCTCATAAGTGTACCTTTAAATTCCTTTCAATAGATTATTATTTCTTGTTTTTCACATCTGCATTTTGTTAATTGTATTAATTTTCATAGCTCATTTATAGCACCAGAACCTATACACTTACAGTACTGGCCATGTTTCTTGTAAATAGGACTGGCTGCATAATCCTTACTGCCAGCACAGTGTTTCCTTGGGAGGTCTGGTGCCCTTACTCACTCACAGAAACACAACTAAATGTACAGATGAATTCTTCTCTAAGGTGCCTACTGCCCCAATCTGGTATTTTTTATAGGATTGCCCCATTACTATCTACCTGTCTTATTAACACATGGTTGTATTTGATGGTAACATCTTTCCACTCATTTTCTTGGCAGTGATTTTGTGAAGACACGGAAAAGCACTACAGAAAGTCGGGGAATAGCCAAATAATGTTGCCAATTTAGTGACTTTGTGTTTAAAGTGGCGAATTTTGTTTAAGTCTTTAAAAAAACAGATAGAGTTGTCTGATGTTGCACATCATATTTGTGTCTACGTTACGTTGCGTCTCACTCATTTATTTTCGACAGACTTAAAAAAAAGGAGGAGCTTCTCAATTCAACTGTATTTTTTTGATACAGAAACATTGACACCAAAGTTAAGAGATGGAGGAAGATATAGCAGAGGTGGAGATTAGACCGATGAGTGCCAGAAGGACCTTCACCATGAGAAGCAATGCCGCTCGCCAGGTGGCAGTCAACTTTATGCCCTCACGACAGAGGCCACATAGTAAGTCATACCATTACACAACGTCTACCTGCTTCTGTACTTGGCGGGATTGATTCTCTGATCAGGAAAAAAAATTAATGTGATATATAAACATTTGTGTTTGTAATGTCTTGGTGTACGATATGTATTATAACTAGGGAGTAGCGACCCGCACGGCGTTAGTCGTATAAGCTAAATACCTACAAAACACAAATAAATTATACATATAAACCTTTATATTGAATTACTCTATCTATTAAGAAAACCTCATCAAAACCCGTTGCGAAGTTTTAAAGATCTAAGCATATATAGGGTAAGACATTTTATTCTTTGATTATATAAAGTATATAATCAAAGGTTATATATTATTGTGTTGTCATCATTTTCTGCTTTTGACGCTTATTTACAGCTAGAGTTTCGCATCTATCACCACTACTATTGGAATTTATTATTACAAGACATTTTTAAATGACATAGCTATATAAGTTCACAGCAATAATCAGTTACTTGAGTTGGATGATTTATATATATCTTATATTTACATGTATATGCAATTTCCTTAATTGTGTGAAAACCATAGATAATATTGAATATAAGTGGCTGTTATAATGTTATCCTTAATAATTGGTAATTCCTCACATTATTCGCTTTGTAATTGTGTGTAGTTCTGTTTTTACCATATGCGGCGTGTTCAGTCACAATTGTCAGGAGTTGCTGTGTTAATAATTTAAACAAGCCACTTTTAAAATAAATGAGTATTTTGTTATGCGTGATAAAATTGAGAGCCCGACGCTTACTATTCGAGTGTACATACAACTTCCATTTAAATTAGATTTTATAATTATTGTGTGTTATACGGAGTGGGAGTTTGCAGTTATTTCGGCAGGTTCCATCCATGCTATATATAAAACTGAATCGCTGAATGTGTTGCTAAGCGCAAATCTCGAGAGCAGCTGAACCGATTTCGCTAATTCTTTTTTTTTCGGATATTCCTTGAAGTACGAGGATGGTTCTTACGGAGTTTTTTTTTTTTAAATTGCCTGAAAAAGTCTAAAAATGGTGAGAAAAAATATTTGTTAAATGTCTACCCGTGCGAAGCCGGGGTGGGCCGCTAGTGCTATATAAAAATTCAAATATCGTGATAGATTCAGATTATAAATTTCTAGTGCAATAAGTAAGATATACAGAGATCCTCGAGAATGCGTTGCGCTGGCAGTAAGAGACCAGTTTCTCAATTATATTGTTAGTTCGCATAGTCAGCCTTCTCACACAAATCCAGGGGTGTCACTCGCGTAGTCAACCCTGCAATAATAATAATTCTTGGACATTATCACACAGCGCCATCTGGCCCCAAACTAAGCAAAGCTTGTACTATGGGAACCAGCAGCTAATACATCACTTATACACTTTTTTTTGTAAATACATACTTATAATACATACTTATAATACATAACAAACAGCCAGACGCAAGGCAAACATGTTTGTCACATAAATGTTTGCCCCGGCGGGAATCGAACCTGCGACCTCTAGCGTAGCAGTCAGGTATACTAAACCAGCGGTCTCGTCAATAGTCTTCACATTCAGAAATCCCCCCACATTTTATGTTCGAGCCCTAGCATGTTGTAGTGAGTCAAGGTAGTCAATAAATATAAACTACCTTCTTGACCACTTCGTAACACCGCAGAGCAACAAGGCTGCTAATTAAATTGTAATTAAGTTAAGAGCACGGCCAATAATTGCTAGTGAATCAGTATTCACTGTGCTATCGAACATTGTACCAAGTGTAACATGTAACATTCATTTAACATTTTATCTGAATAATCATTTGTTAAATTTTAACAATAAATATCTTCACGTTTTCCAAAAGGTAAAGCCGCGGTATCAGGGTAATTGTCATCGAAAATAGCGATAATAACAACTTATCTTGTTTCTACATATGTATATATATTTTTAAATACGAAGTGGGCAATAATACAATGCAAAGATATAAGAAATAGTTTAAAAAAAAGTGTTCAAATAGTGAATTTAAAATGTTAGGACACAGCTCCAAGGATATTCCATTGGATTGTTTAGACGGTAAATATTACTATTTTTCAAACATTCGCGATATAAACACGTATCAATAACACAGAAAACTTGTTTGGTGTATTGGAATTAAAAAAAAACTCTTGGCGCAAATAGAGGGATATTATAAGTTAAACAGGTGTGTCTGTCTGTTGCATCGTAGCTCGTAAACGGATGAAGCGATTTTGATTTCTTTTTTTTTGTGGTTTCAAAAGTGATTTAATCCAGAGTGTTCTCAGCTACAATTTCAAAGGGTTTTGAGTAGGGCTGGGTGTTTTAATTTATGTTAGTTTTGTTCACCTACTCTTCATCTTATCTTAATTGAGTGCACTTTTTAGGGCCTTCGCTAATAGTGCCAATTATGTTTATTAAAATCACAAAACTAAACTAATTTGACAGGACTAAAAATCTTGCTATCCCTTTCTCATATGCGGGGTTAAATACGGTTGGCAATAGTTTTAGTCCTGTCAAAGGACATCATCCATGTTTCATAGAGATTTGGTCCAAATCTAAAAGTGCTGGCCAACGCATTTTTACAAAGTTGGACGGGCGAGCTCTAAGAGAATATACAAAAAAATGCATAGGCACTTTCAGATTGGACCAAAATGGATGCTTAGTTGAATGAGAATTGGCAGAATTAACTTTTAGCTAAGGTTTTTAATCGTATCAAAATGCGGTAATGCCCGTCTAAAAGCAACTTGATTGTTTCCAGGCACTTTACGTCTCCGACGCAGCGCGTCCGAGCACAACGCGCTCCTTGAGGAGATAGTGGACGCGGACGCGCCTGATGCCGCGGAGAAGCAGGCGGACATCATAGTTCGCGAGATGGAGCAGCACCAGCGGCTGATGGACGACAACCCGGTCGCGGAGGAGTTAAGGAGGTAACCATAACTATATACCACTAAGGTGGCACACGGTGACATACGGCCCACCTGGTGATAAGCAGTCACCGTAGCCTATAACCGCTAGCAATTCCAGGGGTATAACTAACGGGTTGCCAACCATGTTTGTTGATGAGGAGTCACTGTGCTAGCAGCATTACTACTACCCCAGCGATCCTGGTGGAGCACTGGTAACCTTAATTACGGCAGAAACACAACACTTCATCAAAGTAGTGTTATTTGACTGCGGTCTTCTGTAAGGTGGAGGTACATTCCCCAGTCGGGCGGCTCCGATATTAATTGGAAAACCGACGGGAGATCTTAAGTCAACCTATCTCAATTAATAAAGCCTGTTGCGGCCAGCCAGCTTGCTCGTTACGTGTCGTATGAGCCTCTTGCTTCTAGCCCGCTTGCTGGTTACTTTTTATCTACACCCGAATGGTAACCAACGGGACCCAATTACTAAGACTTCGCTTCGCCTCCGTTCGTCCGTTCGTCCATCCATCCGTCTGTCAGCGATCTGTTTCTCATGATCCGTAATAGGTAGACAGTTAAAATGTTCACTGATTTTGTATTTAACTTGCCACTTGAACAACAAATATGAATTAAACTATATGTTTGATAAGATGATTCTTCCGTTCCCAGAGAAGCCCTGAGAGACCTGCCCCAAGGGCTGACGATGAAGCGGACCGTGCGCGCCAAGCTGTCAGTCTCAGTGAGCCTGCGCTCCAAGCGACGCCCCATCTCACTGTGGAAGACACTCAACTACAGGATCAGTTTCGCTTGGAAACGGGTAAGCATTCAAACAAATACATACATACATAATATATATTACTCGCTATATATAAAAATGAATCCCTATTTCCCTTGGTCACGGCATCACACGTAAATGGCTAGGCCGATTTCGCAATTTTTTTTTTGTGTTTTTTACTGTCATTAGAAGCTTCTTATGAAAATTAAATTTGAAAAACGAATCGGTATATTTTTAATATCGGGATAAACAAAAGGACCTTTGTTCTGTGGTTTATTTGTCATATGAATTCATAGCTAAGACAGGACAACGTCTGTCGGGACAGCTAGTATATAATATAAACCTTCTCGCCTTCCCGCAAGGGTCCACAGAGAGATAGGCAGAGGTGTTACGAAACCCATTGTCCACCGAAGATAATTTGGTGCCAACGTGACAGATGTTGAGTCCGTCTCTTAGGCACTACATACGTCCTTGAATTTCTTCTCAGACGTATTACGTACCATAGTGAATTGGTCCGGGCTTAGCCTGTACGAATGAGGTTATCTTATTATAAGTACAGTGGTTAATCGCACCACGCAAATATAAGTATTTTAGTGAATATAAATTGTTAGTGACCTTGACCTTTGAAGTTTACCTCGTCCTTGACCTTTGAAGTTCGATCTTGACTTATTAACATGCAAATAGAAGTATTTTAGTGAAGTGTATTAAAAGTTTGACCTTGACCTTTGAAGTTTTACCTTCACTTATTCAAATGTGCAGGCCCACGACCGTTTCCGCGACGTGGTGTTCTCTGTCGAGTTGTGGTACGAAGCGATCCGCAACATTGAGGGTCACTTCGGGTCGGCAGTGGGGTCATACTTCTACTTCCTGCGCTGGCTGTTCCTACTGGACGCTGTGCTGGCAACACTGGGGATGGTCTTCGTGGTGTTGCCACAAATATTGCACGACCGATCAAAGAATTATACCGTTAACAGTAGTTTCCTCGACTTTTTCACTGGGCAGGTATGTTCATTATATATTCAAGCAGTCACTTTAGGGAGTATAACTTACCCTATTGTTCAGAGGAGCAGCGTATGGTATTTGACGTGAAGGGTATCATCGAAGCGCTGGGAACTTTTAATTAATTTTAATTGTATTTAATGTATCGTCACGCACCATCATAAATACCTTTTAATTAATAAAAAAACCTATCGTGATGATTTCATCTATGAGTATGTTTAAAAGAGAGGTAGGGCAAATTGAGATCTCTCGTGCTAATGCTGCTTGCACAGTGAGTCTTCATCAACAACAGGGTTGGCGACTCGTTAGTGATACCCCTGCTATTGCTAGCGGCTATAGGCTACGGTGACTGCATACCATCAGGTGGGCTTAATGCTTGTGTGCCAAGTTAGTGGAATAAAAAAAAATTATGCGTTTTGATAAGTGGTCACCGTAACCCTAGACCCTTGCAACACCAACCTGACTAATATTCTTAATGCGAATTACTACTCAACCGATCATCGTGATATTTTGCACACACTTTGTCAGAAGTACAGAAAAGGACATGAGGCCTTTGAACCAAAGAACGGCCAAAGCCGCACGTAAATGCTAGTCCATAATAAGTGTGTTATTCCCAGGGTGGTTTGGAGGACTCGGTGCTGTTCTACGGCCATTATCACGACGGGGATATCGCTGCAGCGGGCCCCCTGAGATACCACATGCCCTCCGCTTACTTCTTCACCATGGTCTCATTGTACATCACGTTCTTCGTCGTGCTCTGTTTTAGGTGAGGTCATTAACACTTGTCACTTGTACTCTTGCTATGACTGTCAATGATGACAATTAAACGGATTTTTTTTATGCGGTTAAGGCAATCTTTAAAGAATGATAGTCTATATTGTGTTTAGAAAAAATCTGACAAGAAACTCCACAAGGTATTAAAACCGATTTCAAAAAACGTTAGTGCCGCAATTAAATTTGACTCGTTTTTTGATAAAGTTAAATCATGTATCACATGGTATACATACATTATACAGTACTTATATCTATAATACACACCCTGTAGCGCACAGCAATGCGGAGGGGTACGCTTAGTGAGTAGAGTATGTACATAATATATTCTTAATGTAGCACTCATATTTTACTTATGACTCTATACGTATTTTAAAATTTTAAATGAAATTTCTTTGTAAGTCGATTTATTACATTGTAATCGAAATTGAAGAGTGTCCCGACTAGCCTTCGACTATAAGACCCCGGACTATATGCCCCCCTGACTATATGACCCCGCTGACTATATGACCTCTGACGATATAATCACCTGACTATATGACCCCCTGACTATATGACCTTCTGACTATATGACCTTCTGACTATATGACCCCCTGACTATATGACCCCCTGACTATATGACCCCCTGACCGTATGACGCCCTGACTATATGACCCCTGGCCTGTAATCTGGGTCTGCCGTGGAACAGCTGATGTATGTCGTGTGTTGTAGAACAGCGTATTCGTACCGTCGTAACTTCATCGAGACGGCGGGCGGGCTCAGCCACGTGTTCGCCAACAAGGTATTCTGCGGCTGGGACTTCGGCATCGTCTCCGGGCAGGCCGCCGCGCTCAATGCATACAGCATCTACAACGAGTTCAAGGTCTATACCACTACATTATATAGCACTTATATGCTAAGACACCACACCTGTAGTCCTAGCTGGAATAATTTTCGTATTCGTATCGCCTTCGACTATTATTGTATGGGAAAATTACCAGATCCGCGTCGGTGAAAAGTGGAACAAATTTTTTTTGTTAACATTTTGACATTTTGCGAGTTACTTTTTCGGTAACGTATTTGCAAATTATTCTTGAATATTATTCAGACTGTTTGAATAAATTCTTATCTTATAAACTCGAGCAGAATAAAAAAAACTTATCGGTAACATATTTTGTATTTGATAAATATGCATTTGAATAAAGTAGCACCTGATTCTATTCAATATATCAATAGCACTGTCTCATACCTTTAGGGGTCGTCTATTAAGCGTTCGTAAATTTTCGTGACGGGGATTTTGGATATTTTCATCACTCCTTGGTGAGATGTCGTGAAATTTGGCTTAAAATACAACTTCTTTGTAATTCGATTTATTATTGCTATCGATTTGGAACCTGCCCTGATTAGACACCAATAATATATATTATCATATCATACCAATCATAATATATATTAAGTCAAAAGGTCATATGACCTTTTGACTTGTAAACTGGATTCGCCTTTGGGTGGTATTGTTGCATTCGAGCTGCTTATAGCTTGGCAAAAAGTCTATAAACGGAACAAAATGTTTGCTTACTATAAACAAACCAATCAAGACGGTAACTCTATACGACCTGCGGCGTGTTGCCATACGAACGGCACAGTGACTCATTTCCTAGTCTCTTTAGTCAGACTATAGTCAACTTTTTATGAGAGATAGGGCGATTTGAGATTTCCCGTGGATTATTCCATTTAAATTGGAGCCGCCCGACTGGGGACTATACCTCTGCCTTACAGAAGACCGCAGTGAAATAACACTACTTTGATGTAGTGTTGTGTTTCTGCGGTAAGTAAGGTTGCCCAGTGTTCTACGAGGATACGTTGGGCTAGTTGTATTGCTGCTAGCACAGTGAGTCCTCATCAACAACATGGTTGGCACCCCGTAGTGATACCCCTGGTATTGCTAGCGGCTATAGGCTACGGAAACTGCTTACCATCAGGTGGGCCGTATGCTTGTGTGTGCCACCTTAGTGGTATAAAAAAAAAACTTTGGTTCAGGAGCTGTTGAGTGAGCAGAGCAGGCAGCCCGCGTCGCGGTCGTGGTCCTGTGTGCGGCAGTGTGCGGTGAACGCGTGCGTGAGCGCGGCGGCGGCGGCGGGCACGGGCGGCGCGCTGTGGGCGCTGTGGGCGCTGCTGGCCGCGCGGCCCGCCGCCGACCCGCTGGTGTCGCTGGTGCTCACCGCGCTCGTCACGCTCGCCCCGCTGCTCTTCAACCTCATGCTCAGGTCGGCGCCGCGCCCGTGGCCTCTATACAAACAAAAAGAAAGAAAGAAAGAAAGAACGAAAGAAAGAAGGAAAGAAAGAATGTTTTATATTCCACTCGCACACAACACAAGAATAAAAATAATACCATTAACAGTTAATAATAAAAAATAATGATTAAATAAAACTAAATTAAAGACAAAATAATCACTAGTCTACTCTACACCTTCTATATCTCACGAAAACTCAAATTGAACTACGCGATTTAGAAATACAGTCTCTTAAGGCATGCTATGTAAAGCTAAACACGCTTTTTTGTCTGTCTGAATGGTATAGCCATAGATCCTCTTTGAACATAAATATACAACGCAAATTGCGTTATACATACCAGTGTATCGATGGTATCTTATAGGTTGGAGTCCTACCAACCGCGCACAGCGTTCTACGTGACCCTCGCCAGGACTTGGCTGCTGGATGTGAGCACGCTGATGCTCCTCCTGGTGTACTGGGCCACTACCACCTCACACAACACTGTGAGTTTTATAACCAGAGAGATATTTATAGAGAGTCAAAACCAGAGCCGATCTGCCTTGTGGTTGTAGCAAAACCCCGGCCTGTAACAATGAGTTTTACTAAGTTTAAGTACAGTGATTAATCATACGCTGCGCCAGTAGTCATGCTGCTTCTACAGTGACGACTCATCAGCAACATGTTTGGCACCCTGTTAGTGATATACCCTGCCTTGGTATTGCTAGCGGCTATAGGCTACGGTGACTGCTTACCATCAGTTGGGCCGTATGCTTGTGTGCCACATTAGCTGGTAATCTCTCTACCTAGACTTTGCCTAGTAATCTCTACAGTGCCCTTCAAACCAGTTGTGCGAGCATGAATAATTTTGCGATAACGTTTTCCTATCGCCTTCAACTATTTATGTATTGAAAAATGTACAGCGCTGCGGTGGTGAAAAGTGGAACTAAAAATTTGTATGACAATTTTGACTAACGCTAGTTGCGTTTTCGAATACGTAGTCGAAAAATGTTCATGCTACCGGCACTAAACACAACAATGCATAGACATTACTGCTTTGCAGTAGAATATCTACCACCTAGATTTATTTTTTTATTTAATTCAAGCATATTTTTTATTTATTTTTTTAATTTTATTCAGGAACAAAATTCAAAATTATACAAAATCAATTTTGCGATAATATCTGCAGTAGTTTAAAACTGTGTCGCAGATATTAACACTCAACCCCAGGAAGTGGCTAGAAGGGATATATATTAATCGCTTATATATATATGTGCACCTTGTTTTTTATTGTATGTTTTTCCAGTGTTGGGAAACAGCGTTCGGCCAAGAGACGTACCGGCTGGTGTTGCTAGACTATTTGGTTTCCTTGTTTGTGTTGCCACTCATTGAGTTTGTGAGAGCTTTCCTATATAAGTGAGTTTTGTTGACCTCTTTTTTTTGTTACAAAGCTGATCAGAAATAAAAAAAAATGCCAGTTTCAGGTCCCAATATTATATCTGATTTTGTTTGCTTACTTTTTTACCAAGTTTGTGATTAATTTTTTTTTATACCACTAAGGCGGGCACACAAGCATACGGCCCACTTGATGGTAAGCAGTCACCGTAGCCTATAGCCGCTAGCAATACCAGGGGTATCACTAACGGGTTGCGAACCATGTTGTTGATGAGGACTCACAGTGCTAGCAGCATTACTACTAGCCCAGCGTATCCACGTGGAGCACTGGAAACCTTACTTACCGCAGAAACACAACACTGCATCAACTAGTGTTATTTCACTGCGGTCTTCTGTAAGTCGGAGGTACAGTCCCCAGTCGTGCGGCTCCAATTTAAAATGGGAAATCCCATATCGCCCTACCTCTTAAATCTATCATAACTAAATGTAGGTACATTTTGCAGACTGTACCCGTCAATGAGCGGTCCCCAGTTCAACATAACGTACAGTTCCCTGACGCTGATCTACAACCAGGCCGTGGTGTGGTTCGGCGCCATGTTCTCCCCGCTGCTGCCAGCCGCGGTGGCCCTCAAATTACTATTGCTGTTCTACGTCAAGCGATTCACCACACTTAAAACCTGCCAGCCGCCGCGGAAGGTATCACAATTAAAATCAAAAATCATTTGTTTAGTTTAGGCCCTAATAAGGCACTTATGAAGGTCTAACTTACCACTGCTTCAGAACAAAAAAGCCACCTGAGAAGAACCGGCAAGAAACTCAATGCTCTGTCTTTTTTCATGATATACCAATGTTTAACAAAATTCTTCTAGATATAAGTAGATATTTACAAATATCAAAATGGAAGCTACCAAGTTGGTTTTGTCATGTATGTAATTTTAACCGACTGCCCCAAAAGGAGGGTATGTATATTGATCTACTGTTAAATGGACTTCGAGACTGCTTACTAAAGTCTCCGAAGCTAAAACACGACAAAATGCGAATACAATACAATTGGACGGTCAGTCTCCGATTGGTCGACTGTCTTAAGTTTATAAATTTTTGCAAGCAATATTGAGTTGTGCGGTAATGAGGCAAGACTTAATTTTAAATGTTCTTGTGTTCGTTGTGTATGGTCATTATATATTTATAAAGTTGATGAATAAGTTATCGTTCACTTTCACAATGTAATAATTACCATAACTACATATAGTATTTGAAAACTAAACTGTGTATAGATATGGCGGGCTGCGCAGACGCAGACGGTGCTGAACATGCTGGTGACGTTGTCATTATTTGCTACTCTGTTCGGGATCGGATCCTTATTCTTTAAGTAAGTTATTTCTGTATGAAATTTTCTTAGATTTATCGAGGATAATTTTGTTGACTTAACATCTATAATATATAAATTAATGTGTTGCTAAGCGGAAATCTTGAAGGCAGCTGAACCGATTTCGGTTCTTACAGAAAAAAAATGCTTGAAAAAGTCTAAAAACGGGTAGACATAATATTTCATAAATGTCTACCCGTTTGAAGCAGGGGCGGGCCGCTAGTACATTAATAGAAATCACACGCACATCTGCGAAAGTTACTCTGTCTGTCGAACAAATTGTTACTTTTTCATATCACAAGAATATTGTGTATCGACTAAATAACGAAAAAATATTGGGTCTATTAAAAATAATCTTGTCTTTAAAGGCAAGCATGTTGTTTGAAAAACCCTAGTGTGCTCTTAACGCAATATTGTTGGGTGAACACCAGGGCGATGGACCACGGGTTGGCAACCCGTTAGTGATACCCCTGGTATTGCTAGCGGCCGTATGCTTGCATGTTATTCTTATTACACTCACATTCAGTACAACTTGTGTCATAAGACGTTTTTTTTTTTTGAACCCAGGACGTCATCTCGCCAGTGCGGCCCGTTCCGCGGGTACGACTACGTGTACGCAGTGTTTAGCGAGGGCGTGCTTCGTCTCTCTGAACACGAAAGGGCGAGAAAAGTTCTGGAATTCGTTTTCAAGCCGGGGGTCATCGCTTTCCTTGTACTTTTCCTCTGGTGAGTTGACAGTAACAAAGGAATATGTTTCAAGAGTATGTAGAGACGTAGGGCGTGATGGGATTTCCTCTTGAATTATAACTGGTGCCAATTCTGTTGTAAGAAATCATTAAATAAACTAATTTGACACGTCTAAAAGTATTGCCTTCCTTATTTAACCCCACACATGAGAAAGGGATAGCAAGACTTTTAGACCTGTCAAATTAGTTAAGTCATTTCGAATTGACACCATTTTATCGTTTATTTTGTCAGGTTAGAAGATGTAGAGGGATAGGTGCTCTAAGAAATGAACTCAAACGAAAATTGCTTTCATTCTCACCGGATCCTAATACGGCACTTATGAAGGTCGTTAAATGTACCGTAATAACATGAGAACCGACTTGGAAAAGTCTTCTCACTTGCAGAAGATTGCAGCCAAGTAACGGCACTCTGATGTAGTGATATGTTTCTACGGCGAGTAAGGTTTTCTCGAGCATAAGCGGTGCTGATAGTCTAGCTATTTTAACGCAAAGTCGTTTCAATTAATTCTGGCATATAAATAACTTTTTCTTGACCATATGACGTGCCCAATAAACTTTTGATACCTTATTTCCTGGGAGTGATTTTGTGAAAAGGGGTGGAAATGCATTAAAAGAAGTCGGGGAACACAATTGCCAATTTAGCAACTTTGTCGCTATA
Organism: Falcaria lacertinaria; assembly: GCA_951449985.1. NCBI lineage: Eukaryota > Metazoa > Arthropoda > Insecta > Lepidoptera > Drepanidae > Falcaria > Falcaria lacertinaria. The sequence continues at coordinate 826,064 of OX602119.1, read as the reverse complement.
AGTGACGACTTTCCTTTAAGTGTTAGTGTCAAAAAGATCGAGAGATCGAGTTGTGAGGTGTTCACATCATATGCGACTACTGTACTACTAGTTTTTCTATACTGTGCCTTTTTCCGTGTTAGCGTGCGTGTGTACTACACGCGCGCGCAGGCGCGGGCGCAGATGGCGATGGTGGCGCTGCTGCGGCACATGCTGCTGCTGCAGGCCAGGGACAAGGACTTCCTGCTCACCGCCATCGCCAAGGTCTCCAACGGAGGTCAGCCATACACGCATCCATACATACACACATACAGACATACATACATGCACACATACATACATACATAATGCTGCTGTTGCTGCTGCCCTGGGACAAGGACTTCTTGCTAACCGCCATTGCCAAGGTTTCCAATGGAGGTCAGCCAATAACCATACACACATCCATTCATACATATATACATACATACAGATATTAATCCTGTTCTCATATAGTGTTGCTTCTTTCTTTCAAGCATAAAGTTATTATTCTTGCCGCTTAATATAAAATGGCGATTATTAATAAAGTTGTGCCCCACAGAATGGCTGTACAGCCCCAAGGTCGATGACTCGGAAGGCCCCGACAGCCACACGTGGAAGTATCTCCGCGAGGTCCGCAAGCCTTCCAACGCTGGCTTCCATTTCGACGGGTCACGGCTAAGCCGCTCCTTCGCCGAAGGACGACCTAAGTCCAACGTGAAGGATAACAGACCTAATTCTAACTACACAGAGAGACCAAAGTCCTTTGAAGACGGCGACACAGATAGCTCCTTTAGCTGGCAAGGGTCGAATAACCATTTGAACAATACTGCTGAAGGGCAGAGGCAGTGGATTTAAGATATCTGCTAGGAAGAGATAGATATAGATAGACAAGGAAAGATGTTTTGATGGAGAAAGATAAAGAGTTCTACAGATAGAGAGACAGAGAGAGATTGATTTGAGATTTTATTGATGTTTTGAAGAGACATGTATAAGGTTACGTCTGAAAAATTGTGTTGGCAAGTAAGTGCTTCCACATTGTTTTTTGATAAACTTTTTTTATAATAATTAAATATCTTATATTTAGTAAGGTTTTCCTAATTAATACTGTATTTAAAACATAATATTTACAAATTATTCTAACATATAATTCTTAAAACATGATTGTTATGTGTGATTTTACATGTACAAGAAACTGTGATCGTGATTAGAAATCTTTTACAATTTTGTATCCTTTTTGAAATCTAGCCAGTGCCAAGAATAAGCCAATTAAATGTAGGTGAGTTGATAGAATTTTTATAATAAATTTATTAAATTATTTTACAATCAGTTCCTACGTAATGTCATAATACTTGTTCTGTTGTATGTTAAATATATGTATGTACTACATTGTTATGGTATTTTTATACGTATACTTATATTTCAATTATATATTTTTTTATGTAATAGTCCAGTTGACTATATATAGACTTTTATAATTACCACAATTATGTGTCATTACCTAGAACTTGTTGTTCAAAATTACTAAACTTATCTAATTTGGCAGGTCTAAAAGTCTTGCTATCCCTTTCTCATGTGCGGGGTTAAATAAGGATGGCAATATTTTTAGACCTGTCAAATTAGTTAAGTTTAGTAATTTTGAACAACAGAATTGGCACCAATGTGTTATTAAAATGTTATACACAGGGTGTAACAAGTCGACAGATATTTGAGGGTTTTTGATGTGTTATATCTGTTCGCTCGTTTTCCTGCTATCTGTGGGGGTGAGATAAGGGACGGAAGTGTGTTACAGGGAGTGCGTGCGGCGTGCCCTATTTGATTTCACCAATGACCGCGCGCGTTCCTAGAGTCGTCCGTCAGATGTTACACATCATACACGACTAGTGTAAGGCTCGATCATTTTCAGAAAGACATGATGATGGTTATTAGTTACACGCTGTATACATATTTATGTCAATATATCATTATTTATATTCACTGTATGTATATGTACGCCTTCATATACTATTTAAGTATATAATTGTGTCGATTTTGTCGCTAAATCACTAAACTTAACTAATTTGACAGGACTTTAAGTCATCATTGCCATCATTGCCGTCCTTATTTAACCCTGCACATGAGAAAGGGATGGCAAGATTTTTGGACCTGTCAAATTAATTAAGCTAAACGATTTCGTACAACAGAATTGGCACCAATATGTTGGTAAACGTAGTGAAGGTATCTATTAGATTGCGCTATTGTTAAAGTATTCTATGTACTGTACATTTTCTGTTCATTTTCTATGTATCTCTTGAATAGCATAGAGAAAGGAACCCCGCAGTTATTGTTTTGAAGAAAATTCGAAAATAGTCGCCAGAATGTAAACACGACACTGGTGTCGATTCTGTTGTTCAAAATGACTAAACTTAATTAATTTGACAGGTCTAAAAGTCTTGCTATCCCTTTCTCATGTGCGGGGTTAAATAAGGATAAGTAGGTAGGTTAAGATATGTTTTTGTAAATAGTTTAATCTGTTTTGTGTCAATAAGGACGGCAATATTTTTAGACCTGTCAAATTAGTTAAGTTTAGTAGACTTAGTAACTAATATACGAAGGTAACCGCGTGCCCTAGACAGTGATAGAGATAGTTATCAATGTGTGCGTCCGTGTGCGTAAACTGCTGCCACACAAGTGACTTCTCCCGTTTAACTGAACCAAAAGATAAGATATGTTAAGTTACGTAAAGTATTATATTACGCGGTAAGTGACAAAAATAGTATAACAGTGGTGTCGATTCTGTTGTTCAAAATTACCAAACTTAACTAATTTGACATGTCTAAAAGTCATGTTATATCTTTCTCATGTGCGGGGTTAAATAAGGATGGCAATATTTTTAGACCTGTCAAATTAGTTTATATTTATTTTATTTAATCAACTAATTACATTATGATCAGAGATCCAACAGTACAATATAAACTTGAGGAAGTTTTTCCATGTATCGCCCGATTCGTAGTGGTCTCCCGGGTCTTTTATCTGAGCTACGCCTTATTTAGAGGGAGTTAAGTTTAGTAATTTTGAACAACCGAATTGGCACCACTGTCCTTGTCTTGTACATTAGTACCGTATGTAGCCTTCTCTTAGTGTGTGAGGAGAACAGAAGATGTTACTGCTTCTATGAGTTACACCTAGTCACAGCGGTGGAACTAAGGTCAAACTGTTAAATTCTTGGGGTTTCGACGTTTTAATCAGATTTTTATCTTAGATTAATATTTTGTATCTTTCAGTAGCAGGTCCTTTTCACGTAGAAAAAGTGATGAGTAGAAATTAAATATAAACCTGTCCTTTGCTTAGCTGTACGTTAGCGGCTAATAATAACAGTACGAGTACATATTGAGGCTTCCATGCATTTATTTACCAGTTAAGTTTGTAATAGATGTATCGTGAGTAGATTATATAATCTGTGTACGTTGTTCTTCTCACTTGTAATATTAAATACTTGCTACAGTTGTAACAGACCGATAGTCATATTACTTGGGACTGATGAGAATCATCATCCGATTACATACATAATGTTTACATAGTATAAAATGCAGTCGCTCCCGTTGTCTGTTAGTTTAGATCTTTTAAACTACTAAACAAAATTTAATGCAGTTTTCAGCAATAGATAGAGTGATTCAAGATGAAGGTTTTTATCTGTAATCCATTTAAGTTTGGTGTTACCTTTGCGAAGCCGGGGCGGGTCACTAGTTTAATTTTATAGCCAACGGCAAATTCGCGCATTTTTGTATTTGGTTTGGGTATGCTTTGCCATAAATATCGTGGTGATATTTCATTGTAAGTTTTTATCACTATATTTCTCACAAGAATTAAATAACATGAGATAACTGTAACAAGTACATAATTTTTTTATACCATGAAGTCGGCAAACAAGCATACGGCGTGCCTGATGGTAAGCGGTTATCGCAGCTGGACGCTTGCAACACCAGGGGTATCACCCGCGCGTTGCCGCCCCTTATAAATAATTAATTGCAATATAAATTAGATGTTTAATCAGGTGTCTATTCTGTTCTGTACTGTTTTCTCCCTATGTAGGTATTATGTCGGTTGTTGAAGCAGTATGGGTATTATCGACAGTTAATATTTTCTTCGATCCATCATGCTTTATATTCTCCTAAAAGCCAAATAATGAAATTATTATCTTCCAAAGTATTTTTAATGTATTTAAAAATAATGGTACTGTGTCGATGTAAATGTAATCATTGAGCTTCCAGACCTATGTAATTGATGTAAGTATTTGGATAAATGAATCATTTGTAATTTTATACTTTCTATATTAAAATACAATTATTAAATGTATTGTTTTTTTTTTGTTTTTAATTTGCAGCTACCATTTTGACGTTTGAAACTGGTTGTATCAGCTCATCACCGTTCTTCGGGTATATTACATTCTAAAATATAAATATATCAAAAAGATGAGAAATAAAATTCAGCATACAATCACAGATTTACTACGACGTGAGTGGCATATCTGAGAAATTAATAATTTTGGGAGTAATCTTATGATAATGGCATAAGCATACGACCCGCCCGATGGTAAGTAGTTTACATACATATCATCACGCCTAGTCCCTCTCGGGGTAGGCAGAGACTGTAGAACTATGTAGTGCCATTTGACTATTGACTTACCTTTCTTTTGTTTTACTTTGGTAAGTAGTTATTACAGTATACGGACGCTTGAAACATGAAGTATCACAATCGCGTTGTCGAATTAATGTAGTAGCAGCAAGATTACTTGGATCGGTGCACCGAACGGGAACCCAGGACCTGGAGATATAAGACCGGCACGTTATCTCTGAGTCACGGCGACTCATTAAAGGACATGTAAAAGAATATACGTAAATTATCGATATGATAGCTCCATGAAATAGGTGTTACAGGTCGCGGCACGAAACTCTAGCGCTGAGCGAAACGTGGAGGGGATAGCTGCGCATGGGTACCATCGCGCACGCAATACAAATTAGTAATTTAATTGCTTAGTTAAAAACAGCAAAATAATGTTTTAATGTAAAGTCAAATAGTAAGTCTAGCGGTGAACAAAATGTGGAACTTAACTGCGTATGGGTACTGTCACGCACGCAAATATTACTTCATGTTACCTACAATATAATTTTTAACAAGTTTATGGGGAGTAGAAAAATAAATACACTATCGGATTTGTAAATTTTTATATTAAATACCAAATAATAAAAAAAATTATATTAAGTCCGAATTACATAAGAACCTACTGAAGTTTCTTCTCAGGATAGAAGAAACCTGCGAGTTCGGCAGGGTGTGGACATCAGACACCGCATTCTCCTTTCCGATATCTAGTCCGAATCAGACAATGGTCTTACACCTTCAATAGTATCCCAACAGGGCCTTTTGCTTACTGAGGGCCCCGGCTCAGGGCTGCTTCGGTCGTCGGCACTAACAGCGTCATCGTCATCAGACTCACCAAGGCTATCCTCTGAACTGTCACCATCAACGCGAATGATGAATTCTTCTGTAACCAAATCCACGACATGGTCACTCTTGACATATTGCTCTTCTATGTCCTTTACCTTTTGGCATAACTTTCCCCAATCCCAAGCACCCATCAGCAAAACTTTTTCTTGAATTAGTTCTATACATTTAGCAACACTCCACTTCACATTTTTACTGCCTACATATTGCTTTATGTCAGACCATGCCATTTCGATTGGATTTAGATCTGGGTGGTATGGTGGCAGTCTTAGCACTTGATGTCCTTGCTCTGCTAGTATCCTGTCAATTGAAAATGTTTTAAATCTATCTTTGTTAGCCCGTATTAAATTGTATAGTTGAGGTTTTAGTAGAGTTTCCTCATATTGTATGCCCTTTTCAGTAAGCCAACCCTGCATGTCAGCTTTTTTGGAATTAGAAGTGGGTGCAAGGTCCCATTGTTTATTATGGTATGATGCGTTGTCGACTACCACGACAGAATTAGGCGGTAAGTTCGGCAATAACTGTGTCCTCAGCCATTTTTCGTAGTTGTCGTAGTTCATATTGTCGTGGTAGTCGCCTGATTTCGCACCAGCTTTAAAAGTTAACAGTGCGTTCGGTATGAACCCAGCCTCTGATCCTGCGTGGACAATGACCACCCGCTGTCCTTTGGAGATAGGTTTTTTGAGACCTTTTGTAGTACCATCGGTCCAGGCTTTTGGAGCAGAGTGCGATGAATCTACGTAAGATTCATCTGTATATACGATGGGCCTTCCCTCTTGGCGATATTGTTTTATTTTGCGTAAGTATTCGATACGTAGTAAACGTATATTTGAACTTTCAATCAGTACTTTTCGATTGTTTTCAGTATTTTTCCACCGAAACCCTAAACTCTTAATTATTCGTCGAAGACTTCGTTCTGAGCCTTTGAAATTTATATCTTCCTCTAGCTTCTTTCTCAACTTTCCGACGGTGGGAAGTTCATTATTTGTCCTATGAAAGTTATGTATGCACCTCTTTATTAATCCTTGATCAAAGTTATCAATATCTGTGACCGGTTTTGATCTGGAGCGTTTTTTGCCTGGTGTTCTAAATACTGATAATAAGTCGGAATTATTGGCTTCAGTGGAGATTTTCCTTACCGTTGCTATGGACGTCTTTGTAGATTCAGCTGTCCTTTTCTGAATTTTCTGTAAGTCACTAATTATACTATTTAATTTTATATTTCCCGCCTGAATAACTTCTGCAGTTTGTTTTATTTCACTTATATCTACAGTGCTGCGGTCAGAATCGAGTAAAATACTCGCAGCTTCGCCAATTTCACTTTGAATTTGTTTCAGGGAATTAATGAAATCATTCGATTCCCTTTTCAGAAAACAATGCACGTCAAACACCATTTTCCGTGCCTGTCTTTTCAAAACAGTATTCCTTCTCGGCCTCGGCATTTTCACTGTTTAAAAACTGTTCAAACTTAATCAAACAGTGAATAAACTAACAAACACAACAAACAAATCAACAAAACAAACTTAACAAAAAACAACAACAAAAATTAACGATGACAACAAAACAATTCAGAACGCGACTGTACACTGGAAGTGCGCGGAGCGTCGTATCGGCACGGGGGACGGAGTACGACTGGAGAGCCAATCGGCGCAACGCACGCTCGCCCTTCACCCCTGTACCCCGCCAAGACACCTTATTTTTTACTTCTGCGCAATAACGGTCAGCGCTAGAGTTTCGTGCCGCGACCTATAAGTGAGTGTATAATGATAGCTTACATCGTATAGTACATCCCTGGTTCTATTTTTAAGAACTAAGGCTTATTACTGCAAGGTTTAGCTAAGAAACTTTTACAAGTGGTCATAATTTCATATGTCGTTGGTCGCAAACCTCTAATATTTTGCATTAATGTTCAAAACTCAGAATAATAACAAGCAAGATAATGGTGTCGATTCTGTTGTAAAAATTCACTAAACTATACTAATTAGACAGGACTAAAAAATATTGCCATCCTTATTTAACTCCGCAGATGAGAAAGGGATAGAAAACAAAATGAACACCATTAGTCAAAGCTACACATAGTAACTCTATGGTACTTTAAACTCTTTGGGCACGTGTCTGTGGGACAAACATTCGTAGGCCGGTTACCAAGGTGATGCGTATTGTTTACTGTCAAAATAATTTCCGTCAACATCAACAAGTGTGTAGTATTTTTTAAATTTAATTAATTATAAATGCTGCTCATATCGTTTACTACAGGTTACAATATATTTAATGGTAAGTCCGTTATTGTTTTAACTGTATCTAAATGTATTTTTAGTACGCCAGTAACAAGGAAGAATCTTATTTCACGCATATTTACGTGAAAAGTATATAATCAAAGATTTAGGTATAATTTTTGATTTCTATTAACATTTGAGAATAAAGAGATATTAAACTAACAGTAGGGACCTAGTTGGACCTATTGCTGCCAGCACTGTGATTCGTACTCAAGCTAAGGTTGGCACACACGAGTGATACTGCTACAACGTTCTTGGCTGTCCTATGTGTATATCTATGTTCTTGGCTACGGCTCAGAGTAGATAATATACGAGCTGGTTTTCATACCACTAAGGCGGCAAACAAGGGATACGATCCCCATGATGGTAAGCGGTTACCGTAGCCTTGGTGTTACTTGCGCGTTTCTACTAGGGCATCCATCATAACAACACGTAATTTATGATAATTTCAACTAAAATTAAGTTATTATTGTAGCAGTCTATGTATGCATGTTTATATTTTCGTATGTTTCTACGTAGCGCCTACTCACTGAACTACTCATTCGATGTTGATGGATAAGGGGTCAATCGATTCGTTATTATAGCCCGGGTAGCATAGGCTACATTTAAACCGACTTTAACTAAAGTAAGAATCGATTTGAAGATTTGAAGCCCCGATTTTAACCGACTTCATTCCTTTTTTTAGCGCAGGTTTTAAATAGTTTTTTCCCGTAGTCGGGTTACATTTACATTTCAAACTTTTTTGTAGCGTAATGGCGAGCGGTGACCGCAAGACTGGTACCCGCAAGCGGCCCTCTCCGACGCCTTCCACTACGGGAGCGGAGAAATGCCCCTCGCGGTTCATATTCCCGGCACGGAAGCCCCCGGGGCTCCCCAACATGCCACGAGCGGGCTACGACGATGAGTTAGAAAAGGACAGCATTCTTCTAAGGGCCGCTAAGAACTATTATCCTGAAGGTAGCTTAGATTAGCATATATACACACATATATTGATTTGATTTGTCATCATAATATGGTGTGTAAAAGCTTCCATTCTACTTTATTTTTAAAATATAATAAAAAAATATCCGTATAATATATGGATATAAAAAGAAGAATCTTTTTGTTGACTGGTACTTACGAGTATCTATACAATTTTAGTTAGTTTGGTCGCAGATGGCGACGTGTGATAATGTCCAAGCATTTATGATAAATATTTATTTATCACTTAAATACTTCTTCTTAACGTGATATTAGTTTATTTATTGCCTCGACGTTTCGTGAGGCTACATCAATGTTTTTAAATTCACAGGCGAGGGTGCTGGAAAATGCAGCAAGTTCCCGCCGCTGATGCAGCCCAAGTCTTGGACCAGAGGGGTTCCCTACCGCGACGGGTTCGACCACGCCAAGCCCGCTGACTCTATAGGTCATCTGGTTATATTTATATTACTACATAGAATAAAAGCAAACCTTTTGTGTACTCGCATTAAGTTGATTTTTGTATGCCATCTACAACATAAGGTAGTGCGATTACCCATTTTATGTGGAGCCGCCCGACTGGGGTCTGTACCTTACAGAGGACCGCAGTGAAATAACACTACTTGATGTAGTGTTAGTGATATCCTTGGTATTGATAGTGGCTATAGGCTACGGTGACTGCTTACCTGGTGCTATCAGGGCCTAGGCTTGTGTGGCACCATAGTGGTACAAAAAAAGAAAACATCGGCCTTCCTTAGAAGAGCGTTGATGATTTCGCCGTTTTAGTCTATATCTATACTATTGTGTGTATGTTTGTATTGAATAGGGTCCTAAACTACTGGACCGATTTAAAAAAATCTTTCACCGTTCGAAAGCTAAATTATCACTGAGTAACATAGTCTATATATTAAAGCTGCCCTATATTTTGTCTACCCGTGCGAGGCTGGGGCGGCTTCGCACGGGTAGACAAAATATTTGATGAATGTCTTCCCGTGCGAAGCCGGGGCGGGCCGCTAGTGTTTTATAGCGTACTATAATGTAGTACGAAAATATATTTATTTTGAAGGCAACTGCTACAGTGTCTCAACAAAGACAATGCGCGTAATAAATATGCCGCCGAAGCGCAAACCGCCGCCGAAACTGTTCGGCCCAATCGGGCCCGCCGGAGAGATGCAGTTCCCGCCTCTCAAATCCTGGGCCGAGAGAGAAAGGGAGAGACTGGAGGTTATACAGAAGGAGAAAGAAAAAGGGAAGTTGCAGAAAGGTTAGGCTCCTTACGTTTCAAATAAATAAAAAAAAAACTTTCGGTCCTAATAAGGTGCTAATAAAGATCTGCTTTACCACCGGTTCGGTAAAAAGCCACCTCCAAGGATTCGTGATCATGTTATTCCATGATTCGGCCTTTGATGTTCCCTTCGGTCTTCGGCCAGACTTCATGCACGCTTTGAAGAGAAATAACAGTTTAAAGCCGTAATCATAATTTCAGGCTTAGTACTCCTTGAAGACCTTGTTTCCGGTGAGTATGAGAGAAAGAAAGCGGCGGCCGTGGAGGCCAAGAAGCAGAGGATAGCGAAGAAGAGACAAGAGAAAGCGGATGCCGAAATTGCTGCAGCTGAGGCTTTGAAAAAGTAACTAATTCGTTAAATCACTGTATTAATTGGTACACATTATAAATTAATTTATTTCCAGTGTTGTTGTAATAAATTCAATGCGTTCGAGAAGTCTTGTTTATGTTAAAAGCTTACGTGAGTACGCACGCACGCAGTTCTAGGGTCGGCAACGCGCGAGTGATACCCCTGGTGTTGCAAGCGTCCATAGGCTGCGGTAACCGCTTACCATCAGATGGGCCGTATGCTTGTTTGCCACCTTAGTGGTATAAAAAAAAAGTCTTGCACGCAATTCACACGCAAGTGATAACATAACTTACAATTAATAACAATGCTTATTAATTGGATTGCTGAATAAATGAAAAGGCGTCGTGACGAATGAACGAATGCATTCATATTTCTCTCAATATCCATTATACTATGTAGTTCGGTCAAATAGTTTCCACCTGATGGTAAGCAGCCACCGTAGCCTATCTAGTGAGTTTCCAACCTTGCATTGAGAGGAATCGCTGTGCCGAACGAGTTAAATTGCCAGCACAATCATCGAAGTAACAGCTTTTAGGGTTTTTACTTTTAGGGTAGCGATATTTGACTGCGATCTTCTGGAAGGTGGAGGTACAATCCGAAACGATCACTCGTTGGCACATCTCAACAGCCAGTGTTGGATTCAAATCCAAGTGTTGAAGGAAAAGAGAGTGCAATCGCTCTATACTCTCTGGCTACGCCGAGGGGTACTTGGTGTGAGCTATGTATGTATGTATAAATATTATAAATATGTAGCGACCTCACCGCTACATAAACCAATGTTAGAAATCTACTAACTAACAGGTCAACATTCAACGGATGACAAACTACATACGTCACAATCCTGCCACGCGCTAGCGAAGTTTTCTACGCAATTCGACATATATACAAGTTTCAGACTAGAACAGTCGGAGCCGCAGTTCCCCAGGCACAACACCCGCCTGGCTGGAAGATCTTCCCTTTGCGGTGGCTGAGCATGATCACCTCGCTCGCCCCACAAATATATGATATAATATTGCAGGCATCTAGCAAGACTGTCGTTTGAGGAGCCTCGCGACCCAGACCAGCAGAAGGAGGAGATGCTGAGGGTCACCGAGGTGGAGCACTACAGATACATAAGCCCTGACGAACTAGGGCGAATCAATTTTTACTTGAATACGGTACGTTCGTACGTTGATACTCAAATAAATGAGATAATTCTTAGAAGGTATTTTTACAAATGTTTCTGATGAGATTATTGTAAAATCTGTCAGTAAGTAGACGCTTAGCTTAAGACGAGGTTCTGTAGCGCGAGCGTGAATAAATTGCGACAACGTTTTCGTATCGCCATCGACTATTTTTGTATTGAAAAATGTACAGCGCTGCGGTGAAAAGTGGCACTAAAAATTAGTATGACAATTTTGACATTTCGCGAGTTACGCTTTCGAATACGTAGTCGAAAAATGACCCTGTTATCGGCAGTGTAGTCGATTCTCAGGTCGAGATAAACCCATAACTTACTCTATATATTTAATTATATTTATTTATTCAGTACCAAACATATATTATATAGTATCCAAAACATATTGGCGATAATATCTGCAGCAGCGTAACTGTCGCAGACATTAACACGCACCGGAAAGCAGCGTTACAAAGTTCCAGGTTTCAAGGTTTTAGAATAGGATAATTTTGATGAAATGAATGTACATTTATTCGTCTTATATATACTGAATGAAATGCCAGTCAAATCTGACGCCGCATTAATTTTTAGTGGCCATGCGAAATTTTATTCTAACGATACTTCTAACAGTTAGTTACGTGGGCCTTAAAAGTTTGAATGCCGATAGAGTATATTTTGATTTGATCGTTTTCTTTGGATAAAAGTTGGTATTTTTCCTGTATGTTGCAGACGTTAACAGGGAAACACATATCGGATTACCCGATAGAGTTGTACAAGCGCGCTAAACTAGCGGTAGAAAAGCAGACGGCAGCCATCAAGCGACGCCTTCTCAGTCTCACATACCAGGCTTGCGTGAGGCAAAACGAGACGGATATAAAGGAGTTTTTCGTACTGGCGATGAAAAGGTGACGGAATTTATTTAAATTACAAGCTTTTGCCCGCGACTACGTCCGCGTTGAGATAAGAATCTCAGAGTAACCTAAAATGTTCGTGGTATAAAAAGTATCCTATGTGTTAATCCAGGTTATAAATTATCTGTGTTTCAAATTTCATGCAAATTCGTTGAGTAGTTTTCTAAAAAAAATATAACTGAAAATTCATATGAACGTTTTGACATTACGAGTTACGTAATGAAAAGATTGATATTCGAGATGTGGGTGTAGATGTCTCCTGTCGTACATCCTGGAGGACCCCCCGGAGCGGGCCCGGCTGGGCATATCGTTCCTGCCGCCGCTGTGGCCGGCGCTGGCCGTGCGCGCGCCGCTCCCGTGGCACGCGGGCACCGTGCGCGCGAGGCAGGCGCTCGCCTTCCGCTACTACGAGGGGAACCCGCTCGTAATAGAGCTCAAGAGGATCTGGCACGACCGGTACGGTAAATCAAACATGATAGCGACTACTATCAACATTAGCCTGTAGACGTCTACTGCTGAACAAAGGCCTCCCCCATAGATTTCCACAATGACCGATTCAATGCGGCCCGCATCCAATTTTTTTTTATACCACTAAGCTGACACACAAGCATACGGCCCACCTAATGGTAAGCAGTCACCATAGCCTATAGCCGCTAGCAATACCAGGGGTATCACTTACGGGTTGCCAACCATGTTCTTGATGAGGACTCACTGTGCTAGCAGCAATACTACTAGCCCAGCGTATCCTCGTGGAGCACTGGCAACCTTACTTACCGCAGAAACACAACACTACATCCAGTAGTGTTATTTCACTGCGGTCTTCTGTATGGTGGGGGTACAGTCCCCAGTCGAGCGGCTCCAATTTAAATGGGAAATCCCACAAAATTAAATTTTTTGGAAAGGTTTTTGAGAATTACGCGCTATTTGATTTGACCAATGAGCGCGCGCGGTTTTAGAGTTGGCCATCAGATGTCAGATGTTACGTCGTGATAACGTAACAAACAAAGAAACAGAGTTACTTTCGCATTTGTAATATTAGTATGGAACTAGTATGAATATTTTTCTGTTACCTTAGATACCAAAACATGTTGATCTGCGACATGAAGAAGATGCAGCAGGGCCTCCCCTTCCCGCAGTACCCCGCGGAGTTCACCGAGCGGCTGAACAGGCTGTGCGCGGAGACCAGGGCCGAGCTGGTCGACAACTGGCTCATCGACGTCGCCGACACCATGATCAAGATGAGGCACCACTGGTCCCCATACGTCGCTAAGAAGAAGAAGGCTTCTACATTTCAAGTGGAAAAGTTCTTTGCGTAAGTCTTAACTTTTGGATTACAAATCATCAAACATAGAAAATCTGTTATAATTGACGTGAAATTTACCTTTTAATAACACAAACACAACCTCGCCAGTTGTAGTCGGTTAATTATGCGGACACGGTTAGTGTAGTAGTGTGTGAAAGTTCGCAAAAATTAAATAAATGTGATGACGAAATATCGAGGGTAGTTGAAGAAATTTCTACCTCGTAAAGCGAGTTGCCTCGCTGCATCAGTCTGTCCGTGACCACGATCAGTGCAACCCGGTCGAAACGAATCGTCAGGATAAATTAAAAAGGTGAATTTCTCGTTTATTCCGGTTTTTATAATTGTATAATCATGCGACGCGATAGTTTCAAAGTAAATAAATAGAAAATCTTCTTTATCACCGGGTAGGAAAAAAAGCCACTCGAGTAAAACTGGCAAAAAAGTGCTGTCTTTTTTCATATAACAATTATGATTGAACCAAATTACAATTTCGGGTTATTGAAAGTTATGTCTAATTGAAAATTATTCCATCCACAGATGTGATCTAATTTAAAGGACATCATCCATGCTTCATAGAGATTTGGTCCAAATCTGAAAGTGCCGGCCAACGCATTTTTTTTTGTAAATTCTGTTAGACTTTGTCCGTCTGAGCATTTATTACTTTGGCAACAAAGTTGGACATTACAGGACATTTAATTTGTTTTGGTAATTTTTAATTCCTATATCAACAAAAATGCATGAAAATTCAGATGTTCGAACTCAAATAAAATCAACTACAAAGGTCCTACAGATTTGGTGCAGCAGTAATAATTGTTCAGACGGGCAAGCTCTAACAGAATATACAAAAAACAAATGCGTTGGCCGCCACTTTCAGATTTGGACCAAAATGGATGATGTCCTTTCCGAATTGTGGTAGATTTTTCAAAAATGGTCTTTCATATACATCAAATTAGGTTCTCAACATATCATGCAATATTTATTTCCAGCTGCATCCATGGTCTGATGTCTAAACAAATTCGGGATTTGGTTGAGAGGAGTGTACTTCACTTTTCGGAATATTTCTCATATTATTACGTAAGTTAACACGTAGCAAGCAAAGCAAGTACTTACGTAAGTGTAGCTTTTTTTATTTAAAACCACGGCGGGGAGTTCATTCCACAGTTTAATTGTGCGCGGGGGCAAGCAGGACCATGTTGGTTCTAATGTGTGCGGATGAATTCCCCGCCGGTGGCGAGAGGTGCGATGGTAAAATGTTGTCGTGGGCATCATGTCAAACAATTCCTCTGAACACTGTCCGTGATACAAGCGGTAGAACACACACAGGGAGTCAAAGTCTCTCCGCAGACTTAGGGGTTCTAAACCGCTTGTGAGCATGGGATCGTCGACTATTCTGATGGCGCGCCTCTGAACCGAGTCAAATGGAGAAAGCTGGCATGCAGGTGCCCCCGCCCACAGGTGGCAGCAGTACTCGAACTCGCAATTTTTTTGAACTGGTATTTTTTTTTATTTGGTCTAAGTGGCAAGTATGTCCGGTGGCAGGAAGGCAACAACTTCTCGGGAGTGTACCGCGACTACACGTTCATTAAGACGCCGCTGCTGCGCATCAAGGTGCTGGCGCACCCGGGCTCCACCACCATCACCTTCGAGCCCTCGCTCGACCAGATGAAGGTGCAGATCGTCAAGTGGTTCCACACCATCATCAACGTCACCTACCAGATACCCAGCCTCGACTGCATCATGTACCCAGGTAATACCGTACCAAACACTACTGTTATCTACACTATACTAATTTATATTAATATAATATTATAAAGAGGAAAGATATGTCTTTTTGTGTGTATGTTTGTATTGAATAGGCTCCGAAACTATTACTATTTCAAAAATTCATTAACCGTTACAAAGCTACATTATCACTGAGTAACATAGGCTATATGTTATACTAACTGCCCACCCCGGCTTTGCACGGATTGATATTTTTTTCATAAATGTCTACCCGTGCGAAGTCATATAAGTTAAATACCTACAAAACAAATGAATTATACATAAAAACCTTACACTTGAATCACTCTATCTATTAAAACGGCATCAACATTCGTTAAGTAGTTTTAAGGATCTAAGTATACATAGAGACAGACAGACAGCGGGAGGCGACTTTGTTTAATACTGTGTAGTGGTTATAATAATAAGCCTTGGACATTATCACACAGCGCCGTCTGGCCCAAAACTAAGCAAAGCTTGTACTATAAGACCAGCTGCTGATAAAATACTTTCTTTTGTAAATACATACTATTAATTAAATAGAAATAAAACGCCCGTGAAGCGACTACATTACTTACCAATTTATTGATCATTCTCTATCTATCATATCAAAAACTAAAACAAAAACCAATCATGAAGTAAATATAAAAAGTTGAATATTATAATATGAAGGAGGTTAGTCAAAACATTTTTTTTTTTTTTTTTTAAATCTTTATTTTTAGAAAGGGGTTTTTTCACACAGTGACTATGCCACACCCATTTGATAATCCTAAATATTACGTACTAATTATTATTAATAGGAACAAATAAAAAGTATTTATGAACCGGCATGCACGGTCTCTCTGATAAAGAGATGGTTACATCCCGTAACACTTACACTACCCGTAAATATAGTTTAATTAGCATTCTGGCCTCTTCAGACAGCGGAGACCCCAGAATGCCATTACAAATACCAACATTATGGTTATACATAAATCGCATATCATGTCGTAATATTTCGTTCCGAACACATAGAAATACAAATACAATACATACTTATTATACATACCACCTCGTATGCTTGTCACCTTAGTGGTGTAAAATGGTGTTATTTTGTGTTGTAGGGTCGTCTCGTCCGCGGCCGCACCTGTTCAGCGTGTACCCGGACGAGCTGTACATGGTGGAGCTGGTGAACCGCGCGCTGCGCCACTACAGCAACAACAAGCCGGGGCCCGGGAGCTTCCTCAGCTGCTACGAGGAGTACCACTACATCCTCGACGGACAGGCCGAACAGGACCTGCTGCTCTTCTTTGCCATGGACCCACCGCCCTATCTCAAGGTTCATTAACACAACTCTTTTAATTTTGAACCAATTTTTATTAGTGGTTATTAAAAAAGAACCGTGTTCTACTCTTCAAGCTCTTCGATTTGATACCCATGTCGTAAGGGTTAATGAAAAAGTAATAAATAGCTACCTTGAGACAGCCATATTGAATTAAATATGGCGCAATTTAGATAATTGTGCATTGTCACGGGAACCAAACGTCTATGCCATATTTCAGCTCAATCGGACCCTGGGCAGTGGGACAAAATTAACTTGCAAGATTTGATTACACACACAAAGTGGACATTAAATAAAAGCTTGCAAAAATTTAAAAGCTTTATATAATGTGTAGGCTGGTTCATCTTCGGCGACAGTGGCCTGTTCGTGGCGACTGGAAAGCTGCCATTTTTTTTATAAATTGGATACGTTACCTTCATAGGACTTTTCCTCTCGGATGTACTAGTACGAGAGACTCCTTCTAAGCTATCCTCACGTAGTGTGATATCTTTTTATTTATATCTCTAAGGTGGCATACAGGCATATTAGCAATACCAGGGATATCACTAACGAGTTGTCAACCCTGTTGTTGATGAGCAGTCACTAGCATCATTACTACCAGTCCAGCGTATCCTTGTGGAGCACTGGCAACCTCACTTACCGCAGAAACAACACTAATTCAAAGTAGTGTTATTTCACTGCGGTCTTCTGTAAGGTGGAGGCACAGTCCCCAGTCGGGCGGCTCCAATAATAATGGGAAAACCCACGGGAGATCCCAATTCCCCCACCTCTCGTTTTTTTTCAGCTCATGTTCTGTTTAATCACTTTGTTTAGCCTTAGAAAAACTCATTGGTACAGGGCGGGATTTGAAACCTGGGCCCATCAGATGTAAGGCCGTTGCTTCAACCAATGGCTACCATGGCTTTGATCGAAACGATGATAGATCCTTGTACAATATGTGAGCGGATAGGACGCGAGTGAAACGAAAGCCGGTTAACAGTACACTCTTTATCGAAGTACCGTGCATTGTACTTATCGTAGCGGGCGCGGCCACGTACCTACGTACGCAACAATCTTCATTAGCCACGTGTCCTCGTTAGGACTTCTCAGCCCGCATATACCAGTACGAGGCGCTGCGCGATGAAATACTGTTCCTGAGGCGCGACATCCCGCTGAACATGGTGATGCTGGACTGCGGGCCCATCAACGACGCCATGTGGGACGTGGTCAACGGCCTGCGCCAGCACATCGTCGATCACTTCATCAACGTCAACAGGAAGTGGAACAGATCGTATGAACTCACGTTTTTTGTATACCACTAAGGTGGCACACAAGCATACGGCCCACCTGTTGGTAAGCAGTCACCGTAGCCTATAGCCGGGGTATCACTAACCCGTTAGTGTTAGCACCATTAGCGCACCTATTAGCGCAGCTTATCCTTGTGGAGCACATTTATTTACATCTACACTAGCGACTTCGCCCGCTTAGCAATGTGAAACATCGGACCAGTGCAGTTGGACTCGCGCACCGAAGGTTCCGTACTAAAAGACGTACTAGGTTAAATGACAAAATTAAGTTTGCCGTTCGATCCCTAGACAAGGCTATTGCACCAACCGCAAATAATAAGTTTGTAATACTAAATCGTTTTTTTAGCGAATATAGCAAAACAAACCCTGTGAGCATTTCAAGCGTCTACTTGTTGCCATTATTAGGATCGAGCAAAAAATTTAATCACGTCTAGTCGGATAGTTCTGTAGTCTAAACTTCTTGATGCATCCTGGGATTTATCTCAATTGTGGGAGTGCCAAAGGGTTTTATCCCTTCGTATTAATAAATTTCTAGTAATACAGTCAACTGACCTAGTGGGAGGAGTTTTGGCAGGCGTCAGGCAGAGCGGTTGAGATTTTTTCCAGTGTCTCGTAAATTGTGTTATAGTGATCTTTAATGTGTATTTTTGGTGTCGTTATGTGCAGTAAAGATTCATTTAGTGGCTGATTTATAGGAACATTGGAAAAATGAAATAATATAACTTTTTGGTTAAGTCTTTTATAATTTTGGTCAATAGTTTACCTCTGACCAAGAGGCGTGTTACGATCTGCTACTGCCGTGGATTGTCTCCAGAAACTCCAATGGGCATTAGAATGCATGACACTAGGCATTTTAAGGCATCAAACATCAAATATTTGAGGAACTTTTAAATTCTCTAACACTCGAAACTGGCAAAAATAGTCCTTAAATAGAATCGATTGCCATATTTAGGAAGAAGAATAAGACCTAGTGGGAATAGACATGATATCGTCAGGGTGTGATGATAGAACAACGCCAGAGTGAATGTGTATATTTGGAGATTGGTCGGTTGCAGCATCTGCAACGTGTACGAGGAGATGGCGGCGCGCGCGTCCGAGACGCCGGAGAGCACGGCGCAGCTGGTGGAGCTGATCACCTACATCCAGGACTGCCGCGACTGCGCCATGTTCGACCTCAAGGAGAAGTCGCGCACCACCGCCGAGTACGTCATCTTCCTCATGAACCATGCGCATCTCAACTGTAAGTATTGCTTATAAACATTGGCATTAGTCATCAGTCATCAGATGTCCCCGAGACTGCGTGCACGTGACATTGGATTCGTTTACAATTTCATGCGTTTTTATTTTTTAGCACGAATGCATAATTATTTTTCTTAAATAAAAGTTACCTGAGTTCCTTCGTACATTATCAGCTATCTGCCAGTGAAAGTCCCTTCAAAATCGATCCATAAGTTTCGGAGGGTTGCTGGAACAACAGACAGACATATGATGGATAAGGTCCCTGGAGAGGTAGGCAGAGGTGTTACAATATCAACTTTTTACCAAAGACAAATAGGTGCCAACCCCAACGTGTCAGATGGTGAGCCCGTCGCCGAATCTTAGGCACTACAAATGTCCTTGCATTTATAGAATACAAAATATATTATAATTTGCTTATAGTTATATTATAATTTTGTATTCTATAAATATGAATTTCCCCAAAGTAACACCTGAATCAATTCAATATGTCCTTGCATTTATTCTCAGACTTATGCAGATTTCCTCACGATGTATTCCTACAGCGTAAAGTTCGTGATGTGACTAATCACCAAAGTTTTTAGAAAACTCATTAAATAACTTGCGTCGCTAGAATAGCAGACAACGATTCATACCACGCGGTCATCACGGCCCTTTAATTTACAATAGAATTCAATGACTAATATTACTGTACCCAGTTGAGGACATAAACCTAAACACGCGCGTGTTCCTCTGGCCCTTGGACATGGAGGAGACGATCGACCTGACGCTGCGCACGCTCAACACCAAGAAGAACATGGCCGAGGACAAGCTGCGCACCAGGAAGGCTATCTTCGAGGAGAAGCTCAAGAAGCACGAGAAGGACTTGGAACAGTTCCGAAGGTTCGACCCGCCGCTTCTCAACCTTGACCTGCTGAAGGAGGTCGTCGGGAAGGTCGATGAGATATTCAAGCATTTGACGGTGAGTAAGAAGTGGCCTTGGCAATAACAGCTCTCGGCTACGTATTCGTATCGCTTTCGACTATAGCGCCGCGGCGGCAAAAATTTGAACTAAAAACTCGTATGAAAATTTTGTCATAGTGAGAGTTGCGTTTTCGAAGTAGTAGTAGTTCACTGTTATTTGGTGTGATCGTGCTACAGGAGGACAAATACGAGGCGGAGGAGATCATCAACGAGGAGGTGCTGCTCGACCAGGAGGTGTCGGTGTACTTCAGCCTGCAGACCATGCTGGCCAGCGTCGACCCCTTCCACAAGCTGTGGCACACTGCATACGACTTCTACGACGGATACGAGAAGTGGTCAGTGAACAGACATTTCTTGCACTCTTTTTCAAACTTTCGTGATCTAAACACATATTAATGATACTGTGGGCTACTCCCACATTTAGTTTATTTATATTATACTTCTAAGTTATATCTACATTTATAATTTATTACACACTACTTATACTATTTACACTTGCATACATCACCAAACATACACACGTACAAGCAAATTCAAACGTTTATACATAACACTTACCGGACGTTATCAGCTGGTCGCCGCAGTCGAATGGAAACGCACAAACCACTGTATCGCGAGTGACGTCACCACCCGTCACCGCAGGACAGGTTTGAAAGCTGCGCCCGCGCAGCCGGGCCGGTCGCCCGCACCCCGCCGACAGTGCGAACCTACCTCTCGAGACCGTCGCATGTCGCTTGATCATCTCCCGCTTGCTTGCATATTGTGCTTACGCGCTAACAGCTGTTATTGTTTATATTAGTTGTCACTTCCTACCTGTCTCTTCTTCTGTGCTATTGCGTTCTTCTACTGTGCTGTCGCTCATTTCACCTCCTTCTATAAACTGTGCCTACTTGTACGTGTGAAGTGGAATAAATACTGGAAAGACTTCGATCTATCGGATTTTATTTACACTGCCGGAGTACTTCACCCATCATCCATACAACCCAGCTAAGTACATACATACGACCATTAATTTCCACCTTCTATCTTGGCACATATTGGCGATTGTTTGTCTACCCTCACACATCAACCACCGCCAAATTGGTGACCCCGTTTAAAGGACACCATGAGTGATAGTAGCGATTCCGACACTACGGTTGTTAACACCGACACCGTAAAAGATAAGGCCCCTGAGACTCGCAATGACGAAAATATTACCCGCCGTCCAAAGAAAATGTGCGTGTCCATTGACCAAAATAAAAAATCGTCCGACAATCAAAAATTTAATTTAAAGGTTCCGACATTCTCACCAGAGGACCCAGAAATTTGGTTTGCTTTATTGGAAACCCAATTTGAAAATTTCGGAATCACAGAGGATCACGTCAAATTTAGCAATGTCGCAAACAACCTTGATATTAAACACGCAAAAGCGGTTAAAGGGTTAATCTGTAATCCACCGGCAAGAAACCGGTATGAGAAAATTAAGAGCGAGCTCATCAGGCGACTTACGGCTTCACATGAGGAGAAGGTCAGACAGCTGCTGACTCACGAGGAGCTAGGAGACCGGAAGGCATCACAATTTCTCCGACACCTACAGGATCTAGCAGGACCGAATGTTCCAGAGGAGTTCCTAAGGACGATCTGGACCAATCGCCTCCCTAAAAATATCCAGACGGTGCTAGCGTCCCAACCCACCCATTCCCTGGAACAGCTGGCAGACCTAGCAGACCGCATCCAGGAAATAACGGCCCCAAGCGTTGTTGCGTCGACTTCTGCATCCAGCGCGGCATTTGGACATGGAAGCAACACCTCCAACGAGATTTCCGAGCTAAGGAAAATGGTGGAACGGCTAGCAGTGAAGCTCGACGAACACACCAGGGCATCTAGGAACTACGACCGTTCCAGACCTCATCGCCGACAATCTTCGCGCAGCAGGACACGATCGGCCTCCAACTACCGACGGTACCCAGTATGCTGGTACCACGCAAAGCATGGGTCGAAAGCACTAAGGTGCCAGAAGCCATGCGACTACAAAGCGGGAAACGCTCCGGGCAGTCAGTAATGGCGACAGACGATTGCCCCACCACTCCTGGTCGCCTCTTTGTGACTGATCGTGGCACGAAGACCCAGTTTTTGGTCGACACAGGCAGCGATCTCTGCGTTTTCCCCCGATCACAGCTACGAGAGCGTCGTGCAGCCACGGACTACAAACTCACCGCAGCCAACGGGACGACCATCAACACTTACGGTTACGCACACCTCAACCTTGACCTTGGACTTCGACGTTCCTACTCATGGAAATTTGTTGTGGCCGATGTTACCAAGCCCATAATAGGTGTAGATTTTTTATGTCATTACAATTTAATAGTCGATTGTAAAAATAAACAGTTAGTAGACAACACTACAACTTTATCTACTCCAGCTTCACTGGCGTATAATGCTAATGATGTATTGTCTGTAAAGGTTCTCACTGGCGATTCGCGGTATCATCTTTTACTGTCACAAGAATTTCCAGAGATCACGCGACCAGCTGGTACACAACGCACAATACCACACAACACACAACATCATATACGCACCACACCTGGTCCACCTATTTCTAGCACACCTAGACGTCTAGCCCCCGACAAATTGAAAATAGCAAAGCAGGAGTTCGAAGCCATGCTAGCCAATGGCACAGCAAGGCCCTCTGACAGCCCCTGGTCGTCGCCACTGCATCTGGCGGCGAAGAAGGACAACGGCTGGCGTCCTTGCGGCGATTACCGGCAACTCAACGCACGAACTATACCTGATCGATATCCGATTAGACACCTTCACGATTTCTCACACAACATCGCTGGCTGTAACGTTTACAGCACCATCGATCTCGTGAAGGCTTATAATCAAATACCGACCTGCGCCGAGGACATACCAAAAACGGCAATCACCACCCCTTTTGGTATGTTCGAATTCCCATACATGACGTTTGGCCTGCGTAATGCCGGTCAAACGTTTCAAAGATTTGTCGACGAGATGATGCGCGGGCTGGATTTCGTCTTTCCCTACATCGACGATTTTTTGATCTATAGCAGATCCCACGCTGATCACGAGAACCACCTACGCCAAGTATTTGCAAGGCTTCGGGATTATGGCATGACGATCAATGTGTCAAAGTGTGTTTTCGGTGCTCCTGAGGTAACTTTTCTAGGTTACCATATCTCGGAGAGCGGAACCAAACCCCTTGAATCGAAGGTCCAGGCCATACGCGATTTTCCCACTCCCAAAGATGTGAGAAGTCTTAGGCGATTTCTGGGTATGGCCAATTTTTACAGGCGATTTCTACCTAGAGCCGCCCAGACTCAAGCCCCTCTCAATGCCTTTCTGATGGGATCTGTCAAAGGTTCAACACCCATAAGCCTCACCGACGACGCTCTGAAGGCTTTCTCAGACACCAAGGAAAGCCTTGCCAATGCAGCTCTTCTAGCACATCCAGATTGCCAAGCTAAGCTTGCATTGGTCACAGATGCATCAGACGTGGCTATCGGTGCAGTGTTACAGCAGCTTCAGAATGACATGTGGCAGCCGCTGGCATTCTTCTCTCGAAAGCTGAGCCCATCCCAATCTAAATACTCCCCATACGACCGCGAGCTACTTGCGATCTATGAGGCAGTTAAGTATTTCCGACACATGCTCGAGGCGAGGCATTTCACGGTTTACACCGACCACAAACCGATCAGTTATGCTTTCCATGAAAGGAAACATAACTGCTCGCCCAGGCAATTCCGACACTTGGACTTTATTTCCCAATTCACGACCGACATAAGGTTCATCTCTGGCAAGGACAACACAGTTGCCGACGCCTTAAGTCGAATCGAAGAACTGGAAAGTCCGATATGTCTTGCCGACCTCGCAAATGCCCAAAAAGACGATCCCGAGCTAGCGCAATATCTCGCCGACGATTCATCTCTTCGTCTTCAGAAGATGAATTACCCTGGTAGCACGCCCTTGTACTGTGATGTCAGCACACCGACTCCCAGGCCATTCATCACAAAAGGGTTCCGCAAACAAGTTTTTGAAAGTCTCCATTCCCTAAGTCATCCCGGTGCTACAGCAACTGCCAAGTTAGTAGCCGAAAGGTTCGTGTGGCCCGGGGTTAGGAAAAATTGTAGAGACTGGGCCCGAACCTGCTTGTCCTGTCAACGCGCAAAGGTGAGTCGACACGTGTCTGCACCTCTTGGCACTTTCGACTTACCCCGCGCGCGCTTCAAGACAGTCCATATAGACCTTATTGGTCCTCTTCCCGTTTCACAGGGATACAAGTACTGTCTGACAGCTATCGACCGTTTTACTCGGTGGCCGGAAGTGGTACCAATCTCCGACATTACCGCAGAAACGGTGGCTAAGGCATTAATTGCTGGCTGGATATCAAGATTTGGAGTGCCAACAGATATTGTCACAGACCGCGGACGTCAGTTCGAGTCCGCGCTGTTCCAATATCTGGCAAAAAGCACTGGATTCCAGCACAAGCGTACGACAGCCTACCATCCGGCATGTAACGGCCTAGTGGAACGCTTCCACAGGCAGCTTAAAGCGGCCATCACTTGCCACGTCGATCATAGCTGGTCAGAAGTATTGCCCTTAGTGCTGCTAGGCATCCGAAGTTCTTTCAAGGAGGACTTGCAAACATCCTCCGCTGAGCTGCTGTATGGTGAGCCACTGCGACTTCCCGGCGAATTTTTCGATCCAAGCACACCCTGTACATCTGATATGTCAGAATTTACAGCACGTTTACGCTCCTTCGCCGAGAAGCTCAAACCAGTTCCAGCCTCTCGCCACAGCAAACACAAAGTCTTTATCTTCAAAGAGCTAGCCACCGCAGAACATGTCTTCCTACGTGAAGACGCTGTGCGTGCCCCTCTACAGCCAGCCTACACCGGACCACATAAGGTTCTGGAAAAGGCGGATAAATTTTTTAAACTCCTCATCAAGGGAAAACCGGTAACCGTCACTATCGATCGATTAAAGCCGGCTTTCATACTCAGTGAAGCCGACGGGGAAAACTTGTCAGGTAACGTCACACACATACCAGAAACTGCCCTACCTGACAAAAACACTACACTACGTACGCCCCATATTAGTACGACACCACACCACACGACGACACGTTCCGGTCGGCGCGTCCACTTTCCCGACTTTTATCGCCCCTAACCAGGTCTCTGGGGGGGAGTGATGTGGGCTACTCCCACATTTAGTTTATTTATATTATACTTCTAAGTTATATCTACATTTATAATTTATTACACACTACTTATACTATTTACACTTGCATACATCACCAAACATACACACGTACAAGCAAATTCAAACGTTTATACATAACACTTACCGGACGTTATCAGCTGGTCGCCGCAGTCGAATGGAAACGCACAAACCACTGTATCGCGAGTGACGTCACCACCCGTCACCGCAGGACAGGTTTGAAAGCTGCGCCCGCGCAGCCGGGCCGGTCGCCCGCACCCCGCCGACAGTGCGAACCTACCTCTCGAGACCGTCGCATGTCGCTTGATCATCTCCCGCTTGCTTGCATATTGTGCTTACGCGCTAACAGCTGTTATTGTTTATATTAGTTGTCACTTCCTACCTGTCTCTTCTTCTGTGCTATTGCGTTCTTCTACTGTGCTGTCGCTCATTTCACCTCCTTCTATAAACTGTGCCTACTTGTACGTGTGAAGTGGAATAAATACTGGAAAGACTTCGATCTATCGGATTTTATTTACACTGCCGGAGTACTTCACCCATCATCCATACAACCCAGCTAAGTACATACATACGACCATTAATTTCCACCTTCTATCTTGGCACATATTGGCGATTGTTTGTCTACCCTCACACATCAACCACCGCCAAAATACGAAAACGGGTCTTATTTTGTTTATTTTTTTCTTTCTTTCTTTCTTTTATACGCGATATTAAATTGCTAATATACCTCTCGACGTCAGCTTTCGTCAGCTCGTGACCACGGCCGATGCAACTCGGTCGAAACGTCAAGTACATAAACAATATAATGTCGCGTATAAGACCCGTCTTCATGTCATTGATAACATAAATCTTGATCGTGCAGCCCTGATGGATCTTTATATCGATCCGGATTCAAACCAAGGCACCTGTTCGAATGAGTTTTTCTAAACGCATATCATGTGCGTAAAAACAATAGGTGGGATAGGATTTCCCATTAAATTTGGAACCCCACTGGTGACTGCACCTGAACCTTACTTCTTTTATATGACTAAGGTGTCACATAAGCTTACGGCCCTCCTGATGGTAAGCGGTTACCATAAGCTATGCTCAACACAAAGGGTATCCTGCAAAAACCTCCCCTCGAAGAGCCCCATGTTGTACTCGTTTGGGAGAACCACTGTATGAGTGAAAGGTGGAGCAGGAGTGAGAGGTGGTGTGGTCGCCAGGTACCACGGCCCCTTCCTGGGGCTGGACGCGGAGCAGATCGCCGAGGACGTGGAGGCGTGGTGGAAGCTGCTCTACAAGCTGGGCAAGCAGATGTTCGAGTACCCCGGCGCCAAGAGGATCGCCGACATGGTGCGCAGCAAGGTCGAGAAGTTCAAGGTGTTGCTGCCCGTACTCTGCGCCATCTGCAACAAGGTACACTTGCTACTCTACTTATTATAGAATTAAATATAATAATAAGTTACTTGATTTCTCAAGTTTATTTGACACTAGCGGGTAGACATTTATCAAATTTATTTTGTCTACCCGTGCGAAGCCGGGGCAGGCAGCTAGTATAATATGTAGCCTATGTTACTCAGTGATAATGTAGCTTTCGAACGGTGAAAGAATTTTTGAAATCGGTCCAGTAGTTTCGGACCCTTTTCAACACAAACATACATACAAAAATACAAATCTTTCCTCTTTGTAATATTGGTATAGATTAGGGTTCTGGGGTTTTTCTAGATTTCTAGAGTGAGATATTTGCAGGGCAGTTGTAAGCGTCTATGGATACGGTAATCGGTTCCCATTCGATGGCCCTGCATATGTTTGGCTAATAATAACCTCTCAATTTAATGTTATCTTACCAAGGTGACAAGTAATCATATAGCCTCCTTATGGCCAGCACAGCGTATCTTCGAGGAGCTCCAGTGCCTCAACACACCGCAAAAACACTACATCCCTAGTGTAATTAGCCTGCGTTCGACAAACTCTATAAATGCTCCATGTTTACAAATTCTGGCGAACTTTAACCGTCAGCTTTATTTGACTCCTGCCCAAAAACCGACTAAAAACATCCCCACTCTGTGCTCCTGGAGACCCCACTAAAAGCGTAATGTCCAATGTCAGGGTATGCGCGACCGGCACTGGGCGAAGATCAGCGAGCTGATCGGGCAGGAAGTGGTGCACGAGCCGGAGACCACGCTGGCCGACATGGTGGAGCAGGGAGTGCACGTGTTCGCGGCGCAGCTCGAGGAGATCGAGCAGTACGCCACCAAGGAGTACTCGCTCGAGAAGGCGCTCAACAAGATGAAGGAGGAGTGGGTCGGCGTCAAGTTCGAGGTCATGCCCTACAGG
This sequence comes from Falcaria lacertinaria, assembly GCA_951449985.1. Taxonomy (NCBI): domain Eukaryota; kingdom Metazoa; phylum Arthropoda; class Insecta; order Lepidoptera; family Drepanidae; genus Falcaria; species Falcaria lacertinaria. The sequence continues at coordinate 798,252 of OX602119.1, read as the reverse complement.
TCAGTCAACTTCACGCGACTGTAGGGCAGGAAGTAGCAGTGGCTTGGTGGCAAGCTAGGTGGTGTCTATAACTATAGACTTAGAGTGCTTAGGATAATAGTAGGGGACAGGAAGCACCAGTGCGTTGGAGGCAAGTGAAATCAGGTGATGTCTTAAACCATATGTGCTTAAACCATTAGTAGGCGACAGGAAGCAGGAAATGGTTTGAAATGAAACTTACCGAAAATATGGCCTTATCTCGCAAGTCTTAACAGAACTGATTAGTTTTTTGTCATGTGTGAAATTGTTAATTTTCAAGCCTGACAGCAATTTCATCGAAATGTTTCGACACGACATGTCACCATCACGCTTGCTTGCCACCTTAGTACTATATGAAAAAGCCTGATTCCACAAAATGTTTCCTCCTCAGGGACACGGGCGTGGGCATCCTGACCGGTATAGACGACATCCAGCAACAACTGGACGACCACATCTTGAAGTCGCAGACGATGCGCGGCTCCCCGTACGTGAAGGCCTTCGAGGCGGACATGGTGGGCTGGGAGGAGAAACTCATCAGCATGCAGGACATTCTGGACCAGTGGCTTCAGGTAAAGCTATTAGTCCCAGTACTTTAAACCATGGTGTCGGTCCTGTTCTACAAGATCACTTAATTAAACAAATTGACAGGACCCCTGGTGTTGTAAGCGTCCAAAGGCTACGGTGACCGCTTATCATCAGGTCGGCCGTATGCTTGTTTATCGCTTTAGTGATATGGTATAAAAAATGTCTAACAGTCTTGATATCCCTTTCTCAATTGCGGGGTTCAATAAAAATGGCAATACTTCGGCTTGTTCACGTTGACTCGCGGGCGCGGTCACTCAATATCAAACATATGGCGTAATATCCTAGTGTTCACGTACGAAACGCACGTGCGGCCTAAGTAGCGGCTGGCGCGCGCGAGTCAACGAGAACAAGCCGTTAGTCCTGTCAAATTCTATTCAAACATTTTATTATTAGATTGTTGTGTCCTTTTTCTGAGCAAGGGCCTCCCCTTTTTTCTTCTTCCCGATCTTAGAGTATACATTTCTAAGGTTTTTATCTACTGCCTTTACGCCTTAATTTTTGCCACAAAAGGTGTAGCGCAAACTTGAAATGTTAAGTACATTGGTAAGTATTCAATTGTTTAACGGATCTCTTAATTTGCTGATCGACCGCAATAATTGAACTAACTTTGTCTCTCCGTCACTCGCTAGTGCCAAGCGACCTGGATGTACTTGGAGCCGATCTTCTCGTCGGAGGACATCATGCGCCAAATGCCTACCGAAGCGAGGAACTTCCGCGATGTCGACAAAGAGTGGAAGACTATCATGGGAGCCACTCAGAAGGTAACGATTAGTTTATACTTACGAGAAGTTTCAATTTAAAGAGAGGTAAGGCCAAATGGGATGTCTCGTGGGTTTTCCCATTAAAATTCCTGGCTGGGGCCTGTACCTCCACCTTACATAAGACCGCAGTCAAATGGCACTACTTTGATGTAGTGTTGTGTTTCTGCTGTAAGTTAGGTTGCCAGTGCTCCACGTGGATACGCTGGCCTAGTGGTAATGCTGCTAACACAGTGGCTCCTCATCAACGACAAGGTTGGCAACGCGTTAGTGATATCTCTGGTATTGCTAGCGGCTATAGACTACGGTGACTGCTTACCATCAGGTGGGCCGTATGCTCGTGTGCTACTTTAGTGGAACAAAAACATTTGGGCCGTTAGTGATTGACAAGATTGAATGTTCCGTTGTTAAAGTATTGATGATTGCTATCCCCCTCTACCCAGGACCCGATGGTGCTCCAAGCGACCGACTTCCCGGGCTTGCTGAAGAAGCTGCGCTACAGCAACGCTTTGCTGGACGACATACAGAGAGGGCTCAATGACTACTTGGAGAAGAAGAGGCTGTTCTTCCCGAGGTGAGAACTCTTACTAATATAACTAACATAGCCGACTCAATATATACTATAGCTAAAAACACTACCTATGAATAAAAAAAAAAACTAAATCAAAATCTGTTCATCCGTCCAACTTATAACAAAACTTTTATAGCGTCGGGGGTTAAAAACAAAATTGATGTATATTCCTTTGATTATAATACCAATATTTTAAGAGTTATCTTAGGAAACCCATTGCACATACGGCCCACCTGATGGTAAGCAGTCGCCGTAGCCTATAGTCATTAGCAATACCAGGGATATCACTAACGAGTTTTTATTAGTAGCGCAGCGTATCACAACATAACACTTCATCAAAGTACTGTTATTTGACTGTGGTCTTCTGTCAAGTGGATGTACAGTCCCCATTCGGGCCCTAATATTAATAGGAAACCCCACGAGAGATCCCAATTCGCACTACCTCTCTTTTAAAAATGACGTCAAGATCTTTGCAACCTTCATATGGAATAAGCCCACTGGTTATATTTGCCAGGTTCTTCTTCCTGTCCAATGACGAGCTACTGGAGATCCTCTCGGAGACCAAGGACCCGATGAAGGTGCAGCCCCACCTGAAGAAGTGCTTCGAAGGCATATACACGCTGGACTTCAATGCCGCCAAGGAGATCGTCGGCATGGCCTCCGCTGAGGGAGAGATCGTTAAACTGTCCTCCAGCATACAGCCCGCTGATGCTAAGGTATTTTTTTGTGAACAAGCCGGTAATGCTCAGGCAGACTTTAGATAGCCTCCGGATTGTCTACAATAGTGTCGATTCTGTTGTTCATAATTACTAAATTTAACTAATTTGACAAGTCTAAAAGTCTTGCTATCTCCTTCTCACGTGTGGGGTTAAGTAAGGTTGGCAATATTTTTAGATCTGTCAAATTAGTTAAGTTTAGTAATTATGAACAACCGAATTGGCACCATTGTGCTCCAGTGATAGGGTTGACAAAAAAATTACAATATTCGTAAGAATTATAGCCCTATTTGCCATTAGTTGCTTTTAAACGCAACGTGACAACCCAGTTGTACGATACAGTTCTGATATAATTACTAGAAACTAACTGACTGACTGATGAATTGACTGACACATCAACGCACAGCCTAAACGGCTGGGGTTAGAGACTTGAAATTTTGACAGTAGGTACCTTTTATGACTTAGGCATTCACTAGGGAAGCGTTTTTGGAAATGCCGCCCCTAAAATCCGTCACTATTAAGGTTAATACCATGAAAATTGGTATTCAACCTTTCGGCTAAAAAGCGAAGCTGCGGGCAAAAGTTATCATTTATATATTATTGGGGACTTTTGCAAGCAAGTTGCTCATAATGAATTACAAATGCCTCGATTACCTAATTGTTAGGGTATGGTGGAACGCTGGCTGCAGCAGCTGGAGCAGCAGATGATAGTGAGCCTTCGGGACGTGATCTCAGAGGCGATAACCGCGTACCCCGTCAGCAAGCGGGAGGAGTGGGTGCTGGTGTGGCCGGGCCAGATCGTGCAGGCGGGCTCCTGCGTGCAGTATACCACTGAGGTCATATATACTTGGATCATTATGTACTTGCATTACTTTTGTGTTTGTTTATATATTAACTAGCTATTACCTGTGACTTCCGCTTCACTTAAGTACAAAGGTACTTCCCCAGGATATAATATATTTCCTTGACAAATTTTATTACGATCCGTTCAGCCTTTCCGTCCTGAAAAGGTAACAAACAAACAGAGTTACTTTCGCATTTATGATATTAGAATGGATTTTGAGACCGCTGGCCTAGTGGTTACTATACCTGACTGTTACACTAGGGGTTGCGGGTTCGATTCCTGCCGGGGTAAACATTTATGTGACAAATATATTTACAGCCTACCAGCTGGGTGTTTGGTATGTATATATAAGTATGTAATAAAACAAAAATATAAAATACTAGCGGCCCGCCCCGGCTTCGCACGGGTAGACATTAATCAAATATTTTGTCTACCCGTGCGAAACCGGAGCGGGTAGCTTGTATATATAGCCTATGTTACAGTGATAATGTAGCGTTCTAACGGTGAAAGAATTTTCGAAATCGGTCCAGTAGTTTTGGAGTCTATTCAATATAAACATACACACAAAAATACATATCTTTCTTTTTTATAATATAAGTATAGATAATAGTTACATAAGCTGTGGTGTGTGTACATACCATATCAACGACATCTCCTCCTTGGGAACCAACAGCTTATATAAGAATTGGTGTCAATTGTGTTGTTCAAAATGACAAAACTTAACGAATTTGACAGGTCTAAAAATATTGCCATCCTTATTTAACCCCGCACATGAGAATAGCAAGGGATAGCAAGACTTTTAGACCTGTCAAATTAGTTAAGTTTAGTTATTATGAACAACAGATTAGACACCATTGTGTGTGTAGGCGATCGAGGCCATCGAGTCGCACTCCCTGCCGTCGCTGGTGCGGCGCAGCACGGCGCAGATCACGGGGCTGGTGTACCTGGTGCAGGGCGACCTGGACCCCGGCAACCGCGTCACCGTCGAGGCGCTCATCGTCATCGACGTGCACGGTGACCACACGCCACTAGTACCACATACAAACATACATAGCCACAGTGGCAAGGCAAAACATTAAACGCCATTCTAGTCGAAAAATAGTTCTGTATACAGTTCCATAGCTTTTTGGATTCTATATCGTAGGTTAGAAAACCAATCGGAAGCATTTTTTGGCATGTTAAAGTGCTTTTTTTCTTTTATGAAATTTTATACTTTAATCCGCTCGGGTCTGATGAACAATTGACCAAATAGTGGTACATTTGTTTTTCCTTTCCACAATCGATATCATCCAGCCAAGTTCCTCACGGGGTAGGCAGAGAGTACAGAGCGTCATTTCTCTTGTTTTTTTTACATTCATCAATATTTTCACACATGCTTGCCGATTCCGAGTACTCTACCTTTCCATCAAAAATCAAAAATCTTTTATTCAGTTTAGGCACTTATGAAGGTCTACTATACCACCGGTACGGAAAAAAAGCCACCTGAGAAGAACCGGAAAGAAACTCAGTGCTCTGTCTTTTTTTCATCATTCAGACATCATTCATCATTGAGGACTTTGGTAATTTGATCTAGAAAGTTGGACCTTGGCCTTCGACAGCTTCTTCTTCCACTCACATTCGCATTGTATATATTTTTTTTCAGTCTTTCATCACTCACCACTAACGTTTTTGATTGCTTGATTGAAACGGTATTCACTTTTTTTTTCAAAAATATACATTCATACCTACCCTAATTTAAAACACCCCCGCCTCAAAATATAAAGACCCATAGCTAGGAAGCTATGGGTCTTCTATAAACCATATTTATTATTATCTTCTATAAACTGTATTTTCTAAAAAAATACAGCGAATTTACTTTTACAAACTTATTATTTGCCGTTGGTGCCATAGCCGTGTCTAGGGATCGAACCGCAAAGTTTAGTTTGTGACTTAAACTGGTTCGTTTTAAGCACGGAATCCACGGTGTGACAAAGTTACGGTATTTTGGTATGTCAGGGCGTTCTATCCTGGAGGAGATGGTGTCCCGCGGCGTGATGGACACGAGCGACTTCAACTGGATCTCTCAGCTGCGGTACTACTTCCGCGGCGACCGCGTGGCCTGCTCCATGATCACCACCGAGGTGGACTACGGGTTCGAGTACCTCGGCAACACCGGCCGGCTCGTCGCTACACCACTCACAGATCGCTGCTTCAGGTCACAACCCAGTACCCACATATTGAATTGATTCAGGTGTTACTTTGCGGAAATTAATATTTATAGAATACAAAATATATTATAATTTGCTTTGTCCAAGCAATGAGAGATGTCACGCTCGATGTGACGTCACGCTGCTCGACCAACGCAGCGGCTCCCTGATGATGGGACGTGGAAGTCCTGAAACACGTGTCGGAAGAAACCACGCCTGAGCTCACACCTGGGCGCAGGCCGTTCGACCGTATCACACTCATTTAAGCGGACAAAGCAAATTATAATATATTTTGTATTCCAGTAACCACACGCTAATTATATTATGTGGTACATCTAAGTCACTACCCATACATATTTATATTCTTTTCTTTATACCAATAAGCAGATAAGCGTACAATTGTCTCAACCAAGTTCACATCTTGTTATTTTTGTGATGATGTGGTGTTGTGTGGTGTGATGATATTAGAGTGATGTAGAGTTGATATTAGAGTGTGACGGTAATATGTGGCCGATGGAACCGTAAAGTTGTAGAGTGGAGACCACGCACTGGAAAACGCAGCGTCGGACGGCCCCCCACTAGATGGACCGATGACCTGATTAAGGTAGCTGGCAAGCGTTGGATGCGGGCCGCATTGAATCCGTCTGCGTGGAATTCTAGGGGGAGGCCTTTGTTCAGGCTGATGATGATGATGAATATGTGTTGTCGTGTGGTGTGATGTGGTGATGTGTGTTGTGATGATATGGTGCGGTGTGATGATGTGGTGATGTGGTGATGTGTGTTGTCATGATATGATTTTGTCTGGTGTGATGCAGTGATGAGTGGTATGGTGTGGTGTGATGGTTTGGTGATCCCCAACGCGACCGCTGGTATAGTGGTTAGTACACCTGACTGCTACGCTCGAGGTCGCGGGTTCGATTCCCGCAGGGGCAAACATTTATGTGACAAATATGTTTGCCTTGCATCTAAGTGTTTGGTATGTATAATAAATATGTATTTACAAAAAAAATATAAGTTTTATATCAGCTGCTGGTTCCCATAGCACAAGCTTGGCTTAGTTTGGGGCCAGATGGGGCTGTGTGATAATGTCCAAGCATTATTATTATAATGTGTGGTGGTGTGATGTGGTGATGTATGGTGTGGTGTGGTGTAGGACGCTGATGAGCGCGCTGAAGCTGAACCTGGGCGGCGCGCCCGAGGGCCCGGCGGGCACGGGCAAGACGGAGACCACCAAGGACCTGGCCAAGGCCGTGGCCAAGAAGTGCGTCGTCTTCAACTGCTCCGACGGGCTCGACTACAAGGCGCTCGGCAAGTTCTTCAAGGTACCTAATACCTACCTACTCTGGCACTCGCGCTACTAACTTATTATCCTGTATGTCGTCCCTTTTTTTTTAAATATTTTATACTGACAGACACCTTGCCTCTCAGTTGAGTCGTTAGTTTTGAGTAGACTGTAATATAATCGTGTCTGCGACTTTGTACGTGTTGGGGGCAGATATTCCTCAACGTGAAGAGTAAACCAAAGTTGTATTAAGCACCGTTTATTATAAATCAACGTAACATATGTACAAGCCTTCTTGTACATATGTTACGTTGAATCTAAAACAGGAGTGCAACAATAACATGTCACTCGATTGATTCTTGACACAATCACACATTTAAACTAGACACGGAATAACTTTCTTTTAATTTAAATAGGCATATTAAACCTATTTCAACACTCCCCCTTAATATGCATATTCATAGAAATAAAACATATTAAAACAAAAGGACTCTAAAAGAAAGTATTACAAAGGAACAACAACTTTAGCAAAATAAACAATTAACAGGTAATGCCTAAACCAGACATGCACTTATAGTGCTTAACTTAGTCAAAGCCTTCGTTAAAATATCAGCGAGCATAGAATCAGTAGACAGGTACAACAATTCTATGCTTTTGTTGTTCTTTAAAATACTCCTTATGAAGTGGTGCCTTATATCTATGTGCTTGCTACGAGAGTGGAACATCGGATCATTAGCAAGACATATCGCCCCCTGATTGTCTACATGTAAGGTTAACTGTGCAAACTTACGTAACCCAATTTCAGTTAACAAGCTATTTAGATAAACAGCTTCTTTCATTGCTGATGACAAGCTCACATACTCGGCCTCACACGTGGACGTCGCAACACACTTCTGCTTCTGCGACTTCCAGGATATGCATGCGCCACCTAACATAAAAACATAACCAGAATAAGAACGTCTGTCTAGTAAACATCCTCCCCAATCCGAATCAGAATACCCTTGTAATGACTTGCCTGTTTTCTTGAATACAAGTCCGTATTCTATCGTTCTTTTCAAATAACGTAGCACACGTTGTGCGGCATTCCAACATTGCTTGTTTGGACAATTCACGAATTGTGCCAACTTCGCAACACTATTTGTAATGTCGGGCCTTGTTCCTGTTGATAAGTACATTAATGATCCAATAATTTCCCTATACGGATACTGTTCACCCTTATCACATCTTTCCTCCACAGAAAACTTGCTTTTTACTTCCATTGGCGTAGAAACAGAGTTTTTGCAATTATTCATGCCATATTTTGTCAACAAATCGGAAATATATTTTCGCTGTGACAATCTGATACCATTGTCACATTTGTCAAACTCTATTCCCAGCATGTATTTGACAACTCCGTAGTCTTTTAATTCAAACTCGGTGGCCAGTAATTTTTTAAATTCTTCAATAAATTCTCTTTTCTTGCATGCGATTTGGATGTCATCGACATAAACTAAAACAAAGAGTTTTATATCCGGATCTATGTCCTTAAAATAAAGATACGGTTCATTCAACGATTGTCGCAGCCCCATACGTTTTAATTGTTCGTCGAGTCGTATGTTCCACTGGCGACCAGCTTGTTTGAGTCCATACAACGACCTTTTCAGTCGACATATATCGCCTCCAGCCTTTAAATCGTCCAACATTTTCTTAGCTCGCTCATGAATATCTGAACCCTGTATTTCTGTCTCTACTAACTTAAGTAAACATTCTTCTAAATGTTCTGGCAGCTTCATATAGATATTTTCTTCTAACAAACCATTAAAGTATGCCGTATTAATGTCCAACTGATGAACCTCTAGGTCTAGCTCAACTGCGAGTGCAGCTAACAGTCTTACTGTATCAAGCCTGACGACAGGAGCAAAAGTATCGTGGTAATCAATACCATACCGCTGGCTGAAGCCTCTTGCTATAAGTCTCGCATTTTTCTTCTCAGTTTTGTCGACATTCAGCTTGGTTGTTAAAACATATCGACAGCCTACGACATCACGATTCATGGGTTTATTAACTATCTCCCATGTGTCATTCTTCACAAGGCTCCTTACTTCAGATAAGATAGCATCTTTCCATCCTTTACTTTCACTGCTTGACAAGGCTTGCTTTAATGTCACTTCTGCGACTCCAGCAAAGTCTTGACAGTCCGTAAATTCTTCATTGGATTCACTACTATCTTCTATAGTTGTAATTGGCTCTGGTTGCGCGTCTGGCACCATTTGATAATTTTTTCTTGGACGTCCAACCTGACCTCGCTCTATACGCGGTCGACCTGGCCCTCTCTTCATTCCTCCCCCTTCATTATCGTGAACATCGCTCTCTTGATGATCATGATGTGATGGTCCTGAGACGATCTCGGGTTCTTCGACTGGCTGATGTGAATGCTCAGCTATCTGTTTCAAATGAAAATCTATTTCAACTGTACCTAGTCGATTCACATTGGTATCCAATTTCTCCGCTTTCACTTCAAAGGGATCTATCTTTAAGCTATTATCTTCATTTCTTTCACTCTTCATTTCGTGAATTTGACGTCTCGTGACATTATTATCTTCCGTTGCTGTGGCAACCATATTCTGTAGCCTTTTCGATCTCTTGGATATCCCACAAAGATTCCGTCCGTACTACGTGAAGCAAACGTATCTTTCCCTTGTTCTTTGTCCAATACATGCACCTTCGATCCAAACCTCTCTAAATAATTTATCTTAGCAGGTCGGTCGAACCATCTCTCAAAAGGTATATTTCTTCCAAGACTGCGCGTTGGACATCGATTTCTGACGTGACATGCTGTTACGACAGCATCTGCCCAGAAACCTGGTGAAAGTCCTGACGAAATGAGCATACATCTCGCCATTTCCACTAAAGTACGGTTTTTTCTCTCTGCTATCCCATTCTGTTCTGGGGTTCGAGGACAGGTTAGTCTTCGAGATATACCTTCGTTCTTCAAGAACTCATCGAAATCACGGTTACAATATTCGCCACCGTTATCTGTTTGAAGATATTTTATTTTCTTACCTGTCAGATTCTCGACGTAATTTTTGTATATTTTAAATACAGTAAAGACTTCACTCTTCTTACTAAGTAAATATACTTCACACCATCTTGTATGGTCGTCGATGAATGTGACAAAGTACTTCGCGCCGCCTATGGCTTCATGTTGCATCGGTCCAACAACATCTGAATAAACAATCTTTAATTTTTCATCACAAGGGCCTCCTGATTTCGAAAATGGTAAGGCACTCATTTTCCCACTCATACAAACATTGCAATCATATAACTTTACAACATCTGACATCTTGACATTCATACCAGATTTATTTAAAAGTTTTAGAAGATCTTTTGCATTTAAATGTCCTAAACGTTCATGCCACAACCAAACATCGACCTCTTTGTTTGAAATCGCCGACGCTGTTTCACATCGTTCCTCAACGTAATATAGATTACTTTTACGATTTGCAATTAGCTTAGTGTTACCATAGCTGTCTTTCACACTAGCTACACTACCTTTAAACGTAACACTATAGCCTTGATCCGTAATTTTTGCAACTGAAATTAGGTTACATCGCAAATCCGGAACATAAAGTGTATTGGGCAATTGAACCACAGTTTTAGAACCATTATTACATGTAAACAATCTTACTGTACCTTTGCCTCGTACGTTTGTACGTATTAGTTGCCAAATTTAGCTTTAACGACACAGGTAACATCGTATCGCCAAATTTGCGTCGTTGCACAAATGTGACGTACACCCACTATCAATGATCCAATTTCCACTCTCGTTGCTTGCAGCATTGTCATCTGAAAAACAATTAAAAGTTACAAAATCGGAATCACAAATATCACTGGAAGTACTATTTGTTGACACAAACTTAGAAGTTTCTTGGCATTGACCCTTATTCTTCTTCATGTTACATTCTGAAGCCCTATGACCGTACTGATGACATTTAAAACATTTGTATTTAAATTTCGAATCCGCTTCGACTGTACCACTCTTTGGTTTAAAAGGTTTCTTCCCTTTTACAAGAAATGCTTTGTCTACATTTTCTTTCTGGTGTCGGGAACTTCCTTCTTCCAAAATCTTTACCTTTAGTGTTTCTGGATCTGGCAACGAATCTCTAGACTCTATTGCACATCTAAAGTTCTCGAAGCTAGATGGTAAACTGTACAACAGCATAATTGAAATCAAATCGTCATTCATTTGGGAATAGTCCCATATCAGCCAATTTACATCTGACATCAAAAAAATTCATGACATGTTCTCGAACGTCACCATTTTCCTCCATTTTGTGAAGCAATAATTCTTTCAACAATGTCGCCTTTTTCGCAGGTCCTTTTGATGCATGTATGCCTTCAAGTTTCAACCATACTTCTCGCGATGTGTTGCATCCTCGCAGGTGCCTCAGTTCACTTGGGCAGATCGACAGAACTAGGTCCGACTTGGCTTTTGCGTCGCCTTTAGCCCATTCGATGGCTGCAACTGGTTCTGCGGTTCTTACGAGGCTGCCATTTACAAAGCCCCAGGCATCGTTTTTCACAAGAATTGCTTCGACTTGGATTTTCCACGTCTCATAGTTTTCAGAGCTTAGTTGTTCAATTTTCACGGTTGTCATTTTTACAAATTTTTAGTTTCTCTGTCCTGGGCCCATAACCAATGTTGGGGGCAGATATTCCTCAGCGTGAAGAGTAAACCAAAGTTGTATTAAGCACCGTTTATTATAAATCAACGTAACATATGTACAAGAAGGAATCTAAAACAGGAGAGCAACAATAACATGTCACTCGATTGATTCTTGACACAATCACACATTTAAACTAGACACCTTGCCTCTCAGTTGAGTTGTTAGTTTTGAGTAGACTGTAATATAATCGTGTCTGCGACTTTGTACGCATACGCGCCCATGTTAATCTTTTAAGATCAGCAATTTTCCAGTTAAAATCGGTTCAGCTGGAACAGAGGGCCAAACAAAAAATTTGATGTTTTTTATCAGTAACGGATATATTTTCACGAGTATTTAGTTAAAAGCTGTTGAATTGTATTAATTTGCATGGATTGAGCGGCGTGTGAGTATGAATGTGCTTAGTCCACGGTGGTGTGTGACGGCAGGGCCTGGCGCAGTCGGGCGCGTGGGCGTGCTTCGACGAGTTCAACCGCATCGAGCTAGAGGTGCTGTCGGTGGTGGCGCAGCAGATCCTCAGCATCCAGCTGGCCATCCTGCGGCGCGAGAAGCGCTTCGTGTTCGAGGGCACCGAGATCAGCCTCAACCCCACCTGCTCCGTCTTCATCACCATGAACCCTGGGTACATGCCTACCACTTCTACTACAACTACCTGTCTTGGAACTTCCTTTCAACATAGTCCTTTTACAGTACGTACGTAATACGTATACAGTACCTGATGGTAAGTGGTTACTGTAACCTATGGACGCTTGCAACACCAGGGGTATCATTCGCGCGTTGCTGACCCTTCAAAAATCTTCACACTCTTCTTGAAGAACCCCATGCTGTATATCTTTGCGAAAACCTCGAGGTCATTTCACAATTTGATCGTGCGCGGGAGAAAACTCCTTTTTACTGTAGTAAGCGATTTTTATTATAAACTTTTATTTTTTTGCACCTGTGTGTGTGTGTGTGCGTGTGTGTGTGTGTGTGTGTGTGTGTGAGTGTGTGATATGATCCGGCATATAGGATAAAAAATGATGGTATTTAGGTTACTTGCAAATTTAGATAACACACCCACCGGCTAAGTGGAACTAAATAAAATCTAGTACTAAGGTTGTGTTGATTGATAGCAGCACGTTTGAAGTGGTAATCCCTTTGTGTAGCTACGCAGGCCGTACGGAGCTGCCGGATAACCTGAAGGTGCTGTTCCGCACCGTGGCCATGATGGTGCCCGACTACGCCATGATCGGGGAGATCACCCTCTACTCCAACGGGTTCGTGTGTGCCGGCCCGTGAGTACACCATTCTATTATGTCAACATAGCGTTAGCATGAATAATTTGCGTCAACGTTTTCGTATCGCCTTCGACTATTTTTGTATTGAAAAATTAACAACGCTGCGGCGGTGAAATGTGGTAATAAAAATTAGTATAACAAATTTTGACATTTCGCGAGTTACGTTTTGGAATACGTTGTCGCAAAATGTTCCTGCTACCGGCACTGCAGCCTTTGCGCGAACTGTCACTACGTATTCCTATCGCTTTCGAGTATATTTGTATTGGAAAATGCACAGCGTTGCGCCGGGTGAAAAGTGTTTTTGAAGAAAGAAAGCCTGTTACGCCTTGTAACACCAGCAATCTGCCATCTGAAAGTTCCGCCCAAATCGGTCCAGCCGGTACGGACATTACTCAGAACAAACAGACGGACAGTTTTTTTGCGGCTATACTATAATCTGAATTGAATCTGAAAAACAGACACTTCATTTTTATTTTTTATTAATATGACCGAACCGACCATATGTTAAATGCCATCAGACTCGCCCATAAAATCGTCCAAGCCTACAAGCTGTGTTCCGAGCAGCTGTCGTCGCAGAACCACTACGACTACGGCATGAGGGCCGTCAAGTCCGTCCTCCTGGCCTCCGGGGCCTTGAAGAAGAACTACCCGGAGAAGGACGAGGCCCAGCTAGTCCTCCGCGCCATCATCGACGTCAACATGCCCAAGTTTCTGTCGCAGGTAACCGACAATTACAACTGGCAACAATTACAACTTTGAACTTTGAACTTACTTTACAATTTTGATTTTGATTTTTTTGATTTTGACAGGACCAAATTAACTCTTAACCGCAATTATCCTAAAATAGGTACACATAACCCAACTTTTCTATTTTTAAAAACAATTCATATTTCTCTGTGGTCATGGTATCACGCGTGAACAGCTAGACCGATATACTCCCTATATGAGTTTGCAGATCTTGCCAGCAGGGAAGACCATATATTCCTCTGGTTCCAGATATGCCGCCCCTCAGAGTCTCCATTCGCTGCCTCGCTAATGCGATGTTTGTTGTTGTGTTGTTGTTAGGACGTGCCGCTGTTCGCGGGCATCTACTCGGACCTGTTCCCCGGCGTGGACATCCCGCAGCCGGACCGCGCCGAGCTCACCCGCTGCATCAAGAAGGACCTCGACAAGCGCAACCTCCAGGCCACCGACTGGTACCTCGAGAAGATTATACAGGCATGTATCTACAACATTATTTTTAGTTTCATTCCTATTTGTATTTAGTTGTATTCCTATCCGGTGATTGTGTTATCAAATCTTGCAAGTTACGTGTGACCCATTTCTTAGTATACGATTGAGCTTAAATTTGACATACACGTTGAGTTCCCGTGACTTTAAACAACAAGTTTAATTCGGTCACCAAGCCCTTTTATTTAATACTGATATATAAGGGGTTACAGAATAAATGATAAATCTTCATTTTGTGTCGTCCGCCAAATTGGATTTAAAATGGCGGCATTTAGGTAATCGTGCACTGTCACGCAACAAAACGTGTATACCAAATTTCAGCTCAATGGAATACTGGGAAGCATTTACAATGTTACTTGAAAGATTTTATTACACACACCGGACAGGTGAAACTGAATAAAAGCTTGTAAGATGTAGTACTTGTGATGTAAAAGTACAATTATATAATAATCTGGAAAGAAAAGAGTATACAATAATAGGGGCTGTACTGTGCCGTTCGTATGTCAACCCGCCGCAGCTGGTGTAGAGCATCGACCGTCTTGATTGGTTTGTCTATAGTAAACGTCATAACGTAACATTTTGTGAAGGTTTCCAGCTGCCAATACTTTAGTTCCTTTTCTAGACGTTTTTGCCAAAATATGTGTGTGTCAGATCTACGAGATGATGCTGGTGCGGCACGGGTTCATGATCGTGGGCCCCCCGATGGGCGGCAAGACGCAGGCCTACCAGAGCCTGGCGGACTCGCTGCGGGCGCTGCAGCTGATGAAGCCGCCGCCGCGGCACAAGGAGTTCGGCGCCATCTACCGCATCCTCAACCCCAAGGCCATCACCATGGGGCAGCTCTACGGCTGCTTCGACCCCGCCTCTCACGAGTGGTTAGCATTATGTACACATGAGATAACCGGCGACTTATGGACCAAATAATGGATACCTATTACGGATACGGATATTATTTGTGTGTGTGTGTGTAATCAAATCAAGCACGTTAATTTTGACTCACCTCCCAATTTATTTCAAGTGAATTGTATCTGCAAGTGATTCTATAAATAAGCAAATAATGTATGTGACATAATAATGACATGAGAATGGATCTTATACGCGATGTTACATTATAATTAATTAGTAGAACTTAAACTTAGTATATTATCTACTCTGAGGTAGAACGAATTTCTTCTTGATACACAACTACAGTCAGCTCGTGACCACGGCCGATGCAACTCGGTCGAAATGTCCGGAGGTAAATAAACAATTTAATATCGCGTATAAGACCCGTTTTCATGTCATTACTATGTGTTTAAATCGCGAACGTTTGAAAAATAGTAATGTATGTGATGGTGATCGGTCAGGTCTGACGGCGTGCTGGCGATAGCGTTCCGCGAGTACGCGATGTCGATCACGCGCGACCGCAAGTGGATCCTGTTCGACGGGCCGGTGGACGCCGTCTGGATCGAGAACATGAACACCGTGCTCGACGACAACAAGAAGCTCTGCCTCATGAGCGGGGAGATCATACAGGTAGTACACGCAGCTTGTTCATTCTCACTTAGGGCCCACCTGATGGTAAGCAGTCATCGTAGCCTATAGCCGCTAGCAATACCAGGGGTATCACTTTTTCCATCGGGTTGGCCGTACGCTTGCGTGCCACCTTCTTTATATAAAAATCTCGTGTCGCGGTGTTTGTAGTTAAACCCCTCCGAAGTGTTTATATTGGGTAGGTCTGAGAATCGGACAACATCTATTTTTCATCCCCCTAAATAAAAAAAATAAAAAAACTGTCTAGTAGTTTCGGAGCATATAGACATTTATCAAATATTTTCTCCACCCGTGCGAAGCCGGGGCGGGCAGCTAGTATTGCTATAAAAAGGTCGGTGGTAAGATTGCAACAATAAAAGACCTGATTGTTACTAAACAAATTATATTAACTTTAAAATCAATTGCAATTATATCTCAACATTTTTTTCAATAGTTCAATCAATCATGTGAAGAAGACAAACGACTATCGTTAATGAACTCCGGAACTAATGAATGCCGGTAGCAGGAACATTGTCGACAACGTTTTCGTATCGCCCTCGACTATTTTTGTATTGAAAAATGCACAGCGCTGCGGCGGTGAAAAATGGAACTAAAAATTTTTATGACAATTTTGACATTTCGCGAGTTACGTTTTCGAATACGTTGTGGACAATGTTCCTGCTACCGGCACAGATGGCGCTATGTGATAATTTCCAAGCATTATTATAAAAATAATCAAATTGTTTGTTTGTATGTAGATGACCAACAAGATGAACTTGATCTTCGAGCCGGCCGACCTGGAGTTCGCGTCCCCGGCCACCGTCTCGCGCTGCGGCATGATCTACATGGAGCCCGAGCAGCTGGGTCCATACAACATATTATCATCCGCGTATCATACATATCTAAACATCTATAGACATAAAGAGCTGAAGACGAGACCGCTGGTCTAGTGGTTAGTATATCTGACCGCTACGCTAGAGGTCGCGGGTTCGATTCCCGCCGGGGCAAACATTTATGTGACAAATATGTTTGCCTTGCGTTTGGGTGTTTGGTATGTATTATAAGTATGTATTTACAAAAAAAAAAGTATATAAGTATTGTATCAGCTGCTGGTTCTCATAGTACAAGCTTCGCTTAGTTTGAGGCCAGATGGCGCTGTGTGATAATGTCCAAGCATTATTATTATGTTCAAGCATTATAATTTAAAATCCCCCGACTCAAAGTCATAAATAAACACTTTTTTTAAGACGGCGCTGTGGTAATCTCCGTGTGGTAATCTCCGAGCATTATTATCACACTAAAATTATAAAGGCTTAAGTTTGTGTGTGTATGATTGTACCGTCTTCACGCCTCAACGGCTGTATGGAATTGCATGAATTTTGGTATAGAGGTAGTTTTTAAGTTTGATTAACATATAGGATACTTTTTATCCCGGAAATTCGTTTGGTTCCCGAAGGACAGCTGCTTATAAATTATCTGGTGTCAGGCTGGCGAGCGTTCCTGGAGTCATATAACACTCACCTGAGCAAGCGTCTGATCCCGGAGCAGTACGAGCTGATCCAGGAGCTGATCGAGTGGCTGGTGCCGCCCATCTTCGAGTTCCTGCTCGGCAGGTGCCAGCATTTCGTTCACGTCGGGGAGATACACCAGTTCTTTGTGAGTTACATGGGGACCAACCCTGGATCTACGATTTTCTTGAACCGTTCAGAACCTTTATATTGGCGCCCCCTAACTCCAGCGATTGAGATAAGTTACTTCAAAATATATTCTCACTAATATACAGTGCGTCCCACGGATATGCCATGTGGTGGGAAAGTACCTTGAATATTGTAGGTAACATTTTACTGAAAAAAGATATTATTTGAATTTAAAAACAATTAAAATGCATTCATAGATATTCAATTAATTAAATGGTTGAACCGGGAATCGAAACCTGTAGCTTTATCATACCGATCGAAAGGCTTTATCATAAGGATTATTTTTTGCTAAATAACAAGTGTCAGAAAAAAATAGGAAGTCCGAAGAAGAAATTTGTTCAGAAAAATTTATAGCTGATATTTGGGACCTTAAAAAAAGGTTGAGAACCTTAGATGTCAGTGGCATTGTGTAATAAAAATTAAAAATTGTACAGCTGTGTCCTTGTCTTGTTTATTGCCTTCTCTTTGTGTGTGAGGAGATCAGAAGATGTGCCTTATTGGGGCCTAAACTGAATAAATGATTTTGATTTTGACATCGTGTTAGTTGTAGTGCCGACCTCAACAGTGTTCAAGGGTGGTCTAGTCAGGACACGCACCGATTTCGATTACGATAAAATAATTCGAATTACAATTATGTGTAGTTGTAAATAATTGAAATCAAATATCAATTTTCTTTGTTCTTTTGTTTTCTATTGAAACGAGTTATGACTTTCCAGCGGGGGTCATGACCCCATGTCAGTTTGGGGTAAGGCTAAGATGCTGATGATGTCGTTGGTGGATGTCGAACGTGTGTGTGTGTGTGTGTGTGCAGTCGTTCACTCGTCTGTTCACGTGTCTGCTGGAGAGCGAGTCCCAGTTCAGCACCATGTGGCTGCAGTGCACCTTCGTGTTCGCCCTCCTGTGGGGACTCTGCCCCTCCATTACCAGTACGACCTTTTTTCTATTTAGTTGTAAAAGCTCTTGGGTGGGTGGGTATGTGTGTGTCAAATCATAAAAGCCAAAATTTTACCCCCTTCCCAGTGTCCGATTGAGTTTAGATTTGGCGAACAATCGTTTAGGTCCCGTGACAATAAACGATTATCTAAATGCCGCCACATTTTGTCCAATATGGCGGTCGTTACAAAATTAAGAGAACAAGAGAAAACCAGAGAGGTAGGATTTGGGATTTTCCCGTGGGTTATCCCATTTAAATTGGAGCCGCCCGACTGGGGACTGTACCTCCGCCTTACAGAAGACCACAGTGAAATAACACTACTTGATGTAGTGTTGTGTTTCTGCGGTAAGTAAGGTTGTCAGTGCTCCACGAGGATACGCTGGGCTAGTACTAATGCTGCTAGCACAGTGAGTCCGCATCAACAACATGGTTGGCAACTCGTTACTGATACCCCTGGTGTTGCTAGCAACTATAGGCTACGGTGACTACTTACCATCAGGTGGGCCGTATACATGTGTGCCTCTTTAGTGGATTAAAAAAGAGTAAAGTGATGTCATTATGAATCCAATATGGCGGCGGCCGAAAGATGACGATTTTAATTTCCAAATTAATCCCTATTATATGGATATCAAATTAAACGGTTTGATGATCGAATACAAGCTGGTGTTTTAAACTTTTTCTAACACAATAATTAAATTTCCACAACTTCCACAAGTTATTGGACGTCAGCTAGCGTGTTTAAAGTTGTATTACTATTATTACTTTTGACAATGTGTCGTCTTCATACATGCTATACATTTTATGTTTTTTTATACTACTATGATGGCAAACCTTGCTTACGGCCCGCCTGATAGTCACGCGCGAGTGATACCAATACCATGCGTATCACCTAGCGCGTTGTCGACCCTTCAGAAATCTCTTCACACCCCGCTTGAAGAACCCCATGCTGTACTCATTGGCACTCCATGTTTCGGTACTTTAAGGTTTAAAAAGAGTTACCTTCTGCGGATTCTCGTATGATTTCCCCTCCGCAGTTTTCTCAATGCAGTACAGCATGAGATTCAAGAGCGTGTGAATATATTTTTGCCAGATCCACAACACACTAGTGACAACCATGGTAATGCTGGCGTCCATAGGCTACGGTTATCGCTTACCATCAGGCGGGTCTTACGCTTGTTTCCCAACATAGTGGGGTAATATAAAAAATCCAGAAATATTTATTCCTGCCAGTTTGAGTGTGAATAATACTAATACCGTAAATGTAATGAGCTACAGAAAATCCAAATGTATCCAGGTGACAGCCGCAAAGTGTTCGACAGTTTCTTCCGCAAGTTGCTGGACGGCGCCAACCCCAACTACCCGAAACCGAAGTCCTTCAAGCTGACCAAGAACCAGCTGTTTCAGGACAAGGTTATCTTCATCAACACTAACATTATGTAGTGTTATCCTCAGAAGATGATACATATAAATAAAATTGAAGTGTCTGTGTGTAATATAAAAATATCAGCTTTTTACGAAATGCATATGAATGTAAACACGATTCTAATGACAAAAAAGCAATATTTTTTTTGTCCGTCTGTTTGTTTGGGGTAATCTCCGAAACGGCTGGACCGATTTGAACGAGACTTTCACTGGTAGATAGCTGTTTTTTTTTTTGAAAAAAAACAAAATTGTTCCGCGCTACTAATAAAGAACCCATAAAGTTCTGAAATAAATCCGCACGGCGGAACTTATTTGAACAGGACTTTCACTGAAAGGTAGCTGATGCTATAAGCGTAACTTAGGCATAATTTATTTTGGATAAACAATAATGGTATGGTGCAACAAAAATTAAAACCACAAAATTATTTCCACGCGTACGAAGTCGCGGGCAGAGCTAGTTTATTATGATTTACAACACATTTCACACTACTCAGTAGCCTTAGCAAAATATAATTAGTTTTGTTTAGTAATTTAGAACAACAGTATCGGCACCGTTGTCTTGTTACAGGACACAGTGTTCGACTACGTGTACGACAAGAGGAACAATGGCACCTGGATCCCGTGGGCCGAGCTCGAGAAGGAGGTCCCACTGCCGCCAACCGCTAAGGTATATTATTTACCTACTATAGTTGGTCGCAGCCTCTCTGGCACATAAATATAAACCAGAGCTTCAAATACCGTTATAAAATCATAATTAACGTTATACCAGTAAACGATATTTACAAAATAACGATATATATATATATGTATATATAATAATTAAAGAGAGGTAGGGCGATTTGGGATTTCCCGTGGGTTATCCCATTTAAATTGGAGCCGCCCGACTGGGGACTGCACCTCCGCCTTACAGAAGACCGCAGTGAAATAACACTACTTGATGTAGTGTTGTGTTTCTGCGGTAAGTAAGGTTGCCAGTGCTCCACGAAGATACGCTGGGCTAGTAGTATTGCTGCTAGCACAGTGAGTCCTCTTCAACAACATGCTTGGCACCCCGTTAGAAATACCCCTGGTATTGCTAGCGGCTATAGGTTACGGTGACTGCTTACCATCGGCCGTATGCTTGTGTGCCACCTTAGTGGTATATATATAAAAAAAAAATATAACGTTATTTTTAGTTATATCATAATTGTTACATGAAACAAGACAGAGCACTGACTTTCTTGCCGGTTCTTCTCAGGTGACTTTTTCCGAACCGGTGGTATAGTAGACCTTCATAAGTTTGACGAGACCGCTGGTCTAGTGGTTAGTATACCTGACTGCTACGCTGGGCTCTCAAGCTCGATTCCCGTTGGGGTGAACGTTTATGTGTTAAACATTTGTGTGAGTATTATATCAGCTGCTGGTACTCATGGTACAAGCTTTGCTTAGTTTGGGGCCAGATGGCGCTGTGTGATAATGTCCAAGCAATTAAGTACTAAGTATAAGTGCCTTATTTGGTTCTAAACTGAATAAAATGATTATTGATTGGATAAGGTGAACGACCTGATAATCTTGACGAACGAGAACGCGTGCCTGCGGTACTTCGTGTCGAAGATGGTGCGCGCGCGCATCCCCATCCTGCTGGTGGGCCCCACGGGCACGGGCAAGTCCTCGCTGGTGCTCAACTTCCTGCTCTCGCTGCCCAAGGAGCGGTACATCACCAACACCATCAACTTCTCCGCCAGGACCACGGCCAATCAGGTATTTTTTATTTTATTAGAAGGAAAACTTACAGCTAATAATGGTGTCGATTCTGTTGTTCAAAATTACTAAGCTTAACTAATTTGACAGGTCTAAAAGTCTAGCTATCCCTTTCTCATGAGCGGGGCTAAATAAGGATGGCAATATTTTAAAACCTGTCAAATTCGTTAAGGTTAGTAATTTTGTACAACAGAATTGACAATATCGTAAGAAAACTTACAGCTAATGTTATCATATAAGGGTTACACAATGAAATAAGAAGGCAATTTAAAAGTTTCCACGTATAGCTAAGGTACAAAATAATAATGATAAGTCGGTAACTTGTGCATGCACAACTTCCTAAAGAATAGTATACATATCTTCTTCTTCTTCCTCCTAGCTATGGCAATCAATCTTCTTCAAGGACTGTTAAAGAGAGTTTTTTTTGCGAGTTCACCGCTGCATATTCCACTAAAGTGGCTTACAAGCATGCGGCCTGACTGATGGTAAGCGATAACAGTAGCCTATGGGGGCCTGCAACACCAGCGGTAGTAGATATATTAAGTTTCTCATGCTTTTTTAAAGCGCAAGTTTAAATCCCACGGGTCTGTATCATTTGTTTTTTATAAAAACTTATGTCCAGCGATGATGTGACTACATTCCACGAGCTAAACGGTGAAGGAAAACATCGTGAGGAGACCTGCATAGGTCTGAGAATAAATTCAAGGACGCATGTAGTGCCTAAGAGACGGCGACGGACTCACCATCTGTCACGTTGGCACCCAATTATCTTCGGTGGAATGTGGATGTTGTAACAACTCTGCCCTAATTGTAATGTTTACGTTGCATTAAAAATGCTTATTGGAGTTTCTGTGGAAAATCCACGGCAGTATTCACGAATATAATAACGGTATTCATATTCTTCTTTTTTTTCAGACGCAAGACATAATTATGTCTAAAGTGGACAGGCGTCGAAAGGGTGTATTTGGTCCATCTATGGGCAAGAAGGTTCGTTGTTGAATTTATTTAAGCCATAGTTAATGTACTTTCGACTAAGTATTCGTATCGCTTTCGACTATTTTTGTATGCGAAAATGAACAGCGCTGAGCTGGCGAAAAGTGGAACTAAAAATTGATATGAAGTTTTTGACATTTGACATGTAACGGTTCCGCATACTTAGTCAAAAGATGTTCTTGCTACCGGTACTGAGAGCAGAGCTTCTTTCTACTAGGTTTCAACAACGTTGCGTTAAAAAATACTATATGTTCATACTATGTTTAGGGTCGGCAACGCGCGATTGATAGTGGTGTTGCAAGCGTACATAGGCTACGGTGACCGCTTGCCATCAGGTGGGCCGTATACTTTTCTGCCATCATAGTGGTATAAAAAAATGTGTGCCACTTTTCGCTGCCACGGCGCTGTTAATTTCGAAAGCCGAAAGTAATTATATAGTGTTTCTGCTAAGGCTACTGATTCGACTGGCGTTTCAGTATTCATGGAGTAGTCTAGTGGTATGAATGAGTGTGGTGTTGCCAGTGCGTGTTGTTCGTGGACGACCTGAGCATGCCGCAGAAGGAGGTGTACGGCGCGCAGCCGCCGCTGGAGCTGATCCGGCAGTGGATCGACCACGGACAC
Organism: Falcaria lacertinaria; assembly: GCA_951449985.1. Lineage (NCBI taxonomy): Eukaryota > Metazoa > Arthropoda > Insecta > Lepidoptera > Drepanidae > Falcaria > Falcaria lacertinaria. Next base: position 775,163 of record OX602119.1, on the reverse strand, counting down.
TGGTACGACCTCAAGGAGATGGTGCGCCAGGAGGTCGTCGATGTGGTACGACATCACACGTTATATTACACAATTGGCTTTCGCCCTCGCCTTCGTCCGGCGACGAGAAGTCCTGTGACATCATTGTTATCCTACTAATATTATAAATGCGAAAGTTTGTGAGTATGATTGTTCAGGCTTCTCTTTGCTGGCACTAGATGTCACTGTATGCGTTCTACAACTTACATGACAGTGCTGGTAGCAGGAACATTGTCGACAACGATTTCGTATCGCCTTCGACTATTTTTGTATTGAACAATGAACAGCGCTGCGGCGGTGAAAAGTGGAACTAAAAATTAGATGACATTTCGCGAGTTACGTTTTCGAATACGTTGTTGACAATGTTCCTGCTACCGGCGCTGGTGTTGTTAACGGTCAATATAGTCTAACGAGAATATGTCATCTTTTCCTACCATTTGCAAACCGCTATCTGTTTCCATAGAGTTTCTATATAATTATTATAGCAGTGATTCGTTCCTTAGTCGTGGTCGTTTTATTTGATGACCTCAAGAACACCTCGGCTGTGATTGGGCATCGGCGTTGTTCAATGATGATGGCCATCCATTTAGTTTGTTACTCTTTCATGAAAAAACTACTCAACGGATTTGGATGAAATTTGGAACACAGATAATTTATAACCTGGATTAATATATAGGATACTCTTTTATCGCGGGAAAATTTCAGGTTCCTCTGAGATTCTAAGCTCAACGCGGACGTAGACTGCCCGGGACTACGTCCGCGTTGAGCTTGTACTTGGATAAAAAGCGTGCTTGACTCTGGCTATTTTTATTTGTAGAGAGAGATAGGGCGAATTGGGATCTCCCGTCGGTTTTCTCATTCATATTGGAGCCGCCCGACCACCTTACAGATGACCGCTGTGAAATAACACTACTTTGATGTAGTGTTGTGTTTATGCGGTGAGTAAGGTTGCCAGTGCTCCACGAGAATGCGCTAGTAGTAATGCTGCTAGCTCAGTGAGTCCTCATCAACAACATGGTTGGCAACTCGTTAGTGATATGCCTGGTATTTCTACGGTGTCTGCTTACCATCAGGTCGGCCGTATACTTGTGTGCCACATTAATGGTATATAAAGAAATGTTTTGTTTTAAAACTTCGCTTGCGCGTTGTAGGATAGTGACGTTTGTATGGAGTTGTCATCCGTTAAATGTTATGTCAGTTAGTAGATTTCAAACGTTGGTTTATGTAGCGGTGAAGTCCCTATAGCCGGACTAGGTTATTGGCTGTTAACCTATGTTTCTTTTCGCATCGTGCGCAGCTGTTTGTGTCGGCCATGTTGCCGCCGGGCGGCGGGTCGAACCTGATCTCGTCGCGGCTGACGCGGCACATGCTGCTCATCGCGCTGGACTCCTTCGAGGACAACACTCTCAACAAGATCTTCGTCACGATCATGGACTGGCACTTCGCCAAGGGCTTCCCCGAGGCGCTCGCCAGGCAGGCCAAGGTAACTACACTGCGCGTTTGGACGCTCAGTGCCGGTAGCAGGAACATTGTCGACAACGTTTTCGTATCGCCTTCGACTATTTTTGTATTGCAGTATGAACAGCGCTGCGGCGGTAAAAAGTGGAACTAAAAATTAGTATGTCAATTTTGACATTTCGCGAGTTACGTTTTCGAATACGTTGTCGACAATGTTCCTGCTACCGGCACTGAATACATTGTGGTGTATTTATAACAAGATTTCATTCGCTCGCCAAGGTCTTTCATTTGATACTCATATCATAAAGGTTTATGAGGAAATTATGTACCGCCATCTTGCGGCGGCCGCCATATTGGATTTGGAGTGACGTCACTTTACTTACTGTGTTCGCTAATCAAGCCCTTCAATTTGATACCCATATCATGGGGCTCCTGTGGTGATGATAAATCTCCATATTGTGATGTCCTCCATGTTAAAAATTTGTAAAAATCGACATTTAGGTAAATAGTGCATTGTCACGGGAACCAAACGTTGTTTGTAACCGGTGGGATTCGAATTGCGACGCTAGAATAACAGGCAACGCTTCATAGCACACGCCCACCACGGCTCATGTAAATATGTAGGCACATACTCATATGGTAATTGCTGAGATTTTTGCCGGATTCTTCTCAGCAAAAAACGACCTTCCGAATCCGGTGGTATATTCTTTGAAACAACTTAAATAAGTGAAATATTTTTTTTATTTATTTATTTATTATTTGACTACTATCATTACAGGTAAATAATATTACTAATACAATAGCGTAGACAACTTATCCTAGCACGTAATCCTTAAACTTAAACCAAACTCAAAATGATCTTTTAGATATGGTGTAGTACCATTTATGTTGAGCTTGAGGTATGGTGTGGTCCGGTAGGCAGTGGTGGGGGCCACTATGGAGGTGTACAAGGCGGTGACGCTGTCGTTCCTGCCGACGCCGTCCAAGTGCCACTACCTGTTCAACCTGCGCGACTTCGCCCGCATCATCAAGGGCGTGTTGCTAGTGCCCGCCACGCACATGAAGGACCTCAACAAACTGGTCGTCCTCTGGGTCCACGAGACCTTCCGAGTCTTCTACGACAGACTTGTGGATGACAGTGACAGGTCACTACACATATTGTGTTCATTTAAACCGGGGGTTTTTAAGAGGTACAGCATGGGGTTCTTCAAGAAAGGTGTGAAGTATCGGCAACGCGCGAGTGATATACCCCTGGTGTTGCAAGCGTCCATAGGCTACGGTAACCGCTTACCATCAGGCGGGCCGTATCCTGCTTGCCAGCTTAGTGTAAAAAAAAAGAGGTAGGTGAAATGGCATCTCCCATGCATCTTAAAGAAGACCGCAATCAAATAACACTACATTGATGTAGTGTTTTTTCTGCGGGAGTAAGGTTGCCAGTGCTCCACGAGACATTGCTCTGGTAGTAATGCTAGCAGCTACTACACAGTGAGTGTGACTCATCAACAAAAGGGTTGGCAAATTAGGCTATAAATAATAAAACTTGTGAAATTGTAGACAAATTCGATTTCACGCGTATAAAGTCGCGGGCACACCATAATAAAATAAAAATTATAGGGGGATTCCCCATACAGGAGACCGGTTTTTTGAAGGTTTCTTGCTCGATTTTAACGGAACCGTTGACTCGCAGTTGGCCTGTTCTTGATTGTTGTTTTTGTGTCAGGCTGAAGTTGTTCGACCTGGTGTACAAATCTGTGTACGGCAACTTCCGCATCCACATGGACCAGGTGATGACTGAGCTGGGCTACGTGCCCGACGGCGAGAAGCTCAACAACAAACACGCCGCCAACATCTTCTTCGGGAACTACATGGAGCCAGATGCCGACCCCAAGATATACGACCAGGTTGGTTATAATAGTCACTCTAGAGTCATTGTGTGCGTCCAAAATCGGTTTTGTACGGGAAAAATTTTGTATGGGAAAATGGACAGCTCTGCGGCGGAAATTGAAACTAAAATCTCTTATGAAAGGGAAATCATCCATGTTTTTGTAGAGATTTGGTCTAAATCTGAAAGTGCCGGCCAATGCTTTTTTTGCATATTCTGTTAGAGCTTGTCCGTCTGAGCATTTATTACTATGACACCAAAGTTTGACATTACATTTCATTTGTTTTGCTTATTTTGAATTCCTATTTTCAACAAAAATGTATGAAAATTCAAATCCTATGGTCCTACAGGATTGGTGCCACAGTAAAAAATGATCAGACGGACAAGCTCTAACAGAATATACAAAAAAAATACGTTGGCCGGCACTTTCAGATTTGGACCAAAATGGATGATGTCCTTTTTACATTGTGAGAGTTAGTTAGTAGTTAGACTAAAGATGTTCTTGCTACCTGAACCATCTTTTGACTACGTAGAAAGTGGAGTACCTTCTTGTGGGAAGGCGTGATGTAACCATATTAATTTTGGCGCCCCTAATATCCGGTTCCCCTAGATCCGGGCCTGTGTAACACCTGTGTCGCCTGACAGGTGGTGGACCTGGATGACATGGCGGTGAAGATGTCGTACTACCTCGAGGAGTACAACGTGGTGTCCTCCTCGCCCATGTCGCTCGTCATGTTCCGCTACGCGCTCGACCACATCTCGCGGTGCACCAGAGTATTACTGCAGGACAACGGTACTACATACACACGCACACACACACACACATACATACATACACTTCTATTATGTACGTACAACAAAGGACCACGATCTCACCTGATGGTAAGTGTAGATGCGGTCGAAGGTGGAGCTCGCTTGTCCGTTATTAGCCTATTCACTCTAGTTTTGAAGGGTCCCAGGTTGTAGGATTCAGGGAACACTGGCGAGGGGAGAGAATTCCAGCCCTTTGCTGTACGCATTATGAAAGATATAACAGGAAATCAATTTGTTTCAATAGGAAACTCTGGCGTTTATTATTATTATTTTATTTAAAATAAATATATTTTCATTTTTCTGTCATTTCTGTTACAAGTTAATGTGACAACTAAAACACAAATGTTTAATTAAAAGTAAAAAAAATATAAGTTCAGAGACAAAATAGTTCCAACAGATTCTTGCCAGAAACTCGATATATTTATGTTTTGTTAAAGGTAACCTTCTGTTGGTGGGTGTTGGCGGCAGCGGCAGAAGCAGCGCTGTCAAATTAGCTGCTAGCATTTTAGAGATGAATGTTATTCAGGTACTGTTCTAACGCCTTGTATATTATTACACTAGCTTTTGCCCGCGGCTTTGCATGCGTGGTAAAGTGAACAATTAGACATGTACCTATATATAAATCATAGCATTTGTGCATGGCTTATAATATAAATACCTATTTTCATGGATTTATCTTAAAAAATGATGGATACAACTTTCATCCCCTATTTTTTACCTTTGATTGATTTTCATTATTGAATTACATGCTGGTTTTTTTTAGGGTATGGTCTCTCGCAGTTAGTTCGAGGGAACTTTTACTGCTTAACCGTACTAAAGGCTTCGACTGCTCTAGTCGGAGACTGTTATATACGCTCATTGCGTAGAAAACTCTACTAGCGCGTTGTAGCATTGTGGTTTTTGTATGACAAATACCATTAATAGCGACATCTGTAGTATGTTATGTCAGTAAAGATCACTACACATATATACGGCTTTGTAAGATAAGTTTTATATATTGCAATAATTAAATTAGATTAACTGAGCATGGAATTCGTGCAAAAAAAAAGACTTATTTTACTCAGTCTGTTTTTTTCCAGTTCTCAGTAGTAAAATGATCCCAGTAGTTCCAGAGATTACCACATATAAATAAACTAATTTTAAGCCTGTATAATTAATGATTATCTACGCTGAGATATTGGTATAAATATACAATGTAAAAGGTAATGTTTAGATCGAGATCTCGCGAGTGTACGGCCAGAACGAGTGGAGGGATGACATCCGCAAGATGCTGATGAAGGCCGGCATCATTGGGAAGCCGCTCGTCTTCCTGTTTGCTGATAATCAGGTATTACTCTATGTTATAATAATAATATATTCGCAAAATTTCGACCTGTAGTGCGAGCATGAATAAATTGCGGCAACGTTTTCGTATTGCTTTCTATTTTTTTTTGTATTGAAACATGAACACCGCTGCGGCCGTGAAAAGTAGAACTAAAAATTTTAATGACAATTTTAACATTTCGCGAGTTACGTTTTCGAATACGTTGTTGAAAAATGTTCCTGCTACCGGCAATGGTTACACTGCATCGTGGTAATTGAGGACCCTGGTGTAGAAGAACCTACACACGTTCAGTTTAGAACTGCACAGTTGTCAGTTTTGTCTACACACCTTCAGTTTTAACTGCACAGTTTGACTGTACACTTAAAACTGAACGTGTGTAGCCCGCTTTACGGGTAGACAACTTGTGCAGGCAGGTATCTTCACGATGTTTTGTATGACAGATAATGTATGAAGGCATGGTGGAGGATATCAACATGCTGCTCAACACGGGCGACATCCCCAACCTGTATGGCATGGACGAGAAGGTCGAGATCCTCGACAAGATGCAGACCGCCGTCAGGGAGGCTGTAAGACGCATTACTCTTCTTGATTTTGATAACACACTTTTTCTGTATGTATCTGCCAATGTGACGGAATATTTCAAAGTTAGTTTCATCGACATCTGTTCAGGCGGCGGGAGCAAAATAAATGAAAACAATACTTCGGTCCAAAAGTGTACAAACAAGGCTTTTTAACAGGGAAAAACAGAACTGACAATTTTTTTCTTAAATTTTAAATTTGAATGTATTCTAGTCGGCCATGCCAGTCCAATGTGCCAGTCCTACATTATAATATCGAACGCTGGCTTCCGAACAACATCTGACATGAGACGACAATTCTGGGAAGACTACGGCCCATGCGGCCCCAGTATACGCCAATGCTTAACAAATTAGATTGGAAACGCGCTAATGATAACCTTGTACCTCATGTAGCCATGTTTAGTTCGTTATCGCTTTAGAAACGAAAGAAATGTCTGAGAATTGACAACTTGACCACGTGATATAACGTAAAGCATTTTTAATGCCTATATATTTCTTTCGTTTTATATAACGTTATGTACATAGTAAACATGGCTGAGCTCTCTTGTATTCAAAATTTCTCTACAATTATATGGTCTCAACTAACAAAGCATCAATGCTACCTTCGTAGTGTAATAAAGTCACAGTATATGATAACTTGATGACTGCAGAATGATGATGTGACCCAATGACGTATCTCCAGGGTAAAAAAATCGAGACCACCCCACTGGCTATGTTCGGGTTCTACGTGGAGCGCGTGAAGGCCAACCTGCGCATCGTGATGGCCATGTCGCCCATCGGGGACTCGTTCCGCAACCGCCTGCGCATGTTCCCCTCGCTCATCAACTGCTGCACCATCGACTGGTATGTACTTATTTGTTTTATACCACTTAGGTGGCAGACAGGCATACGGCCCGCCTGATGGTAAGCGATTACCGCAGCCTATGGACGCTTGCAACACCAGGGGTATCACTCACGCGTTGCTAGCATTAAAATAACGTACGACATGGAGGCTGGTCATCAAGCCTTTTAATTTATTAACTACTAGCTTAGATTTGTAATTCAATCATTATATCCTTGTTTATGTGATAACTTTTTGTGATATATTCTTGTCATGTAAGCAATTTAAATGAAATTATGTATTTTATTAGAAAAGAGTAATTTTGCTGAGTTTCTTACCGGATTCTTTTCAGCAAAAACGACCTCCTGAATCCGGTGGTAGATTCTGATGATTTGGAAGTACTTGTAAAGTCTAGTCAAATAAAGATAATTTCGAGTTTTGAGTGCTTTTATGGTATGCACGAACAGATTGATGCATGTACACGAACCAATAGAGGTGTTTTTTTTTTATACCACTAAGGTGGCAAACAAACATACACTCGCACGTCTCACTTTTTTACACCACTAGAGGATTGAGTGAAACAGCCGTGAATCCCAGCGCGGTTAATTCAGGGAAATACATAGCAGGTCAGACAAACGAGGGGGATACAAAGTGCAGGGCTAATTTTGTCGTGTAGGTTCACGGCATGGCCGCCAGAGGCGCTGGAGCGCGTGGCGTCGATGTTCATCTCCAAGATGCAGAGTGTGGACCCCGAGCTGTGCGCCGTCTGCGTCGACATGTGCCAGCTGTTCCACATGAGCGTGGTGCAGCTCAGCGACAGGTACTCCTGCCCCACTATTGCTAGACGTGACATGTGCCAGCTGTTCCACATGAGCGTGGTGCAGCTCAGCGACAGGTACTCCTGCCCCACTATTGCTAGACGTGACATGTGCCAGCTGTTCCACATGAGCGTGGTGCAGCTCAGCGACAGGTACTCCTGCCCCACTATTGCTAGACGTGACATGTGCCAGCTGTTCCACATGAGCGTGGTGCAGCTCAGCGACAGGTACTCCTGCCCCACTATTGCTAGACGTGACATGTGCCAGCTGTTCCACATGAGCGTGGTGCAGCTCAGCGACAGGTACTCCTGCCCCACTATTGCTAGACGTGACATGTGCCAGCTGTTCCACATGAGCGTGGTGCAGCTCAGCGACAGGTACTCCTGCCCCACTATTGCTAGACGTGACATGTGCCAGCTGTTCCACATGAGCGTGGTGCAGCTCAGCGACAGGTACTCCTGCCCCACTATTGCTAGACGTGACATGTGCCAGCTGTTCCACATGAGCGTGGTGCAGCTCAGCGACAGGTACTCCTGCCCCACTATTGCTAGACGTGACATGTGCCAGCTGTTCCACATGAGCGTGGTGCAGCTCAGCGACAGGTACTCCTGCCCCACTATTGCTAGACGTGACATGTGCCAGCTGTTCCACATGAGCGTGGTGCAGATCAGCGACAGGTAGCTGCTCCCCCACCATTGCTAGAACTGTGCGCGAAATAATCAAATCAAATCCAAGTCGTCTATGCAGTTGAGGGCCTTATAAGGCACTTATGATGGTCTACTTTACCACCCCGGTTCGTAGAAGTCATAAGCTACGCGGACCATATCCATTTAGTGTGACTATGGTGCCAATTCTGTTGTTCAAAATTACTAAACTTAACTAATTTGACAGGTCTAAAAATATTGCCATCCTTATTTAACCACGCACATGAGAAAAGGATAGCAAGACTTTTAGACCTGTTAAATTAGTTAAGCTTAGTAATTTTGAACAACAGAATCGACACCTATGTCCTTATAGTGTTAGTGAAATGTTTTACCGTAGCTACATAGGCCATAATGGTCGCATCGCATCTCTAATATTCAAACTATATCTTGGTTTATTTGTTTTTTTCTGTACTAAGGAACTGACTTCGGCTTCGCACAGATAGCACAATTTAGCTATATACGTCGGTTAAATACCTGAATTGCTGCAGATTCTATGCGGACCAGAGGAGGAAGGTGTACGTGACTCCCACCAGCTACCTGGAGCTGATCAAAGCCTTCCAGAGCCTGTACAAGATGAAGGTCGATCAGATCACCAACGCTAGGATTAGGTAAGTTTGTAGCAATCTGACACTTCAACATGTGTGACTCCTCATCAACAACATGGTTGACAACTCGTTAGTGATACCCCTGGTAATGCTACCGGCTATAGGCTACGGTGACTAATTACCAACAGGTGGGCCGTATGCTTGTGTGCCATGTTAGTGGTCTGAAAAAAAAAGATTACAAGATTTTTAGGCAAAGAAATGAATAACCTGTTGTATTAGGGTCGTGTTGTCATCGTGGTAGGCAGTAACGTGTTGCGGTGGTAGGTACGAGACGGGGCTGGAGCAGCTGGACTTTGCGGCGGGCCAGGTGGCCGTGATGCAGCAGAACCTCATCGACCTGCAGCCGCTGCTCGTCGAGACCTCCGACAAGACTGAGAAGCTCATGATCAAGATCGAACAGGACACGGTCGTCGTCGAAAAACAGAAGGAGGTACAGACCAGCATATAGCTGTATATATATTAGGCAACCGCTACTGACAGACATATGAACACACAGCTCAAACTACTGAACGGATTGCGCTCATATTTGTCAGCACTGCACGCAGACAGTTAACATGATGTAGGCATCCGCTAAGAAAGGATTTTGCAAAATTTTACCCCTAAGGGGATGAAACGGGGGTCTAAACTTTGTATGTAGAAACAAGATAAGATGCTTATTCGAAACTTCAATGAAGTACTAATGTATATTAGTAATGCGTGTTTCGGGCTTGTCCTAAAGGCGTGAAATGGGATAATACGTGACTTGAATTTAACGCGAGCGAAGCGTTGAACTGGCAATGCCCTACCGGGGACTGTACCTCGACCTTACAGGAGATCGCAGTCAAATAACACTACTCTAATGTATTGTTGTTTGTGCAATGAGTTAGTTTTCCAACTCCTCGAGGATACCACGTGAGGATATAATTGCTAGCACAATGAGTCCACAACAGTTAGGTTGGCATCGCGCTAGTGATACCATCCGCTGATACGCCGCCTACCATCAAACCGGCCGTTAGCTTGCTTCCAAATTTCATAGCAGATACATAAACCTAGCATCATGACCCCAGATCGTTGGAGCCGACGAAGCGCTAGCCAACGAAGCGGCTGCCGCGGCGCAGGCCATCAAGGACGATTGCGAATCAGACTTAGCAGAGGCGGTGCCGGCTCTAGAGGCGGCGCTCAACGCACTCAACACACTGAAGCCGGCTGATATCACTCTGGTCAAGTCCATGAAGAACCCCCCCGCTGGAGTGAAGCTCGTCATGGAGGCCGTCTGCGTCATGAAGAGCATCAAAGGAGACAGGAAGATGGACGCCAATGGTGAAAACATGCTATACTTACCCTATCCTAACTTTTTTTTTATACCACTAAGGTGGCCAACAAGCATACGGCCCGCCTGATGGTAAGCGGTTACAGCAGCCTATGGGCGCATGCAACACCAGGGGTATCACTTGCGGTTTGCCGACCCTAGAATAGAATAGAACTAATATGCATAAGAGAGGTAGGACGATTTGGGATGTTGTTGTCGGCAACGCGCGAGTGATACCCCTGGTGTTGCAAGCGTCCATAGGCTGCGGTAACCGCTTACCCTCAGGCGGGCCGTATACTTGTTTGCCATTAGTGGTCAAAATCAAAATCAAAAATCATTTATTCAGTTTAGGCCCTAATAAGTCACTTATGAAGGTCTAAATTACCACCGGTTCGGAAAAAAAAGCCACCTGAGAAGAACCGGCAAGAAACTCAGTGCTCTGTCTTTTTTTGCATTTAACAATCATTATATAACAATTTGTAACAAAATTCTTCTAGACATTGATATGAAATTACAAATATCAAAATGAAAGCTACCAAGTTGGTTTTGTCACTGCTTTCATGAAATACATATTCCAACTATTACAATTACCAGGAGCGGGGAGCCACTTGTGCAGAGTGAGTCTATATATTCCAAGCATTTTTATCATTTACATAATCATTAATTTTATAATAGGCTTTATTTATCAAAACTCTTTTGACATGAGTCTTAAACTTATCGTAATTCAATTCGGTAATAGATTGTGGGATTTTATTGTAAAAGCGGACGCAGTTTCCCATAAATGATTTGTTTAATTTTGTTAGTCTAAACCTAGGAGCCACAATTTTGTTTCTGTTTCTTGTATAAATATTATGGTTGTCTGAATTTAACTGAAAACTTCTAATGTTCTTTTTTATAAACAACAAGTTCTCAAAGATGTAAAGAGCCGGTAACGTGAGAATATTAATTTTCTTAATCAATTCTCTTAACGATTCTTGGGGACCCATTGCCAAAATTGCCCTGATTGCCCTTTTCTGTAGAATGAATATCGTATCCAGATCCGCCGCAGATCCCCATAATAACACGCCATAAGACATGGGGCTGTGGAAATATCCGTAGTAAACTAATTTTGCAGTATCAATATCTGTCAATTGTCTGACTTTCCTAATGGCAAACGCAGCTGAACTAAGTTTCTTTGACAAACACTCAATGTGAGAGCGCCACTGCAATTTTGCATCTAGTGTTAGACCTAGAAAAATCGTGTTATCAACTAAATCAAGTTTTCTGCCATCCAATTGTACATTCGTGTCTACCTGCGATGAGTTTGGAAGAGAAAACTTTATACATTTTGTCTTTTTTGAATTTAAAACTAGGTTATTGGCGTCAAACCATTTAGAAACGGATGCTAGCGTTTCATTTAGACTTATCATTTCTTTGTCTTTTCTGCTCACTCTAAATACCAGAGAATAAAATAAAAAGATGGTATAAAAAAAAACCCTGGTATTTCTAGCGGCTATATGCTACGGTGACTGCTTACCATCAAGTGAGCCGTATGCTTGTGTGGCACCTTAGTGGTATAAAAAAAAGCGAAAGAAACTTTGTTTGATTGCTTGTTTGCTACCTGTTCACGACTAAACGGCTTAACGGATCGTAATGAAATTTGGCAATGAGATAGATTATAACCTGGGGAAGGACATAGGCTATTTTTATCTAGAAACACGCGGGCGAAACTGCAGGCAAAAGCATGTAGTATTATAAATGCGGAAGTAACTCTGTTTGTTTGTTTTAACGCGCTTGGTCTAGGCTCATTATGTTAAAATACAGTGCAAATTATAATTAAAGTTCCTAAATTCATCAATCAAAATTCATGTGATGATAAATCACAATTTACATTATTTTTTGTTAACATAAACTGAGACTGTTAGCATCAAAAAGTTTTAATTACTAATTACTGTCATGTGTTTTTATACTTTTCATTGATTTAAAAACCGTTATTCTTTATAGTGGATTAATCATAACAGCTACTTATGTCGTTTCGCTGACTTTCTTGTGACTTATTGGTGACCAATACTAAATTCATAGTGCGAAGTATTTTCACGTATAATCAGCCATTTCGGCATAGTAGCGCTTTCGGTGCATTTTTGTTGTTCTAAAATGATTATTCAAATAATAATTATTGTTTAATATGTGAATTTGTAGTTTTAACTAATTGAAATCAAACATATGTCTTGAAGATATTTTTTATTGTAAGAAAAGTGACAGAACATATTATAATGACTTAAGAAAATCTAAAATAGAATAACTTTTTTCTAATGTGCCAGTACGAGCACAATAATGTGGAATTATTATTTGAATAATCATGTGATGGATACATTTGTGTAACAGGCAAGCCCTACGAAGACTTCTGGGGTCCCTCGCAGAAGATGCTCGGCGACCTGAAGTTCCTGGAGGGCCTCAAGAGCTACGACAAGGACAACATACCGCCCGCGGTCATGAAGAAGATTAGAGACAAGTACCAAACACATACTCATTTTTTTATATACTGGTTTTCCCTACCTTTTCGCGTTGCGTGGAAATAGGACTAAAATCATCATCGTCCAAATCTAAATCATTTTTATTTGAGTAGAATAGAACACATTGTATGTTTGAGTCAGAATCGACTACCTGATTCAGAGGTTCGTTTTAGTAAGAGTTCCGCAAGAATTTATCAACATGATACATAAAACTTTTCACACCCCGTTATACTGATCTCTCCGCTTAATTATACCCATAAAGAGGACAAAAAAATAGATACAGCTGATCATAAGAAGTCGGTAAAAAATAACTAATATTTTATATCGGGATACACATTTTTACAACTATTCTTATGTTTGCGCATTATAAAGCCATTCATTAAAGCTGTTGCGGCCTTGTGGTTGAAGCAATGGCCTGTCATCTGATGGGTCCCGGTTCAGACCCCGGCCTGAACCAATTAATTTTTCGAAGCTTAAGTACAGTGATTAATCACACCATGAGCTTGGGCGAATTGGGATTTCATATTAAAATTTAAGACCGCAGTATAATAACACTTATTTGATGTAGTGTTGTGTTGGTTAAGTAAGGTTGCCAGCTCCACGAGGATACGCTGCTCTAGTAGTAATGATGCTAGCACAGAGAGTCCTCATCAACAACATGGTTGGCAACGCATTAGTGATACCCCTGGTTTTGCTAGCTCTAAGCTACGGTGACTGTTGTGTACCATCAAGTATACTTGTGTGCCACCTTAGTGGTATAACAAAAATGTGTGAGAGAGAGATAGAGAGAGAGAGAGAGAGAGATGATGGTCATGAGTGTATGTATGTATGTATGTATGGTTGTGGTCAGGTTTATAAACGACCGGGAGTTCGACCCGGCCGTGATCGCCAAGGTGTCGTCTGCCTGCGAGGGGCTGTGCAAGTGGGTGCGCGCCATGGACGTCTACGATAGAGTCATCAAGGTACTGTCTCGATACATAATTATACTTAAAACTAGGAAAAAAATAAAAAAAAATGTACAAGAAACCGTTATTTGTAACCCAGTTTTTCTTAAAGCTCGCGTAACTCTCGATCGATCGATCTATTTACGTAGTTCTATAATATTATAGATAAACCGTGCTACACACGTTTAGTTTTAACTGTACAGTCGAACTGTGCAGTTAAAACTGAAGGTGTGTAGGCAAATATGACAAATGTGCAGTTCTAACCTGAACTAGGGGCGTCAATTGCACAGTTCGACTGTACAGTTAAAACTGAACGTGTGTAGCGCGCTTTACTTGCCGAAATACATCTACTTTAACATTTGAGTGTCGGCAAAATTGGTTTACAAGGTTCGGAGATAGTAGACAGAAATACAGACCGACCAACAAACATATTAAAATCTATACTTATCTATACTATAATATTAAAAAGACGAAATATTTGTGTGTATGTTTGTATTGAATAGGCTCCGAAACTACTGGACCGATTTCAATAATTCTTCGACTTTTACAAAGCTACATTTTCACTGAGTAACATAACCTATATATTATACTGATACACGGGCGAAGTCGCGGGGAAACAGCTAATATATAATAAACTATACCTAATTTTATTTATAGGTATAGAGTATAGACTTATAGAGAAAACATAATATGTTTCATGTTTTTTTATTATTACCTTTAGGGACAGAAGTAAACGATTAATTAATTTCGATTAGTAATGTATTTGATTTGTGTTATGACAGGTGGTAGCCCCGAAGAAGGCAGCTCTCTTCGGGGCAGAGTCCGAGCTCCAGATGCAAATGAACACGTTGAACGCCAAGCGAGCTCAGCTGCAGGGAGTGCTGGACAAGTTGCAGGTACTGTACTCTATGCCACTAGGATCCTTTAATCCGCGCTGTGGGTGCCGCACCGCGCACTAATATTGCACCCACAACTATTATTATCGAGTAAGGGTGTATGCCTTACTCGATACAAAGAATCTGTTATTCCTGACCTTCATTCCAACGGCGTCATTCATTTTTAATTTTTTTTCTTTTAATATTATGTGCGAAGCCGGGGCGACATTGCTAGTCTGTATATATAAAAGAAGAGGCTGACTACCTGACTGACTGACATATCAACGCACAGCCTAAACGGCTAGGGTTACAGACTTGAAATTTTGACAGTACGTACGTTTAATGACTTTTTTTAAAGGATTTTTGGAAATTCCACTGAGGAGGAAATTAGGGGTTGAAAGTTTGTATGAAAATCCGTCGTTTTTTAAGTTGACCGCATGAAAATTGGTATTTCGGCTTTCAGTTAAAAATAAATAAATACGTATTTGAGGATTATTGGAAATTCCACCCCTAAGGCATAATACAGGGGATGAAAGATTTGTATGAAAATCCATCATTTTTTAAGTTAAATCCATAAAAATTGGTAGCAGTGGGCAAAAGCTATCATTTAGATTTTTAGATATACGAGTAGGTACATGTTGACTTATTTACCACGCGTGCAAAGCCGCAGGCAAAAGCTTGTTGTAATAATATACGTACATCCTGTAGCTAACTAAATGATGTGCAACATCGATTTTCGTTCGGGTTGAAACAAATTGATCATCAAATATGAGTCTATTTCATGATGTTGATTTTAAGCATACTCTGTCCAGTCACATTGGGACCTGTAGGGAAAACCTAACTCAAAATTCACACATGAATTTTTAGTTCCACTTTTCGCCGGCGCAGCGCTGTTCATTTTCCCATACAAAAATAGTCGAAAGCGATACGAATACGTAGTCAAAAGCTCCTGAATATTTTTGAAGAAAAGTTCAACCCTTTCGGCATACGCGATGTTTATTTATTTGATTTAACAGGCCCTTAACGACGAGTTCGCCGAGATGACCCGTAAGAAGAAGGGGTTGGAAGATGAAATCGAGCTGTGCTCCACGAAGCTGTCTCGCGCGGAGCAGCTGATCGGTGGTCTCGGCGGCGAGAAGACCAGATGGACTGAGCTCGCCAGGCAGCTGCAGGAACTGCTCTCCAACATCATCGGTACGACGGCCGTTCAGATAAATAGATGTTTATTCGGCAATGCGTTTGACACTTGACACTTGACATTCGGCCCTTGACACTCGACACTTGACATTCCACACTCGACCCATGACATCCGATACTTGACAATTGACATTCGACACTTGTCACTAGACCTTCGAAACTCGACACTTGACACTTGATTCTCGACACTTGACACTCGAGACTTGACACTCGACACTCGACACTTGATATCCAACACTCGACACTTGACACTCGACACTTGACATCCAACACTCGACACTTTTCATCAATCACACGACACTTGACACTTGACACTCGACACTTGACACTTGATACTCGACTCTTGACATTCGACACTTGACATTTGATACTAGACATTCTACACTCGACACTTGACATTCGACACTCGTCACTGGACATTTGATACTAGACATACGACACTCGACACTCGACATTCGACATTCGATACTCGACACTTGACATTCGATACTAGACACTTGACATTCGATACAGGACACTTGCCAGCTAGCCTTAAGTTACATACGTATATATGCAATATACGTATGTAAGTAAGTATTTAACTTGTTACAAAAACCTTCCTCTTGTTTATTCTTAAACAAAATCTAAACTTCATTAGGCATCTTTTTTTTATACTTTGTAGTGTCAGTGATGTTTATGTTGGAGAGCGTGTACGTGTATAGTGAGTGTTTGTTGTCAGGCGACGTGTTGCTGTCGGCCGGGTTCATAGCGTACCTCGGCCCCTACACCGTCAACTACAGGCGAGAGATCATACAGATGTGGAACAAGCGCACCTGGGACCTGAGTAAGATATACTTTGCCTCACTTATTCATTTATCTCTCTGTACCCTGTTACACCCAATACCAGTGTGTGATTGCACAGCGGCAACACAACACCATAATATCGGAGTAGTGCTATTTGACTGTGACCTTCTGTGAAGGCGACTTAAATGTTCTTATGGGCCATCTCATTCCGCTTGTGGTGACTTCTGGTCTGCGGTCAAAAGAGAGAAAGAAAACGAAGCCGAAGCTGTGGTGTCCTTAAGGTTGAAGCTAAGGCCTGTCATCTAATGGACACAGGTTCAAATCCCGTCTAACCAATGAGTTTTTCTAAGCTTAAGGACAGTAATGAATCACACGATGAGCTAATAAAGAGAGGTTGGATGAATAGGGATCTCCCGTGGATTTTCCCATTAATATTAGAGCCGCCCGACTGGGGACTGTACCTCCACCTTACAGAAGACCGCAGTGACATAACACTACTTTGATTAAGTGTTATGCTTCTGCGGTAAGTAAGGTTGCCAGTGCTCCGGGAGGATATACGCTGGACTACTAGTAATGCTGCTAGCACAGTGACTCCACATCAACAACAGGGAAGCAGCTCGAAAGTGATAAAAAAACACTAGAAAATGCGAATGCAAGACAATCGCGCGCCAGTTCCGTTTGGTCGACTGTCTGAATTCGATAAATTGCAAGCAATATAAATTTGTGCGGTAACGAAAAGACTTAATTTTAAGTGTTTTCGAGGTTTATAAGTAGCGACAATATACAAGTAGCCATGATACAAAGGAAAGCAAAAGATACTGTTCTCGTATATGGGCCCGAAGTCCCATGTATTATTAGGTAAGTGGGTGAAACAGTGTATGTGTGTATGTGTGCAGATATTCCGTGTTCGGAGGTGTTCTCCCTGATCACGACCCTAGGCGAGCCCGTGGTGATCCGCGCGTGGAATATCGCGGGGCTGCCGGTGGACGCCTTCTCCATAGAGAACGGGATCATCGTCGAGAAGTCCCGGCGCTGGCCGCTCATGATCGACCCGCAAGGTAAACACAAACAGCATGCTCATATAATGCCCATATATCTTCACGCCTTCCCGCAAGGCTTCCCGAAGAGGTACAGAGGTGTCACAAAACCCGCTTTTGTTCGAAGATATTTTGGTGTCAACGTTACAGATGAAAAGTCCGTCACTGTCTCTTAGGCACATGTCCTTGAGTTTAATGTATAAATTATACTGAGAGCATACATATTTGACACATTGACAATCTATTTTATAAATGAACTAGCGGCTTGCCCCGGCTTCGCACGGGTAGACATTTATATCAAATATTTTGTCTACCCGTGCAAAGCCGGGGCGGGAAGCTAGTATAATATATAGCCTATATTACTCAGTGATGATGTAGCCTTCTAACGGTGAAAGAATTTTTGAAATCGGTCCAGTAGTTTCGGAGCCTATTCAATACATAGAAAAATACAAATCTTTCCTCTTTATAATATTAGTATAGATAATAATGCGTCGTCATGACTCGCCACAAAGTTAAATTTTGTTTTGTAAAGAACTTTCATATTACATATGCATACGTTTCATCGTATTCGGCCGAATGGTACAGGATATGAGACATAAAGTACAATGCAAATGTAAGTAGAAGTAGCTGCGGAAGGCCAAAGTCTAACTTTCTAGATCAAATTACCAATTTATTCAACGACGGAATGTAAAGAAACATTACTCTTAACTGACGGATATGTTTGAAGAGATTGATTAATGTAAGAGAAACAAAAGAGGTGTGCAAGTCAAGATAGAAATGGCACTCTATACTGTCTGCCTACCCCGTGAGAGGGACTTGGCGTGATGATATAAAGTAAGTCTAGAGGAAACTTGCTAAGATGGTTCTCCTCTTATGTCAGGAATAGAACGCAGCGAGTTTTTATCAATGGGTACACCTCTGGACTGATTACGGTCCCATCAGGAGTAGCTCAAGGGTCAATTCTTGGACCTCTTTTATTTGTGTTATTTGTTAACGATATAGGCCAGTGTTTCAAACATAGTAAATACTTACTATACGCGGACGATCTTAAAGTATATCGTAGAATTGCGACGGCAGCCGACTGTCAAAAGCTGCAAGAGGATTTAGACCGCTTAGTGAACTATTGTAAGGTAAACAGACTGCAACTTAGCCTGGCTAAATGTAAATCTATCACATTCACCAAAAAAATAGACACCATTAACGTCACCTATACTTTGGCCGGAACTCCACTAGAAAAGGTTGCAATTATAAAAGATTTAGGTTTGTTTATAGATAGCAAACTTCACTTTGATGTCCACATAAACCACATCGTTGATAAAGCTTTTAAAATTTATGGTTATGTAATGAGGATGTCAACTCATTTTAAAAGGCCTGCATCGTACCTACTTCTTTATAAATCCCTTGTAAGGTCTCAACTCGAATACGCAGCGTCTGTTTGGAATCCTCACTATACTAAATATAAAAATCAAATCGAAAGAGTACAATCATATTTCTTAAAGACTATGCATTATCGATGTTTTCGTTCTAAGTCCAACTACGTTTTACTTAAAAACAAGTACTCGATCCCCTCACTTGAAATTAGAAGATCACTATTGGACCAAATGCTCCTGTATAAGATTTGTCATAATAAATTTGACTGTAGCCGGTTAGTCGACCAAATATATATTAGAGTTCCGTATAGATCACAGTCAACTCGAGAGACTCGTAAACAACAGCTTTTTGCACCAACACCATGCAAGACAAATGCTGGTGAACGCGCGCCTTTGCGCAGAGTTATGAAACAGTATAATGAACACTTTGGCAATATTGAGATCTTCGCAGCCTCACTCACAACCTTTAAAAGTGACATAAATAGTCTTCTGTGTCATTAGTTACTTACTTTACCTTAGTATTGTTACCTTTGCAGCCCCCCTAATTTTGTTTAAATTAATCTGCGCGCAACGGGGTTGACTACATTTATACTTGTATGTTATACCTTATCCTATCTAAAACTTAATGAGGGAATGTGGTTGTTTGTTGTGCCAAATAAAGTAAAAAAAAAAAAAAAAAAAAAAAAAAAAAAAAAAAAAAGTCTAAAGATATATAGTATTTATACAGAGCAAGCCAACAAATGGGTGAAGAACATGGAGCGCGAGAACCAGCTGAAGGTGATAAAGCTGACGGACTCTAACTACGTGCGAGTGCTAGAGAACGCCATCCAGCTGGGGCTGCCCGTCATCATGGAGAACATCCGGGAACAGCTGGACGCCGTGCTCGAGCCCGTGCTGCTCAGGAACGTGTTCAGGTCCGCCCTGCCGATGAACATGATCATACTGCCCTGGTAGATAGGGTGGGAGAGAGATAGAGAGAAGGAGAGAGAGGTATAGAGTGAGAGGTAGGTCCTGAGAGTGATGTGGATGAGAGAGATAGATAGGGAAATACAAAGAGAGTGGGAGACTGTGGGAGGGAGATAGAGCGCAGGGGCTGGGAGAGGGATACAGAGAGGGGGGGAGAGCGATACAGAGTGGGGGGAGAGGGACAGAGAGACGAGGGAGAGAGTGATAGAGAAAGGGGGAGCAGAAAAAGAGGTAGAGAGAGAGTTTTGGTCCATATTGTAATGGAATCAGGCGTTGTGACCTATTTTGTAGCTCAGTCTGTCTGTATATGTAAGCGCGTGCGCAGGTCCGGCGGCGTGGACTGCCTGAAGCTGGGCGACAACATCCTCGAGTACAACTTCAACTTCCGCTTCTACATCACCACCAGGCTCAGCAACCCCCACTACCTGCCCGAAGTGGCCGTCAAGGTCAGTTTATACATATGCTCATACATTAGCTTCATGACATGCCCTTCACGGTTTAGACAAAGAGCATAGTGCGCCATTTGACTCTTTTATTGAACACATCTTTTGCTTCTTCTACATTCATCAACGTCTTCATACACGCCCGCCGGTTCCGAGTGTTTTTTAGCTTTTCATCGTTGAGTAGTTTGTCAATTTGATGTAGAAAATAGTAATGGTCAGTGATATTGTGGTATACCCGGCAGGTGACGATGCTGAACTTCATGATCACGCCGCAAGGGCTGCAGGACCAGCTGCTGGGCATCGTGGTGGCGCAGGACCGGCCCGAGCTGGAGCTCAAGAAGAACCAGCTCATCGTCGAGGGCGCCAACAACAAACGCACGCTCAAGGAGATCGAGGACCAGATCCTGGAGGTACACCTTCCCATCCTGATGATCCTACTCACGATGTCACTACAAAGCTAATCGAGCTTTCTTAATGAGTTCGCACGTGCGTCGCCAATCTAGGACAAGAAAACTCTTCTTCTTCTTTTTTAAGTTAATGGCGAGCTTTTAATAAAGCTATTCCTCCAATGTCACGTGGTGTGGTAGGCACAGAGTACATAAGTACTAAAAGTTAGAGAGACTGTTTCAGTGTATTTTATTGTCATTGTTTTTGTAAGTTTACGTCATTTTGACGTAGCAGCAACATAAAATATGGCGGTTTTGGTTACATAGGTTATAATTTTTTCTGCTTTTGATTTAAAATGACGTCTGAGTTATTGAAATTATTATTTTTAAACTACGGTCTCAGGTTTGATATTAGAATCCTATTGGGGAAACACATTTAACGATTCCAACCCATCAAAATGTAATAAGAGTATGGCTTGGAGCCACAATAAAACACGATTGGAATACAATTTAATTAGCAGATTAACGATGAAGGAAAACATCGTAGGAAACCTGCATACGTCTGCGAAGAAATTCAGGGACGCATGTAGTGCCTAAGAGACGGCGACGGACTCACCATCTGTCACGTTGGCACCAAATTATCTTCGGTGGACAGTGAGTGTTGTAACACCTCTGCCTACATTCGAATAATATAATTTTAAAATATGGAATTCATATTGAATGGTTCCCTCAGGTGCTATCATCGGCGGGCAACATCCTAGAAGACGAGTCCGCGAACCAGATCCTGTCTTCATCCAAGGTGCTGTCGATAGAGATCCAGGCCAAGCAGGCCGCGGCGGCGGTCACCGAGGTGGAGATAGACGAGGCCCGCCTTCTCTACGTGCCGGTCTCCAAGCACAGCTCCGTGCTCTTCTTCTGCATCTCAGACCTCTCCAACATCGACCCCATGTACCAGTATTCGCTTAATTGGTGAGCTACGTGTTGGTAACCCGCAAAATGTCAAATTTTCATAAGTATTTTTAGTTCCTCTTTAAGCCAGCGCAGCGCTGTTAATTTTCCCATACAAATATAGGTGAAAACGATACGAATACGTAGTGAAAAGTTGTTCCTGCTAAGGCTGCAGATATTCATGTTCAGTTTTTATGCGAAGTTTTTAGGGTCCGTACCTTAAAAGTAAACCATATAGAATCCCTTTTTTTTTTGTCGCTAGGGCTTTGCTATGTCGCCATTTTTAGACACGAAGTCAGTAAATTGGCAACACTGCTCTCAAATATAAGGGTGGAAACGCGCACGTGATGTCCCTGGTGTTGCAAGCATCTATAAACTACGTTGTCAATTATTTTTAAGAATATTGTGAAAAATTATATGTAAGCTAAAAAACTAAATACATATGGTACAGCGGATAACGTATTGTTTACCCAGGTTTATAAACCTGTACAACCAAGCGATCATAAACTCCCCGAAGAGTGAGGACCTGGACGAGAGGCTGGAAGGGCTCAACGCGTACTTCACAAGGAGCATTTACGAGAACGTCTGCCGCAGTCTGTTCGAGAAGGACAAGCTTATCTTCTCTCTCGTTCTCACGCTCGGCATTTTGAGGGCTCGGGTGAGTGAGATATTTCTTATTACGTATGAGATAGCAATAGCACGGGTATACATTAATGAAATATTTTTAGACTTTTTCAGGATTTTTTTTACATGTTTCTCTCCATAATCGAACATCGAAAATCCATAATAAAAGAACCATACTCGTACTTCAAGGAATATTCTAAAAAAAGAATTAGCGAAATCGGTTCAGCTGCTCTCGAGATTTGAGCTTAGCAACACATTCAGCGATTCAGTTATTTATTATAGATTCAGGGTCATCTGGGTCGGCAACGCGCGAGTGATACCCCTGGTGTTGCAAGCGTCCATAGGCTACGGTGACCGCTGACCATCAGGTGGGCCGTATGCTTGTTTGCCACCTTAGTGGTATAAAAAAAAATTGACTTTTGCTGGCCATTGGCCATTTTTGGCCGTCTGATGTGTGATATTATTCGCTTGTTCCTCGTACATTACCAAGTTACATTACCGGCAATGTACAAGGAAAAAATATTCTTCCTAGTGCAACTAGTGTAAGACTGCCTCATTTTTGTTTCGGTCAGGGTGCGATAGATGACGAGCTCGTGGCGTTCCTGTTGACTGGAGGCGTGGCCCTGGAGAACCCTTACGAGAACCCCGCCGGGAGCTGGCTCTCAGACAAGGCTTGGTCGGAAATTGTACGGTCCAGCAACTTGAACGGGTAATAAAACCGGCCAAGTGCGAGTCGGCCTCGCGCACCGAGATACCATATTTACGGTATTCAGATTTGTCCTTTACTTGTGCTGTAAGACACTGCTCCTTGCCAAATTTCATGATTCTAGGTGAACGGGAAGTTCCCTATAGGTTTTGATTCCCTTGTGAAATCGCAAAATATGTAGGTAGTATCATTATCGTATCATATTGCCTTACAGGTTTGATTATTTTACAGCCGAAAGAGATCATAGACCCGGGTATTTCATATTAATTTCAATTTGATAACTCCACGCCTTCTTAGGATGAAAATTCTTGACACACAGACAGACAGACGGAAAGTGATCCTATAAGGGTTTCTTCATTTTATTTTAAGGTACTGAAACCTAAAAATATCCCACTAAGGTAGCGGTTACCGTAGCCTATAGATGCTATCAACATAGGCTACGGTAGCCGCTTACCATCAGGCGGGTCGTATGCTTGTCTTGTATGCATGCGCAGCCTATGGACGCTTGCAACACCAGGGGTATCACGGGTTGCCGACCCTAATTACAAATATCAAAATGAAAGCTACCATACAATGTATGATTGTGTATGTAGCCTGCGCGGCTTCAAGGAGAACTTTGAGAAGAACGTGCACGCGTGGAAGGAGTTCTACGACCTGTCAGCGCCGCACGAGAACTCATTCCCCTCCCCCTACGAGCAGATCAGGGGCATCGCCAAGCTTATCATACTCAGGTACGTGAGGTTTACTTAAGTACACACATTGATCACAACACAAGTTCTTTTTTTAGTTGGTTAATTTTAATTTGATAATGGTGTCGATTCTGTTGTTCACAATTACTAAACTTGACTAATTTGACAGGTCTAAAAAGTCTTGCTATCCCTCTCTCATGTGCGGGGTTAAATAAGGATGGCAATATTTTTAGAACTGTCACATTAGTTAAGTTTAGTAATGTTGAACAACAGAATTGGCACCAATAAATGTAATTAAAATAACACACCCGAACCCCATGCAGGGTCATTTGTTTAAAGGCCAATGTTATTTACCTTTTATAACTAGTTTTTATGTGTTGCAGTATATGCTACCAATAAATGAATTATATTCTACTGTATTGTATTTTACTAGCTTCTGCCGGCGACTTCGTCCTCGTTGTGCTAAGAATCCCAAAGAAATCAAACTGTTTCCATCCATACAGCCATACTCTCAAATATTAGTAGGTTTGATGTGTAATAATTGGTACCCAGATGTATCCGTCCGGACAAGCTGATCCCCCTCGTGCAGCAGTACGTGGTGGCGGAGATGGGCCGCCCCTACATCGAGCCCCCTCCCTTCGACCTGGAGAAGTCGTACAACGACAGCAACTGCTGCTCGCCGCTCATCTTCATCCTGTCCGCCGGCTCCGACCCCATGTCCGGGCTGGTCAAGTTCTCCATGGAGAAGAAGGTCGTCAGCTTCGAGACCATCTCGCTGGGACAGGGTCAAGTAAGTGGCGCCTTACAGTACTGGCGTGACGGCCACTGACGCCCCGGGCAAAAAAAGGGTCGGCAACGCGCGAGTGATACCCCTAGTGTTCCAAGCGTCCATAGGCTGCGGTAACCGCTTGCCATCAGGCGGGCCGTATGCTTGTTTGCCACCTTAGTGGTATAAAAAAAATCTAGAGCGCCCACTTACGGAAATGATTAGGTATCGAATGTAATTTTTTTGCTGGACCATACTTTTCTCGAAGCAATTCATTTCCTACAGGTAGGGTTGGCCGTCAGATGTAAGATACAACACATCATACGCGACTACTACCTAATGCTCGCTCGTTTTGTTCGGCAGGGGCCGATAGCGGCGAACATGATCAACCAGGCGATCGTGTCGGGCGGCTGGGTGGTGCTGCAGAACTGCCACGTGATGGACTCCTGGATGGGCGAGCTGGAGCGGATCTGCGCCGAGGTCATCATCCCGCAGGTCACGCACCACAGCTTCCGCTGCTGGCTCACCTCCTACCCCAGCCGCGCCTTCCCCGTCACCGTGCTGCAGAACGGTATACATACATACATACATACATACACACATACATACATACATACATACATGCGATGTCCTCGGCGCAGATGATATGTATGTAACATATCATCTGCGCCGAGGACATCGCCCCGCAGGTCACGCACCTCACATGACTGGCTTGCTGTGTGATCATCGATCCTCATCTCAATTAAACAGTTTAGTTCGTAATACAATCCTACCAATATTATAAATGCGAAAGTTTGTGAGTATGTATGGATGGATGGATGTTACTCTTTCACGCGAAAACTACTCAACGGATTTGGATGAAATTTAGAACACAGATAATTTATAGCCTGGATTAACACATACGCTACTTTTTATACAGGGAAAATTGTAGGTCCCTCTGAGATTGTAAGCTCAACGCGGACGTAGTCGCGGGCACAAGCTAGTCTTATATATAAAATTCTTGTGTCGCAGTGTTTGTAGTTAAACTCCTCCGAAACGGCTTGACCGATTCTCATGAAATTTTGTGTGCATATGGGTAGGTCTAAGAATCGGATAAAATCTATTTTTCATTCCCCTAAATTTAAAAAAAGATTTTTTGAAATCGGTCCAGTAGTTTCGGAGCACATAGACATTTATCAAATATTTTGTCCACCCGCGCGGAGCCGGGGCGGGCACCTAGTATATATATGAATATTAATTGATTCAGGTGTTGCTTTGCGGAAATGAATATTTATAGAATACAAAATATATTATAATTTGCTTTGTCCAAGCAATGAGAGATGTCACGCTCGATGTGACGTCACGCTGCTCGACCAACGCAGCGGCTCCCTGATGATGGGACGTGGAAGTCCTGAAACACGTGGCGGAAGAAACCACGCCTGAGCTCACACCTGGGCGCAGGCCGTTCGACCGTATCACACTCATTTAAGCGGACAAAGCTAATTATAATATATTTTGTATTCTATATATATATATAAATATTTGCAGGGGTGAAGATGACCAACGAAGCCCCGAAAGGGCTGAAGAACAACATCAACCGGTCGTACATCTCGGACCCTATCTGCGACCCGGAGTTCTACATCTCGTGCCCGCGGACCGAGGACTGGCGGCGGCTGCTGTTCGCGCTGTGCTTCTTCCACGCCATCGTGCAGGAGCGGCGCGCGTTCGGCCCGCTCGGCTGGAACATACAGTACGAGTTCAACGAGAGCGACCTACGGATCTGCATCATGCAGCTGCAGGTACTGTTAGCCGGGGTGGCTTAGTGGTTGAAGCAACGGCCTGTCATCTGATGGGCCCAGCTTCAAACCCCGGCCCGTACCAAGTTTTTCTAAGCTTAAGTACAGAGACTAATCTAAAGATAATAATGAAAAATAGAGGTAGGGCGAATCGGGATCTCTCGTGGGTTTTCCCATTTCAATTGGAGCCGCCCAACAGGGGACTGTGCCTCCACCTTACAGGAGACCGCAGTGAAATAACACTACTTGATGTAGTGTTGTGTTTCTGCGGTAAGTAAGGTTGCCAGTACTCCACGAGGATACGCTGCGCTAGTGATGCTGCTAGCACAGTGAGTCCTCATCAACAACATGGTTGGCAACCCGTTAGTCATACCCCTGGAATTGGTAGCCGCTATAGGTGACGGTTACTGCTTACATCAGATGGGCCGTATGCTTGTGTGCCACCTTTGGTGAATAAAAAAAAAGTTACTCTGGCAAAACAGAGTATATAATAATAGGGGCGCCACTGTGTCGTTTGTATGGCAACGCCGCAGCTCGTGTAGAGCATCAACCGTCTTGATTGGTTTGTTTACAGGTCATAACATGGATTCCATTTTGTTAAGGTTACCAGTAGCCAAAAATGTTGGTCCGTTTCTAGAATTTTTGTCAAGCTTTAAAGTATATTTAAGAATTACATAATCATTATATACTTTATTATGTGTTTATGTTCCTTTTAGAGTTCCGTACCGAACGTTCCGTTCCGAAAGGTACCCAACGGAACTATTACTAAGACCCCGATGTCTGTCAGCGAGGTGTATCTCAAGAACCGTAATAGGCAGTCAGTTGAAATTTACAGAATGTGTATTTCTGTTGCCGCTATGACAACAATTACTAATAAGTGGCCTTTTTTTTAAATTGTCCTAGTGCGAGTTGAAATCGCACACCGAGGGTTTCGCACCAAAAATAAACTAGGTTTCATGACAACATAAGCAAAACTTACTTGAAAAAATAATTGGTATTGCTCTACGGGCCTAGCTCTTAAATTAATAATGAAATCCAATAACGTATAATTTTTTTTTTTATATATACAATCTTTATTGACACAAAACAAATTAAACTATTTACCAAAACATATCTTAACCTACCTACTTATAGATAAAAGATCTGACCCAAACCGGAATCATGCGGGAGCGTGCCAAAAAATGATCATTATTAGTTTAAGAGCTAGACCCGTAGATCAATTGCATTTTTTTTCAAGTAAGTTCTGGTTGTTTTCCTAAGAGTTAAAACTACCTACAGATGTTCCTGACGGAGTACGCGGAGACTCCGTTCGACGCGCTGAACTACCTGGCGGGGGAGTGCAACTACGGCGGGCGCGTCACCGACGACAAGGACCGCAGGCTGATCCTCTCCCTACTCTCCATCTTCTACAACCCTGAAGTCACTACCGATCCAGAGTAAGTTATTCTACTTAGTTTATTCAGTGTTTTTTTCCTAGATCCCGGATTTTTTTGTACCAGGTTAAAAGAGAGGTACATCCAGATCTAAAGAGAGGTAGGGCGATCTGAGATTTCCCTTGGGTTTTCCCATTTTAATTGGAGCCGCCCGACTGGGGACTGTACCTCAACCTTACAGAAGACCGCAGTGAAATAACACTACTTGATGTAGTGTTGTGTTTCTGCGATAAGTAAGGTTGCCAGTGCTCCACGAGGATACACTGGGCTAGTAGTATTGCTGCTAGCATAGTGAGTCCTCATCAACAACATGGTTGGCAACCCGTTAGTGATACCCCTGGTATTGCTAACGGCTATAGGCTACGGTATTACCTTGTACGGTACCTTAGTGGTATAAAAAAAGTCAGGATTATGAAGGACATCCTAATTTAGACTCTATTTACATAGATTTTTCAGTGGTCTTTTCCCGGTTAGTTCCCGGATTTTATAGTACCAGAGTAAAAAGTTACGTTTGATTCCAATTCATGTCATAGCCATGTACAAATCTATAATATAAAAATGAATCGTTGAATGTGTTGCTAAGCGCAAATCTCGAGAGCAGCTGAAACGATTTTGATAATTCTTTTTTTAGAATATTCCTTGAAGTACGATGATGGTTCTTACGGAGAGAAAAATATAAAAAAATGCCTGATAAAGTAAAAAAATGGGTAGACAAAATATTTGATAAATGTCTATCCGTGCGAGTTTCTAATAAAACGTAGCCTAGTCTATGTTTTCCCGGATTTCTATATCTATATTCCAAATTTCATTAAAGACTGCCTATATTACGTTAGGAACTGTGATCATCTGTGAAATGCGTTGAGAAATTTATTTTGTCTATCGTTCACTTTTCAGTTGTTACTCGAGTGTTGGTATATTCACACAGTGTGTATGTCGTAGGTATTCGTTTTCCCCGAGTGGCAACTACAAGATCCCCCCCAGCATGGACTACAACTCGGTGCTGGAGCACATCCGCGCTCTGCCGATGATCGCTAAGCCTGAGGTCTTCGGCCTCCACGAGAACGCCGACATTACCAAGGATAACAAAGAGGCCGCCGCGGTAAGTCGCTTTTATATATATTATATATAGATAAGGTTTCAACTCACTATCGGCCAGTGAGGGTTCCGTCACATCGGTCCAGCCGTTTCGGAGATTATTTGGATCAAACAGACCGCCAAAAAATTTTGAACATGATTTTTTGTAATTAGCATTGTATTTACTTTCGTATACATTTGATAAAAGTTTATTTTGAGTATACAAACAGACTATAAGTATACTAGCTAGCTACAAAGTATACTAGCTTTTTCCCGCGGCTTCGCATACGTGTTAAAGTGACTACGCATGACTTATTAGGCCAACATCTTATTTTACCCCTTAAGTATGGAATTTCCAAAAATTCTGCAGATTTTTTTAACTGAACGGCCAAATAACTGTTATCCAAGCGTTTATGCTTGTGGAGGCTGGTCATCAAGCCTTTTTTGATTAACTACTAGCTTACATCTTAATTTCAAGCGTTATATACTTGTCTATGTGTTAATATTATTGTTTAGTGTTATCAATTGTTTTTATATATTATTTTGAGCAATAAGTTAGTATTTTAAACGTAAATTGTATGTAATTCTTTTGGTTTTTAAAAGAGTAATTGCTGAGTTTCTTGCCGGATTCTTCTCAGCAAAACCGACCTTCCGAATCCGGTGGTAGATTTTGACGATTTGAAAGTGCTTGCCTGTAAAGTCTAGTCAAATAACGATCTTTTTGGATTTTTTTTTTTTAATTTTGAATTTATTATCAAAATGATGGATTTTCATACAAACATTCATCCCCTATTGTACCCCTTTGTAGGTCGTATTTCCAAAAATCCTTCCTTAGTGGATGTCCTAACACGTCGCTGTCGACTGTGCGTTGATATGTGCGTCAAGTTTATTATAAGTATTCCAAGTGTGTTGTGTTGTGTGCGTGCAGCTGTTGTTCGGCACGCTGCTGACGCAGATGTCCGTGGTGGCGGGCGGCGGCGGCGCGGAGGGCGGCGAGGGCGGCGGCGTGGTGGACCTCACCCGCGACATGGCCGCGCGCCTGCCGCCCGACTACGACGTGCCCGCCGTCGCCGCCATGTACCCCGTGCAGTACTACAACAGCATGAACACCGTGCTCAAACAGGTACCCCCCCCCCTCTACCCGACCACTACTACACCATCCACACCGTGCTCAAACAGGTACCCGCCCACTACTACACCATCCACACCGTGCTCAAACAGGTACTGCTCTCCCCCGACCACTACTACATCATCCACACCGTGCTCAAACAGGTACGGCCGGCTGCTGACGGTGGAGCACCGGCCTGTCATCTGATAGGCTCATGAGCTCAAAAAAGAGATGTAGGGCGAATTGGGATCTCCCGTGGGTACTCACATTACCTATTGTATTGAGCCGCCCGTACCTCCAGCTTACAGAAGACCACAGTGAAATAACACTACTTTTGATCTAGTGTGTTATATTTTGCGGATAGTAAAGTTGCCAGTGTTCCACGAGGATACTCTTCATTAACAACAGGGCTGGCAACTCGTTAGTGATATCCCTGGTATTGCTAGCAGCTAAAGGCTACGGTGACTAGCGACTGCTTACCATCAGGTGGGCCGTATGCTTGTGTGCCACCTTAGTGGTATGAAAAACTAAGAGCTGTGTGTATGTGTAGGAGCTGATCCGGTACAACCGTCTGCTGACGGTGGTGCGGCGCACGCTGAAGGGCGTGCACCTGGCGGCGCAGGGGCTGGCCATCATGAGCGCGGAGCTGGAGCAGTGCAACAACGCGTTCGTGAAGGGCGTGGTGCCCGGCGTCTGGATGTCCAAGTCCTACCCCAGCATGAAGCCGCTCGGCTCATACGTCGCCGACTTCTTGTCCAGGTAACGTGAAAATTTATATTTTAAATGTGACTTGAAAGAAATAAAGAATCTTTCTTATTTGAAAGAAAGAAAGAATCTTTCTTATTTGAAAGAAAGAAAGATTCTTTCTTATTTGAAAGAAAGTAAGAATCTTTCTTATTTTTAATTGTTATTCGCCCACTTTTTCTTCGCGTAGTATCACTACATAGTATAAAATAAAGTCACTTGCCGCTGTCTGTTTGTCCCTCCCTATGTATGCTTATATCCTTAAAACTACCCAACGGATTTTGATGCGTTTTTTTTTAAATAAAGAGTGATTCAAAATCAATTGGAAGGTTTTCATGTATAATTGGGTAATTTGTGTTTTGTAGCTACTTAACTTATATGGCTAACGCTCGCCGTGCGAAGCCGGGACGGGTCGCTAGTAATATTATAAATGCGAAAACTCTGTTTGTTTGTTTGGTAGCCCTGTTCAGGACGACTGAACGGATCATAATAAAATTTTACAAATGGGCTACTTTTGTCTGTAAACAAATGCAGACGAAGTAGCGACTATCAGCTAGTTATAAAAATCCCCCATTAACTCATTGTTTTTAGAATGTATGGACAATTTTTTTTTGCATTTATGGGGATGAAAAATAGATGTTGGCCGATTCTCATAGATACCGGATAAGCACAAAAAATTTCATCAAAATCGGTCAAGCCGTTTCGGAGGAGTATGGCAACGAAAACTGTGACACGAGAATTTTATTTATTAGATTTAGTTAGATATCATCTCGCCAAGTCCTTCACGGGGTTGGCAGAGTATAGAGCGCCATTTTACTCTTGACCTGCACACCTCTTTTTTATTTTTAGTCTTTGTTTATTAAAACAAAATGCCTAGACAAAATAATATTACAACTTAGTGATGTATGACACATGGTGTAATATAGCTTTTTTATTACTTAACCAGGCAGGAATCGAACCATAAAATAGGGATGGTAAATAAAACAGGCTAGTAACAAACAGTATTAGTTTACTATCACAACACGTGCGGTTACAACTACAATACAATATGTATCTTCACCTTGTCTCAAATGTACGTAGAAACGATTAACAACTTTTTTTGCAGTCCGAAAACACGCCATCCATAGATTGCTAAAGCAGCGCGGCGGAAGAAACAACTTGGTAAATGGTAATACTAAAATAGTCTTTGCTATCGCGTCATGTTGCAATAAAGACACGGGCCATATTTTGTGTGGATACTGCAATATTTCTGACGTCATTCGTATTGACGTAACAGGAGCATAAGGATCTCACTATCCAAACCTCATTATTTTCTGGTGCTTATCTAAAATGACGTCAGAACTATTTCAAATGTGTTCATAGCGTTTGGAGCGCAAATAATTTGTAATCTTTTCTATGTTGATTTGAGACAGAGTATAATAATTAATTGTTGGTACGGGCGTACCTAGATTTGTACTCAGTCTGATATTAGGTACTTGTACCGCGTTAAAATTTTGATTACAAAATCTTTTCTAACCTATTATGGCTAGACACTACGAGTATCACATTACATTCACGTTACATTTAGAAAGAAATAATGTTTCTTTCTTTCAAATAAGAAAGATTCTTTATTTCTTTCAAGTCACATTTACAGTCATCCGTTTTAATTTTCCTATTAATTTGAATACCATATTCAATACTGCTCATATAGTAGCGTCTTTACTTTACCGCAAAACCTGGTCCAGTACTGGTGGCAGGGATATCTTTCGACCTCGTTTCGAAAACGTAACTCTCAAAATGTTCATACGAATTTTAGTTCAAATTTTCGGCATTGTTCATATTCCCATACAAAAATAGTCGACAAGATACTAATACGCAGTCGAAAGAGAGACTTCCTGCTAAGGCTACTCAAAATAGGATTTTACTTAACACGTAATTATTTTTCCATCTTTGCATCTACTAAACAAGCTCGCATGTCATTTTGTAAACCAAATCTAGACAAATTTACATAGATATAATATATCTATTTAGTCCGGTGTTTTTTTTATCACACAAGATTGCACAGTCACATCTTGTCTGAGACTTTTTTAACTTAACATAAATAAATGCAGAGAAAAAACCCGAATGTTACAATCTACATGCTGTAAACCACCAATTTTAGGCCTAATTAATTTGAATTTGTACCAAATAAAAACACAGGTAGGTACCATAAATTTCACCACATATTATAATATCCATACATATGAACGTACAGGCTCTGGCCAAAAGTATTAGGGACCTACAGTACTCGATCGTAAATATTGCACATCGGAATAATATCTGAGTATCGCTCTGTCTCTGGTAGGTCAGTTGTAGCAAGAGAGACAGAACGTTACTCCGGAATACGGACGATGTATTTACGGTTCAGTACTGTATAGTAAAATAATAAAATTCAAAGTATAACCTAAAATGTTTTTTTAATGAAATCTAGTAAGCTCAATTAGCAACATAGTTTGGCAAAAGATTAGAAACGGAACAGAATTTAAGGCTACTGGAAACATTCACAGAATGAAATCCATGTTAAACTATAATGTAAACGAACTAGTCAAGACGGTTGATGCTCTATACGAGCTGCGGCGGGCTGCCATACGAACGGCACAGTGGCACCCCTATTTTCCACTGTTTTTTGACAAGCTATTGAGTAATGCGTATAACTCATGTTTACGGGCATTCATACAGTAAAGAGATTTCGGGAGTATGAACTGAAGTTAATGTTAACTTTTAAATAAATTATGCCTAAAAATACCGAAACTTGTGCTAAAAAATATATAGAAAATTATCTGGAGCCTAATACTTTCGGTCGATACTACTACATCGCTACATACATACACGTGTATAGTAAACAAACATAGTAAAACAATTTAAAGTAAGTTGTAGATGTCAAACAGCCTTCAACTTCACTGTTTACAATTTCACAACTCTTACCATGTATAATAATTGCCCTTAATTTATTATATTATTAATATTAATTTATATTATTATAGCACAGACGAATACTGACAGATCTAATTTGACACTTATCTACGGCACTATTCTAACCCACTTGATACTTGACATTACCATAGAATGATTTATTGTGGTACGAAGCAACAACGCTTCATACATTTATGTCGAGGCGATACTAAACGTATACATATATACAACAGAAAATGTCACTGTTTCTAAGGTAATTATAAAACTGTGCTTTTTGACCATTTAAATAGCAAACGTTCACGAAAATTACGCTACAAGAGACATGTTAAAACCTATGCTGCCATAAGACCTGTAAGTGTGAGTGAGCGCACACTATAGCCGTACACTGCTCGCACATGTTTAAGGCTAACCTGCTACTACATTTTGCGTTTAATTTATAACCCTACAGGCTAGTGGTAGCAAGTGGTGAATAAACATCTTAAATTCTCCCAAAACAATTTAACATCGTTTGTGTACATGTGGGAAAATTTTGCCTTATCAAATAACACAAAAGCGTCCATAACGTAAATTTCGTAACAGTTAATACGTATTTTCATGCCATTACATTCATAAATTTAAATGCTGCCTTTGACTAAATATAAAATAAGAAACACTACATTGACAAAAATAAAATTTTATACAAGCATAACCCAACGACGACCAATGGGGTCGACAAAAAAAATCAAGCCGCAGATTTAATTAATTCTTACCAATATATTTGTAAGATTGGATTGTGTCCACCACAGCATGTTCAAGCTCTTTCATTAACTTACCGGATACTTCGCGACCAATCGATCTGTCTAACTGGAGTTCTTAGCCAGATCCAACAGTCTATTCATGAGCTCACCACCGAACGATTCCCTATACTTTTGACTGATGTTATTCAGCAATGCGTACGGCGTTTCGTAGTTCATATTCTCAATAGTGGATAGGCTTGTGTCGTCATATTGTCTCCCAACGACCCTGAACCCAGCCGCCGACATCTCGATGCAGTAGTCGCTGTTCTCTAGGGTAGTCAGGTTGATGTAGATGCGTTGGTTGGTGCTCTTGAGCAAGTGCGAGATGGTAGCAGCTGAGACGTGCTTCTTGATGTCGTTGATGGCTGCCTCGGCCTCCTGCGGCCACGTGTCTTCGGCCAGGACGTGTTCTGACATCTGGAAATGTTTTACAAATCGATCTGAGTACGTAGCCAGAACATATTTTGACTGCGTATTCGAAAACGTTACTCTCGAAATGACAAATTTCATGCGAATTTTTAGGTCCACTTTTGTAACTGCTTGCCAGATTTTTATACAATTCGACTGCCCTTTGACAGTCGCAGCTCATTCTACAGGGTTAATCGATATATCTTTACAAATAAATAAACTAGAAAGCTGGGTATGATTTTATAATAGTCTTTTCTAAAGCTCATGTGCCTTATTTGCACGTTTACTAAACCGAAACCAAAGTTTTTTTGTTGTTTCATGTTAATTTGTAGAGGATTTTTCAAATAATAATTTTGGCTGCTTTTCATCCCGTATCCCCATCATCAAATCTGGATCTTTAGCTCTAAATCCAAATGGATCGTTCGCAATAGTAGTAGCAAATAATTAATTCTGACTCAACAAACACAAATAAGATTTATTGAATTGATTCAGGTTTTACTTTGCGGAAATTCATATTTAATGCATTAAGCGGAAAAAGCAAATTATAATATATTTTGTATTCTACAAATAAGATTGTAAATTATTTTGATATATACCTTTTACTATTTCTAAGGTAAACAGCAAAATAATCAAGGTTAATTACAGACAAATCTTCCTATACATACCGCGAATAAATTACATGGCCAGAAAGGAGGTGAATTCAGAGATGACGGCTGA
Organism: Falcaria lacertinaria; assembly: GCA_951449985.1. Lineage (NCBI taxonomy): Eukaryota > Metazoa > Arthropoda > Insecta > Lepidoptera > Drepanidae > Falcaria > Falcaria lacertinaria. The sequence goes on along the minus strand of OX602119.1, from coordinate 739,663 downwards.
TAGAGAAGTATGGAAGATAAATACATATTGCGCCGACCACAAATAATATGGGATAAGGGCAATAGAATGATGACATTGAGCGAATAAATATCATTAAAGTATATGAATATTTTAAGATTCTCTCCAAATCGGGTAGCCATGATTATGAACGTAAAGTTCCTTTGTGCCCTACCTCTCTTATTCTCCCAACATTAACAGGAATATGAGAAAAAACAATGTATAATTTTTTGACTTCATTTATTTCTGTCTAGGCTTAAATTCTTGCAAGACTGGATAGACGAAGGCCCCCCAATAGTGTTCTGGATCTCAGGATTTTACTTCACGCAGTCCTTCCTGACTGGAGTGCTGCAGAACTATTCCCGACACAACAAGATACCCATAGATCAGGTCATGTTTGAGTTCGCCATCACCAGTATGGAGTCTGAATGTTATGAAAATCCAGAATTCGGGGTGTATTGCAAGGTGAGGACTTTTGATTAATTCCTTTAAGCTTACTTATAAACCTATGCTATGCCATGTTCCATTTTAATTTTATTCATGTGTCCAATAACACACCGCCCATAGATTACGATATCTACAAATGCAACACCAAAAACATCTTGGTAATACAAAGTTGTATTTGCCGCCGAACAACGTCCGCAATTCAGGCACGATATGTTATTGAAATGCAAATAAATTGTAACCGCTTTTAGATTCACCTGGAGAACATGGGTTATATACATTTTGTACATGTACTTTTGTGAGAGTAACATTCCCTATACGCCGATTTTCTTAAAACTTTATTTGGGAACGTCGGTATTTCAGGATATAGTAACCAAAATATGTAGTAATATTTTATTGGTTTTCTTGGAATCATCGTCTGAAATATAATGTTATAATCGATGGACACCGAATTATTCCTCGACATTCTCCATACAACTCAACAGAATGTAATATTAATAATACAATATTTGTAACGAGCGAGCCAAAATCATCTTGTTACACCCTGATGTATTTACATTGCAAGCAGCAACCGCATCAGTTGGACCATCAAGGCCAAGAACACAGTGTGTTCATATGGGTGAGTTCCGGAGCATGTTGCTGAAACACTAAAAACTCTTTGCATGAAGTTTTTTCAAATGCTTTAAAAAAAAGTTCCATTTTCGACGCATGCTAACTATTACTGATTGGGTATTTTAATCACCCACGGATTGGCTTCGAGAAAAGAGCGGTTATTTTAAAGCTTTGCACGGATTTAAAATTAACACATACCTATAAAATATATAATAATATTATACACCCTTCACCCTTACCAGTGTGGTAATTAGATTCCGACTTTGTTGTGTTTTTCACCAAAGAATATTAAATACCTTCTATTTACTGGTGAATATCATCACACAATCACAATCAGTAGTATTGTGTAGAAGCCGCAGACAGTCGCGGCGAAGACTTTGATTTATAATAAATTTGATTTATGCGGCCTGTCTGCGACCTCGACTGCTTGTATTTGCATGCGCCCGTGGATTTGTTGTGTAAACCACCGATTACGTTTAGTATTCTATACGTAATTGGTGGCAACAAATTCCAAATTATATTGCAAGACTAGGACAATAAATTAGGCAGCCATTCAGAGACGAAACGACGAAATCTCATATTTTAAAATCTACCCATTAAGTTTACACAGCGTGCCCAGAAAATAATTAATATAAGGAGTTATCCTTCTGGCACAATCTAATAAATACTATTCGATAAAGGATGCCATCAAATAAACTCTAAAATATAAGATAAAGATACATAAAATTGCTTCTTAATGAATTAAAATTATATCACAAGGTGTGATCTCTTCCAGACAACCTTGCTAGGGACTATAAAAATATAGTACAAACTATAAAATATTCTGTATTAGCTGACTACTAAAGCTATTGTGCTCTTGTTGGATGATGTGATATTTTTTTCCAAAGAGAATATATATATTTTTATACGACTAGAAATCCCACGTCAGATTGGCCCTAATTTCCATGAACTGAAATATTTATTGACCGACACCGATCGATCGATATGGCCTGTTTACGTTGTTTTGCGTGGTACCGACCACTTACATATATATAGAACAGTGAACCATTTCATTGTTATTCTGGCACATTTATTTGCACTGTTTTGGCACAGAATGTTACATGAATTCTTATCATAACATATTATAAAATAGCCCTGCTTCCACGTCTGACTGTCTGTCTTAACGCGGTATAAATTCATAATGATTCATGAGGTACTTTTAGATGTATAATAAAATTTATTAAAATGTAAATTGGTTGAAATAATATTTGATCATGACGTAAAAAATATTACGCACGGATTAAACACTCATATATCTCTATATAATATGCTACCCGTGCAAAGCCGAGGCGGGTCGTTAGTATTTATTAAAACGTTTCATATTCTTCGCAGGGTATCTTCTTAGAAGGCGCTAGATGGAACCGCGAGACGATGCAGCTAGATGAATCCTACCCGAAGATCCTGTTCGACACGATCCCCATTATTTGGTTCCAACCTACCCTGATATCCAAGTTCAAGCCCCCGCCCTGCTACTTCTGTCCTATATACAAGACCAGCGAGAGGAAGGGTGTGCTGGCCACCACGGGGCACTCGAGTAACTTCGTCATGTACATCACTTTAGCTTCTGATATACCGCAGAAGCACTGGATCAACCGGGGTGTCGCTAGCTTGACGCAGCTTGACGATTAGGATACAAAAGCGAAAGTTTGTGAGTATGGATGTATGGATGAATGTTTTCTCTTTCACGCAAAAACTACTAAATGGATTTGAATGAAATTTGGAACACAGATAGTTTATATCCTGGATTAGCACATAATATTTTTTTATCCCGGAAAATGTTAGGTTCCTCTGGGATTCGAAGCTCAACGCGGCCGAAGTCGCGGGCAGAAGCTAGTATTTTATCGTCATGTTTCGCTGTGGCACAAATTGGCCTCGGGGGCTTATTTCCCGCCCGGTTGAGTGGAGGGGAGGATGGAGAATATTAGAAATTCCATTCTCATTATTAAACACACCAGACTTTTCCATACTTAATGGAAGAACAAATGAGGGATCATAGCAAAGTTGTTTGCAAGCTTAAAGTGCAGATAAATATATGCATGGCGTGCAGGCCTTTGACATAACCGAGCTAGAAAGATAGGCATCTAATAGTTACAACAAAGTAGCTATACACATAAACTTTTTATAAAGAGAATTGTACTCAAACTGTATGTTTGTACCACTGTGTATCCATTAAATCTGTAAATCTCAGGTGGTACTGTTGGTTAAAAAACTCTATGCCACGTAATTGTTATTTTAAATTGACGAGACCGCTGGTCTAGTGGTTAGTATACCTGACTGCTACGCTAGAGGTCGTGGGTTCGATTCCCGCCGGGGCAAAACATTTATGTGAAAAATATGTTTGTCTTGTGTCTGGGTGTTTGGTATGTATTATAAGTATCTTATATCAGCTACTGGTTCCCATAGTACAAGCTTTGCTTAGTTTGGGGCCAGATGGCGCTGTGTGATAATGTCCAAGCATTATTATTATTAAATGTTTTATGACTGGAAATGGACTTACTGATGTGGTGACTGAGTAAACTGGTACTGTTAATATAACCAACAATATAGTTGGTAGTATCTATTATGGTATGTATGATATGAGCAGCCCACATTTGACGGATTTCTTTTTAATTATAATTATTTTAATGTTGTCTTACATTGTATTAACTTAAAGTAACTTTGAATTTGTGATATGTGATCTAGTCTTAATCAATTATTTACCAAATAAAAAACTCATAAAGGGAAGAATTATATTTTTTATTTTTCGTTTATTATGAAACAGGTAAAGCAATAAAAAACTACAAATAATCAAATTTAAATATTGTGATATTTGTGCCAAATATTTCATCTCAACTCACCTCACTAAAATATATAACTAATTGTTGTTTATTGGAACGAAATATATTGTTTATTGTTTTGACGGGAAGTACATAATTTAATCTGAGAGCACTGGCGGATTTGCAGCCACCCTTGAGCCAAGGCCATGTAGTAAGTACTTCTTAAGTAAATCTTAGTAAATCTTAAGTAAATTATTTAGGTATCAGGTCTGGGCCTACTGGGCCTTAGGGCAAATATGCAACTGTTTAAGCTAGTGTGTGATGAGAATGGTGACTACCTTGCAAAAATAAAATATACTAAGGGCCAATTTATGGATAATTCAAGGTATGGACGTATGAGAGTGACCAATTTAAGGTCATAGCTAAAGAAAAAAGGTGCTAAAGTCACAAGAACCAAAAAACCTTGCAAAGAGATATGAGAAAAGCTTCTTATGGGCTTTAGAGATGAAAACTTATCTCAAATTATAGTTACACTAGTGGCCCGCCCCGGCTTCGCACGGGTAGACATTTTGTTTACCCGTGCAAAACCCACAAAAATACAAATCTTTCTTCTTTATAATATTAGTATAGAGTGCCATCAGGCATCTTATAATGGTAGCCCCCATTGGCACCAATAATTCTATAAAAGTTTTCAACATGTATGTCCTTCCGCATTAGAAATTTAACAGGTCCAAACATGGTGGCTTAGTTTATTTATTTATTTATGTTCTTTGACATTGAATACATTTTACAGAATATGTTGTGTAAAATGTATAATGTATTAAATCTATGGATTTAGGAAAAAAATTAAATGCTTCAACAATTAAGGAAGAAATATTAAATTCATCTACAAATGTCTATGCATACATTACTAAAGTAAAGTACTTTACATACATTTTCTGCAACAATAATAAACAGACAGACAATTTTACTGTAGAAGAATGCAGTATTTAACTCATTAATTAAAAAAATTAATAAGCATTTATTGATAGTTCAATTCAAAGACAATTATTACTTTAACTTATTTATGATAATAATTTAATTGGAGGAGATTTAAGAACATCACCGTCAATCGTAGATTTGCATTATTCAAACATTTCGGAAATAATAATAAAGTAGAGTAATAGATGTTATTTCAACTCACCTTTTACAATTCAAATATGACTAATAATTTAACTTGAGTTAACAAATGCAACTATGTGGTTTCTATTCTACTGATATAATTTATTTATAATTATAAAATATAAATAATGTATCGATACTAATGCCGCATTATTTGAATTTCGCGGCCCACAATTAGTAATTTTACACTTACCTTTTGCTGTTTAGTGGCAAAGGGAATACGAAGTTACTTTGTTTTCTTAAAGTAGTAAAAGTCAGACTATCAGACACATTTTATTAAAGATTTGATTGAACATGAATTTCACACAACGCAAACAGAAAACCAAATCAAAAACAAAATATCAAAACGACAGTATCACAGTATTCATTCACTATGACAAGAATGTCACTGACCACAGAGTGAGAGTATATAACCACTACTGACAACCAAAATAGTCTTGCCAACTCAAATTTTCACACAGCCATATAAGTATTAAAAAAAACACAAAAATAATTCAAAAAGCTGTTTATATTATGTCCAGTTATTGGAATGTGTTGAACAACGAATACAATAGATTTTTAATTGAGTATCGTCATAGGCAACCAAAACTTACCGACATAAAGAAATAAGCAAACAATTTATGACACAGTTTGAAACTACCATTATTAGCTATTTATACTATTTGTGTTCCTGTATAAATAAGCAAGAAATATGGAAAATAGTATAAACTGCACGCAGCTCGTGAAGTTAATTTATAGCTAAAGCAAGAAACTTATTAGCTCTAAGCTAGCAGCACTAAACAAAAAGACGTCAGAAAATGATGATGACTATGACGAATTACACACAGCCTTCAGAATAATTACTAAAGCTCGCTAGCACTACGATGAGCAACGTTGAAGCAAACACGAAACACTTTCTTACCCACGGGCCCAAGACCAAGGCCAGGTAGAGAGTGGATACGAGTCTTTTTAAGCCCTAGAAAGTTTGTTTGCATTGCCTAACTAAACAATTCAACCAACCTACAACAAAACAAACAACCATCATTACACATACTTCAGTTAAATAACGGTATCTTATGTAGTGTTGTGATTCTGGTATTAGTAGTAAAGGAAGTTTCCTAGAGCTCGTTTATCCAGTTCGTTGAGCTGACAGTAAGGAGATCTAGTCGTTCTTTATTCTGCTACTGCTAGGCTAAGGCCGTAGAGGCATAAGAATAAGTAATAAGTAGAGGGCTAAGGCACTCTTTCACCATAACTGTGGCATTTTTTGGCATGCGCTCAGGATAACTTTGGAGCGTAGCGGTTGTATTCTCTTGGAACTTCGGTGATGGCATAGATAACATACTTATCGTGTTAGAGCTGTGTATATTTTGTTCCGCAATATTTGTATTTTTGTGTTTTTTTCATATTCTTCGTGTCGTTTGCGGCAATTAAATGTGTTTAATGATTTCATTACAAAATCGTCATTTTTTATCTTAAAATACAAATATGCAATCAAATGTAAAAAAAAAACAAAAAATAGGTTTGCGTAAAATGGAACACTGGGTTTCTATTTGTAAAATTGTTGTACAGATGGCGCGGCGATCTTGTAAACTGCGTATGCTGAACTGACGTTTTTGGTTATTTTTGTTCTCGCCTCGTGTTTACTTTAGTGTCTAATTTCGATCCAATTGCGAAAATTCAGTTGTGCAACACCTAAAAGTGTAATATTTCGTTGTTAAACACTATAACCGGACTATAAAGTAGATATCGATCCTCGATTCCGGAATAGGTATATGTATACAGTTTTATCACGTGGTGGTGTGGTGGTTTATATAATTTTTGTTTACCGCACAAGTAGAAACTTTGCGCATGTGCGTCCCGTCAGTAACCTCAAATAGTAAAGGCACGGGTTCGGCAGGTTCCGGATATCCGGGTCGCGTCGCGGCAGCGGTAGTCGCGTCTGGTTTGTGATGTGCCCTCGTGCGAGGCGTCCGCGGGCCGCGTGTGGACAGCGTTGGTGATATCTGTGCGCGCGTGCCTGACATGGCCCAGGCCCAGTTCACGCGGAGCTCGGAGAGCGATGCTTGGGCGCTCTTGTCGCTCAAGTCCGCGCCGTCGTCGCCCTCCAAGGTGCAGTGGGCGCAGGAGCCGGCGGCCACCGCGATCGCGCGGCTCGACGGCCGGGACTTCGAGTACCTAATTCGGCAGAAGCGCGTTGTGATCGGGCGCAACTCTAGCCGTGGTCAGGTGGACGTTAACATGGGCCACTCGAGCTTCATCTCGCGCCGCCACCTGGAGCTGTTCTACGACCACCCGGAGTTCTACCTCACGTGCAACAGTAAGAACGGCGTGCTCGTTGACGGCGTGTTCCAGCGGAAGGGCTCCGCCGCGCTGCTGCTTCCCAAGAGGTAAGCCTTGAGCCATTTTATTCAACTTGTTTGTAAACAAAACCCATTTGTTTATATTCTACCCACCTGTTGGATTTGTTTATAAAAAAAAGCACCATTTATAATCATTGTTGACACATGTGTTTCAGAAAATAGAACAGTGTATGGTACTATGTTTTACACAGTTGCATGGGTTGAAGATACAATATATTTTGTTAGGGTTCCCAAAATGCATTTGTTTTTGTTAAAAGCCCACTAAGTTGTTATCTTGGTGCTGGGTATGTAAACAAACATTGGAGGTTACATTGAGTTTGATCTTGTGCTTGTCCTAACGGTGATAGTACTATCATGGAATTATCTGGGCCACCCACATCAGAAGCAGAATAACTCAGCAGTAGTATTCAAATGATAACAGTGGCAAAAACAATTGGATGATGCAATACTTGGAAATGATTGTGCTCTGATGTTCTAACAATTTATGGTAGCCATTTTTTGTCGGAATATTGATGATATTTCAAATTTTATTCATATATATTCATCTGATGAATATGAGAATACATTTATTACATTATTTTATTATCATTAATTTAATATTTCAATATTTTAAGTTTTGTTTGTATAGGTTTTTTTTGTTAGTTTAAATAATGAATAAATCATTAGTATGTAAATTAAATATATAGTTAGATTGTTACAAAGATTTAAAATAGATGTCTCTTTGTAATATAAAAATAATAATAATGACTTTTTACTCAATGCATTGAATGTAGGTATATTCAATATAATTTACTAAATAGAAACAGCATTCTTAAATTTTTTTTGTCTATTTGTTCCATTTGATCTCCAAAACGGAGGGACCAATTTTAGTGGGACTTTCACTGGCAGATGTCGGAAAACCCATGAAATAGTGAACAGTCACTGGCACAGCTGGTTACAGATAAATGTTTTACTTACCTACAAAATGGGATGTAAATGTCCACCTAATTAAATAAACAATGAGGAAGGAAGTCCCAATTTATTTAGATAATGAAAAACAAGTCATTTGAGTGTTAATTAACTTAATTAAACTAAAGTATGTGTTATACATGCTGATGCTGGGCCTGAACTAGGAAGTGAAGTATGTGCTGCTCAATTCATATTATATAACCAAGCTTTTGCAAATAGATAGATTTAGGACTACAATACAGAATAATATAATAATAATAATAATAATATTTATTTAAGCAAAAACTTTTTACACAAAATCTATGGTGGTCCCTGCACTAAGCACAGCTTGTATCGCAGGAGACCAGCATACTGTTACCAAGAAACAATTATATACATGTGTGACATTGCAGTTCGAGTACAAAATGAATAGAAAAAAGGACAAAAGCATATGAAAAAAAAAAAAAAAAAAAAAAAAAATAAGCAAAAAAAAAAAAAAAATTATTTTAATATATATATAAATAAAGAATTAAACTGATTTTCAGCACACTTTATAGCTTCACCTGTGTGTATGCATGTTCAGGTAATTTTACACACAGTGCTGATAGCTTAGCTTGAACTTGGCTTGACATGCTACCACGTGTCTAGATATATCTATCTATCCATTGATGTATGGATTCCTTCAACATCATTTCCATTATCATCTAGATGTCTGATAATTTTAAAAATATGCACAGAACCGATGACAATACAATAATTTCATAACTTTTTCTTAGTATCCTGATCAGGATCATTAGGATAAATATGTCTTAAGCATTTTGTTAATATTTAAATATTGTGGTACAATCCTGTTGTTTTTCTTAGTTTTAATGAGCTCTTTATTCTTCCCCGGGTTGCTACCTACCTCCATAACATATTTCATTGACATCTGTTCAGCTGCTTGCATGTGATTAATACGAACATATTAATATCCAAACTTTTCTTTATGTGGTATTGGTGGTCTGTAAGTTCTTTTATATCATAGAATCCTAGGTCTCTTGAAAAATAATATGTTTATTTTTCATAAACAAACAACAATAAATTTGTGCAATGTTGTTATTTTTAACTTGTTGATTTAATAGTGGGTGATTGATTGAACTGTTGATCTCAATTATAAATATAAAGTATTTTTCTTTCTAAAATATCTTGCTGTATATTTGTACTTGTTTATCTTGTTGGTATTATTATAATTGTTTACTTGGGTAGTATTCAGAGAATCCACTGAGGGTTTGCTTTCAATAAAACAAATAACTTTTTATTTGATTCCGTTAACTTTAACACACAAACCCATGAATGTGCACCTGGCCCCAAGACGAACTTTGTAACTTGTATTATGTGTACCATACTAAACACAAAAATATAATGCTTATACATAGCTATATTTATCTGAATACAAGCTCATTGTGTGTATACCAAATAGCTAGACTGGAGGGATAAGCAAATCTTCATCACACAAATATTTGCTTTCAAGCATTAAAAGAACCCAGAATGCTTGGCATAGCAGTTACACTGAATGAATAGCCATTTGGCTAATTGTTCAGCAGAGCTGCTGAAAGTTTAAAATATCATGTACATATATATATTTTTTTAATTATTAATAGATTTTTTTAAAGTTCTGAGATCCCGTTTGTCTTCCAAATTAGACAGATCAATAGATAATCCAAAACTGTATCAAACTGCATATATAAAACTGATTTACTATTACCATCAATATGTTTCTGAAGTATAGTATCTATAAAACATACTGTAGGTAGGTAGGTACCTATATGTACTCCAATCCACTAAACTACTAGAACCATCTATAGATCGAATCACTCTTTGCCCTTAAAGTGTGAATCATAACCCTATGATGTCATGATTACTGTCAACAATCTCTTAGGCCATATAAGCAAAAAGTCTTGTAGGGCTGTCAACATAGTTACTGGTGCTTGAACTAAATGACTACATACCTGTATTTACATCTTTATTATCATCACGATGTGGGCTGAATATATTTAGGTGCAGCACCTGGTTCAATTGGAAAAATGTTGAAGAAAAACATCATACTAATTTAGAAGTAATTTGTATTAGTAATTACAGAGGTTTCACATTCTGGGAAATTACATAAAACATTTCTTTGCTACTCGGCTTATCAGTAAATCAATCGGCTGGTCAAATATGGCCCGTTACTGGTGACACTAAATTAAAAATTACCCATTGCATTTCATGTCACCTACTGTGAACGTTCGCGCGCGCATGTGAGAACGCAATGGCGCAAGGTCGGCGCAGCTCATGCCATGTGACACAAATACTTTGTTTCTCAAACTAATGCTGGCCCAATGTTTATTTATAAAACTGATGATTGTTAATTAGAATGCTTGGTATAGAGTTGTGAGGGAATACATCATCATAATTATAGAAAGTATCTGCTATGGTACCTGGGCAAAAGTCAATCTTTCGTTTTTTGCATTTGAAATAATATTACCAAATACCAAATTAACTTATTTACTGTGTTTTGTATTGTTTATTAATTAGATATGGCAGTAGACATTTTTACAAACCACTAACATCTTTTTTTTATTATATTGACTGCCATTTCACACATACCTACTTAAAGGAACTCCATTTGTTGAATTTTAATATTTTATATGCCAGTAGAGTTTGTTTATGATAGATAGATGATTAACTCACTGCTATAGACATTCTCCACTCTACTGAATGGATGGAAAGATGATTTTGTACAGGCTTCAACATCCTACAAAAAAAAACTTTATTTATCAAAATGAAGTTTTTATTTTTATGTTATGTGTACTTGCACATAAAGATTAGGAAAGTAATGCTAAAATTATAAGTGAAATGGTTTTCCAATATTTATGAGTCATCATAAAAAAGCAAGTTTTAAAATCTGAGTCATGAATGCCAAGAAGCAGGTGTGTTTATGCAAAATTGTGAAAGTATCGACCTGTGTTGTGTTGTGTTGTGTGTGTCACCAGACTCACCCACCAGTCAGTAATTTATGTTGGTATTTTTTTCCAGTAAGTTTAGATTAAACATATAAGCTGAAGAACATATCGTTTTAGAAGAAAGTACATAGTAAGTTAGGGAGTTTATTGCCACATACAAATGCATAGTCACAGTAGTCTATGTGCCAAGCTGTGGTAAATCATGACACAGGTGACGTCACAAATTCTAGATCTTTCACCGCCGCATCCGTGTGTAAACAGGACATACGTAAAATTAACGTATAAGTATATACTATATTCATAGTAGGTAATCCAATTTATAACACATGTGTTTACATCGCAGTGTGACGAATCGTTTGTTTGTGCGTCTGTTACGTAACCTCACGGACGGACACGACACGCGGGAGCTTATTGCGTGCGTGCCCGATGTTGGTAGGTTAGCGTTAGAATATATTATTAGGCCATTTTATGAAGTCGTCGTTTCATTCGACAATTTCAAAGTAGCTGCAGTTCAAATAATACACAAATGGTCAAATAAATAATATAATCATTTAAAAGGCTAATATAATAGTCGGAAGGATCAGATAGCTTGAATAAATTACCCAAAATCTTCTAATCAATTCACCGGTTTGAAACGTACATATTAGCGGTCTGTGTGTTTCCCGCTCCGTGTGCAATGCCCGCGTATACAGTGCACTGCACCGCTGAGGATCCACATTGTGCAATGTCACTGTATTGATAAACAACTGTGGTCTTTGACACACAATACGTCTTACCATTTACAAGAAAAACATAAGTCAATGTCATTCAGATATCACAATAGATACTTAAAAGTATAGGTCCTAATATCGGTCCTTTGAAAACTCTTCGAAAAATTGACGAAATTGCTTATAATAAAATTATTATTTAGTGCCTCTCTCGCTATATGGTTGGAATATCAGTAGTGATTTAAACTCTAATGCTAAAAGGTCATTAATTAAAAACAAATATCTCGGTATTTGTTCACAATTACACTAAATTAAACGATTTGTCTTCCCTACGATGTCATAAATAAGCCCACCATTACATTTATTTAGATACGCCTTTATAGTTTAATTTGTTTTGACGCCATATTTACTAGTTGTCGTCTCATAATAATGGTTGAAGGTTACGGAATGCTCGCCAGGCAGCTTGGCCTATTTAATGTTAGCGCTGTGGCTGGTATAGAGTAAATTTTTCTTTGGCAATACACAATTCGTTTTGTTTCTCGTTAAAATACAGGTTTGGCGACCTACTGAACGTCGATATTGTAATGGTTTATACTTGTCTAGGCGTCTGTCGTGTGATTTTGTGGTGTCGTTTTCATTATTGAACGCCTTTTAGAAAACAATTTAGCTATTAACTCTGAAAATCACCTTTTTTAAATTAAGGTTACCAATTTAGCACATTCCCTTCTGTTTAGTTATTACATTTATATTTGTATATCTGCTTATATTATGCCACAGAACAACTATTGCTGGACTATTATTATGTACGGCTTCATCTGTTTCCAATGGCTATTGGCTAACTGGTAGCACAGTAAATCCATAGATGCTTAAGACACCTATAAGTATTGTGTCCTGCAATTAACACGCTAAAGTTCCTCGAGGAACTTCTGTACTATTCTACAAAATATTCTCGTCGTAGCACGTACAATTTGGTTCCATGTTTCTGCGCGCTCTACGGTCAAACAGAACTCTTGATATTAACATAAATGTAAAATGAAATGCAATTTCTTATGTATAGTTACAAATAAAGTATCATTTATCCTTGTCCGTGTTGCAAGAAGTGTACTGTGTTGAGTTTACCGGCCCACTCACTGATACAGCTTTATTGTTGCTAACCGGGCAACAAGCCACGCCTTGTCTGGTTTATGTGCTGGGTATAGTAGCTAGGGCTAGTTTTAAAAAGAATTCTGTGTCTTTTACGTGTATTGTAAAATATACGTATACATTAGAGGCAAGACAGGTGAGTAAGACTCTTTTTGTCAAGTGTCTCAACTCTGTCTTTACCGAAAGCGACCTGGCGTGATGATGTATTTCTCCTAATACTTTATATGACTTCACTTTTCCTATTGGTATTTTCAAACAGATTCCCATGCACAGCAAGAACGGACTATCGTCTAAGACTCCAAGAAAAGACTACTATTAGAGCAAAATACCAGAGGACATTAGAACAATATTGCAGACGCACCAAAACAAACCAAAGTCCAAGATCACGCGATCGACGTGTGTAAATAAACAAACGCTCCACCGGAGCGCTGGAATGCTTTGGCTGAACTAACATCGGCCTTCTCGCTCGCACCTTTGCTTATCATTATGATTGATAGTAAACGACTTGTCTCTCACTACTGATGCTGATAATAGAAGCTGATTGACTTCTAGTGCAAGTTTGGTATGGCGGTGTTAGTGTATACATTTTGAGTAGACTCCAAATTTTAGTGCATGGTTGTTAGGGATTTTTTATAAGTGTTTTTTTTTCAATAATGTACAGTAATATGTAAGACGGCGGTAAATAAGACAAACTCTGCGTTGTTGCCGCTACATTATCAATTAACAATTCAATGATAAATAGAGGACTTTACTCTTTAGATATATACATGGTACTGGCAAAATTCAAAATACTGTGTAGTGCCGTTAAATAAAGAATTGAACTGATACAAGTTCATGATTATAAACCTACGAGATAAAACTCAGCCGACATCGGCTCAGGCTGACGGTATATCCACTGCTATCTATGCTTGCGTGCGACAAAGATAGTATTGTATACAATCGTGTGACTTTACGATAATGATATTGTCAACAGCTTATTAGCTTACTACGTGGATACATGTGCATGAACATAATATTTTACATGAGACTCTGAAGTGCGCAATTTTGCTCCAACAACTTGTTTTATCGAGGGAAATACAGAAAGAGACGCATATATAGATGGACATGAAAAGGATAACACAAATACAGGCAGGAATGAAGTGAACACAATTATGGATATGTTACTTGAAAACGTGGTGAGACTTGAGAATGAAGATTTTCCATCAGATAACGTCAGTTGCAATCATTTGCTGTGCAAACAGTGACGTCGCGACGAATCATGCTCTGTTTCGCAGGACTCATTTTTACGTCTAGGCTTAATGCTCTGTGCTTTTATTCATTTGGTGATTCGTCCATGCGCCCACTCGCGTTTGTAATGACGTCTTGTGCGCAATGCGCTTCTGATTCTATTACAGAATATGGTGTCTTGCAATATCTTTTATTTTTAAGGTCTGTTCCCCTTCGAAACATCATAGTATTGTATGATTTTTATACCACTAAGGTGTCAAACAAGTATACGGTCCGCCTGATGGTAAGCGGTTATGGTAGCCTATGTTGCTAGCGTCTATAGGCTTGCAACATGAGGGATATCACCTGCGCGTTGCCGACCCTTGTATGTATGTCTGTTCTTGAATGTTTAGAGCTACATTACAACGAATGCTGTTGATTAATAATACAATAATAAGATGGCTAATAATCATGCAGCCCGTGAGCGCTCCCAATCTGAACGTCCGCCAACGGCATATCCTTTGACACTACATGTTGCGTTACAATTTGATTTCAAATTATTCGTCGGAACACCTAATGCTGTACTATGATTATCGGTGGAAATATTGACAACCCTTGCGACAACATTCTCAAGGTGCATCGCACTGCAATATCTCGCTTCCAGTAGGTATTGTGTTTGAGTCCGTCGAACATCAGAACGCAGCTAGGTCCAGAAGAATGATTATTTATATCACTTGAGATCGATAAGTTGCGCAACGTGGACTTTGCTTAGATATCAATAATGTTAGTTAACTAGCTGATAAATCAAAATAAAAAATATATTTATTCAGTTAATGCCCTAATAAGGCACTTGAAGGTCTATATTACCACCGGTTCGGAAAAAAGCCACCTGAGAAGAACCGGCAAGAAACTCAGTGCTCTGTCTTTTTTAATGTAACAATGTTTATCAAAATTCTTCTAGACATAAGTAGGTATTTATAAATATCAAAATGAAAACTACCAAGTTGGTTTTGTCACTGCTTTCATGTTATAAATATTTTTAAACTATTATTAAAATTACCAGGCGCAGAAACCTACTTGTGCAAATTGAATCTATAATTCCAAGCATTATTATCATTTACATAGTCATTACCTTTTAACCCCCGACGCAAAAACGACCGGTGTTATAAGTTTGTGGTAGGTATCTATGTGACCGTTGTTTTTAAAATACACATGAATAGCACCCTCGTAAATTAAGCTTAAGCTGACTTATTAAGCAGAACGTCACCCTCTATAATGACCCTTGTAATTAGACCAAGTAAACATGTTACAATGCCCACAGTATAACCAGTTGCCATGTTTTCGTGGCGCTTATCTCGACCCAGATCTACCCCGACCTAATCTACTGATAAATTCATTGTTTGACTTTCTTTATTGATAACGGTTGCTCTACTAGGAGATGTTTCGTACAAGCTGTTTGGGAGATGAAATATATAAATTTATACGTGAAAAACGTGGGTATATGTAGAGTATATCATCTTCATTTATTGTTCCTACATCAGCTATACTAATACTATAAAGAAGTAAAGTAATTTGCGTTTTCGTATGGGGGTAATCTCTGGAACTACCGAAACGATTAAAAACTGTCAGTATTGAAATGCTACATTAAGAATTCTTTACTAACATAGGCTATATTTGGTCTCTTAGCTATGTGTTATTCGTTTTGTACGCGGGAAGCCCGATTTTACTATTTTTTTATGCCACGAAGGTGACACACAAGCATATGGCCTACCTCACCAGTCACCATAACCTATAGCCGCTAGCAATACCAGGGGTATCACTAACAGGTTGCCAACGATGAATTTACACACTTACCTTCTAAAAATCACCATTACGGTAATTTTGTGTGAAGCGACTGAAAATATGTTTCATGAAGCATGACTATTTAATGAGGAATAAATAACCACTCAAATGAGGAAGGTAATTATACCGTGACCGATATATCGAACAGTGAAACGGTACATTCAAAATACGCGTATACTTCGTTTTGACAATTAATGATTATAATTTTATAATCGTAGAATAGACTGACTGCCAATGAGAAGAGACAAGAGAAGGGTCACTTTTCTATTCGGCCATTTCATAGCTTGTATTGTAGAGGCGTAAGTAACCTATTATACCTACGCAACTTACTGAACGTATCATAAACCGTTGGAAAAAGCTAACAGCGCAGCGCTGTCATTGACATACATCAATAGCAACAACGTACGAATAAATCAATGTGTTTTTGATGCCCTGATTCGGTATGATTTGTAGACACGAGAGCCCATATTGATAGTTTGTTATCGGCAAAAGCTTCTATATTCTGTTCACCTCGTCATAGAGATCTAGGTGAAGTCGATGACCTGCTCTCCTCGTGACGTCTAGGCTATATACGACTGGTTTCTAATTCAAACCTGTCTCCATTCCTCCATCACAATTACATTGTAACACTATGCCTTAGTAAAAAGTCGGTCCGATGTTGCTATGGTAAATCATTTTGCCAAGTTGTGCATGATTGATTATTTTTTCATACAGATTGTCAGCCTTCTGTTCGGCTGTCGGCTAATTCTTGTGTGATTCTGTTTCTGTCTAATCTGTGACGAAACCATTGCCATAACGATTGCATGTGCAGTGCAGCAAAATGCAACGGAACTAAGTATTGTGTCTACCTTTGAATATGCATGGCGAACGCCAGTTTTACCCAATGTTATGTCGTTTCGTGTTCTTATTTATGCTTTATAGATATCGAATATTGTTACATACTTTAGTGTCAAAAAGTCCACGTGATAAAACCGATGAACTCATATAATCGACTGTACTCCAAAAATACAAGTAGGTAGGCACCATTTGGATTCGTTTTGTTGCACCATTTCGCATACCTAATTGGCAACCGTCTGTCGCGTTTTGTTACAATGTATGCTAAGAGACGAGTATCACGCATAGGCCGCATTGCTATAGTCTGCTTTCCGCTAGGATCCCTTTTGTATTTCTTCGTTGAGACTTAGATACGTAACTTTTGTATGATCAATTGAGAACAAATATCGTAACATTATAATAATATTTCTTGTGTAATGAAATGTACGAATATAGGAGCGAACTTACCGTTTAAACGGTAGACCATTGTCTCCAAAATATTGGAGCGGATATCGTTTGGATATTGGACGAGTCGCTCAGTTCCTTCCATAATGGTTGAAGCGGGCGATGGCTGCATTTGCTTCATACTTGTGAACAGGTACTGCTTGTGGGGGCTGGTCATCAAGCTTTTTTATTTAGTAACTCCTAGCTTAGATTTGTAACTCAAGCACAATATCGTTGTTTATGTGATAACTTCTGGTGATATATTCATGTCACGTGTGTAATTTAAATGTAATTTATATGTTTTATTTGAAAAGAGTAATTGCTGAGTTTATTAAGCAATAATTTTCAGCAAAAAACGACCTTCCGAATCCGATGGTAGATTCGGACGATTTGAAAGTACTTATTTGTAAAGTCTAGTCAAATAAAGATGATTTTGAGGTTCAGTCTAAGACCGCACAGATCTCCAAAATTTTACACGATTTGTGTCCATAAGGATGGTGTCATTTCATCGTATAACAAAGTTCGGTAAAGTAAATGCATCTGTCTATACATCAGGAGAGAACGTTGCTCGTCGGCCAACATAAAGATGCCAAGTCTCAATTGACAGACAAGATATTATTCTCTCAGTATGTCGAGTTGCGCCGGCACTGGCAGCGTTGCATTGCCAAAAATACAGCGCTGCCAGTCAGTGTGAGTCGTTTGCTATGCGCCGCCGACGACCTATTTCTGTCGTGTACTGTCCCGCGATTTGTTTACAAAGGGCTTTGCTCGTGTACCACAGGAATGTCTACTGTCAAGTCGAATCGAGTTCCTTCTCAAGACTCTTTAGTCGATTATGCGCATATTTCTATTAATATGCTTGCAGGGCAATGACGCTTTTTGTTATAGGCTTTTACAAGGCGAAGAAACAAAGTAAAATAAAGGATGTTCCCATCAATATGTTATATCAGAAGCAGCTGTCAATATCATGTAGTGTGGATGTTGTGATTTTTTATGATACTCCAAGACTCCTTACAGGTACTATGCACAAAATATGTACATAAGCATAGTTAGTTACCTGCCACGTTGTTTGTTCAGTCTTGTTCAAAATTCAAGAGATTCGCATATTATAATCTCCAATTGATTATCTATGTACTAGAATAACCGTTATTATCTGTAAACCCGCAATAGAATACCAACCACTACCTAATTTACTTGGTTGCGCTATCATCAATCAATTTTTGGCCGTTTTGAAACATTCCTTTGATACTTTATCAATTATATTATATTGTAAATGATGGATAATGTATTTGTCGTTAAAAGCAATCTATTTGTAATCAGTTTCGTAGTGCAGCCATCCGGAACATTAGGCATACCGATAGGCATTTGGAATCTAGTCCGGTCTAGTACATCCATCCTTTTCCACCATGGCATTCGCGCAGGTCAGTGATCCCTCTAGACTTTATGACGCCATGCGGTGTCTTTATTACCATGGGTATTGTGTACATCGGTCAGCTTGTGGGTTTACCGTAGTCCGTACTGCGACTGTAGGGTTGTCAAGTCGATGTTTTTGATGGCATATTTGTTTTATGCCCATTGCCTATACAAATTTCATATCTAAAATGTATTACCCTCCACAACTTTGCAATGTCTACAAAAAATGAAATTAAACGTCGACCGTTATTTGTTTATTATGTATTTTAATTTTCGGTTCCGATAACTTCATGAACATGTGTTTATACAGGTCGATTTAATTATCATGCGAATATAATAATAATAATGCTTGGACATTATCACACAGCGCCATCTGGCCCCAAACTAAGCAAAGCTTGTACTATGAGAACCAGCAGCTGACACAATACTTATATACTTATATTTGTAAATACATACTTATAATACATACCAAACACCCAGACGCAAGGCAAACATATTTGTCACATAAATGTTTTCCCCGGCACGAAACGAACCCGCGACCTCTAGCGTAGCAGTCTGGTAAACTAACCACTAGACCAACGCTCTTTAAATTTTTAGATATATTCAATATTTTCATTATATGGCAGGGTTGTCAACCCTGGATCCTTGTATGGACTGCTTTCAGATGTCTGACTGATAGCAGTCTGCGTTTTAGTCGTCTCAGTTTTTCTTTGCATAAGTGGCACTATTTCGCTATTAGTCACTTTACATATAGTCCTAATTAGTAACTGTCCTAATTAAGCGACTTTCCGTAATACCTAGCGAACTAGTCCACGAGAAACGTGGCCATCGTGCAATGTAACTTCACAGAACGTCACAAATTACTTTCCAAATAAGGAAATTTGATTTCTTTTGTAAATACGAACAGTCACGACCATATCATTCACACTTTTACATTCCTCTGTAGGTAGATGTCAAATATACCTTTACCGACTTGTATGTCTGGCATTAGCTTTATGTACAGGTCTTTGATTATATACTTGGTATAGGTACTACTCAGGTATCTAGTTGTTTACACATGGCAGATGTATGTTCCAACATATGATGCATTAACTAAATTCTGTAGTGTGAGCATGAATAATTTGCGACAACTTTTTCGTATCGCCTTGGATTATTTTTATATTGAAAAATGTACAGCGCTGCGGCGGTGAAAAGTGGAACTAAAAGTAGTATGACAATTTTGACATTTCGCGAGTTACGTTTTCGAATACGTAGTCGAAAACTGTGCATGCTACCGGCACAGAATTCTCAACATTAGAAATCACTTTCATCTTTAGTGTGTGTAAGAATTTGTATGATCATTCTGGATTAAATAAATGAATCCTAAAATCATGCGCCTATTATGATTTCTATGTTTGTACCGTTGTCGTGTTGTCATTCAATCAATCCGTGTGCCGAAGTGAACTGGAGCAGGCAGGCATCAACCTCGTTAAATCATCAACCTTAACATATACACACTAAAATTGCTTTTTCCTTAACGACTGTCTATACAGCATAACTCGCGTGAGTTCAAAGGTTTTCAGATCTTTTCACGCTGACGCTTTAAGTTGATTTTAGATTGTCCGCTGTTGGGCTAGCAACTGATCCCACTATCAATCTTGGTCCGTCTGGACTGGAAGCACATGACTGGCTGGCGGGTTTTCTCAATGCTAGCCGACACCTGGTTTGTTTCTTCTGTGTACCTGTTTTGGCGTTTTAATAGAGCCGGTTGACGACTTCATGGTCGTGTATGAAGCGTAAAGTTTACTGAGGAATGTTTCACTGTAGTTTAAGTATGATAGCTCGGACATATAAATAAGGAATCCGCAATATTTGACTGTCTGTGGCGCATGAAAACTTACCACAAATATAATAAGGTAACTTATATTATTGTGGTTCTTCCATCGGCTGGCACAAATCACAATGTCTTATCTGCAAGCTTAAGTGCGCCTAGAATACATACATTTTAGCGCTTTTTTTTAACCATATCTAATTAAGCGAGAGAGTTGTAAGAGAGGTAGGGCGATTTGGGTTTTGATTTCCCGTGGGTTATCCCATTTTAAAATTGGAGCCGCCCGACTGGGGACTGTACCTCCGCCTTACAGAAGACCGCAGTGATATAACACTACTGACGTAGTGTTGTGTTTCTGCGGTAAGTAAAGTTGCCAGTGCTCCAAGAGGATACGCTTGGCTAGTAGTATTGCTGCTAGCACAGTGAGTCCTCATCAGCAACATGGTTGGCACCCCGTAGTGATGCCCATGGTATTGCTAGCGGCTATAGGCTACGGTGACTGCTTACCATCAGGTGGGCCGTATGCTTGTGTGCCACGTTAGTGGTAAAAAAAAAAGCTTTTCTAACGATGCGATGATGTTAAAGAAAGATATCTATGCATTTCTGTTTTAATAATATTTTTGCTTTATGGGTCACGTGACATCTTTGGCGCCGACGAAAGATGTCACGACCACCTCGGATTCCAACCACAAATGTGACCGTCTGAAAGCAATAAAATTACGTATCGAATCAATTGTATTGTATCCTACTTCTACGTCAATTCATATTAATATCATAAATGCGAAAGTAACTCTGTTTGTTTGTTTGTTTGCTACCTTTTCAAGACTAAACGACTGAACGGATCGTGATGAAATTTGACAAGGAGATAGATAATATCCTGGGGAAGGACATAGGCTACTTTTGTCTTCAAACAAATGCAGGCTAAGTCGCGGATAACAGCTAGTATAATATATTACAGTATTGGTCAATCTCACTTGTATGTATTGTATGCTGATAGTAATGTTTAGGGCAGCTTTCCGACCATTGATATTTCATACGTCCGCGCCATCGCCCATATTGTGTGCTAATTAATGTCTGTTAGGTTGACTGTCTGCACATATTTGGCGAAATGACGACCCGATAAAAAAGTATTGTTCTTTATAGTGACATAAATCATGACTCATAAAAATATATTGGGTCCAAGATTGAAATTTATCTACACTATATAATAATATTATAAAGAGGAAAGATTTGTATTTTTGTATGTAACGAATAAACTCATAAAGTACTGGACCGATTTCAAAAATTCTTTCACCGTTAGAAAGCTAAATTATCACTGAGTAACATAGGCTATATATTATACTAGCTGCCCGCCCCGGCTTCGCTCGGGTAGACAAAATATTTGGTAAATGTCTATAGGCTCCGAAACTACTGGACCGATTTAAAAAATCTTTCACCGTTAGAAAGCTACATTATCTCTGAGTAACATAGGCTATATATTATACTAGCTGCCCACCCCGGCTCCGCACGGGTGGACACAATATTTGATAAATGTCTATGCTCCGAAACTAATGTCTACCCGTGCGAAGCCGGGGCGGGCCGCTAGTGTATTATGTAAATACAATATGTTAGAATCAAGGATTCTATTTCTAACATAATAAATAGTTACTTATGCCTCTGGAAGAATTTAAAATAAAATTGCTTTTTAAAATTAAAGTAATATAGTTTTTGTAGTGCTAATAGTAGCAAATGATATTGAGAATTTATTATTATTGGATTGTCGTGGAAGTAAAATTCGCCCTAATCAATAATATTTCTGGCCTTATCAGTGAGACTGCTTGATGGCACCTGAAATACAAATTAAATGTTTTTAATTAATTATACACAAACATAGATAGTATATCTGAATAAACAGACTAATCGATAAACATGCCTCAAATAGTCTGGAGTTAAGACTGTGGAAGAGGCATTATGTCGTGGCGTTAGGTGTGAAGGAGGGCTTTCGCTAATCTACTTATAGTCAATAAATTACGTGTTTGCACATACAGGATTATAGCCGTTTAGAATTTGTGTTTTCGGTCAATATTATAACAAATGTTCGGTAAAGAGAAAATTTTGTTCAATTTCTTAAGCTTTTTTTTGGGCTGATATTAACATTATGGATGGTTCAGATTCAACATTTGAATTTAAAATATTGTGCCGGTATTCATTTGCACCTCTGGCTTTTAAACAACCACTCTAAATTTCGAATTTTAGTCTGATGGATGCGCTTGATGATAATACTGAGGTAGCCAAACTAGTGAAGTTTTTGAAATGACAAGCACAACTCATATTATACATAGAATTTTCGCGTACGTCTTTCAATGTCTCCACAAATACATTGTCTTGGCAAATGTGGGTCAGTCTTTGTTACTTGATCTCTTTTGCCTAAGCTTTTGATCTCTGCCGCCGAGCGTCGACTACGTACGTAATCACCTACCCACTTATTATCTGGAATATATTACTTCGATCATTATGTACATATGTCATATACCAACATAATAAAGGACCCGACATCTCAATAGAATATATCGACGTATTTTTAGATGGTGCTCATTGTTGCTCTCCGATGATACGGGTTTCTATAGTAGAATGGAATCCAGAAAATTGATCCTTATTATAAATATCGAGGAATTTATATTTGATTTCGGTTACTCATCCCGTTTTGTCGAATAAATTCGGGGAAATGTGTACTTTCTATTCTTCTAAGTGCTTTATACAGAGTAGATTGTCATGAAAAGTGAATGTTTCACGGGTTTATCCGTCATATCTTATGTGCCATTGCGGTGCAAGAAACATAATATGTGGATATGCTTTTTTACCTGCCTTCTAGGGGAAACTGTGATTTATTTGGCTAACTGAAAATGTGCGTTTGTGACATGTCCAGAGGGGTAGTAAATACAGAGACGCCTGCTGAGAGAGAGAGGTATGGAAGAGTTGTTTAGCTGCGATCTTCTGTTTCTCCAGTTGGGCAGCGCCGAGTTTGAACGCGAAACAGATCTCGATTCTCGAGTTGCCCTTTCCTTGCCAGTCTGTCCACAATAACATGACTGCGCCGCTTAATAACGCAGTAGATTTGGTGACATTGTAAGTGTCTATAACTGATCATGTCAACATCGTTGCAAATACAATGATAACGTTTATAAAGGTATTGCTATCAATATCTGCTTTTATAACTGTCATATCGTGTTAGATTAGGTACCGTCTATCGACTGCAACAATGTTTGGGAAAATAGGAAGTGAGTAAAATAGTACTATAGGCTAAATGTATGGTCTCTCAGTAAACATTAAAGAAAGCAATATCACACCGCTAAATGTATGTGTCTACACTGTATGTAAATATTAATTAATATAATAATAAACTATCCCTGAGTCATATTGATAATGACGTAGGTGCGGGTAGTGACGTCATCACACACACTACCGGGCAATTCTAGAAATAGACGTGACGTCTGCCATCCGGTGAATTTTGTTTATAAAAGCCAGATAATCATGAAATTGTACAACAGCCTTTGACATTTAAGCAAAATTGGTCTACACCTTCTACAATCGTGATTACGAACGAGAACATTTCTCATAATACAATGAAGATTATTATTAAAATCTGTCTAACGGCTATCGCATGGCATCAATTTATTGGACGATGAGCCGAAGGGCGCCATTGATAAACTAATTCTGTCGGACACAAGTAAAGTTTCATGCGCCGTATGTTTGATGAATAAAACATTTCATCTCCCGACAGGGTTGCGACCTTCGCCCTGGATCGCTTCCCTTGGGAGTATTACTAGTTTTATTAAATTGTTGGGCAGATGAAAATCATGGTGTTTGAAAAAATCGCCTATTTCATCAGATTCAATTTAGACAAGTGGGGTTAGATTTTTCGTTGTTGATTACTAATGGCGTTTCTTTCTTGTTAATATTAAAAATGAAATGTGTTCTTGGTACTAGTAAAATGGTGTAAACTTTAACTCTATTTGTGCAAAACAGACTCGACATCTCTAGTCTGGTGTGATCCACTGGCTTAGAAATTCTTGCTAATAAAACAACGTTTAATATAAGCAAAACAATTGATGTCACCTTACGGTTTGTGTTTTACACGGAGACGAAATATCTCTTAAACCAATTAGCATTATGAATTAATTAACAGGTGTTAAATAAAAACGGCAATAAATATATGGTAAATACATCGTGTCTAACGCCCGCTTCCTACTTTGGCCTTCGGCAGCGAATGAAAACATTTAAACCTATCATTAATAGACGCTTTGAACATATTCTTCTAAAGCATCCCTGAAAGTAGCAGGTAGACAGCCTCAGGGCTTAATAAATGGGCTTTTAGGTACTGCTCTCACAGTATATACTAATCGGTACCTGTCGTATGAGAGTCATGTAAATGATATATAACATTCTCTAGTAAATATTTATTGACACGTCTGACAATCTTTAGTGTCACAGAACGAGTGATCACACATTGTGTTAGCGCTCGCGGCAGGCTTACATAAATTGCTGACATAATATAAACCCTACAGGCTAGTCAATTATTCTCATCATTCAAGACTTAAATCCTCAGTAGACTAGATGATACGTGTAAGGTGTCCTCTTTATCTTTAGGATCAAGTTGCTCTAAATCAAATCAAAAATCATTTATTCAGTTTAGGCCCTAATAAGACACTTATGAAGATCTAAATTACCATTTGCTCTATTTTAAGTTTGCAATTTGCAGCTGCTCTGATAGTATTACTTCGAAATATCAATATGGGCGTTGGCAAAGTCTAGGTCTGACATTTATGTTCATCCAAATATTTATTCAAACAAGTCGGTCCTAAAAGCTGTCGTGGTAAATGAGTAACGTGACTGAAGCCTAGAACTTTGTGTCGGCAACATCGAAGTATGTTTGCAAACCGTTTCCTAGTTGAGTAAATCACAAGCAAACATTATATAGAATTCCCAGAGGCTGGATACAATTTCCAATGTATTGTCGCAAATGGTACAACAGTCCTGTCCGTCGGTCCCCTCCCATTCCTATCTCATCCGCCCGTCGGCGTCGGCCCCTGCTCGAACACGTTACGTAACCATGTAAACAGACGAACGTGTAAACAATTCGCCTTGGCACTAGATATAAGGGTTGGGGTAGCACTTAGTTGCCGCCACTTTGGTGTCTGACGCATGGGCTGATAGACACTTTGTGTGCATGATACGGTCTTATGTAGCTGTTTTTATATAGACTATAACCTGATTATCATTACCTGGATTCATGTGATTGAATTTGTGAATTTTATTTAGATTTTTAATGTGTTACTATTTTCGTACATATTGTTAGTCTTCTTGGGAAGATGGCGTAGGTTTCATTTTATTGTATTATATCAAAATGCTTACATATGTAGTAGTATTACATAGTTTCTCCACTGTGTTATGTTATCTTAATTAAACGAATGTGGGTCTGATGAAATATCATGATCTGATGTCATCAATTCTTGGAATGACTGAGGACATGTCGTCGACAGTTTGATACGTTTGTCTCTATATTACTTTATAAAACAACTACATAATAATATGAGATATGCTTGTGAGTTATGACTGACATCAAACTACTAAACACGATTCAGTTCAGTCGCTATACCGACAAGCTAACCAAATAACGTTCGCGTGGCGGATGCCTTTAAGGCCGTCTAAGGAGGCAGCTACTGAGGGTACGACCTTGTTAGGGCGTCGACCGACATGACGTCACAGGGAGGGGGTCTCCCTTCCTGTTGCTAGCCCCCCTCCGTCGGTCGCGTCATCCCATGCATATGCGGTATAAAACTGATATGGGCCGTTTGGGCAGACATGTTTGCAAAGCGTACGCGTTCGAATAAAGACGTTGTATGCTTGAAAGGGATGGGTGTAGTTTTCGAATTCTATTTTGGAATTGTTGTTAAAAATAGAATTCAACATTTTTGAATACGTAGTCGGAAGATCTTATATTCTTGCTACCAGTACTGTATTAATTATGTCTGTCCGCCACCGTAGCCAAATTGTATGCTTCGATTTCATCAGCTTATGTTATCAATAATTTGGACTTAGCCCTCTTACATTGAGTGATCACATTGTGATGAAACAAAATGTGCATAGGCAGTTTAGATATTTGCCTGAAATAGAATTTGCGTAGTGCCTTTTTTATACCACTAATGTGGCACACAAGCATACGGCCCGCCTGATTATAAGCAGTCACCGTGGCCTACGGGCGCTTGCAACATCAGGGGTAAAACTCGCGCGTTGCCTACCTTGCAAAAATGTCTTCACACCCTTCTTGAAGTACTCCATGCTGTACTCCTTTGTTAAACTGCGGCGGCATGTTCATTCCACAATTTGATCGTGCGCGAAAGGAAACTTCTTTGGAATCAGCTCTCGATCTCATCATTAATGGATCATTATAGAAGCCAAGTGTCAACTTTATTAAGAAATGTTAATGTTGGTTACTATTGCCCATGTCTATTACGGATAACCTGGAACGTATAATGGTAACAGGAAAATTTAAGACAAAAAAACTAGAGGCCGGAGCCCGAGACTTTGGACGGACCAGGTATTCGAACAAGTAAATGTTCCCATCAGCACCGCGCACTCCACCAAGCGGCTGAAAGTCAATGATGGAGACAAGTCATCAAAAAATTTAAAGGGAGTCATGATCCTCAGTAGTGAGGCTACGATTACGAAAAGAGACAGCCCATAAAATTATATTGGCCGGAAAATAAACAATACCTAGAATTCCTTTTCACAAATTCAATATCCATTATTATTAAAGTACTCCTAAGCTAAGAAGCTTTGTATATTTCTGCTGAATTGAAAATTACGTGCATGTTGGAATCAGTTAAATTCGCCGTTACAACACAGTTCAATTGAGATGTAGTGACGTTTTCTGTTCAGATTTAGACCGTGGTCCTATTAACATGAGTCGGTTAATTTAAAACAATTGAATCGTTTGTGTATTTAAATGCTTTTGGGGCTATGTAGGTTTTGTAAACTTCGTAGTGTTTTTATGAAATTAATCAGATTAGAAAACGGTCGCTGTTTATATGGATAAATTGCAAAATGCAACGGATATTATTTTAATAAGCAGTGTTCGTCTTGTAAGTAATAGTAGTTTGCTTAAACAATTTCTGGATTTCTTTTCATCAAAATCCAGCCAATGTTCCTGAACATTGCTATGTTAAGTTTGTTTCAGCATGTTAAGATGCTACTTTTTTTATTAGACATAAATGAAAATAGACAGATTTATATCCACGGCGAAGGCTTCGTCCTATAAACGTTAGAATTCACCTCAGGTTTCGTCAATGTATTAAGTTTTACAAACAAAAGGAGTTATCAGCGACATGCCTCGTCATAACACATTAAATACTAGATCCAAAACGTACCCGGCTCAAACGTTCCCAAGATACCAGCTGCGGAATGGCCAAGGAAATACGCTGGACCAGGTACGAACCGGACCTTGGATCGCACCCCGTTTACAGCATGTTATTGAAGTTTAAAAAGACTTCAAATAAACAATGTATCTATAGAATGTTGATGAAAATAAATTACCTTCCATAGCGACAAATAGCAGATACGGGTATAGTAAGAACTAGCTTCTGCCCGCGACCGCGTTGAGCTTAGAATCTCAGAGGAACCTAAAATTTCCCCGGGATAAAAAGTATCCTATGTGTTAATCCAGGTTATAAATAATCTGTGTTCCAAATTTCATACAAATCCGTTGAGTAGTTTTTGCGTGAGAGAGTAACAAACATCCATATTCACAAACTATCGCATTTATAATATTAGTACGATGATTATAGCTGTCCTTGAGATTTTATTTCTATATCTTCCAAGTACACAGTTTTCCTTGTTACAAGACTGTTTCGTAATTCTGACGGTTTATACAGAAAAGGGCATGAGGTGAAGGACACGCCGCGTTTCGCCGGGAAAACGGCGATCGATACATCAGACGTGGCTGCTTTTATGCAAATGTACACCTTATCCTGTACGGTATAGAGCTTGGTTTATTCTACGCTGTGATCTGTTGACCTGTTGTTTCACTGAAGCCTTCCGTCAAATATGAACGAGTGTTTGTTTGGAAGTCTCACCAAAGGATCTGTTGAGGAAACTGGGTCTAAATTCAGAAATAGCTATAACTATGGAATTAAATTGGGTTTAATATTCGGACGATTAATGGCAATACGCATTCTAACGCAAATATGTTTTCTTTAATGCCCTATGTATTAATATAATGTCTAATATATAAAATTCTCGTGTCACAGTTTTCGTTGCCATACTCCTCCGAAACGGCTTGACCGATTTTGATGAAATTTTTTGTGCTTATCCGGTATCTATGAGAATCGGCAAACATCTATTTTTCATCCCCTTAAATGCAAAAAAAAATTGTCCACACGAGCGAAGCCGGGGCGGGCAGCTAGTATTAATATAATTTTTAAACAATGCTTACATGTACTTTAACCGTAATGTTTTGGAGTGTCTCCAAGAACTGCACTAAACTCATGAAAAGACACGATCGTTTTTACCGTTTGTAATTTTATTAACTGTTCCTACTCTGGACTTGCATACTTGCTTCCATTAAATTCTAGTCTACATGGATGGACTACAAAATATTTAACATCTGATTAAGACGCAACAGGCGTTTTGATCAGATGTTCAGTAAAATCCTTTATAAGTCATAAGCAATGTACTTTGTTTACAATTGTGACTTTCATTAGTCGACTATTACGAATCAATTCGGCACTGGAATTTCCGCATTCGAGAATAAGAGACGTTTTTTCATCAGCTAAAAACTCCTGCAGTATAATTAATACGTCCACGTGTCTGTGTTTGTAATATATTATACGCAATGCGACATTGATATGAAATTTAAACTCAAAGAAAATAAAGCTGCGGCTTTACAAGAAAATAATAATGCGTCTCCAGTAATGAAACCACGTTTTGTTCCGCATTCGCCCTGCAAAGTTTCGGCCCACATGAAAAAACAGTATTGGTTTGACATTTTGTTCCGTTTAAGCCTCAAATATACTATTTATTCTGAATTTAATATTTTAATCCTGTTTCGTCCCATTTTTCGTTCCTTATTCGCCTCCACCAAGCAATTGTAAACAAATCAGAGTTTAATTAAGTCTGAAAACCAGGATATGCCCCCGAGTCATGCGTCGCAGAAATGGTGTCGGCTGAATCAGCGAGAAACTGTGTAAACAACTGGCTGTTATCGATTTGTTGTGACCTGAGAGTTGTTTTTGGCTAGCTCAGTTTGACTTTAGTTATCTTATAGCGTTCATTTATATACGAACAATTCAGTGAAACCTCAGAGTAGATAATATACTGGTGAAACAGCATTGGTACTCATCTTTGTTCATAAGAGAGTTGGAATTGTTATATCAGTTGGAAAACGTGGAGATTTATTTGTAATGTCACGTGATGACGTGATTTACGAGGACCAACATTCTGATCCATACAAGACAGAAGGCCTATCATGGTCTTAAATTTTATCATGGTCGAAATGGTTGTAATTTTTGTCGTACTCTGCGGGCATGTTTGAATTGTGATGAATCTACAAGCAAGAGTGATATGGCGATCAATAACTGACAACCTCGAAAGGGACTCGACGTAATCATATTTACACTGGCAACTTCATCTGCATTTATAAAAGAGCCTTTAACCATCCCCTGGATACAATCTATCTCCTTCCCAAGTTTTATAACGATCCGTTCAACCGTTTAGACCTGAAATGATAACAAACAAACAGAGTGAATGTTGAATTAATAATACTGTTAGTACTTAGGTATGTTCCGTCAAAATATTCTTATTAAATTTACAAACGGCGATTGAAATGTCAAGAATAAATGTGATAAATGAATAAAAACAAGGACTTTTTGTGCTTGTTTGGGTTTACAATAGCTCTGATGAATGAAAACATACATTGATAGCAATGAATACGCAACCGGTGTCGAACTAAGGGCAAGCCGTTAAGATAGTGTCGCGGATTTGCAGATGAATGTCTTCAATATTAGTCTGGTCGTTGCTGTGTATGGAATAGTTGTAAAGTTTCTTGAGTTTTTTTTATATACCACTTGGTGGCAAACAAGCACACGGTCCATCTTATGGTAAGCAGTCACCGTAGCCTATAGCCGCTAGCAATACCAGGGGTATCATTAACGGGCTGCCAACTATGTTGTTGATGAGGACTCACTGTGCTAGCAGCAATACTACTAGCCCAGCGTATCCTCGTGGAGCATTGGCAACCTTACTTACCGCAGAAACACAACACTACATCAAGTAGTGTTATTTCGCTGTAGTCTTCTGTACGGTGGGGGTACAGTCCCCAGTCGAGCGGATCTAATTTAAATGGGAAAACCCACGGGAATCCCAAATCGCCCTACCTCTCTTATAGTTCTAACATTGTGATTCTCCATAAACCTTTTCGTGAGAACATGATAACTATATTTGCTTCTTGTTCATACAATCAATTTCATTATATTTTGTTCTAGGTATATATGTACCATGATTAGAGATCCTACTTTCTTAATTTTACTTCCAACATCTAAGTCAAACTAATGTTTTTTGCTATTTATCTAACACTACCGTTAGCTGTTAGCATGCGACTGCATGAAGGCATGGGATAAAATGACCTTAACATATAAATAGCCTTAAGATAAAATATAGCGGGTGGTACTCAGACAAGGTGAAGCTTTTCATTAAGGTTTTTTTAATCAGTTTAGCAGTTCCAGGGGTAGGTGTATACAAACAAACAAATATTACCTTGTAATTTAATAATAGGATAGTGTACTCTGTAAGTAGACTTACTATCGAGTGTAAGAGTAGAACTATGGCGACAGATATTATATCACTAGATAATGATGTAATTTCCATAATTACAATTTTACTATGCAAACGCTTATCTAACAGGAAAATAGTATATACTAGTGCGCCGTCCATTCATGGCTGCGATCTGTAGTGATTAGATGACACAAAGGTCATTGGTTTTTTACACGTCGCTTTGTTCGTATCTGTCTTGTGTGTGAGCCTGCGCAGCTAATGTTTTATTACGCTGCACGAGGCACTTGTTTGTACATAGAACTCTAGATACCTACAGGTTTGTCGAGCTCGGTACACTTGTCATTCTTCTTCTCGCGACAATGTTGTAAAGAATAAATATTAAATTAAGTTTAAGGTGTGCAAGTTAAATTTATTCGTTTATAGAAACAAACTTATGAAATGCGGATTAACGTACAATATTATACTTCCATTCCAAATTTGAATAAATTGTATAAGTTGGTCTTGCCATGTCTGGCCGCTAATAACTATTGAATACCGGCCGGCGAACACTATTTAAAAGCGTTCTATTCTATTTTTCCTGGAAATAAAACCTGCAATGTAAATCAGCGTACGTACAAAACGGGGTATTGATTTATCCATACATGTGGCAGGTTTGCCTTACGACTTCTAGTAAATTCCAACCATATCACTGTTTTGTTTAATGTATGCAGCGCCGTCTTTCTTTCTCTGATTTTAAGTAATCTTTTTATGGCAACACTTTTATAAAAAAAAACTATTTGGTAGTCGGGTTTACTTTTTATCTAGTGCCTAAGTCTAATTCTAAACGGGGTTAAGTTTAGGATTTAAGTTATTGCTCAATTTTACTTAATTTATATAATGAAAATTACAGAAGCAGTGCTTCTAAAGTACGAAAACAAACACGATAATTCACTGTGAATGAATACGTATTATTTTCCGCGTTGCGAGATTGCCCGTTACAATTTCAATTTAAAACTTAGATAGCGATATTAGCAGAAGTCTAAAGCGGACCACAATGTTCCATCGATACGAACTTAAATAGATTTTTCAGCCAATATTGTATAATTTAAACTTATAGAAATTGCTCTGGGCCCCACCCACAGTGGGCGCCGGGAACGTAATCGGCTTACTTGCTATTTAAAGATATAAATATAAATGTTATTCACAAGTAAAGTGAAACAGGAAAATATATTTAGGGTCGGCAACGCGCGAGTGATACCCCTGGTGTTGTAAGCGTCCATAGGCTGCGGTAACCGCTTACCATCAGGCGGGCCGTATGCTTGTTTGCCACCTTAGTGGTATAAAAAATATATATATGGAAGCTACATACAGGAATATTATTTTGTTTGATCAATTCATGAGTTAAATGTAATATTTATTAGGTGTAAGTGGTGGAACATTTTAACCTTTACCTGTCTTAGTCTGAGACTTCATTATTGCGTCAGCTTATACCTTCTTACCTTGTCAAAGTAACACCTGAAAGGAAAAAGCCAGCAAAGTGCGAGTCGGACTCGCGCACCGAGGGTTTCGTACACGCTTGTAGGTAAGGTTAAAAGTAGGCGAACCATAAATAAGGTCATTATACGTCGGTGACTCTCAACAGAGCGATTCAGGAATATCTTTTTGCCCGGCTTCGCATGGCCAGCGTTAAAAACCTATAAAACACACATTAATTATACATAACATTACACAATCTTGAACCACTCTATCTATTAAAAAAACTGCATCAGAATCTTTTGCGTAGTTTTAAAGATCTAAGCATACATAGGGACAGACACACAACAAAAAGTAGTGATTTTTCCAGGCTCTGTGTGTACTTATTCAGCCGTTATGTTTAAGGAGACCAATGTGTTTTCAGTTTTTTTTATTAGAATAGCCGTGTTTTTTTTTTAGAATAATGTATATTATAATCTGAAAAAAATATACGAGAACGTGTGTGGAGTAATAAAATGCAATTCCAGGGCTTTGAAATAAATAGTGCGAATTAAGATTGTACACTTCTCGGCTGTGTTAGGCCGGCCTTATTTGCAACCAGACATATTTTAAAATGGCTGCCCAGGCTGCATCGTCGACATCCCATTGCATAGGCTGCATTCATCGTCACCACGGCAACCGCTCATTACGGGAGATTCCACCGACAGACGCGTCTAGATTATCTTTATTGAATTCAATACCGCTGGCTCCTACAATATATATACCTTTACTGGCCTGCAAAAGTTAGTACCACTTGTTTAAAATTGCAATTACTTTTAAAGTACATGAGATATATTTGCGAAATACAAGTATTACCAAAAGAATTATTCTCTATTTTTATATAAACACTAGCGGCCCGCCCCGGCTTCGCACGGGTAGACTTTTATATCAAATATTTTGTCTACCCGAGCGAAGCCGGGGCGGGAAGCTAGTATAATATATAGCCTATGTTACTCAGTGATGATGTAGCTTTCTAAAGGTGAAAGAATTTTTGAAATCGGTCTAAAAAAAAAAAAAATTAGGGGTGGACTACCCCTAACATTTAGGGGGTTGAAAAATTGTTGTTGGCCGATTCTCATAGATACCGGATAAGCACAAAAAATTTCATCAAAATCGGTCAAGCCGTTTCGGAGGAGTATGGCAACGAAAACTGTGACACGAGAATTTTATATATTAGATTGTAAACGAAAATGTATGCAGTCATTAAAAGAAATTGTCAGATATTCTTACGGTGCTTTTTATATGTTTCTTAGCGTATGATATTTCGGCAGCATTCAAAGCCATGGCGTTAATCGTTACGTTACCCCAATTTAATGTCCTTTAATAACGTTAGTACTGACGCAGCGTATTTATATTAAGCCTATAAATGCTTTATAGAATAAACAGGACATGACAATGCCCCATGGTGGTGCCAATAAACGCAGCCCCACGTTGGGTGCCAACGCCAACGTTGATTGCAATTTAATAGAACGGCCGCGTACATTACAAGTGAATAGGGTTTTTTTAACTGCCTATTAAGTTTGCTGTATTGAACGAGGTTCTTCATTTTGAAGTAAATTAAGCGTTTGGAATTTGAGGTGAAGATAGTGGCGCTTTATGTATATACAAGCGGCCCGGCCCGGCTTCGTACGGGTAGACATTTATCAAATATTTTGCCTACCCGTGCGATGCCGGGGCGGGAAGCTAGAATAATATATAGCCTATGCTACTCAGTGATAATGTAGCTTTCTAACGGTGAAATAATTTTTGAAATCGATGCAGTAGTTTCAAAGCCTATTCAATACAAATATACACACAAAAATACAAATCTTAGGCTAGTCTATTTCTGTAGGCTATTTAATTTATCTTGTAATACCTGTTTATAATTAAAACAAAACCACTATCTTTAGTACATGTGAACTTATACTTTAGCAGGCAGATACTCCCTCTAAAGTTTTTTTTTGTAATGCCTGAAAAGGGTTGCTTAGTATTAAGTTCCTAAATTATAATAACATCAAATTGTACACTTAGCCTGCGAGTAAATGAATTATTAGACAACAGTCCGTTGTGTGTTTAAATTGCGTTAGTTTCAAAAATGGTGGGGATAGTGTAACTTTACATTACTGTTTTTAAAATATCGGTTCAATTGATACTTTGTCTTTATTGTAATTAAAAGAGTTATATTTTTGTAAATGCCAGATGCACCCTACGGTTCCCTTCTACGAACATCCGGCTGGAGTTCCAGTCATTGGTGGAGGAAAGCGGCGGCGGCGCGGGCGGCAGCACCGGCGCCGCCATGCCGCCGCTTCGTATCTCCATACCCTCGGATTCTGACGGACGCAGTCCTGCCCCGTCTCCAACCGGTAAGATGATGATAATGAACTGGTTATTTTTTTTATACAAACATTGTTTTTTTATACAAACATTGTTTTTTTATACAAACATACTTGCTGCTACCCACGACTTCGTCTGCATTTGTTAAAAGACAAAAGTAGCCTCTGTCCTTCCCCAGGATATATTCTATCTCCTTATCAAACTTTATTACGATCCGTTCAGCCGCTTAGTCCTGAAAAGGTAGCAACCAATCGAACAGAGTTACTTTCGCATTTATAATATTAGTATGGATCATCACGCCAAGTGTAGTAGGTAGGCAGGGAGTATAGAGCGCCATTTCACTCTTGATTTGCACGTCTCTTTTGTTTCTTTTACATTCATCAATCTCTTTATAGAGCTCGCCGATTCGGAGTACTCTTTACGTATTCGTCTTTGATTTCTTTGGTAATTTGATCCAGAATGTTAGACCGTCCACGGCACCTTGATCTAATACTAAATCTCTTAGTGGCATGTTATTATAACAACACAATTCAAGCGTTATATACTTGTCTATGTGTTAATGATATTTTTTAGTGTTATCAATTGTTTTTATATATTCTTTTGTGAAATAGGTATTCATGTTATGTTAGTATTTGAAATGTTAACTTTATGTAATTCTTTTGGTTTTTAAAAGAGTAATTGCTGAGTTTCTTGCCGGATTCTTCTCAGCAAAACCGGCCTTCCGAATCCGGTGGTAGATTCCGACGATTTGAAAGTGCTTGCCTGTAAAGTCTAGTCAAATAAAGATCTTTTTGAGTTTGAGTTTGACAATGAATGATTGCAGGTACAATAAGCGCGGCGAACAGCTGTCCGACATCCCCCCGCGGCGCGGGCTCCTCGGGCCGCCGGTACGCGGACTTGGGTCTGGTCGCGCACTACGCCTCCTTGGCTGACAACCGGCCCAGCTCCAATGGCACTGCGGTGAGTGTTCCCTCCTCAAGCTGCTCAGCTGCCAGAATATACGAATACAATGATAATGTTCTTCTCAGTTTCGCCCCTCATAAAGCACTTGTGAATGTCAGCTATTCTACTACCCGTTCGAAAACATCCGCTTATATTGTTCCAACCTACCTTTTTTTTTATATACATATTTTAAAATACACACCGGTCATCCAGGTGCTAGGCACATACATAAGTTTATCATATAGATGTTTAACCTGGCGGAAATCGAACCCGCGACACCTAACGTAGCAGTCAGGTGTACTAACCAGCGCAACGGTGATATCGTACAGTTCGTATAGTCACATGCGGCTTCATAAGTAGCTTTTTCGAATTCAAACCGTTACACATTCGATTTTTTTTGTTTATGTTTTAGTAGGACTTACTTTGAACTACATATTTGTATAGCTTTAATACATTTTTGTATGGCAAAAAAAACAGAGCCGCGCCGGCGTAACTGGAACTAAAATTACGTATTGAATTGCTGTATCGTTTAAAAACACCGTATAAAAATCTGTTTAGTAATTTTAAAGATCTAAGCATACATACACAGACAGACAGCGGGAAGCGACTTTGTTTTATACTATGTAGTGGTGGCAATAAATTTAAAAGCGTGTGTGTGTGCCAACAGTCTGCAGCGTCTAACTCGGAGAGCGGCTACGGTGGTAGCCGGGAGGGTCGCGAGCGAGAAGGCCGGGAGGGGCGCGAGGGCCGCGAGGGGCGCGACGACGCCAAGCCCCCGTACAGCTACGCGCAGCTCATCGTCCAGGCCGTGGCCTCCGCTCCGGACAAGCAGCTGACGCTCAGCGGCATCTACAGCTACATCACCAAGCACTACCCCTACTACCGCACCGCCGACAAGGGCTGGCAGAACTCCATACGGCATAATTTGTCGCTTAACAGGTGCCCGCTAACAAAATAATTTAAGCTCTAGTATGTAAGGGAGGTAGGGTGAAATGGGATCTCCCGTGGGTTTTCCCAATTAAATTGGAGGCGCCCCGCTAGGGAATGTACCTCCACCTTACAGAAGAGTGCAGTCAAATAACACTACTTTTATGTCATGTTGTGTGCGCTAGTAGTAATGATGCTGGCACAGTGAGTTCCCATCAACAACAGGACTGGCAACGCGTTAGTGATACCTCTGGTATTGCTAGCGGCTATAGGCTACGGTGACTGCTTACCATCAAGTGGGCTGAATGCTTGTGTGCCGACTTAGTGGTATAAAAAAAAATACATTAGTTGATCTTGGCTATGGTATCTTTATGTGCTTCACTCACCCAAGTGAGGTTCATGTTCAGCTACTGTAAAGGGAAAATCTAGCTAGGTAGGTAGGATGTTGTTTCTTGGGAACCCATTTCTTATAGAATTTACATATATTTTTAATAGCGCCACCTAGTCCGTGCGTACGTGCGTGCGTGCGTGCGTGCGTGCGTGCGTGCGTGCGTGCGTGCGTGCGTGCGTGCGTGCGTGCGTGCGTGCGTGCGTGCGTGCGTGCGTGCGTGCGTGCGTGCGTGCGTGTTTGCGTGCGTGCTTGCGTGCGTGCGTACGTGTGTGTGCAGATATGTTATGTGTATATGCTACGGTGATCGATGCATGTTGTCATGTAAGCTAGTTTAATGTGTGTGTGTGTGTGTGTGTGTGTGTGTGTGCAGGTATTTCATCAAGGTGCCGCGCAGCCAGGAGGAGCCGGGCAAGGGCAGCTTCTGGCGCATCGACCCGCAGAGCGAGGGCAAGCTGATCGAGCTCGCCTTCCGTCCGCGGCGCCCGCGCGGCGTCCAGTTCCGAGCGCCCTTCGGACTCTCCTCCAGGTATCTTATCATCATTGTATTCATACGGGCACCAAAAATTTTTTTCATTTTACTTTACGGTGAAGGAAAACATCATGAGGAATCCTGCATACCTCTGAAAAGAAATTTAAGGTCGTATTTAGTGTCTAAGAGACGGCGAGTCGGCGACACACTCACCATCTGTGACGTTGTCACCGAATGATTGCGGTGGATAGTGGGTGTTGTAACACCTCTGCCTATCCCTTCGGGGACCCTTGAGGGAAGGCGTGAGGAGCATAAAATTTGTGCAGAGTTAAAGTTTCTATGGAAAAGGAGTGCAGTTACCTAATATATTTATGTAATATTCATTGGGAATACATAAAAAATAAATAAAACAATACACACACTACGTGTCCATACATCGTACGTACATCTATACAATATTATTAGATTGTTAAAATATTTGGTGTGTGTTTGTACTAAGTAAACTAAAAAAAAACTAAAAGATTTGATTTATTTTTAGAAGTAGTAGTACAGTACAGTAGAATGGTATATTTTCACTGAGTAACATAGGCTATATGTTATATTGCTACGCGTGCGAAGTCGCGAGGAAGAGCTAGTATTTGATAATGTTCATTCTACAGGAGCGCGCCGACGTCTCCGTCGCAGGTGGGAGTGTCGGGTCTGGTGACGCCCGAGGAACTGTCGCGCGAACCCACGCCCGACCTCTTCACCGAGGACCAAGAACAACAGGTATACACACCACACGATACACGACAACTAACTAACACACACTATAAACGAGACATGATTAATTACACACGACAACTAACACACACGATACACGATACATGATACATTACACACGACAACTAACTAACACACGATACATGATACGTGATTAATGATACATGATGCACGATGCACGATGAAATATGTCCCTAAAAGACCATCATCCATGTTTCATAGAGTTTTGGTCCAAATCAGAATGAAATAAAAAAAATTTTGGCCGGCACCAACACAACATTTTTGTATATTCTGTTAGAGCTTGTCCGTCAGAGCATTTATTACAATGGCAACAAAGCTGGACATTACAGGACATTTAATTTGTTTTGGTTATTTTGGATCTCATTTTCAGCAATAATGTATGAAAATTCTGATTTTCGAACTCAAATAAAATAAACAACTTTGGTCCTACAGGTTTGGTGGCATAGTAATAAATGTTCAGACGGGCAAGCTCTAACGGGGTATATACAAAACAATGCGAACACTTTCAGATTTGGTCCAAAATGGATGATGTCCTTTAAAGAATATTTCCCGTCCAGCCCAACGTCCTAGCCCCACTAGGGGTCGCCCTCAGCTGAGTTGCTTAACATATCATTGTGCCTGACTGGAGACGACTTTTCTCCGAAATTGAGCAATCCTATCTATGTCTTCGTCATTCGTTTTTATCGAACGGTGATGTGATAGTGGTGTGTTTGTGTTCGCAGGCCAGCCAGCAGCGGCTGAACAACTCCAACAGCCAGTCGAACCAGTACCTGTTCCCTCGCTCCTCCGGCGTCAGCCAGAGTGCGCCCGGATCGCCCGGTCAGTCACATATCATCATCTTATACTTGATTATGCTACAGATGTTTTATTTTACGTAGACGCCCAACTTACCTTAATGCCGCCATCCTTAATCCAATATGGCGGACGGCACAAAATGGAGATTTATATCATGAAAGGGCTTATGTTTACCTAATAAGAGCTTTTCTTTTATGTTGGGTCGGCCAGGCAAGTGATACCCCCTGGTGTTGCAAGGGTCCATAGGCTACGGTAACCGCTTACCTTCAGGGGTGCCGTATGCTTGTTTGCTACCTAAGCGGTACATAAATATGTAGAACCCTATGATATATATAATAAATATGTCTTGACGCCTTCCCACAAGAGTTCTCCTAAGAGGTAGGCAGAGGTGTTAGAACTCCAACTTTCTCCCGAAGATAATTTGGTGCCAACGGGACAGATGGTGAGTTCGTCGCCGTCTCTTAGGCACTACACACGTCTTTGATTTCTTCTCAGACGTATGCAGGTAGGTTTCCTCATGATGTCTTCCTTCACCGTAAAGCTCGTGGTGTGACTAATCACTGCACTTAAGTTATAAAAACTCATTGGTACAGGCCGGCGGGATTGGAACTTGCGTCGCTAGAACAGCAGAAAACGATTCATACCACGGCTCTCTACATGATATATATATATAAGTTTTGTTAAGTGTCTTGTTTGTTTCAGGGCACGGGCTGGGCTACGGGTCGTCGGGGGCGCTGGTGATGGCGGGCCACCAGATCACCGTCGTCACCAACGGCGCGGGCGGCGAGAGGGAAGGTACTGCACATAACCACGGCGTATCAGCATCAGCCGATATAAGTCCACTTTATTTTTATACCACTATGGTGGCACACAAGCATACGGCCCACCTGATAGGCAGCAGTCACCGCAGCGTATAGCCGCTAGCAATACCAGGGATGTCACTAACACGTTGCCTACCACGTTGTTGATGAGGACTCACTGTACTGGCAGCATTACTACTAGCCCAGCGTATCCTCATGGAGCACTGGCAACCTTACTTACCGCAGAAACACAACACAACATCAAAGTAGTGTTATTTCACTGTGGTCTTCTGTAAGGTGGAGGTACAGTCCTCAGTCGGGCGGCTCCAATGTAACTGGGATAACCCACAGGGATCCCAATTTGCCCTACCTCTTTTTTTAAGCTCGTGGTGTGATTATTCACTGTACTTAAGCTTAGAAAGACTCATTGGTACAGGCCAGGGTTTGAACCTGGGTCCATCAGATGACAGGTCACAAAAATTCTAAAAATGGGTAGACAAAATAATTGATAAATGACTACCCGTGCGAAGCCGGGGCGGGCCGCTAGTTAATGATAAGAATGGTAAAGTGAACGAATGGTGTTGTGTTGTGTTGCAGAGAAGTACGTGGTAGGCACCACTCACGGCGGCAACCTGGTGTCCATCCAGGAGGAGGAGGTGCCCACCAGCGCCATGCACCACCACTCGCCCTACTACGCGTCAGTACCACACAATACCACACCACATACTAATTAAACCCAATCAATAATAATAGTGCTTAGAAATTACTACCAAACTAAGCAAAGCTTGTACTATGAGTATCAGCAGCTGATACAATTATTCTATATATATTTTCTTATAAATGCATACATATATTAGTTTTATTACATTTTATCATATAAATGTTGACACCAGCTGGAATCGAACCCCAGACATCTATATTAACGATGAGACCACAAACAACTAATTAAGGTTTTGTGCAAGCCCGTGCGAGGCCGGGGCGGTTCGCTAGTCTATAAATAACTAATAATAATAAATAGTGTATCTGTTTGTGTGTAGCGGCGGGTACGGGTCGTCCGAGGAGATGGGCGCCGATCCTCCCGGGGAGCCGCCGCACAAGCGGGGCCGGATGCAGAACGTATGTGTCGCCGTATATATTATTTATTTTATTCATACATACATAAATACACACACACACACATACATACATGCATAATATATGTTATCCGGAGTATCATCAAAATCTGATGAATATAATAGTTTAGTTTAGGCGCAACTGTGGAACATGCGTTTTATTTTTTTATACCACTAAGGTGGCAAACAAGCATACGGCCCGCCTGATGGTAAGCGGTTACCGCAGCCTATGGACGCTTGCAACACCAGGGGTATCACTCGCGCGTTGCCGACCCTTCAAAAATCTCTTCACACCCTTCTTGAAGAACCCCATGCTGTAATCCTTTGGGATAACCACGGCGGGGAGTTCATTCCACAGTTTAATTGTGCGCGGGAGGAAGCTCTTTTGGAACCGCGCAGTTCGGGACCATTTTGCTTCCATAAAATACATACATACATACATAGACTGATAAAATTCCTGTAACCCTTCCTATAAGCTTCTCCGTAGTCGGGTAAAAATATAATATTACGTATGCGTGATTAACGCGATTTACATGTAAAAACAACTATCATTTAAAAATGTTATTTTTACAAAATTATCTTGTATCTATAAAAAGTATCTTAAAGCTACCTATCTTGTATCTAGTATCTAAGATACCATTCCAGAAAGGTATCTTCATCTTGTATCTCAGATACTTTATTGAAGGTATCTTGTACATCTCTGCATACATATCATCACGACAAGTACCTCACGGGGTAGGCAGAGAGTATAGAGCGACATTTTACTTTTGACCACCACTTTTGTATCTTTTACATTCAGCAATCTCTTTATACATGCCCGCATTATTACCCGACTACGGCGGAGCAAGAAGGAGTGTCTGATTTTGACTGACATTCTGTTCCCTCATAACTTCCAAACTACTTAATATCATAATTTGACGGCGTAAATTGAATAAGTAATTTTCACTTTTCCAGATGTCGGAGCTCGAGGAGCGTCGTGCGTATTGACGATAGGCGCGCCCAGAGTGTCACTGTCTCACTGACAGTTGACAGCTGACGTCTGACGTCTGACAGTTGACAGTTTGACGGTGGCGCGGCTCACAATCAGGAGCGTGGCTTATAGAGTCACAACTCTTGTATGTAATTGTGTAATATGAGTATGCAATGCGTTCTCAAGGATGTGATAAAGGCGAACTTTAAAATTTCATGGAAGATGTTCAGTTGAATGAGTTGTATCAATTTCTACTTGATTAATTTTGATGACGAAAGAACCCATACATATGAGAACAACCCTTCTAGTATTGACGCTTTATAACAAATCGTGCCTACATTCTAAACGTGGCGCAAAACCATAAACAATTTTGCATTACTAGGAAAACCAAGCTGTTTTTGCCGTCGCATTGCTTTCGCATTCTCTGGATTGTGTGGTTTTGGACGGCAAATAAAGTTGGTAATCGTCATTATTACAAAATTTTAAGGTCCAGTTGAATATATATTCAACTGGACCTTAAAATTTTGCCAAGCTGTTTTTGCCGTTGCATTGCTTTCGCATTCTCTGGATTGTGTGGTTTTGGACGGCAAATAAAGTTGGTAATCGTCATTATTACAAAATTT
Source organism: Falcaria lacertinaria (assembly GCA_951449985.1). Lineage (NCBI taxonomy): Eukaryota > Metazoa > Arthropoda > Insecta > Lepidoptera > Drepanidae > Falcaria > Falcaria lacertinaria. The sequence continues at coordinate 696,604 of OX602119.1, read as the reverse complement.
TAAGGTCCAGTTGAATATAAATTCAACTGGACCTTAAAATTTTGTGCGATACTTTACCTTTCCTCGCTTCTGATTGGCGGGCGCGCAGGAGTAGCAATAACTACATAGTGATACGGACTGGTCGCGTTGGCAGTGTTCGACGACTATAGACCTTAATGTCATAAGTATAAAAGTGTTGTTTTGAGTGGTAACCTTAAGTTTTCTACCCCTAAGTTGCGTAGCGTACACGTTATTTTTTGTTTTAATGAGCTTTAAGGTTTGCGTGACGTCGGAGTGGCGTTTCGTGACGTCATTTTTTTTTTTCGTACGCCAACGGCTGGTAGCTTCGGAAATATTTTTTAGTTGCCTCCACATGAATATTATGTAGTTAAAATAGCAGGAATCTCAATACCCTTATCTGATATTTACAACAATACCTTAAAGTATAGGCAATGGCGTCGATTCTGTTGTTCAAAATTACTAAACTTAACTAATTTGACAGGTCTAAAAGTCTTGCTATCCCTTTCTCATGTGCGGGGTTAAATAAGGATAGCAATATTTTTAGACCTGTCAAATTAGTTATTTAGTAATTTTGAACAACAGAATTGGCACCAATATATGGCAAATCAAATAATAGATTGGTCACCTTGACCTCAATTATGTTGGTATGTGACAGATTTGAAATGCATTCTTTCCTTGTCTTGGGCTTGATATATGAACGAGACAGACTTTCGGATGGGACATACTACAGTTTTAAATACTATTTAAAAATCAGATATCTGATAGTTTGATGGCAAGCAATATAGGATGTGTCTTTCCGAGTTTGGTCCCTAGTCTGAGTGACTAGTTAGTGGGGCCTTCGTCATTAACGACAGTACATTGAGGCTAATCAAATGTATATGGTGTACCATTGACAAAGGACATCATCCGTGTTTCATAGAGATTTGGTCCAAATCTGAAAGTGGCGGCTAAACTTATTTTTTATTGTATATTCTGTTAGAGCTTGTCCGTCTGAGCATTTATTACTATGGCACCAAAGTTGGACATTACAGGACATTTCATTGGTTTTGATGATTTTGAATTCCTATTTTTAACAAAAAAAATTCAATCAGAAAAATCTGATTTTCGAACTCAAATAATATCGAGGACAAAAGTCCTACAGCTTTGGTGGCATAGCAATATATGTTCAAATGGGCAAGCTCTTAACAGAATATACAAAAAAATTGCGTTGGCCGGCCTTTCAGATTTGGACCAAAATGGATGATGTCCTTTACAGGATGACCACTGACCGTTGGCAAATATACAAAAGTACCACGGTTAAATTACCATTAAATGAGACATAAATAAAACGTAGTTTCACCTGTATTTACAATCTATAAAGCGATGTCCCATAGTATAGTTATTTATAGGCTAATTAAAAAATATCTTCGCAGCTACCACAACCAATTGGGATTCAAGTGCTAAGTGCAATGAATAGAGTAATGTTCAATAGTTTAATTAATTATTATTGTCACACAAAATGCACGGTAAATTTCCATACATCTTCCTAGGATATGACTTGTGAAGAACAATTGAAAACAGTACATTACATTGTATATAGTTTTTTTTGTTGATTTCTGTCGATAGATATGATTATAGAATGATTTACGCGGCTGAGTTGGTTGCTATGCCGAAGTATAGTATAATATCTCTTATGGCTACGGTAACCGCATACCATTAGGTGTTTGTTTATTTGCCACGTTACCGTACATAAAACACCGTACAGTCTTCATACATAGATAACTTGATAATAAAAAATATGGTTCGTTTGGAATGCAGAATCGCGTGAAAATTGCCTTATCAAAGTGTAAATTGACTACAAGAATATAAATTTCGTATAATTATACTCAAAACAGACTGAGGGTATTATTATTGTGTATACCACCTAAGCTATGCTTTAGCTTAACTCCAGAAATTCTAGATTTTAGATACATATTTCGTTACGTGGATCTTCACGTGCAATAGCGATCAACTCGCACGCGTACACTTAGTTTGATTGAAAAGTAGGCGCGCTGCCGGAGAAAAGAAACAAAAAAATGCGAATTTTAAATACATATAATGAAGAAAAGAAATACGGCAGTAAAAGTATATAAGGGACATGGGAATTATAAATAGGCTGTTTCCGATAGGTCACGAGTGCAGTCTAGTCAGTATATAAAGGAAATATATAACCGTTATTGTAGGAAAATTTACATACATATATACAATACAACATATAACAAGCATTATATACATTTTGGATTTACTATATCTACAAAGGGATGTTTCAAAATGAGTCTTCATATCTACAAATTTAAATAACAATAAATATTTAAAAATAGTATAATCTCCTATTAATTTAATTATTACATGAAATTAATTAAATTGTTATTTATTAATTAAATTGACATTGAAAGCGTATTTTTTAATGTCGATGTTTGCCAATAACGTGCTTTGAAAAAAAATGTCTTGAAATTTGGGTTTAGCGTAAAGTCAGTACGTTTCTGAAACATTTCCTTATATATACATGTGTATCAATATATCACCGCGAAAGGTAAATAATATATAATAGTAGAAATCACCAATACATTATATAATAGGTATTCTTGATGAATACACAGGTAGATTATTTGCTATTTACATTTGGATCATATTTTGATGCTTTAAACAGTACAGCGTAGAATTAATTGGGCACGCCTTATATCAATAAATATTTAAATAATTATTAGCAGAAATCTGCTAAGTAAGAGATAAAATAAAATAAAATAAATAAATTTCGTTTGAAATACATATTAATATATTAAATTTTCCGGTTAGATGAAAACCAAGATTTATTAAGTCTATTTGATTACACATAAAATGCATTTAGATGTTCATAGATCACATTACATAAACAAACTACCGAATCATTTATGAAATATATAAAGTATGTTTCGAAAACCTGCACTTTGGAGCCGATAAAATAAAATATTAAACATGATGGAAATTCATAGGATTGAACAATATTTGATTCTCGGAGATTCTATGACATTATCGTTTATTGTAATAGTGACATTTACGCAAACAATATTTACTGAACATTATCTGAGTCGGCAAGGCGCAAGTGATACCCCTGGTATTGCAAGCGTCCATAGGCTACGGTAACTGCTTACCATCAGGCGGGCCGTGTGCTTGGTTGCCAACTTAGTGGTTTAAAAATATATATGTCACCGGAAGATAACAAGAACCGCTAATTTATAAATTTCTTAGGAATTTTATCAACCTTCGTAGGATTCTAAACGAGAGATTAATTGTATTAATTTACGCCCACATTTTCGCAAATTAAGAAACATACCGAACAAAAAAAACAACCAACGTCGGCTAAGGCGCCTTAGCCTTCTAACCTATCACGGCCATGTCGGACTACAATGTTACAAACGGTGAACGTAAATTAATACAATTAATCTCTCGTTTAGAATCCTACGAAGGTTGATAAATTTCCTAGAATTTCCTAGGAAATTTATAAATTTGCGGTTCTTGTTATCTTCCGGTGACATATATATACAACACACGATTTCAGTTCTTCATGTATAAAGGTTTCAGTGTAAATTCGCACGATTCGTTTTCTCCAGCAGATTTCCATATAATCTTGTATGTATTACTGTTGGTAATCTCATAACGAGCTTAGGATATAACTTTGTGTTGCCCTCAAACAAATATAATAATATTAATTAATTATAATTATTGAAATTCGGCCGCGCCAAGTAACAAAAAAAAAATGTTTTATTTTTTATTTTGGTATGGTGACGTCACAAAGTATACAATAACGTCATTCGTTGCTTGTCGCGTCTGACATGTACAATAGTGTATTCCACTAGTGAAGACGATGTATCGAGTATAAGAGTATCGATGTGTCGATATATCGATACACGATAGGTATGTATGTTTATTTATATCGCGACGCAGCGTCAACTGTTAATTTGGGAATTATCAATGGTTTGCTGAATCGATATTATTATCCGAACTATACATAATGTAAATATCGGTTTGGTGTCGATCGTCGCGGGCGAGTTATTGATTAGTGACGCAGTGTGACCTCTATCAAAGACATGGTGTAACGGCGAAGGTACCTACTTTAATAAACCTTGTGATTTAGTATAGAACAAACACTTGTGTTTTGTCACTTTAACGGTAGTCTCCTCCTCGATTGTAGGTGTATAAACATTATAAAAAGAATAATACATGTGTAAACTAATAATTTACGCGTAGCAAGTAATATTTGTAATAGATAAAGACCTTTGAAGCAACACATTTAGATTGTAATTTAGCATTTAAAAGTTTGAACTAGCGAGAGGCTTTCTTATGAAAAACGATTTGTCCGCTACCGAGGTGCTCCGTTCGTGTTGTGCTCATTCGATTTATCGATAAATTATACACATGGAATGGCACGTCACTGGTTTCTGTCATGTTTGCACTTGTAAATTGTCATGATTTTTTTAAATTTAATTTCCAAATATAATACACAGCGAAGTAGCATAACTTCAAATTCGCCTTGTTATATTTTAGTGGGGTTTGTTATAGCAACTAAAACGTGAATAAGATGGCAGAAACATGAACCACACTTTTGGTACAGATTATATCTGATGGCTTCTGACAATGTCGTTATAGACAGCTGTCAGTTGAGAATTTAATAAAACTGGAAAGAAATTAGTTTACTCTGCCATTCAATACATGCCAGTGAAATTGAATCTTAAAGTGTAGTGACGTAGAGTATTTTTTGCACACAGATGTAAATCTATGTATTTCACCTACATTGAAAATACAGTTGGCAAACAAATAATCTGTACCAATGACAATCGGGGCTATATATAAATAATGTATAGACACTTCAGGACACTATATTGGCTCGCCCTTGTACTTGGGACTGGCTATACAATTTACATATTATATTAATTATATTTAAAAACACGCTTACTAAATTATTTTCGTTATTTAAGCTTATTCGTCCTCTTTTAAAGACGAGCCTGCTGCTTGGACCAGTACCTTGAGTTTGCTATTTCATTGAAAAACTATTCCAAAACAATATATAATTATTCATAACAAAATATATGATAATCAGTGCTCCACGAGGAAACGCTGCGCTAGTAGTAAAGCTGCTAACACAGTGAGTCCTCATCAACAACATGGTTGGCAATTCGTTAGTGATATCCCTGGTATTTCTAGCCGCTATAGGTGACGATGACTGCTTACAATCAGGTGGGCCGTATGCTTGTGTGCCACCTTAGAGGTTTAAAAAAAAATGTTGATGCTATGACCATAGACCATAGATAGCAACATCGTCATTTTAATAGCAAATTTAAGGTGTAGATTAAATAAACGGATAAGATAATCGAATGATGGTTTGAAAACAGTCCCAAGAATGAGGCGCGACTCGACGCCTGCTTGAACTATGAATGAGTTTAATATTAGTTTAAACAAGATACATATATAAAATGAATATAGGTATATAATGTCCGGGTGACGATTAATTTTTAATGTCTAGTTTATAATTGAAGCATTTAAAATGCTCCTAGGTACTTCGTGTTAAAGTAATGTATGTGGTTCGCTATGTATATTGTTTTGTTGTATATTGCATACTATATATCTATCTATATAGTGTAAGGGAACCGTTCCCTCAGAGATATTGGTTGTATGTAACGATCCGCGGCTGACTTTATTATTGACAAATTTTAAGAAATAAACGTATTTTATCTCCTTATTTGGCAGCTGGTTTCATTTATAACCTTTGCAATTCCAGTGTTATTATCACGAAATAAATGTGAAGAAGCAATCGCGCGCTGTCAAGCGTAATGAAGATTCGTCAGCTGATATTTTGTTGCAGCCTAAATTAAGCTGTGCGACGTTGAGATAGGGCATTGTTTTAATTGTTTTTGAATATTATAATTTATACATGATATTTTTGTACTAGACCCGATGTCCTATTATTCTAATATTTTTGTATAATTTTTGCTCAAAGACATAATTTTGTTTATTTTTAAGAATAATGGTTGTGGAATGATACAGAGTACTCGGAGCCGGCGGGCCTGTATGAATAGATTGATGAATGTAAAGAAGCAAAAGAGATGTGCAAGTCAGCAGTGAAATATCGCTCTATACTCTCCGCCTACCCCGTGAGGGACTTGGCGTGATGATAATGATTTGTAGGTTTTTATCTGGATTGATTGATATTTTGAAGGAAAAATGCTTAAAAGTATTGGCTGACTAGGACAGAAAAGTGGCATAATTACATAACATATTAGAACAACAATGAGTCTAATGACGGACGTGACATTGTCCTGTATGGTGACACGGCGATGGCGTCATCTCTCTCTCTCATTGAATATGATTGGCTTTTAGTTTTACTATATTTTCGTAGCTCTAATAATATAATAAATATTAAATAAAATATTTATTTCCATGAGCCTTACATTACACAATATTTCTATTCCTCACACTAGGCATAGCCTGTCCTATGAGGAAAGTAATCGATATACATGGCAAATTACGGCAAAACAGGATACCACTTGTTAACAATTTCATATTAAATAAAGCAGGTAAATTTAGAAAAAAATAACAATATAATCCTAAAAATAAACACTGTGGATATGATGTGCGCGCGCGTGTGTGTGTGTGTGTGTGTGTGTGTCTGCATGTGTGTCAGCATGTGTTCGTTTACGTGAAATAGCTGCAGTCTCATTCGATGACCCTTAGAACGTCTGCAGTTTCCGAATAACTCCACTTCAGTAAGGTATTCGTAATGAGTGCTTTGGTTTCCCTTACAGTGCAATCTTTAAGATTGCAAACACTAGCAAATTGTTATAAATAAAGGAAAACAGAAAGATTCCGAAACGATGCGCAAACGAAGTGGCCGTGCGAATATTGGGTAACTTGAAGATGCGATTTCTTGACAGCTTGTCGTATTCGTCAGAATTTAAAACTGTTTTATGGATGACCGATACCACTCTGACAATGTACAATTTCCGGACACTCAATACCAGCCTCTTCGTATAGAGTGTCGGTGGGATACCGAAGCGGTTTTTTAAGCGCTGTTTTTAATACACCCCTCTGAGCTCTTTCGAGAGGAAGAATGAACGAAGGCGATGAACCACCCCAAGCCAGTATGCAGAAACCCAAAAGAGACTGACAAAGCGCCATATAGACCATTTTCAGAATCTTACCGTCGGTTGCTTCACGTAAGTTCTTCATTACGTATATGACCTTCCTCACTCTCTTACACGTTTCTGCCACATGTGCTTTGAATGTGAGCTTTTCATCAAGAACGACTCTAACCGGCTGATTTCTCTGCAATCACAATTATTTCCTAAAACTTCGAAATCACAGTGTTTTGAGTGGATCTTCAGGGCGGTTACCGAGAAGGGTGCAGACGCCGCAGTCTTTTGAAAGTACAAGAACTTTGTTTTTAAAGTATTGAGAGATAATAAGTTTCGCTGCAACCAACTCGACACCGCCGCCATGCCCCTCTCAGCATTTCGACAGACACCTGGCCAAGAGCTTTCATGAAAGATGAAGGCTGTATCATCCGCATAACAAAGGATTTCTGAATTAAGTATGGGAAGAGAAGCGATATCATTCAGGTACAGCAGAAACAAAGAAGGGCCCAGAATGCTTCCCTGGGGAACGCCAAAAGTAACTGGTTTGAAGCTACTTATCGCGTCAGAAACCTTGACGCATTGACGACGCCCCGATAAATAATCAGAAAACGTTAAGAGCCGTTCCTCTGATGCCATATGCCTCCATTTTTTTTAAGAGGATCGGGATTGATATGGATTCGAATGCCTTAGCGAGGTCTAAGAAAACACCGAAACATTTCGACCCTTTATCTAGGTGAGAGGCTACGGTGTTCGTGAGAAGAGTAACGGCATCTTCACAAGATCTTCCCTGTTGGAATCCGAATTGGCGGTCACTAATAACTTTGTGTTTTGTTAGAAAAGCTACGAGCCTATTATTTAAAATGCGTTCTAGCAGCTTGGAAATGGTACTCAGAAGTGAAATTGGTTGATAATTGCTGGGGTCATCCCTTTGTCCACCTTTGAATATAGGTACCACAGCGGCAGTCTTCCAGGTCTTTGGGAATACACCAGATTCTATACTCAAATTGAACATGGTAAAGAGAGGTTCTGCTATTATATGTCCTACATTTTTGAGTATTCTATTGCTTACATTATCGAGACCCGGTGAGCTATCTGACTTCAGGTTTTTTATGAGGCTAAGTATTTCATCAGGGTCAGTAGGGGCTACGAAAATTGAGTCCGTCACTTTTTGTTTGATTTCTACTTTCTCTATGAGGGACTCTTGAGTTTCATTTAGATTGTCGAGTATGTTTTTCGCCAGTGTTTGGCCCACCGTTGAGAAATGTTCATTACATGCCACTAAGGATGCCTCCAGAGATCCCTTAATGCTGGAGATGCCTTCCACTGACCTATTCGCCTTTTTAGATGGTCTGTGAGATACTTGATTTACAGACTGCCATAGCTTCTTGGGTACCTTTCTATTCCTACTTATTTTATTACCATCATGTTCTCCTTTGAGATTTCTGAGAAGTTGAATGTAGAAGTTCCTGTACCTGCAGTAAATCAATCTCTTCGTCGTATCGTCTGGGTGTTTCCTAGCTTCGAGGAGTAGTTTGTCCTTGTGAATCCCGCAACGTATTAAACCCGGAGTAATCCAAGGCTGAATGTTAAAATTGGAATGACTAACTTTGACTGTACGAGAGTGTTTTGTGATTGAATTTGTGAGAATAGATGTGAAGTCAGACACCATATCGTCAAGAGAAGTAGCTTTCAAATGAGACCAGTCTATGCTTTCAAGTTCCGACTTAAGACCATCATAGTCTACTTTTGGCCTGGTTCTGTTTCTATAGTGTGGTTTTAAAGGTTTAGTTAGAATACCCAACATAGTAATGCTGTGATCAGTAAGATCAGTGGGGCATACTATCGATTCCGCTTGGGAGTTGAAAGGGACAAATATGTAATCTATACAAGATTCACCACGCGTTGGCTTGTCCACACTAGACGTTAATCCATGTTCAGCCAAAAGGGTAAGATAAGTGGATGTGTTTTCTTCATTAGTAGAGGAACCTATTATATTGATATTTATATCGCCAGTCACAATCAGACACGGAGTACCTTTGAGCGAGTCAAGATTTTGATTCAAAGAAGACAAAAGCCTTGAAGGTTTTTTAAAAGATGGCGAACGATATATACCCCATACAGTGAGGACATTTGGAATTTCAACACATTTAAAACATTTGCATCATCTATGTAAGGTTCGGTTACGTTTGCGGACCATTTGTTATTTACATACACAATAACACCTCCGGCCTTGTTTATGTGTTTCTTTGTATTATAAGATTTATAACCATCAATCTGTTTAATGATTGAAGATTCTTGTAGCCAGCATTCAGTTAGGATAATGTAGTCAAATGTAATATTAAGTCTAGCAAGAGTGATCAAAAACTGTCAAAATGTTGCTGCATGCTCCGAATATTTACAGTGAGACCCTTAAAAGTGTATTTATTTATGATTTTTCCGCACTCCTCCGGGCATGGTATAACATGGCATTCTACATTTAAAGATTCATCTATGTCGGATAAAAGGTCAAGGGTAGTCATGGGTTTTAAATGATACCACAGATTTTGTTATTGAATTACTTTTGTTATCGAATGCCATCCTTTTACCAAGTGAGAAGAGTAAGGAGTATGGATGTGGTCTAAGATGATTAGCAGATGTAGGAAACATGAGTGTGCTAATGTAGTGGTATGGGGTTTTGCAATTATATTTCCTACTATGAGTATGTGTAGCTGTTAAAAGTGTAAATGTTATTGTGTGTGGTGGAGATATCGTGAGTGTTGTGTCGGGACCCATTTTTTAAAACTCATGTGGAGGTAGATCCTAATATTCGTTCTACTCGCGAATCAAGAAGCATCGGACACAACTACAATCAGTCAGCCCGTGACCACGGCCGATGAAACTCAGTCGGAACGTGATGGTAAATGAACAATTGAATATCGCGTATAAGACCCGTTTTCGTGTCATTAATATGTGTTTAAATCGCGAAAGTTTGAAAAATAGTAAAGAAGAACACAATTGCGAGGCGTTTTGTCTTCTGGCATAGTCGGGCTTATAAAAAGTCGAAATCAATAAAATCACTTTGGGCCCTTCACAACAAAATTGCACCCGTCACTGAATACGAGTATGAAGGTAATATTGCACCTTCCCGCTTCCCGCTGTCTGTCTGTCCCTATGAACCTATTCTTAGATCTTTAAAACTACGCAACGGATTTTGATGCGGATTTTTTAATAGAGTAATTCAAGAGGAAGGTTTTTATGTATAGGTAATTCAATTGTGTTTTGTAGGGATTTTACTTACATAGTTAACGCTGGCCGCGCGAAGCCGGGGCGCGTCCCTACCCTATTTGGCCCAGCACTTTATACAACCGAAGCCCCAGGCAACATATAGTCGAAAAAGTTTATATTGCCAAAGTATCGTCAGCAATATAGGTATTGAATTTCGTTTTGTCATCCTGTACGAGTTTCTGATCGGCGGTAGAACTTATATATCTGCTGACTATCTTTTTGTATTTTTTGCGCCCCTTCGGATTCCTTACCGATCCATAATATCAATACAAATTAATTAAATTGAAGTGTCTGTTTGTAATGTCGAAATAATAGTTTTTCACTATATGCTCATAAGATTATACGACATAAGAGTACCGTATATACCATATATACGGTACTTATAAAAAACAGTGATACATTTTTTGTCAGTCTGTCTATTTGGCCCGGCTAATCTCCGAAACGGCTAGACCATTTTTGATGGGAATTTCTTTGGAAGATAGCTGACGATAGGTATATGACTTAAGACTTCTTTATAAAAGGTTTCGCGCAAATAATAATTAAGCCCATGAAATTGAGAACAACATTACAGGTCGCGAAGTCAACCAGTTATATATTAGGTCCTTACATATGAAATTGGCGTTTTGTATGGGAGGAACAAAAAGTCGAATATTTTTTAATATAATATATTTAATTAATCAAAGTATGAACCATTATTTTCTATGCACTTTTGCCATCTCATAGGTAGTTCATTGATCCCTTTACTAAAAAAACCAGTCGGACGGGAATCAATAAAATCTTTGAAGGCGATTTGGACTGCCCCATCGGAGTTGAATTTTTTCCCTTGCAAGAAGTTATCCAAATTTCGAAAAAAATGGTAATCTGTTGGAGCAAGGTCCGGGGAGTACGGAGGATGTCTTAGACTTTCCAATAGAAGCTCTTCTAATTTAGTAGCCGTCTGTAGCGCAGTGTGTGGTCTAGCGTTGTCGTGAAGCAGCAGTGGCGTGGAGCGATTGACCAGCCTAGGTTGTTTAGCCGCTAGCTTTTCCATCATGGTTTGCAATTCCTGACAATAGACATCAGCCGTAATAGTCTGGCCAGATTTGAAAAAACTGTAATGAACAATACCGGCACTAGTCCACCAAACGCTTACAAGTAACTTTTTTGGGGTTAATTTTCGCTTGGGGCAGGATTTGGCTGGCTGGCCAGGATCTAACCATTGCGCTGAGTGCTTCCGATTATCGTAAAGAACCCATTTTTCATCACAGGTAATGATTCGGTTTAAAATACCTTCATTATTGTGCCGGTTTAGTAATGTAACGCAGCAGTCGACGCGCGTTTGCCGGTTTGTTTCAGTCAATTCGTGAGGTACCCACCTTTCAAGCTTTTTAATCTTCCCAATTTGCTTCAAGTGAATTAAAACAGTTTTATCACTAACATTGCAGCCTGCAGCTAACTCGGACGTGGTTTGCGATGGATCCGCTTCCACAATAGCCTTCAACTCTTCATTATCAACTTGAGTCTCAGGCCGTCCACGGGGCTTGTTCTGCAGGTCGAAATTTCCAGAACGAAAACGTTGGAACCAAAAACGAACTGTGTTTTCTTTTGCAACACGACCGCCATACACATCATTCACCCTTCGAGTTGTTTCCGCAGCACTAGTGCCACGGCGGAACTCGTACTCGTAAATAATGCGATATTTAAGGTTTTCCATTTTGTAAAATGAGTGACGCAAACAGAAAAAAACAGAAGAAAAAAAACAAATGAATGACGATCATCGAAGCACAAATACATGAGTCTATAGCTGTACAAATTTGAATTTGGAATTCCTTACCAAAGAGGAGAAATTCGTGATTAAAGTGGCCAGTACGAAAAACGCCAATTTCATATGTAAGGACCTAATATTTAGTGACAGATGTATTGCTCTTCAGTGTATTTCGTTTAATTTTCCCCAAAGTCGCTTAATTCCTTAGATTGAATTACTTATTTTAATTTGGAGGAAATAAAAAATGCCCGCCGCCGGTCCCTTCTAATGAGATTAATCAATCACTTGACAACGTAATTAGGGTTGCTTTTCATTTCTCGTTTGATTACAGTATTAAGAAACTGCTTTTCCTTCTTCGTTTTTTTCGAAATCATTTAATTCGCTGTGAAGCAAAAAAACGTGGTTCCTTATTGGATTTTTGTCATAATTATAATATACGACCAGGTATAGAAAACATCTGTTATATTGGCATTACAAACAGACACTTCAATTTTCTTTATCTTGTAGAGTATAGATATAACACCAGAATATTCTGCTGAAGCCGTGATGGCGGTGTGCTTAAGAAGACCACCTTCCGAAAGGTTGTCAGGTTCAAACCCTGTACCAAAGAAAAATCACACCATGAGCTTAAAAAGAAAAACAGTGTAAGTAATCCCGTAGGGAACTAGGGATGGTATAAACGAATTACCCATAGTAAATCGTAGCCGGCCGACTGGGGACTGTACCTCCGCCTTAAAGCAGATCGCAGTCACATAATAATTTGGATGTAGTGTTATATTTCTGCTGTGGGTTAGGTTTTCATAGCTCCTCGAGGAATACTGTACTGGCAGGAAGGATAACTATGCCGCTAGCAGTAAACACAATGAGTTTTTTCCAACGTTAAGGTCTGAATCTACTCAAAAATATTAATTTTCATCTTCATACAAAAAATCCGCAAATCATACGACGCGCGCTCAGTTTTCGAGCCGTTAGCGCCAGTCTCAAACTGTTCATGATATAATTTGTGAACATATCACTGATTCCAGTAAACTAGAATGCTCCTCCCCATAATAATATCACAATCATGTAAGTCAATACTGTAATGTTATCGAACCACCATTAGGGGAACCCCGGCATGTTTGTTTGCCACCTTAGCGGTACAAAATGAAATCTCAGGCAATTTCTTAGCTCGTGGACAGCTAGACTACACTGCCCTTCCAAACGAAACACTATAAATTCTTTTCAGCAGAAGATCAGCCCTGCGATAGTTTTATAGGCTCTCGTAACCGCTTACCATCAGTTGCATAATATGTAATTGGTTGCATGTGCTATTAGTTACTTTGGTTATTATAATATCAGTGAAATTAGAAAATATACATAAATTGTAACACGCCTTATGAAGAGCGGCTACCGTAGCCTAGATATATTATTTTAACTAACATAATATCACGCCAAGTCACTCACTTACGAGGGGAAGAGTATAGAACGCCATTTCACACATGGCTCATTTCATCTCTTTTATATTTTAGTATATTTTTCTTTTCTCCACATTTTATTACCTCTGGAATGAAGTAGCAAGCAACAGGAGAACCGTAAATAATAACGCGTCATACTAATACAAGGATAAATGTTATCAGTGACGTGCTAACCCCTGGTCACTAGTCATATAACACGGCGCGAATCATATTGGCGGCAGTCTGGAAACATACTTCGAGGCAATGGCCACTTACCTTAATATATTTCTAATCGCGTTGATATGCCCCGCGGCAATCCAGGCCTACTGGCTCACCGACGGTCTTGCGTTCCTTGAAACACAAAAGAACAAGATTGTTAACTCGACTATGAATGTTAAGAATTCAATAAGCAACTACTTCAACAAGCAGAAAGATAAATTTACAAATGGTATCGATAGCTACGTGGACGGTATAAAGGAAACTGGAAGACAAATTGAAGATGTGTCCTCGTACTTATCTGGGAATGCGGAGCCACAAGTCGAAAACCCGGACGTGAAGTTGACTGTCCCCGCCATTATCGCTCGCCACGGATATAAATGCGAGACCCACGTCGTCATATCCCAAGGCTACATCCTCAATGTGCACAGAATATCTCATACCAGACACGGCACCAGTACACCGTCGAGGACTATCCTGCTTCAACACGGTCTATTCGGCAGTTCAGCCGACTGGATACTGAACGGCCCTGAGAAAGCTCTAGCGTATGTCTTAGCGGATGCAGGATACGACGTGTGGATGACGAATATTCGAGGCAACAGGTATTCAAAAAGCCACGTGTGGCTGAAAACGGATTCGAAGGCTTACTGGAACTTTTCTTGGCATGACGTGGCTCTGTATGACATACCAGAGGTCATCGACTACATTATTGGACTTAAAGGATCAGGCACGAAGATAGCTTACATGGGACATTCCATGGGGACTACTTTACTTTTCACCATGCTGACACTACGCCCTGAGTACAACGACGTTTTGACAACTGGTTTTGCACTAGCTCCCGCCGTATTCTTCACGAATATGAAATCACCGATTAAATCCCTAGCACCTCTCGCTAGTAGTGTAGCGTATATGGAATCGATGTACGGATCGCATGAGTTTATACCAAAGGATTCAGTACTCGGCAAGCTTTCTGGTACTTGCAGCGTAGATAAGATCGATGTAGTTCTGTGCAAGAATGTATTGTTCTATGTCTGCGGGATTAACGAGAAACAATTCAACAGGACCGTCCTGCCTGTGTTCCTGTCTCACCTTGGAACAGGGACGTCCTGGAAGACTGCCGTGCATTTCGCCCAGGAAGTAATTTCAGGGAAATACCAGCAATTTGATTACGGCGCTGACGATAACTCTTTAATTTATGGTTCGGAGAGCCCACCAGAATACGATTTGAGTAAGGTGACGCTGCCGATTAAGTTATACTGGTCGAAGAATGACCTTATATCGAGTGAGGAAGACGTCAAACTGCTACGAAACAAATTGCCTGGAGTAGTTGATATGTATCTGGTTCCAGATCCTGAATTCAACCACATTGATTATCTGTGGGCTATTGATGCTCCGAGCCTCCTGAATGACGATGTTGTAGGCTCTTTTAATAAAGCCTTTATGGCTTCTGGTTAGGACAAATTAATTGATGATTTTATATTGAGTCGGAATATCCATATGAGTATTTTCGATATTATTAAGATGTGATATTGTAATAACAAGCCTCTGAAATATTTGTTTACTACGCTATAATTTAAAGGTTATGAACCTTATATTTTATCATCTATTTATTTCGGACGTCTGTACAATGTTACAGATAAAAATTAAATGACCTCAGCACATGATTGTATGTATGGAGCATGCATTTTATTGTACAAAGCCAAAGATAAGATAATTTGATATTATGTTAACTCGATTAAAGAATTACTTTAGGAGTAATATTTTGTTCCTGTTATTCCAACATCCGTAACGTTACCACTACCCATTTTATTGTACTAGAAAGATTCACGTGAGACTCGAAAATTATTCTAAAATTATTTAAACTTAGCAGGGATTCTCCCGGGAATACAGTTGTTCTCTGGAATAATCTTCGGGCTAATCTTTAGACATTGGAAACATTTATGAGAAGAATCACTCCCTAAGAAAGCTTATTTGGAACCACGCATCGAAATTTGAGCCTGTTCTGACTAGCCCTCGACTCCGCTTCTTTTAAATAAATCAGTCACTTTATACATGTCCGCCGATTCCGATCCGAGGTACACACTTCTTACATTTTCATCAATGAGTAGGTACTTGGGTAAAATGCTCTTGAAGATTAGACCTTGGCCTGTCACAGCTTCTTCTTCCACTCCCGTTCGCACTGAATTTATATTTTTTGTCAATATTTCAATACTCATAAGCTTATATACCGATGGTGGAATATATAGGTTGCAGAAAGGTCTACGCGTTGCTGTCCTGGATTTCTCAATAGGCCGTATAGGCCGCGGACTAGGGGCGGCAGCGTCCTAGGGGCGGCAGATTTCAGAGGAATTAATAAATCTTAGGGCTTAGAATTAAAATACCGTAAAAAAATATCTTGTTTTTTTTTACTAATTCATTCATTTATTTAACTTTACTACAAAGTTATTATTTTAGAAAGGTACACGGGGCGGTTGAAATAAAGTGGCCTACACTCATAAAAAAATCAAATCCGTCACTGACGCGTTTCGTTGCGTGTCACTCGACCATCGTGTTGTGACGCTGCTACGGCATCCAGACCTCCACGCGGCATCACGCTTGTGGCACCCTGATGATGGGATGGATGGGTCATGGTAGTCCCGAAACTAGTCACGCTAACGGAAAACACAAAATGATCACGATTAAGTAAATCGTACAATAACGCCATCTAGAGACGAATAGCAAAACTATTTACAAATCTAACTTCTCTCGACATCTAATAGAGGGCACTAGTAGTACTGTCATAATGGAAGTCACCGTAAGAAAATTAACAATCTAGTAACAACGATATAGATATAATAATATAATTCAACCTTATAAAAACCAAAACTAGACATCTACAAAATAAATTGAACAACAATCTTAGATAAACTGATGTGAAGAAGAAACGTCATATTTTTTTGGCATATTTATATAGGCTACTTACGGCTCAGAGTAGATAATTTACTACGTACAAGCTACGGTGACTGTATGCTTCTGTTGCACCATATTGGCTCAGAGTAGATAATATACTACGTACAAATATTGGTATAAAAACAAAAACAGAAACTGCTCATAGTAGTAAGGGGACGAAGAAAACATCAAAAAAACAGAAACGAGTCGCAAAACCATAACCAGCTTTCTACGTCCGCCACAGCTGAACCTTCAACTTTTTTATACCACTAAGGTGGCACACAAGCATACGGCCCACCTGACGGTAAATAGTCACCGTAGCCTATAGCCGCTAGCAATACCAGGGGTATCACTAACGGGGTGCCAACCATGTTGTTGATGAGGACTCACTGTGCTAGCAGCAATACTACTAGCTCAGCGTATCCTCGTGGAGCACTGGCAACCTTACTTACCGCAGAAACACAACACTACATCAAGTAGTGTTATTTCACTGCGGTCTTCTGTAAGGCGGAGGTACAGTCCGCAGTCGGGCGGCTCCAATTTAAATGGGATAACCCACGGGATATACCAAATCGCTCTACCTCTCTTTTTAAAAGCTCATGGTGTGATTAATCACTGTACTTTAGCTTAAAAAACTCATTGATACAGGCTGGGATTCGAACGTGGGCCCATCAGATGACAGGCCTGTTGCTTCAATCACAAGGCCACCACGGCTTTTAAAAACTAAGCGAAGATACTAAAAAAAAAGTAAAAAAAAAGTGACTCTTCAATCCCTTTACCTTCTCCAAGTCGTGGTGGCTTCCACGGTGACCACGACTAATGATCATTACCTTGTAAACCAGAAACAAAACCAACTTAACGAGAGTAATAATAAAAACACAAACAAAAGGCAAAAATCACAGATCCTACATTATAGCAAGTATAAATGTATGAACTTTACTAGCAGATAGTAGAATTGAAGAACTAAAATACGCCATTAACGGGGCTTAATAGGTTTCTGTGGAACAACGAGTAGATGAAGACAAGAAATGATAGAAGAATATCCCGAATTTATCTTATACCATACATTTGGAACGAATTTTGAAAATTTGGAAGTAACGGAGTTGGATTCTTAATAAATCAGTATTGTGAATATAAAAAGCTTCTCGGACCGTGTTGCAATACTAGAAATACGAACAGATAACAATTACACCTGGCTTGGTCGAGGTTATGCCACAGACGCAAACACAAACGAAGAAATACACCTTTTCTATCAAAAAGTACAATCTGCCCTGGACTATACACAAACAAATAGTATCATACTACTCGGTGATTTCAACGCAAGAATAAGGAAAACCCAAAAAAGTGATGGCAAGAACATATACGTATTAGATTAGGTAAAAGAAGCCCACATGGGCAGAAATTAGTTGAACTTGCACTCGAGAATGACTATTACTTAATTAACAGCATTTTTCATGCAATCTGACAGAAAAAATGGACGTGGTGGTTCCCAAATGGACAAAAAGTTAATGAAAATTATTGGAAATGGGGAACTATTAATTTTACAAGTCGCGGTGGCCTTGTGGTTGAAGCAACGGCCTGTCATCTGATGTGCCCAGGTTCAAACCTCGACCTGAACCAATGAGTTTTTCTAACGTAAGAAGAAAAATCACTATGATTTTTCTTCTTTTATATTTTAGTTATTTTTTTCCTTTTTATACATTTTATTGCACCGTGAATGCAGTAGCAAGCAACAGGAGAGCCTAAAATAAGAATGCTTCATGCTCATACAAGGATAAATGTAATCAGTGACGTGCTAACCCCTGGTCACAAGCCATATAACACGGCGCGAATCGTATTGGCGGCAGTCTGGAAACATAATTCGAGGAAATGGCCACTTACCTAAATATATTTCTAATCGCGTTGATATGCCCCGCGGAAATCCAGGCCTTCTGGCTCACCAACGGACCTGCAAAGAAGAATAACATCTTTAATTCGTTTAATAATGTTAGTAATAAAATAAGCAACTACTACAGCGGGCAGAAAAATATATTTACAAATGGTTTCAATAGCTACGCGGAGGGTATGAAGAAAACTGGAAGACAAATTGCAGGTGTGCCCTCAATCTTTCCTGCGTATCAGGTGCCGCAAGGAGTTAGCCCGGACGTAGATTTGGATGTCCCGGCCATGATTACTCGCCACGGATATGAATGCGAGACCCACAGCGTCATATCCCAAGGGTACATCCTCAACGTGCACAGAATATCTCACTCTAGACACGGCACCAGTACACCGTCGAGGACTATCCTGCTTCAACACGGTCTATTTGGCAGTTCAGCCGTGTGGGTACTGAACGGCCCCGAGAAAGCTCTAGCGTATGTCTTAGCGGATGCTGGATACGACGTATGGATGTCGAACGTCCGAGGAAACAGGTATTCAAGAAACCACCTTTGGATGGACACGAATTCGAAGGCTTACTGGGACTTTACTTGGCACGACTTGGCTCTGTATGACATACCAGAGGTCATCGACTACATTATTAAACTTAAAGGATCAGGTACGAAGATAGCTTACATGGGACATTCCATGGGGACTACTATTCTGTTCACCATGCTGACACTACGCCCTGAGTACAACGACATTCTGACAACTGGTTTTGCACTAGCTCCCGGTATATTCTTCAGGAATATGAAATCACCGTTAAAATTCTATGCACCTCTCTCTATTAGTGTAGGGCGTATCGAGGCGTTGTACGGATCCAATGTGTTGGTACCGAATGAGTCACCACTGGGCAATTTTTTTGGTATCGCTTGCAGGGTAGATATTATAAATGTATTTATTTGCAAGAATGTAATATTCTCTATCTTCGGGATTAACGAGAAGCAATTCAACAAGACGCTCCTGCCTGTGTTTGTGTCTCACCTTGAAACAGGAACCTACTGGAAGTCTGTTGTGCATTACGCCCAGCAAATAGTTTCAGGGAAATACCAGCAATATGATTACGGCGCTGTCCGTAACACTCTAGTATATGGTGCAGCGAGCCCTCCAGAATACGATTTGAGTAAGGTGACTCTGCCGATTAAGTTATACTGGTCGAAGAATGACCTTGTAGCGAGTGAGGAAGACGTCAAACTCCTACGAAGCAAATTAACGGGAGTAGTGGATATGTATCTGGTTCCAGACCCTGAATTCAACCACATTGATTATCTGTGGGCTATTGATGCTCCGAGCCTCCTGAATGATGATGTTGTAGACTCTTTTAATAAAGCCTTTATGGCTTCTGGCTAGATAACATTTATTGATAATTTTACATTGAGTCAATCATTATTATGGGTATTTTCGAAATTATTATGATGTGATATTATAAGCGTCTGAAGTATTTATTAACTATGTTAAAATTTAATGCTTGAAATTAATGAAAAAAATATAATGATATTTTATGATCAGTTTATTTTTGGATGTCTGTACAATGCGTTACAGATCAAATGACGACAGTACATACATGTATTGTATGTATGGAGCATATATTTTATTGTGAAAAGTCAAAGATAAGTTAGTTGGATATTATGTTAACCATTTTTAAGAATTAATAGACTTTGTTGCGCTAAAGTTAAGACATAGCTAATTAGTAAAAACATAGTAGGTAATATATATATTAGCCTTTAATATATTACAAAATACCACAGAGAATTAAATGTTAACCAGTTTAAGAACCACTTTAGTCAATATCTATTTGATTAATTTTATTTTATAATACCAACAATTGCATCATCCTTTTTTATATGAACGCCCCCAGGGGTAAAACATATAGCCACTATATAACTAACCTAACCTAACATAATGATTGTCATTCGTGTTTATACAAATAAAATATTGATTTCTATTCTATTCTATTATATAGTCTACATTACTTTACGAGTACTATTTTGTTCCTGTTATTCCAACATCCCTAATTTTACCTCTTAACATTTTATTGTACTATAAAGTTTCACATTAGAATCGGAAATTATTTGAATTCAACAGGGGTTCTCCAAGAATTCAATTGTTTTCCGCAGTTTAATACATTACAATACTTATATTGGACTATAAAGCTTTGAGCAGCGGGAGCCGCAATTACACAGTACCAGTTCGTATAATATAAGATAATACACCACAGAGGTGACCGGCTAATCCTTAGACTTTGGAAACAATCAATAACAGGAGAATCACGCCCCCAGACAAGCGGCATCATGAAAGTTCATTCAGCGCAATACAATGTTTTCCCTAATCTATATCCCAGTTGAATTAATTTATGCTGCAATAACAAAGACTCGCAATTTTTTTATATCAGTAAGGTTGCAAACAATGATACGGCCCGCCTGACGGTAAGCGGTTTCCGTAGCCTATAGCTTGCAACACCAGGGGTAACACTCGCGCGTTGCCGACCCTGCAGAAATCTCTTCACACCCTTCTTGAAGAACCCCATGCTGTATTCCTTTGGGAAAACCTCGGCGGGGAGTTCATTCCACAGTTTAATTGTGCGCGGGAGAAAACTCCTTTGGAACCGCGCCATGCGAGACGGCTGTGTGCGTGGCGCGACAGCAAAAACCTTTGCTTTACCACCGGATTTTCTGTCGCCTTGCCTTTGCAGTCTATCAGTCACGCTGGCACCAAATTATCTTTGGTGGAAAGTGGGTTGGTGGAAGGCTAGATCTAATCTTCACATTTTTTGACAAGTTTTGGGAACATGGTGGATAAGTAAGCAGATAAAAAAGGGAATGAAGTCCGTTAACTTATGCAATACTAGACCAACGGTGTCGTCATATTCTTGCAAAATATAACAAGAATCGTGAACACATTAATTAAGCAAATAACGAAATGTAATCTGAAAAACATTTGCAACTCGCATCAGTTTCAGAAACTGGTTAGCTTAGCCTCGAGAGGAACAAAAACTAGCAATATAATATATCAAGTAACCAACTCTGCAACAGTCCATTTATAACAGCGTACAAACTGGAACACAGTTAAATATAGAAGTAGTACGTCAGTTGTTCAGTGAGGTAGGGCGTATTGGGATTTCCCGTGGGATTTCCCATTCAAATTGGAGCCACCCGACTTTACCTCCACCATACAGAAGACCGTAGTGAAGCAGTTTTTTAATGCCGTGGTGGCCGTTGAAGCAACGGCCTGTCTTCTGATGGGCCCAGGTTCAAATCTCAAAGCTCAATTACAGTGATTAATCACACCATGATCTTTTAAAAATGGGGTAGGGCGATTCGGGATTTCCCGTAGGTTTTCCCATTTTAATTGGAGCCGCCCGACTGGAGACTGTACCTCCTTACAGAAGACCGCAGTGAAATAACACTACTTGATGTAGTGTTGTGTTTCTGCGGTAATTAAGGTTGCCAGTGCTCTACGAGGATACGCTGGGGTAGTAGTAATGCTGCTAGCACAGTGAGTCCTCATCAACAACATGGTTGGCACCCCGTTAGTAACCCCTGGTATTGCTGGTGGTGATGGGAAAACCCACGGGAAATCTCAAATCGCCCTACCTCCCTTTTTAAAAGAATGTACCTCTTGCTTCTTTTACATTCATCAATCTCTTCATACTCGTACATGCCCGTCATTATTCTTATTAGATAGTTCAACTTCATTTAAATTAGTTTTAATACTTGTAATGCTGTGCACACATACCTTGGAGCACAATACAGATCAGCTTTTAACCATTTTACTTTGTACTTGTTTTTTTTATAAAATTGTGTTCTGTTTTTTGTGCTTAATAAATAAATAAATTTGCGAGTATTTTATCTATTCAACTAAAATCGTTATATTCCTGTACTGTCGCATACAATTCTCAATTAATGATACTTATCACTAATGACTACATTATTGGCCATCGTGTGGGCCATTGTGCCTAGTTAATGATGCCGGTGCAATGATTAATGACTTCGTGTCAATAGTCGGGCGAATTTATGTGAAATTCTCTTCGACAAATTGTTAACATCACTGATTTTTGATAAACTATTTTAAGTTGAATAAAATAGTAATTTCTAATGTATTTGCGCTTCGCTACTTATGTGTTTTTGTGTAGCTTTGTTTTTTTAAACCATGTACGGAACGGGCCCTATTACTAAGACTCCGCTGTCAGTCCGTCCGACCGTACGGCCGTCTGTAAGTGGGCTCTCTCATGATCCGTAATGGGTAGACAGGTGCAATTTTCACAGAATGTGTATTTCTGTTGCAGCTATAACAACGAAAAAAAATGAAAAGTCAATAAAAAAAAACATACAGTCGAATTGAGAACCTCCTCGGTTCTTGAAGTCGGTTGAAAAACGAAAATCAAGGGGCTGGGGAGTCCCCTAGTATGGGTGCTGGAAACATTTTTTCGCTTTTTTTGCTCTATCTTAATAATGGCATCAAGTAGAAGCTTGATATGCTCAAGGATTTTATATTACTGTATTTTCAAAAAATAACAGTGAAATTACTATTACAAACTAATTAACTGCGGTTGCTGCTATAGCCGCATCTAGGCATCGAACGATAAAGTTAAGTTTGTCATTTAACCTAGTTTTTAGGGGTTGTTCCCAGACATCCAAAATTACATTTAAAAAAAATATTGGCTTTCGTACATTCGTTCTCGCGACCTCCAAGACAGTTTACATTCAAATATTAAATATTATTTTGCTTTCCCACGACATCCATACACGAGTTGTTTAGTCAGGAAGTAAAGCTTCTCAGAACTAAGTTATGTTAATGCAATTAAACGCGTATATATGTATATTAAGTACGTTTAATCATTTATTAGGCCCCACTTCAATCACAGTCCCGATGTGCCAGTTCAACTCGCACTTGGCCGATTTTTATATTACTTCAAAATTCTTTAACGTTAAACAAAATCCGATCTATATATTCCGATGACTAAATCACAATAATGATTATTGCTAATATATAGAGACTAGCGGCCCGCCCCGGCTTCGCACGGGTAGACATTTATATCAAATATTTTGTCTACCCGTGCAAAGCCGGGGCGGGCAGCTAGGCTAAGTTAATCAGTGATAGTGTAGCTTTCTAACGGTGAAAGATTTTTTTTAAATCGGTCCAGTAGTTTCGGAGCCAATAAACATTTATCAATTATTTTGTCTACCCGAGCGAAGCCGGAGCGGGAAGCTAGTATAATATATAGCCTATGTTACTCAGTGACGATGTAGCTTTCTAACGGTGAAAGAATTTTTGAAATCGGTCCAGTAGTTTAGCCTATTCAATACATACAAAAATAAAAAATTTTCCTCTTTATAATATTAGTATAGATAATGGGATTTTACAGCCTGCGTGAATTGTAATAACATATAAAGTGTAATTTCAAGGATAATACAAAATTAGTAAATTCAAGGATTTATTTGACTTATTATTAATAATTTATTCAATACAACATTTATTTTAAATAATAATCATGCTTGTGGACATC
Organism: Falcaria lacertinaria; assembly: GCA_951449985.1. Classification (NCBI taxonomy): domain Eukaryota; kingdom Metazoa; phylum Arthropoda; class Insecta; order Lepidoptera; family Drepanidae; genus Falcaria; species Falcaria lacertinaria. The sequence goes on along the minus strand of OX602119.1, from coordinate 672,469 downwards.
TTACACAACAAATACAAAATAAAACACACCAATCTGATGAGAATTTTAACCACTTTACAAAGGCACACTTTGCCTCAGTTCATAGGCCTCCACCGTCAGTGACTGATGACTCTTGTTGGTCACTCTCCAGTTTCCATCAGGGTATGCTCTCGTACTGAACACCACTTCACCCTCCCCGCAGAATAATTCCAAGGAACTAGCGTCGATGAACAGCCTCCAAGAGTGAGACCCTATTGGATTCCACTCCACCTGTCTTATATCTCCTGATCTATCCACTACAACTTTGCCAATCTCCGGGTTCCAACTCAGAGTTACCTTGTCACCCCCATCGCTGCCTTCCAATAACAACTCCATCTTCTTCCCCAAATCACCATCAATTATAAGCTCACCAGTCTTGCTCAGTTCCAGAACTTGTTCAGGCGAAAATTCTCCGGAGAGGATTGAACTCACTCTCAGGCTTACCATTTCATCCACAGGTTTCATAAGGACTTTGTCTCCCACGAGTTGTATCTCTCTTATCAAGGTCATTGCTCCCGCCCAACCATCAACGTCTTCCGGGTGAGGAACCTCCCACATGTTGAACCATGCTACCAAGTATCTCTTTCCGTCAACCTCAGCCGTTTGGCTAGCGTAGAAGTCGTGCCCAAAGTCAATTTCCTGGAACTCAACCTCCGGAACAAATTCAAAGGTGTCATAATTAAAACCGCCAATGATGTAACCAGTTTGGTAAATGTTCTTGTATCTATCACCTTGGGGTTCCAGTCCTTGCGGTGACATTAATAGAATGTACTTCCCGTTGAGCTCGAAGAAATCAGGACACTCCCACATATACCCCATCGGTCCATCAGACTCAGCAAGCACTCTTAAAAACTCCCAGCTTTTCAGATCCTCTGATCTGTAGAGGAGGACTCTTCCTCTCAGATCCGTAGACTTGCTGCCAAGAATAACATACCAATAATCACCGTATTTCCACACCTTCGGGTCTCTAAAATCTGGAGAACCATTCGGCGCTGATGGCAGCACTGGGTTACCTTCGTACTTCTCAAAAGTCACCCCGTCATTGCTAAAGGCTAAGTACTGGGTTTCATTGTAGAAAGGGTCTTCCAAAATCTCGTGACCAGTATACATGAGGACAAGGGTGTCGCCATCGACGACTGCACTTCCAGAAAAGCATTGCTCTTTCCCTGGTACCAAGGCGGTAGGCAGCTGCTGCCAGTCGACCAAGTTGCTGCTTGTAGCATGGCCCCAGTGCATTGGGCCCCACACGCTGGCGTAAGGATAGAATTGGTAGAACAGATGGAACTCCCCTTTGTAGTAGGAAAATCCGTTGGGGTCGTTCATCCAGCCAACCGGGGGGGTCACGTGATAGCGGAGTCTGTATCTTGGATTTATTTCTGGTCTCTTGGTTTCGATGTAATCTTCCACTAGTTGGATGTCTTCATTCGTTTGCCGGACGGTTTTGGATTGTGCAAATGCAAGGATACTGAGAAGGTACAAAAATTTTCGCACGGACGCCATTTTTGATTTGAGATCTAGCTGTGAAGGTCGTGCTTATATATGCGTGTCTTGGTCCTGTGATAAGATTATCGTGAAGTGTTTTGTTTGGTATTCAATAGCCGTCAAATTTTGCAATGCATTATTGATTTGCTCGTTTAAATTAATAAACATTCGTTCTATGACGTCATGACAAGGGATTCTGGGTTAGACAACCTTAGATATCCGTTGCTTCTAATATTAAATTATTTTCGTTTTATGTTTGGACACGGTTGAGTCAAAAAATACCAATGTTCTACTACACTTATAATTCAAATGTTATATTTTTTGTAAATATAAAACATCTATCTCCTGTTTTTGCTATTATTGCATGCATTATTGCGGATGATCAACTATTGCTAATAAACTTTAGTATGCTAGGGATGTGCCAAACTAATTCTTGATTTTGAATAAGGTTTTCAAGGCTAGACATAAAGCACTGCTTATTTCCAAGCTCGGATTTTGATGTGGTAGATCTCGCAGGGGATCCAGGTAGTGTAGGGTGGTCCGATAAGATTGTAATAGTTTAAAATATGTATTTCATGAAAGCAGTGACAAAACCAACTTGATAGCTTTCATATTGATATTTGTAATTTCATACCAATGTCTAGGAGAATTTTGTTACAAATTGTTATATAATGATTGTTACATGAAAAAAAAAGACAGAGCACTGAGTTTCTTGCCGGTTCTTCTCAGGTGGCTTTTTTTCCGAACCGGTGGTAATTTAGACCTTCATAAGAGGCCTTATTAGGGCCTAAACTGAATAAATGATTTTGATTTTTTGATTTTTGAAGACACTGGAGCAGGTTGTAGTCGTATATTGGCTACATGAGGAATCGTTCTATAGTACATAGGTGCTAGGTTTACATAGGTGTTATATACTTAATACTACGTGTTAGTATCCAATAACTATGGATAGGGATGTACGTGTATGTATAGTGCTGATGCTGCACACTACAATGAATTTTGTGATTAATGACACACCTCTATTACTGTTATTCAATTTAAAGGGCTCAGTGGCTATTGAAAATACTGGGCAGGGACTTAATAACTTAGCTCTCTGTGCGACGAGCGCTGTCACGAGCGGGACTTTACGATTAATAGTTCTGGATGGAAGTGCATCTGATGTTTACTAATTAACATAACATACAACGGATGACAACTGCATACATACGTCACAATCCTACAACGCGCAAGCTACATACACAAGTTACCGACAAGGACAGGCGGGGACGCGGTTCCCTGGGCACAACACCGCCTGGCCGGAAGATCTTCCCTTTGTGTCGGCTGGACAAACGTGCTTGTACCATCAAGAAAGACCTCATTTATTCAACCACACGTAGGTAGTTGTATACAGAGATTCCTCTGAAATATAAATAAATGAATATAAATAAGATATGGTTTTTGACCGAAAAGCATGTCAGTCTGTGATAAGGCCGAGATTATAATCAAATATATGATAATATATTATCAACATGCAACAGACTCTGCGGGTGATAAAGACCCCACCACGATAAAATATATCAACATCTTGTTATATAACAGATCTTTAGAGTATGTTAGATAATATTAACTCGATGTGACATCACGCTGCTCGACCAACGCAGCGGCTCCCTGAAGATGGGACGTGGAAGTCCTGAAACACGTGTCGGAAGAAACCACGCCTGAGCTCACACCTGGGCGCAGGCCGTTCGACCGTATCACACTCATTTAAGCGGACAAAGCAAATTATAATATATCTCGAGATAATATTATGTTTACATAATTGACGAGACCGCTAGTCTAGTGGTTAGTATGCGGACTGCTACGCTAGTGGTTGCGGGTTCGATTCCCGCCGGGGCAAACGTTTATGTGATAAATATTTATGTTTGCCTTGAGTCTGGGTGTTTGGTATGTACTATAAGTATTCATTTACAGAAAAGTATATAAGTAATGTATCAGCTACTGGTTTCCATAGTACGAGCGTTGCTTCGTTTGGGGCCAGATGGCGCTGTGTGATAATGTCCAAGCATTATTATCAATATTAAAATAATACTGATAATACAATATAAACAATTCTATGTAATATAATGCCTATATAATGGGCCCAGGTTCTAATCCCCGCTTGTACCATTGAGTTTTTCTAAGCTTAATTACAGTGATTAATCACATAATGAGCTCAAAAAGAGAGGTAGGGAAAAATTGGATCTCCCGTGGGTTTTCCTATTATATTTGCAGCCACCCGGCTGGGGACTGTAGTGTTGTGTTTCTACAGTGAGCAAGGTCACTAGTGGTCCACAAGGATACGCTGCGCTAGCCTACTAGTAATGCTGCTGGCGCAGTCCTCATCAGCAACAGGGTTGGCAGCCCGATAGTGATATCCCTGGTATTGCTAGTGACTATAGGCTTCGGTGACTGCTTATCATCAGGTGGGCCGTATGATAGTGTGCCACCGTAGTGGTATAAAAATATGTGACGGTCAGTCATACGTCAGGACGTAAAGTCAGTGATCTTGATATTATAACTGATAACCGTTTTACCTTGCATCTCACAATCACTTCACTATTACTACCATAATATGAAGTGTATATGCCCTGAAAATTAATGATATCGTTAGTAAAATTTGTTAATTAGGTTAGGATAAGTCCAACAAAGCAATTAAGAAGGCCTTAGGAAAATATTTTAATTATAAGAACGCTGTGATGATTTTTTTCACTGATAAAATTACTCATATTTGGCTCCTTTGAAAGCTCAATTAAGAAATATAATTAAGTTACTAACTGACGACTTTTTTTACATAATACTGAATTCTATTTAAGCGCAATCTGAGGACGGAAACATTTTGATAATCATAGGAACTTTTATAACATAACTATCTTAAACCCGCAGCATTGCCCGTTCTGGAAATAGATATCTCAAGTACTGTTCTGTACGTATGATCGGTTGATAGTTAAGACGTGAATGCGTAGCAAACAAACTAACATTTGTTTATACTATTACAAACATTTGAATTCGAACATAAACCTTTTTTTTATACCACTAAGGGGGCACACAAGCATACGACCCACCTGATGGTAAGCAGTCACCGTAGCCTATAGCCGCTAGCAATACCAGGATATCACTAACGGGGTGCCAACCAAGTTGTTGATGAGGACTCACTGTGCTAGCAGCAATACTACTAGCCCAGCGTATCCTCGTGGAGCACTGGCATCCTTACTTACCGCAGAAACACAACACTACATCAAGTAGTGTCATTTCACTGCGGTCTTCTGTAAGGTGGAGGTACAGTCCCCAGTCGGGCGGCTCCAATTTAAATGGGATAGCCCACGGGAAATCCCAAATCGCCCTACCTCTCTTAAAACCTATCGCTGGATTATCCTTCTGGGGATACAGCTAGTATATTACATAATAATTATTATAATTCAGTATATTAAGACAAAATAATACTTGTATGTAGGAAAACTAAGCATATTAAATTTAATTAGTTTAAATAATATGCATAATTAATGTATGTAATTGAGATAAGTAAATATGTATATGAGGTAATCGAGAATTAATTAATATTTATGATCACCTCATATATTTGATTTATCAAACGCAGGAAACCCAACTAGGCATTTTCAGTGTATATAAATAGTTTTGAGGTAACTCTGGTTCGATAAATAATGTATTTTAACACATTATAAATTCCGGTAAAATCGGGTTTTCCCGTTTAACAACATGGTTGACACCCCGTTAGTGATACCCCTGGTATTGCTAGCGGCTATATGCTACGGTGACTGCTTACCATCGGGTGGGCCGTAAGCATGTGTGCCACCTTAGTTATATAAAAAAAATTGCAACATCATTTTAATTACGAAAATACTCATAATAATGACTCACTTGGATTTACCGACTCAATGTAAAATTATCAATTAATTTGTCCTAGCCAGAAGAGACAAAGGCGTTATTAAAAGTCTACAACATCATCATTCAGGAGGCTCGAAGCATCAATAGCCCACAGATCAATCCTCTTTAGGAACTATTTTTGCCAGTACCTATCGAGTGTTAGAGAATTTTCTAGTTTCGTGTTTGTTGCATTAAAATTCATAGTGCAGTCATGCATTTTAATACTTATTGATGTTTCTGGAGACTATCCACGACAGTAGGGAATCGTAACATGCCTTCTTAAAGATTTCTATAACACAATTTACGAGACGCTGGAAAATCTTAACCACTGCCTGATTCCCGCCAAAATCTTGCACAGGCTAGCTATCAAAATAAAAATCAAAAATCATTTATTCAGTTTAGGCCCCAATAAGGCACTTATGAAGGTTTAAATTACCACCGGTTCGGAAATAGGCCACCTGAGAAGAACCGGCAAGAAACTCAGTGCTCTGTCTTTTTTTTCATGTAACAACCATGATATAACAAAATTCTTCTACACTTCTTTTGAGGTACAGTTTTCAATACCGGCCTCTGATTGGTGAGCTTTCTTGTTCCTATTGGGGCAATAAAAGCGAGATTCTTTTTTATAACCAATGATCAAAAGTGAGTAGCTGATACAATTCATATTCTTGGTATTGTAATAGGTTGTGTTGATGCTATGACATCATATTTATGTCCTTTTTAAAACCGGTGCCGTTCGCGGGGTGAGTGCAAGCGGCCAGCATGACATAGGGAGTGTTCTAAATATGGTTTAATAATAAGAAGCTCGCTTTAGTTATTGTTCTGAGGTTTATGAGTAGCGTAAATAGTTTTAGTTTTAACGTGAATTAAAAAATATTGCACTGACGTATAGTTATATCTGTAGCCCTAGCAACAACAACGTTCGACTACGTTTTCGTATCGCTTTCGACTATTTTAGTATGGTAAAATGAAAAGCGCTGCGGCGGTGAAAAGTGAAACTAAAAATAGTATGGAAAGGACATCATCAATTTTGGCTTAATCTGAAAGTGCAGGCCAACGCATTTTGTATATTCTGTTAGAGCTTGTCCGTCTGAACATATATTGCTATGGAACCTAAGCTGTAGGAGCTTTGTCCTCGATTTTATTTGAGTTCGAAAAACAGATTTTTCTCTCATTTTTGTTAAAATAGGAATTCAAAATAATCGAAACAAATGAAATGTCCTGTAATTTCCAAATTTGATGATTCATAGAGATTTCTCTATGAAACATGGATGATGTCCTTTTGACATTTCACGAATTACGTTTTGGAATATGTATTCGCAAGTTATAGTTCCTCGGGCTGCTGAGGTTATATTCATCACTCCTTAAAATATCAACCCGAGCCTCACATCCTGAATAAATACACTGAGAACAAATTGTAGGTGGCTGAGAAGGGTACTGTTTTGGTATAACGTATCTCCTAATAGCATATGCGTTAATGAATAATTTGGAGAAGTGGGAGAGATACTTTGACTATAAGTGATTTTATGCAATGTAATTAAATAAAACGCAGAACTGTCAGACGGCGTTTTTCTCACTCTCTCTATAAGGTGTGCTCTAAGAAAACAAGAGAGGCACAATAGGATAATACCTACAATAAAAGCAGAAATACCATAAGTGTTGTAACTTTTCATACTGTAAAAAGAAGTCGCTTTCGCTGTCTGTTCTTTTCGTTTCTTTTTCATTACGTTCACCGTTAGAAAGCTACATTATTACTGAGTTACATAGGCTATATATTCGTAGGGTATAGTCGCGGGGAAACAGCTATCTACATCTACACTTCTACACTATAATCTACACTAATATTATAAAGAGGAAAGATTTGTATTTTTGTGTGTTTGTATTGATAGGCTCCGAGACTACTGGACCGATTTCAAAAATTCTTTCACCCTTAGAAAGCTAAATTATCACTGAGTAACATAGGCTATATATAATTTACTAGCTGCCCGCCCCGGCTTCGCTCAGGTAGACAACATATTTGGTAAATGTCTATAGGCTCCGAAACTACTGGACCGATTTCAAAAGTTCTTTCACCGCTAGAAAGCTACATTATCACTGAGTAACATAGGCTATATATTATACTAGCTGCCCACCCCGGATAAATGTCTATGCTCCAAAACTAATGTCTACGCGAGCGAAGCCGGGGCGGGCCGCTAGTTATATATAAAATTATTAGCAGTCAGGTATACTAACCACTAGACCAGCGGTCTCGTCTTGTTCGACAACTTTGTAATGTATCTTGTTCAACAAGACGCGAGATATTATGTACCATCCGCCCTAGGGGCTTTGTTTACACACTTACCCTTGAGAATATCTCAAGTTACCAAAATGACATAAGGTTAAGGAGGTAGAAGTGCTTTCTATACAAGCACTTTGAGTATCAAGGTTTGATCAGTGCCGTAGCCAGCTTGGGTGACACCCGTGTCGGTTACATCCGTCATCCCGAACACAAATTTAAGCTAATTTATTTATTTAAGCAAGTTTATTTCTAGACAACGTCATTGCTGCTTCAAATTGTAAAATCAAAAATCAAAATCTAAAATCATTTATTCAGTTTAGGCCCTACTAAGGCACATATGAAGGTCTAAATTACAACCGGTTCGGAAAAAAAAGCCACCTGAGAAGAACCGGCAAGAAATTCAGTGCTCTGTCCTTTTTTTTACTAGTATTTTTTTTGTACTAGGAATACTAACATTGAAGCAGCTAATTTGAAGTGCAGGATACTTATATACCCCTAAGATAAGATAAGATCTCGTCGGGGTCACCAGATATGGGGGATGTGTGTACGAGTGGCGTCTACCTACCTAATTATTATCGCCCGTAGTGACGGTCTCTGGGGGGGAGTGATGTGGGCAACTTTACTTATATATACATATTTATTCAGATATATTTAAATTCATAGATAAACAAATTAATATCATATACATATTCAATATATATACACAAATACAAAATATACACATAATAAATATTGATCACTTACATAAATAAATATTAAATGACTTGACGGACTAACTTGACCATTGTATAATGGAAACACACCACCGGTCGCATTAGTCGATACCAGTTTGTGATGTGCCGGAGGGTAGTCCTATTACGACGTCCACGCAGAGTGCATACTATTATTTTTGTCTCCAAAACTAGATTTCGTATAGCTACGTTTCCTATCTAGTGCTTAAGTCTGTGCTTGTGATCTGCCTAAATTTATAGTGAATGTGTTTTAGTTTATATCTCTTCCTAACTTGTGCTATGAACTATTTCTTCCTACCTACCTATGCTTTGTTCTGCATTCTTCACTATTCCTTCAACTAACTGTTTCTACTGTACACTTGTTCTTATGTGCCTGTGCTTACCGCTACTGTAGTGCTCTAACAGAATATACAAAAAAACGCGTTGGCCGCCACTGTCAGATATGGACCAAAATGGACGATGTCCTTTGTTATTTTAATAATTTTGTGCAACAGAATTGGCACCATTGAGCCGTTAATGCTCATGTAAATCACATGTAAAAGACACACAAAGAACATCTACGCTTCACACACGTCTGCGTCTTTTGAGAGTATTCTGATATTGCGTATATATAAATTTAAATTACAAGTGTTGTGAATTGCAAATGCTTTCAACAAGTTAGTACTTGCAATTAGTTTAGTGTTTAGTTGGCTGCACATGAAAGCCACACTCGCTTGTTAAGTGCTAGCTTCTAGCTCTCAGTACTGAAAAGTTACGAGACATCATTTCGATTAATAAAGTTTTAGCCGTGGTGGCATTGTCGTGATGGGCCCAGGTTAAAAACCCGGCCTGTACCAATTAGTTTTTTTAACCTTAAGTACAGTGATTAATCACACCATGAGCTAAAAAAGGGAGGCAGGGGGAATTCGGATCCCCCGTGGGTTATCCTATTAATATTTGAGCCGCCCGACTGGGGACTATACCTTACAGAAGACCGCAGTGAAATAACACTACTTGATGTAGTGTTGTGTTTCTGCAGTAAGTAAGGTTGCCAGTGCTCCACGAGGATACGCTGGGCTAGTATTATTGCTAGCACAGTGAGTCCTCATCAACAACAGGCATGGCAACTCGTAAGTGATATCCCTAGTATTGCTAGCGACTTGTGTGCCACCTTAGTGGTATAAAAAAATCTACTACTAGGTTAACAGTTTGAAAACAAACAAACATACTTTGGTATAGTTTTTATTTATTACAACTTAAATTTAAGGTAATGCACAGCGTGAGAGCCTCTATTTGTTAATCGCGAGGTTGGAAATTGTAATGAGTATGGAGTCAGCGACATCTATGGTTTGATTACGACATCAACATTGTGTCGCCAATTTTTAAAAGCACTACTTTCCAAGAACATCTTTCCGACTACGTATTCGAGAACGTAACTCGCGAAATATCAACATTGTCATACGAATTTCGAGTTCCTCTTTCGACGCCGCAGCGCTGTTTATTTTCCAATACAAAAGTAGTCGAAAGCGATACGAATTTAGATTACGATTGCAATTTTAATTATTCGATTTAAATGAAAATTGGCACATAAAAACCTATTATGAATTAATCCCTTATTAACATTGTTTCCCTTGAAGAAATCGGACTGGAGACATTTGAATATTCCCATGGGCTTCCAGACCAATTTCGAATTAAATTTATTTCAGGTCCAGTCCGAAACGAAATGGTGAAATATTCACGCACACGATTTCACAGAATCGGATAAAATCGCGCACGTAGGGTACTCGATTAAAATTCATCGATGCGAAAACGAACGAATTACCACCCGGAGGAACGGGTAAATACCGTTACTTTATAGAAGTGTTGGATCTCATTTATTTTATTCTAACTCGTGAGGAAATTATGAATTGTGAAGTTTATTTTTTACAGTTTATTAGATCTCGGTTTTTTTACCACCATAATAATATTATCACGATTCAGGGACCTCAATCACGTATGTGATAAAAACTTTTGTTACGGGCATACGGTATCTCGAGTGATACTGAATACCCACTCCATGACCCATGAGGAATAGAGGCATTACCAGATTTAATATCTAACGACTTGTATAAACAACTAAAATAAATAAAACACTTGTCCCAAATCGGTGTCACGCGGGAGGGTGCCAAGAAGGCTGGCAGCATTGCCCCGCTGTATGGCAATGCTGATCCTTTGCGCAAAATATGTTCCAGCCTTCTTGTCACCGGAGGCCTCAATCAATCGTCGCGAGGCCTCCTTGTACAGCAGATGGGCCTCTGGACCCCATGGCTCCAGGGTCAACGGCTTGTTCACGTTGACTCGCGGGCGCGACAACGTAAGCAAGCCGATAATGCTAATAATATTTAACAGAATATTTATCAAAACATCCTTCCTTAGATAAATAATAAGTTCAAAGGAAAAAAACCGGCCAAGTGCGAGTCGGACTCGCGCACCGAGGGTTCCGTACACACTTGTAGGTTAAGTAGGCGAACTTCAAAATATGAGGTCATTATTCGTCGGTGACTCTCAACAGCGCGACTCAGGAATATTTTTTAGAAAATTCGCATTTAAAAAAAACAACACATATTTACGGTTTCCTTTACTTGTGCTGTAAGACACTGCTTCTAGCCAAATTTCATGATTCTAGGTCAAATGGAAGTACCCTATAGTTTTGATTCCCTTGTGAAATCGAAAAATATGCGAAAATTTACGACATAAACGGTCATATCTTGTCTTCATATTGACTAACAGGTTTGATTATTTTACTGCTGAAAGAAACCATAGACCCGGGTATTTCATATTTATTTCAATTTGATAACTCCACGCGTTCTTGAGATAAAAAATATTGACAGACAGACTGACAGACGGACAACAAAGTGATCCTATAAGGGTTCCTTTTTTCCTTTTATGGTACGGAAACCTACGTAAGAAAGGACATTTCATAGGCGAGAAAATTATAAATTATTGAGATTCAAACACAATTAATAATAACTATATGTTAAAGTATCCGCAGGGCTGTCAGGCGCCTGAGAAGGGTTCCGTCCTAGGGCTTTCACATTATCTGAAAATGTTATATGTCAGATATATTAACAGTCTGGAGGTGCGACAACGACCTTAAGAATTGAATTACTGTCACCTGATAAAAACGGGGAAATTGGGTTTCTAGTCCTATCATAAACTTAACTAATTTGACAGATCTGAAAGTCTTGCTATCCCTTTCTCATGTGCGGGGTTAAATAAGAATAGCAATATCTTTTATACATGCCAAATTCGTTATGTTTAGTAATTTTGAACAACAGAATTGGCACCAATTTCTGAGCATCTTGACTCAGGTATTTAGACATTGGAGTTCTGTGGAGGGCGAATAGATGCGAGTAGGGATCTCCCGTCGGTTTTCCCATTAAACTTGGAGCCGCACGGCTGGGGATTGTACCTCCACCTTACAGAAGACCGCAGTGAAATAACACTACTTTGATGTAGTGTTGTGTTTCTGCGGTGAGTAAGGTTGCCAGTCCTCCACGAGCATACGCTGGGCTAGTAATGTTGCTAGCACAGTGAGTCCTCATCAACAACAGGGTTGGCAACTCGTTAGTGATATCCCTGGTATTGCCAGCGGCTATAGGCTACCGTGCCTGCTTACCATCAGTTACACACGGGCCATTAATTTTAAAACAACAAAAAGTCACTGGTTAATTTATTGTTAGAACTATTTTAACATACATTATATTTAAAAAAATATTATGTAAATGAATTAATTAAGGTTTAAGCCTGTTGTACTATTTTTTGTTCATGTAATTAAAGTTTTGTAAATAATCAATGTATTTATGTAAATAAAAATGTAATTATAAAAAGGTAATTTACATTTTATGTTTTTTTAACACTCGTTTTTACATGCGACATCGGTTGAATAAGTTTAATATAACACATTACCTGAAACTAATTTCAGGTTATTGCGTGAACAGCATCGTTACATAACCTCTGAGTATATAACCTACTAGCTGTTACCCCGCGACTTCGCCCGCGTATCAATTTAATATATAGCCTATGTTACTCAGTGATAAAGAAGCTTTCTAACAGTGGAAGATTTTTTGAAATCGGTCCATTAGTTTCGGAGACTATTCAACACACACATACACACACACAAAAATACAAAGCATAGATTTTACTGGAAGATTTGTTTATTATAGTGAAAGATTTTTTTCAATTAGCTTAATTCCAAAGATTTCCTATACTTACTAAGAAGCTCTTAATAATATTAGTATCCATAAGATATTTGTCACAGGCGGGTATCGAATCCACAACCAATTGAAAGCATGTCCATTGTCACCTAAGCTAAAATGGCCAGTTAGCGTGACAGAAAAAAAAACTCCTATCTATACTATTATCTACACTAATATTATAAAGAGGAAAGATTTGTATTTTTGTATGTATTGAATAGGCTCCGAAACTACTGGACCGATTTCAAAAAATCTTTCACCGTTAGAAGGCTACATCATCACTGAGTAATATAGGCTATATATTACACTAGCTTCCCGCCCCGGCTTCGCTCGGGTAGACAAAATATTTGATAAATGCCTATAGGCTCCGAAACTACTGGACCGATTTCAAAATTTTTTTCACCGTTAGAAAGCTACACTATCACTGATTAACATAGGCTAGCTGACCGCCCCGGCTTTGCACGGGTAGACAAAATATTTGATATAAATGTCTACCCGTGCGAAGCCGGGGCGGGCCGCTAGTCATAGATAATTATAGAATGTACTCGTACCTACTCCAACTGTCAGTTGAATGTCAAAACAAAAACTTTAAAAGAATCTTGTACTAACTTAATTTGAAGAATTATGTTTATGCAAAATTTGATAAGTTAAATACCCAAATAAAATAAACTACAAATGACTATATTATAATAATTTCGCGTTTTACATAGATACAATCAAGAACTTATTATACAAAGTTACAGACATTTTTAAAATTTTTAGACAAAGTTAAGACATTGTTTGTATACAGAATGAGTACTTTAAAAGATACTGGACAATAGAATTATGTATGTTGAGGATCTCTTATTTTTAACTAGCGGTCCGCACCGGCTTCGCACGGGTAGACATTTATCAAATTTATTTTGTCTACCCGAAGCCGGGGCGGGCAGTTAGTATAATATATAGTCTATGTTACTCAGTGATAATTTAGCTTTATATCGGTTAAAGTTATTTTTTAAATGGTCCAGTAGTTTTGAAGCCTATTTAATACAAACAACCACTCAAAAATATATTTATTTCTTTTTTATATCACTATGGTGGCAAACAAGCATACGGCCCACCTGATGGTAAGCGGTCACCGTAGCCTATGGACGCTTGCAGCACCAGGGGTACCACTCGTGCGTTGCTGACCCTAGGTATATACAAATCTTTCCTCTTTATATTATTATTATTATTAGTATATTAGTATAGATAATGCGCGAACTGTTCGTTAGGTTTAGCTGAGAACAGTCGTATTTCCGCATTATTATTGCAAACGCATCATATTGTTGCCTTTAATGACCCAGTTATGGTTGCGACAGGCGATGGCTGATGGCGAATATTTATATTAAGGCGAACACTTGCTTTAATATTTTGCATACTGTGCCAGTAGCAGGAACATTGTCGACAACGTATTCGAAAACGTAACTCGCTAAATGTCAAAATTGTCATACTAATTTTTAGTTCCACTTTTCACCGCCGCAGCGCTGTTCATTTTCCAATACAATACAAAATAGTCGAAGGCGATACGAAAACGTTGTCGACAATGTTCCTGCTAACGGCACTGATAGCTTCCACGCTATCATAAGAAAGTGAACAGCTTCGTTATACGCGGATGCGAGTCAGCACCAACAGTCATTTAAAATTGTTCATAGACAGAGTGGATAGTTCTATTGGATCTATCAGAGAGAAGACCCAGGGTAGATAATATACTTTCTATCATGAATCGCTGGAACAATGACTATAATATGTCTAGTGCAATATTTGGTTTTAGTTAATTCGTTTTTTAATACATAGTTTTGTCTGAAATAATTTGATCATGTGTCGTATGGCTCTATGTGGTCTGATAGTTAAAAGAGTAATTGCTTGCCGGATTCTTCTCAGCAAAACCGATCTTCCGAATCCGGTGGTAGATTCTGACGATTTCAAAGTGCTTGCCTGTAAAGTCCAGTCAAATAAAGATCTTTTTGAATTGAATTGATAATAAATTAATATTTCAGGGTTCAAAATCGAAGGTATAAGTAAAATAAATTTAAAAATGGTTTACAATAAGGTAATAAATAATATTAATAGTTTAATTCAGTCCCACAATAGGTAACCATTTAACACGTAAGACATATTTACACAAATTTCATCAAATCATACTTAATACATTTCACTAAAATAATATTATGTAATTAATACTTCTTGGAGTTTTTGGCGGGAATCAGGCGGAGCGGTTGAGATTTTTTCCAGTGTGTCGTAAATTGTGTTATAGTGATCTTTAATGTGTATTTTCGGTGTCGATATGTGCATTAAAGTTTCATTTAGTGACTGATTTATAGGAGCATTGGAAATAATGCCATAATACGACTTTTGGGTTAAGTGATTTATCATTTTGGTCAATAGGTTACCTCTAATCTAAAGGCGTGTTACGATCTGCTACTGCCGTGGGTTGTCTCCAGAAACTCCTTTGGGCGTTAGAATGCATGACACTAGGCATTTTAATGCGGCAAACACGAGAAATTTTGCAACATGAAAATTCTCTAACACTCGACACTGGCAAAAATAGTCCCTGAAGGGATTGATTGCCATACTTAGGAAGAAGAAGAAGAAGAATACTTCTTTGACATTTTGCTGACAGCTGATACACATTATTAGAATGATAAATTATAAAGAAAGTCTTTTGTCTTCCCCTTAATAAAGAAAGCCAGAAAGTCTTGATAGATACAGTCTTAGTAAACACATATTTTCAAGTTTATATTATGTATACGTAAAATTACGCATTTTTTTTTATTCCACTTAGGTGGCACACAAGCATACGGCCCACCTGATGGTAAGCAGTCAACGTAGCCTATAGTCGTTACCAATACCACGGGTACCACTAACGGGGTGCCAACTATGTTGTTGATGAGGACTCCCTGTGCTAGCAGCAATACTACTAGCCCAGCGTATCCTCGTGAAGCACTGGCAACCTTACTTACCGCAGAAACACAACACTACATAAAGTAGTGTTATTTCACTGCGGTCTTCTGTGAGGCGGAGGTACAGTCCCCAGTCGGGCGGCTCCAATTTTAAATAGGATAACCCCACGGGAAATCCCAAATCGCCCTACCTCTCTTTTTAAAATTTGTATTGCTTGATTGAAAAAATAGTGCATATTATAAGGGTCCCTAAGTAAAAGATAATTTTTCTTACGACCTTGTATGTTAATCACAGCCTGTAGATAGTAATACAAAACAATTTGACGAGCTCCCTGCTGTGTAGTATATTACCATAAACACTCATAAATATGTATTATTTGCATTCAGCTATATAATGAACGCATAATAACACCTGAAATTATTTAGCACCAGGACTTGTTTCTTAGTTGCTAGTGCGAAAAAATTGTGAGTATTTTTTTATATTTTCTAATAATAATATTAATATATATCTTCACGCCTTCCCACGAGGGTCCCCGAAGGGGTAGGCAGAGGTGGAAAGTGGGTGTTGTAACCCACTTTCCACCGAAGATAATTTGGTGCCAACGTGACAGATGGTGAGTCCGTCACCGTGTCTTAGGCACTATATACGCCTTTGAATTTCTTATCAGGCGTATGCAGGTTTCCTCGCGATGTTTTCCTTCACCGTAAAGCTCGTTGTGTGACTAATCACTGCACTTATGTTAGTAAAACTCATTGGTACAGACCGGTCGGATTCGAACATGCGTCGCGAGAAAAGCAGACAACGGTTGATATCACACGGCCACAACGGATGGAGTTTAATATGTCTAACACTATCTATCAGCACTATAATTTAATTTTCAGCCAGGTACATTGACATACCATTTTAAACGACGTTACCATTTTGAATGACGAGACCGCTGGTCTAGTGGTTAGTGTATCTGACTGCTACGCTAGAGGTCGCGGGTTCGATTCCCGCCAGGGCAAACATTTATGTGACAAATATGTTTGCTTTGCGTTTGGGTGTATGGTATGTATTATAAGTATATATTTACAAAAAAAAAGTATATAAGTATTATATCAGCTACTGGTTCCCATAGTACAAGTTTTTCTTAGTTTGGGGCCAGATGGCGCTGTGTGATAATGTCCAAGAATTATTTATATTTATTTATTTATAAACCAAACATTCACCACTCATATTTTTTGTAAGATACTGCCCACCATTTAATCAGTCACCGTAGCCTATAGCCGCTAGCAATACCAGGGGTATGACTAACGAGTTGCCAACCCTAATGTTGATGAGGACCCACTGTCCTAGCAGTATTTTTTCTAGCGCAGCATATCCTCGTGGAGCACTGGCAACCTTACTCACCGTAGACACACAAAAATACATCTAATTGGTGTTATTTTATTGCGGTCTTCTTTGAGGTGGAGGTACAGTCCCCAACCAACAATTTTAATGGGAAAACGCACGAGCGATCCCATTATCGCCCTCTCGTTTTGATCTCATGGTGTGATTAATCATAAAAAACTCATTAAAATTCTCAATAAAAAAACTCATTGGTATAGGCTGCCGGGGCTTGAACAGGCCATAATCTCAAGGCATTCAGGGCTAAACCACTAAACCTACATATTTAATTGAATAATAACCCTTTTTTCCGCAGTAAGATGGACGCCAGTCCGTATGTGAACTCCATCCAGACGGTGCAGAGCGCTCTCCATGTTTTGACAGCGCTGCAGCTCACGGGATACATGTGGCCACCGCAAGCTAAAGTACAAGGTGGGAATACATATTTAAAAAAAAAACGTCATAAGTTTTTATAAATTAGTAGCTTTATTGTTCTAACTTAATACCCGCGAATTCGTCAGCTTGAAACAAATATTTGTCCATTCCACTTTACTTATTTTTTTTTTTTAATTCATAATTTTTATTATAAAGTATTTTACAAGCTCTTCCGGTTTTTGGGCACAGCAGTTATGTGATTGAGAAGGCATTTATTTATTAAGAAATTAAGAAAGAGAAAATATTTAAAAATGGAACATTAGAAAGAATAAAAACTAAAATTATAAGCGGCCAAGCGCATGTCTGCGTATAACCTTCATGCGCTTCAACACTAGCGTACCAAAATTTCAGTAAACGTAATTCTGCTATTTTAGCGTGATTGAATAACAGACAAACAAACATTTGCATTATATCATTGATTTTGTTTCAGATGGCGATAGCTTTGACTTCATAGTGGTGGGAGCTGGCACTGGGGGGTCAGTGATCGCCAACAGGCTGACAGAAGACAGTAGCGTCAATGTGCTTCTCATAGAGGCGGGCGGTGACCCCCCTTTTGAGGCCACGGTAGGCATCAGCAAAGACATATTATTACCACCATATTTATGAGAGGTAGCGTATTAGGATTTTCCAATAAAATCGCAACCACCCAATAAGAGATAGGACCATATAAGATCGCAGTCAATTGACACGACTCTGCTGGTGTGTTTTTATGGTGAGTAAGGGCTCCAGAGTTAATTTAGGATGTGCATTCTAATTCAGTGAGTCCCCATAACAAATAATGTTGGAAACGCGCTAGTGATACCCTACCCTAGTATTTCAAACGTCGACAGGTTACGACATTAGCGTAAGGCCCGCCTGATGGCAAGTCACTATTGCCATCAGGCGGGCCTTACGCTAGTATGCCGGTGATTTGGTATGTATAAAAAAAGTTTAGTTGTGATACACATTGGTACAAACTTAATTTGGCTTGTGATTAGATGTCGCTGAGACAATGTAACTAAGTATTATTTAAAGAATTCATTTGACAATGAGCTTAGTACAATACACCGACATGTTTTAAAGAAAGCTAAAATTTAATATTTGTAAGACATCAGTTCTGTGACATCAACAATTAGCAGCAAAATTTCTACTTTATATTTTCACCTCTTTTTTTCATTTATTCCAGCTATCCACATTAATGATATTCATGAAGAGGAGTGGCTACGACTGGAACTACACATCCGAGGCTGATACTTGCACTGACAACTGCCACAACAAACGATCTTCGGAAGTCACGATTGGCAAGATGCTTGGCGGCACCAGCTCGCTGGGCTATCTAATACACTCCCAAGGAAATAAACAGGACTATGAAGAATGGGCCAAGATCGCCAATGATCCTAGTTGGAACTGGAATGGCGTATTACCATATTTCATTAAAAGTGAGAGCGAGAAAGATCCTGACATACTCCGTTCTCCAGATAAAGCCTTGCACGGAACTATAGGTCCAGTAGGCACGTCTGTCGACCATCATGGTGATGAGTTAAAGTATTTAAATGCCTTTAAAGAATTGGGCCACACAGTGTCTATGGAAACGAATGCCGAACACGCTGTTGGATATTCACCACTCTCGCAGGAGCTAGCCGATGGTATGCGCCAAAGCGCCGCCTATGCATATCTCAGTCCAATAAAGAGACGACCCAATTTGAAAGTGTTGAAAAATACAACGGTAAAAAAAGTTCTGTTTGATAACAATAACAATGCCGTCGGTGTAGAGGCGGTCACGGATAGAAATCAAGTTCTTGTTCTTAAAGCTAAGCGAGAAGTGATTGTGTCAGCTGGAGCCATCAATTCTGCTCATCTTCTGTTGTTATCTGGCATTGGTCCGAGCGACCACCTCAAAGAGAATGATATTGGAGTAATATCGGATCTGCCTGTTGGCAAAAATCTTCAAGATCATACAATGGTGACTCTCATCCAAAAGATGGAGAATATAGGAGGCAGCGCAGCGCCTATCTTGGATCCTCATTTCTACCCTGCGGGATCATTCATCGGCTATGTAGCTTTAGATAAGTCTCAAAAGTACGCTGACTACCAATCCGTGTCATTTATCAATTACAAGACGTATTTACTTCAATTTTGCTCATTTAACTATAACTTCAATGATGACATTTGTGAGAGCCTACTCGGTGGTGACAGCAGGCAGTTCCTCTACACTCTAATAGTCGCACTCCATCCTAAGTCTCGAGGCAGCGTTCGCATGAGGAGTTCAGATTACAGAGAACCACCAGTCATTATACGAAGCCATTGCGATGAGGCTGATCTAGAGATGCTTGTGAGCTATGTCGAGGATTACGTGAAGGTGATAAATACAACGTACTTTAAAGAGTCCGGGGCGGTGATTAAGTATCCAAAGACAAAATGTGACGCACCACTGGGGACTACGGAGTATTGGAGATGCTACGTCAGATGCATGTGGACTGGCATTGGTCATTATGCAGGGACTTGTCCAATGGGATCGGTGGTTGATGGCAGACTCCGAGTGATGGGTGTGCAGGGTCTGCGGGTGGTAGACGCTAGTGTCATGCCCAGTATCACTAGTGGAAACACTAATGGTCCTGTTTTTATGATCGGCGAGAAAGCAGCCGATATGATTAAGGAAGATAATAATTTAATCTAATTTAAGTGTTATATTCTTGTCGCTGCAGCCCACTCCCTCCACTTGTCCCTGTCCAATGCTACATCCTTGACCTCCTTATACGACGTAACGGCTATTTTATCCTTAACTTGCTTGATGTAACTTATCCTTGGTCGTACCCTGCCGTTTATTATATCTTCCATAATTGCTTTTATAAAACCGTCATGTCATAATATAAGGTGACCAATAATTGTTCGTCACCTATTTTCGATAGTAGGCATTAAAAATTCTCCTAATATACATTCTCATTTTACTTACTCTTCTTTGCACTTCTTCATTTGATATTTTTTACGTCCAAGTTATCTCCTCCATCCTTCTCCAGCACTGTATTTCAAAAACTTCCAACATTTCTCTATCCTTTTGCGATAATGTCCATGTTTATGTCGCCTGGGTAATAGTATGGCTAATAATGTTAATTGTTATCTACTATATAAAAATAAGTCGGGTTTTCCTTCCTGACGCTATAACTCCAGAACGCACGAACCGATTTCCACGGTTTTGCATTCGTTGGAAAGTTCTCGGGCTCCGTGAGGTTTATAGCGAAGAAAATTCAGGAACAATTCAGGACAAACCAACATTTTTGCCCCGGCTTTGCACGGGTAGACAAAATATTTGATATAAATGTCTACCCGTGCGAAGCCGGGACGGGCCGCTAGTAGTTTTTAAGTATCTTAAGTGTTAGTAAAATAGAGATATAATAATATGCCTAGCTTGTCTTGTTATTGAGTTGTGAGTACCTACCAAAATACAATACCTCCTTTTTTAAACTCCTATCAAAAACAACCAATAGTCAAAGGTTAGCTGAAAGGAAATGCTAACTAGCATTAAGTTACCTACGTAGTAGATCTTTGTGTCATAAAGTATTTAACGTGTCTATCAAAAAATATAATATTACTCAGTGCACCTAGCTCTGCTTACAAACGTAGCCAACCCAGTGACCGGTAGATTCGAATTGATGGCATTGTAGTAAAGTATAGCAAATGGCATACCGGCCAAATGGTTTATTGGATTAGTTTCTTGTATTTTTTTATTAAAATTATTGCCAATGGCTACATTGTAAAGTGTGTAATCATTTGCAAACCTATATATATTAAATTCAATCCCTATTTCCCTTGGTCATGGTATCACGCTTGAAAGGCTACACTGATATTGCTAATTCTATATCTATTCTTTTTTTGTTTGTCATTGTCAAGAGAAGGTTCTTATGAAAAGGAAAAATATAAAAATAACTGTTTTTTTTTATTTCGGGATAAACTAAAGGTAAATTATCTGACCAACTATGCTCTATGATTCCACTAACGGTTTTTTATACTATAGCAAGCGTACGGTCCGCCTGTTGGTAAGCGGGCACTGTAGCTTATACACGCGTGTACTAGTCGCATCACTAGCGCGTTGTGTTTACCATCTGGCACCATTACTCACTGTTATTTCACTGCGATCTTCTGTAAGGTACAGTCCACAGTCAGGGAGGTCCACTTTTTAAATTAGGAACCTCAGGACTACCTTTCTTAAAATATACTGATTATTTTTTTGCTAATACCGCAGAAAATTTCTGCCGCGATATTTTACAATGTCTTTTATTATTGCTATTTACTCACTGCTCATTTTTTTTATTAGGTACACAAAGTAAAAAATATTGCCATATTGCAACGCAATCGCGCACCGAGGGTTCCGTACAAACTTGTAGCTAAGGTATCAAAATATAAACGTTGTATAGTTCGGCCATCGAAGACTTTCCCTTTTTTACAAACAAATATTAAAATGATGATTATAGCGAAGCTGCAATTTTATTGTTGTTAGCTCCTAGCAGTGTTACTAAAATTAGAAATTAGTCACAATTAAAGAAAAACGTTGTCTATTTGTGTTAGTTCTAGCTAAGTTAGTTCTAACACTACTTAGTATTTGGTCTTATTAGAGGTAACATGCCTTTAGAGGAGAATTATGATGGCATATTTCTATTTAGGGTTTTCCCAAAGGATTACAGCATGGGGTTCTTCAAGAAGGGTGTGAAGAGATTTTTGAAGGGTCGGCAACGCGCGAGTGATACCCCTGGTGTTGCAAGCGTCCATAGGCTGCGGTAATCGCTTACCATCAGGCGGGCCGTTTGCTTGTATGCCACCTTAGTGGTATAAAAAAAAGAAAAACGTGGCGTGAATATTACCATCTTACAGTGTCTAGCTGTAAAGTTTCGTGAGTCCCTGAACTAGCACTGCCACTAAAAGCTCGCTCCATTTTC
The DNA here is from genome assembly GCA_951449985.1 of Falcaria lacertinaria. Lineage (NCBI taxonomy): Eukaryota > Metazoa > Arthropoda > Insecta > Lepidoptera > Drepanidae > Falcaria > Falcaria lacertinaria. The sequence continues at coordinate 650,214 of OX602119.1, read as the reverse complement.
CAACATGCCGTGGATATATTAAATTTTAAAACCGCAAGCTCGTTGGATGGGCCCGAAGTGGATAGGATGCGACGGTCATACGTTTGTTAAAGAAGATTGACTCGTGTTGTGATTAAGTTAGCCTTTGAAATTAACTTGATTTGTGTATCTATAAAGCTTTAATTTATTAAATAAACTTTTGAGGTAGGGCGATTTGGGATTTCCCGTGGGTTTTCCCATTAAATTGGAGCCGCCCGACTGGGGACTGTACTTCCACCATACAGAAGACCACAGTGAAATAACGCTACTTGATGTAGTGTTGTGTTTTTGCTGTAAGTAAGGTTGCCAGTGCTCCACGAGAATACGCTGGGCTAGTAATGATGCTAGCACAGTGAGTGCTCATCAACAACATGGTTGGCAATCCGTTAGTGATACCCCTGGTATTGCTATAGGCTACGGTGACTGCTTACCATCAGGTGGGCCGTATGCTTGTGTGCCACCTTAGTGGTATAAAAAAAAAACTAAAAAAGCATACATACACTTCAGTAAGCAAAGTCTCCTTTTGATTGGGAAGAGAGAATAAAACGCAATTTATTTTTTATTTTTATACCACCAAACTACGAATGGCCTATTGTTGGTAAGCGGTTACCGTAGCCTATGGACGCTTGCAACACCAGGGGTATCACTCACGCGTTGCCGACCCTAACATTTCACCTTGGAAACCTCTTTTGCTTCTTCTACGATCATCAACCTCTTTATACATACTCGGTTACATTATATACTCTTATACACTAATATTATAAAGAGGAAAGATTCGTATTTTTGTGGGTTTGTATTGAATAGGCTCCGAAACTACTGAGCCGATTTCAAAAATTCTTTCACCGTTAGAAAGCTACATTATCACTGAGTAAAATAGGCTATATATTAGGTCCTTACATATGAAATTGGCGTTTTGTATGGGAGGAACAAAAAGTCGAATATTTTTTAATATAATATATTTAATTAATCAAAGTATGAACCATTATTTTCTATGCACTTTTGCCATCTCATAGGTAGTTCATTGATCCCTTTACTAAAAAAACCAGTCGGACGGGAATCAATAAAATCTTTGAAGGCGATTTGGACTGCCCCATCGGAGTTGAATTTTTTCCCTTGCAAGAAGTTATCCAAATTTCGAAAAAAATGGTAATCTGTTGGAGCAAGGTCCGGGGAGTACGGAGGATGTCTTAGACTTTCCAATTGAAGCTCTTCTAATTTAGTAGCCGTCTGTAGCGCAGTGTGTGGTCTAGCGTTGTCGTGAAGCAGCAGTGGCGTGGAGCGATTGACCAGCCTAGGTTGTTTAGCCGCTAGCTTTTCCATCATGGTTTGCAATTCCTGACAATAGACATCAGCCGTAATAGTCTGGCCAGATTTGAAAAAACTGTAATGAACAATACCGGCACTAGTCCACCAAACGCTTACAAGTAACTTTTTTGGGGTTAATTTTCGCTTGGGGCAGGATTTGGCTGGCTGGCCAGGATCTAACCATTGCGCTGAGCGCTTCCGATTATCGTAAAGAACCCATTTTTCATCACTGGTAATGATTCGGTTTAAAATACCTTCATTATTGTGCCGGTTTAGTAATGTAACGCAGCAGTCGACGCGCGTTTGCCGGTTTGTTTCAGTCAATTCGTGAGGTACCCACCTTTCAAGCTTTTTAATCTTCCCAATTTGCTTCAAGTGAATTAAAACAGTTTTATCACTAACATTGCAGCCTGCAGCTAACTCGGACGTGGTTTGCGATGGATCCGCTTCCACAATAGCCTTCAACTCTTCATTATCAACTTGAGTCTCAGGCCGTCCACGGGGCTTGTTCTGCAGGTCGAAATTTCCAGAACGAAAACGTTGGAACCAAAAACGAACTGTGTTTTCTTTTGCAACACGACCGCCATACACATCATTCACCCTTCGAGTTGTTTCCGCAGCACTAGTGCCACGGCGGAACTCGTACTCGTAAATAATGCGATATTTAAGGTTTTCCATTTAGTAAAATGAGTGACGCAAACAGAAAAAAACAGAAGAAAAAAAACAAATGAATGACGATCATCGAAGCACAAATACATGAGTCTATAGCTGTACAAATTTGAATTTGGAATTCCTTACCAAAGAGGAGAAATTCGTGATTAAAGTGGCCAGTACGAAAAACGCCAATTTCATATGTAAGGACCTAATATTATACCAGCTGGCCCGTCCCGGCTTCGCACGGGTAGACAAAATATTTGATAAATGTCTATCCGTGCGCCGCTAGTTTATTATAAACCTAATGTCACCGAATTTGAACTGAAGCCCTCTCAGTTGAGAGCTCATGCTCACATTTATAGCTAACAATTGAACATTTCATTCACCCTCAAATCTCACTTCGCTGATTTTCAAATCGCCCCATTTCCAAATTAAACGTTTGATGTGTGAAGTGGTCAGCGGCTTGGGCCGCTCTTTTCACGAGTATTAACGTTTTTAAGGCCCTCGTGGGATTAAAGGGGATTAACGGAATAAACAGGGCTTTAACCCCTTAATGGGGGCCGATAATCTGTTTGTCCCAAGTTGTTATGTAATTTGGAAAAAGGGTTGTGTGTTACATATGTATAGTTGAGCCTTGTAAGCGATTACCAACATTATTCACGGTCCAAAAACATGCTAAATAAAAAAGGGGTCGGTAACGTCCAAGCGTCCATAGGCTACGGTGACCAAATACCATCAGATGGGCCCTATGCTTGTTTGCCACCTTAGTGGTATAGATAATGCTAACGCTTTATACAAAGTTGAGATGGCAAAAGCTTTATACAAAGTTGCTTTTGGTGAGTCACAATGTAGTTTATTCAACCACAAGTATATCTGGATTGGCTGTTCTCTATATCTCTATATAATCTGTATTTGAACTGGATTATACGTTTATTTTATTCCAATGTTTTAAGGGTTTATTCAAAGGAAAACTGAATGCTGGGAGCACGTGTATGTTCGCTTATTGACTCTAAGGCTTTGTTTTATACCACTAAGGTGGTACACAAACACAAAACCCACCTGATGATAAGCAGTCACTGTAGCCTATACCCGCTAGCAATACCAGTATCAGTAGCGCGTTGCCAACCATGTTGTTGATGACTCACTGTGCTAGCAGCATTACTACTAGCCCAGCGTATCCCCGTGGAGCACTAGTTATACTGTACCTACTTCAGTGGGTTATTAAATTAAGTCACTTATCCAATAAACAAACCCAAAAATGTTTTCTTACAATATTCGTATGAATAGAAAAAAATAAAAAAATAAATATTACAACAAATTAGCAGTAAAATTAGATTACTTTAAAAAAACATTGTTTTAATCTTTTTCAAGTACTGAAAAGTAATAAATATTCCACGACATCCCGCCAACCTCCTCTCGGGGTAGGCAGAGAGAATAGGGCGTCATTTTATTCTTCCTGCACACCTCTTGCTTCTACATTCATCAATCTCTTTATACATTTTGTACATTCCTAACTTGTTCCGAGTTTCTTAACTTCACCTTTCCGTCACTGAATACTATTTCTGCCTCACTATTCTTTTATTAAGTTCCAAAAGCAATATCGACTTTCCAAGGAAACTAGCGGACGCAAGTCTCATACAGTTAAATAAGCGAATATATTATCTTCTAGTCATGTGTGGGTTTCTAACTTCAAGTTAAGTTATGCAGTCACCGTACAGCTTATGCGGGGTGCGGGAACTCACTGTAACATACTTTTAAAGTTACACATAAGTAAGTACATATCTATATACATACTGTAACCTGACTATTGCATTATTAATTGGGCAACACTATACCCTAGTCTATGTCATAGCAGGTGAAGGAATAGTCCGACATGACCGTTATTATATTATTTATTCTGGCTACACTGTTGCTGTCGAATGTCACCGATGGAATGACAAGCGGTGTCGGTTACGGCCGGTCATGGATGCCTCACTTTTGAACGAGCCGTCGTTGAGTAAGGTTAGTAAAGGTGCTCATTGTAATATGATTAACTGTACTATTATTATGTATCGAATTAAAACCCCTGCATTGTATTTCGTATTTGAATTGCTCCCCCTCTGAAGTGATTTCACAGCTCAGAAGTGGGATTGAGAGTTAAATAGACCTATCGTACCACACAACGCTCGACCTACACTAAAATCAAAATCAAGTTGAGCAAAATGAAATAGTTAACATATAAACAAAAAAAATACATAAGAAATTAGAATAACGTGCTTTATTTGAACAGATAACGAACATTTACTTATAAAAATTTAGAGTTCTTGAGCCGATGTAAATGGATTAAGTTTTTTTTTATCAGGTTAAAACCTGATTTAAAAAAAAAAAAAACAGTAAACGCTCATAGAATGTGAAAATATTAATGGGAATCCTAAAATATGCATAATTATCACAATACGGGAGCCCTAAATTCTATAAATACCAGGTAATAAAGCAGATTGAAATGGATTATCGGAAGTTCTTACAAATGCATGTGGGTTTTTTTTTGTAAATAGGTAATATTAAAAATAAATGTAAAAATGGGAATAAATAGCAGTTATACAAATACAATACACGTCAATACTAAAATAACCCAGCAGCAAGCAGATGAAATTGGATTTAGATATTTATTAATCACATTATTAGTTCACTATGTAACTGCATTTGTTTTTCCGTAACGTCAACATCTATCCATATATATACGTTCCTTTGGAGTAAATGGACATTTAACAAGAGTATTGGTCTGAGTTTCAGAAAATGAGTGACAAACACGACGACCGTAATTCAAGACGAAGCTCACGATGCAGCCGGCGGCACAGCCGCGGCAATGACCAGACTTCGCACACGAGGCGCGACCGCAGCCTTCGTGATCATCGATCATCGCAGAAGCGGCTGTGTCGCAGCCGCAGCCGTCAGGAACAACGAGCTTCGCGGGCGAGAACGAGCCGCAGCCGCAGCCGGATCCTTCAGGTGCAACGCGCATCGCGCTTGAGAACAAGTCGGAGCCGGCGCCGAAGCAGGAGCACCAACAGCGACGCGGCACTTCGAGAGCTGAGGCGCAAGAGGGAGCAGCTCAGGAGCCTCGAAGAGGAGGTACGTGGGAGACGTTCACGAATTGATGATTACCAGTACGACAGAAGTCCCGCAGAGAATACTCACTCAAATCATCACATTCGTGAGCGTCGCCTAATATCACCAGTAGATGATAGAACCCCTGAACTAATTAGAAAAGATGATACCAAACGTAGGCGGACATCAGACTTTTTCGAGGAATTTTTAAGTGTATTGAAATCCAGGGCACAAGATAATGAATCGTTCTCTGCCTCAAGTCTAAATAACGTCATACCTGAGTTTGACCCTATGCTTAAAGAGCAGACTATTAATAACTGGCTAGACAAAGTACAAGAATGCTCCGAAATTTACAATTGGAGTGACAAGCAAACCGTTCATTATGCCCTGCCCAAGTTAACTGGACTTGCGAAAACCTGGTATCAGGGCTTACCCTCTATTAAGCATTCATGGAATGAATGGCAGGACATGTTAAGGGAATCTTTTCCAGCTACAGAAAATTTTGCTGAGCTTCTGACCGACATGCTTAATAGACGGGTGCGCCCTGGAGAATCATTTGAAATGTATTATTTTGCTAAAATTAATCTTTTAAATCGGTGTAAAATATTCGGAAAGCAAGCGGTGGATTGTTTACTTTACGCAATCGACGATAGGGGCGTACGCGTAGGCGCTCAGGCAGCCAAATTTGAAAAGCCTGAGGATGTATTGGAATTCCTTAAAAATATTAAACCATATAATCGCAACCAATTAGACACAGCTAGGGATATAAACCGGGATAGACGTTTAAATAACATCACAAGTTCCACAAATAATATTTCTAAGACGTCTAACGTCGCCGGCGGTATTTTTAGGAATAATAACCAAAAGGGACCTTTGAAGTGTTTTAATTGTCAGGATATTGGTCACCCTAGTTTCAAATGCCCGAAACCACTCGTAAAATGTAATAATTGTAATTACCTAGGGCACGATGCAGCACACTGCCCTAAAACTAAAGACGGCCATCAAACTAAAGAAAAAAACATTCTGGAAGTGTTAGTGTCAGAAAACGCCAATGATAAATACAAAATTTTGATTAATATGAATGGTAGTCCCGTTGTATGCCAGGTAGATTTAGGAAGTGAGGCCACACTCGTTCGAAAAAACGCTGCTTTAAGTATAGGTTTAACTTGGAAGGACGTTACCGGTCCTCACTTGAGAGGATTAGGTAACATACCATACTTACCACTAGGCTCCACCTTAGTAGATATTGAGATACAAGGCCTGTTAGAAAGGTGTGTTGAGGTTCTGATAGTAGACGATCACTTGATCAATTGCAACGTCCTACTTGGACATAGTTTTACGGAACGCCCTACGATAACGATCACCAAGACTCCAACGGAGTTGAAGTTTCAACGATCAGAACACGAACTTGACTTAAAGCTTGAATTGAATATTGCGTGTGACGTTTCCATAGATGCAGGTGAAATGATTCCTATCCCAGTTAGGTCCAACGTGACCTGTCATGGTAATATATATGTAAGTGGATCCGTAAGAGGCCATGTAGGTCAGGAATATTATCTTTTGCCGGGCGAATACCGAATTCGCGGAGTCGATTGCAACTTATTTATTCTAAATTTGGGTTCAACACCATTGGAACTCAAGGAAAATAAACTTATTACTCGCGCTAAGTTCATAGGTAGCAGTAAAAGCGTGTTGAGAATTTCGGATGACGCACCATCTCTGGAACCCGTGAATCCCAAGTGCGGCAATCAATTGTCAGATAGTCAAAAACGTCTATGTAAAGAACTAATTAATAAAAATAAAGACTGCTTTTCCTCTGGAATGCACGACTTGGGATTCACTAATGTCACTGAAATGGAGATACACCTCAAAGATACTACGCCGGTAGTCTACCGGCCGTACCGCCTGGCTTATTCTGAACGCCAGCTAGTTCGAGATATGGTTGGTGATATGTTGGATCACGGGATAGTTCGAGAATCTCAATCCCCTTACGCCAGCCCGATTGTACTGGTAAAAAAGAAATCGGGAGAGAAGCGTCTCTGCGTCGATTACCGGGCTCTTAATAGCCGCACCAAACGTGACCACTATCCATTGCCGCGCATAGAGGATTTACTAGATCAGCTGTCAGGTCAGTCTTTGTTCACTTCCCTAGACTTGGCTTCGGGCTACTACCAAATCCCAATAGCTGAAAAGTCTAGAGAGAAAACCGCGTTCGTCACGCCTGATGGGCTCTACGAATACAATCGGGTTCCTTTCGGGCTAGCTAACGCTCCTGCAGTATTCCAACGGGCAATTCACAAGGTTCTCAGTAAATCAAAAGCCAGTTATGTCGTCATCTACATGGACGATATCTTAATACCATCCAAAAGTTTTGAGGAAGGTCTTGAACGTCTCGCTGAGGTGTTTGGGTTATTGAGAGAAGCGGGGCTTACTCTGAAGATGGAGAAATGCCAGTTTTTCCGCGAACGAATAGATTTCCTGGGGTTCGAGATAGATAAGGATGGGGTCAGGCCTGGGCTCTCAAAAACTGAGGCTGTAGCTAAGTTTCCAACCCCAACGAATCAACACGAGGTAAGGAGATTTTTAGGTCTTGCGAGTTTTTTCAGAAGATTCGTTAAGGGATTTGCTTTAATAGTGAGACCTTTGACGAATCTTTTGAAAAGGGACACGCCTTGGAGATGGGGTGAACCAGAAATGCAAGCTTTTCAAATGGCAAAGGAAAAACTAGTTGACAGACCCATTCTTGCATTGTACGATCATGCAGCGGATACACAATTGCACACCGACGCTAGCAAATTTGGCCTGGCGGGCATATTATTGCAGAAAAAGAATTGCGACCCTTGGCGACCAGTTGCGTACTATAGCCGCCAGACCCAGCCCGATGAAATGAAACTCCATTCATTCGAGCTCGAGACGCTAGCTGTTGTCGCCTCACTTTGCAAGTTTCGGACGTACCTTATTGGCATAAAATTCACAATCATTAGTGATTGCAACGCCTTGCGGTCAACTTTTACAAAAAGGGACCTCATCCCACGCATATCCCGCTGGTGGATTCAATTTTTAGAATTTGACTGCACTATCGAATATCGTCCAGGTGAAAGAATGTCCCACGTTGATGCACTCAGCAGAGGACCTGTATCAGTGGAGGCTGAACCAACACATACCCTAGATGTTTTATCAGTTAGTACTGAAGATTGGATCTCCACTGTGCAATCCTCTGATGACGAAATCAAACGAATTAAGGACATTCTGGAAGACCCCGAAACCCCCAAGGTTTGTGGTATTTATAAAGAATACTCACTCCGAAATGGTAGGGTCTTTCGCGTGTTAAAAGATGGGGAAACAAGATGGGTGGTACCCAGGGGGGTGCGTTGGCAACTCTTAAAGGCCAACCATGATAGCGTGGGCCATTTCGGATTTGATAAAACTTTGGGTCGAATTCAGTCTATGTTCTGGTTTCCGAAGATGCGCAGATTCATAAAAAAATATGTATCTGCTTGTTTGGAGTGCGCACATCATAAATTACCCTCAGGATCAAAAGAAGGGCTACTTCATCCCATTCCGAAAGTGGACATTCCCTTTCACACACTCCATGCTGACCATCTCGGACCCTTCCCCAAAAGTAAGCGAGGCTGTACTTACATACTAGTAATGGTGGATGCGTTTACAAAATACGTCAGCTTATTCCCCGTAAAAAGCACCAAAACCAAAGAAAGTATAAGGGCATTTAAAACTTTATTCAGCTATTTTGGGTCTCCGACACGTTTAGTGACTGATCGTGGCACGAGTTTTACGAGTAAGAAATTCAAGGCATTTGTGCAGTCAACCGGAATAAAACACGTACTAAACGCAGTTGCTACACCCAGGGCAAATGGGCAAGTCGAGCGATACAACAGGACGATATTGGCTGCCCTAGGATCGATGGTGCATGGCAAAAATAAAAATATGTGGGAAGACCTGTTACCCGATGTTCAGTTAGGCATAAATACGTCAGTCCATGATGTAACTAAGAAAACTCCGACAGAGCTTTTAATTGGTAGGACGGTTTCAAATCCATCTCAGGGTATTCTTAACGAAATTGTTGATGATGATGAAAGTATCGAGACTGCGAATAAAACATTGGAAGACATTCGATCCGAGGCTGTAGATAGGATAAACCAAAATCAGGACAGGACGAAAATTAGGTATGACAAAAACAGAAAAAGCAGCACAAATTACAAAGAAGGTGATTTAGTGAGGATTGCGAGGGCAGTTGTGACCAGATCGGGCCAATCCAAAAAGTTAGAGGCGAAATGTAAGGGGCCATATAGAATTAAGAAGGTTTTACCGAACGATCGTTTCCTTGTTGAGGATACGCCGTTAACAAGGAAGGGACCTAGGTACGAAACTGTAGTTGCCATTGACAAAATATTCCCATGGCTCAGCTTCAACACCGCAGCTTGCTCTTCAAGTGAACATAGTGATGATGATGATGAATAAATATGTATTACAAATGGATTTAATAGTTGAACGATAATCTCTCATCATCATCGTTATGAAACCATGTATTTTACGTGATAGTGATGACCAATGATTATGTGATATTTATGATACGAAAAAAAATGTAATTTTTGTGATATTTATGAGGAAGTGATAGATAGTTGAATTGAAAATGAGTAGCGAATGATCTCTAGACTGGTTCTAAAATATTGATTTGTAACAGCGTGCTTGTGAAGGAAGTAGCATGCACACTGCTTTAGTGAGGGATGTTTTGGAACCGGGCATGATTGGTGTAGGAACTCACCGCCCCGGAGTGGTTCCAAACATCGCAGCCATGGCAGTGAGCCGGTTAAGAGGCAATGGCTGACTTACTTCATGGCTATAGATAAGGCTTAATATTATATTATATACTCGAATAAAAATATGATTACTGATGAAAATAAATCAAAGTTGAAATATGTAACACGACTTACGCTTAGTATAAAAATACATTCTAATTAGAACGAAGAGACTCGTTCCTTGAGGATGGCCGACTGTAACCTGACTATTGCATTATTAATTGGGCAACACTATACCCTAGTCTATGTCATAGCAGGTGAAGGAATAGTCCGACATGACCGTTATTATATTATTTATTCTGGCTACACTGTTGCTGTCGAATGTCACCGATGGAATGACAAGCGGTGTCGGTTACGGCCGGTCATGGATGCCTCACTTTTGAACGAGCCGTCGTTGAGTAAGGTTAGTAAAGGTGCTCATTGTAATATGATTAACTGTACTATTATTATGTATCGAATTAAAACCCCTGCATTGTATTTCGTATTTGAATTGCTCCCCCTCTGAAGTGATTTCACAATACGTATGAAGATCCCAGTAACAACTGGAGAGAAAGAATTGTAACTGTAAAGACGAAGGGAATGCTACATTGGTTAGGTCATTTTTTTTATACCACTGGTGGCACACAAGCATACGGCCCCTCTGATGGTAAACAGTCACCGTAGCCTATAGCCGCTAGAAATACCAGGGGTATCACTAACGGGTTGCCAACCATTCTGTTAATGAGGACTCACTGTGCTAGCATCATTACTACCAGCCCAGCGTATCCTTGTGGAGCACTGGCAACCTTACTTACCGCAGAAACACAACACTACATCAAGTAGTGTTATTTCACTGCGGTCTTCTGTAAGGTGGAGGTACAGTCCCCAGTCGGGTGGCTCCAATTTAAATGGGAAAACCCACGGGAAATCCCAAATCGCCCTACCTCTCTTAAAAACATATAAACTGCATTAGTGATAAATACTGTGTGTTTATAGGTAGGTACGTTACTTAATATACACTCTCAGCATTGCAGGCAGTTTCTTTGTCAAAATGTTTAGTTAATACTAATTAAAAGCTGTTTTTTTATATATCAGTTTTTCACTTTGACTGTAAGTGTAAGCAATGAAATTATGAACTCTGCCTTATTTTCTGGTCCCATTGTAGATATAGACAATAAATTCCTATATGTTAATTCAGGTTATAAACTATACGTGAACCAAATTTCATACAAGTCCGTTGAGCCGTTTTTACGTGATTGAGCAACAAACCTACATCCATTCTGTTTCATTCAACTTTCACATTCGTAATATTAGTAGGCTAAATGATTGTTATATCATTTTAAGTATTATTTTTAATATACATCATTTGGCCTTCATGAAACTATGGCCCATATAAATAAGTTTTATTTCATAATATAATATAATAATAATATAATAATGCTTGAACATTATCACACAGCGCCATCTGGCCCCAAACTAAGCAAAGCTTGTACTATGGGAACCAGTAGCTGATATAATACTTATATACTTTTTTTTTTTTTTTTGTAAATACATACTTATAATACATACCAAACACCCAAACACCCAAACGCAAGGCAAACATATTTGTCACATAAATGTTTGCCCTGGCGGGAATCGAACCCGCGACCTCTAGCGTAGCAGTCAGGTATACTAACCACTAGGCCAGCGGTCTCGTCGGTATATAAAGAAGGTAATATTTTTACAACGACGTCTTTCTTAACAATAAGAAAGCAGTTTATCTTTTTAGGGCGGAGACAATTCGCTTACAACATACTTCTCTATTGTAGACACTGACGCAGGATTTGGCTCCGTTCATCCTATCTACCGTATCACAGCAAAATACATGTATTGTGTTTGTAATCTTGTTGAGACCTAGCGAAGTGGTACAAGCTGTGATTTCACCTTTTCATTGTAATAGCTGTAACATAGACTTGACTGTCAGGTGACAGATGTCACCTGACAGGTCGAAGTAAGCGCGCCCCCGCCCGGTGGTGTGTGAGCTCATATGAACGCTGATCGAGCTAGAGCATATTTATAAGTAACTATGTAAGTGGATTAGAAATAAAATATTAATAAGACATTATAAAACGGTATATCATATAACAAAATAAAACAACAATACATGTTTTTTTTTTTTTTTTTTTTTTTTTTTTTTTTTTTTTTTTTTTTTTTTTTTTTTTATAATGTCTTATTAATATTTTATTTCTCATCCACTTACATAGTTACTTATAAATATGCTCTAGCTCGATCAGCGTTCATATGAGCTCACACACCACCGGGCGGGGGCGCGCTTACTTCGACCTGTCAGGTGACATCTGTCACCTGACAGTCAAGTCTATGTTACAGCTATTACATTCATAACCTCAAATTTCTAAATATTATAGTCCCCCAGCCGCGTCTGTATGTCTGAACGTGATAAACTCAAAACTACTGAACAAATATCATACGGTTTTCACCATAGGAGTGATACCCAAGGGAGGTTTCGATGTATATTAAGGTTTTGTGTAAATTGGTTGATATATGATGATGGTTCAATTCAATTCAATTCAAAAAGATCGTTATTTGACTAGACTTTACAGGCAAGCACTTTCAAATCGTCAAAATCTACCACCGGATTCGGAAGGTCGGTTTTGCTGAGAAGAATCCGGCAAGAAACTCAGCAATTACTCTTTTAAAAACCAAAAGAATTACATACAATTTACGTTTCAAATACTAACTTATTTCTCAAAATAATATATAAAAACAATTGATAACACTAAACAATAATATTAACACATAGACAAGTATATAACGCTTGAAATTAAGATGTAAGCTAGTAGTTAATCAAAAAAGGCTTGATGACCAGCCTCCTCAAGCTTTGTGGTCGTTGAAGATGTCAGTAAAAAACACCACGCGGATTAAATTCAACGTAACAGGCTCCTTTATACGACAATACGATATAAAAAATGGCGTACAGCAGACCGCTACCCGTGCGAAGCCGGGATGTGTAATTATATAACACTCGCTGTTTCCCCGCGACTTCGCCCGCGTATCAATATCATATACAGCCTTTATTACTCAGTGATAATGTAGTTTTCTAACAGTGAAAGAATTTTTGAAATCGGTCCAGTTATTTCGAAATTCAATACAAACATACACACAAAAATACAAATCTTTCCTTTTTATAATATTCGTATAGTAGGTATTATAGATTATATTGTTAACTATACTGGTAGCAGGAATATCTTTCGAAAACGTAACTCCTAACACGTTCATACGAAGATTTAATTCCACTTTTGGCCGTCGCAGCTGCTATTAACTGTACAAAAATAGTCAAAAGCGATTAGAATGCGCTGTGGAAAGTTATGCGATAGTTTTCCTGCAAAGGATACTGTAACTTCTCGTTATCCAAACCAATTAATGTTTTACTGGGCATGATTATCATCATTTACTCTTTACTTCCCTCGGAAAGCCACATCGTTTTAACTTTGCTAATGTATTCGAACCGTGCAAAGTTGTTAAATTTTAATGCTCTCGTAAAATTGTGTTCCTCTATTTCTGTTACCACATGCCATCTGCATATAAAAGTTGGGGAAGCCTCAAATCTATATCACTTTTTTAAGCTCTGTCTTAATTTAGGAATACCACTTTTTGTGCAGAGCCCCAAACGAAAAAGTATTCGTACGCTTAACGTAAACATTTCCATTGTGACCTGTTGTTTATGTATGACAGGAATTTTGACACAAAACGTCATGATTACCAACGCAATGATATGCTAGAAGATTAGGGTTGTTGTACATACAAAGTAAATTCGTCACATGCATTAAAAATATGTGTCAATTCGTCAAGTAGGTGAGCGTTATTGTAAATTAATTGGTCACAAATCCTTATTTCACATAATTTTAGTTTAAGGTAGCGTTAGCAAGCACAGATATTCGTTATTAGCGCTTGATATAAATATATTTTTGAACCCTTTTACATAGGACTAATCAATCTATTGCAATAAGTATTATATGGGATTTTACATAGTTTATACAATTGTAGGCAAATCAGCCACTTGATACATTACGAGGTTTAGTTCCTTTTACGCACGATACGTTTACGTATACGTTTTAGGTAACCATGGAAATATTTACGATAACGGTACGAATACTTTTTCGCGATTCATAGGTGCTTGGGCCTCTGTAATTAAAAACTATTACGATAGTTGGTTATTTGTAGAAATGTATGTTTTATACCTCAAGGGTGGCAAACAAGCTTACGACCCGCCTGATGGTAAGCGGTTACCTTAGCCTGTGGACGTGCGTTGCCGTATAAAATATACATCATTTTGGAATTAAGTAAGTTCTTGATAAATGAATCCTTGTCGAGCACCTAAAGCTTACTTTCTTTGATAATTAAGCAAATTGTGGAGAATTTGTGCTCGTTCTCCTCAGTGACGGCCCCAGAGGTATAGAGAGTGGAATTTATAAAACGGTCTCGTAAAGGAAATATACTTTAAGTTTACTATCAAATTATTAGCTTATGAACAGAATTATTATGTTACTAGTAAGGTATGACCGTTTTAGGAACATTTTTTTTTATACCACTTAGGTGGCACACAATCATTCGGCCCACCTGATGGTAAGCAGTCACCGTAGCCTATAGCCGCTAGCAATACCAGGGGTATCACTAACGGGGTGCCAACCATGCTGTTAATGAGGTGCTAGCAGCAATACTACTAGCTCAGCGTATCCTCGTTGAGCACTGCAGCACTGGTAACCTTACTTACCGCAGAAACACAACACTACATCAAGTAGTGTTATTTCACTGCGGTCTTCTGTAAGGCGGAGGTACAGTCCCCAGTCAGGCGGCTCCAATTTAAATGGGATAACCCACGGGATATCCAAAATCGCCCTACCTCTCTTTTTAAAAGCTCATGGTGTGATTAATCACTGTACTTAAGCTTAGAAAAACTCATTGGTACAGGCTGGGAATCGAACCTAGGCCCATCAGATGACAGGCCTGTTGTCAACCACAAGGCCGCCACGGCTAAAAAACATACATTAAAAAGTATAATTAAAAGTATATAGTATCGTTGAAAATCGGGCTTGTAAGATAAAATCGACTCCTGATATTACTGAAGTCTGTTCAAATATAGCCTATGTCACTCGAGCTGTAATAATTGATCAATTGACACCTTATTCATCAAAATCGGATGAATAGTTTAGGCGTTACGAAGGAACATGCGTAATACAAACATACATAGATATATAGACTGCTGAAATCCTAACCCTTTTATTTGGCTTTACAGTAGTCTGTTACATATATATATACTAATATTATAAAGAGGACAGATTTGTATTTTTGTATGTATGTTTGTATTGATTGAATAGGCTCGGAAAGTACTGGACCGATTTCAAAAAAAAATTCACCATTAGAATGCTGCATTATCACTGAGTAACAAAGGCTATATATTATACTAGCTGCCCGCCCCGGCTTAGCACGGGAAGACTTAATATTTGGAAAATTTCTACCCGTGCGGAGCCGGGGCGGGCCGCTAGTACAATAATAAAATGGTGACAATTCTTTAGTTGATCTTGCTGGACTTAAAAAAAGTATAATATTTGTCTAATATCGATCACGTTGGTTGATACATGATAAAACGACGCTCATCCGTCGGAAGACCTTTCCATCGCCACTCCATTAACGACCTAATGTTATCTAGCGTAAGATAAATTTTTATATTGCTATTTATGAACGATAAAACTCTGATGTAAGCCTTATAGATCCTTAAAAAGTAATGATCAATTGTTTCGCAAGGAAAATAAATATTTTTATTCTACCCACACTTTTTTTTCTATACCGCTAAGGTGGCAAACAAGCATACGGCCCGCCTGATGGTAAGCGGTTACCGCAGCCTATGGACGCTTGCAACACCAGGGGTATCACTCGCGCGTTGCCGGCCCTTTTGAAATCTCTTCACACCCTTCTTAAAGAACCCCACTTTGTTAGAAAAAGAGTACGTTCTGTACTCTTTTTCTAACAAAGTTAGAAACTTCTTTGTACTAAAACCTCAGTGGCAAAATAGGTTTGTCGGTCTGAGAGTAAAATCTAGATTTTTATAACCATTATGTATTGAGCTCGTCTTCTCAAATTTAGATTTGGACCAAGCTAAAATTCCAATGGAGTACTCTTTGGCTGGGAGTACTCCTTTTGATCAATATTGATTTAGATTATTGTTTTATGTAAATAATAGCTCCGAATATAAATCCAGGGCAAACACTTTAGGATTAGAAAATAGGATTATTACTTATGGCACTACTCCGAATTCGAAGTAAAGATAAGTTTTTTTTTTTAAAACGGCCGTGTTGGCCTTGTAGTTAAGCAACGGCCTAACATCTGATGGGCTCAGGTTCAAGCCCCGGCCTGTACCAATGAGTTTTTCGAAGCTTAAGCACAGTGATTAATCACACCATGAGCTTTTAAAAAGAGAGGTAGGGCGATTTGGGATTTCCCGTGGGTGCATCAATTGTATGTCCGTATTTTATAGGGAAGTTTGAAAATAATCATAATTAAATCTAATAATATTTGGGACTAAGACCAGGGCATCGATAATGCACGTATGATATTTAGTATAGCACTTATTGCTACAATATTGTACGTAGTCAGTATAGAAAAGATTATTTTATTCTGCATCTTTTAGCATCTTTGAAGAGCTGTCAAGATGTTAAAGAACACTGAAGCGCAAGACGCGCGCTCTGATGAATATTAAAATAAAAATGCAGAGAAAAATATATCTCAGTAGTGAGGAATTGCGAAGGGTAGGTCAATGTAGAAAAAAAATATGTAAATTATTAAATTTGCGTCAGTAGTGAGAAATTACGAAGGGCTAGGTCGATGGAGAAAAAAAATCAAACAAAAAAAAATCATTTATTAAGTTTAGGCCCTAATAAGGCACTTATGAAGGTCTAAATTATCACCATTATGTGTGGCTACATACTTGTTACGTGTCACTTATCGTGAAATGGAGGAATTACCATTTTACTTAACGTTCGGTTATTATCACATATTGTCTTAGCAAGAATAACTTTCACTACGTATTCGTATCGCTTTCGACTATTTTTGTATGGGAAAATGAACAGCGCTGCGCCGGCGAAATACAACTTAACAATTCGTTACAAATTTTGACATTTTTAGAGTTACGTTTTCCGATTACGTAGTCGAAATATGTTCTTGCTATCAGTACTGGTTCTAAAATAAGTAAAGCCTGCAGCTGATATAGCTATCACGCAACTAAAATTAATAACCGAATTAATCAGTATTGGTTGATATATATTAATTAAGATTATTAGAACATATTTTGCGCAAAGGATCATTGGCATACAGCGGGGCAATGCTGCCAGCCTTCTTGGCACTCTCCCGCGTGACAACAATTTGGGAAAAGTGTTTTTTTTTTTTTATTTGGTTATTGAGTTTTAGATTGTATTATTACTGTCACATATATATATTACGTGTTTGCAAAAATAAATTATAACTATTGGTGAACCGATTTTGAAATAGGTTCCATATATTTTTTTTGTTTTTGAAGGCGGTAAATTTTAATCTAGGTACTCCTAGTATTGCTTTATCATCAGATGTGAATTTTGTTACAAATTGTTATATCATGATTGTTACATGGAAAAAGACCGAGCACTGAGTTCCTTGCGGGTTCTTCTCAGGTGGCTTTGTTTGAAACCGGTGGTAATAGACCTTCATAAGTGCTTTATTAGGGCCTAAACTGAATAAATGATTTTTTGAGATGGGCCTGTGTAGTATAAAACTATAGGTGTAGCTCTTACCCTCGTCTGCATTTGTTTAAAGACAAAAGTAGCCTTTAGCCTTCCCCAGAACGTAAGCTAACTCATTGTCAAACTTTATTACGATCCGTTTAGTAGTTTTGTCCTGAAAAGGTAGCGAACAAACAAACAGAAATAACTATGTTTGTTTGTTTCGCGTTTATAATATTACTAGTAAGGATTTAGAATTCAAGAGACAATTCGTCTATATCGAGAGACGTAAAAACACGTCATTGGCCGGTTACAACCGCGAGCTGACTCATTTTGAAGCACTTAAGTCGTGTGCTGATGGACAAGCGTTTTATTGCGTTTTATGGCATGTGTTGAGTTGCGAATTTCAGTAGGTCTTTATTTTATTTCAATATCGACAAGTACTTGCGAGCTGAAGTAACATATGCAGCAACATCTGTTCTTACTGTTAACAAAATTGTTCCTCTTCTTCTTCCTCACTGTGGCAATCAATCCTCTTCAATAATTTTTGCCAGTGTCGAGTGTTAGAGAATTATCAAGTTTCTGATTTTTTTGTGTTTGTTGCTTTAAAATGATGCTTGTGGGAGTTTCTAAATGAAACTAGTATATAATAATAAAAAATGAAACTACTGCACACTGGACCGCACTGAAATAACACTGCTTTTATGTAGTGTTTCTGCAGCGACTAAGGTTGCCAGTGCTCCACGAGGATACGCTGCGCTAGTAGTAATGCTGCTAGTACAGTCCTCATCAATAACAGAGTTGGCAACGAGTTAGATACCCCTGGTATTGCTAGCGGCTATAGGCTACGGCGACTGCTTACCATCAGGTGGGCCGTATGCTTGTGCTACCTTAGTGGTATAAAAAAACACTGAACGTGCACTCTGCTATGCTCATAAATAAAATAAAATTATTCTTTATATTCAAAGCCTATAATGCATGTTGAATGAAGAATCATTCCTTCCAGGCACAGTATTGTCTTTACATCCGAATTTAAATAATGTAATTTACGTTGTAATGGTTCCGCAAGGCCCTGTTTCGCCCTTCCATTAAAAAAGACTGTGAATTAAACATCGAGGTTAAAGGCATTCCCGCTGTTTTTTTCAACACTTAGTTTTACGTAATTGACAGGCTAGATTGATACTTTCGTGCAAAGCCTTATGACTTGTGCCAATTAATTAAGCTTATGCCAATATATATATATAAATACAATGAAAACGAAATATAACATGAAATTATATTTTCTCTTTTCCAACGATTGTCAGTACCTGATAACGTAAGATTTTACGATCCTAATCGGCTTTTCCGGGAAAACACCTATTCTCCGATAAATATTACTTTCCGTTGAAATTGTACCGTTCCTTTGCTCTATCTTATCTCTTATCTATATAATTTAAAAGTGGAATTTTGTTGCTCGCAAGAAACCGTTAATTATGTCTCTTACATTCAATTTCTTCTTTAGACATAAAATAACTATCATATGATAACAATATGTGTTATTTATCAAAACAATATATAAATATATCATGGATGCTCATGGCAGAATGAGCGTCCCGCCGTGGTTATCCCAAAGGAGTACAGCATGAAGAAGGGTGTCAAGGTCTTGTAGCATTGGCAACACGCGCTTGAGACCTCTTATTATCCCTGACCCTGATGTTACAAGGCATATTACGGTAACCGCTTACCATTAAACAAGCTGTATGCTTACAATACAGTTGAAATTGGGCACTATATTTTACATGAATACGCCATCTTCAAATTGGTATCATGAAGTAAATTATAGGTACCCAACCTTTATTGATTGTAGGCAGTTCGAGTCTCCATAAATAACTTTTACTTATCGAACCACTCAAAATAATATTGAAAGTAACAAAAAATATATTTTTTATTACAAAGGAATATACAAAAAAACTCGTTGACAATTTTCATTCGCAAAAGCACCTATTTCACGATTTTCCATTCCATTAACGTCGCCGCGAAATGTCAAGGCGAAAACAAAATGAGATACTTCAGTGGTTATGTTATGTAAGTTAATAAAATTAAAGGAGTTTTTCTGGCCTGTCTCTCGGTACAATCTTGGACCACGGCTCAGTGGGTCTGTGACGACCTGTCAGCTCGGATAGCGATGTCAGGCAATGCTACACGAGGCTCGTAAAGGTTTGTTTAAAATTGTTGGAGCTTGCGAAATGATTTCCATATGGCCTCCTGTACGGCAATTTTATGAGAAGTGACATTTATCCAAGCGTTAACTGAAAGCGTTACGGAAGTGACGTCAGACGTTTCTCGGCTTTACCGACAACGTCGGTGTATTCTTAATCAAAGGGTTAAGCAGATAATGTTGAGAGCACGTCGGTAAAGCAGCAAATTCCAGTCGTGCGTCGGACTTTTGTCATCATACAAGTTTTTTTTTTCTATCCTTCGTTAAAGTTATCTCGATCTCGTGACAGAATAGTTAATGCGCATCAGAATATCAAGCGGTCTGCGAAGTTAAGAAACATTGACCATGGCTTGGTGTCGTATGGGTGACCGTTCCATACCGAGGTCCCTCCGTGCCTCGAAGAACACGTCAACCCGTCGGTCCCGTCCTTCAAATGAATATACTTGATAATTCTCTGACATCCGACACTGGCAAAAA
Organism: Falcaria lacertinaria; assembly: GCA_951449985.1. Lineage (NCBI taxonomy): Eukaryota > Metazoa > Arthropoda > Insecta > Lepidoptera > Drepanidae > Falcaria > Falcaria lacertinaria. The sequence continues at coordinate 629,932 of OX602119.1, read as the reverse complement.
TAGTCCTTAATATCAATTCCTACTGACATCCGTCAAGAATTATGAAATTCATAGGTGTGCAGGTCACAAATCCATTTGGTTCGAGTATGAAGTCAAGGCATGCGCGTTTGATCGATGGGAATATTATTCAGCAAGGCTCATACATGATTCATACCTTCTGGGACTCTGCGAGTGCTCTGGAGACCGCATTATCTGTGTTATTGAGTGTTGCCATGGTACAGTGTAGGTTTCAATAGGTAAGGCAATGTAAATAAAAATATTATGACGTGTAAGTGGGATACGACATAAACCATTACCGTGAAAGTATACGTAGGATTACCCTTGCATATATCTCTAATTCTGTATGATTGTAATAAGTAGATAATACAAGGTTAAAAATAGGGATTTTTATGCCACTAAAGTGGCAAACAATCATACAGCCCGGTTGATGGTAAGCGGTTGCCGTATTCTATGGACGCTTGCAAGATCAGGGGTATCACTCGCACGTTGCTGAACCTGCAGAAATGTCCGGTTAATGTGGAAATGATAAATTTCCATTTTTGACGTCCGCCAATTCCGCCATGTTTAGGTAATTGCATTGTCACGGGGACCAAACGTATATGCCAAATTTCATTGGGACACTGGGAATTGGGTCAAATATAGCTTTCAAGATTTGATTATACACACCGGGTCAGAAAAAAATCTAAATAAAAGCCGTAAGAGTCGTGGTGGCCTTGTGGTATGAAGCGTTGTCTGCTATTCTAGCGACGCAAGTTCAACCAATAAGTTATTCTAACTTAAGTGCAGTGATTAGTCATACCACGAGCTCTACGGTGAAGGAAAACATCATGAGGAAACCTGCATACGTCTGAGAAGAAATTCGAAGACGTATGTAGTGCCTAAGAGACGGCGACGGACTCACCATCTGTCACGTTCGCACCAAATTATCTTCGGTGGAGAGTTGGTTGTCACACCCACCCTTGTGGGAAGGCGTGAAGATATATATTATATAAAGTATATTGTGTAAAGTTATTATAAAAAGGTAAGGCACATCACAAGTGCTACTATTTAGAACATAAGGTTATAATATAGCCACAAGATTTCCCTAGGGATCTTTAACTGGTCATAATTTCATATAGATGGGCCGCAAGCGTCTCATATGTGCCACGACGGTTCAGCATGACTTATATTATTTTTTACTTTTGACATAAATAGTACTGAGGCATGTACGAGTATAACAGTGAAAATAATATAATAATAATAATGCTTGAACATTATCACACAGCGCCATCTGGCCCCAAACTAAGCAAAACTTGTACTATGGGAACCAGTAGCTGATAGAATACTTATATACTTTTTTTTTGTAAATACATACTTATAATACATACCAAACACCCAAAAGCAAAGGCAAACATATTTGTCACATAAATGTTGGCCCTGGCGGGAATCGAACCCGCGACCTCTAGCGTAGCAGTCAGGTATACTAACCACAGGACCAGCGGTCTCGTCAAAATAAATAGCTTAAACCTATCTATCTAACATAGCAGTGCTAGGGTTGTTGAAAACGTAAACCAAACGTAAAAAAAAAAATATTTTCTGGATCGTGTCTCAAACTAGCAAAGACAGCTGAAGTAAGCCATTATGTTGACAAATTACTTAGGCCATAAAAAAAAAAAACGCTCATCGAGGGTACTAAAAGACAAACTAGGTGGAAGGACACATTTAACATCGCCGTTCGATCCTCAATCCCCAGGCATGATTATTGCGCAAACCGCAAATAATAATTTTGTATTACAAAGTGCGTTTTTTTTGTTATTAAACACATAAACGTAAATATATATTACATATTTACGATTTTCTGATTTTCTTCTTTTTTCTTGCCAAATTTAATGATTCTAGGTCAACGGCAGGTACCCGATAGCTTTTGTTTGTGTATGAAATCGCAAAATATGCGACGTAAACGGACGCTCATATCTTTTGATCGCGTTGACTTACATGCTTGATATTTTCACAGCTGAAAGAGACTAGACCCGGGTATTTGATATTAATTTCGTCTTGACAGATAGATGGACAGACGGACAACAAAGTGATCCTTAATGGGTTCAATTTTCATTTGATTGCGTTCCTTTTTTTCTTTTGAACCCTAAGAACGTACGAAAAAGAAATAAGAGTTACGGAAGCCTTCAGATTGCTTCTGACGCGTTATCACAAAAGATTTGTATTTTTGTGGGTTTGTATTGAATAGGCTCCGAAACTACTGGACCGATTTCAAAAAATCTTTCACCGTTCGAAAGCTAAATTTTCACTGAGTAACAAAGGCTATATGTTATAATAGCTAGACAATATCTACATCTACACTAATATTATAAAGAGGAAAGATTTGTATTTTTGTATGTAACGAATAAACTCAAAAAGTACTGGACCGATTTTATAAAATTCTTTTTTCATTAGAAAGCTACATCATCACTGAGTAACATAGGCTATATATTATACTAGCTGCCCGCCCCGGCTTCGCTCGGGTAGACAAAATATTTGATAAATGTCTATAGGCTCCGAAACTACTGAACCGATTTCAAAAAATCTTTTACCGTTAGAAAGCTACACTATCACTGAGTAACATAGGCTAGCTGCCCGCCCCGGCTTTGTACGGGTAGACAAAATATTTGATATCAATGTCTACCCGTGCGAAGCCGGGGCGGGCCGCTATATTTTATGTCTATTGTCTACCCGTGCGAAGCCGGGGCGGGCCGCTAGTAATTTATAAACGTAAACACACAAAATTATTCTCGGAAGGTTTGCGTATCATAATTTAATAACGCTGCCTATATTATTACAAGTGCCGGAAAACTCGTATTGTTAAATAATTATTTTAAGCGGAAATTATGTAATGAAATTGTTATATTAAATCTACCTATACATATATAAAGAGGAAAGATTTGTATTTTTTAGTGTGTGTATGTTTGTATTGAATAGGCTCCGAATTACTGGACCGATTTCAAAAGTTCTTTCTCCTTTTAGAAGCTACATTATCACTGAGTAACATAGGCTCTATATTATGTTAATACGTGCGAAGTCGCGGAGAACAGCTAGTGGTTTTATGAAACGAAGAGTTTTCGGGGAAATATGAGAATGCAGCGTTAACTTTATATATCTTATATATCTTTGGCAAGAATAAATTATTCTTTTTACATCATCCGGTGAGGGCAGGAATTAAATTTTATGTGTTTCAGACGATAATAATAATATTTTTTTCTTACATGACATATTTTTATTTATATCACTAAAGTGGCACACAAGCATACAGCCCACCTGATGTAAGCAGCCACCGTAGCCTATAGCCGCTAGCAATACCAGGGGTATCACTAACAAGGTGACCACCATGTTGTTGATGAGGACTCACTGTGCTAGCAGCAATACTACTAGCCCAGCGTATCCTCGTGGAGCACTGGCAACCTTACTTACCGCAGAAACACAACACTACATCAAGTAGTGTTATTTCACTGCGGTCTTCTGTAAGGCGGAGGTACAGTCCCCAGTCGGGCGGCTCCAATTTAAATGGGAAATTCCAAATCGCCCTACCTCTCAAATCTCAAGTAATATAATTATTAAACAGAGATAATTGTTATCAATTACGCGGGCGATAAGCTGAATGAGCAATTTTTATTTTAAAATACAAGTAGTAGGTACACGAGATAATAAATATTCTACACAACTTATCTTTTAAATTGGAACGAATTCTACTAGCCTATTTCTCAGATATAAGAAACAAGAGTAAACCTAGCAAATCAATAGTAAAATTGCATAAAACTTTTCCTCGAAAGGGATTCGACGTGATGATATGATTTTTTTATGAGTATTTATTGTGGGCAGATAGTCTCCAAATTCCCATTACCAACGTGATAGAAATACTGAGGATTACAAAAATCCCCATGTATGGGGATAGGTTGAAAAACCCGTATGTACCTATGCATATATGTCTGAATAAATATCGCGGTCCCTTAAAAACGCAGGTATATTTCATAATATAAATGTAATAAGTTACACTGCGGCGTAATTCTTAGAAAGTTCGTGTATTGCACGCTACGGAATACTAATGGAAACGGAGGATCGTGTAGAATTCCAATTTGTGTGGATCTGCTTCTCACGGCTGCTACCACAACGCTTAAAGCTGTTTTTTTTTATAACACTAAGGTGGCACACAAGCATACAGTCCACCTGATGGTGAGCAGTCACCGTAGCTTATAGCCGCTAGCAATACCAAGGATATCACTTACGAGTTGCCAACCCTGTTGTTGATGAGGAGTCACTGTGCTAGCAGCATTACTACTAGCCCAGCGTAACCTCATGGAGCAATGGCAACCTTACTTACCGCTGAAACACAACACTACATCAAAGTAGTGATATTTTACTGCGGTCTTCTGTAAGATGGAGGTACAGTCCCCAGTCGATAACCCACGGGAGGTCCAAATTCACCCTACCTCTCCTTAACCTGATTTAAAATACCCAAAATACTATAAAAATATAGATAAGACACAAATAAATCCGTATCGGTTCATCTGTCTAGGAGCTACCATGCACAGACACACGCAGATACACACGATAAACATATCCATCATTTTGCGTCAGGGGTTAAGATCGGTTTGAGGGGCACTGTAGCTAAACTACTTTATTTTTTATTTTTTATACCACTAAGGTGGCAAACAAGCATACGGCCCGCCTGATGGTAAGCGGTTACCGCAGCCTATGGACGCTTGCAACACCAGGGGTATCACTCGCACGTTGCTGACCCTTCAAAAATCTATTCACACCCTTCTTGAAGAACCCCATGCTGTAATCCTTTGGGAAAACCACGGCGGTACTTCAGGATAAAGAAGACTTATAAACGAATGTATTGAGGTGACACAGTGCTGTGCCATGAGATACTTTACGATTTAAATAATGGCACTGGGTAACATATATCCTATTGCTATGCGTGCAATGTCGGGGGAAAAGCTAGTTTTATTATTTACAATTTATGCTAATAATAATACAAATTTAAGGAAAAAAATTAAAATCAAAACTAAATAATCCTCATAGTCTATAATTTAGTTTTATTTAATACATATATATATACTTATATTATGTCTGTAAGTGTTATTATTATTATTTCTTCTTGTGTCGTGTGGGTGTAGAAAATAAAACATTCTTTGTTTCTATCTTTTCTTTATAATAAAAAAAATATATAAATAATATATCTTTATTTATTTGACGAGACCGCTGGTCTAGTGGTTAGTATACCTGACTGCTACGCTAGAGGTCGCGGGTTCGATTCCCGCCGGGGCAAACATTTATGTGACAAATCCGTTTGCCTTGCGTTTGGGTGTTTGGTATGTATTATAAGTATGTATTTACAAAAAAAAGTATATAAGTAATTATATCAGCTGCTGGTTCCCATAGTACAAGCTTTGCTTAGTCTGGGGCCAGTTGGCGCTGTGTGATAATGTCCAAGCATTATTTTTTATTATTATTTATTTTATTACAGACAAGATCCATATTATCTAAGAGTATATAATATACTACGTACAAATATTATGTTGTTAGTGAAAATGTTACCTTATGTGTTAGTAAGTCTTAAAACTGGAATTCTCTCCCCTCGTCAGTGTTCCCTGAATCCTACAACCTGGGACTCTTTGAGACTAGAGTGAATAGGCTACTAACGGACAAGCGAGCTCCACCTTCGACCACATCTTCACTTACCATCAGGTGAGATCGTAGTCAATCGTTGACCCGTAATTAATAATAAAAATTAGGTGTGGCACTCGGAGACTGCCGCGGTAAAGCTATTGCATAGCATTTTTTATTAACTTATGCAATTATAATTATTTATTTATTTTATTATTACAGTATATTTTTATATACCTATCTACTTTCTCACAAACAGCTGATTACGGTAGTTTTCCAATACAACCAATGCCACCTAAAGGCGGGTTGCTGAACTAAAGAGACAAGCGTGATATTTCAAAAAGTCATTAATTGTTCTGGTATTTATCGATAGATGGAGTTGTCGGTCGGGGTGTTAGGTTTTTTTCGTTACGGAATTTCTGGATTTGGTCCCCACGCTCAAGGCCGGCGATAAAAGCTATGCAATAGCTTAAAAAAAAACTCAAAGTAACGCCTGATTCTATCCCTGTAACAAGGTTTATAAGCAGGTGTGAATTCGTGGCATTTTTTGCAAATTTAATCCCCATTTTCATTCAGGCCAAATATTTCATTACACTCCCAAATAAATTGAACGTAATATCCAGTAAATAGATGACTTGTACATTGTCCGTGTAGCCGGTATTCATTAGAAGTCTGACCGTCCAGCCGGGGGCAGCTATCCATTATGTAACTACCCACTTATTTTATCATTTCGGCTCATTACATTCATTCGGCACATTATATTGCTATATTTATTGAAACGTGGACGTCGTCATGCTATAACAATTTTTTTTTTGCGATATGTGCTTTCGAAATCCAGTCGAAAGATATTCCTGCTTGCACACTGATTGTTATTTTTACAAAATACAGTGTTGTATATATAACATTTCGAGTTAGAAAGTTAATCGTAGACAAAACATAAGCTCTCATATTTATCCAACGTCGAGGTCTTAGCCTGCTAGAACATTCAGCTTGTAAATTATACTATTACCGCAGATTAGATAATATACTACCTATTACCTAGTACGTATTTCAGAACACAGTACGTCAGTTACGCTGTTGATATTCCGACAGAATGCTTGTTTTATGTATCTCTATTGTACTGGGAACATTTATGAGATAAATCTTTGTTATTACTATACTGGCAGCATAGAGGCTCATGGCAAAGTTGTCAACGCGCATTTCAAGCGATCTGCGAAGTTAAGCAACCTTTACTATGGCCAGGTTTCGGATGGGTGACCGCCCATATCATACCGGGGTCCCAAATGTCAATTTATATTAAGTTAAGTCGATTATTGGGAATTGTCAGAAGCAGTAAGTCTAACAACTGTAGGGCTAGCATGAATAATTGCGACAACGTTTTCGTATCGCCATCGACTATTTTTGTATTGGAAAATGAACAGCGCTGCGGCGGTGAAAAGTGGAACCAAAAAATTAGTATGACAATTTTGTCATTTCGCGAGTTACGTTTTCGAATACGTTGTCGAAAAAGTTCATGCTACCGGCACTGGTAAAACCAAGGTGAACGAATACCTGTAAAATGGGTGATGTAGGGCAGTAGCTTGTGTAAAAATTTAATTTAATTTGTTTTACCGCTTATAACTTCGGAACTGTATTGTAACCGTATTTGCTAATCGTTGAATGGTCTCCTGCGATACAAGCTGCGCTTAGTGCAGGGACCATCGGAACATGTATACACTGCAATCTTTATCACTCAATAAACTATTATTATTATTAAAAAAAAACAGGTAAACGGTCACAAAGGAGAATCTATTGAAGTCTTGGGTGGCTAATGCAATACTATTTATTATTTTATTAAGTGGAAATTCTTCATGTTTAGCATAATTTTAAACAGGTATCCGTCCATCAATCAGTCAACACTCAATCCGAAATGTTTACGTTACCGCCATGAAATGATGAACACCGTGTGATATTACGTAGTTTATAAAGAAAATTATTATAAGAAAAGATTTGAGGAAGTTTTGTAAGAATATGGATGAGAGATACGTAATAAACCTGTTTTTTATACCACTAAGGTGGCACACAAGCATACGGCCCACCTGATGGTAAGCAGTCACCGTAGCCTATAGCCGTTAGAAATACCAGGGTTATCACTAACGGATTGCCAACCACTTTTTGTTGATGAAAACTCACTGTGCTAGCATTACTACTAGCGCAGCGTATCCTCGTGGAGCACTGGCAACCTTTCTTACCGCAGAAATACAACACTACATCAAGTAGTGTTATTTCACTGCGGTCTTCTGTAAGGTGGAGGTACAGTCCCCAGTCGGGCGGCTCCAATTTAAATGGGAAAACCCACGGGAAATCCTAAATCGCCCTACCTCTCTTAAAACCTGGATGGACTGTGTGAATGCGGACATGATGGCTAGAAAATCGGCCAAGTGCGAGCTAGACTCGCCCACCGTACTAAATGAAAACTAGGTTAAATTTAATCCAAATCCGTTGAGTAATTTTGCGAGAAAGAGAGAAAAAGTCTGGAAGAGATCGCTACTATGCCATAAGACCGTTAATTGTACAATATCTAATTTATAAAATTCTCGTGTCACAGTTTTCGTTGCCATACTCCTCCGAAACGGCTTGACCGATTTTGATGAATTTTTTTGTGCTTATCCGGTATCTATGAGAATCGGCCAACATCTATTTTTCATCCCCCTAAATGTTAGGGGTAGTCCACCCATAATTTTTTTTTTTTTTTAGACCGATTTCATAAATTCTTTCACCGTTAGAAAGCTACATCATCACTGAGTAACATAGGCTATATATTATACTAGCTTCCCGCCCCAGCTTCGCTCGGGTTGACAAAATATTTGATATAAAAGTCTACCCGTGCGAAGCCGGGGCGGGCCGCTAGTTTTTGTATATTATTACTATTTTCGTTTCAGTCGAGCGTAATGTTGTCAACAGTGACAACCTTATAGATTCATGAGAAACTTATAGCTAGGTACAGAAATAGAATAGGCAAAAATAAAATTGTTAATTAACGCCAATTACAGGTTTCCACAGATATAAATAGTTAATATATTTTGGTAACGATTTATATTTATAAATCTTTTGTTAGTTACTAAAAAGTAATTCGGCCCTGTATAGGTAGGTACACTCTCAACAGAAAGTCGTGACTTAAATAAATTTCAGTACCTACGAAGATGAACGTTCGTACGTTATTTGTGAACCGCAAACTAGGAAATATTTCACGAGCGAAAACAAACATATATAAAATACATACAACGAAAATATACCTTTATCACACGGTAGTACACGTACTACCGTGTGATGAAAAAAAACATGGCGAAGCACACGTGCTTCGCCATGTTTTTTTTATACCACTTTGGTGGCAAACAAGCATACGGCCCGCCTGATGGTAAGCGGTTACGACGCTATGGACGCTTGCAACACCAGGGGTATCACTCGCGCGTTGCCGACCCTAAAAAGCAATGATGTAACTAAATTCTACCTAATTCTAGTTTTCACTTTATGGCCATAGGGCGATTTGGTATTTCCCGTGGGTTATCCCATTTAAATTGGAGCCGCCCGACTGGGGACTGTACCTCCTTACAGAAGACCGCAGTGAAATAACACTACTTGATGTAGTGTTGTGTTTCTGCGGTAAGTAAGGTTGCCAGTGCTCCACGAGGATACGCTGGGCTAGTAGTAATGCTGCTAGCACAGTGAGTTCTCATCAACAACATGGTTGTCAACCCGTTAGTGATATCCCTGGTATTGCTAGCGGCTATATGCTACGGTGACTGTTTACCATCAGGTGGGCCGTATGCTTGTGTGCCACCTTAGTGGTATAAAAAACATACCTACAGCAATAAAAGTAATTGAAATGGCAACTCCGGAAAATCAATACCACAAAACCTATAACGGTCCATTTCATTTATCTCAATGAAATGGTTTATAAATTGCTATATCTAAGCATTTTAATGAAGCAGAGATTTATATCCACAAAAAAACCCAGTCAGCAAATTATCCGGTCCCGGAGAGAGGCCTATGAAATATCACTCGACCCAGAGACAATAAATTCTACCGCATTGTAAATTATTTGCAGAAAATATTTGCTTGACTGTACTTTTGTCACGAAGGGCAAAAGGGTGACAAGGCTTGTCACATTAACTGTACTAAACGTTAAGGATGTAGACAAAATTATAAAAAAAAAAAAACTTAAATTAAGTTTGGAATATGTCACACAGCGCCATCTGGCCCCAAACTAAGCCAAGCCTGTACTATGAGAACCAGCAGCTGATATAATACTTATATACTTTTTTTTGTGAATACATACCAAACACCCAGACGCAAGGCAATGCTTGTCACATAAATGTTTGCGCCGGCGGGAGTCGAACCCGCGACCTCTAGCTTAGCAGTCAGGTATACTAACCACTAGAGCAGCGGTCGCGTCGTGTGTAAAATATTACTATCGAGGATATTAATTACTACAAACTTTTATTTAGTTTCGCCTGTCCGGTTCCAGTGTCCGATTGAGCTGAAATATACACATTTGATTCTCACAAATTGACACGGAAATCAAGAATGTTGTGAAAAAAAATCAGTATTTCTTAATTGTAAAACCTTTCTTGGTTGTGAGTAATTCTTTACAATTTACAGACACTATAGCTGATCTTACCATTTCCCACAGACAACCCGACCATACATGACAAACTCATGTGCCCTGAAATAAAAGGAATACATCCTTTTATTTCAGGGCACATGAGTGTTATTTTATGGCTATACTAACCATTGGACGTGTTTGAAATTGTGCTCTTTCGGGTATTATAGTGACCGAATACTGAAACGACCGTCAAATCTGAGTGGCCTTAGATTTTCGTATTGATTTTATTTTGACGATGCTTCAATAGTTACGTGGTCTTTAAACTTTGAATGTCGACCGTAAAGCTGCTAAGAATATCCAGCTTTCTAGTAGTCATATTTAAGCCGTGGTGGCCTTGTGGTTGAAGCAACGGCCTGTCATCTGATGGGTCCAGGTTCAAATCCCGGCCAGTACCAATGAGATTTTCTGAGCTTACAGTGAGTAATACCATGAGCTAAAAAAGAGGTAGGGCGAATTGGGATCGCCCGTGGGTTTCAACTCGGCGATTTCTTTAAATATAAGGACAAAGCACGAGTGATACCTCTGATGGCATCCATAAGCCAAAGCATGTGAGCCCTTTTCCAGAGGAATTGAATAAGAGACCTTTGTGGATGCGTGCCTCCTATATACATTTCTTAGTGCGAGCTCAGTCAACTGTAAAACATCCACGGTTTATGATTAATCACGGTACTCTATGAAACCTGAAGCTCTTTTAAGTTAAACTAGCTGTTACTTGCGGCTTCGTCCGCGTGTTTTTAGAGAAAACTTACGTAATTATGTAAGACTAGCGGCCCGCCCCGGCTTCGCACGGGTAGTTTCGGAGCATAGACATTTATCAAATATTTAGTCCACCCGTGCGGAGCCGGGGTGGGCAGCTAGTATAATATATAGCCTATGTTACTCAGTGATCATTTAGCTTTCGAACGGTGAAATATTTTTTTGAAATCGTTCCATTGGTTTCGGAGCCTATTCAATACAAACCCACAAGAATACATAAATACAAATCTTTCCTCTTTATAATATTAGTGTAGATTAGTGTAGAAGAGCGCACTGACTGAGCTTATTAAGATGGTAAACCAACTTTCAACCCCTGATTCACCCGCTTAAGGATATTTTTTGAGACAAAATATACACAAGCATGTCCTTACTGAGGTTTTTTTATCCCACTAAGGTGGCACACAAGCATACGGCCCACCTGATGGTAAGCTGTCACCGTAGCCTATAGCCGCTAGCAATACCAGGCATATCACTTACGGGTTGCCAACAAATTTTATTACGATCCGTTCCGCTGCTTAGTCGTATAAACAAGGTAGCAGACAAACAGAGTTACTTTCTTATTTATAATATTAGTATGGATACCTTATAATTGCTCCAACGTCCATACATATATGTACTATATAAGTATATATAGTTCATTCAACTGTGAACCCGTCCTTTATGTCCTAAATCCCAGTGCAAGCCAGCCTCTTAGAAAATGATTGATGGTGTCAGGCACACACATTCAGCTGTATCTCTACAGGTTATCAATGGGGTGCGATATCTTGTAATCCTTGCAATATACATCAAGCTAAATACACATATAATAACCAGACTTTGCTCACGTAGATTGAAGACAAAAATCTTTTTTAATTCCGGTAGAACTTGTATTTAGTTTGAAATAAATTGTTTTATTACGTGATCTATTTATCAATGATCACCTTTCAAAATCAGTTTAGCCATTTATGAAATTAGCATGGACAAACAAAGTGACAGACATACAAGATTTTTTTTGTATGTTTTCCATAATAATCAATAATTAATTCTACGGACCCTAGGCAGTCCGATGAAGTGAAAGGCACGTTTTACGTAATATTAAAATACTTTTTGCACTCTATTTAAACAAAGTTGACAGACCACTTTACCTACTTCAGGTGCTTTATGTATTGTTAAATGGATGACAATAGACATCCATTTCACGGCGCTGAAGATTTTAAAAAAGCGTTTAAGCTGCAGTGTACACCTAAGTGATATCAGCGAGTGATTCTGATTTTTTGATAGGGTACTTTTGAAATTTTAATCCTATTTCTACTTATGTCTATCAATCAATAATTACAGATTTCCTATGCAAAAATTCTAATTTATTGTTAGTTAAACTAAACTAATAACAATAATATATCGTGTAGATTTAGCCTTCCCACGTGGGCCCCGAAAGGGTAGGCAAAGGTGTTAAAACACCCACTTTTCACCGAAGATAATTTGGTGCCAACGTAACAGGTGGTGAGTCCGTCGCCGTCTCTTAGGCACTACATACGTCCTTCACCGTAAAGCTCGAGGTGAGAGTAATCACTGCACTTAAGTTAGAAAAACTCATTGGTACAGACCGGTGAGATACGTACTTGCGTCGCTAGCATAGCAGGCAACGCTTCATACCACAAGGCCACCACGGCTTTTGTTAAGTAAACTACTTACAACAAAAAAAACCTAAACTATTTACAGATAAAAGTTGCCAAATCAATCTGCTGCCAGCATAATGAAGACATTCAATATGGCTGATTCTCGAAGCCAGGGATCACCAATAAATTTCATTTAGGGGCCATTACTGTACTGCTAGTGAAGTCCGATCACGTGAGGTCCCCCCATATGTGATCATGTGTTATTATTTTGCTGTTTCAAATATGAAACTTATAGCGAAAAATAAAAATGACGTACTGAATAATAAAAGTTAATCTCGAGGCTAAGGCGTTTTTGGTTAAATACGGATAAAATATGTCGGCGGTCCCGAATCCGGATTTGGACCGCGGTTCGCCATTTGGTGACGCCTGCTTTAAGCTATATTATTTTCTATTTTAATTTAATGTAAGGTTTTATGCAACGTTATGTACCTTGGGACCATTTGTCGCTTCATATTAAGGGGTTCAAGTAATACGTAAGCAGATTTATTACAAATATTTATCCCCCCCTCCCCCTTGTCAGCAAAAGTAAGCGAAGCTCTTACCCCCTCTCCCGTGGTTACGTAAACAATTCTGTTTTTTATTAATTATTTGTAGGAATCACCGAATATGCGTTTCATTTTGAATAATAGACAATGTGCGGCATATGTGTAAAAAAGTTAATAACTACTGCTGTCGTAATCACCATCTAGCCCCCCCCCCCCTCCCCCACGTCATCAAAAATAAGCAAAGTTTAAACCCCCCTGCCCTCTATAGTGCTTACGTAATACATGAACGACCCCTAATCTAAAGATAAAGGTAATCAGTGCCGGTAGCAGGAACATTCTCGACAACGTATTCGAAAACGTAACGCGAAATGTCAAAATTGTCATACTAATTCTTAGTTCCACTTTTCACCGCGGCAGCGCTGTTCATTTTTCAATACAAAAATTGTCGAAGGCGATACGTAAACGTTGTCGAAAATGTTCATGCTACCGGCACAGATTGAATTCCAAGTGCTACGTTGTAACAATTACCATTTACCACCCTTTCGAGCTCCACGAACGGGATAACGACAAAATTATTCAAAGTACTTGCAGACAAACGCACAGGTGTATACGCTCCTTCGTGTGGATTTGGAACAATTGGCTACATTTTGATGAATGGGAACTCATTCATAAAACGCGCTTACAAATCCCAAAATAAAACAATCAATTTGAGGGTTGTCGACCAAAAAGCCATTATGAACTCCATTTACCTCTAGGGCTGTCACCCGCAGCTATTGAACAATGGAGGTTTGTATGATAACCTTATCTAAGCTTGGGACACGTCAAACGGACACGGATGGTTAGATAGTAATGTAAACATGAGTAAATATGTATTGTGTTACATAGTCCCTTCGTTGTAGGAATGCGAAGATATTTTTCTGAAAACCCGAAGGATTCTGTTCTTTGTCGAGATGTTAAGTATTCTATATTTGAGTCCAACTCGTGGTATCTGTTTTTTTTAATAAATCACTTCTATCGCTTTCGCGTGATTGGTAACTAATTAAGGCAACACACACCAAAATACTCACATTAATTATACTATTAGTAGGTCATAAAAAACCAGGGATTTTATTGACAAAATTCCATGGCTTGACCTGACTGATGAACTTTGTATTTTTAAATCACGTAGGAACCCGTGGTATCCTCAAGACAAAAAACTAGCCTATAAATAAAAAATAATTTAATCAATTTTGGTCCTACTAAGGCTCTTATGTAGGTCTCAATTACCAAAGGTCCGCGTTGCATCCTGTAAACAACAAAAATATTTTACTTATTCTATACAGAAAAATTTATATTTTTCCCGGCGAGTCCAAGAATTAATTAACAAAAGAAATAATGAGAAAATGGATTTTCATAGTAAATAGATATTGCAATAATTATTCTTAAAATCCTTAATGTTACAGTGCAATAATTTGTACATTAAGTAATACTTAAAATAAAAACAAATTGATATTAAAAATCAAAATCAAAATCAAAAATCATTTATTCAGTTAAAGCCCTAATGAGGCACTTATGAAGGTCTAAATTACCACCGGTTCGGAAAAAATAATATTGACTTTGAGATTAATTAAAAATAAGTAAATTCATTAATAACTCACACATCAACAGAACCTTTTTTATATAACAATTCATTATCCACCTAGTCCCAATACAGGTAAGGTTTAATATCAACAGCGGCGACAGTTTTTTTTATGTAAATAAATGTTTACTGCTTTACCAACAATAGGTGGTACCAGGCCTGTCGCAAGCACATCGATCACAGCCGAAACCGATAGTAAATCACAGCGGAGCCTCTGAGATATATTGCTAATAAATATATCACGTTGGAAAACAATGAAAAATTCTACAAATGATTATACATACGGGATAAAACGTTTTTTTTAGTTATTATACTTTTAACGCTTTAACGCCGTGGTGGCCGAGCGTTGTCTCCTAATCTAGCGACGCAAGATTGAATTCCAGCGCGCGGTCTGAACCAATGAGATTTTGTAAAAAAGAAAACTAATGTGCAGTGATTAGTCACACCACGAGCTTAACGGTGAATGAACATCGTGAGGAAACCTGAATACGTCTGAGAAGAAATTCAAGGACGTATGTAGTGCCTAAGAGACGGCGACGGACTCACCATCCGTCAAGATGGCACCAAATTATCTTCGGTGAAGAATTAGTATTGTACCTCTGCCAACTTTTTTGGAGACCCTGAAAAAAACCAACGATATTATGCAAATCAGTCGAGCCATTTTCTAGTCTTTGCGAGACTAACGCACGACATGATTTTTACAGAATAATATATTTCTAGATATTGGTAAAATATGTTTTTGAAGTTTTATCTACTACAAGGGTTCACTCGATGAGTCACTTACACACGTTGCGGGCCTTGCAAGTGTTTTATATAACACTAGCGGCATGGGTAGACATTTATCAAATATTTTGTCTACCTGCGCGAAGCCGGGGCAAGAAGCTAGTATGATATATAGCCTATGTTACTCAGTGATAAAGTAGCTTTCTAACGGTCAAAGAATTTTTGTAATCGGTCCAGTAGTTTTGGAGTCTATTCAACACAAACATACACACAAAATTACAAATCTTTATAATCTGAGTACGTACCTATAGATTTTAAGATCAAAATCCTGCAGTTCATATTTCTATCATCTGAATTATTTTCACGAGTCCCCTTAGTTTCGTAAAGTATAAAGCTACTTTTATTATCTTATACTTCACTTCGTTCAAAGCTAACGTGAGTATACGTCCCGCTTTGAGCGGGACAGTCCCGCTTACAGGCAGTCTGGCCCACTTTTGCAAATGAACTAAGCTAAATGAATTATCTCCTTATAAAATCTTCACGCCTTCCCACAAGGGTCCCCGAATGCGTAGGCAGAGGTTTTACACCACCCACTTGCCACCAAAGATATTTTTTATGCCAACGTGACGTGACAGATGGTGAGTCTGTCGCCGCCTTTTAGGTCTACATTCGTCCTTGAATTTCTTTTCATACGTATGCATGTTTCGTCGCGATGTTTCCCTTCACCGTAAATCTCGTGGTATGACTAATCACTGCACTGAAGTTAAAATCCTCAGTGGTACAGTATAGACCGGTGGGATTGGAACGTGCGTCGTTAGAATTGTAGGCAACGCTTCATACCACAAGACCACCGCTTATTTGTATCTCCTTATTATTTTGGATAATTTGTCGAACAGCCGGACAAGTTATGTGACCAAAGCTTAGTAAATAAACTAATATGTACAAAAAATAACAAACGCTTGAAAAATAAAAACAAATACCAATTTCTTTGGTTCCCCGTTCTGACAAAATAAACGGTTACGATATTCGTACCCGCTTGTTCTGTTCTATTAGATCTAGTTCACATTATGTTCCTTTGATGGTTCTAGAACAATCTTGAAATCTAAAAGCCTATCAACAAACTTGTGCTTAGAGTGGATTGAAGTAAATTCTATGTTGGGCTTAGGCGCCGAATAATTTTCGTGCACGATTCGCTGGAGAAGCGTTAAATTGAGTCGAATAATTTAATACAAATTGGTTTCAATGGATAAAGTAAAGGAAGGCTTTACGTTTGAGTGGTTTTAAGATGAGTGTCTACTTACTGATTAAATTTTCTAAGACACGGAAAACTGGTTCCACATGAAGTAATCCACAATTCATTATGTAATTATACATCTAAAATATTCCTCTAGATATTGGTGCCAATTCTGTTGTAAAAAATTACTAAACTAAAATAATTTGCCAGTTCTAAAGGTATTGCTATCCTTATTTAACCCTGCACATGAGAAAGGGATAGCAAGACTTTAAGAACTGTCAAATTAGTTTAGTTTAGTAATTTTTTACAACAGAATTGGCACCAATATCTAGAGGAACATTGTCGACGACGTAAAAAATTACTAACGTCACGCGAAATTTCAATATTGTCATACTAATTTTTAGTTCCACTTTTCACCGCCGCAGCGCTGTTCATTTTCCAATACAAAAATAGTCGAAGGCGATACGAAAACGTTGTCGACAATGTTCTTGCTACCGGCACAGAATTGGCACCTGGCACCATTGTCCTTTTGGTATGCTCTTCTTCATACTGGGGACACTTTATGGTTTTGAAGTAATAATGCTTAATTACATAATTAAACACTTACCTAACTAGGTCAGTGCCGTTTTCTCGTTAAATTGTATTTGGACATTGTAATAAGATGAAAGGTTTTAATCTGTGACAAGCTAGCTAGTCAAAATAAATCAGATGTTTTGAATTTAGAATATGCGGTCAAAATAAAATAATAAGCGATTTAATTTGAATTAAGAAATTTTTTTTTTTCATGCTGTAAATACTGTTTTGTCTGGTTCAAAACAGCTACACAAAATTTTAGATTAGTCCTGTCAAAAACAAATGAAGTCCTGTCAAAATATATTTAGTTACCTATATGAAGATAATTTTACGGAGAGCTTGTCTTCATTTCATCCTTACCAAAATTAACTCAAAACTCAAAGGTATCACATTTGATCCCACGGTCATTTTAAATTTCTGTTAAATAAATCCTGACATCGGAAAGTTGCTTATGAAGGGTTCTCTGTAAATCTTACCTTAGATTAAATTTGACAATTTGACGGCGACGTCCACGGAGGACATAATAAATATATTTTTAGATTTGCTTTTAATATTTCGAAACACAATATTAAAAAAAAAATTGGTATAATTTAAAATCAAAAAGTAGAGTGGACCGAGGACTTTTACCATTAAAACACGCTATTGATATCCTTGGTCAGCGTAATAGGCAACGGTGACCGCTTATCATGGGGGAAAAACGGGCAAACCGCATCAAAATCCTTTGCGTAGTTTAAAGATCTAAGCTAAGCATACATAGGGACAGACAGACAGCGGGAAGCGACTTTGCTCTATACTATGTTGTGATTTATATAAGTATTGTATAATATTTCAACAGACGAACAATGACTTAGTTAATAAAAAAGACGTTTTTATTAGTATATGGAAAACTAACTTTTAAATACACAAGGAAAAAACAAAACCAATATAAATAAAAAGTTTTGTACTTCTTAGTTTAGTTTATTTTAAGTTTTTAATTTAAGTTTATGTAGAGTAGAAAATCAATAAAGAAATAGTTAAAATATTAAAAAAAAAAAAGTAAAGTACTAAAAAAAAAAAAAAAGTATTTTCGACGGAGGAGGCAGGTGAAGATCGTTGGTTTGGAAACTTGCCAACGCATAATTCGACCATTCGAAGCAAATCGCGCCTGCTAGCTGGCTAATTGTCTGTGAAATTGTCATAAACACAGCCCTCTTACGCTTTACAATGGATTTTTTTGTGAATAATCACGAAAAGGATTTTCTGAAGGCAATTAGTTGTCCCAAGGTGGTGTGCTGTTAGCAGCTAGCCTATTGTTACTCAGCGACAATAAAGCATACCTACTCCTTTATTTTTGAGTTTATTAATTGAAAACAAGGAAAAATGGATGTGTCCAAAATATAAGTATGCTTGGATATTAGGGTCATCTTAGGGTGGGCAACGCGCGAGTGATACCCCTGGTGTTGCAAGCGTCCATAGGCACGGTAACCGCTTACCATCAGGTGGGCCGTATGCTTGTTTACCACCTAAGTGGTATAAAAAAAAAAAAAATGTGCAAAGAGTGAATGGTCGTATTGGGTGCCATAGTCATAAATGCCCAGATGGACAAGCTCTAACAGAATATACGAAACAAAAGCGTTGGCCGGCACTTTCAGATTTGGACCAAATCTCTATGAAACATGGATGGATGTAATTTTTTTTTTACCATGCTTAACCTTGAAACCGACTTGATGTGTAAATATTATAGTATGGTTATGTTTGTGTATTCGTTATTCAAAGTTTGAGTTTGAGTCGGTTCATGTTAAAAATTTCTTACACTATACTTAGGTACTTCAAGTGAAGTGATAATTTTCCTTGGGCCTCTTTCATGAGACTTCAGATCATAAGGAGACCCTGCCATTTGTTATAGTCATAGTACCTAACGTACAGTAACGTAACTTAATATGGAGTAATGTGGTTGGTTCTTTAAAATCAGGCGTTCGTGAGCTAGAATCAAAATATTGACCAAAGATGCGTAGTCTGTGAAAATTTGCATTTGAATTGCGATTTTTTTTATACCACTAAGGTGGCAAATAATTATTATTAAATATTCAATATACTTAGCTCTGGTTTTGCGTTGAAACTAACAAACACACACATTTATATGGGTGGTAATCGCAAGTAGTGGAATCTGTTAGGAGTCTCATTGAAAAGGTTGAGAAAAACTGATTCAGGGAATCACAACGTAAAATGGAACGAACAATGATATAGGCTATAGTGCAATGACCTCTCCAACTCGATTTCCCAAATGTCAGTACGAGCTTGAAGAGGGAGACAACGTTCAAATGATAGCTCTGAGGTTGCCAGGTGTCGTTCTGTCAGGATTGTAAGCCACATCTTTGTTGCCTGCGAGGGAATTGAAATTAATATATTACTGGCGACCCGCCCCAGTTTCGCACCGTTAGCAGAGATTATACACCATATTTTTTTCTGTCCTATTCTCTGTTGCGTCGTTGTGGAACTGTTTGCATGCCGAGTTTTTCCGCACGATTTTCAACGACCTCCGTCATTATTTCAAGCAACTTAAAAAATATTTATACATCTAAATCTTCCTTATGAATCGCCGATGGTGAAAGCCGTATGAATATCCATTCAGTAGTTTTTGAATATATTGCGTACAGACAGACAGACGGACGCGGGGGACTTTGTTTTATTATATGTTGTGATTTTAAACTACAAGCGGCAAGCAAGTACACGATGCGCCTTGTCACCGTAGCCTATAGACCAAGGGTTCCCTTACTTTTTTTCTTGTAGATTCCTTTCAAAACTTTACTGCAATCAGTGGACCCCCTGCTGGTACTTTTTAACCATATTCCCAAAACACGTAATAAATGTGAAGATTAGATATGATATCGGTATATACCGATTGAAATTTTTATTCTTCACCATCTAAATCAGATACATTTTCGTTGACCTCACAACTTGTGAACATCCCATTTATTATTCACGCCAACGTAGACCCCTGAGGTCCATCTGGACCACTTTGGGAATCACTGCTATAGACGATTGTTTTACCTATTGAATCAATGCTAAAGTCGATCTTAACGTTATTATTGAGAGAAGTAATTGTCCTAGCTGAATATATGGATTCCTCAACCAGCACCGCGACCTTTGGAGTTATAGGGACCGTACTCACCACAGAAAAACAACACTACATTAGGAATTATTTGACTGCGGTCATCTGTAGTTTCCCTAATCGAGGTGAAATCATTTAGTAATTCAATAAATTTAAACCTACTTGTGGCAGTCGGAGCTTTTTTATTTCCATAAAGCAAAGGTAACCTAATCCACACCGGGGTAGAGCTCATTTTAATATAATCTGTTGTATAATAGGCAGCATTCAGCCATGGGTAAATGAAAGCGCGAGTAACACCTGCTAGGTTAAGTTATTACCTAAATTTCCCACCCCACTTTTCTTTAGCGTTGGTTTAAGTTACAAGAAACTGCTGTGCCGGTAGCAGGAACATTCTCGACAACGTTTTCGTATCGCCTTCGACTATTTTTGTATTGGAAAATGAACAGCGCTGCGGCTGTGAAAAGTGGAACTAAAAATTAGTATGTCAATGTTGACATTTCGCGAGTTACGTTTTCGAATACGTTGTCGACAATGTTCCTGCTACCGGCACTGATCACGCTGCTGATCACAGACCTGTTTTTCTGCTGATAGAAGGATAGAAAGAGACAAAGCATAATCTTTTATTCAAGTACGTCAGTGTAAGAGTCTTATGCTCTACCACAGTCGTAGGATTTTTTCTGCTATACGGTCGTAAGTAATATCTAAATCTTATGGAACGACATTTAAAAAGAAGTTTAACTTTACCACCTCAGAATAAGGACTAAGCTCTCTTCCTCTACAAAAACTCCTCCTTGTTTATAATAATTTGGAATCAGTCACATGTTCGAAGCTTGTTTGAATCGGTTCCACCAGCTATTCTTGAGCTTTATTGCTAAAAAAACCAGAGACAAAAAAGCCTTGGTGGCCTTGTGGTTGAAGCAACGGCCTGTCATCTGATAGGCCCAGGTTCAAATGCCGGCCTGTACCAATGAGTTTTTCTAAGCTTAAGTACAGTGATTAATCACACCATAAGCTTTTAAAAAGAGAGGTAGGGCGATTTGGGATTTCCCGTGGGTTTTCCCATTTAAAATTGGAGCCGCCCGACTGGGGACTGTACCTCCACCTTACAGAAGACCGCAGTGAAATAACACCACTTGATGTAGTGTTGTGTTTCTGCGGTAAATAGGGTTGCTAGTGCTCCACGAAGATACGCTGGGCTAGTAGTAATGCTGCATAGCGAGTCCTCATCAACAACATGGTTGGCAGCCCGTTAGTGATACCCCTGGTTTTGCTAGTGGCTATAGGCTACGGTGACTGCTTACCATCAGGTGGGCCGTATGCTTGTATACCTTTTTTTTCATATGAAAGACCGTTAAGTTTACCTCTATTCTTCTTTAACTTAGATACTCTTAGGAGCTACAAATTACCTTGTACCTTGTATTTATACGACCGTTGCAACAAGCTACTATTGAACGAAGTGGCTTCACGTGCGGCGAAGTCTTCTATTTAGATTTTAATCTTAGATTTTACTAAATGAATATTTCGGGCCACAATGTTTGGGGAATATTTTCTTTATATAAAGAGAATGGCCATTCGAAGGCTTTTTGTTGAAATAGTTAAAGCCCAACAAAAGAAGCGATCTGCTGAATTCAAAATTGAATTGTTTTCGTTTATTAATTTATTTCAATAGCGCATTTTAGAACTAAGGTTTCGAGAAATTTTCATTATTGTATTTAAAAATATCTGTAAAAAAAATCTACACATTTTTACTAACACTGCTAACTAATAAAAGATTTTAATTTTTAATTTATTGTTATTTATTTTTAATAAAATGCGCATTTGAATTCACTACTGAACTTTGACGCCACACCATAGGCAACAGTTATGACAAAGCAATCTCGCATGTCCCGAATCAAACAATTAATAGCAAATTGTGGCAAATAATCGCAAAGCTGTCGCGACTAGAGTATATGATCTTAAGCTATCTGTTCACTGGGACTAGGTCGGCATTTGTTGAACGACAAAAAATATCCTAATTTCTTCCCCAGGACATAATCTATCTCCTTATCATTTTTTATAACGATCCGTTCAGCCGTTTAGTCCTGAAAATAGAGTAACTTTCGCTTTATCACGTACTTAGTACGGAGTTTTCTCCCGCGCACGATCAAATTGTGGAATGAACTCCCCGCCGTGGTTTTCCCAAAGGACAGCATGGGGATGTCAGGGATACAGAGAAATACATAAGGTATTTTTCATGCAGAAAACCTTTGTACTTTAGAACATGCGGGCGAAGCTGCGTGTAAAAGCTAGTAGCTCTAATATAATAAAGCGAAGGTTAGGATTTTGGTTTGTTTGTTACCCAGTCACGCCGAAATGGCTGGGGTCAAAAATATGATACT
Organism: Falcaria lacertinaria; assembly: GCA_951449985.1. NCBI lineage: Eukaryota > Metazoa > Arthropoda > Insecta > Lepidoptera > Drepanidae > Falcaria > Falcaria lacertinaria. Next base: position 607,134 of record OX602119.1, on the reverse strand, counting down.
TATTATCCCGGATAAGGAGTTCCATGTGACATACGTTCACGCGGATTTGGAGGATTTAATGACTGGGGAGTGTAATGGTATGCCCGAAGTACAAAGTAATGAAACGAGGACCTTCTAATTTCTTGTCTGGTAAAAATTCTTGGCAAATAAAAATACCCGGACGTGTCGGTCGTTATGAGCCCTAAGATTTTAGGATTGGCTTAGTAGTTCAAGGGATTAGTGATTGTAATCACCAATGTGTTTCTGCGGTAAGTAAGGTTGCCAGTGCTCCACGAGGATACGCTGGGCTAGTAGTAATGCTGTTAGCACAGTGAGTCCTCACGAACAACATGGTTAGCAACTCGTTAGTGATACCCGTGGTATTACTAGCGGCTATGGGCTACGGTGACTGCTTGCCATCAGGTGCGCCGCATGCTTGTGTGCCACCTTAGCGGAATATAAAAAAAAAATTTTGTTGTTAGCAAAACATTCTTTATTTAATTTAATTTTAAACAGTCTTTCTGACACTTCGACATTATCACACAATCTGAACCTAAGCAAAGCAAACCTTGCACTATGAGAACCAGCAGCTGATACCCATAGACTTATATACTTCATTGTTATAAATACATACCAAACACCCAGGCAGAGAGCAAACATGGCTGTCATATAAAATGTTTGCCCCAGCGGGAATCGAACGCGCGACCCTTAGCGTAGCAGTCAGGTATACAAACCAGTGGTCACGAAAATAAAGCTAATTATTGGTGCCGATTCTGTTGTATAAAATCACTCACTAATTTGACGGGACCTAAAGTATTGCCATCCTTATTTAACTCCGTAAATCAGAAAGGGATAGCAAGACTTTTTATTCCTGGCCAATTAGTTTAGTGATTTTTACAACAGATTCGACACCAAAATAGGATTTGTCCCACACTGACCCCACATTTGTGTCCCACATTCCAAAAAAAACCTTGTTTGCCCCATGTTGAATTTAATTCTTGTTTCGGCCCACTTTAAAGTGCCAACCAATGTATGGTTAGCAACAAAAAGGTGTTATAATATTAATAATTTAATATGAAAATGCTGAGCAGAGTTGATACTTCAGAAAGATGGTATGAGAGTACGTGTGCCGGTAGCAGGAACATTGTCGACAACGTATTCGAAAACGTAGCTCGCGAAATGTCAAAATTGTCATACTAATTTTTCGTTCCACTTTTCACCGCCGCAGCGCTGCTCATTTTCCAATACAAAAATAGTCGAAGGCGATACGAAAACGTTATCGACAATGTTCCTGCTACCGGCACTGATATATTTCGGTTTCTCGGTCGATTAGAATATCCGGCAACATCGGAGCCCGGATACGATCTCAATAACTCCCGGGCAATGAATAATGCTAATCTTTCTATTGCGTGTCTACTCTCATAACAGAATAAGGATGCATTTCACTTATCCCGGCTAACGTTGATGATGTAAATCATTCCCGGTTGGTATGAATTATGGTGATATGAAATTGATCATTGTTTTTTGTGTATGTTTGTCTTCTTTGTGTATGCATTATAAGAGACTAGCTGTCCCGACAGACGTTGTCCTGTCTTAGCTGTTAATTCACATAAATATATAAAACACCATATAAAAGGATCTTTAGTTTATCCCTAAATTAAAAATATTCCAGTTATTTTTAATTTCATAAGAACCTTCTCCTGGCAATCTATACTCTCATATCATACTATTATTATAAAGAGGAAAGATTTGTATTTTTGTATGTATTGAATAGGCTCCGAAACTACTGGACCGATTTCAATAATTCTTTCACCGTTAGAAAGCTACACTATCACTGATTAACAAAGGCTAGCTGCCCGCCCCGGCTTTGCACGGGTAGACAAAATATTTGATATAAATGTCTACCCGTGCGAAGCCGGGGCGGGCCGCTAGTAACAAATAAAAAAAGAATTTGCGATATCGGTCCGGCCGATCACGCGTGATGCCGTGAACAAGGGAAATAGGGAGTCATTTTTATATATATAGATTGATGAGTTAAGAAGAAGCATAGAAAGGGTACCTAACGTAAAAATGATCTGGTACTAATTCGTACAAGCTTTGCTTAGTTTGGCACTAGAAGAGTAGATGAAGTAGATGGATGGAAAGAACTAAATTTCCTTATGTTCATTGCTTCTTATTTTAAAACGTGTCATGAAAATTCCATACAAACCGTATAATGTGTATGGATTAAATGAAATCCACTGAAAATTACAACCGAAGTCGATTTAGAATATTGCCGTGTAATTTGATAACAAGCCCATATAATTAGATAAAGCGCCGACTTTGATGAACGACATGAATTAGCATAATTGGTATCGCCGCACGTGTCGGCAGGGTATGGCATCCCATGTTGGCATCATAACAGGTAAACAAACATTAATTTAATTATAAATCTCTTTGAAATTCACGGAGCCTCATAAGCAATACTCATACGATCCGGTCCTTTATCTAGCGCTTAACATCAGGTGGGCCATGTGTGCCACCTTAGTTGTATAAAAAAAATGGGAAAATTAACAGCGCTGTGCTGGCGGTGAAAAGTGAAACTAAAAATTTGTAGGTACATTTTGACATATCAACGTTTTCGCATACCTTTTTTTTATGACTCTAAGGTGGCACATAAGCATAGGGCCCCCTGATGTTAAGTGGTCACCGTAGCCTATAGCCGATAGCAATACCAGGGATATCACTAACGAGTTGCCAACCATGTTGTTGATGAGGACTCACTGTACTAGTAGCATTACTAGCGCAGCATATCCTCGTGGAGCACTGGCAACCTACTTTCCGCAGAAACAACACTACATCAAAGTGGTGTTGCTTACCCAGTCAAGAGTAGTTCTTGCTAAAACTACTGACTAAGATAAATAGATGCATAGTAATCAGATGAATTTAGTTCTCCAGCACCAAGATTGATCACAGTTTATCGGTTAATTACTATCTATCCTATCACATAACATAAGCTCTGACGTGTTTAGATATCTCATCGGTATGCATGGAATTATAACTGGATATCTAAGCTGACAGATTCAATTATTTCTGTGATTGGTCTAGAATTTAAGACGAGCAATGAATTGCTATTTATGTAAATACAACAGAACAAATACTATAACTAAAATCTACAGAATGCCTGCATAGAATATAATATGAAATTTAAATATTATAATTGCTAAGAAGAATACAAAATATATTATAATTTGCTTTGTCCGCTTAAATGAGTGTGATACAGTCGAACGGCCTGCACCCAGGTGTGAGCTCAGGCGTGGATTCTTCCGACACGTGTTTCAGGACTTCCACGTCCCATCATCAAGGTGCCGCTGCGTTGGTCGAGCAGCGTGACGTCACATCGAGCGTGACATCTCTCATTGCTCGGAAAAAGCAAATTATAATATACTAGCTGCCCGCCCCGGCTTCGCACGGGTGGAAAAAATATTAGATAAATGACTACCCTTAACATTTAGGGGGATGAAAAATAGATGTTGGCCGATTCTCATAGATACCGGATAAGCACAAAAAAATTCATGAAAATCGGTCAAGCCGTTTCGGAGGAGTATGGCAACGAAAACTGTGACACGAGAATTTTATATATTAGATTTTGTATTCCATAAATATGAATTACCGCAAAGTAACACCTGAATCAATTCAATTGCTAAAAAATAAAAAATAAACAAAAATCATTTATTCAGTTTAGGCCCTAATAAGGCACTTATGAAGGTCTAAATTATCATGCTAAGAAGCACTAAGAAGCATAAAGCGTCCAAATAGGAACTTTCGCTTTACAAATAATTACTAATACCATACTTATGATAAAACTGTAACAGATTTAATTCTGTACAATAAATATTTTTTTAAGAATTTTTGGAGCTAGCTCTGTAATCGATTCTTAACCCAAATCTGTTTTTTTTTTCATTTTTGTCTGTCTGTTTTTTGACGACTCAGCACGCTGAAACTACAGAACGGATTCTAATGAAACTAGGCAAGATATGAGTTCATACTACGAGGTAAAACATAGGATATCTTTTATTCCGAAATACAGGACGGTTCCCCTGGGATAGAGGATAAAATTTAAAATATCTACTAGGCTGTAACTCGAGAATAGCTGGACCGATTTAAACGGGACTATCACCGGCAGGTAGCTGATGTTATAAAAGGTTAGGCCACATTATTCTGGAAAAATAATTAGGGTTCCGCGCAACCATTAATAGCCCTTGATAATAGTTTAAAAATATTTATAAACATTGTAATATTATGATTGTTAATTGTAATATTATGGTGGTAATTTAGACCTTCTGTAGGGGTTCCGTACATGTAGCATCACAGCATACTTAGTCTTAAGTCAATCAGAATTAAACCAGTACATAGTAATGACATGAAAACGGGTCTTATACGCGATATTAAATTGTTCATTTACCTCCCGACGTTTCGACCGAGTTGCATCGGCCGTGGTCACGGGCTGACTGATTGTAGTTGTGTTAATTCGCGGGTAGAACGAATATTGTTATCTACCTCCGTATGAGTTTTTAAATTTGGGTCCCGACTCACAACACTCACGACATCCGTGGATACGTCTTTACATACATCGCGACGCGACACTTTCCTAACACCGGATTCCACGCAGTAGAAAAATTCCACGCAGTATAAGACCCGTTTTAATGTCATTACTATGTGTTTAAATCACGAAAGTTTAAAAAACAGTAAACCAGTACATATTTATCACTCAAACGGTGTGGTTATGACCCCCGACTTGTGTACTCATATCAGTATATCATATCATATCAAGCAGTATCCTCTATCATACATCAGTTAAATCAGTGTATCAATATCATTATCAAGGTGTAGGAGTAAAACCGTACACCTTTATAAGTGCCTTATTAGGGCCTGGTGGGCATTTAAGGATAGTGCAAAACGTGACATGGTCGCCTTCGATATAGATTGGTCAGTCTGGGAAGGTTTGGCTGAGAACCGTGGACTGTGGCGGGAGACTATCAATGAAGGCATTACTGTGCATGACGAAGCCTGGCTTGAAACACTGGCAATAAGACGCGCGCATAGACATGCGTGTGACAAGCGCCCCCCATCTTTCTCGGACACGGATTACACTAACGTATGCGGAACCTGCGGCCGGGTCTGTCGACCTATCGGCCTTCTTAGCCATGTAAGGAAGTGTCGCAATATTTGACGATGCTTCAATCATCTTTCATAGATGTAAGAGGCCTTATGTATTAGAGCCTAAACTGAATTAATGATTGTTTGATTTTGATTAGATAGAAAATACTGAAAACATACCCTCCATGCTGCTAAATTGTGTCACTATAAATTCGCAACTAAGTTCCTATAAAATGGTACTCGAAATATTTTTAATTCTATCTGTATCCTAGGCGGTCAAAAACTAGTTACCATAGACAACTATAATTAGGGTAGCCGCATACCATCAGATGGAACGCAAGTTCGTTTCCCACCATTTTAATATTCAAAGGATATCAATGTAATGTAACCTTTTTTAATCTTAAAAGTCAATAGCTACTTCGTGAGGTCGAAGATAAAGTTTGAATACAAAATCGTGACTTCGGGTCCAAATATTTAGGCTTTTTGGTCACGTAGTGTCACCAAACGGTAGCCATCTTCCGAATCATTACTTAACATAATTCTTGATCAATGGCATGGCTTAAAGGGCCGATAGGAGCGGTTAGCGTCGTGCTAAAAGACACTGTTATATTCAATATCAAGTGAAAAGTAACTTTAACGTAAAGAATTAAAAATATATATCATAGTAGTTTCTGGAGACAAACCACGGCAAGAGTAGATCATAACATGCCTTTAGGTCAGAGGTAATTTATTACAAAATGATTTATTTATGAACCATATAACACCTTCACAGGATAGCCTAATGCGATGTTTATGTTTTTACACGAGTATCTATAGAATGACTTAACTTACTTACTTCACGAATTTAACAACAACAATAAATAAATATCTGTTATGAAATATATGATAAATCACTTCACCCAAAAGCCATGTTACAGCATAATTTCCAATGTTCCTATAAATCAGTCACTAAATGCACATAGTACCTAAATACACACTAAAGATCAATGGTAAACCTTTTACGAGATACTGGAAAAAAAAACATTAATTCTGCCTGATTCTCGATAAAACATTAGTGTTAGTTAATATTCAAATTAAGAATTCCATATAAGTCGCAATTAAAATCAATTTAATCTCTTTAGTATCAGTACCTACATATTATTTGGCTCAGTCACTGTCTCTTGCAGAAGTATCAATTTCCGCAAATAATATCATAATATTAGGGAGGCTATTTGGAAATTAACATACAGCTGCCAGGTACGGCTTTTGACGATATATTTAATTACTTTTCACGTAGAACGATTCCTTAGTCTGGGCTCGATTGGGTAATTTAAAAAAATATATATATACATGACACATTTATATATTAATGCTGTCTTTATTATATATTATATATTATAATAAATGTCTCAATTTATCAAATATTTTGTCTACCTGTGCGAAGCCGGGGCAGGCAGCTAGTATAATAAATAGCCTTTATTACTCAGTGATAATGTAGCTTTCTAACGGTGAAAGAATTTTTGAAATCGGTCCAGTAGTTTTGGAGCCTATTCAATACAAACATACACACAAAAATACAAATCTTTCCTCTTTATAATATTAAGCATAGATGTAGATTGTGTGAGTAATAAGAGCTTACATTTAACATATACTTCTCTCAAACTTGCTCCATGCAAGTCATTCCCTGATATTTCCGGAGAGCTGGCTGTGTCCGGCCATAACAGGGTGGAACGTATGTCCGTCATTAGAGGTTTACGTCTGCGTCCGGTGGCTTAACGACGATTGTGCTTATTTCAGTCGTCGTGCATTTAAATATTTAAGAACTATATACTATGCTCTCGTTTGTACATTATATTTTGTGTTAGTCTGTGTTGAATGATTTATTCTTACCTGCCTCCCGCGATACAGGTTCGCCTAGTGCGGGGACTAATGTTGATCTTGTAAAATCTATGTAATCTAGTTGTTGTTGTTGCGGCTTGTGAAGCGGCTGAAAAAGCTAAAGCGTGCAAATACAGGGGTCTAGGCCGAATATGATTTTGTACCATTCGGTGTCGAGACCCTTGGTCCGTGGGGTCCTAGCGCTATAAGGCTTTTTAAGGAAATAGCAAAAAGGTTAGTCGACATCACAGGAGACCGAAGAGCTGGCAGCTACCTCGGACAAAGATTTAGTGTTGCTATTCAGAGGGGAAACGCTGCCAGTATCTTCGGAACCTTGCCCACAGGGACTCCGTTCAATAATATGTTTTAATATTTATATTATATTTTTAAGGTTTTTAGTTTTAGGTTATGTAATAATTACCTATATATTGTAAAGTTGTTTTGAAAATAAAGTCATCTAGTTAATAAAGATATTTGATTTGATTTAATTTGTTAGGATCGGAGATGAAACGGAATAAAAACTCGTTATAGTGGTACTAATAACGCGTGTCACTTCGTTGTACGCAAAATTCCATCTATCTTGTGATCTGAGAATGCAATATGCATACACTTCTTGTAGATAGACTAACAAATCGTGTGGTTCTTTCGATCCCTTAGAAAAAATGTCTTCATAAATAGAAAATATGTCTCATAAAGAATAAATGTAAAATTCTAGTATGTATTTTATTACTCAAAAAAGTACTAGCTGAGTTTGATATCGTATTCTCCACTCTGCTAAGTCAACGTTCCTCTTCTCATATGTCGGTAAATTTTTAACTAGCACAGGATTGTTATAATTGAGCCGGTCTGAAACTATAATATGCAAATGGTACGAAAACATGACAAGTAAGTATATCACAAACTTCATCCCACAGTATGTTATGATCTGATTTGCATATCAAAATTACTTATTAAATTACAATTATATTAATGTTTTAGACGAAGAAGCCAAGGAAGGCCAAGGGTAAAACTGTAATTACTCAATTTCCAGGGCACATATATTTTCTGCATTTGCGGTTTAAACTCTGGATCCCTGGGGCCCGGATCCTTTTCAGCTTTTTAAGGAGGTCTAACGTCGGCTGGTTGAGGCCTCCCGTGACAGGCGTGCTGTGAATCAGCATTGCTATCCAGCGTGGCAATGCTGCCAGCATTCTTGGCACGCTACCGCATGATTCTGGTTTTGGTGAGATCTGTTGTCTATAAGTAGGTAGGTTAAGTTGTTTTTTGTAAATAGTTTAATCTGTTTTGTGTTAATTACTGAATGATGGAAAGCTGAAGATAAAAAAATGTTTGTAAAACTAGGGGTATAACAGGGCTTACAAGGTAAAATTGACTCCCCTATTTCTGAAGTCGGCTTAAATATAACCTTTGTTACTCGGGCTATAATAACGAATCGATTAACATCTAATTCATAAAAATCGGATGAATAGTTCAGGCGCTACGGCGGAACATACCTAAATGCAAACATACATACATAGACTGCTAAAATCATAACCCTTTTAGGCTTCGTCGTAGTCGGGTAATAAATTGAGCATTACTCAAAGAGGCGATGACAACAAGTCGTTAAAAGACACATTTCCCTCGGAACGTTGAAGACATATTTGCCAGGAATTATTGAGACAATACGGCTGTTCGGAGCAGGCGCGATTCGGCGGATATTATGAGTTACGATGCTGCATTCCTCCTTGGCACATTACATATATTGCTCGGTAATACCGTTTACCACATACGATTTAGACAAGCACGCTGGCGTCAAAGCTAAGCTATTTATGTTAAGATGTATTTACGTTTTTTGTAAATTTTTAAAAGTTACATTTATCTGATATACTACTTTTTAGGGTTCCGTACCTTAAAAGAAAAAAAAGCCCTTATAGGATCACTTTTTTGTCTTTTTGTCGGTTTGTCTATCAAGATTTTATTATCTCAAGAACGCGTGGAGCTATCAATTTGAAATTAATATGAAACAGTCAGTATGGTCATTATAAAGAAAAGATATGATCGTTTATGTCGCAAATTTTCGCATATTTTGCAATTTCACAAGGGAATAAAAACCTATAGGGTACTTCCCGTTGACTTAGAATCGTGAAATTTGGCAGAAAGCAGTGTCTTACAGCACAAGTAAAGGAAAAAATCGGAAAACCTTAAATATGTGGTTTAATTATTTTTTTATGTGAATTTACTAAAAAAAACTTCCTGAATCGCGCTGTTCAGTCACCGACGAATTACCTCATTTGAAGTTCGCATACTTTTATATAACCTTACCTACAAGTGTGTACGGAACCCTTGGTGCGCGAGTCCGACTCGCACTTGGCTGGTTTTTTTTAATAGTCAGCACCTATAGCGTAGCATGTAACATACGGTACCTCGGGGTATTGTGGGTAGTCATATTGTTGTGTGTCCGAGATCAAATTATAACTTTTTTATTAATTCTGTGTACAAATACACATATAAGTGTATATATTCTAGAATATAAGCTAGGTAATTGTATGACACCATACTGAGTCCTGGGAGTGGAGGCAGTCAGCAGTAGGTCCTGTTGTGCGTGGTGGTAAATAAAACTATTCGGTTGTGTGCGTAGTCCGGTTTACTGGTTTGATAGATCTCCTGGATGGTTATGTTCGGTTTGTTCAAAGAATCTCCGTCGCTGAGATATATAGCACAGCGACGGAGACTCTCTACCGCGCGTGCTAATAATGCCTATTTACATTACAGCGACATCTAGTGGTCAAAAGTCCGTTAAACACTAATGTACCTGCTATAGTGTGGGTCGAATATGAAAATCATAGCTAGAACGTTTGATTGTCTGGGATTAATATTACATTTCAGTTTTCCAATTGGAGTTTCTCACCTACTGATTCCACTACTTCAAATGAGTTATTCTATGCCTTTGTTAAATAGAGACCTTCCCAGTCCCTTTAGACACCTGGCGCCACAGATAAGGTGAAAGACAAATGATGAATCGAAATCTCACGTATTGTTGGTTATCTGTGTTTTGTCAGCCTGGAAGGAGGCTTTTTAGATAAAGGCTGTGGGGATCGAAGTCATAAAGCCTGTGCGATAAGAGTCATTAATTAACGGCTTATCATTGGCTGTTTTTTTTTAAATCGCACCAAATTATATTCTGAGAAAAATTGATGTTGTAACACCTCTGCCTCTTTGGAGACCCTTGTAGAATTATTTTTTATCTATATAAATCTATATTTATTATTAAATCTATATATTTATAAATACAAATAAATGTTGCTAAGCGCAAAACTGGAGAACGGCAGGACCAATACGGTTTTTTTATTGCCTTAAGACACACGGAAAGTTTTAATGGAGATTAATTCATAAAAATTGCGTGGAACATAGTAAAAATAACACTTTTACTTTCCCATACAAACCAACTTTTAACCGAGCGAAGACTGTCTGGGCAGCTATATATTATTCAAATCAATTAATTATGGATGCAAAAAGATTAATCTCGGATTTGCACTCCACGGGTTTATTAGAAGGACTAGCTGTTACCCGTTTAAGGACATAAGTAGCCTATGGCCTTTCCAAGGATATAATCTATCTCCTTGAAAATGTTTATTACCATCCGCTCAGCCGTTTAGTATAGATTCGTCAAACAATCAACTTGTTATTGACATAGGTATTAAATTAAAGTGGATTGCTGCCAGGTCGAGGTCGGGTGAGGCTGGCTGCCCGTCCACTCGTGTCGGTGTCCCATTCTAAAAAGCCCATAATAAGCCGTAGACTGAGTAGCTAATATACGAAGATTTCGCGTGCCCGAGAAAATGATGGAGATAGTTATCAATGTGTGTGTCCGCGTGCATAAAATACTGCCACACATGTGACTTCTCCCGCATAGCTGAACCAAAAGATAGGGTTACATAAAGTATTTTACGAAACGTGAGAAAACCCTGCGGTAAGGGATAAATATTACAACTGTGTCCTTGTCTTCTGCATTAGTACCGTATAGCCTTCTCTTTGTGTGTGAGGAGAGCAGAATATGTTATTGGATCTATACTACTAATACATATACTCCTTTTACGCAAATAACAGATCGTTATGTCGACAGATGTGTACTCGCGAAATGTCAAAATTGTCATACAAATTTTAAGTTCCACTTTTCGCCGCCTCAGCGCTGTTCATTTTTCAATACAAAAATAGTCGAAGGCGATACAAAAACGTCTCAAATTATTCATGCTCGCACTACTGTTATCTATCGGCATATTATTTTTCAAACTCAAGTATGTAGTCTTGATGTATCGGCGCAAAAAGCGGAATACACCTCGTTTTTCCAAGAGAAATGCACAGCTGGATTCGTGCATGAGTGGCATAGCCATTTAAATGCAAATAAGACTTTAAATAATTGCTTCTGAGCAGGTAGTGCAAATACGAAGAGGTCAGTTATTAGAGGTCATAAATCAAACTGAGCTTGGCTGGAGATGATTAATTGTAGGTCATTCATTACCTTCTTTAATAGTGAGTTCCTTTGTTTGGGGAAGCTATTTCATTAACCGCTGTTGAGCAGACTGTGTATGACACTATACTGGGTCCCGGGAGTGGAAGCAATCAGCAGCAGGTCTTGATGTGCGTGGTGGTAATTAAAACTATGGTAGAAGTATATGTAGTCCGGTTTACTGGTTTGATTGAGCTCCTGGTCGGTATGTTCGGTTTGTTCAAAGAGTCTCCGTCGCTGAGATATATAGCACAGCGATATATACTTTATAATATTTAAGATAAGGTTGGTCTTCTTCTTCTTCTTCTTCCTAAGTATGGCAATCAATCCCTTCAGGGACTATTTTTGCCAGTGTCGAGTGTTAGAGAATTTTCATGTTGCAAAATTTCTCGTGTTTGCCGCATTAAAATGCCTAGTGTCATGCATTCTAACGCCCAATGGAGTTTCTGGAGACAACCCATGGCAGTAGCAGATCGTAACACGCCTTTAGATTAGAGGTAACCTATTGACCAAAATGATAAATCACTTAACCCAAAAGTCGTATTATGGCATTATTTCCAATGCTCCTATAAATCAGTCACTAAATGAAACTTTAATGCACATATCGACACCAAAAATACACATTAAAGATCACTATAACACAATTTACGACACACTGGAAAAAATCTCAACCGCTCCGCCTGATTCCCGCCAAAAACTCCCATAAGGTTGGTCAGTAACAGTCTGTTTAACGGACTTTTGATCACTAGATGTCGCTGTAATGTAAATAGGCATTATTAGCACGCGCGGTAGAGATTCTCTAAAGACTCAAACTCTAAACAGACTGTTACTGACCAACATTATCTTAAATATTATAAAGTAGCTTTGCATGCGACTTCGTACGCGTGGAATAAATTTTGTTCACACATTCGTGGGTTTCAGTATTTGAACATACTCTTAATTATTTTGTGAAATAAAAGTATCTGCTAGTAAAAGTTCGGTTGAATCCGGTTCAGCTGTTCCGGAGTTTTCTAGCAACAAACAGACAGACACATTTTTTTCAATTGTGTTGGAAAATGAACAGCGCTGCGGTGGCGGAAAGTGGAACTAAAAATTCGTATGATCATTTGACATTTCGAGAGTTAAGTTTTCGAATACGTAGTCGAAAAATGTTTTTGCTACCGGCATAGTTCTCAACCGTCACACGAAATTAGCCCACTGATGACTTACCTTTTTTTTCAGATAATTATATTTAAATGTAGGTATACCTAATACAATTTAATTATGTACTGTAAATCAAATGTAAGGTCACGCGCTTATCGGCTTAGAAATCGCGTGATAAACGAATAAATAATATTATTAATTTCACTACATTTTACGTTTCGTGATTTTCCCGATCCCCTTCCGAGCCTCACTTGATTAATCGACGAGCCCTTAGTTGTGGGTGTTTGTAATTGTGGAAACAACTTATTAAATTCAACATCGGCAAGCACATTAAGTAGCCCGCAAAGTGCTTTACATTGTGTAGTTAAAGTTCCTGTCTCGGTTTGAACCGGCACTTGTCTCAGTTTGACTTTTGAATTTAAGTTTTGTTATTAAAACCCCAATAACACTCAATAAGTAGAAAGTTCTTCGGTATGCTTGCCACTTTATTCGATGTATCATAATCACAGACTGTATGACACCATACTGAGTCCTGGGAGTGGAGGCAGTCAGCAGCAGGTCTTGTGCGTGGTGGTAAATAAAACTATGGTATAATTAGACGTAGTCCGTTTTACTGGTATTTTTGCTCGATGTGTCTCCGTCGCGGAGACATATACCATAGCGACGCAGACTCTCTACAGCGCGCGCTATTATAGGCATATTTACATAAAGCGCCATCTATTGGTTAAAAACCTAAAACATTAATGTTCGTTAAACACAGACCTAGGTTTTTTTATGATCATAATATTCCTGTTACGCGCTGTTGAGTCACCGACGAATATTGACCTCATTTGAAGTTCGCCTACTTTTAACCTTACCTGTGTGTACGGAACCCTCGGTCCGACTCGCACTTACCACTAAGGTAACAAACAAGCATACGCCCCGCCTGATGGTAACCGGTTACAGTAGCCGATGGACGCTTGCTACACCAGGGGTATCACATACGCGTTGCCGACCCTAAATTAACTGCTAAGTTATGTCAATTATTGCTCGCGGATATGTTTTTAGAACAGAAACTTCTTATTTTCTAGTACCCAAGCCTTTAAGCTCTAACTTTTTTTGATAGAAAAATATGTCTAAAAAGTTTTCACGGTCCAGTGGAGGAACAAAAACTTTTTTAATATTAAACCCGAAATGTGCCCTGTTTACGGACGGATATAATGATTTTATTCTGGCAATATCTTGTCTTTTTTTTCTGTCGCAACAGTTGTACAATGCCGTCTGCAAGAACATCCCATCTCGTTACCATTTTATTGGTCCTTGTTTGGTTTTCATTTCAAACGAGGATGAGAAAATTGGACCTTTTAGTTAATTTACTAGCTCGTCTGAATATAGCCTAGATCGAGGTGAAGAGATTTTTTGTTGTTTTACGTCGGTATGCTCTTGAAAGGTCGTGGTCATTAGTTTTGTCAGGGGTTTGCGTGCCTTTCCTTGCAACACTCCGCCATGTATCTCAATTCTCCGCCATCCGTGAGCACTGATGCAATGGGAAATGAGAATCTGTATAACTGACAGTGTTCAGAGGAATTGTTCGCCATGATGCCCACGGCAACATTTTACCACCGTACCTCTCGCCATCGGCGGGGAATTCACCCCCACACTTTGGAACCGAAATGGTCCCGCACGGCGCGGTTCCACAGGATTTTTCTACCGCGCACGATCAAATTGTGGAATGAACTCCCCGCCAAGGTTTTCCCAAAGGAGTACAGCATGGGGTTCTTCAAGAAGGGTGTGAAGAGCTTTCTGAAGGGTCGGCAACGCGCGAGTGATACCCCTGGTGTTGCAAGCGTCCATAGGCTACGTTGACCGCTTACCATCAGGCGGGCCGTATGCTTGTTTGCCACCCTAGAAGTATAAAAAAAGCGATTTCATACGCGTGGAATATATTTTTACTTATTACCTAAGCTAATGAAGCGCCATCCATTTTTAGGGTTTCTTAGTCAACAAAGAACCCTTATAGTTTCGCATGTCTATCCGTCTGTCTGTCTGTCCCTCCGACCGAGGTTTAGCAAAGAGAAAATTGGCACTAGTAGCTGTAATCGGGCATGGGCATACATATTAATCAAGCTGACAAAGTGGTAAAATAAAATCCAGAATTTACACGAATGCCATTCGTAGTTATCAATCTACAGATTTCGCTCAATTGTTATCTAAATTAATTAAAATCGCAATAAGCTCCACTTACCATAATTTCACTTTAATCGACTCGACATGTACTCGGAACTCGATTGTGATTTGTACTTATGTTAGCTGGAAAGCAATCAATTAACGATTACATGACTATTCGTTATCGTTTCAATCGAGAACTCGCACGCGAACGCGGTGGCATAAATTTATGTTCGTTAAATATGGAATGAGTCTTAGAGTGAAATAAGTCTTATCTACATTAAATCTAGAGTGATTTATTCCAAAATAAATTGGAAAGTCATGTCGTTACGAGTTTTTTTGGGACTTATCACTACATAAAATAAAACAAAGCGGCTACCCGCTGTCTGTCTGTCCCTATGTATGTTTAGATCTTTAAAAGTACGGAACAAATTTTGATGCGGTTTTTAATAGATGAGTGATTTAAAACAAATCCATATTTAAGGTGAATAAATGTTTTTCACCAATAATATATACTAGCGGCCGTAAATAATAATAATAATTATGCACGTAAATAATAATATAATGCTAGTTATGTAAATATTTGCCTCATCAAATATTCGTTGGGCATTAAATGGATTCGTTAAGATTTTATCACAAGGTAAATTAATATAAGACTGAATTTCCTGTAAAGTGATTACATATTCCGAACTAAATCTACTGTGGTCGCGAGCAGAAGAATCATGCAGTGGTCGTTTGAGTGCGCATATATGCGAGAAAAGAAGGAATAATGACGGCTTACAATCTACCACTTACCACATTAAAATAAATACAATGTAAAACATTCAACGTATATTTTTTACATTTTAAAAAGCATGTTACATGAATTCAATCGTGTTACATATAACATTTCCATTACTCTTACAATCTATGTATTCTAACTATATATTCTGAACAAAAATATGTACAATTTGTTTTCATACTACACTCCATATATTCGACCTTTTCGAAGCCTTATTTTTTTTTCTTATTGGATTTATACCCGATAGACATGAGTTGTGTGAGCTAGACAAATTTACTTAACTAAAATTTTTTTTTCTTAAACTATTTTTCAGGTAATTCTAAGAGTTCGATGTAATTATTACTAATCGTATTTCATACAATCAGTAAAAAACTTATAATAAATACGCACACACATATATATATATATACATTGAAACTCTCACACACTTCCATATTTGGGCTCAAAATATGGAAATGGCGGAGAATTAATTAATTATTTCCCTACAAAAATACAGCTTACTTGAATATTCATTTTTTAATTTTCAGTAGCACTAATCATAGATATTATTGTATATTTACATCAACTAGCAGTAGTTACATTAAGTTACAATAGGTTATATAAAGTTACATTTTATTTCAGTAGGTTACACTTAATTATATTAAAGTTACAGTTGGTTATAAATGCCAGTCGGAGCGGGATGGGTGCGTCTACACTATGGTGGCTTGGTCAGTTGAGACTCCCCTCCGACTGCGAACTGACTCTCACACTATATCATGACAGGAGTTACCGTTGCCAGTGCGAGTCGTCTTGGTTGCTTGAGGACGACCAGAGAAGCCATCGTTGTATGGAGGAGGGCAGTACATTACCTGAGGACAAAATTACACATCCACATTCATCCAAGCAAATGGGGAACTTCACATAATATTAATTCTTTAGTGTGGAATGGTGTTCCTGACATGGCTAAAAATCGTGGTGGCCTTGTGGTTGAAGCAACGGCCTGTCATCTGAGGGCCCAATTCGGGATCTCCCGTGTGTGTTGCCATTAAATTGGATCCGCCTGTCTGGGGACTGTATCTCCACCCAACAGATGACCGCAGTCAAATAGCACTACTTTGATGTAGTCTACGAGGATAAGCTGTGCTAGTAGTAATGCTGCTAGCACAGTGGGTCCTCATCAACAATATGGTTGGCAACACGTTAGTGATGCCCCTAGTATTGCTAGCGGCTATAGGCTACGTTGACTGCTTACCATCAGGTGGACCGTATGCTTGTGTGCCACCTTAGTGGTATAAAAAATAGGATAAAATTTCAGTTAATGACACAAAAAAAAATGAATTAATGATCCTGGTCAGGATGCTATGTAACAAATTTTATTTATTTGAAACTAATGATATCAAAGGTCTCGAAGTCTGTGAATGATTCCGTTACGCTCCAATAATTACTGAGTCTTAAACTAATCGATTTGATATTTATCATTATTAATTAATCTCTTCATACATGACCGCCGGTTCCGAGTACTCTTAACCTTTCATTAAGGCTACCGATATTAATTGAATCTTTAACACTGAATAGAGATTACGAAAGGTAATCTAATCTAATCTTGAGAAGGGTCGCCATCCTAATAGCCTGTAATATACGTTGTGTTCCCTATGGCAAGGGTCTTAGGGCTTGTTCGCGCGCCATCTACCAGCCAGCACGCTCGGCTAAAAGGACGTCGTCTTCAAGCCAGATATTTTGCACGGAAAACAATTGCCTCCAAATTTTAAATATTTTTATGTTCTATAAAAATTCGAATATATTAGGTCCTTACATATGAAATTGGCGTTTTGTATGGGAGGAACAAAAAGTCGAATATTTTTTAATATAATATATTTAATTAATCAAAGTATGAACCATTATTTTCTATGCACTTTTGCCATCTCATAGGTAGTTCATTGATCCCTTTACTAAAAAAACCAGTCGGACGGGAATCAATAAAATCTTTGAAGGCGATTTGGACTGCCCCATCGGAGTTGAATTTTTTCCCTTGCAAGAAGTTATCCAAATTTCGAAAAAAATGGTAATCTGTTGGAGCAAGGTCCGGGGAGTACGGAGGATGTCTTAGACTTTCCAATTGAAGCTCTTCTAATTTAGTAGCCGTCTGTAGCGCAGTGTGTGGTCTAGCGTTGTCGTGAAGCAGCAGTGGCGTGGAGCGATTGACCAGCCTAGGTTGTTTAGCCGCTAGCTTTTCCATCATGGTTTGCAATTCCTGACAATAGACATCAGCCGTAATAGTCTGGCCAGATTTGAAAAAACTGTAATGAACAATACCGGCACTAGTCCACCAAACGCTTACAAGTAACTTTTTTGGGGTTAATTTTCGCTTGGGGCAGGATTTGGCTGGCTGGCCAGGATCTAACCATTGCGCTGAGCGCTTCCGATTATCGTAAAGAACCCATTTTTCATCACAGGTAATGATTCGGTTTAAAATACCTTCATTATTGTGCCGGTTTAGTAATGTAACGCAGCAGTCGACGCGCGTTTGCCGGTTTGTTTCAGTCAATTCGTGAGGTACCCACCTTTCAAGCTTTTTAATCTTCCCAATTTGCTTCAAGTGAATTAAAACAGTTTTATCACTAACATTGCAGCCTGCAGCTAACTCGGACGTGGTTTGCGATGGATCCGCTTCCACAATAGCCTTCAACTCTTCATTATCAACTTGAGTCTCAGGCCGTCCACGGGGCTTGTTCTGCAGGTCGAAATTTCCAGAACGAAAACGTTGGAACCAAAAACGAACTGTGTTTTCTTTTGCAACACGACCGCCATACACATCATTCACCCTTCGAGTTGTTTCCGCAGCACTAGTGCCACGGCGGAACTCGTACTCGTAAATAATGCGATATTTAAGGTTTTCCATTTTGTAAAATGAGTGACGCAAACAGAAAAAAACAGAAGAAAAAAAACAAATGAATGACGATCATCGAAGCACAAATACATGAGTCTATAGCTGTACAAATTTGAATTTGGAATTCCTTACCAAAGAGGAGAAATTCGTGATTAAAGTGGCCAGTACGAAAAACGCCAATTTCATATGTAAGGACCTAATATTTTTCACGAAGACAATAGACGCTAATTTTTCACGTTATTGTAATCTTTTGTATTAATATCGAATAAATTGTTATTATCACAATTGTAAATTAAACTATTCATTTATACGGTGTTCACGATATATATTCACATTTCGACGCACAACTTCTAGAACAATCATCGCATTTAAACGGAAACAGATCTGGAATCATCACAACTATTCACGTCCCCAACAGGGCTAATGAATAAATTCTATCACTGACAGCGTAACTCTTGATTCATAATATAAACTCCGCCAAATACTCATTCTTAGAATGGTTATTAAAATCTATACTTAATGTAACAGGGCCAATTCTGTACCGCAAGCATAAATAATTTGCGACAACGTTTTCGTATCGCAAGGTGGCACAAAAGCATACGACCCACCTGATGGTAAGCAGTCACCGCAGCTTATAGCCGCTAGCAATACCAGGGGTATCACTAAGGAGTTGCCAACCCTGTTTAAGGGGTAACTGTGATAGCAGCATTACTACTAGCCCAGCGTATCCTCGTGGAGCACTGGCAACCTTACTTACCGCAGAAACACAACACTACATCAAGTAGTGTTATTTCACTGCGGTCTTCTGTAAGGTGGAGGTACAGACCCCAGTCGGGTGACTCCAATTTAAATGGGAATACCCACGGGAAATCCCAAATCGCCCTACCTCTCAAAATCCTCTCAGCGTGGGTTTTTTGAGAAAACCTCGTCGGAGAGCTCATTCCACAGCTCATTCTCAGGGAATAGACGATTTTATTCATACACTTGCTTAAAACATAAATACAAATACGACGAGACCGCTGGTCTAGTAGTTAGTATACCTGACTGCTACGCTAGAGGTCGCGGGTTCGATTCCCGCCAGGGCAAACATTTATGTGACCAATATGTTTGCCTCACGAATGGGTGTTTGGTATGTATTATAAGTATGTATTTACAAAAAAAAAGTATATAAGTATTATATCAGCTACTGGTTCCCATAGTACAAGCTTTGCTTGGTTTGGGGCCAGATGGCGCTGTGTGATAATGTTCAAGCATTATTATGAATCGAAGCTCGTTTCAGAAAATACTTAATCAGGCGATGATAATAATACACAGTCGTGGATACAAAACAATTTATTGTTCTAACATTGCATTTGCGCACAAGTATCATGATATTCAATAACTGCAATCAAAAAACGACTGTATAGTTTCGTAATCGTTGCTCCCGACGGTGGTTCTGGTAGCGCATATGGCAACCATTAAAGATTTGTCGTCGTCAACCACTTCCAATATACGATCAACGTTTAAACTGCCATCGGGATTGAAAAAATTTGCCTCATGGAACACGCATATTATGTAATCCTTGCCTCCTAAACCAGAGTTCCATATATCGAGCATCCCATAATTTTTCAAGATCATCCATAATACTTGAAACGACATGCACTTCATATGATCCTTTACGAAACCCGCTTGATTTTTAAAGTGTTGGAACGACTGTAAGTAGAAAACAAATAATAACACTTTATAAAAACGAAATAAACACGCTTAAAATATATTTACATCGGTATCTGTGTCCTCTTTGAAGACGAAGAATTGATCTTATAATTAGCACAAGCGTTAGTGAAGCGTTCAATAGTATAATTAATTATAACCGCTCAGAGTATATACTACGTACCAATAAATAGTAATGCTTGGACATTATCACACAGCGCCATCTGGCCCCAAACTAAGCAAAGCTTGTACTATGGGAACCAGCAGCTGACACAAAACTTATATACTTTTTTTTGTAAATACATACTTTTAATACATATCAAGCACCCAGACAAAAAGCAAACATAAAACTTCACAATTAGATGCTTAAATTACCAGCTAGTAGTTAGAATACAGTCTTACCTCTGTAAAACTGGCATTGACAGCTCCAACGACCACCATACAAATAATCAACGCTTTCAAGACCATGATGACTATATCCTTGACAATCCGACAGCCACTAGTAGTCTCCTTGCGACCGATGTGATGAACAGCGATTACTGAACCACACTTAAATACCAAATGAAGGAGATAACACACATGACGAATTGATTTAATTTCCGCTATTTATCAATATTTAGCCAATTAGTTTTGTTTTCGTCTCGATGTGTGGTAGGTTTGCGGTTATAGAAGTATCTATTTTAAACTAGATGTCGAATAACAATATATCCTATTGCATCATTGAATGAATTAGATAAACCTTTTTTTTTATAACAAGCTTTTTAGCTCATCAAGCCTTTAATATATTTGTTTTAAACCACTAAGGTGGCACACAAGCATACGGCCCACCTGATGGTAAGCAGTCTCCGTAGCCTATAGCCACTAGCAATACCAGGGGTATCACTAACGGGTTGAGGACTCACTGTGCTAGCAGCATTACTACTAGCCTAGTGTATCCTCTTGGAGCACTGGCAGCCTTACTAGCCGCAGAGAAACAACACTACATCAAGTAGTTCACTGCGGTCTTCTGCATGGTGAAGGTACAGTCCCTAGTCGGACGGCTCCAATTTTAAATAGGTAAACCCCACGAGAAATCCAAAATCGACCTACCTCTCTTTTTAAAAGCTCATGGTGTGATTAATCACTGTACTTAAGCTTATATAAACTCATTGGTACATGCCGGGTTTGGAACCTGGGCCCATTAGATGACAGGCCGTTGCTTCAACCACAAGGCCACCACGGCTGTTATGTTAATTCGATACCTACA
The DNA here is from genome assembly GCA_951449985.1 of Falcaria lacertinaria. NCBI lineage: Eukaryota > Metazoa > Arthropoda > Insecta > Lepidoptera > Drepanidae > Falcaria > Falcaria lacertinaria. The sequence goes on along the minus strand of OX602119.1, from coordinate 585,803 downwards.
TCCAGCATCCATCAATCCAGCTAGATCCAGCAATTGCAATCCCTAGTCCGGAGTGTGTGGTGTGTGTAATCAAATCTAGCAAGTAAAATTGGACCCAATTCCCTCTGTCCGACGTCACAAAATTGAGAATTATCATTTCCCCAGTAACCCCTTTGATTTGGATATCAAATGAAAGGAATTTATGACCAAAAATTTGTTAAAAAAAATGTTTTATCTACTTGTTATAATAGTGTTATTAAATCTGTTGTTATTCGACAACAATTGACTAATATGTTAATAAGCTCAGGGTCTACTTCAAAATAGATACTTCTATAACCGCAAACCTACCACACATCGAGACAAAAACAAAACTAATTGGCTAAATATTGATAAATAGCGGAAATTAAATCAATTCGTCATGTGTGTTATCTCCTTCATTTGGTATTTAAGTGTGGTTCAGTAATCGCTGTTCATCACATCGGTCGCAAGGAGACTACTAGTGGCTGTCGGATTGTCAAGGATATAGTCGTCATGGTCTTGAAAGCGTTGATTATTTGTATGGTGGTCGTTGGAGCTGCCAATGCCAGTTTTACAGAGGTAAGACTGTATTCTAACTACTAGCTGGTAATTTAAGCATCTAATTGTGAAGTTTTATGTTTGCTTTTTGTCTGGGTGCTTGATATGTATTAAAAGTATGTATTTACAAAAAAAAGCATATAAGTTTTGTGTCAGCTGCTGGTTCCCATAGTACAAGCTTTGCTTAGTTTGGGGTCAGATGGCGCTGTGTGATAATGTCCAAGCATTACTATTTATTGGTACGTAGTATATACTCTGAGCGGTTATAATTAATTATACTATTGAACGCTTCACTAACGCTTGTGCTAATTATAAGATCAATTCTTCGTCTTCAAAGAGGACACAGATACCGATGTAAATATATTTTAAGCGTGTTTATTTCGTTTTTATAAACTGTAATTATTTGTTTTCTACTTACAGTCGTTCCAACACTTTAAAAATCAAGCGGGTTTCGTAAAGGATCATATGAAGTGCATGTCGTTTCAAGTATTATGGATGATCTTGAAAAATTATGGGATGCTCGATATATGGAACTCTGGTTTAGGAGGCAAGGATTACATAGTATGCGTGTTCCATGAGGCAAATTTTTTCAATCCCGATGGCAGTTTAAACGTTGATCGTATATCGGAAGTGGTTGACGACGACAAATCTTTAATGGTTGCCATATGCGCTACCAGAACCACCGTCGGGAGCAACGATTACGAAACTATACAGTCGTTTTTTGATTGCAGTTATTGAATATCATGATACTTGTGCGCAAATGCAATGTTAGAACAATAAATTGTTTTGTATCCACGACTGTGTATTATTATCATCGCCTGATTAAGTCATTTCTAAATCGAGATTCGGTTTGTATTTATGTTTTAAGCAAGTGTATGAATAAAATCGTCTATTCCCTGAGAATGAGCTGTGGAATGAGCTCTCCGACGAGGTTTTCTCAAAAAACCCACGCTGAGAGGATTTTGAGAGGTAGGGCGATTTGGGATTTCCCGTAGGTTTTCCCATTTAAATTGGAGTCGCCCGACTGGGGTCTGTATCCTCCACCTTACAGAAGACTGCAGTGAAATAACACTACTTGATGTAGTGTTGTGTTTCTGCGGTAAGTAAGGTTGCCAATGCTCCACGAGTATACGCTGGGCTAGTAGTAATGCTGCTATCACAGTTACCCCTTTAACAGGGTTGACAACTCGTTAGTGATATCCCTGGTATTGCTAGCGGCTATAGGCTGCGGTGACTGCTTACTATCAGGTGGGCCGTATGCTTACCATCAGGTGGGCCGTATGGGCGCTTGATGTAAATATATCAATTGTAGCACGCGCTGTAGAGTCTCCATCGCTATGATATATATCTCAGCGAGCACAAAACCAATAAGCCGGACCACGTATTCTACCAATCAAGTTTGTACCACCGCGCACTAAAATACCTGCTGCTGACAGTCTGCCACCGGACTCAGTATGGTTTCATACAACATCTTACAAAGCGGGGAAAGTAATTTAAGCCTCATTTAGTTAAATTTCAACAGAATTACAGTTTGATTTAATCGAGAATTTGGTCTGCGAACTGCCAACCTTATCCTTTCCAAGAAGGAAGTCATATTTCAAAGGATCGTTGCGAAGGCTTTGAGAGGAAACACAACATTTCACTTTATAATTTAATACCCTGTAGGAGGCGGGTATTTCATTAAACTATCTTCAGGAATTTATTACTTGGAAAATATTTACGTTATTTAGTTTTTACAGCCTAATTAAATAAACCAAATCTTATTTTGGTGTTTGCTGGAAAGGAAATTATTTTGAATACGTTGACCAAAATTTAAGACTCCACTTAACAAAGTGGAGTCTTAAAGTCAAATAATGTTTTATTATGTGAGATATTGGTCCCAATTCTATTGTTCAAAATGACGAAATTTAACTAATTTGATACGTCTAAAAATATTGCCATCCTTACTTAACCACACACATGAGTAGGAGATAGCAAGACTTTTAGACCTGTAAATTTAGTTAAGTTTAGTAATTTTGAAGAACGGAATCGACACCAATGTCTAAGTATTATGATTATTTCGTCTCTAAGATTCACAGAGCCTAATAAGGTCCGGTTCTTTGTCTAGGCTTGCGTGGGGATATGTATCCTACACGTAGAGGCCCTTTTGAGTGATGATGCCGTATTAAGGCTTTAGTGTGAAGTGATAATTTGATCAATAGGTTACCTCTGATCTTAACGCATGTTGCAATCTGCTACTGTCGTGGATTGCCTCCGCAAACTCTCAAGTATCAGAATGCCTGAAACTAGGCATTTTAATGCAACAAACACAAAACATTGAGAAAATTGATTTTTCTATAACGGCTCGAAACTAAATAGTCATTGAAGCGGAATGATTGCCATAGTTAGGAAGAAGAAGAAAGTATCGTCGTTGCGTTGGTTCTCACGACGTTTTGTATTAAAATTCCGGTCATACATAAAGAAACACAGGTAACCATGGATATGTTTACACTGAACATACGAATACTTTATCGCAACATCGCAAATCAGAGGTGCTTGGGTTTTTGCACTCGGGCTCGGGGATCGAATCCATGATACTTGAGATACGGAATATACTTAATAAGCCGTAGACTGAGTAAATAATATACGAAGATACCGCGTGCCCTAGACAGTGATGGAGATAGTTATCAATGTGTGCGTCCGTGCTTAATGTGCTGCCACATTACTGAGTTCTCTCGCATAGCTGAACCAAAAGATAGGCAGTTGCATAAAGTATTTTACGAAAGATGAAAAACCCCTGCCAGTGGCAAGGGACAAAAATTGTGTAGCCATGTCCTTGTTTTAGTACCGTATAGAGCCTTCTCTTTGTGTGCGAGGAGAGCAGAAGCAGGATTGCCTTAGTGAGTTACTCCTGCTACATATAAAATACAAAATCTACGATGTCGTAGTTTATGTATGGCGCCTACATTCATATAATAGTAATAATGCTTTGACATTATCACACAGCACCATTTGGCCCCAAACTAAGCAAAGCTTGTGCTAGGGGAACCAGCAGCTGATACAATACTTATATACTTTTTTTGTAAATACATACTTATAACACGTACACAACACTCAGACGCTAGGCAAACATATTTGCCACATAAATGTTTCACTTGGCGGGAATCTAACCCGCGTAGCTTCGTAGCAGTCAGGTATACCAACCACTAAACCAGCGGCCTCGCCTTGTACCACGAGCGAAACGAAGTGAAGATTGACAGCAGATTTATAGCACGTCAGCATAAATGGAGTTCAGAATGCGGTAACTATAACAAATTGTGATCTCTTACAGTGAATATTAATAGAAAACGCTATGTTTGATGTGCGAAGTGAGCAATACAACGAATGATCGCATATTGAATGATTTGTTTTTATCTTCAGATGAGTTATAACATGCTTTTACTGTCATTCTTGAAGATAATTTATACCACCCATTGTTTGGGTCGGTATATATAATTCTGGCTGGCTGGTAACCAGATTTTTGGTTGGCTGGTTACCATATTTTTATACAAAGTAACTGCTATTTGACTGGGAAAATCGGTTATCTGCGTCAATCACTTGTCAGACTTTCTGCTTCTGACAGCCAGACTTTCAATTGCCAATCAAAATAAATAAAGGGTTTATTAAGTTTAGACCCTAATAAGGTAGTTATGAAGGTCTGAATTACTACCGATCATATTAAATTAGCAATTGGAAACTGCTTAAGGCGCTCTCCGAGGAATGTAGGTGTGGACGGTCACCCATCCAACTAACGGCCGCAGTTAACGTGGATTCAAGTCCCGTTGCTCTTTTAGTTAGAAGATATTTTACTTTTTAATTGGAATACATTTATGCTGACCTCAACTCTGAGCTGTCAAGTGTCACTCATTAAAAATAATGAGTGATTGTGATAATGCATGAGGGAGTTTGAAGGTGTTTGGGAATAAGTAAACGAATTAAAACTTTTATTTTTTATACCACTAAGGTGGCCCACCTGATATTAAGCAGTCACCGTAGCCTATAGCCGCTAGCAATACCAGGGTTATCACTAACGCGTTGCCAACTCTTTTTGTTGATAGGGACTCACTGTGCTAGCAGCATTACTACTAGCCCAGCGTATCCTCTGGAGCACTGGCAACCTCACCGCAGAAACACAACACTACATCAAATAATTTTATTATCCCACATAACGAACAAACAACCGATTTTAGACATGGATTTAAAAAAAAAAGCGGTAAAAAATGCAAGATTACGACAATCAGGGCTCATACAAAACCTACATAACAAAACATGAAAAGCACCGCTAGCGTTAGTAAATAAGTTTTTATTCCCATTAAATTTCCTAAGCTGCGACAATTGGTGCCTTGGAAGAGTAATGGAGGCCTATTTCTAATACGACCGTTTAGTGTTCTGAAAGTGTTGGTCCATCTGTCACCCCAAAGCCTTTTTACAAATCTACCAACGTTTTCTAGACGTGAGACAAATGTAACAAAAATATTAGCAGCAATGAGGACACAGATGAATTATTTATCACCACTCGCACCGAATATAATATTAAGAGTAACAAAGCCGGTACCATAGATAATAAATAATACGCTAATACTGCCGATACGGTACGATCGCTATACCTCAGAGTAGATAATATACTAGCCTTTGATTATAGACAAGTATATAATCAAAGATACTAGCTATACCATACCACTCGCGGAATAAGTTACATACATTCACTTTTACTTCAAAAACTCATTCTTAAACAGTGAAATGTAGTGAAACATACAAATTTTTACAATAATAATAATACAATTCTTGGACATTATCACACAGCGCCATCTGGCCCCAAACTAAGCAAAGCTTGTACTATGGGAACTAGTAGCTGATATAATACTTATATACTTTTTCTTGTAAATACATCTTATAATACATACCAAAAACCCAGACGCAAGGCAAACATGTTTGTCACATAAATGTTTGCCCTGGCGGGAATCGAACCCGCGACCTCTAGCGTAGCAGTCAGGTGTACTAACCACTAGTCCAGCGGTCTCGTCAATGGTTATTTTTTATTGGGCTGAAGACAACGGCAGTACTTGATTGTAATATAATTTCAAGCTAAATGCAAAGCAATGAAAATTTATAAACAGATTCGTCTTTGAAGTGGTCGCGAAAATTTGGGTCCGTGTACATTCGTTATATGATTAGTTTTAAAGTTGGCAACGCGCGAGTGATGCCCCTGGCGTAAGCGTCCATAGAATAAATATAGACATAACTGTAAGAAACGAAATAATAAAAACGATATTTCTAATTCTACAAAGAGAGGTAGGGCGATTTGGGATTTCCCGTGGGTTATCCCATTTAAATTGGAGCCGCCCGACTGGGGACTGTACCTCCGCCTTACAGAAGACCGCAGTGAAATAACACTACTTGATGTAGTGTTGTGTTTCTGCGGTAAGTAAGGTTGCCAGTGCTCCACGAGGATACGCTGGGCTAGTAGTATTGCTGCTAGCACAGTGAGTCCTCATCAGCAACATGGTTGGCACCCCGTAGTGATACCCCTGGTATTGCTAGCGGCTATAGGCTACGGTGACTGCTTACCATCAGGTGGGCCGTTATGCTTGTGTGCCAACTTAGTGGAATACAAAAAAAAAAAACGACTTAAATGTCGTCAAAGGAGTAATATTTTAAATCATAAAATTCTGTAGTTACAGACGTATGCACGTCTTAAAGAGTAGCTTTGCTTAATGGACTGATGAGTTCTTGTAAATTGAAGAATATGCTCTCAAGAGATGCAATATCATTATCTTGAGTCAACTTCAGACATTCCACTTTGAGAAGAGCACTTTCAAATCCCATATAGAAGGTAATAATAATGTGTTACATTAAATAATCTTATACCAAAACGGTGGTGCCATTTCTGTTGTACGAAATCATAAAACTAAACTAGTTTTACAGGACTCAAAGTTTTGCCATCTTTATTTAACCCCGCACATGAGAGAGGGATAGCAAGATTTTCAGTCCTGTCAAATGAGTTTATTTTTGTGATTTTGTACAACAGAATTGACATCAATAGAATGGAAATATTATATTTGTAAGATGGCGTAATTTAGAAATTATTCAAAGTCAAAACCAATTTTATAGGATGACAAACAAGAATCAGGCGTTTGAAAGCAGTACATAAATATTCAATCACCCTCCACTTAAAACTTCTGAAGGATTTACGTACTAGTAGGGTATTCAAGTAAGCTCATTAATAATCAATGAAGAATGAAAAAGCATATGAAGATTCCCCTAGAAAATATTAGGTCTTGAATAAGTGTTTAAGAATTGATAAACCAGTTGTTACGCTTTGAGCAGATTTTCAATGAACTTTTGTGTTGAAAATACTGTTTGAACATTTAAGTTTTTTTTTACATATACCAGAAAGATGGCCCACAAGCTTACGGCCCACCTGGTTAGCATTCACCGTAGCCTATAGCCACTAGCAATACCAGGGGTATTACTAAAAAATAGTAAAGGTGCCAACCCTGTTGTCGATGAGGACTCACTGTGCTAGCAGCATTACTACTAGCCCAGCGTATCCCCGTAGAGCACTGGCAACCTTACTTACCACTGAAACACAACACTACATCAAAGTAGTGTTATTTCACTGCGGTCTTCTGTAAGGTGGAGGTACAGTCCCCAGTCGGCTCCAATATTAATGGGAAACCCACGGGTGATGCCAATTAGCCCTACCTCTCTTTTTTAGCTCATGGTGTGATTAATCACTGTACTAAAGCTTAGAAACCTGGTCCCATCAGATGACAGGCCGTTGCATCAAACACAAGGCCTCCACGGCTTCAGAGCACTTAGACAAAGATGATTTTTTTCAAACCCATGGCAAAGAAACTTCGTAATATCTACGAAATTCATATGTTCGTTTACCTCAATGAGACTAGCTCTCAGTTTAAACGTCGTATAATGATTGTATGAGCGGAGAGGTGTGAAATACACTACAAACTGAACATAGTCAAACACTACATACTGAACAAAAACAAACTGAATACATTTCAAAATCTTGAACTGCTTTTATATAATGTTTGCCATGATGCCCACGACAATATTTTACCATTACACCTCTTCACCGGCGAGGAATTCCCCACACATTAGAACCAAAATCGTCCCAAACTGCGCGGTTCCAAAAGAGCTTCCTATCGCGCACAATTAAACTGTGGAATGAACTCCCCGCAGTGGTTTTCCCAAAGGATTACAGCATGGGGTTCTTCAAGAAGGGTGTGAAGAGATTTCTGAAGGATCGGTAGCGCGTGAGTGATACCCCTAGTGTTGCAAGCGTCCATAGCCTACGGTAACCACTTACTTGTTTGCAACCTTAGTGGTATAAAATAGGTTTCATTTTACGGTTACTTTACCTTCCTAAAGGCCACCCTGAAGTTCTCAGAGAGGAATGCGTACAGCAGCGGGTTGACACAGCTGTTCATGTAAGCGAGCACGTGCGACACAATCTGGGCAGTCACCGTGAAGTACGTTATGTTGTACTTGTCTAGCGCCTTTACCAGCAAGATTATCTGTAACAAGAGAAGATTATCTGTGACAAGAGAAGGTTATCTGTAGCAAGAGAGAACAGTGCTTAAGTACTAGTAAATTCTCAACAATGTTCCTCAAAACGAATTGGAGAAACCAAATGCCTTCTTTTTAAACCTTTTAGTTGGCAAACAAACACAGCCCGCCTGATAGCAAGCGGTTACCGTAGCCTATGGACGCTTGCAACACCAGGGGTATCACTTGCGCTTTGCCGACCCTTAAAAGCGCGTTGCAGGTCTAGTCTAAGTGGCTGCATTGGGATCTCCCGTGGATTTTCCCATTAAAATTTGAGCCGCCCGACTGGGTACTGTACCTACCTTACAGAAAACCGCAGTCAAATAACAATACTTTGATGTAGTGTTGTGCAGTGTTTCTGCGTGGAGGTTGCTAGTGCTCCACGAGGATACGCTGCACTACTAGCACAAAGAGTATCACCAACAACAGGGTTGGCAACGTACAGTATCGCAGACGAACGATAAGTAATTATGTGATCTTACTTTAGCATATGCAGAGGAGTTTGTGTCGAATGGTGTCCACTTTTATAGGTGATAAGGTGGTCGGGTTTTTTTTGGAACCAGGTGTTTTGTATGAATGTGGACGGATATAGGGGTCGAGGTAGGCCTAAGAAAAGATGGATGGATTGTGTGAAAGATGACATGGCTAGAAAGGAAGTGAATACAGAAATGACGGCTGATAGGGATGGATGGAAGAGAAATACATATTGCCCGCATCCCAAATAATATGGGATAAGGGCAGGAGAATGATGACTTTAGCATGTTCAGAGATTAAATTTCCAAAGAGATTTGAAATTTAATCACGCCTCAAACGAAAGTACTCAAATTAAGAGCCTCTTTAAATCGTTAGATTACAGTAATCGAGATTACATTTTGGACCATCAGCAAATTTGAACCAGATCCAGTTGTTAGGGCGGTGAGATTAAATCTTCAATTATTTCAGGCTTTATAGGGTTCCCTACCCGAAGTGTAACCAACGGAACCTTATTACTAAGACTTCGCTGTCCGTCCGTCCATCCGACCGTCTGTCTGTCAGCGGGCTGTATCCCATGATCCATAATAAGTAGACAGTTTAAATTTTCACACAATATGTATTCCTGTTGCCGCTATAACAACTAATAATAAAAACCGGGCAAGTGCGAGTGGGACTCGCGCACCGAGGGTTCCGTACAAACTTCTGATTTAGTTAAGTATAGTAATTAGCTTTTTTTGTTATTAAACTACATATAAAACTGTGAGTTTTCAGATTTTTCCCTTTATATGTGCTGCAAGTCACTGCTTCTTGCCAAATTTCATGATTCTAGTTCAAAGGGAAGTATCCTATTTTGATCCCTCGTGAAATCACAAAATATGTGAAAATTTGCAATAAAACGGTCATATCTTTTTTCACGTTGACTTATAGGTTTAATATTTATTTCAAGTTGATAACTCTACGCGTTCTTGAGAAAGTCTTGACAGACAGAGACTAAGGGGGCTCACCTACTAGTAACGTCTAGGTTACATTGGATACTCTACGGGGACGGAATCCTTAACAGTAGCGGTATTTGGCTCTGATCATCTGTTAGGTGACGGTAATAGCGCAGGCGCAGGTGGTTCTTAATTTGAACAGGAAAAACCTTTGGGCCCTGCTTGCATTAATGGATGTTGTGTCCGACATAATTAGAAGGGTTGTGTTACTGTGGTCTCCGTATTATTATTTGTCGATACAAACGGGAAACGTTTTGGAATAGGAATCGATATTCCTATTCCAAAACGTTTCCCGTATCGTCAACAATCGCGAGGTAAAAGCTGGGCTTACAAATTGTTCCTTCCAATTTCGTTTGGATCCCACATTGTAATCTGAGCTAAATGTAAGACAAACATTTGGTATTCAATTCTTCGTTCAAACAGATAAAAGGAAGTAAATAATTCAAACACAACGACCTACTTTTTTAGGTCTAATTGTTAAGAGAATGCGAGTTTTATTTTATATCACTCACGTGGCAAACAACCATACGGCCCGCCTGATGGTAAGCGGTTACCGTAGCCTATAAACTCTTGCAACACCACGGGTATCACTCGCGCGTTGCAGACCCTATTTTCTAAAATTAATTTACCCATAATATCCGACATTTTGATAATTAAGGCTTTATAGGACAAGGTAATTAAAGTGGTCAGTTTGATGATCTGTGCCCTAATAAATCTTAACATAGTAGAAAAAAAAATGCCTTCCCGCCGTTTGTACGCTTAGATCTTTTGAATAATGCAGCGGATTTTAATGCGGTTTTCACTAAGAGTAGTGATTTCTGAGAAAGGTTTCATGCATATTTTAGCAGAGAAAATCCGGCCTAGGATGCTCCCATGCCATGTGAAGCCGGGACGGGTCGCTAGTCTATATCTATACTAATCTATACTAATATTATAAAAAGGAAAGATTTGTATTTTTGTATGTATGTTTGTATTGAATAGAAACTGCTAGACCAATTTAAAAAATCTTTCATCGTTAGTAAGCTAGACTATCACTGAGTAACACAGGGTATATATTATACTCGCTGCCGACCCTGGCTTAGCACGGGTAGACAAAATATTTAATAAAAGTCTTTAGGCTCCGAAATTACTGGACCGATAACAAAAATCCCTTCACCGGTAGAAAGCTACATTATCTCTAAATAACATAGGTATATATTTTACTAGCAACCCGTCCCGGCTTCGCACGGGTAGACAAAATATTTGATAAATGTCTACCCGTGCGAAGCCGGGGCGGGCCGCTAGTAACTTATAAAGAAGTTCTTCAGCATGCCCAAGTAGTTATCAGAGTCTTAAAAAAGTTTGAATATATTAATTTTAGTGCTATATCTCATACTACATTCTCACAATTTTCGTAAAAAGGGTACAAAGAATTTTCTTCACATATTACGATGTACTTCGGTGTCCTTTAGAGGTAATCAGAGAGAGACAAGCTACCGCCGTCCTTGTTACTCCTTCGCTTCCTTTTGCAATCATTGATGAGTCTCATCAATATTTACAAATATCTTTGGGTGGTATATTTTTCCCTGTATTCCATTCAATCGTATTGCGGAATTTCGTTGTCTGCTTGTTCCACTTCCAGGGCCTTCCGTATCATTCGATTCCCTTGAAACATGTATAAACATAATCAGCGATTGATACCATTCGTGTTGGTGGCAATTGGAAATAAATAAGAGTTTGGTACACGATACATAATAATAATAAATTGAGCAAAACGTTATTTTGAACGAGAAAAAAAATACTGCTCAAATGTACCAAAACTACCTCTCTGTACTCTTTATTACCCACCCTGATCTGAACATCTTACATGTTAATTAATTTCTCAATAATTAGAGAATGTGTGTATTCTGATCTTGGTAAATAGATGAGTAAGGTTGCCAGTGCTCCACGAGGGTACGCTGCGCTAACAGTAATGCTGCTATCACAGTAAGTCCTCATCAACAAAAAAAAGGTTGGCAACTCGTTAGTGATATCCCTGGTATTGCTAGCGGCTATAGGTTACGGTGACTGCTTACCATCAGGTGGGCCGTATGCTTGTGTGCCACCTCAGTGGTATAAATAAAGTATTGCCATAGTATAAAGAAAGGAGCTTAGTGTCTCTAAATTATCTGTTTTAAACTTTTAAATTGCCCAAGTACTAGTTTGCCTTAAGTCCACCGAGGGTTGCTCAAACTATGTTAAATGAAAAACTTAAGTTTGCATTTCCCTCCCTAGTCACGGCTTTAGCACCAACCGCAAATAGTAAGTTTGTAATAGTCTTTTCGCTCTTGTTATTTAGAAATTATAGCAATACACACTCTATGCCTCAATTAAGAGACCAAAAAAACAATAATTACGTTTCTATTAGGGGAGCCCCTTCAACTATTCATGTATCTTTATTTTTTTAGGTATTTGTTGTTAAATTTGCAAAAAGGGAATGTGAAAGATTTCACCAGATATAACTAAACCATCTCTGGTTTTATGACACCCTTATCTCGGATGAGCCAGCCAGTTCCACCAAAGTAATGTGTATACAGAAAATTTTGACATTAAACTCGCCCATTCGGTTTCAGACTGTGTTTAAGTGGCCCAGATAAACAAAATCTGTTTATAACGGCGCTTAATTATTTGTGGAAATACTCGCATAAACTCATTTCGTTCATAGATACCAGCATTAGGGTTGGCTGCCATGATAATTATTGTAAGAAATATACAGGTTGAATTCAATGCTAATAATGCTTGGTCATTATCACACAGCGGCATCTTTTTTTTTATACCACTAAGGACGCAAACAAGCATACGGCCCGCCTGATGGTAAGCGGCCTCAAACTAAGCAAATCTTTTACTATGAGAACCAGCAGCTGATACAATACTTATAATACATACCAAACACCCAGACGCGAAGCAGTCACAAATATTTATCACAAAAATGTTTGCGCCGGCGGAAATCGAACCCGAAACCTGTAGCGTAGCAGTCAGGTACACTAACCACTAGACCAGCGATCGCGTCTTAATATAGATTACTCACTATATTTGCGTTTCAATACGCCACCCATAGGCTGCGAAAACAATGCGACAGTAAAACGGCTTGATAATACAGTTGGTTTTGACGAACCACGTTTTGAAAGTACGCGTGATGTGATATCTAAATTATTGAAAGGTGATCAACAAGAATACGTCTTGATGGTAAGCGGTTACCATAGCCAAGATACCAGAACTAGCGATAATTACTACCACTAGCACAACAACCGTATTTTAAAGACGAGTAATAAAGTCTTTGCTTTTTAAACAAGTTCCAATTTTGAGCTAGGAACACAATTTTATTTTTAAAATAAACTGCGCGGTCCATATTTTTGTGAAGTGATGTGAAGCGTGTACGTAAAGATATTTAGGACATGAGTTCCATTTATATTTTTCTTTTATACGCTTATGAAATATTGTAAATAAGGTTTTCACACATCGTTACCAACGAGCCCTGGTGAAATGGGAAGCGTCAACTCATGTGATCATTAACCTGAGTGTAGATTGTGGCTATTATGGCGTAGCATTTATATGGGAAGGGCTCTGACTACATTATAAATTGTATGCCATCAGTCGAATATATTGCACTGAAATTTAAGCTTTAAGGATAACGATGCCACCGCTGTTAGACATAGCAATGTATATACATAAATATATATTGTTAAAGAGCTTAAATACAAGTCCTTGGATACAAGTCCTTTGATCCAGTAATATATTAATTCCAATATAATTATTCTCCTTAGCATTATTGTTGGATAGTGTTTTGCTTTCCATGTCAAGTGGTGTTTGGATAATTGTGTCGAATCGAGTCACAATTGTAATCGCTTGCAGATCTTAATAGGCCTATTTTAGGTTAGACGTAATTTGCCGCTAAACTACAAGTCACCTCACATAAACTCAAACTCAAAAAGATCTTTATTTGACTAGACTTTACAGGCAAGCACTTTCAAATCGTCAGAATGTACCACCGGATTCGGAAGGTCGGTTTTGCTGAGAAGAATCCGGCAAGAAACTCAGCAATTACTCTTTTAAAACCCAAAACGGCCCTACAGAAAACAGTGAAATAACACTACTTCATGTAGTGTTTTGTTTCTGCCGTAAGTAAGGTTGCCAGTGCTCCACGAGGATACGCGGCAGCAGAAATCATGTGAGTCCTCATCAAAAAAAAAAGGGGTAGGCAACGCGTTAGTGATATCCCTGCTATTGCTAGCGGCTATAGGATACGGTGACTGCTTACGATCAAGTCGGCCGTACGCATGTGTGCCACCTTAGTGGTGTAAAAAGAAACTTATTTATACGGTGGCATAATATTGGAATTATATCCTGTAATTTAGCTTGCACCAAATGTAATATATAGTTTTTAGAGTCTGCTATCTCTATGAACAGTGTCTATGAAGATCAGAAATTACCGCGGCAACCCAGAGAGTAACACTAAACTCCATTTACCTGTCAGACAGTCTTAATTTTCATTAAAACTTAAAATAAATGCTTAAATTTTCAAGTCTTACTTTGTGGACTGCGAAGAGTTTTAGTAATTCAATTACCGTAAGAAACTCAATTACAAAGGAAACACTAAGTATAACTTAAAAGTTGAAAATATTATTTATAAGACAAAGTTAAAATCAAAAAGACGCTTCATAATTTTGTTTTGAGTTCTCTGTTGGGGTTTCAAGTTCCCCATATTACAATGAAATTATCAGTGCGATTTATATGACCGTTCGAATTTGTTTTAGTTTTATTTATTACACGTAATTTATATGGGACGATAAAAATACAAACTACAATCTAAAACTAAAGGAACAAAAAACTAACCTAATATAAAAAAAAAACAATAAATAAAACACTTGTCCCAAATTGTTGTCACGCGGGAGGGTACCCGAACAAGGCTGGCAGCATTGCCTCGCTGTATGGCAATGACCCTTTCCTAATTTGTTTTGGGATACATTTAACTTATTTCGTCATCATATTGTGACGAGACCGCTGGTCTAGTGGTTAGTATACCTGACGGCTGCGCTAGAGGTCGCGGGTTCGATTCCCGCCGGGGCAAACATTTATGTGACAAATATGTTTGCCTTGCGTCTGGGTGTTTGGTATGTATTATAAGTATGTATTTACAAAAAAAAGTATATAAGTATTGTAAAAGCTGCTGGTTCCCATAGTACAAGCTTTGCTTAGTTTGGGGCCAGATGGCGCTGTGTGATAATGTCCAAGCATTATTATTATTATTGTTGTTATATCCCTGCCTTATCCCAAACACTTCAATTCGAAGAATTCAAAATGGATGGTTACGTAATTGTTACACAATCCAACTGTCATCTGTAACATCTTCCGACTACATATTCGGAAACTCACAAAAGTCAACATTTTCATACGAATTTTAAGGTCCACTTTTCGCGGCGCGGTGCTCTTCATTTTACCATACAAAAATATTCGAAAGCGACACGAATACGTAGTCTAAAGTTACTGACCACATACCACATTTTATAAAAAAAACTATTACTTAATTAAGCGCGTACTTGTGCTTCAGATTGAATTAGACCTGAGGAGATATATAAAACTAGCTATTAACCGCGACTTTGTCTGCATTTGTTTAAAGACAAAAGGAGCCTATGTCTTTCCCCGGGATATAATCTATCTCCTTGTACAATTTTATTACGATCCGTTCAGCCGTTTAGTTTTGATAGAGTAGGAAACAAACAGAGTTATTTGACATCCTACTAATATTATAAATGCGAAAGTTTGTGAGTATGGATGGATGTTTGTTACTCTTTCACGCAAAAACTACTCAACGGATTTGGATGAAATTTGGAACACAGATAGTTTATAGCCTGGATTAACACATAGGATTTTTTATCCCGGGAAAATTTTAGGTTCCTCAGAGATTCTAAGCTCAACGCGGACGTAGTCGCGAGCAGAAGCTATTTTATAATATTAGTATGGATCACCTTACTTGTATAGGACACCAGCAAACAGCAAACACCACCACCACGACCACCACCATTCTGGTGACCTTTTTCCTTCCCCTCCTGCTCTCGGCAGACACCCTGCCTCCAGGCGCGCTCTTCCACAGCCTCGTCAGCATGCACATGTATAA
The DNA here is from genome assembly GCA_951449985.1 of Falcaria lacertinaria. Lineage (NCBI taxonomy): Eukaryota > Metazoa > Arthropoda > Insecta > Lepidoptera > Drepanidae > Falcaria > Falcaria lacertinaria. The sequence continues at coordinate 570,065 of OX602119.1, read as the reverse complement.
CACGCTGATCAACGCCAGGGGAATCACGTATGAAGACAGGAAGAAAGACATCTGGAAGCCCAGCTTGCTGTATCCCAGCTCCTCCAAAAACACACAGGACGAATGATTCCTGTGGTAGTAAGCGTATTCCCGTTCGCCGTGACAAATTCCCACTGGAATAGCCGTGGTTAAAATTACAACCCAAATACAACCTATTGCCAGTAATGCATTCTTCTCAGTCCTGATCGACATTGAGGCTATAGGGTGTACCACAGCCATAAACCTGTCCAGGGACATCAGTACAAGAGTGTACACTGAAGCATGGGCCGTTACCACTATGAAGTATTGAACAACCTTGCACCACCAGTCTCCGAAAGGCCATCTGGGCATGACGTAATCGGTGGCCGTGAAGGGGACGCAGAAGATGACGAAGAGAAGATCAGCCACGGCCAGGTTGATTATGAGGAGGTTGGTAGTGGATCGCATGCCAGGGTTGGCAGCGACAACCAAGACCACCAGAGCATTGCCTACCAATCCGACTATACCGATGAAGCCGAAGAAGATTGGCACAACTCTTGAAACTACTTTCTCAAGAAGTTCTCCGTTTTCGAATTCACTGCTATAGTTACAGCCTCCAAGGCTCGCTTCCTCGCTGGTGAGGTTCAAGCATATGTTGAAGAAGTCTTCTTCTGTAGACTCCATTTTGGAGTTTTAGTTCAGTTGTTCATAATTGTCAGCATTGGCTTCGGTTGGTTTGTCTGGAACAAAGAGAAGTGCCATTAATTTTGGACTTTTCATAAAAATGCTTTTCTAGCGTGATTTTGGGATTGTGAACTAGCTTCAAGCTTTCTAATGATAAAATTTTTTAACGATGTTAAATTCTCGATTGAGCAAACTCCTATTTTTCAAAATATATAAAGATCCTGGTTAGACAAGTTTAACCGTATGTAATTGAAAAATTAAATGTTCCTTATGCTATAATTTTAAAAATCTTCTTTGTAATTCCCAGTCTAAATATATCGTAAATTCTCATGAATTTCTCCAATTTGACCCACACCTAGCGCCGAGACACATAAATAAACACACTGACATTTCGTTTACAATTTGGGCGAGGTCCAGACAGATTTTTAAATGCGTCTAGCCACGTGATCAATCATGAACATTTGTTTTAAATTAGTCCACTTTTTAATTGATGCGAATGGACTATAATTCTAGTCTAAGAGTAAGTTACACCAGTGTTTTGGAGATCAGCTATTCTGTATGAAAGTTTTGAATCATTTTTAGATCAAAATTCTGACAAAGTGATTAAAACCACCGTTTTTTTTATATTATTTATGTTGCTGCTACGTCAAAATTAATACATTATTATGACCCGGGTATGACATAGGGTAAATTTAACTGACTTTAACATAAGAACGAGTCGATTTTACCTTGCAAACCCCGGTTTCTTTTTATGGCGCTCTCGTAGTATGATTACAGTTATTCAAACTTAAAATATGTTCATATAACATTTTTTAATGAACCACAATCGTAATAACATAGTAACATTGTTCCAAATATTATAAACACGATTAAACAGCAATTCTAAAGAGTTACAAATAATTTCTCACTAACGTACAATCTAATATTAGAGATATTCGGATTGGCATCAAGTGCTCCTCTTGATTTATTCAGTAAGCAAACAATCTTTAAAATAGTACGCGCGAACTTACCGATTGAATTTTATATGAAATTGTATTTTTATATAAATCATAAAGTGATTTATGCTTTGATATTTACAGATAAGTCTTTATTGTAGTTGAATATAGCAAAAGAGTTGTGCAAGTCAAGAGTGAAATGGCCCTCTATTATACTCTCTGCCTACCCTGTGAGGATATTGGCTTGATTATATGTATAATGTAGTAGGTATGTATGTATATTTGTTTGCTTGTATGTATGTAGGTATGTATGTATGGATGGATTCGTTTAATAGAGAGAATACATTCATTTAAAATTTATTAAAAACGGTAAAAGGTAAAAATGATATGTATTTGTTTTTTTTTATGGGAACCCCACGGAAGATCCCATTTCACCCCTCTTTGTGGGAAATGTACCAATATAGAAAAATACTTAACGAAACGAACCGCAAAGCTATTTAAAAACGGTAGTCCTTCCAAGCATCCGGCTAAGCCATTCCTTAGGCTTTATAGCCAAAGGCGTTTTCCATTTTCCCAGAATTAACCCTTCATTCTCTCTATTGCGACGGAAAGTATCAAACCTGCGAGCTCATCAATTCTTTTCAACTCTGTGACACAGTTTTTTTATCATTGTGTGCGGAAATCAACCCTCGCTGCCTTAGGCTATTGATTCTCATTAATTTTCGAAGTCTTTATTAAGTTGGTTTGATATTATGCCGGCTTTGTATTCAGTGTACAATATAAATGGCTTTGAATCTCATCCTATCCTGTCCATGTAAGTGTATTGTCTATGATCTCACCTCATAACAAAATAGGTACTAATTCATAGAAAAATGGAGAAAAATGATCAAAAATGTATACGTACATAATTGGTGCTAATTATATTTTATTTCATTTTTTTTTTAAACCACTAAGGTGGCACACAAGCATACGGCCCACCTGATGGTCACTGTCACCGTAACCTATAGCCGCTAGCAATACCAGGGGTATCATTAACGGGGTGCCAACCATGTTGTTGATGAGGACTCACTGTGCTAGCAGCAATACTACTAGCTCAGCGTATCCTCGTGGAGCACTGGCAACCTTACTTATCGCAGAAACACAACACTACATCAAGTAGTGTTATTTCATTGCGGTCTTCTGTAAGGCGGAGGTACACTCCCCAGTCGGGCGGCTCCAATTTAAATGAGCCCTACCTCTCTTTAATTTATTCATTTATTTATTACGCACAAAAAACAGAACACAATTTTATGAAAACAAGTACAAAGTAAAATGTTAAAAATCTGTACGGAACTGTGTTATGTTGTACGAAATCATAAGCTCAAGTAATTTGACAAGACTTAAAGTATTGCCATTTTATTTATCCCCGCACATCAGAAGGGGACGGCAAGACTAAGTCCTGCAAACTAGTTTAGTTTTGTGATACAACAATCTGTGAACTTATCGAGACTTAAAATAATGTTCCAAGTGTTAATTTAGTTTTTAAAAGAGCTTATTAGTTTGCCATATAAAATTACATGGAAAATAATTTTTAAATACACAGAGAAAAAAAGCTAACCCAATAAAAAAAACATTCTCGAAATGATGTTAAGTTTTTTTTTTTACAATAAATCGTCATCTATATGAATAGTTTTAAGCCCCAGCTTCCAAATATCAAAGTAGTGCCATTACCATTGTGATAAGTTTTTTTTTTTTTTTTTTTATACCACTAAGGTGGCAAACAAGCATACGGCCCACCTGATGGTAAGCGGTTACCGTAGCCTATGGACGCTTGCAACACCAGGGGTATCACTCGCGCGTTGCCGACCCTAAGTACATTTCTTTTCATACAACTAAGGTGGCACACAAGCATACTGCCCACCTGATGTTAAGCAGTCACCGTAGCTTGTAGCCGCTAGCAATACTAGGGGTATCTCCAACTGGACGCCATGTTGTTGATGAGGACTTAATGTGCAGCATAACTACTAGCCCAGCGTATCCTCGTGGAGCACTGGCGACCTTACTTACCGCAGAAACACAACACTACATCAAGTAGTGTTATTTCACTGCGGTCTTCTGTAAGGTGGAGGTACAGTCCCCAGTCGAGCGGCTTCTGTTTAAATGGGAAAACCCACGGGAAATCCCATATCGCCCTACCTCTCTCTAAAATATCATCATTAAAATAACATGTCAGTCCTTTTCGGGTAGGCAGAGTAGAGACCGCCATTTCACTTGCTCATCTCTATTACTTCATCAAAATTCATCAATCTCTTCATACATGCTTTCCAGAGTAGGTATTTAGTAATAAAAAATATATCTTCCTTCTCTATAGCTACATATTCGATGTTGCCAAACTAAAAAGGAATATGCTACACGGTTGTGTAGAAAATCACAAAGCGCTACACAAAAGGATACCGAGATAGAATCCTTTATTTGTCTCTTTCATTATTCGCTGCTACTCGTAGTAAGCATATCGCGCTGCAACGCCGTTCAATATTCCTGTCACTTATTACAATGCCATGCGCTTTTGCAAATTCAAATTCTATTTCTCGTCTACAATTTCTCTTGAAATATGAAATTCCTTCGCTTGACCCTATTTACTTGTGTTGGGATGTAATGTGAATTGACATCAGCCTTCTGCCGCTCGCCATTATTTCCACGTTTCGCTCAAATTAATTATTATGAACGTTTTTCTTCGAGGATTGCTACTAATAATTTTAGGGTCGGCAACGCGTGAGTGATACCCCTGGTCTTGCAAGCGTCCATAGGCTGCGGTAACCGCTTACCATCAGGCGGGCCGTATCCTTGTTTGCCACCTTAGTGGTATAAAAAATAAATAAATATTTGACGTCTGCCGTATATAAAGAATATATGAGTTCTTATTTAATTTGTGTCTAAGCATGTTTTCCTGCGTTATCTTTTGTATAGTTTTAGAAATGTACTTATCATATTTTGATGCTCGCCTATGTTAGTAATTAATTAAAACTCCACACTTTTAGAAAGAACAAAAACTAACTTTAATATTGATTTTTATTACAAAACTAACGTGCCCATTTTGTATCGGTATTAAAAAGACAGAGAGTCTAGCGGTTGTATTCTCTTGGACAGAGAGTTGACAATTAGACTGAATGACTCTAAAAAGAATGAGTGAATGTATGATAGTCATCATCAGCCTATCGACGTCCACTGCTGAACAAAGGCCTCCCCCATAGATTTCCACAATGACCGATTCAATGCGGCCCGCATCCAACGCTTGCCAGCGACCTTTATCAGGTCATCGGTCCATCTAGTGGGGGGCCGTCCGACGCTGCGTTTTCCAGTGCGTGGTCTCCACTCTAGAACTTTTTGGCCCTATCGGCCATCCGTTCTACGAGCTATGTACCCTGCCCATTGCCACTTCAACTGGCTAATCCGCTGAGCTATGTCGGTAACTTTAGTTCTTCTGCGAATCCCCTTCATTTCTGATTTGATCTCGCAGAGAAACACCCAGCATAGCCCTCTCCATAGCTCGTTGAGTGACTCTGAGCTTTCTTATGAGGCCCATAGTGAGTGACCACGTTTCTGTTCCGTATGTCATCACTGGTAACACACACTGGTTAAAGACTTTCGTCTTAAGGCATTGCGGTAAATTCGACGAAAAGACGTTGCGAAGCTTTCCGAACGCTGCCCAGCCGAGTCGGATTCGACGGTTGACTTCTTTCTCAAAATTGGACTTGCCTAATTGGACTGTTTGTCCCAGGTAGACATATTCGTCAACAACCTCAAGAACAGAGTTCCCAACGGATATCGTGGTGGGCGTGACATGGGCGTTCAGCATGATTTTAGTTTTGTCCATGTTCATTTTTAGGCCTACCTGTTGGGAAACTCTGTTTAGGTCATTGAGCATTGTGCTGAGCTCTTCCAGCGATTCTGCCATGACTACGATGTCGTCGGCAAATCGAAGGTGAGTGACATACTCGCCGTTGATATTGATGCCGAATCCTTTCCACTCTAAAAGCTTAAACGCATCCTCCATTGCAGCGGTAAACAGTTTCGGGGAGATAACGTCCCCCTGCCTCACTCCTCTTTGCAATGGAATCGCCTTTGTGCTCTGTTCCTGTAATCGGACCGACATCGTGGCGTTTTTATATAAGCACTTCAACACTTCAATGTACCGATAGTCAATATGGCACCGCTGAAGTGACTGCAGGACAGCCCATGTCTCGATCGAATCGAAGGCTTTCTCATAGTCCACAAACGCCAAGCATAGTGGCAGGTTATACTCCTCGGTCTTCTGTATTACTTGCCGCAGCGTATGGATGTGGTCTATGGTACTAAAGCCTTTACGGAAACCGGCTTGTTCGGGTGGCTGGAAGTCATCAAACCTGCGCTCGAGACGATTCGCGATGACTCTGGAAAATAGCTTATAAACATGGCTCAGAAGCGAGATGAGTCTATAGTTCTTCAGCAGTGTTTTATCGCCCTTTTTAAAGAATAGCACCATCACGCTTCTGGTCCACGTTTCTGGCGTTTTGCCCTCGAGTAAGACGGAGTTGAATAACTTCTGGAGGACCTTAAGTACTGGTGTTGAACCCGCTTTCAGAAGCTCCGAAGTAATTCCATCATCACCCGGTGCCTTGTTGTTTTTAAGCTGTTTCAGAACCATCCTAATCTCGTACAGGCTGATGTCCGGGATATCTTCAGTATAGTGTCGGGTTAATTTTGCTCGCGGGTCTTGGCGGAAGCGGATGGTAGGATTGGTTACTGACGTGTACAGATGTTCGTAGAACTTTTCGACCTCTTCCAGAAGCTCAGGCCCGGTCGACAACACTCTGCCATTCTCTGTTTTCAGCTTCATTATCCGACTTTGCCCAATAGACGCGTGTCTTGCGAAAACTTTGGAGCCGTTATTTCGCTCTATCGTTTCTTTAACACTGTTGGTATTAAAGGTACGAATATCTTGCCGCAGTGACTTCCATAACTGTCTATTGAGCAGCCGGTATGCTTCAGCATTCAGAGAACTGCAGCCTCATTGAACGTCGCTGAGCCATAAGGCTTAGGGTGTAGTCAGAGAGCTTTTTTGGTCAACCTTTACGGTGTGTCTTAAAGTACTTAGACCCAACCGTGTGGACAGTTTCTACCAACCGACCATTTATTTCGTCCACTGAAACACAATCATCCAGGCACGCGAAGCGGTTGTGAAGTTCAAGTTGAAAGCCTTCGAGGTTTTGGATATGCACTTTGGAGGGCCGGAGCGTAGACTTCATCAGACGAGATCTCTCAATTTTGAGGTTAATATTCAATGTGCCCCTTACCATTCGGTGGTCGCTTCCAGTTTTCACTCTGTGGATCACGGAGACATCATTGAATATTTGTCTTTTATTGGTGAAAATGAAGTCTATCTCATTTCTCGTGGAACCATCGGGACTCATCCATGTCCATTTCCTATGAGGCGGCTTTTGGAAAAAGGAGTTCATCATGAAGAGTCCCTCTTTCTCCAAGAAGTCGGCCAGCCTCTGGCCTCTGGTGTTCCGTTGCCCATATCCAAATTGCCCCACTTTCAGCTCATCGTCGCGTCTCGTACCCAGTTTTGCGTTAAAGTCTCCCATCAAAACTGAGAAGTGTGTTTTGGAGTTATATATTGCTTTACTAATATCTTCATACATTACCTCTACTTCATCATCTGGGTGTGTCGATGTCGGCGCGTAGACCTGTATGACCTTCAGCGAGTATCGGTGCGATAATCTGAGTATAAGGTCGACACACTTTCGATGGTTGTAATATTGTTAATGAGAGACCTGTGGACAAGAAACCCGACACCACCTTGGGACAGATGGTCGCCCTCTCGGTAATAAAACAGATTGCCGGACTTCAGGGTTATCGTGTCCTCGCCCTCTCTTCGGACTTCCGATAAACCCATGATGTCCCAGTGCAACCCTTCTATTTCTTCTTCCAGCTCAACTATCTTTTCGTCTGCCCTCAGTGTGCGGCTGTTATATGTTACCAGGGCCAGTTTTCGTTTGGGATTGTAGCTGGATCTGTGCCGGGGATTCTTCGCACCCCCTGCCCCACCGTTACCATGGTGGCTACCAGAACCAGAAATAGCGGGCCGCTGGGGACTAGGGGCCATTTATTAAATTGTGCTGTCATTGGGGGGGTTTTGCCAATACTCACCACGCTTGGCAGGCGGGTTGGTGAGCGGTGGGTATGATAGTACTCGATTACAAATATGTATTTAACGACTTGTACATGACTTTTTTTTATTAAATGAAATAATAAAATCTTTGAGAAATTAAATACAATTTTGCAATGCCGGCAGCGTTCTTGGGACACTGCCCTGTGACAGTGATTTGCGATATTTATTTTACTTTACTAAATTAATTTTACCTGTATATATAAAAATGAATGCCTATTTCCCTTGGTCACGGCATCACGCGCAAAAGGCTGGAACGATATCGCTAATTCTTTTTTTTGTGTTTGCTTTTGCCAGGAGAAAGTTCTTATACAAAGAAAAAATTGAAGTCAAATACCGTTTTTTTTTTATTTTCCGGATAATCTAAAGGTTCTTTTTTCTATTTATATTTGTCATATTAGGTAATTAATAGCTAAGACAGGACAACGTCTGTCGGGTCGCTAGTATGCAATTTTGTTATGTATTCACTATAGTTTTTTTAAAGCTGATTCAACTAAATGAATGTTATGTGAGGCGTCGTAGCTCCTTAACAACTTTAGTTAAGTTTGGTGTCTGGAGCTCCGTCGGTTTTTTTTACACCAAAAAATATTATATATTATTAGGACAAGAAGTAAACGACCATTGTATATTTTTGAAGCTTGGAAGTCTTGTTCGTTATTCAAAGCGAAAAAATGCTGATCTGAAAATACACAACCGGCAAGATTCCAACGAAAGCAAATCGCAAGACACTCATAAATATGATTGAGAATCAAAATATTGAACAATCACCCGAATAACATGGCAATAAATAAAATCAAATGGAAAAACATTGCCAATAAATTACAGTAATCTGTAAGTTATTTTTGAAAGAATAGCTTTAGGCCGTTTGAACAATTCTTTATATTGCCACGGTGTGCCAGACGTGATCAAATTTATATTCGATTACTTACATTACAAATCATAAAATAAAAACAATAAAAGTAAATAGGCCGTGTATTAGCCGATTAAAACATACTTAACAAGTCAAGCCTTGACTTGCACACCTCTTTTGCTGCTTCCATGAACGAACAATTTTATGACCACAATACCTCTTAGTAAGTCTGAAAACGTTAGCTTCGACTAAAACAATTATTCTCTTTCTGTTTCCATCATTAATCATTCCGGACTCGGGCCATAAGCAGGGAAAATTACAAATTTATACGACGTCGGAAATCGCCCAACTTTTCGAAGGTCACTCATGAATATTCCATTATAATTATAATTATATGTGGGATTGTATTTTAAAGCGAACGAAACGTAAGATGCATGCTAGTTAACGGAACGTATGGAGTACAAAGCGAAAACAGAACGTTAGGGGAGTGAAAGGGACGGAAGGAAGAGTGAGAGAGAGGGTACGAGAAGGACGACGACGACGAATACAGGACAGGACGGTATGAATTAAGAAAATAATTGTAATAAGGATAATAAAAGAGTTTAATGAAAGAAAATATAGACTTTTTAATACTACATACATATTTCATGTTTTACTTAACAAACACATACTTTATATGCATGAATACACTTCAAACTGCCAAACTGCCAAAGTGAAGAGGACAGATACATAGGACACCTTAGCCATACACATATTATAAATTCGAAAGTAACTATGTATTATCAATTGTTTTTTTTTCAGGACTAAAGGGTTGAACGGATCGTAATAAAACTTGTCAAGAAGATAGATTAAATATTTATGTCGGCACTAGTCACATCACTAACGATTCATGGTCACGACACTATTAGAAGCCTAAGACAAGAGCGCGGGGAAGATGGCGGCGCGCTCTAGCGGGACGTCAAGGATACGTCACCGAATGGCGGGAAGTCCATTCAAGCACGTATGGCCGTACGGACTAATGTCTTGGGCTATAGTTGTTTTGTTATTGAGTAGGCTCCGAAACTACTGGACCGATTTCAAACATTCTTTCACCGTTAGAAAGCTAAATTATCACTGAGTAACATAGGCTATATATTATACTAGCTGCCCGCCCCGGCTTCGCACGGGTGGACAAAATATTTGATAAATGTCTATGCTCCGAAACTAATGTCTACCCGTGCGAAGGCGGGGCGGGCAGCTAGTAGTGGATAATTGAGTTAGATTTATCAACTGTGATTGTGCTGGAACACTTAAGTGTAGGATTAATTGTTGTTTCTGTCCCGTACCCGAGTTGCCCATGATGTCGGAGAACAGTTATGCTGGCCATCCTCCGATATATATATGGAAGGCTTGTGTCTTTGGAAAAATGTAGGCGTAGTCGCGAGTAACAGCTAGTTTGTAGCCTATAGACGCTTGCAACACCCGGGGTATCACTCGCGCGCTGTCAACCCTGCTGAAATCTCGTCAAATCCTTCTTGAAGAATGATTATGTTCTTAGGGAAAACCACGTCGGTAAGCAAGTAGCTAGGTACTTTAAGTTTATGTAAATAGCTTAGCTCTTAAAGGACATCATCCATGTTTCATAGAGATTTGGTCCAAATCTGAAAGTGCCGGCCAACGCACTGTTTTTGTATATTCTGTTAGAGCATGTCTGTCTGAGCATTTATTACTATGGCACCAAAGTTGAACATTACAGGGCATTTCATTTGTTTTAGTTATTTTGAATTCCTGTTTTCAACAAAATGTCTGATAATTCAAATTCAAATTCAAAATTCAAAAAGATCTTTATTTGACTAACTTTACAGGCAAGCACTTTCAAATCGTCAGAATCTACCACCGGATTCGGAAGGTCGGTTTTGCTGAGAAAAATCCGGCAAGAAACTTAGCACTTACTCTTTTAAAAACCAAAAGAATTACATAAAATTTACATTTCAAATACTAACTTAACATGATTCAGATTTTTTAACTCAAATTAAATCAACTACAATGGTCCTAAAGGTTTGGTGCGATAGTAAACAATATTCAGACGGACAAGCTCTAACAGAATATACAAAAAAAATGCGTTGGCCGGCACTTTCAGATTTGGACCAAAATGGATGATGTCCTTTATGACGAGCTGATATTAATACGATTGCTTAGTTAAGTTTTCAGAGGTCAATGTTGGAACCCTAGCAGATTAATTAAAGGGTTTCCAATTCACGATTTGATTATTCGAGTCTAAACAAACTAACATGAATTTGAATAGAATTTAAATGTTAATTATTTTCTGATCGGTTACGGCTTGTATTGTAAGAAATCTGATACCTACAGTCTTCATTCTATCAGAATTTAACTGATTTTAAGTTTTAATTTGATATCAATAAAAGTAAATTTGTAATAATAACTCTTCGAATTCGCAAACAAATCATTGAGAAAATAATAAACTTTTAAATTTTTCTTTATACCGAATGATGATTTTCTAAACCTACATCAAATAAAAAATATAGGTGGAAATTTGCGAACAACTGAGTGACGCCTAAAACTACGCCTTGGAGTGTATATGTAAACACAATTATACGCACACACCTACAACGAATATAACGAAATTACGCCTTGCCCACGCACTACATGTTTAAAAAAACGGCGTCACTTCTCAAAGTTCAATGAACCTTTCTTTTTCTAAGCTTCTTAACACAAATAAAAAAAAACTATTCACAAGCAGAAGAGAAAATATGATGTCTATTTATTTTTAAAAGACGTTGTCTTGTCTTAGCTATAAATTCATTTGTTAAATCAGGACCATTCGTTTATCCCAAAATTTAAATGATCCGGTTTTTTTTTCAATTTTTTCCCTTCATACGAACCTTCTCCTGAGAATTAAAAACAACAAAACATTCGCCAAATCGGTCCAGCCGTTCACGCGTGATGCCGTGACCAAGGGAAATAGGGATTCATTTTTATATAGCTATGCAAATCATGGTCATAAGAAATCCATTATTAAAGTCATTACAGTGCCGGTAGCAGGAACATTGTCGACAACGTTTTCGTATCGCCTTCGACTATTTTTGTATTGAAAAATGAACAGCGCTGCGGCGGTGAAAAGTGGAACTAAAAATTAGTATGACAATTTTGACATTTCGCGAGTTACGTTTTCGAATACGTTGTCGACAATGTTCCTGCTACCGGCACAGATTTAAATATCACTATAAAAATAATAATTCCATGTTACTGTGGAAGGATTATCTCATGAGTGTACGAAAAGGTTTTATTGTGTAATTTAAATACCCAGTAAAATGTTTCCAACATAATTAAGGCTATATAAATGTTTATCATCCAACCAGCCTATCGTGGACCACACAGAGGTAATAAAAAGATAATACAAATTAAAATGTAACATGCCACATAAAAACAGTACTAAAATCATTTACTAAAATTGTCCCAAAATAGTTTCCACAGTGAGCCCTTTGATATGGGTACCTAATTATAGAAAATAGCTTATTTTTTAATTACAAACAGACACTTCAATTTGATTTACTTGTATGTATGTATTGATACTTTTGTTACCACTAAGGTGGCAAACAAGCAAGAGAGATAGGGCGAATAAGAGAGGAACGGCGAATTGGGATAATTCCCATTATTATTGGAGCTGCTCGACTGGGGACTGTACCTCCACCTTACAGAAGACCGCAGTAAAACAACACTACTTTGATGAAGTGTTGTATTTCTGCGGTAAGTAATGTTGCCAGTGCTCCAGGAGGATACGCTGGTCTAGTAGTAATGCTGCTAGCACAGTGAGTCTTCATCAGCAACATGGTTGGCATCCCGTTAGTGATACCCCTGGCATTGCTAGCGGCAATAGGCTACGGTGACTGCTTACGATCTGGTGGGCCGTATGCTGATGTGCCACCTTAGTGGTATAAAAAAAAAACCCTTAAATAATAATTATGATTATGATTCTTAGAAATAAAATAGTAATTTGCTAATTGCAGGGAGAATGGACGAAAGAAATGTCACATTACGAACCCTTTCCATTCATAGTAATGACATGAAAACGGGTCTTATACGCGATATTAAATTGTTTATTTACCTCCCGACGTTTCGACAGAGTTGCATCGGCCGTGGTCACGGGCTGACTGATTGTAGTTGTGTACGTCGCCTTCTTCTTGATTCGCGGGTAGAACGAATATTGTTATCTACCTCCATATGAGTTTTTAAATTTGGGTCCCGACACACAACACTCACGACATCCGCGGATACGTCTTTACATACATCGCGACGCGAACACTTTCCTAACACCGGATTCCACGCAGTAGAAACCTTTCCATTCATAAAACGATTCGTACAAGTAGTTATGAAAACATCTAGCTAATGTTGTACCGCGTGAAGTGAAATATGCGGGAAATTCGTCGTATGATTGCGCAGAGAATGTAATATAAATTACGTGCGAAACTTTCGCGGCTCGACGCGCAATTATTTCAGGTACAAATTCAGGCTTAGTCATTATTAAATATTTAGAACGTAACTTTAAGGGATACGTTTGGTACTTCGTTAGGCACGATGGAGAACCGTCCCTGGTTTTATAATATACTAGCGGCCCGCCCCGGCTTCGCACGGGTAATCATTTATATCAAATATTTTGTCTACCCGTGCAAAGCCGGGGCGGGCAGCTAGCCTATGTTACTCAGTGATGATGTAGCTTTCAGACGGTGAAAGAATTTTTGAAATCGGTCCAGTAGTTTCGGAGCCTATTCAATACATAAAAAAATACAAATCTTTCCTCTTTATAATATTAGTATAGACTTCAAATAGGATCAGGTTTTATAGTGTTCTTTTTATCGCTTATAAATTGTTCGTTTGAGTATAATGTTTTGTAGATGTCACACGACAACCGACAAAACAGAAAAGTAAAGATTTACTCGAAGCGAGTTTTGAAGTAAATTATTACTCAACAAAAGAAATGGTGAGTAAGAACTAAATATATCTGTTTATAATATAATCATATATAAATAAAAACTAATTGAACCCAAAACTGTAATATTTTTTAAAATACCTTTTGTAAACACTGAATAGTTCACACAATAGAATACGCCTATTTACTCCTTTTTTTTTTTTTTTTTTGACCCGGGAAAATCCTTTATGGATACCACCCGGCTCCGGGGGGAGCAGAGTGGTTATGTGGGAGTCCTCGCCTGAGGGGCCTTACTACCCCCACGGGGGGGTAGTAAGTGAGGTTACCCACTAAAAACCCGGGATGAGCAGTCTGCCGCCTAGTCGGGGCGAGATGGGGTAGCGTTAGCAATCACCATCTCGCCCCGGCGGTTGGCCCGTCACCGGTGACGGGCCCCGGCCAAGGGAGGGATGACCCAGCTCATTAGGGCCATCCCCCAGACGTGTGGGATCGTGCAAGCCAGTGGAGAATCCCCCGACTCTCCACCGATGATCCGCACAGCACTAGGATAGAGCGAGAAGGCGCCCGAATCGCCCTCTCCTTCCACCAGTTCGTCTACGCCGGAGCGGGTCTGCGAGGACGTCGTCCTCCCTCGCCCGCTCCGCAGCCTCTTTCTGCGCCATCACCTCTTCGCAGAAAGAGACCACCGCCTGCCACGATCCGTCGCTGCCGAGCATAGCGTTAACCACACTCGGCAGCGACAGATCTGCGCCTATGACCGCTGTGAGGGTGTGCCGCATGGGACTCCACGCGGCACACTCCTCCAGCGTGTGGAGCGCCGTGTCTTCTGGCGCTCCACACTCGTGACAGGCGGGGGTCGCCTCACGTCTTGCGATGTGATGCAGGTACTTTCCGAAACATCCATGCCCGGAAAGCACCTGCACCAATCGGAAGGTGAGCGACCCGAATCGCCGCCCTACCCACCTCCGAAGGACCGGGCGAATGGCATCCACCGTCCTCTGTCCAGGGACCGGTGGAGCCAGGTCCTCCGTCCACCGCCGCAACAGGGCGGCCCGCGCCTGCCGTCGCATGCGCGTGACCTCCTCCCACGCTGGAGGCTCCCCGCGGGTTCTCCTCGCCGCCACGAAGTGGTACACTTCGGCGAGGACCTCCGCTTGGAGCTCCCAGGGGGGATCACCGGCCAACGCGCATCCCGCCGTCCAGGACACCGTCCGGTACCCGCGTATCGCCCTCGTCGCGATGACCCGCTGCGGACGACGCAGCAGGGCCTTATTGGCGCGACCGAGGGCGTCCACCCAGACAGGTGCCCCGTACAAGGCCATACTCCGGATCACTCCGGAGTACAGGCGACGACATGTGGCGCTCGGGCCGCCCACGTTGGGCAGCAGCCTCCCAAGGGCGGCAGCGGCGCCTATGACTTTTGGGGCCAGTTGAGTGAAGTGGGCCCCAAAAGTCCACCGCCCGTCCAGGATGAGACCCAGGTACCTCATCTGGGTCCCAACCCGGACCAGGACCCCGTCCAGGTCTATCCTCGTTCCTGGAGGGGGTCCCCCCCGAGGCCCATGGAACATTAGGGCCTCGGTCTTGGAGAGGGCGACCTCCAGCCCCAGGGCACGTATGCGGCCGACCACGAGTGTTGTGGCCACCGTGGCCCGCCGCACCGTCTCCCCGAGGTCCCTCCCCTTGACTACGACTAGCGTGTCATCCGCGTAGCACGCAACCCGCATACTTGCGGGAAACGTGCCGCGGAGCACCCAGTCGTAGCCAATGTTCCACAGGAGCGGTCCCAACACTGACCCCTGTGGAACCCCGCAGGACACGCGACGTCGCCTCAGACCGTCGCGTCCCTCCACCAGGACCTCGCGGTCCCGGAGGTAGTCGGCCAACAGCCTACGCAGATACAGGGGCACTCCGTGATAGCGGAGCGCCTCCCGTATCGTCCCGTGCGGTAGGCTGTTGAAGGCGTTGGCAATGTCAAGCGAGACAGCCAACGCCTTTTCCCCCCCGCCGACTGCGTCCTGCGTCCACCCCTTGATCCAGAGCAGGGCGTCTATCGTTGACCGCCCTGCCCTGAATCCGAACTGGGCCTCTGAAAGGTCAGGCCCAGTTCCCCCCAGGTGCCGGATGACACGGGAAGCCACTATTCTCTCCAGCAGCTTCGCCGTGTCATCCAGCAGCACGATTGGCCTGTATGCGGCGTGCGAGTCTGCGTCTCGCCCTTCCTTCCGCAACAGGCACAATCGCCCGTCCTTCCAGAGCTTCGGGAACTGACCCGACGTGAGGCACGCGTCGAACAGTTCCCGAAGCTGACCGCCCATCTCCCTAAGGGCGATCCTGAGGATCCGCCCGGGAATCCCGTCTGGTCCCGGGGCAGTCTTCTTGCCTCTCAGGCGGGAGACTGCTACCTCCATCTCCACCTCTGTTATAGGCGGAATGGAGGCCGGGTCCTCCTCCTCCTGGAAGGACGGGGTGGCCATCGGTGGAGGGGTGTAGTGGGGGTCGCTGTCGGGGAATAGCCCCCCCAGCACCCTCTCCAGGAGCTCTGGCTCCAGGGACTCCGCGATAGGGGGCGCTCTGCCCCGGAACTTATTCCGGGCAGACTTATAAGGGCGCCCCCATGGGTCCCTGTCGAGGCCCTCCAGCTGCTCGCACCAGCCGAGGGCCTTAGCCCGGCCGATGGCCAGCTTCAGCTCCTGTTTGGCTATCTTTACATTGCCATACAGGAGCTGCTCGGCCGCCAGCTGCTCCGCCGGCAGCTGGTCGTCCGTCCGGCCGTGGCGGCGCCTCCTGCAGTGGTAATAGAGGCGCCGCGTCTCCGAGCATCGCGCTCGGAGATCCTCAATCTCCGAGCACCACCAGTAAACTTGGCGGCGCTCGGGGTGGCGTCGGGACCTCGGCATGGCGGCGTCGCAGACCGCCGTCACCGCCTCCCGGAACCGGCTCGCCGCGACGGCCACCTCCGGGTGCATGGGGCCGGCAACCCACGACTGCACCATAGCCGCCTCTTCAGCCAACTCGGCATCGAGGCGACCAATCGCCCAGCGCGGGAAGAGTGCCCCATCCACGCGCCGAGTCCCTCCTTGGTGGGAGGTGGCGATCTCGAACCGTATGTAGTTGTGGTCCGAGAGAGTCGCCACCTCCGCCACCACTCTCCAGGCCTGGACACGTGCTGCGACTTCCGGGGTGGCGAACGAAACGTCCACCACGGACCCCCCGTTGTGTCGCACGCACGTGTGGACTGACCCTCTGTTGAGCAGGGTCAGCCCTGCGGCAACCGCCCACTCCCTGACAATCTCCCCGCGAGTGTCAGTGGAGGGGTTGCCCCAGGCCTGGGCCTTGGCGTTCAGGTCCCCCATGAGGAGGACCTGACGTGGCGCCTGCCTTCTCACCGCCGCGGCCAGGAGGTCTAGATAAACCTCCAGCTCCGCGACGGTTCTATTGGGGGAGAAGTATGTGCCGACTACCGCATACCTCTCCCACTTGGCCACCACGTACCCCGAACCCCTCTCTGACACCGAGAGGGGGGGGCCGCCACCGGCACGTCCAATTATGGCTACGGAGCCGTCTAGATCCCCAGCCCAGTAGGGATGGGACTGGGGAATGTAATACGGCTCCGCAACAACCGCCAAATCGATCCGCCACTGCGCCAGGGACTGCATTAGCAGATCCTGAGCCCTGACGCAGTGGTTTAAATTCGTCTGTAGGAGGTTTTGCTGTCCGACTTGATCCATCAATCAGACTACAACCTCCATGCTCGCCGAACTTTCGCGGCGAACAACCTCAGGAGCGGCGGCTTTGGCTGCCGGTCGGGGGATGGCCGGGGTCCTGGCGGCCTGTCCCTTCGTCTTTGGGGGGACACAGTTTTGTCCCCCCATCCTGTGCTCGGCAGGTCGCCCCGACTCTGCGCATATCGCGCAGTGCGGGGCCCTCCTCTGGCAGCTCGCCGCCTTGTGGCCTGCGCCTCCACAACGGAAGCACAGGTCCCCCCTGTCTGCCGACGAGGGACACTGGGGACGCGTATGCCCGAGTCCCATGCACTTGAAGCAGCGCATGGGAAGCGCCGCCAGTGCCACCACGCGCACCGAGCTCCACCCCACCAACAGCCTGCCCTGTGCCAGCAACACTTTGGCTACTGGGATTGGGCAGGATACAAGGGAAGAGCCGGTCCCGCCGTAGCTGCGACGTATCTCCCCGGCTTTGACGTGGAGTACGTCACAGCCGCCCACCTTGGCGATCGCCGCCGCCACTTTCTCCTTTGTGGCGGCGTCGTCCAGGCCCGTCACGTGCAATTGCGCGGACTTTACGGGCCTTGCGACGTTGGCCACCTCGGACAGGACACCGCGGAGCTTCTCCGCGAGCCTGTCCGCTTTGTCGCCGCTTTGGGAGCCAGGAATTTCGAGCATCCTGGCTCCCGTGGCCGTCTGTCGGAAGTTGATCCGGTCGATCCCCAATCCTTGGAGATCGACCTTCTCCTGCGCCGTCTCGAGGATGGCGCTGTAGGTTACCCCCTTTTCCGCGGCTTCGGGCTGTAGCGTCAGCACAACAGCCGCGGATTGGGAGGCTTTCAGCGCCTTCGCCTTCTTGGGCCCGGCGGCAGCGGAAGCCTTCTTGGCCTTAGGCTTCACGGCGGAGGGGGGGCACGAGCTGCTGGGACAGGAGCGGGAGTGGGCGTTGCCGAGGAGGACGCTTTGCCCTTCCCCTTGCCTTTCCCCTTTCTTACTACTGTTGCCCAGGTGTCCGCCTTGGCAACAGCAGTTGGAGTCGTTTTTGGGGGGGCGTTGGGAGCCGCAGTCGAGGGGGGGGCGATGGGAGCCGAAGTCGAGGGCGTGGCAGCAGTAGCCTGCGGGGCCTGGGCAACCCGCTTTCGAGGGGTCGGTTTCGGGGGTGGGGGGGCAACCGCTGCTGCAGCCTTCTTGGCGTCCGCTCGGAGAGGCGGGCGAAGGACCGGCGCTGGCAGGAGGCGATCCTCGATACCAGCGAGTCGGGCATTGAGCATTTGCCCGAACGTGGTGGTCAAGGACCGCATCATCTCCTCAACTAAATCTGCCCCCGGTACAACAGCAGGGGGGGCTGGCGTCTCGGTGGCAGCAGCTGCTGCAGCAGCAGACGTAGCGGCAGCCGCTTGGGTCTTGGCTTCGGTGAAGCCTCGACGCAGCGCCTTCACCTCGGCCTTGCTGGCCTCCATTTCGAGGCGCAGGCGACTGTTTTCGGCTCTCAGCCGCCGCGTCTCTTCGGCCTCGCTCCTGCAGGCCAGGGCGTCAACTACTTCCCTCAGGGTCGACGCGGACCGCTTCAGGCGAGCAACAAACTCGCCTTTTAGGTTGCCAGATTTCTTGGCAACCTCTAAAATGCAGGCGAGCATTCCTCCTGCTTGAGCCCTCAGCTCTTGGGCATTTAGCACACTGAGGTCAGCGAATCCGGCATGGACATCGGAATCACTCCCGGTGTCAAGCAGACTTCCAGCGGCCACAGCGGCCGACCCCTTTTTGAATTTCCTGCCCTGCAGGACCTCAGCCAACTCCTCCACCAGTGGCTTTGGCGGTGGCTTCAGGAACTCGTCTCGCGTGGGGCCTCCTTTGGTGCCCTTCGCCCTTCCCCTCCGCGCCGTATTGACCTTGGCGGCCGCGGTCCCCTCGGTCTCTGTGTCCGACTCTAAGTAGCCGGGGCCTATTTACTCCTAATCTAAGCCTATTCAACCTGAAAGCATTCAGATTGTTGGAGTCCGGAAACGGACACCGGAAGTCAAATCCTATTGACGTAACAAATATTTATTGCAAGCGCTTTGTGTATATATTCACTGAGCCAGTGTCCATTAGACGATATGAACTACCTTTGTGATACTGTTAAGAAAAATTGGGACACGACGGGATATTTTTATCCAACTACGGCGAAGAGGAAAGGAAGGGTTCTCATTTTACTATTTGTATATTTGTATTTACGCTTGTTTTTTTTACATCACTATTGTGGCACACAAGCACACCGCCCGCCTGATGGTAAACAGCGTAACCTATAGCCGCTAGCAAGACCAGGGATATCACTAACGAGTTGCCAACTATGTTGTTGATGAGGAGTCACTGTTTTAGCAGCATTACTACTAGCCCAGCGATCCTCGTGGAGCACTGGCAACCTTACTTACCGCAGAAATACAGCACTACATCAAAGTAGTGTTATTTCACTGTGGTCTTCTGTAAGGTGGAGGTACAGTCCCCAGTCGGGAGGCTCCAATATTAATGGGAAGACCCACGGGTGATCCGAATTCGCCCTACCTCTCTCCTTGTTCCTCCTTAGCGCCTTAACTGTTAATGGGATCCAATATAAACTGGATCTCCGTACATAGGCTACAATAACAGCTTACCATCAGACGGGGCGTATAAAAAATAGGTGTGGCACTCGGAGACTGCCGCGGTAAAGCTATTGCAATATATACTTGTGCAATTATAATTATTTTTTTTTTTTTATTAATGCAGTATTTTTTTATATACCTATATACTTTCTCACAAACAGCTGATTACGGTAGTTTTCCAATACAACCAATGCCACCTAAAGGCGGGTTGCTGAACTAAAGAGACAAGCGTGATATTTCAAAAAGTCATTAAAAGTTCTGGTATTTATCGATAGATGGAGTTGTCGGTCGGAGTGGAGGGTGTTAGGATTTTTTCGTTACGGAATTTCTGGATTCGGTCCCCACGCTCAAGGCCCGCGATAAAAGCTATGCAATAGCTTAATATGAATTGCCGTAACGCAGCGAATGTGTTAGTTTGGTGAAATCAATTAGTTTTGAATTAATCCCGATATACGAGCAACCCTCAAATGTATAATTAAGTTACGTAGTCGAACAAAATTAATAGGTTACGTTTCTGGTCGTGAAGCCGACGGTGTAACAGTATGGAATTTATTTGTTCTGACACATCAAAGAGTTTTCGCGCTGCCATGTACCGGTGGGCTAAGTTAATTATATTCTCGTTCGAATACTCTTGTTTCATATTTTGGTCCAAGTCACAAAAGTTAGATAGAACATAAAATATCAATAGTAATTGATTAATGACGAGACCGCTGGTCTAGTGGTTAGTATACCTGACTGCTACGCTAGAGGGCGCGGGTTCGATTCCCGCCAGGGCAAACATTTATGTGGCAAATATGTTTGCCTTGCGTTTGGGTGTTTGGTATGTATTATAAGTATGTATTTACAAAAAAAAAGTATATAAGTATTATATCAGCTACTGGTTCCCATAGTACAAGCTTGTGGCTGTTGCAAGATGAAGATGCAAGGCAAGATGGTGCTGTGTGATAATGTCCAAGCATTATTATTTTATTATTATTAATTTCATGGTCTAAATTTACTAATAATGGCATCGCATTATATTGCTATATTATATCGCACTATATTGCGCATTATATCGCGTTATTTTTTTTGCTCTGAATAAAATAGATTGTTTGTGATGAACATTTTTAGTTATTTTTCCTTTCACCCCGCATTTCTTAGCGCGGGTCTGACTCACACCAGTTTATAGAATACAAAATTCAATATATCACACCAGTTTGATTTGTATATTTTTTGTTATAACTTATAACATATTATATATGTCTAGTGGTAATGTGGTGGTAATTTAGACCTTCATAAGAGCCTTATTAGGGCCTAAGCTGAATAAATGATTTTTGATTTTGATTTTGATATCTGTGGTGTCCTTGAAGTTGAAGCAACGGCCTGTCATCTGACGTGCCCGGGTTCAAGCCCCAGCCTGTACCAATTAATTTCCTAAGTTTAATTGCAGTGATTTTACATACACTGAGCTTAAAACGAGAGGTAGGTCGATCGCCACTGGGCTTTCACTAGTTAAATAGTTTTTTACAAGCCCGCTGGCTCCCGTCTCTCAAACCAAAATGTAATAAAGTTTCACTAATCCACGAATATTTGATCGATGATCGAGCCGGATTATTTCCGCCTATTGTTTTGAAGAACATGATTTATTCTCTGTGTTATTACAGCTCGAGAACTTAGCCGTAAAAAATATCAAACTTTGAGGAAAAGATTTGTCCTTGAAGTTGAAGATCCGTTGAAATTCCATATTAGATAGGGCTGTATTCGTAAAGCGTTTTTTCTTAGTATGTTTAAGTCTATGCGAGAAAATATTTGTATTTTTTTTTCAATAACTACTGGCCCGTTAGACCGCGACCGCACCGTCGCTTATGATCAGGCTAATTGGCTGCAATCATAACCTTTTGTCTCAAAACAAAAGAATCTCCTTTAGAAATAGATGGAGATAAAATGTTCTGTCTAAAGTAAGGCCAAATTAAATTGTTACTTTTGACCCACTGTATATTCACCGATTCATATATTATTTACTTATTTTTTTTGGCTGTCAAAAGTTAACTTTTGTCATGGCCCTGTTGTAACTTTGATGTCTACAGTTATTAATGAATTTTAATTTGCAACCAACTTTGTGCAGATAAGTGTAGAGCTTTAAATCTTTTTATGTTTAGGATTGACAGTATGGACGCTGTCCCACTTACAACTAGGTTCAATCATGAAATTATTTAACTTGTTCATACAATAGTTCCAGTTCAAATTACCCCATAAACCAATTATCCACAAAAACAAGTTAGACTTTCCCGGCATTCTCGAAATGGCCCACTAGGCGGTCACACGTCATATAAAGGAACAAACTGGGTCAAAGGCCGTGCTTGTTGAATTAAACGTGATTCGTATTGTGTGGTTAGCAATTTAATTGCTAACGGGCGTAGTGAGAATATATTTCTATCAATTTTCTGCCGCCTTTTTATTTACATTGAGCACATAAGAGATTTTAAGAGAGGTAGGGCGATTTGGGATTTCCCGTGGGTTTTCCCATTTAAATTAGAGCCGCCCGACTGGGGACTGTACCTTACCGAAGACCGCAGTCAAATAACACTACTTGATCTAGTGTTTTGTTTCTGCTGTTAGTAAGGTTACCAGTGCTCCACGAGGATACGCTGGGCTGGTAGTAATGCTGCTAGCACAGTGAGTCCTCATCAACAAAATGGTTGGCAACCCGTTAGTGATATCCCTGGTATTTCTAGCGGCTATAGGCTACGGTGACTGCTTACCTTCAGGTGGGCAGTATACTTGTGTGCCACCTTAGTGGTATAAAAAATATATAGTATAAGCTATGTTGTGGGTCACGTGATTTGAATTTAGGCGACTCTTTCCTCTATTTGTCCAATGATATAAAATGTTTTAAAATAAGTAAATAAATCATTTGATTTGTTAAAAATCTGCCTTTTGCAAGTTGGACTCGTGCACCAAGGGTTCTGTAGATATATACTAGGGTAAATGACAAACTTAACTGTTCCGTTCGATCCCTAGACAAGGCATTTCGCTTCCGTTCGATCCCAGCACCAACCGCAAATAATAAGTTTGTAATAGTAATCTCGCTCTTTTTTTGGCGAGCATTTCAAGCGTCTACGTGTTGCCCTCATTAAGATTAAGCAAAAACCATACATGTCTGGAAGGTGAGCTCCCTATAATTGTAAATTTATTGTTATTTGTTGTTATAGCAGCTACAGAAAATACAACACATTAACGTTATAAAATTTAAAGTACCTCAGTAAAAGTTTCGTGACTAGTTATTGAGTAGAAATCCCGCTTTTTAATCGAGTTTTATTTTAGCATAGCAATCAATGTCCAACAATGTCGCGATGACACACTGTGTCGAAATACGATTAACTTCAGTCGAATGTACCGCGTCCACTCTATTCAGATTTATGCATTGATGTCTGTGCGAAACAATCATTCAATAGTTTTAATTCGATTGCATTCTATTGAAAGTTACTGGACAGGCAATGTAAGTTCAATATGTTAAGCGAATGTATAATTCTAAAGTTTTTCAATTGAGCATTTGTGAACATAGTAAACTAGATAGATATCGAAAAAGTATAAACAAATTTTCTTCTTCTTCTTCCTAACTACGCAATCAATTCACTTCAAGGACTATTTATGCCAGTGTAGAATGTTAGAGCATTGTCAAGTTTCTTAATTGTTCGATTAATTCCAATGCTTATTGGAGTTTCTGTAGACAATCCACAGAAGTAGCAGATCGGAACATGCCTTTAGTCATACCTATTGACCAATATGATAAATCAGTATTCAGTATCAGTAATTCCAATGTGTTATAAATCAGTCACTAGGTGAAACTTTACTGCACATAACGACACCAAAATACACATTAAAGAACACTTTAATAGAACTGTTTTGCATTCCAACAAAACAGATATTATGTGTGGAACAACACGCAGCGTCGCTGTTTGAAGAAGCTGTCTTTAGATCTTGCACTTTTAGTAAATTAATTGGTTAACTTACCATTCTTCATGGTTTATATACTCATCTGTCTTTCACTCATGCAGGAGCGCGCCAACAATACTCTGTGGTAAGCTGTCAACTGACTGTCACTCATAGAAGTCTTCAATATTCACCAGCAAGCCCTTGCTGCGACGCTGCGTGTTGTTCCACACATAATATCTGTTTTGTTGGAATGCAAAACAGTTCTATTATGTGTCTTCACAACACGCAGCGTCGCTGTTTGAAGACCTGTTTGATATCTGCTGGTGAAAGAGAATGAGTATCTGGAAATAGACGCTATGTGATCTGAATATAATAATAAAAAATTAAAACGTTTTCTTCTTTAAGGATAACAAAAATTTCAGACTTTGTTCCACATATTATTATAATATAGAACTAATAAATTAGTCTAAACGAGAATTTAATTTGACTGAGCAACTTGTTAGTATAGTTATTAAATAGAAGGATGCACTTCTGTCAATAACTTAAAATATTATTTGTTTTAATTAAATAGTATAACTGTGATCAATTGTTATACTATTTCATCATTATATACAAGAGACAACCATTATCATTCATATTCAATCTTTATATGGAGAAAATTTATCATATATAAACCCTTTTATTGTATAAGCAGGGTTTTAATCTCTGATGTGAGTAAAAAATTTTAAATGTTTCACTTCTTCTTCTTCAAGAACTCATCTACATGCAGTTTCAAATGCTGCTACAGAGCATCTATGTAATCTTTCTTGAAACTGAAATTAACCTACCAAATAAAGGTTATTATGTAACATGTCATAACCTGCCTTTTAACGGAAATCACACCGAAATAATAATAATGCTTTAGGTACCAGAGACTGCCATACCCACTCACTCAGATATAGATTACATACACAACAATAAGTTGTTATACCTGGATGGAACTCACAAATTTCTTCCTTACACAAACACTTGTCCCGAACAAGGTTCGTATCCCTCACCGTAGTCAGAAGGTAGGTCCACTAGCAACTAGGTCCAACGACCAGCCATTAACTATTAGTGAACTTATAGCAAGTGCTGCTTCTCTATTATAGAAATTAATAAACATGTGTGACCGCCTCTTATCTTGCTTGATTGTATAAGGTGTAAGGTCTGTATACCTGGATCAATATTAGGTTAGGGTTACGGTATACCTTGGCTGTATACTGTTAAATTCCAGGCTTTCCTTGAATTAAGTTGAGCCATAGGGTATTTGGCTTCAATTGTATTATTATCTGAGTTGCTAAAAAGCAATTGTGGTTTACCATACAGGAGGCTGAGGTGTGGATAAATCAACATTGTCATATTTTGTGTGTGTAGTGCCCCGAGCACTCATATTGATCTGTTCTACGCTTATACAGGCGTGAATGAAAGTTAAAACAATTTGCAATGTTCAACAAGGTTATTTTATCAATTGGAACCAGGACACTTCTTGTGTGTGTGTGTGCGGCGCCCCGAGCACCTATATTGACATCTGTACGCTTATGTAAGCGGTAATGGAATTATCCTGCTTGGTCATGTCCAAAAACTCTTGAAAAAATTTATATTAAAACAGGTTGTCGTATTGACTCTCTGCCAAATTATCCCTTAGTAGGTGACTTCTGCATTAGTAAGAGTATTGTCATTGGCTCAAAGAGGGCTGATGCCCTTATCTTCGGAAGTTATCACTGAGTCATGTTTAAAGTACTTTATAAATATGTAATTATGTATATTATTCATGCCATGTTCAGATGGCTTAGTACCTGTGGTATCATCAACAACATCAGGTTAGATGGAGGAATAATGTAGGCCAGCCTGAACTGCCGCCTACAACAAAAATCTTGCAAAAGCTTGTTCAACCCTTCTGAGTCCCAAGTATCCGTGAAGTCGCACAACGGCTGACTTTCTTAATAGGATAGATACAGTTCGGAACACCCCACTTTGAATAAAGCCTCCGAGGCCTGGGGCAAAAGGTGCCATTCCGGCACGGACATTGTCTGGTAAACGCGGCCACGGCGATTGGGTATGCGCCTTGAGCTGGTATACCTTTCCGGAAGGTAAGCCGCAAATCGGGTGATGTTAATAGGGTTGGGCTTTGTTAAATCCAATAAAATGGTTAAATTTAATAGTGTCAGGGAGTAAAAGATTATTTCCAACCCACTATTGTCTAAATTACGTCTGCTTAGAGCATGGTTAGACAGAAAATGTTCAATGCTTTGCTAACTGGAAACATTAAAATATGCAGGATGCGAATTATTTGATAATTGTGACAGCACCTAGGGGCTATGACTGTTTTTATTGTTTGTAAACAGTGGTCTAGTCTAGCGCAGTCGAGTTCCGCGACTGACAATATGCACGTGCAAACTCATTAGCATCGCTCAAAGGAACCATCTTTAATTGTCTGTCAGAGCCCTGATTTTTCATAATTCTAGTATGTCAATAAAAACCAGAACACCTGTACCTGATTTCGAATTCCATCATAAACATGTAGTATGGTGTATGTTGTACGTACTTTACGAAAGCATGTAATTTAACTGCTTATTTAATAAACAATTACTAGCTGATCCAAATCAACTGTTGGTACACTGTTTGTATACATACATTGTATTAAGTATGTTGACTGATTTATTTAATTATCTTAGTGTATTATAGCCCTTGATTATATACGTGCTTATATAATTTTCTCAGTTCTCACGCAATTTATGTAAAACTAACAAGCTTAGGACGGAATCACCCAAAACTTAAATTAACTACACATAAAAAGTCTCCCTCAGGAATGACTACATCCATTAGCGAAAAGCATTAAAATCTGTTGCGTAGTATCGGTTGCATAATACTGAAAATCTGACATAATCTTATTTAGTGCAATGTTTTCCTGAAACACTCGTCAAACAGTGCTTACACAAGCACACAGTGCCAGTATTACGCATCTGCAGATCCGACTCGGATAGATTAGGTTAGAAGGCTTTAGCATTCGAGGGTTTTTTTTTTTAAATTTGTATCTCATATTATTTTCACTGACCTTGTCACAGAAGGAAATACATATTTTTATTCCAGAATATTTCAGTAATAATTGATGTGTCAAAAGCATTTCTTTATAAATGTTTTTGCTAGACACCTTGTAAGTACAACAATTTGTAGATTAAATGACATATCTTATCTTGCCATGTTTTAAAGGATAACTATTTAAATTAAAAAGAGGGATATTTTCTTACAATTATTTGTTGTTCTTTATGAATATGAATTCAGCTTATTGAATTATTCCAATATCAAAAATGATTAAATTTATTTAAACTTTGCAATTCCTAGTTTTAAGTTTTCCAACATAGAGAATGAGCTTGAGGATAATTTGAACAAAGAAGCTGTCAAATTTTAACTGTTCTGTCCTTGGATATCCAACTTCTATATAAATTAATCACTTATATCTTTTATTATTCAGAACTATCTCATATTAAACTGTAGTATTAAAACTATTTAATATTAGTCATGCCAGGACCAAAGTACATGATAGCCCTCACGAAAGGTAGAATGTTAGATCATATCCTGAAAATTAGCCATTGCTTTAACTGCTCACCAAATCTAGCGGACAATGCCGCACTGATTCCTTCTGGTGAAAGCCTACATTAAAGCCTAGTAACTATTAGCTCAACTGTTGCTATATTGATCTTGGCATTGCACAAATATCTAACTTATCTTTCACTTTTTAGATGTGTATTATTAATTTAAAATGATCAATTGATGCATAATGACATTCAGATGTAATGTAATATCTTACATGTTATTAACACATAAATGGGTCTAAGCCCCAAATTCTATATTGATATTTTTAATACATGAAATAAATTGTCAATTAATTACTCATGTAATTAATCCTTATAGTAAAACTGCATATGTGTAAGCTCTGCGGCTTATCTACAGCACTCTTTAAATTGTATTTATATCTTGCACTGTATTTTATATCTTTATGATTATAATCTAGTACCTACTTTGATTCACCCATAAAGGTTATTAGATTCTATCTAAACTTCATAATGCATGTGAAGTACTAGATGCCTGCAAAGATATCTTAGGAGGAAAACACTTTCCCTCCTGGACTGGTAAACTACTCTAAGCAAGTTATTCTATGTCAGCATTGTCAATAATAGATCATTCATAACACTACAGTCTAATCCGTCTAGCAGAACCCTGCCCCGGACTACATTTATGTGTGCGCACCTATTTGGATTACGCTCACGGGGCTATGCTTAACAATTACTAGCTCAGATATCTTAGGCGGGTTCTCTAAACAGGTACCTTATGTGCTTCAATTACAGGCACCATTAGGGCTCTAGAGATGCAGGTGAAGTGGTAGATTATCATAGGCAGAAATATAGTTTGGTAGTTGTATTCTATATCATATCCTTTTAAAAGGCTTACCTGGTTTAGTAGGATTTCAATGTGAGCACTAAGAGCATTTATAAGGTGGTGAGACAGGGCTTTCAACCTCCGAGGATGGGGGCTCCTACCTCTTTTCTCTCACTTTGATACCGAGCAGCTGGTGGCAGATTCTTTACGCAAAGTGACTGTATCGCTGTACTACGAACTTTGCAAACGGTTTCACAACGAATCTGTTACCACGGTTAAAGAATCTAACAAAACTTTCCAAAGTTTCGTTACGTTCACTGAACATACAAACACTAAATTACTGTGTCGCAAACATTCGTTTCAACTCCATTATCACTTATTTTCTTAAAATAATATAATGATGCATTAATTTTGCATCCGTTACCGGCAAAATCTATAGACGCTATGAGTGACAGTCAGTTGACAGCTTACCACAGAGTATTGTTGGCGCGCTCCTGCATGAGTGAAAGACAGATGAGTATATAAACCATGAAGAATGGTAAGTTAACCAATTAATTTACTAAAAGTGCAAGATCTAAAGACAGCTTCTTCAAACAGCGACGCTGCGTGTTGTGAAGACACATAACATAATTTACGAGACACTGGAAAACATCTCAACCGCTCCGCCTGATTCCCGCCAAAATCCCCTAACAGTCCTTTAAGTCAGAGGTAAATTAAGAAATAATTCAAAAATTCTGAAATGTACATAATTATTGTACATAATCAGATTTTAAGGGTCGACAACGCGCAAATGATACCCACGGTGTTGCAAGCGCTCATAGGTTACGGTAACCGCTTACCATCAGGCGGGTCGTATGCTTGTTTGCCACCTTATGCCACCACATTTTTTCTAATGTAAGCTTAGGCTTAAACGATATACCGTTTCTAAATTTGAAAAGAGATTGAAACGCACGAGAAAAAATTATGTAATAAACTCCTTGGATTATACGTCAAGTAATTTGACATCAACGAAAAAAATCAACATGTAAATGAAACGTCAATAAGATGGATTTGATATTTGATAGGTGCAAAGCGTAGGATCAAAGAAATTATATCTATCAATAGCTACTTTATTGAACTACACTTCCCCCGCTGTCTCTACACAAATTAATATTTCCATTCACGACAATTCAATTATGTCATCAATCAACCTCCTGTCAGATGAGATACTCTGAATAATACGCTCTATTTTCATTAGCATAGAATATATTCCCAATAGACCAGTCGTTTTATTACTCTGTATTAAGTTGTCAGAGGACATCATTTTATGAAAATAGCTTTTATTATTGGAAAGTTGTCACCATATAATTACTAAGTTGGACGTTACTGTGATAAATCATAGCTTTTTATAACGGTTACGGGTAACCACTTACCATCAGGCGTGTCGTTAGCTCGTTTGCCATGTTTTTGTCATAAATTGTGTCGAACTCGCAAAATAAACCCACTATACAACAGTCGCCTCGCCGGACAGATTATAAAATATCAGCTGTGCCGCTTCCCGATCTATAAAAATCTGCGTTCAAATTAGGACCAGAACCGTTTTTTTTTATAAGACGGGTAAAGAATTCATGTTCTATATTTCGAATAAAAAATTCAATAAATTCGAATTTTGACAGTTTACTTTTTTTTGTTTTATAATATTAGAATACATAATAAATCGGTAGATCTATGTAAAATATAATATACTCGTGTATCCACGTGTATCTAGATAGATAATCTCAATGTTATTATCACAAAATTCTTCCTCCAAATATGTCCTCACGGGAATCACTTTTCTAAGCATATTATAGTCCGGATGAGAATAAAATATGAAAATATTTTCTTTGATGCGAAATCACCAAGAACGATGTCTTGCCAAAATATAAACCTATTTACTTCAAAATACTTCTAAGAAAAAGCCTTGGTACGTACTGAACACGTGCGAATATAAATAGCGTTGGTCGCAGGTCGAATACACCAGTGAGCATTTTCCGTTTCACGGTTGGAAAGACTCTGACGTCATTTTGACGTACCAGCATCATATATAAGCCGTGGTGACCTTGTGGTTGAAGCAACGGCCTGTCGCCTTATGGACCCAGATTTAAATCCAGCTTGTACCAATGAGTTTTTTAAGCAAGTACAGTGACTTTTAGCTCATGGGGTAACCCCATGAGCTGATATAACAATTTGTAACAAAATTCACATTGGTAGGAAATTACAAATTTCAAAATGAAAGCTACCAAGTTGGTACTACAATCATGTAATGCAACTACATAAATTCGTGTAGGTGTAACTAGTACTTTACTTGTTCAGACCTCAAAGCAATAAACCGTTTTAGGTATATATTCTGCTACAAGTGACCCGCGCCGGCTTTGCACGGGCTTACACAAAATCTTAATTAGTGATAAATAAACCTTCTTAAATAAACTTCGTCTATATGAAACTCCGTGGCTTAGTTAAAAAGATCTAAGCGTAGATACGACGGGGACCGACTTTGTTTTATACTATCTTAAGATATTTCGCGTACTGAGACATATCTTATGATACGTGACAAGTAAAAGATCTTGATTCATGTCCTTGAATTTTTTAATAATTTAAATGTTTTTTTTTTGCTTCTGTATTTAATGCTGGCTGGCGAAGATTTAAGTATCTAAGATATTTATGTTTAAAACGTGTATAAATCTATTTTGACTTTACAATGCAATAAAAAGGAAATACTTAATGACAGTAGGTATTTAAATTACAGGCTTGCATCAATAAATTACGTTAAACAGAAAATTGTTTAAGATCTCCTTGTGTGCACGGTAAAAACATCAAAATGCCATATTTTAATTTGTTTGGTGTTGGTTAAATTTACTGTAAGCCTTAGTACAATTTCTGGACAAATTAAAGCAGTTTGAAACTAATTTATGATTTATATGAGAGAAGATTAATTTCCACAATTTCCCCGGCTTAGATTTCCCAGGGAATTTCTTGGAAATGTCCGTAATTCGCCTCAATGGGATTGACCCGGGGTAATAAATCTCCGTAACCCACTACTAGTACATCCAGGAGAATGGAAAACAGACGGAATAAGATTGTCTTGTGAAGAATACTTTGTATGAATCGTTAAAAAATAATGGAAAAAGAAAATAAATTGATTTGATGTACTCATTTGCGGACTTTTTGTGTTTTGTCTAAACCAACCATAGTTGCGGTCGGCACTAGATCTAAGCCCCTGCTGTTTATCAGCTCCCCTATGATTGTGTGGTCAGTGATTGAAATATTCTGTATGAAAATTCGACGTGACGTCATTTTTTAATCAAAATTCTGACATTAGTAACCAAAACCATATTTGTTTATGTTGCTGCTACGTCAAAATGACATAGCGATTAAAATGCGATTGATTTTCATATAGAATACAGGCCCTGATTTTATTACACAAAGCTAATGATATCATGTTTTTACTACTAAGCTGGCACGCAAGCGTATGGCCCACTTTGTGATAAATACATATCACTAACGCGTTACCAATCCTATTGTTGTTGAGGATAACCTTACTGTCATCACAGCGTATCCTCGTGTAGCTCTGTCAGCCTTACTAACCGCAGGAACACAACACTACATCAAAGTAGTTTCTGCCCTTTGCAATTCGATTCCCGCCCGCCGGGGCAAACATTTATGTGACAGACATGTTTGCCTAGCGTCTGGGTTTTTGATATTATACGTGAATATATATTTACAAAATATGTATATTAGCATTCTATCAGCTGCTGGTTCCTGTAGTTTTTTTTAATACCAATAAGGTGGCACACAAGCATACGGCCTGATGGTAAGGTAAGTCACCATAGCCTATAGCCGCTAGCAATACCAGGCATATCACTAACGAGTTGCCAACCCTGTTGTTGATGAGGTCTCTGCTAGTTCAAGCCTAGTATAGTTTGGAGTCAGACGGCGCTGTGTGATAATGTCCATATATAATTATATCATACTAGCGCCCCGCACCAGCTTCGCACGAGTAGACATTTTTCAAATATTGTGTCTACCTGTGCGAAGCCGGGGCGGGCAGCTAGTATATAGCCTATGTTACTCAGTGATAATGTAGCTTTCTAACGATGAAATAATTTTTGAAATCGGTCCAGTAGTTTCGGAGCCTATTCAATACAAACATACACGCAAAAATTCAAACCTTTCCTCTTTATAATATTATTAGTAAGTATAGAGATGAGAGAGAGAGATGTAGGTTACGATTCTCTTGAGGGGAGCTATTGGAGAGCTTCTCATGCATTTTATAAGTAGCAAAGTAACGTTTTTACAATAATGAAAAAGTTCCACGTAGTTAGGGAATCTATATAAATTTCACTCAAGTTTCGAGAGCTCAGGTGAGCGTGAACTAAAAGCTAACTTTACCAAAGACTTTTTATTTCATGTATGTGTTGAAAGGTTTTGTAAAACTGCCCCACTTGGGGAGTTTCTAACATAAATACCATTTAGCACTCAAAAATAATTTATTAAGTTTAGGCCCTCTTATGAAGATCTGAATTACCACCGGTTCGGTTAAAAGCCACAGAGTGATACCCCTCGTGCTGCAAGTGTCCATAGTCAACATGCTCAAGTTGTATAAAAAAAAGTGAGCCGAGTCCTTATTCTGAGCACAAACACAAGTGTCAGTAGTACATCACAGGCAAACAATTTATTAACCCGCAATAAAAAGAAACCCGCTAACTGTTAAGGTTTCCTTCTAATGAAATTCTCCTGGGAATTGTTATTTGGAATAGTGTTGCATTATATCTTCAGGACTATATACATTTGGTATGAGAATAATCTTATGTTACACGTACTTTATGAAGTGCGGAAGAACTTAAAGCCTTCTGTCAAAGACTTCAATGCTAAATTCAAACGAAACTCATTTTGATTTAAATTTAAACGGCGATATTGTGATGGTCTTTACAGCAGCCTTAGCAAGAACATCTAAACAAGGGGAACTAAAATATTTATCAAAATTTTGACATTATTAGAGTTACTTTTTTCGTAGTTAAAATATGTTTTGCTACTGGTACCGGTGTACTTAACACTGACGATTTATTTTGCTAATGCAGTATTAGAAAGCAGTTGACAGTTCAACTGACATGTTGTGTGCTGTCACTTGTCATAATTCGGAGCCGTCGGTACAATGCAACTTTAAAACGTTTACTCTCGCGCAAACCGCGATACGACAAACGCAACCATCTTCGAACATTTAGATTTTTTATGTCAAAAGGTTAACAACCCCAAGTCTTTATTGCAAACTTTCATTCATTAGTGCGCAGAATGGTCTTCTTAAACAAAAACAAAGAGCGTTCGATTTAAGAGCATCAGAAATCCGTGACCGAGCTGTCCTTGGCAAAGCCACAAATACAATTCCCTGAAACACTATAATATCGAGATAATTCATAAATAAATACCAGACAAAGAAGCCGTAAAACTTAACGTACGCGAAAACAATAACTTCTGAAATTTATAGTTCTGCACAAAGCGAAGTGGAATTATTTTGAGAAAATAACAATTAGTATCCAAACTATATAGTGTTTATAATAGCTATTAATCTGCCTCGCTGGCATAATGCCCTAACCTATATAATTTGATCACCTACTCCAGACACTAATCTTGCATTATACTGAAACATTTCAATCAATCATCTGCGTTTTAGTACCTGTATTTATGGAGATATAGGATCTTCAAGAAGGGTGTAAAGAGATTTCTGAAGGGTTGGCATCGCGCGAGTGATACTGCTGGTGTTGCGGTCCATAGGCTGCGGTAACCGCCTACCATCAGACTCATAAATCATCATAGGCATGTACTCATAAATCGCAGAATAAATAACACGAAGCTGTCTTACTATTCTACTATTCAGTCAATAAGAGCGGAAACAAAAATTATAACAAACGTTTTATTGCGAGCCATTAAATTGCGAATGTCCAACACATTAAAAACAAATCATGAAATTCGCTTACAAATGGACCAATAATTAATTTACGGTATCCGGACGAATAAGCAATTGCGTTTACGGCTCGTGGACGAAATATCTACATCTATAAATGTGGTACTTTTATTTGATGACATTAATGTTTAGGTTTTCTACCGAAAGATGGCGTTGATATGTAAGCAACATGAATGTAACACGCGGGGGATAGAGTCTCCGCTACCTAGATATAGCTTACTGACATACCGAAAAGTTAAATAAACCGAACTACGCTCCAGTTTAAAGTGTCCTTTTACCACTACATCAAGATCTATTGTTGATCAGGAGATCAATCCTCAGGTCACTCCAAAACGTGTATGGTGTCATACAACTACAATAAATTGTAGCGAAGCTGATGATGTAGATTGGTAAACAGTTTTATTACCTACCTACATCATCACCAGAATTGTTTGTGAAGCTCAAATTCTTGGGCAAAATTTTTCGACTGTTTTTCTTTCAGATCAGATGGTTAATTTCTGACATTATAAAATTGTTTATAGATTAGCTAAGACTCAATTCCGAAAGATTTTTATTTTTAAATCTGTTGTAAGATCCACGCACCCGTCATTAATTAAATTTGTTTCCGCTTATACATCGCTACATCCTTTTTTAGTATTAAATAGGCATTAGTTACGGTTTGTGGGATGAGGGGTGGAAATTACGAAATACTTTTTGTGGAGTATAGATAGAGGACGGGGTTAATTTAGAAATTGTATCAAACATGTCTCACCACGTATTCTTTGGAATGTCTACGAATATGTAACTAAAATATAAAAACGCATTCAAGGAACAAAACCGCATTAAGTTATTGCACTCATCTTTGATCTGTTTAACTTGAAAATTGCCTGCACAAAATAGTTACGTACAATAACTATTTTCGTTTATTTCAATTGTTTCAGGAAAAGTTTCTGTTGAAAGACTAAAGATTCCATCCAATGTCTTACTTAATAAAATACTTGTCTATGTGTTAATATTATATTTTTTAGTGTTATCAATTGTTTTTATATATTATTTTGAGAAATAGGTATCCATGTGAAGTTAGTATTTGAAATGTACTTTTTATGTAATTCTTTTGGTTTTTAAAAGAGTAATTGCTGAGTTTCTTGCCGGATTCTTCTCAGCAAGACCGATCTTCCGAATCCGGTGGTAGATTCTGACGATTTGAAAGTGCTTGCCTGTAAAGTCTAGTCAAATAAATATCTTTTTGAATTTGAATGAGTGCTACGCTATTATCATTAAAATGCTGACAAGCTACGCTGAACTTATCAAGCTAACTATAGTTTTTAGGGTTCCGTGCCTGAAATCCTATTACTAAGAAGACTTCGTTGTCCGTCCGTCCGCCTGTCTGTCAGCAGGCAGTATCTCATGATTCGTAATAGGTAAACAGATAAAATACCTGGCTAAGACAGGGCAACGTCTGTCTGCACAGCTAGTGTACTATTTCTGCTGAGAATATTTCCTTGTTTCATACTTCTAAGCGTGATAATTCCGCAATCGGGTTTTAGTTTTAAGATAACTTTTTTATTGTACTAAATGCACATACACTGCTCCGTACATACCAAGTAAAGTCCTTTGACTAGAAGTTTGCAACACAATTACCTACAGAAAACTTGCCATCCGTGTTCACATTGTACCCTCCGAGTCTGTGTAACTACGTTTAGTATAAGTTGCTTGTTGTTAACTAGTTACCGGGAGGTTTTATTTCAAGTTCTGCCGGGTGATCAGGTGTTGCAATGATCGCTCATTTCATTCATTCACCTGATTCCATCCAGGATCTTTAGTCGTAAAGTCCCGCAGTCAAATATCACTACTTTGATGTAGTGTTCTGTTTCTACGGTAAGTCTAGTTGCCAGTGCTTCACGAGGATACGCTGCGCTGGTAGTATTGTCGCTAGCACAGTGAGCCCTCATCAACAGCAGGGTTGGCAACGCGTTAGTGATACCCCTGGTATTTCTTGGTAGATCCCATTTTCCCCCTACCTCTTTTGTGATTTTATATTTATTACAATGATGTAATTAACTAAAAAAAATACTAGCCCTACTAATAATACTTTAACTAAATTAGAAGAACAACTCATACAAAATAAATCAGCCTTCTAAATGAAAGTGTGTGCGTAATGCGACACTTAAAGCATCGATATTAACAAACTTGCGAAATTCAAATCGAGAGCGAAATCGATTAATGGTGCGTACAAAAACTTGACTTAAAGTACTTTTGGAACGTGACTTGTGGTAGGACTTGACTGATAGAAATCGGCAGGTTGTTCAAACTCAACACTGAACGCGTGGCAATTTCCTTAGAGCTAATTTGAAAGAAACTTCATTCCTGGCGAGGGTTCGACCGACACGTTTTTTATTTCTTCCTTCCCACAAGGGTCCCCAAAGGGGTAGGCAGAGGTGTAACGACACCAACTTTCCACAGAATAAAATTTAGTGCCAGCGTGACAGATGGTGAGTCCGTCGCCGTTTCTTGGGCACTATATACGTTCTTGAATTTCTTCTCAAACGTATGCAGGTTTCATCACGATGTTTTCCTTAGAAATTGAAAATGTTTACCTTAGAATTTTGTTTAACAGAATGACAAATGTTTCAAGAAAACTGTCTTATGTATAAAATCCTTTTAGCCGGACAAAATAGCTCTTATAAATTGATATTGAATGATCTAATGAGATTCCAACCTGTTTGTCTGAATTTCGACGTATAAGAAACAATAATAAAATTCAGCTCACTAATATTATAAGTTAGGTTTTATGATATTAGTGTCTAAACTAAACGCGATCCATTATTCTTTTTGTTTTTTACCCGACTACGACACAGCCAAAAGGATGGGTTACACGTTTTGAGCAGTATGTTGTACCACTAGCTCCCCGCTCCTGGTAGTTAATAGTTTAAAATATGTATTTCATGAAAGCAGTGACAAAACCAACTTGGTAGCTTTCATTTTGATATTTGTAATTTCAGACCAATGTCTAGAAGAATTTTGTTACAAACTGTTATATAATGATTGTTACATGAAAAAAAAAAGACAGAGCACTGAGTTTCTTGCCGGATCTTCTCAGGTGGCTTTTTTTCCGAACCGGTGGTAATTTAGACCTTCATAAGTGCCTTATTAGGGCCTAAACTGAATAAATGATTTTTGATTTTGACTAGATAGCATAAAACAAAGTCACTTCCCGCTGTCTGTCTGTCTGTATGTAAGCTTAAATATTTGAAACTGCGCAACGGATTTTGATGCGTTTTTTTTAATAGATAGAGCGATTCAAGAGGAAGGTTTATATAATAATTAATTTGTGTTTTGTAATTTAACTTATATGGCTAACGCTGGCCGTGGCAAGCCGCAATAATAGCGGCATAATGGCACGAAATTGTGATATTGTGAATTGTGTAAAATAGCGAACTCGAGGCCCTGACAATGCGTGTCGTGTCATATTATTATCGTTCCACTTCGGATTTTGAAATTTGAAAAACAAAAAACGAACATTTCAATAAACTGGCGCGTATCATAATAAAAGAGGGTATGTCACATTGTTTGCTACATTCAATACACGGTGTGGATTGAATAACTTCGCTCATGTATCGGTTGGTTGGACGAGAACTTTTATCATGTCCAATCCTGTTTCATATTTGTGCTTTACAAAATGATGTAGATGTTATAGGTTTCTAGTAAAAAAATTGGAGTTGTCTTTTGATGTGGCTGAGGTATAAATCAATACATATTATGAAAATATCTGTCTGTACATGGACGATTTTTTTATACCACTAAGGTGGCACACAAGCCTACGGCCCACCTGATTGTAAGCAGTCACCGTAGCCTATAGCCGCTAGCAATACCAGGGATATCACTAACGGGGTGCCAACCATGTTTTGATGAGGACTCACTGTTCTAGATATTATATGACAAAAACTATTACTTTATCAACGCAATAGAACATAAAACAATCATTGTAAGATTTTCTGCCTGTTTATCTGTTTTGAGCGTCGAATCTCAGAAAAGGCTAAGCTGATTTGGATTTGTTAAACTTCACTTAATACTTATTGATGGTTTTATTATATCAGATCATAAATAAAAAGTTATATAGCTTCATTAGCAGTATATAATACTAGCTGTTTCCCCGCGACTTCGCTCGCGTATCAATATAATATATAGCCTATGTCACTCAGTGATAATGTAGCTTTCCAGCGGTGAAAGATTTTTTGAAATCGGTCCAGTAGTTTCGGAGCCTATTCAATACAAACATACACACATACAAAAATACAAATTCCTCTTGATAATATTAGTATAGAAGTCAAAAATAAATTCCACGCGTACAAAGTCGCGGGCACAGCTTGTTTAAAATGAAAATTTTATTCGTCTATTATAACAGGCTCTTTTAGGCACGTGTATGTCATAACGTATGTATATGTAAGGATTTTACTGGTTCCAAATAAAAGCTTTATGACAAAAACCGGTGACAAAGTAATGCAACTTTTATGCCACCCATTTGGTACATAAACCACTTTATGTGAAACATAAAACAAGTAGTTTAAAAAAATATTTTTTTAATATAAGATTATATTCGATCATCAACACCTTTCATTTCATACCCATATCATAGGGGTTACTGCGGAAATTATAAATCCACATGTTACGGCCGCCGCCATATTGGATTTAGACTTAGAGTGACGTCACATTATTTACTATGTTTCGCTCATTTAGCCCTTTCATGTGATACTCATATTATAGGGGTTACTTTGGAAATTATATCTATTAATTCTCCATTTTGTATCGTCCGCCATATTGGATAAAAAATGGCCAAACGTGAATACTAGCAGCATTATCGGACACTGGGAATGGGGTCAAATTAAATTGCAAGATTTGATTACACACACACACACACCGGACGGTTGAAACAGAATAAAAGTTTGTAAACAAAAAAACGACATCGGTAACGATGTCCTATGTCCATCATCGTACGTGATTGTATGATAGCTTATTATACACAATATTAACACAACATGAACCGGACTGGGCGGAGGACAGTCGGGTTCGGGTTAAGGTGGAGACCTTACAGATAACCGCAGTGGAATAACACTACTTGATGTATTGTTGTGTTTCTGTGGTAAGTAAGGTTGCCAGTGCTCCAAGAGGATATGCTACGCTTGTCGTAATGCGAGTACTCATCAACAACAGGGTTGGCAACGCGGTAGTGATATCCCTGGTATTGGTAGCGGCTATAAGCTACGGTGACTGCATACCATCACCTCAGTGGTATATACTTCCTTAAAAAAATAAGGCTGCGCCCAACGTGAGTACTACCAATAAAGTATTTAACAGTCACGTCGCCACTTCCAATGCCGATAAAATTCGTTTATATTCGTTACAATAGGGACAAAGTACATCTGTATTCGTTTATTATCGTGAATTCAGACAAATATGTTGTTTATGGGCGGTATAAATTCGTTTATCGCACACAAAACGGACAATTGGCCCCTTACCTACGGCACAGTTCGAATGTACGCAATAAAACTGACAGCGTGTTATTACGAATTTTGAGAAGATATTCCTTTTTTGGATTGTCCAAATTGCACGCCGCCGTTGTTGTGTTTCAGAGCTGTGACAAATATCACAGCATCCCATCAACAAGTTTTAGTCAAAGCTTTAGTTCAAACTGTGAACATCGTAACTCGACAACTGCTACAGCACTAACAACTAAACTATTTGCTACGAGTCGTAGCAACGTTAAGCCACTGAGTTATAACATGCTACGACCATAAATTCCGCTACAATTTGATTTGTGGCGTAGCGATCCAATCTGTTGCACGATCAGAAAGTTTGATTAAAAAAGATCTCGTATCGTATCGTGACGTAGTGACGTAGTATACGTAGTATTAAGGTACATGGTATGTACGGTTTATAATATTGCACGTGAAATACCGGTATATTGATAATCCGGATCTTCTGATCGTTTGCATGATACTGGTACATTAAGCACGGATATTTCCCTCGAGACAAGTTCTAGAGCTAATACCTATTACTACTGGTTTCTTTAGATCGCAAACGCTTGTTTGCCGATCTTGAAGCTCCAGGTGCTCAAGGAGGAAAAAGGCTGTAACTACAGTGCTTTTGGATTGAAGTACTAGTATTTATCTAAGAGAAGTAGAGCGAATTGGGATCTCCCGTGGGTTTTCCCATTAAATTTGGAGCCGCCCGGCTGGGGACTGTACCTCCACCTTACAGAAGACCGCAGTCAAATTACACTTCTTTGATGTAGTGTTGTGTTTCTGCGGTAAGCTACCAGTGCTCCACGGGGATACGCTAGTAGTAATGCTGCTAGCACAGTGAGTTTTCATCAAAAACAGGGTTGGCAATTCGTTAGTGATATCCCTGGTATTGCTAGCGCCAGAACATGTTATCGCCTCTATAATTTACTCCCGCTACGAGTGATAAAAATCCATCGTATCAAGTAATGTTGAGCAGATGATAGAATCTGTAGCTGCATCAACGAAGGCTATCACACTAACCCCGTGTCAATTTGACAGAACACTATCGCGTCGGGATCATGGTAATCCATGTTTTATGGGTGTCGCCTTTATGATGTATCTGTACTGAACAAACATGACCTTAGGTTAAACATTGTTAAATTGATTCTATCGCCAGGTCTCTATCGTGCGAGTTTACGAGCGTTTGATTATTTTTGGGGATGATTTATAATGGCCTCTCTCATTTCAATAGATGTGCTATCTTTATTTGTAACCAGAAGTTTAAATAACGAACAAGTTTTGTGTTTCTTAAACTTACAAATGAACATACTTCCATACAAACTTTTAAGACCTTACACGCTTAGGAGTCGATTGAAAGACATTTTTTTTTTACTTCGTCTCGTAATCTATACTAATATTATAAAGAGGAAAGATTTGTATTTTTGTATGTATTGAATAGGCTCCGAAACTACTGGACCAATTTCAAAAATTCTTTCACCGTTAGAAAGCTACATCATCACTGAGTAACATAGGCTATATATTATACTACCTTCCCGCCCCGGCTTCGCTCGGGTAGTCAAAATATTTGATAAATGTCTATAGGCTCCCAAACTACTGGACCGATTTCAAAAATCTTTCACCGTTTGAAAGCTATCACTGATTAATATAGGCTAGCTGCCCGCCCCGGCTTTGCACGGGTAGACAAAATATTTGATATAAATGTCTACCCGTGCGAAGCCGAGGCGGGCCGCTAGTTTTACATATTACAGGACTTTCTCATAACAAGCCTTATACTAATACATCCTGCTTGCTTATGGTCTATTAATACGCCTTATTCAGTGCTTTATTAAAAAGCTTCTAGTCTGAAATAATAACTATTTAAGGCGGGCCGTATGCTTGTTTGCCGCCTTAGTGGTATAAAAAATATATGACAGTTCTGTTAGGTGGAGGTACAGTTCTAAGTCTTCTGTTAGGTGAAGGTACCGTCCCTAGTCGGGCGGTTCCAATTTATTGGGAAAACCTACGGGAGATAAACAATCACTCTTAAATAATTTTGGATGTGTATGTAATTAAAATATTACTTTTCAATACTCCAAAGAAAAGTTCCACTGAGTTTGTTCATACAGTTACATTTGAATATTTTTTTCCTTTCGTTATTCGGCTCTTTACGATAAAAGGGCTAGTCAGTAAGAAAACAAGAGAATTCTCACAGACATATTTTTCTTAAGCTCATTGAATTGTAACTCGTTTAACTTTCGTGTGGAATATTTATAGGGACGCCTGCGGCTTCTTTTTATACTAGATTGAAAGTCTTTGTTTATTTCAAAGGAAATGTAAGATAATAATATAATAATGTAATGTTTATAAAAAGGTATTTTTTTATTGATTTATTTGGTTTGGCATAACAATATAATTCAACTGTTTTATTTATTTATTTATTCACACTTCATGCAAGTACAGTTTGCACAGGCGGAGTTAATGCCGTAGGCATTTTCTACCAGTCAACCTTTGGGTGATGCTGGGATGAAAACAAGGCGGATAGGAAGTGTGTGCTGATAAATTATATTATGTTATGGATTATGAATATGTTAACACATATACTACAATATGGTAAAAATGCAATATATATACAAGGTGTATTATAAAAAAAATAACTATATATATAATATATACATAAATATTTTTTTTTTTTTTTTTTTTATACCACTAAGGTGGCAAACAAGCATACGGCCCGCCAGATGGTAAGCGGTTACCGCAGCCTATGGACGCTTGCAACACCAGGGGTATCGCTCGCGCGTTGCCGACCCTTCAAAAATATATTATGATCAAAAAAATGTTTTATGTATGTAATGTTATGTCCCCGCAGCAGAGAAATGGCTTACCTATACCTAAATTGTTTTTTATTGGT
Organism: Falcaria lacertinaria; assembly: GCA_951449985.1. Taxonomy (NCBI): domain Eukaryota; kingdom Metazoa; phylum Arthropoda; class Insecta; order Lepidoptera; family Drepanidae; genus Falcaria; species Falcaria lacertinaria. The sequence goes on along the minus strand of OX602119.1, from coordinate 527,461 downwards.
AATAGTATATTTTGTAGAACACTAACAGACGGCCGTAGTCAAATTATAATGAAAGAAAAAAAACATTTATTCGTAACAACACAAACAAAAGCATATGAGAAACGAATACAAGTGTAGAAGAAGAACCTAGTGTCGTTATGAAACGGTCCCAACTCAGCATGTGCTAGATGGCCTATGACGGACAACCAGCGCCGACCTTCCGTTGGGACCGGCCCGTGACGTCACATGTGTCTAAAAAAAGAGAAAATAACAATAAAAACAAGAAATAGAAGTAGTTTTATTGGTAATAGTATATTTTGTAAGACACTAACAGACGGCCGTAGTCAAATTATAAAGAAAAAAAAAATTCGTATACAACACAAACAAAAGCATATGAGAAACGAATACAAGTGTAGAAGAAGAACCTAGTGTCGTTATGAAACGGTCCCAACTCAGCATGTGCTAGATGGCCTATGACGGACAACTAGCGCCGACCTTCCGTTGGGACCGGCCCGTGACGTCACATGTGTCTAAAAAAAGAGAAAATAACAAGAAATAGAAGTAGGTATAACTATACTGATTAATTTTATGATGAGACATTGACATAGAATGCACATCGGCTTGCACAAGCTACAAAAGATATAGTAATTAAAAAAGAACGAAGACATACAATAAAAGTCAACTTAAAAACTAATAATAACAATGCATGCCTGTAACGGGAGCATTACTCTGTACCGGGAGCAGGAACATTGTCGAGAACGTATTCGAAAACGTAACTCGCGAAATGTCAAAATTGACATACTAATTTTTAGTTCCACTTTTCACCGCCGCAGCGCTTTTCATTTTCCAATACAAAAATAGTCGATGGCGATACGAAAACGTTGTCGACAATGTTCCTGCTACCGGCACTGATTTAATGTTTCTGATTAAGCCATAGTATGAAATAAAAAGCACCAGAGTTTTGTGCTGGCAGATAGTGTGAGTGAAAAAGCAGGGAGTGAGACTTTTCTCTCTAGGTTCTTAAACAGACATTTTAAACAATGAATTAATAATATTAATGCTTGCACATTATCACATAGTGCCATCAGGCCCCAAACTAATCAAAGCTGATATAGACGCGAGGCAGACCCGGCGACCTCTAGCTTAGCAGTCAGGTATGCTAACCACTGGACCAGCGGTCTCGTCGCTAATACCAACTTAATTGCGTAAAAAACGATTCCAATGTATCCGCGGATATCGTTATCTGTGTGTGTAGCATTAGGGGACCCATTTTTAAAAACTCATATGGAGGTAGATACCAACATTCGTTCTACCCGCGAATCAAGAAGGCAACTGATACAACTACAATCAGTCAGCCCGTGACCACGGCCTATGCAACAAGTTCGAGACCCGGAGAGGTAAATAAACAATTTAATATCGCGTATAAGACCTGTTTTCATATCTAAAATATTTGTTTTGATCAAATGTTTGAAACTAGTGCAACTTGATTGCGTCGGTACGTATCTGATCAACTTCGTACATCACGAACGAACTAAAACTAAAATAAAAGTTCAAAAAAACATTTAATAATACTGCTTTTAGATGGCACACAAGAACCCGCCTCTGCTAAATGAAGTTGCACATAATTACAGCGTAGGAGCTGATTCAAATATGCACTCTGTGGGAGGTATTCAGGTTGAGGGGAGAAAACAAGAGGTGTTCAAATTAAGATCGATGCGATTCCTGGCACGATCCACCAATTGAATATGCACTTAATTTATGTTAATATGAAGTCCAGTTTATTTTATTCAATGCTTTTAATGTGTTTATTATTTAATTGAATCCATTTGCGTAAAATTGTATGCAATTTCACAGCTCGGGAGTAATGTCACAGGCGACAGGTTGACTGTAAATTTTTAGGTGATTTCTCTAGAACAACGCGAATGGAGCCGCAAGTAGAGGTTAGTGAGATAAAAAAATAATAGTAATAATAAACATATGATAAGCCAAACTTTTACCAATATTTTATTTATTTATTTATTAAGCACAAAAAACAGAACACAAGTACAAAGTAAAATGGTTAAAATCTGATCTGAATTGTGCTCCAAGGTATGTGTGCACAGCATTACAAGTATTGAAACTAATTTAAATTAAGTTGAACTATCTAATAATAAAAAATAAAAATAAAACACAAAACAGATTAAACTATTTACAAAAACATATCTTAACCTACCTACTTATAGATAAAAGATCTGACCCAAACCGGAATCATGCGGTAGCGTGCCAAGAATGCTGGCAGCATTGCCACACTGGATAGCAATGATGATAAAATAAAATAAAACTATAACTTAGGATGATAATGACGGATGAGGATATTTTTTAATGATTCTTCTTCTTCTTCTTCTTCCTAAGTATGGCAATCAATCCCTTCAGGGACTATTTTTGCCAGTGTCGAGTGTTAGAGAATTTTCATGTTGCACAATTTCTGGTGTTTGCCGCATTAAAATGCCTAGTGTCATGCATTCTAACGCCCAATGGAGTTTCTGGAGACAACCCACGGCAGTAGCAGATCGTAACACGCCTTTAGATTAGAGGTAACCTATTGACCAAAATGATAAATCACTTAACCCAAAAGTCGTATTATAGCATTATTTCCAATGCTCCTATAAATCAGTCACTAAATGAAACTTTACTGCACATATCGACACCAAAAATACACATTAAAGATCACTATAACACAATTTACGACACGCTGGAAAAAATCTCAACCGCTCCGCCTGATTCCCGCCAAAAACTCCTAATGATTCTTAATAAGTATTTGGGAATTTTTTGTTCAAATATGTCAAGGTCAGTGATTATGTTACCTCCTTGTCATATTAGTATTTAATCTGTATATATAAAAGAAGAAGCTGACTGACTGACTGACTGACTGACATATCAACGCACAGCCTAAGCGGCTGGGGTTACAGACTTGAAATTTATACCTTTTATGACGTAGGCATCCACTAAGAAAGCATTTTTGGAAATTCCACCCCTAAGGGGGTAAAATAGGGCTTGAAATTTTGTATGAAAATTCGTCATTTTTAAGTTAAATCCATAAAAATTGGTAGCAGTGGGCAAAAGCTATCATAATTTTAGATATAGGTACATGTTGACTTATTTACCACGCGTGCAAAGCCGCGGGCAAAAGCTAGTATTATAGTATAGTATAGATTATGATATCATAATAATATATTTTCTATAAAAGTATAAAAAGGGATTATCACTAATCAAGAATGTTAGCAAGTGTTCTATCAGGGTTAATCCCGGCCATTACAATTATCGGCGGAGTTAATTCTTGTTTGTACGGATTAACACACGCTTAGCATTAGTTAAAGCATGTTCAATCAGCTTATTACTGTTATACAGTTGGCGTTATTTAATTTAATAGTTTGCGAAATTCGGCCATATGACACAAAGCGTACATTCTCTTTTTAGATAAATATTTTTCATAGGTGGCACATAAGCTTACGGCCCACCTGATGGTAAGCAGTCACCGTAGCCTATAGCCGCTAGCAATACCAGGGTATCACTAACGGGTTGCCAACCATGTTGTTAATGAGGACTCACTGTGCTAGCAGCATTACTACTAGCCCAGCGTATCCTCGTGGAGCACTGGCAACCTTACTTACCGCAGAAACACAGCACTACATTAAAATACTGTTATGTCACTGCGGTCTTCTGTAAGGTGGAGTTACAGTCCCCAGTCGGGTGGCTCCAATATTAATGGGAAAACACACGGGAGATCCCAATCCGCCCTAACTCTCTTCTATACTAATATTATGAAGAAGAAAGATTTGTGTGTTTGTATTGAATAGGCTCCGAAACTACTGGACCGATTTCAAAAATTCTTGCACCGTTATAAACCTAAATTATCTATGTTATATTGATACGCGGGCGAAGTCACGGGGAAAAAGGTAGTAATTTATATTGTTGTGACATTTGAACAGGACAATTTTAAAGCTTCTATAGGCCCCAGTGACCGCAACCACCTTCTTAGCTACAAATAATACTTATTAATACTTTAGAGACGCAATAAGTAGCGAATGAAAATACATTATTAACCGTCTGTGGTTGATTGAAGGATAAACTCTCTCTCATTTTATCATCGCACTTCTCGCCACCGGCGGGGAATTCATGCCCACACGTTGGAACCAAAATTGTCCCGAACTGCGCGGTTCCAAAAGAGCTTCCTTCCGCGCCCAATTAAACTGTGGAATTAACTCCCCGCCGAGGTTTTCCCAAAGGATTACAGCATGGGGTTCTTCAAGAAGGGTGTGAAGAGATTTTTGAAGGGTCGGCAACGCGCGAGTGATTCCCCTGGTGTTGCAAGCGTCCTTAGGCTGCGGTAACCGCTTACCATCAGGCGGGCCGTATGCTTGTTTGCCCCCTTAGTGGTATATAAAAAAAAAAACGTCAGAAAAGACTGTTTGGCTCGGCCACTTTATCGAATTTAATCACCACACGATCACTGTGAAGCTAACAACTAGAAATTTATAATAATTATTTTTCCATTGCAGGGACACCTAATGCCCGTAGGCACACAAAACTGCTTCGCAAATTAAAATCAACATGTTTTTTTGTGTATACGTATCGATCGGCACACTAAAGCTCGGACGTTGAAACAACCCATATAAAAAAGTAAACGAGATATTTTGTGCTGTAACGTTCAATATTGCTGAAATAATATTACTACATATCTAGTTAACAAAAAGTATTGTTTGGTTTTAATATGGCGGATGATGTTGCAAAAATATGATTGTATTTTTTCCTGTCGATTCAGTTGTATTGATGGCCAAATGATTGGCCATGCTGCTCAAACATCGAATACAATAAAATCCATATTAAATGCCCTGAGGCTATCGGCGTACACTTACAATCAAAATATTGGATTGGTAAAAACAAAAAATAACATTGAAACTTTTCAAACAATCTCTTCAGCTAGGACTTCATTAGAAATCTTCTTTGGATAAAACTCTTTAACGATACATTTAAATTAACTTAAATTTAGAATATTGAATGAAATTAAATAAATTATATTTTTTTCTTTGGCTTAAAGTAATGTTACACAAAATTTTCAATTTTTTGAACCGTTATTTTTGCTAGTCAGTGTTTTTTATTCCGTTTTGTACCCCCACACGCGCCCATTGGTTAAATCAAAAAGCGCGCGCTTCCCCGACTTCCTGTAACGCACTTCCGTCCCTACTCACGGAATCACTCCCACAAACTGTAAGAAAGCGAGAAGAAAGAAAAGAGAAGAAAAGACTGAGCGCTGAGTTTCTTGTCGTTTTTCTCAGGAGGCTTTTCGTAAAGGAGACCTTCATACGTGCTTTATAAGAGGTTAAAGTAATTTAATGATGTATTACTTATTTTAAACATGTTACAGCTTTGAACCATCGATATAGGATCCTATATTATTATTCTTTTGGTTTTAAAAGAGTAATTGCTGAGTTTCTTGCCGAATTCTTCTCAGAAAAACGACCTTCCGAATCCGGTGGTAGATTCTAACTATTTGAAAGTGCTTGCCTGTAAAGTCTAGTCAAATAAAGATCTTTTTGAGTTTGAGTTTATATGATAATCCTTTCCCAACTATCGAAGTGTAATCCTTACGCCTCATCGCGCCGAGGCAACTAGCCCACAAACTGAGTATAAAATCGAGGCAAGTGCACGAGCTAGTAATATAATTATGCTATATATTTATAATAAATATGTTATAAGTTAGTTATCTCGGGATACCACACTCATTGCTTCCATAACATTGTTATACTGCGGTAGTTTCTAGCTTCTAGTATATTTTCAGTAAATTGTATTTCGTTAGCTGGTAAGTAGATTATTGTGGGATACGAGCTCCCTGTACTAACCTAGTCTACTAAGTGTACCCTATTTTTCTTTTATGTAGTACTAAGTGCAAGCAAGTGGTTTCTGCGGTTAGTAAGGTTGCCAGTGCCCTACAAGGATACGCTGCTCTAGTTGTAATGCTAGCCCAGTAAGTCCTCATCAACAACAGGGTTGGCAACTCGTTAGTGATATCCCTAGTATTGCTAACGGCTACGGTGACTGCTTCCCATCAGGTGGGCCGTGTGCTTGTGTGCCACCTTAGTGGTAAAGAAGAAACATGCCCCTGATGGTAAGTGGTTAGCGTAGCCTTTAGACGGTTGCTGTACCACGTATTACTCACTCGATGCCGACCCCAAAATGTTGTAGGTCTCCTTTACAGTTGTGGCGGTAGAACAGGACTACTACTATAGGGTTTCAAAGGCTAGGGTGTCAAGCCTTTTTGCATACATAAACGAAGACCTGATATAAGTTGTAATTGAGTGGGTAATACTTGTAGTAAAGACACAGACTTTTTAAGTCACGTCACGAGTTTTTTATATACTAAAGTGAGGTGCTAATTTAGACCTTCATAAGTGCCTTATTAGGGCCTAAACTGAATAAATGATTTTTGATTTTGATTTTGATTTTAGCCCGGCAGCTCCCATTATAATGGGAAAACCTTCGGAAGGTCCCATTTCGCTTTACCTCGCTTTGTCAATTAGGTTCTAAAAAACGTGACAAAATGAATACGAATATTTTTGTCCTTTGATCAGTTCGTTATAGGACTGCGAGCCAACATCATTAAACAGAATAACATTTCCCACGTTAAAATAAATAAATTAGCTGCAACAAGTAAATCCTTGGATTACAATGAATACGCTGAAAAATTACTAAGAGATACCCCGAGAATATTTAACAGCATGTCGAATGAAAAAAACATGCAAATTACAGACTTTAATTATAAAGAACAATGACATAATTACCGACTCGGTGATATCACAACAGCTGAACACCGAGCACTCACCTTACCTTTGTCCACCAGAATGACACTTACCGAGGAATATTTTAATTCTAAGGACATCTCAAAGCGACTTTTACAACCAAGCTAAAATCAACTTTATCCCTCGCCGTAAATAGCTCAAATTCAACTGGTAGCATGTTACTAAAGGACATGTCTCAATACGATCTTCGCAGTTAGTTCATTTCACGAAAATTTATTTTGACGAATGTATGGGAATAATGTCACTCACTCTGTGCGATCGTGCCTGGCTTAGCTGAGTTTATTACATACTTGGGGTACGTTAGCTTGATGTACTGATCTCATGTAGGTATCGATTTTTTGTGTACCAATTATACTTGCCTAAAACTGACGCCCTTGATCTATATGTATTGCATAGCATTTTTTATCAACTTATGCAATTATAATTATTTATTTATTTTAATAATGCAGTATTTTTTTTTTATCTATATACTTTCTCACAAACAGCTGATTACGGTAGTTTTCCAATACAACCAATGCCACCTAAAGGCGGGTTGCTGAACTAAAGAGACAAGTGTGATATTTCAAAAAGTCATTAAAAGTTCTGGTATTTATCGATAGATGGAACTAAAAAGTATCACCGCTGTGCCGGTCGGAGTGGGGGGTGTTAGGTTTTTTTCGTTACGGAATTTCTGGATTCGGTCCCCACGCTCAAGGCCCGAGATAAAAGCTATGCAATTGCTTAAAATATTTATTATGCAAATATAAGTGAAAAAAGGTCTAGCATTAAGTCCACGGTAGTACTGAAAATACTGTGTACCCGGTACTAAGATATTCTTTTATAGCACTAAGGTGGAAAACAAGCTCACCTGAGGGGTAAGCGGTTACCACCTACGAAGTTTGCAACAGGGGTGTTACTCGCGCGTAGCCGACACATAAAGATATTGCCAATGAAAACCAGAATAGTTGCTTCAAGAACTATATTTCGCTCAGATAACAATTTGCATACTTACACATTTGCATACACTACATTTCATCAGAATCAAAGCAATCGTTGCGTCATGTTAGTGTGTTATTAAAATCGCTTTAAAATAATACGCCTGAATGTCTAATTAATCTGAATTGAAATGTTTACACACACAATCTCGTAAGTGTGCGGCTTACGTCACGAGCCCGTGTTTCTTCGAGCCATGTTTACACAGCGAGCCAGCGACAGTGTACACTCCGGCTTATTTATGGAACGATTGCTTATGTTTCCCAACCGGCTAACGGTTTCCAATTACCTTACCTACCCATTAAAATTGTTGAAATAATTTGCACGAAATAAAAAAATATTATGACAAAGTTTACAGAAAAATGAAGCCTTATGTCCCTCCGCAGGATAAATCTATCTCCTTGTCAAATTTTATTACGATCCGTTCAGCCGTTCCTGTAAAGGTAGCAAACAAACAAACAGAGTTACTTTCGCATTTGTAATATTAGTAAGGATATGGATTCATCATTCTCTTGTCCTAATCCCATTTTTGTTTGCTTAATGCGGAGAAGAGATGAGTCTCGAAAAGCTAGTCATTGTTGGGCAGACAGAAGGCAAAAGAGCGCGAGGCCGATCCCCAACACGCTGGTGTGACCAAGTAAAACAAGCCACCTCCTCTATCAATATCCAACAAGCCGTGATGAAGTCAATGGACCGGAATCGATGGAGGCAGATCGTACAATTGAAACCAAGTGACCACGATCCTCAGTAATGAGGGACCGACCTGAGAGAGAGAGAGAATCCCATTTTAGTTGTGGTCGGCGCAATTTTTATTTCTTCCATTCCTCCCTATCAGTCGTCATCTCTTGATCACTTCATTTCTGGCCATGTCATCTTACACACAGTCCATCCATCTTTTCTTAGGTCTACCTTGACCCAGAAATTCTGACACGAAAAAGTGAGATTTAAACTTACTCGCCTAGGAAGTTCATGCTTTCACCTCCAAAGACCAACTAATGAGTCATTGGTTGGGCGGGTAAGAGGTTAGAACGCGCTTAGCGCTTTGCTTGCTTTTTCTTTTTTTTTCTGTTCACTGTGTGCTAACTGCTTAACTATTTTGTTCATCTGTCCGATGATCAATCTGGCGCTGGTCTTGGAAGTAGCGCAAGTCGCTGAGATCCCCAAGGCAAGTCCGATGCACTATCCTGCACGAGGTTGCTGCCTGCTATTTGGTTTGATTCCCTCAGAATCAAATGCAACAAAAAGCTTCGGGCGTGTACCAAATAATTCCCACCATATCCAACTCCCATATCCTACCCAATTCAGCTACAATGCGACGAGGTTAGGCATTGTGGTTCCGGCATCTCAAAGAAAGCAGATGTTGGAAGGGGGGCTAACCTCCCGCGTGTTAGTGCCGTGCGCGGGGACCCGTAATGGGGGGCAAGGGAATCCTGGGGGTTGAGCTGGTGGCAGACCGGCTGTAGATGTCCGTCGCCGGCAACACACCTCTTTGGTCCTGAGCTCCAATAACACGGGAGGCTGACATGTAGCCGCATGTTAGTCAATCGGCTAAAAAACCGTCCTTCTGACGGAGGGGGGCTAGTGTCCTGGGGTGAAGGGGTCCGCAGCCGGCGGTGTGAGCAGACACAAAGTGGTAGTGAAAGCGAGCATCGTTCGTCTCGTGGGCAACTCATCTTGGGATACTATATTCTGATGGTAGCCCTGGTGCTATTACAGCATCCCCAAAGGTGCGGGCTCCGTGGAGGGTGGGGAGCCATCAGGACGAATCACAAAACACAAAAGGGTATGGATAAAAATAATAAACCCAGTAAGGTCCCCAAGGGACGAGGAACTCCGTGTTCGAGAGGCCCATCCGGGCAAAATAAGCCGCAAGGCATAGAGAAGGCGACAGGGCGAGAGGCTGCTGCTGGCACTAGTGCTGGGGGTGGTCTCGGTCCTGAAGCCAAACACGCATATGGCAACCCTAAAGGTTACCAGAAATCAGCTGGGCAGGAGGCTGCTGTCGGCACCAGTGCTGGCGGTGCACCTGTCCAACATAAAAAGACGAGCCCTGCAACGTCCCTCCCAAAGCTGGCGAAGGGGGAGCGTGCTGCGAATCCTTTGGGATTCTGTGGTCGCCCCACCCAATCTGTCTTGGCCGAAGTGGGGCTGGGCACGGCTCGTCACAAAAGGAAGAGGCTCTGCGGCTCTGTTAAAAAAAGAATAGCGCTACAGAAGCAAAACGCAGTCGCAGGACCACCCCAACCCCCAAAAAGGGTATGGGAGGTTAGCGACGAGGCCAGGGAATCTGCGAATGACGCCAAGCGGACACGCATGGGGTCCTTCAAAGATGCCCTGGCCAAAACAAGGATGGCAGTCGTTCCAGAGGGCTATCCGGGCACCCTAATGGATGAGAAGTTAGCGGCAGCCCTGAAGATGGCCTTCTGGAATAAAATCCTGAAAGAGCCAATCCACACCATAGAGTGGAAAGGTCTCTGGGGTGGAACTGCCTTAGTAGTCTGCTCCGGCACAGAAGCAGTCACCTGGCTTGGAGCCTTCAATGGGCAAACTGTTGAGGGCACCAAGCTGAGGGTGATAAAGGAGAGGGACATCCCCAAGCCGGTGAAAATGGCCTGGAAAAGGATCAAGGCTGGGGAATCTGTTCAGATCAAGGATGAGCTGCAGTGTCTACAGCAGCTCAATCCCAACATATTCACTAGCTTCTGGAGGATACTAAGCTCCTCAAACGAGGGGCTTACCTTCAGAAGCATAGTGCAGATGGACCAGGCATCGGCGAAAGCCATTGCAGCGGCCGGGTACTTGCTCAACGGGGGAATCGAACGCAGCCTCTTCAAACTCATCGAAGATGTCGGTGTTAAAGAGGTGGCTGCGGGAGATGAACCTGTGAAGGCATTGGGCCCGGCTACCTGCGGAGACGAGCCTGGGGTGAGTCAATCGAATCGAAAATCGAAAATGAACCGGTTCCTGGACCATCCAAAGAGAAAGGGGAGGACGAAGGGTTGCTGGAGCAGCTGCTGCTCTTGGGCCGTCCGTCAGCATCGCCGGCTACGTCGGTGAGGACGGACGACCTGATGGGGGGCCTCTGCGACCTGGACCTGTCGACCCCTGTCAATTATGGAGGAGACTCCGAAAGCGACCCAACTGGGGAGCTATAATGTGGTTGCCCCTCAGGCGACCACTACATCACATCCTTCAAAGAAAAAATGGAGGGAACCAGGTGTGTACAAATCAATTTACACCATTCGAAAGCAGCCACGGCGATGTTAGACCTACAGCTGCGTAAAGCTAAATTTGACATAGCACTTATACAGGAACCTTATCTATACAAGGGACTAATTAGAGGCTTAAATAGAGCGGGAGGGAACCTTTTCTATCATAGCAAAAACTTGCATATTTGTCAGAAATGGCTTGTGTGCAACCCCTATATCAAATTTCTGTTCTAGAGATCTCACCACCGTGAGATTGGATCTTGGCGGACGGGAAGTTATCTTCTCGACTGCCTACCTGCCTTATGAACATAAATACCCGGTCACGCTACAACTTCGAGACTTGGTCAACCACAGCAGCCAAAAGGGTTTCATCCTGGGCTGCGACGCTAATGCACACCATGTTGTCTGGGGAAGCTCGGACACAAACCTTAGGGGGGAAAATCTCCTCGATTACCTGGTAAGTTCTCCCCTACATTTGCTAAATAGAGGTAACAGTCCGACGTTTATTAATAAACGGAGGGCCGAGGTAATTGACATTACGGTTACTACAAGTAAGACCTTGAAGAAGGTCACGAACTGGCATGTATCTAATGAGGTCTCAGCGTCAGATCACAATTATATATGCTTTACATACAAGGTGAAAATTGAAAAAACCAACAAATGAAGACGAAATCCAAGAAACACTGACTGGATCTCCTATAGAAGAGATCTACAAGTGGAACTAGGAAACGTCAAAGGCAAGCTCAACTCCATCATTTGGAACAACACCATCAATATTTCAGGCTGAAACCTATGCAATAATTGCTTGTGCAAACGAAATATTGGACAAGCGGATCAAGGATAAATATATCTACATCTGCAGCGACAGTCAAGCCGCACTCAAAGCACTCAGCTCCTGTGTACTAAACTCTGCACTGGCTGCGGAGTGTGCCCACCTCCTTAACAGATTTGGTGCGCACAACGTGGTTAGGTTAGTCTGGGTCCCTGGGCATGAGGGGATAGAGGGCAATGAGCTTGCGGATGGCCTAGCTAAAGAAGGATCGATGGAAAAATTCAAAGGTCCAGAACCCTTCATTGGCGTACCAACTGGAGCCTACAGAAGTGCATTGCACAAATATGCTAATGAACGCCACGAAAAAGAATGGTCAACGACCACGGGCCTGAGACATTCTAAGAAGTTTATAAGCAAATGGAAAGAGGGCAATAGCCGAAAACTAATAAGCCTGACCAGATGTCAACTAAGACAACTAACAGGAGCTCTTACAGGCCACTATGGCACAAATGATCATCTCTACAAGATGGGTCTATCTGGAAGCGTGGTATGCAGGTGCTGCAAAACAGCAACGGAAACCATGGAACACGTGCTATGCTGCTGCGACGCACTCGCGCGGCAGCGAATGGAAATTCTGGGGACGGCATATCCGGAACCAGAGGAATACATGCTCTACCCTGCTGGCAAAATCTGCAGACTCATTCAGGGAGTATTTGACACAGCAGGTAAGTAGAGCAATCATGGCTAAGGGCTGCACAAAAGATCCCAAGGGTCGAAGTGCTTCTGGGGCAACCTGGACCCGTTCAGCCTACTAATAAGATAAGATAACTAATGAGTCACATAATCACGATGCAAATGTTAGTGGAAGGCCGAGGAATGTCAAGGCCAAATCTTCAGAGTACTTAGAGAAAAAGCGGAGAACATGGGGTCTGAAAAGGCCACATTGGATGATGAATCATCATTGAAATATCATCGAAGTCTCTGAATAGAAAATTTTGAAACGATTGGACCAGTAAAAGTGGCTCAACTCCTTTGTAGAAATATTAATGAGCTGATGACCCTCAAACAGCTGGACATATTTTACCCATAGTAAAAGCTTTGTTTAGTTTGGGGCCAGGTGGCGGTGTGTGATAATGTCCAAGCATTATTAATATTTTTACTATTAAAGATACTGAAGTCCAACAATATTCAGATTTTGGACTGTTTGTCTATCACTGTTTATATGTTAGAGGTTGGTGCCAAGAACTGAAAGGTTGCAGTTTTGCGTGCAGTACGGGTCAACTTACAGACTATAAAATGATCATGTTCAATGTTTAGGAATGAACTACGTATTTAACCGTAATTAATTCACGTGAAAAAAGTCGCAAGCAACAGTTTGTACAAAATAAAATACTTATTAAATCCACTAAAGAGATAATAATAATGAGATTATGTCTGGAAAAAGAAACCAGAACGACCACAGTCTAACTTTGTAGACGAAAAAGCTGAGCTGAATTTACAGTAATACTGCAGTGGTTTCATGATCGAAGTCAAGAAAAAGTTGCGTTCGTGACGCGCAGCGTTGTGCTGTTACCTATAAAATCTAACCTCTATTTATCGCACAAGCAGTATCAGGTTAAGTAACTATTACTTGAGTAGCTGCTTCAGTCAGCACTAACTCTAAACCGATGTGGCTGGCTACTAGATCTCCACACAAACTGCCATCCGATCTTCGCTACTCAGTTTACAGGGAAAAATTTACTGCATGAGTAAAACCAGCTGTAAAAATTTCTAATTATATTTCTTATTATTCTCTACGATTAAAAGAGTGAAATAGCGCACTTTAATATTTGCTTACTAATAAAGAGACAGCGTGATGTATCTATGTATCTATCTATGTATGTAACTTTAGGTACAACACCAAAAATTACATTATATCTAGTAAAATATTTTTTAGGGTTCCGTACCCGAAGGGTCACCAACGGAACCCTTTTATCAAGACTTCGCTGTCCATCCGTCCGTCCGTCTAGTCTGTCAGCGGGCTGTATCTCATGAACAGTAATAGGTAGACAGTTGAAATTTCACAGAATGTGTATTTCTCTTGCCGCTATAACAACAATTAATAAAAAACTAGACGTTTTGCTTTATTTTCTAATAAAAAAGAGCGAATTTACTACTACAAACTTATTATTTGCGGTTGGAGCATGAGCCGTGTCAGGGGATCGAACCGCAAAGTTAAGTTTGTCATTTAAACTGGTTTGCTTTTAGTACGGAACCCTGGATGTGTGAGTCCAGCTCGCACTTGGCCAATGTTTTAGTTTTCTCGAATCCAATAATCAGCTTTCATTCTTACTTTGCACATTAGGAATTCATTAGCTTTCAAAAACGCGACTTCTTATACTGTTTACCATAACACAAAAAGCTTAATTGCCCGGGGCGGAACTTGAACAAAGTTGGTCATTAGAGGAACCGCTGAAGTGATACTTCCGTTCTCAAGTTGCGATCTATGGAACTTAGTTCTGGCGCAATTGCCAGCAGCCAAGCTGATCACCTACCCTGATTATTATATGTAGTTTATTAGTTATTACGGAGTTAATGCCGGAAGAAAGAAATAAGGATTGATTGGGCTTAGTGTGTTCGTATTACGCCAGTCATTATAATTCCGAGAGTACAGGAAAAATTAGGATTCTATCTTTTTTTCTATACCACTAAGGTGGTACTCAAGCATACGGTCCACATGATGGTAAGCTAGCAATACAAGGGGTATCACTAACGGGTGGCCAAGCGTGTTTTTGATGAGGACTCATTGTGCTAGCAGCATTACTACTAGCCCAGCGTATCCTCGTGGAGCACTGGCAACCTTACTTACCGCAGAAACACAACATTTTTATGTGTAAAATATTTTTTCTTACTATCCTGCTATCTGTGAGAGTGATTTCGAGAAATCAAATATGGAGGTCGTCTCAAAATGATATGGGTATCAAATAAAAAGGGCTTGATGCGAAACACAATAAGTAAAGTGGCGTAATTCTAAATCTAATATGGCGGCCGCCGCCAGATGGCGATTATAAAGTCCACATTAAACCATGAGCACGAGTTAATACCCATTTAAGAAAGGGCTTGCAGCGCGAAACACGGGGTTTTATTAACAACTAGCTTTTTCCCCGCGCCTTTGCCCGGGTAACAATATAATTATAGCCTATATACTCAGTGATTGTTTCACCAAAATTCGTGTTATTGATTTCCACTCATAGAGGGCGCTTTATGTAAATAAACCCATTGTAGCACGCGCTGTAGAGAGTCTCCGTCGCTATGCTCTATATCTCAGCAACAGTGACTTAGGGCACAAACCAATAAACCGAACTACGTATACCATCAAGAAATTTCATTTCACCACCACGCACAAGATCTGCTGCTTGGCTGCCTTCGCTCCGAGGACACAGTATGATGTCATACGTTGATACTGAAGCTTTCTAACGGTAAAAGATTTTTTTAAAATCTATCCCATTGTTTTTAATTTTATTCCTTACATCCAAAAATTCAAATCTTTCCTCTTTACAATAATAGTTTAGAAAATTCTTTTTAAAAGAAATAAGATTTGTTACCACATACTTTGTTCATTTGGCTATTATATGCCTGCATGTCTACCGAGGTTACTGAATGAGAGCCGGAGGGTCGGAGTTTTGATGGCTTTCACCTAACATTTTTATCTTGTCACTTTAACCTC
Source organism: Falcaria lacertinaria (assembly GCA_951449985.1). Classification (NCBI taxonomy): domain Eukaryota; kingdom Metazoa; phylum Arthropoda; class Insecta; order Lepidoptera; family Drepanidae; genus Falcaria; species Falcaria lacertinaria. The sequence goes on along the minus strand of OX602119.1, from coordinate 511,987 downwards.
CTACAACACAAATAAACGTTTCTAATGCTTGCAAGTTAAATTGGAAAAGTTTTTCATGTTGTTTAATGGGCAAAACTCTTCGATGTCTATTTGTGTGCTTGGACTTTATCCAGCACTTTAGCTCAACTTTCCATTCAATTCAGTTCATGTAGTATACGCCTGCCCTGAGGTGAAAGCATCGATAATTTGCGAAAAAGTATGCGTATCGCCTCTATCGCGCGTAAAAGGAACATAGCTTTATAGTGTACAATCTTGCGTATCACAAAGGTATCGTCATTGAGAAGTTCATATAAATAACTTTTAAATGCAAAACATTAGCGGCCCATTCAACGAATCCTACTACTACGAGTAATAAAAATGTGAAAGTTTGTATGAATGGATCTATGGATGTTTGTTGCTTAATCACGTAAAAACCACTTAACGGATTTGTATGAAATTTAGCACACACGTAGGTTATAGCCTGCACTAACACATAGGATAGTTTTAATCCGGGGTAAATGTTAAGTTCCTCTGGGATTCTAAGCTCAACGCGGATCAAATACGGTACTCAATATAATTCTGATACCACATTAATTTTGAGTGGCCTCCAATGTTACATGCGATATTCTATTTTGACGACGCTTCAAAATACGTGGGCCTTCAAATATTGAATGTCATTACAGTTTTCCAAATCTCTTATAGCGAACGAACGAGGTTTCACTGAACAGTACTCACTCCTCAAAATAGTTTCTGGACGAAAATAGTTAATAGTCAGTCGACAAAGGACGAGGATAAAGCAGACGCAATGAAACTTCACACTAGTTATTCATAGCTTCCATTATTATGGCAAACACGTATTTATATATTTTAAAGTGTGTGGCTATTTTTATGCAACTACGTAGAAGCAAGTCATGTCCCTCCTTGATTTAGATTTTGACCGGTAAGGAACGTTGGTTGTGCTGCAATGTTAGAATGAATTTATCTAACAAAGTCTACGCGATTTCGGTCAGTTTCTGTACTAGAATAGATAAGGGTTTCGTCAAGTTTTTGTCAAACAAAACCTAAGCCAGTTCAGTTTGCACTTTCACTCAAATAGTATAGCCTTTGTAAATTCGCAGCCGGGGCGGGCCGCTAGTGTATGATAATGGAATACATAGATAAACACATCCTTAATACATTATTAACTATTGATGAGTAGGTTACATGGCAGGCTTGTCTTCATGTAAGTCGTAATTAAGTTCAACTAACCTCGCCTCAGGCTCAGTGTAAGTACATGAACTTGTCGATGTCACAGATTAATTTAACTTGCTTGGTAGAATTTCGGTGTTATGATCTTGTTTTAGTTTAGATAATAAGTTATCTATTTTCCGACAAGCTTTCTTTTAGGTCGACAAGATATTATATTAATTGTTTTTATCTTCACAACTTCCCACGAGGGCCCCCGAAGAGGTAGGCAGAAGTGTTACAGTACCCACTTTTCACTAAAGATAATTTGGTGCCAACGTGGCTTATGGTGAGTCTGTCACCTTCTCTTAGGCACTACATACGTCCTTGAATTTCTTCTCACACGCATGTAGTTTCCTTTGCTATGTTTTCCTTCACCGTTAAGCTCGTGGTGTGACTAATCACTGCGCTTAAGTAAGAACAACTCTTTGGTACAGACCGGTGTGGGGTTCGAACTTGCGTTGCTAGTATAGCAGGCAACGCTTCGTAGCACACGTCCGTCGTCCACTACGGGTTTAAATCATATGATATAATATTAAATAGGTCTTGCTATCCCTTTCTCATGTGCGGGGTCAAATAAGGATTACAATACTTTAAGTCCTGTCAAATAATTTTAGTTAATTTTTTTCTACAACATCACTATTATATAGTAGTAAATAAATAATCCAAAAATGTAAATTTAAGTAACATCGTTGCCATTTAAATGGCATAAAGTCCCAAGAAAACAGTCAAACTTAAAACATGTAAACATGTTAAACTTAAAACATAAAAACTTATGAATAACAAACCCATTAGCCCTCTAGCGCTTTGCGATCATCAAAATGATCATGATAACATACTTGAACGACGAAAGAAATTACGCAATCTGCATTGAGTGCGATGCAATTACACAAAAATGCAATTTAATCTACAATCTACACGAAAAAAAGTCAAGAGAGAAATGAAAACCCCTATATTATCTGTCTATCGCGAATGTATCTTTTCGTTATGATATTTATATATGAATGTTTTATATTAAACTTATTCCCGTGGCTTCGCACGCGTGGTAAAGTGAAAAATAAGTCAACGGATTTTCATACAAACTTAAAAGATTTTTTTTATACCACTAAAGTGGCACACAAGCATACGGCCCACCTGATGGTAAGCAGTCACCGTAGCCTATAGCCGCTAGCAATACTAGGGGTATCACTAACGGGTTGCTAACCATATTGTTGATGAGGACTCGCTGTGCTAGCAGCATTACTACTAGCCCAGCGTATCCTCGTGGAGCACTGGAAAGCTTACTTACCGCAGAAACACTACGTCAAGTAGTGTTACTTCACTGCGGTCTTCTGTAAGGTGGAGGTACAGTCCCCAGTCGGGCGGCTCCAATTTAAATGGGGAAACTCACGGGGAACCCCAAATCGCCCTACCTCTCTTTTAAAGTTATGAAAAACGTACTTTTCCGCCTAAAAGATATTTTTTGCATGGGATCGAATAACAATCTTTAAAATAACCTGTCCTAGTATTATATCGTCGTCGGGAATATCCAGATAAGTAAGGCCTACTCAAATATACCCTTTTGGCATGGCAAGAGAGTTTATCGGCCCATTACTTTTAGAGAGCACTTATCATATCGTGGGCCCTTCGTGACACAATATGATAAGACAGAAATTACGAGGAGTACATGAAAGTAGTACATAAAAAGTACATTAAAATGTTGTGTGTTGGTCGTCGACGGCACATATTACGTACATTTTACATAATATTATACATGGTGCCACAGTTGGTACCATTTAAGCCGAAAGCTTGTTTTTAACCGACTTATTTTTAATTGACAATAGTGAATTAGGGTCGGACAAAATTTGACGGTTAATTATATTTGGTGAACTCACGCCTTAGTGATTCATCTTTGATGTTTGTTATTACCATTTTTTAAATTACTTCGACTGCGGCCGGTGCCGCTGCTGTACAACAGGAGAGCCTCAAACGCAGCAAGTATGTGTGCCTCGGAAGGGGCTACATATTTGCTGTGTTTGCGGTGGAGACCCTGGGGCCATGGGGTCCAGAGGCTCATCTGCTGTACAAGGAGGTCTCGCGACGATTGATTGAGGCCTCCGGTGACAAGAATGCTGGAACATATTTTGCGCATAGGATCAGCATTGCCATGCAGGGGGGCAATGCTGCCAGCCTTCTTGGCACCCTCCCGCGTGACAGCGATTTGGGACAAGGGTTTTTTTTTTTTTTTTTTATATTAGGTTAGTTTTTTTTTCCCACACAAATTGAAATAAACCTCTAATAAATGATTATTAAGTCATTTAATAATATTTATGATAACAACCCTTAACTTTACTCATATATCATTTATTGCCGGTTACATAACATAGGTAGGCAACGCGCGAGTGATGAAAAATAAAAAAAAAACCCTTGATAGTTCCTTCTCATTATTCACTTCTTTTTATACCACTAAGGTGGCAAACAGGCATACGGCCCGCCTGATGGCAAGCGGTTACCGCAGCCTATGGACGCTTGCAACACCAGGGGTATCACTCGCGTGTTGCCAACCCTATGTTATTTGACTGGCAATAAATAATAATATTTAAGTTATATTATGATTGTTACATGAAAAAAAAGACAGAGCACTGAGTTTCTTGCCGATTCTTCTCAGATGGCTTTTTTCCAAACCGGGGGTAATATAGACCTTCATAAGTGCCTTATTAGGGCCTAAACTGAATAAATGATTTTTGATTTTGATTTGAATTTTGAATATATGAGAAAGGTTAAGGGATGTTAGTATAAATATAATTAAATAGCAATTTAAGAACGGAACTTAATAACAAACATGAAAGATAAAACACTTAGGCGCGAGTTCACCAATATATACTTAAACGTCAAATTTTGTAATCAATCGTTTTGAATATAACCATAATTTAACCATCGAGCGGTGTTTTACGGTTCACCAAGACAAATTCACATCTGTGCCTGTAGCAGGAACATTGTCGACAACGTTTTCGTATCGCCTTCGACTATTTTTGTATTGGAAAATAAACAGCGCTGCGGCGGTGAAAAGTGGAACTAAAATTTAGTATGGTTATTTTGACATTCCGCCAGTTACGTTTTCGTTTACGTAGTCGACAATGTTCCTGCTACCGGCACTGGTTAGAAAACCGAGCGTTTGTGAATGAACGAATGAGTAATATATTACTCATAAACTACATTGTGACATGTAAAACATGGTTCTGTAAATGTTTTTTTTATTATCTTGGCCATGAAAACTGGTGGTCAACATAACAATTTCTGGATATGTGACTTATACACCTCTTGGTTCTACAACCGGTTCAATTTGTAAACATTAACAGCCTTACAATTTTAATCCCCCAGCTTTGTAGCTTTTTAAGGATTGCCTTAAGCGCTTTCTCTACGGATAAGTTTGATCCTCACTTAAAACCCAATAAACGTCTTTCATTAGTCTGGCCTTAATTAAGATTCATGAAAGGTATTTGGGTCAGAGAGTAAATTAAGTTCAACTTGGGATAAATCAATAGGAAACTATTCCGGTATTTAGAAGGCCCTAATATAGCATACATTGAAGAGAATCGGTGAATTGCGTATTCATAACATAAACCAAACCAAACAAAAACCGGCCAAGTGCGTGTCGGACTCGCGCACCGAGGGTCCCGTACAAACTTGTAGGTAAGGTTAAAAGCAGGCGAATGACGTCATTATTCGTGACTCTCAACAGTGCGTTTCAGGAATATTTTATTGTAAGTTCGCATTAAAAATAAACTACATATTGACGTTTTTCAGAGTCTTTCCTTTATTTGTGCTGTAGACTGTAGACACTGCTCCTCGTTAAATTTCATGATTCTAGGTCAACGGGAAGTCCCTATAGGTTTTGATTCCCTTGTGAAATCGCAAAATATGCAAGTTATTCGATATAAATAGTCATATCTTTTCTTCATATTGACTTACAGGTTTGATTATCTTACAGCTGAAGGGACCATAGACCCGGGTATTTCATGTTGATTTCAATTTGATAACTCCACGCGTTCTTGAGATAAAAAATCTTAACAGACAACAAATTGACCCTAAAGTGATAACGTACCTTTTTTTTCCTTTCAAGGTACGGAAGCCTAAAAAAAAACAAAAAACCTTTGCATACCTAAATCTTTTTGAAAGGTTGGTTTGGACCGATACAATGAATGAGTGAGGAAACACCGACATTAACTACAATGTAAATGTGAGTGGAAGAAAAATCCTTTAAGCCACAGTCTAACATTCTACATCCAATTACCAAACTACTCAATGATGGAGAAGTAAAGAGTACTCGGAACTAGAGAGCATATGTGACGAGATGAATGTAGAAGAAGCAAAAAAGGTGCTATTCAAGAGTGAAATTGTGCTCTTTAATCTCTGCCTACCTCGAAAGGGGTGTGCCGTTATGATATGTAGGGTCGGCAACGCGCGAGTGATACCCCTGGTGTTGCAAGCGTCCATAGGCGATAGCCGCTTACCATCAGGCGGGCCGTATGCTTGTTTGCAAAATGAACACAAATATTTTTCTTTCTGCGTTCTCAAAGACCTTACGGGTTACAATAAGGACATTCAACAATATAAGAGTTCTTAGCAAAGAAGTTATTGAAAACTGCCGACATGTTTCCCAAATAGTTGCCCTTTGGGGCATACGTTTGGCATTCAACCTCTTTACTTATGAAAGGGTTTCGAAGGTTCGTATTGGAATAATGTTTTCACAGTCGTTGAATTGCTGGGTAACGATATACATAAAAAAGGTTTATAATCTTTGTGATTTTCTATTCATAATTTCTTGTAGCTGCCGCCAGCAAAATACCGTAGTAGTTTTCCCAAAATGAACATATTGGTACCAATTCTCTGTCACACATCTCTAGTCTAAATTATACTTTCTTTATACCACAGGTGGCACAGAAGCATACGGCTCACTTCGTGGTAAGCAGTCACCGTAGCCTATAGCCGCCAGCAATCAAAATCAAAACTCATTTATTCAGTTAGGCTCTAATAAGGCAAATATAATGGTCTAAATCACCACCGGTTCTGGAAAAAAAAGCCACCTGAAAAGAACCGGCAAGAAGTTCAGTGATCAGTCTTTTTTTCAAGTGACAATCATGATATAACAATTTGTAACAAAGTTCTTCTAGACATTAGTAGGAAATTACAAATATCAAAATGAAAGCTACCAAGTTGGTTTTGTCACTGCTTTCATGAAATAAATATTTTAAACTATTACAAAACCAGGGATATCACTAACGCGTTGCCAACTCTGTTGTTGATGAGGAGTCATTGTGCTAGCAGCATTACTACTAGCCCAGCGTATTCTCATGGAGCACTGGCAACCTTACTTACCGCAGACACATAACATTACATCAAAGTAATGTTATTTAGCTGTAAGGTGGAGGTACAGTCCCCAGTCGGGCGGCTCCAATATTAATGGGAAAACCCACGGGAGATCCCAATTCGCCCTACCTCTCTTTTTAGCTAATGGTGTGATTAATCACTGTAAGCTTAGAAACACTTATTGGTACAGGCCGGGATTTGAACCTAGTCCCATCTGATGAAAGGCCGTTGCTTTAAGCACAAGGCCACCACGGATTTTAAATTACACTTAATTTAAGCTTAGAACTGTCAAATTAAGTTTGCATTGAAATCAAATTGATGAGTATTTTGGTATCCATTAAATTAACAAACTTTAGAGCTAGAACTATTTAGAGTCAGCAACGCGCCCCTGGTACTCCCTGGTTGTGTCATGATTTATTTGAAAATGTATAAATTATTATGTATTGTGTAGCCAGTAGGCAGGCAACACGGTGCCGGATGGCCGAATGTCATGATTTCCAAATTCCGATTAAGATTCTACAGTAAAATCGAGAGTGTATGTATCTGATTTGACTTAGATATTTTTAATAGTTTTAACGCACTCATTCATTCATTCCGGTTTGACTGTTACCATAAACAGTACATGATTTAAACTTAACGGAAATCAAGACGTTCTATGAAGCCAAATAGTTTTTAAAGAAGGCAGTTCTCGTCGAGCCGGGGAATTGAACGGTTGTCTTCAAGAAGTGATTACCGAGATTAAGTCAAGTAAATTGTAGAACGTATCGAGTAGTTGAAATATATATTTTCTTACTAATATGTTTGTGAGTGTTGAATAAAAATTATAGTATACTGAAGAGGCGTATTCATTACATTTGCAAGCGTCCATAGCAAACGGTAACCGCTTAACATCAGACGGGCCGTATGCTTGTTTACCACGTAAGTGGTATAAAAGATAAAAAACTATAGAATAGGGTAAATGTGTAAGATATTATAATTTCAAATTGGAATTCATACGCAATAAAAAAGGAGAGAATACTTAAAATTAATTAATTCCACAAACATGCAAGCGAAAATACTCACCAAAAATTCTGCAAATCCAGTAAACAGTCTGTAAAATACAAAAAAGTTTTTATTAACTTACTGTGGGATTTTTCATGTTATAAAGTCTAATAGTAGTTTAATAACACGAATAAGTTCAAACATTTTTAAGCGCTACTTTATTACTCCCGCATAAATGATCATTATTTAGGGCGAACAAGTCTTATTATTTACAATTGGTATCGATATTTTTAATGGTCGAAAATATTTGTTAATATTTAAGGTAATAATAAAATATCGCACAGTGGAATACAATATTGATATTTTTTTCGATAACGGTTAAATTTAAATATTTGGTAAATTTATTGGTTGATGGTTATTTTCAACATCTCTAAATTATTCCTTAGGAAGGTGCTAAGAACTACTTAACAAATTTTCATAGGGTTCTAACAGGTAACAAGAGCGTAGCTTGTGGCATTATCTAGGCATTATTTTATCAAAATAAACAATAGGGCTAATTCTGTTGTAAGAAACCATTAAACAAAACTAATTTGATAGGACTTAAAGTATTGCCATCCTTATTTAACTCTGCATATGAGAAAGGGATAGCAAGACTTTTTATACCTGTCAAATTAGTTTACGTTAGAGATTTCGTACAACAGAATACCGACACCAATAAACTCTTATAAAGGCGTTTCATACTTCACCGTCTTTTAAAAGTTTGCGTCTAAAATTGTTTACGCGAAAAAGTTGACGCTATTATTGCTACTCGCAATTTTGCCGACTTTCGGCGACGATTCGTTTTTTTAACGAGACTTTCAAGACACGTCCCGACAGAAATTAAGGGTGGCTCTGTAAATGCCATCGCTTATAACTTTGAGGGAACACTTGAATAAGTAATAAATGTTGATCACCTGTTGCATGTTGAAGATATGATTTCCTTCACTGTAATAAGACTGCGCTTTTTGGTTTGGACATGTAGAAAGAATGAGTGATGACAGACTGACAAAAAGATATACAATGTGAGTGACAGAATGAAGTCATCGTATTTTATAAAACCGGCCAAGTGCGAGTCGGACTCACGCACCGAGGGTTCCGTACACACTTGTAGGTAAGGTTAAAAGTAGGCGAAATTCAAATGAGGTCATTATTCGTCGGTGACTCAAAACAGCGCGAAACAGGAATACTTTTTAGTAAATTCGTAAAAAAATCTGCATATTTACGGTCTTCAGACGATATCCTTTACTTGTGTTGTTAGACACTGCTTCTTGCTAAATTTCATGATTGTAGGTCAACGAGAAGTACCCTATAGGTTTTGATTCCCTTGTGGAATAGCAAAATATTCGAAAATTTGCGACATCTTTTCTTCATATTGACTTACAGGTTTGATTATTTTACAGCCGAAAGCGACCATATATCAGGGATATCACTAACGCGTTGCCAACCCTGTTGTCGATGAGGACTCAATATGCTAGTAGCATTATTACAAGCGCAGCGTGTCCTCCTGGAGCATTGGCAACCTTACCTACCGCAGAAACACAACACTACATCAAGTAGTGCTATTTGACTGCGGTCTTCTCTAAGTTGGAGGTACAGTCCCCAGTCAGGCGGCTCCAATTATTATGGGAAAACCCACAGGCTATCCCAAATCGCCCTACATCTCTTAGTTCATAAGTATTCTTTGGCTAGTTGTTGCTAGCTACAGTGCCCTTGATACCGGACCACAGTGATACATACACACTTCTGCTAGACTGCTAAATATCGAGCCCTGAAGTATTACCCATCCAGATAGCTTTACACCGGGAAACCGGTCACCTGGAAAAATTTTGGTCACCTAAAGATTTTGATGAGAAATTATATTACAAAAATCTCTTCACACCCTTCTTAAAGAAACCCGTGCTTTATTCTGCACGCATAAAGTGTATTTGTCACATATTTTCGGTACTTTAAAACTCAGCCCGAAATGGGCTACAATTCGGTACTTTAAAACTCAGCCCGAAATGGGACAAGAAGTAAGAGAGAAAATGTTTTATGTGGAACGCATACAGCCAAGCGTTGTAACGGCAACATCGTAATTTTTTCCGTCACTTTTAACCGACATAGTTCCAGAGTTTTAGCAGACTTTTCACATGAAAATATTTAAACAAGAGCCATTATGAAAGTGGTAGGAATTACGGAAGTAACAAATTCACTGTCTTCCTGAATCCTAAATACAAACACGTAGATGTTTACCTTGTTTATTTGTAAATGTTCTTGTTTAGATTTTTATTTATATTATTTTGTGATAAATTCATGTCACGTAGATAATTGAAATGTTAATTAAAAAAACAGAGTAATTGCTGAGATTCTTGCCGGATTCTTCTCAACAAAAAACAACCTCTTATCATTCAGGTGGCTTTTTTGCCGATCCGGTGGTAATTCAGATCTTCATAAGTGCCTTATTAGAGCCTAAAGTGAATAAATGAATTTTTATTTTGTTTTTGTTTTTGACTATCGGAATCCAGTGGTAGATTCTGATGAATTGAAAGTACTTATTTTTGAAGTCTAGTCGACTAAAGATACTTTTGAATTTGATGCCTTTAGCAATGAGTAAGGCTGGTAACATTAGTAAAAAAACATATTTTTCAATGTCCAATATTGTTATTCATACATATCATCACGCCAAGTCCCTCACGGTGTAGGCAGAGAGTATAGACTAAAGAGTGATATTTTACTTTGAGTTACACATCTCTTTTGCTTCTTTTGCGTACTGTTACTGATACTTAACAACCTCCCTAAATTCAATTTCTCTGTATTACTTTACTTCTCTTTGTCTTTTATCATGATACCTATTTGAATCATTAATATCGCGTCGAAAATCCCGGCGCCATTTTTCCTTGAAGCCTGTACTTCAATAAAGATCAATTTAACATAATTCTACTATAAGAAACTAAATTATTCGGGAAATATTTTTAATATTTACACGGCCAAGGGCAGAACATTTCGTAGTCAATGAATTGTTTCATTAGGCGACGGCAATAAGACTTCCAGTAATACATCAAAGGAACGCTTAAGGCTTTGTAGCAGTCGCGGGCGGCGTTATAATATGGCTTTCTGTACATCTCCTTTGATTATATACATAATCAAAGTACATCTCATTCTTTATTTACTAGTGTTCCGAGATGTGGACTAGTCTCAGATAATGAACGGTGGGTTTCTGGCGCTATTTTAAAAGCCGTGGTGGCCTTGTGGTTGAAGCAACAGGCCTGTCATCTGATGGGCCCAGGTTCGAGTCCCGGCCTGTACCAATGAGTTTTTCTAAGCTTAAGTACAGTGATTAATCACACCATGAGCTTTAAAAAAAGAGAGGTAGGGCGATTTGAGATTTCCCGTGGGTTATCCCATTTAAATTGGAGCCGCCCGACTGGGGACTGTACCTCCGCCTTACAGAAGACCGCAGTGAAATAACACTACTTGATGTAGTGTTGTGTTTCTGCGGTAAGTAAGGTTGCCAGTGCTCCACGAGGATACGCTGGGCTAGTAGTATTGCTGCTAGCACAGTGAGTCCTCATCAGCAGCATGGTTGGCACCCCGTAGTGATACCCCTGGTACTGCTAGGGGATATAGGCTACGGTGACTGCTTACCATCAGGTGGGCTGTATGCTCGTGTGCCACCTTAGAGGTATATAAAAAAAAAATCTCAGTTTATGCCCAAGATAGCGTGGATGAACAATAGCTTTTTAGGGTTGTCAGCGGGCCCGTATCTTATGATCCGTAGTGGGTATGTAGTTGAAATTTTCAGAATTTAAGAATATGTATTTCTATTGCCGCTATATAAACAAAATAGATAAAAATTTACGGGGGCTCCCCAACAAGAGACGTGTTTTTTTTTGTGCCCTATCTTAATAATGGCAACGAGTAGACACTTGCAATGCTCATAGAGTGTGTATTGCTACATAAAAAAAAGTATGAGCGAATTTACTATTAAAAACTTATTATATGCGCTTGGTGCAATAGCCGTGTCTAGGATCGAGCGGCAAAGTTAAGTTTGTCATTTAACTAAGTTGGTTTTTAGTAATGGGTTCTCACTCCGTACACCAAGGGTCGCGTCCGAGTCCAACTCACATATGGCCTATGTTTTACACTAGCTTTTGCTCGCGGCTTCGCACGCGTGGTAAAGTGATACGTCAACATGTACCTATATATAAAATTCTATTTCAATGGATTTAACTAAAAAAAATACGGATTCTCATACAAACTTTCATCCCCTATTTAAACCCCTTAAGGGGGAATTTCCAAAAATCCTGAATTACGTACTTATTGATTTTTAACTGAAAGGTCAAAAACCGATATTCATGCGTTTATCTTCAAAAACAACGGATTTTCATACAAAGTTTCAACCCCTATTTTACCGCCATGGGTGTAGAATTAATCAAAATCCTTTCTTAGCAGATGCCTACGTCATAACATCTACCTGCATGCCAAATTTCAACCCGATCCGTCCAGTGGTTTGGGCTGTGCGTTGATAGATCACTATGTCAGTCAGTCAGTCAGTCACCTTTGAGTTATATATATGTAGATTATTGAGTAGGCGTTGACAGCACCGGATCTGCCGTCACGTAGCAGGTATAGAATACTTTGAATCCAAAGCCGAATCTCCGAGGCAAGTCGCAAAACAAAACCACTTGCATTGAAACCACGAAAGGATAAGAGCCCTCTTGGTCTGAAATCAAAGTCAATGGCGAGACCCCGGGCATGTCACTCGCCGAAGGCTTAGAACAAAGCCTTCGGAGTTTCGAGAGGCCTTCAAGAATGAAGGAATGACTACAAATTTTATGATTTCTCTCATGTTTTTATAGATTAATGACAAACTTGTCAAACCGTTCGTCTTTGTGTAGTTCCAGTTCATGCCGTGTAATTTTGTTTATACCGCTAAGGTGGCAAACTAGCATATGGCCTAACTGATAGTAAGCGGTCAACATAGTCTATGGACGCTTGCAACACCAGGGGTATAACTCGCGAGATGCCGACCCTGCAGAAATTTCTTCATACCCTTCTTGAAGAACCCCTACTCCTTTGGGAAAACCACGGCTGCGGTAGGCTTAAAAGATAAAATTTTAGAATCAGTTTGTTAAACAATTCGCATCCTTGGTTGACCCTTTCGAGGTCAAATTCGATTATGTAAATGAAGTATTGGTTCTAATCTAACCTTTGTGGGATTAATCCGATAATCCCTTATCCAAAGCAAATACATCTCGGGTAACAGGTACATATTCGTGATCCTCGGCAAATGCCATATGAAAATTAGGCTAGTGTTCAATTATGAGAATCGACCCCTTCATTATCGAGTATAATATTTTGGAATTTACAGTCATTATATAGTTTACTTCACCTTACAGAAGACCGCAGTCGAATAACACTACTTTGCTGTATAGTTGTGTTTCTGCAGTAATTAAGGCTGCCAGTGGATACGCTGCGCTAGTAGTAATGCGCGAATCCTCAAAAAGAACATTGTTGGCAACTCGTTATTGATATTCTTAGTATTGCTAGCGGCTATAGGCTACGGTGGCTGCTTACCATCAGGTAGCCGTATGCTTGTGTGCCACCTTAGTGGTATAAAAAAAACCGCGGACGGCCTAGTTTAACTACTTGGATCAAATCTCGAATGTACTCCGAAACGGAAGCCAGAGGGCGGATTTGTTTAAAGACACAGGTCAGCCTATATCTCTTCCCCAGGATCTAGGTCTATCTCCTTGTCTATTACGATCCGTTCAGTCGTTTAGTCCTAAAAAGGCAGGAAACAAACAGAGTTTCTTTCGCATTTATAATGTTAGTATGGGTGTATATGAGTAGGGCAAGAAAACTAATCTACAACCTATTTCCAGCGTATACTCGTATGAGCTCTTACAAATTAATTTGTGGCTTGTCACTTGACTCATAAGCTCTGCCTATATTGGTCCTCCATAAGATCAAATCTTCCACTTCGCAAGAGTATATTACCAGCGTTCCTAAGTACTTCATAAAATTGGTTTAGGTCTATATTTACTCCATAAAGTCAAGGACGTGAACTGAAAGCTAATTTCGTTTCGTATTTAGCGACCGTTTATAGTTCTTTGTTGATGAACTTGGATTTGAACTTTTCCGTTGATGGCAAGCGGTTGGCGTGACTTTTACTCTTGCAATACCAGGCAAAGTACTCGGGCGTATCTCGGATGTCATTTTTTTTAAAAATATGATATAAAAATATAGTACACTTCTAAGTAATATGGTATTTTATGAAAAAAATACACAACGATATATTTGTTAATTTATAAAAATTTTGTTAATTTATATTTATAAAAAAAACTATATATTATATTTCTTCAACTTCTTACATATCTACATCAACATCTACACTAATACTATAAAGAGGAAAGATTTGTATTTTTACATTTTTTAATTTTTGTGGGTTTGTATTGAATAGGCTCCGAAACTACTGTACCGATTTCAAAAATTCTTTCACCGTTAGAAAGCTACATTATCACTGAGAAACATAGGCTATATATTATACTAGCTGCCCGCCCGGCTTCGCACGGGTGGACAAAATATTTGATAAATGTCTATGCTCTCCATCCGTAGGTAGACATTAGTATCGGGCAGCTAGTACTATATATTATAATAGGATATAACTAGGATACGCCGCGTATCCGTAAAAAATCCCGTCTATGATTTCATACATACAATCATCACGGGTCTTTTTCCGGGTGTGCAGACAGTATAGAGCGCCATTTCACTGTTGCCTTGCACACCTCTTTTGCTTCTTCTCTCGTCTTCTCCTTTGATATTCTAAGCTCAATGCGGACGAAGTCGTGGGTAGAAGCTAGTCAATTCTAGTATGTTTTTTTATACCACTAAGGCAACCAAACATACGGCTCGCCTAATGATAAGCAGTCACCGTAGCCTATAGCCACTAGCAATACCAGGGGTATCACTAACGGGTTGCCAACCATGTTGTTGATGAGGACTCACTGTGCTAGCAGCATTACTACTAGCCCAGCGTATGCTCGTGGAGCACTGGCAACCTTACTTACCGTTTTTTTTATACCACTAAGGTGGCAAAACCGCTTCCCATCAGGCGGGCCGTATACTTGATACGGCCCGCCTGATAGTAAGCGGTCACCGTAGCCTATGGACGCTTGCAACACCAGGGGTATCACTCGCGCGCTGCCGACCCTAAAATGACAAAATGTCCGTAATAGGATAAAAAATCTTAAGAAGTTTCAAGTTCAATGAAATCCTCCATTTCAATATTCCGATAGCAATCAAGTCTCGTCTCTTAAGCTAATTCCTTGTCTCGTTTCCATTGTAAATTTGGAGTATAAATTACCTAAGGGCCTAATTTTAATCTTGTACTTCGGGACTATTAAATCGACTCGTAATCAGGGCCGACAAGAAATTCTTGATCGAAATTTCCTTGGGACAATAACGTTCCAGTCAAATTAAGAACTGTGGGATGAATGAAATTATTAGCATTTGAGTAAAATATAAAAATATCTTAATTATAACACGAAAACTGTTATAAATAACTCAGTACAAACCATACCTACGTATGAAGGTCCAAATTACCGCCGGTTCGGAAAAAAAGCCACCTGAGAAGAGCCGGCAAGAAATTCAGTGCTCTTTTGCATTTCATTGTGTAGTTTTGCAGTTCAATTATAATGTATCTGTCCGAACTGTCGTATGTTACACATGACCTAAAAATTGGTCAATGCGATAAAAAAAAACACGGCGGAATCCGTTGCCGTTTTCGGAAATCCGCCTATCAATGTCAAAAAAGTTCCGGACATTGTAATTTTCATAATTTCACTGCTGAATTGAATTTGTTTGCCTTTCATAATTATTTTGTATGTCAAAAGTTTGATTTATTATTAGTGGAATTGGTACGGCCGTTGTAAATACAAAATGTAATGCACTAAACAATATTTTAATAAGTCTGGACCCGTCCACCCACTGCCTTCACCCACTGGTGGGCGGACGGCTAATCAAGATGGACCCGTCCACCCAACGCTTGAAGGCCTCAAGGCATTAATTTGAAAAATTACGATATCGATATCGAGTATATATTTCTCTCGATTCGTCGATGGTATTACATAAATATAAATAAATTTCATAATTTAATAACATTCCTAAAGAGTAGTAGAACGAATCCTCACCCCAGAATCTAGTGGTAGATTGTGATGATGAAGAAATACCTACTTATTAAAAAGTTTATTAAAATAAACATGATCTCGAAATAAATTTTGCAAAATTTTTAGGCATTTATTTTTATTAAACAAGCTACGGCCGGCCCGCCTCATGAAAACGGTTACCGTAGCCTATGGACCGTAATCGACCATGCAAAAATCTATTCACATCTTTCTTGAAGAGCCCCATGCTGTATTCCTTTTGGAAAACCACGACGGGGAGTTCATTCCACAATTCTTCAACTAACTTTAAAAGTGTTACCTAACTTTTTTCAAGTAAATAATAATTAACGCATTCGAATTCCCAAACATTTTAATTAATGGCGCATATACTAAAACTAATAATTGATATTATTAAGAGAAAAGATTTGTATTTTTGTGTGTAATGAATAAACTCAAAAACAACTGAATCGATTTTGAGAATTCTTTCCCCGACAGGATGCTATATTATCACTGACTATCATAGGCTATATAATTATATTGCTACGCGGCGAATCAGTGGGCAAAAAGGTAGTGTACGAGTAGACTAATGCTGTGAAACTTGAACCAGTATCTTAGCATACCAAGCGCCACTTTGTCATAACTTGCAGCCATTAAAAGTAAAATAAAGTACTCACATCACATGTTGGCCTGGAGACTAACGTCGCACTCGTTAGAAAATAACAAGCTTTTAATATGTCACTTTACACTATAAACCACAGATTAAAAACACTTGCCGAAACAGCCCTGAAAATTGACTTTTAAATAATTTAACAGTTCGTTGTGATCGCGGTCGAGATTGCCAGTACTCGGAACACGGGAACAAGGGACGTGCACTCGCTCCGACATCCAAAGACAGACTGATTCTCGGATAAGTCCCGTGGAATTGTCGTGATACCGGGATGTTCGGGAATAAGTGACCAATAGATACATCACTGAGAGCTGAATCCAATGGCCCAGAATATAGTACTTAGCTGTTTGGTCTTAGAGAACAAAGGAAATTCTGACCGATCAGTCATCTTATCCCATATTATTATTTGGGGTCGGCGCAATATGTATTTCTCTTCCATCCTTGTCCATGGCCGGTCAGTGATACGTTAAATATTCATATTTATTAATACTTCAGTCATTGTGAATGAATATTTAAATTATAGCAATACATGCATTTTTTTTTCAATCTTCGTTGGATAATTATATTGCTTACTTCTGAAAAATAACCTAGAGCACAGGAGAACACAGGCTTGTTCTAGACAAGGCAGTAGTTGTACCTGTAATGCCAACATTATAAATACCTACTACTATGTAACTCTTTTAAATTGCAAACATAAATAACAGAACTAAAATTTTATCAGAAATTATGGCTATTAAACAACTAGACAGGTGTTAACTAAGGTAGCACTGACGTGTGAAGAGCGTACTGAAAATCTGTTAACGTGAGGGTCGATACTCTTGACAAAAGATATGGAGCGGTCTCTGAGGGCGTCGAATTCCTCATTGTTCAATGGGATGAAAGATTCTTAGCGACGCGGACGGCAGCGCCACAGACGTCATCTCGTAACATTACTAGATGTACCCTCAGATAAAATAAAAATAAAAATTAAGTTCAGAAACTAAAACCCGACTACGGAATAATCACGCTCCACAAAGTTAAAAGAGAGGTAGGGCGATTTGGGATTTCCCGTGGGTTATCCCATTTAAATTGGAGCCGCCCGACTGGGGACTGTACCTCCGCCTTACAGAAGACCGCAGTGAAATAACACTACTTGATTTAGTGTTGTGTTTCTGCGGTAACTAAGGTTGCCAGTGCTCCACGAGGATACGCTGGGCTAGTAGTATTGCTGCTAGCACAGTGAGTCCTCATCAACAACATGGTTGGCACCCCGTTAGTGATAATTGCTATACGGCCCACCTGATGGTAGGTAGGCCGTATAGCAATTTCACAAATACACTTTTTTATATCACAAATGTTGCAAGCAACTATACAGTCTGCCCGTAGCCTATGGTCACATGCAACACCAAGGGTATCACTCCCGGTGCCGACGCTGCAAAAATCTCTTCTTGAAGAACCCTATGCTGTACTCCTATGGGAAAACCTCGGTAAATTGGCATGTGTTGCGTAATGCGTTTCACTTGGTTATGGTATCCCCTAGCTGTCGTAAAAAGCGACGGGCCCGTGGGCGGCCAGAGTGGAGGCTCTGACTGCCCCTACAAGCGGGCCCGGGGCAGGTAGCAGCACGACGTGGCAAGTTCTGTCAAGAGCACGCGAGGGTACCAGGGGCGGCGACATGGCTGCCTCCAGGACGTGCTCAGGCAAATTGCATGAGGGCACCGGTGCGTTCCACTGGAGATCCCGGAGCCCTCCTACATGCACGGATGATGGCCACATACCCCGTCTGCACCCCTTAAGCGGACGGGTACCTACCTTTTCCCCCTCGTCAACAAAAAAAAGGGTTAGTAGTTAGTAAGAATATAATATTATAGTGCATTGTGAGTCCTCATCAACAACATGGTTGGCAACTCGTTAATGATACCCCTGGTTTTCCTAGCGGCTATAGGCTACGGTGACTGCTTACCGTCAGGTGGGCTGTATGCTTGCGTACCTAAGTAAACCAATCGATTTGCAAATATATTAGTTATTCCATTGTAAGCATTAGTTCCGAAAACATTTATTAATTAAAATACAATAAATGTTATGTCTGTTAATAGTGGCACTCCGGTACCTCCTTCTTAGTATTCTTTTGACTTGGATGAATAATTTAAACTCTAGCCGATGTACTGTATTCAGTTAAAACGTTGCTACCAATTTCTTGCTTAATTATTTATTAGGTGTGAAACTACAGCGGCAAGATAAATTGACGCGCCACAAATCAACAAATCATTGCCATTTCGCTGTTTGGATTTATTTATGAGGCTGAAATGAAATGGAATAAGTGACAGGCTGAAACACACACGAATAAAAACCAGAAGAAGTAAATCAATAGGTACCCATATTTTTGGAGGATAATAGATGTTTTAAGGCTTCCGTTCGATTTGGGTAGGCTTTGTTTGACGAATGTTCTTCTCTCTTGTTATGTACAGTTTGGCAACTGTGCGTTTAAGTTTCTGGAGGCACAGCTGCTTATTGAGAGTCGAAGGGAGGGTCGTTGTTATCAATTTATCGCCATGTTGTTTCGTGATCATTTATACTTCTTTACTCCTATACTAATATTATATACAGGAAAGATTTGTATTTTTGTGTGTATGTTTGTATTGAATAGGTCCCGAAGCTACCGGACCGATTTCAAAAATTCTTTCATCGTTAGAAAGCTACATTATAACTGAGTAACATAGGCTATATATTATACTAGCTGCCCGCCCCGGCTTCGCACGGGTAGACAAAATATTTGATCAATGTCTGCGTCCGAAGTCGGGGCGGGCCGCTAGTGTTACATAAGGTTGCTGGGAAGTATATGAGAGAGGTCTTTGTTCAGTCAGCAAGTACGATTTATTATATACTGTGACTTTTCTTCGTTAGACTAAAATTACTTTAGAAGGTTGCGTCAGTAAAAATAATTTTGACCGGTTGACAGTTTTGACTGTAACATAATATAATATCTAAAGTGGTTTATAAAACTCTTCCAGGTGTTTACATCCACGCGAAGGTATTGGGTGATACGTGATAAAGGTAAGTTGAGAATATAATGCGTGCGGGTGGCACCCGCAGTCATCGTCGTGTTTGTGGGAATATACCTAACTCCTTTTTGTAAAAGGCGACTAATGAGCGCTGGTTGTGTTAGTATGGCTTTAATTTTATATTGACGGCGTGGTATTTGCAGAGCCAAGTGACAATGATTTGATTTTTTTAAATCACTAAGGTGTAACACAAGCATTTGGCCCACCTGATGGTAAGCAGTCACCGTAGTCTATAGCCGCTAGCAATACCAGGGGTATCACTAACAGGTTTCAAACCATGTTGTTGATAAGGACTCACTGTGCTAGCAGCATAATACTAGCCCAGCGTATCGTGGATCACTGGGATACTTACCGCAGAAACACAACACTACATCAAGTAGTGTTATTTCACTGCGGTCTTCTGTAAGGCCGAGGTACAGTCCCCAGTCGGGCGGCTCCAATTTAAATGGGAAATCCCAAATCGCCCTACCTCTCTTACTGTAGTGATACTCTTAGTAAAGCAGGCGTCTGTAGTCTTCGATGACCGCCTACCATCAGATGGGCATTTTTAGTGGTAGAAAAAAGAGTTTAGTATGGAGAACAAATCACAAAAATGTTTAAGTTAGCATAAACGGCGCACACATGCCTCTGGCGAATTATACTACATATTCCACGCGCCCAATAAATTTCTTGTGAGAACCTGTATGAATTGAATAAGTATTCGCCCAAGGCAATACTTCTCAATATGTAATGCACGCATTGGGAAATATCTACATAACATCAGCTTCACTCGGGTTAGGTGTGTTTCGTCATATTTTAACATCAAACAATAATATCCTTATATTATATCTTTACGCCTTCCCTGAAGGGTCCCCGACGGGGTAGGCAGAGGTGTTACAACACCCACTTTCCACCGAAAATAATTTAGTGCCAACTTGACAGATGGTGAGTCCGTCGCCGTCTCTTAGGCATTACATACGTGTTTGAATTTCTTCTCAGACGTATGCAGGTTTCCTCACGAAGTTTTCCTTCACTGTAAAGCTCGTGGTGTGACTAATCACTGCACTTCAGTTAGAAAAACTTATTGGTACAGACCGGTGGGATTCGAACGTGCGTCGCTAGAATCGCAGACAACGCTCCAACGATTTACAAAAAAAAATAGATTTTAGTATTGTATTTACACTGGTAGCAATTACAATTTTCATGATGATTAGTATTCTGTGCTCTACGTACAAGAGAGTCCCAAGAGAGAATTAACAAGAGATATTATATCGCTCTAGGTGTCATGACAAGAAGCAAATAAATAATAGATTTTCTATCGTTGAGATATCCACACCTTATATTTAATCTGCGAGTTTATCGGACGCCTAGACCGCTATGTTATTTCAGCGTTGTTGTTTATATTTTGGCGTAGGCATATAATGGTGCCAATTCTGTTGTTCAAAATTACTAAAATTTTACAGGTTTAAAACTATTGCTATCCCTTTTTCAAGTGCGGGGTTAAATAAGGGTGGCAATATTTTTAGACCTGTTAAATAAGTTAAGTTTAGTAATTTTGAACAACAGAATTGTACCAATGTCTCTAAAAAATACGAAACGTACGTCATTACCCAAGTTTCTCATCATAAGGATGATCATACCTTATACCTGGCCACTGTACCTTACTGAAGACCGCAGTCAAATAACACTACTTTGATGTAGTGTTGTGTTTCTGCGGTAAGTAAGGTTGCCAGTGCTCCACGAGGATACGCTGGGCTAGTAGTAATGCTGCCTCAGTAATGAGTCCTCATCAACAACATGGTTGGCAACTCGTTAGTGATACCTCTGGTATTGCCGTGACTGCCTACCATCAGATGGGTCGTATGCTAGCAGTAATAAAATTAAGACGCATCTAACAAGACATTATTTTTAAATCAACATTACCCTCTTTCTATGACATTCGGGTGAAGATACAAGTAACAAGAAGCTATTAGAACCTAGGCAAATTATCCTCCGGTCATTGGCCGGCAGTACATCAGAACGGCAGGAAATTACCCACGAAATTGGCTCGTGACTCGCTCTTCTCTGCCTTCATCCCGAGCTTTTGTAGTAGTACGGAAGTCAATATGTTTTCAACGCGTCTACCTATGGTCATTATTAAGATGAGCAAAAACACAGGTTTCTAGAAGGAGAGTCCTCTTTATACTTAACTAGCTTCTGCCCACGACTACGTCCGCGTTGAGCTTAGAATCTCAGAGGACCTCAAAAATTCCCGGGATAAAAAGTATCATATGTATTATTAATCTAGGTTATAAATTATCTGTGTTCCAAATTTCATCCAAATCCGTTGAGTAGTTTTTGCGTGAAAGAGTAAAAAACATCCATCCAAACTCACAAACTTTCGCATTTTACGGATCATGACCCCGCTGTCGGACAGACGGAAGGACGGAAGGACAGAAGGACAGACGGCAGAAACGCACCTTGTTGATGCTAACGGCTTAATCCCCACTCAGGACGCCAGAGAAGGAGGCTCCCATTTCTCCAGAATGGTACCGGAATTATTGAGTCACGGAGTCACGCTCACTTCCCGATGCACATCCACACATCTACCACTTGTCGTAGCCTACAGCTGGGCAACCAAAAAGCTAATCTAGCGAGTACCATTCTTCTTTCTATTAAGGAAAGTCCCGTTGTTGCAATTTGCTCCCAGGACCTCATTGCTTAAAGGGTTACTCTCTGACCACCACATAGCGCGTTGAGACACTCGTTGCGCGCGGGGGATGTCGCTCGGTCACGCTTTCTGAGCAGTCAAACACGGGCCATCCTGCAACTAACCACAAACCCAAAGAGTCCAATCCAAAACATCGAGCGCCACCTCACAGGAAGGTGAATGCGCTTCCTCGACTCCCGCAGTACTCAGATCCAAACAGCCAGACTCGTAGTTCTGGCTGCGAAACCCTATCTACCCGGGTGAAGTAGATGGGGAACGGACGAACGGACAGTACCCGGTTTTGTCTACAGATATTTATTATAGTGGCCCCCCTTTCCCACCGTTAGGTATACAAGGAGGTATACTATTCCTGGCAACCCTTTCCGAAGCGTCAGGGACCATCTGCGGTAGAACGGACGGACAACAGTCTTTCTAATAGGGTTCCATGGTTGTTGTCCGTCCGTTGTCCTTCGGGTACGGTCCCTACAAAGTACTGTTTTTTTTTATACTACAAAGGTGGCACACAAGCATACGGCCCACCTGATGGTAAGCTGTCACCATAGCCTATAGCCGCTAGCAATACCAGGGGTATCACTAACGGGGTGCCAACCATGATGTTGATGAGGACTCACTGTGCTAGCAGCATTACTACTAGCCCAGCGTATCCTCGCGGAGTACTGGCAACCTTACTTACCGCAGAAACACAACACTACATCAAGTAGTGTTATTTCACTGTGGTCTTCTGTAAGACGGAGGTACAGTCCCCAGTCGGGCGGCTCCAATTTAAATAGGATAACCTACGGGATATCCCAAATCGCCCTACCTCTCTCAAAATTACATATACAACAATACAAAATCACCAGCCGAGTCGTAGCATGGACACGAGCAACAACGGAACACGGAATAAAATTAATAAAATTATCTTCCGTGTTTTGTGCGAACAATCGTTTATCACAATTTGCGCGATTACAAATAAATTGGGTTTTAATCTCCGGGAATTATATCTCGAATTAAAAACATCTGAAGCAGTCGTATTTCATGATAAATTTTTGATATCTTACAGTATAATACTGTGCTAGCATAAAAGATGGATTTTCGCGTCAATAACACATCACACACAATGTAGCCATTGTGAGCGTAGCGCGGCAGCAAAAACAATTTTGTATAACCAAGCCTTTTTTTATACCACTCAAGTGGCACACAAACGTACAGCCTGGATGGTAAGCAGTCACCGTAGCCTATAGCTTTTAACAAAACCAGTGGTATATATAACGCCTTGCAAACCCTGTTGTTGATGAGGACTCACTGTGCTAGCAGCATTACTACTAGCGATCCTCGTGAAGCAATGGAAACCTTACTAACCGCATAAACACAACATCACAGTAGTGCTATTTCACTGCGGTCTTCTGTAAGGTGGTACAGTCCCCAGCTGAGTCTAATATTAATGGGAAAACCCACGGGAGAACCCAATTCGCCCTACCTCTCTTTTTTAGCTCACGGTGTGATTAATCACTGTACTTATGCTTAGACACTTCTTGCTACAGGCCGGGGTTTTAATCAGCGCCCACCAGATGACAGGCCGTTGCTTCAACCACAAGGCCACCACGGTTCGAATTTATTATTACTTAGTATAGAATTTATTATATTAATTTGCCATCCTTATTTAATCCCGTACATGAGAAAGGGATAGCAAGGCTTTTTAGTCCTTAAAGAATTAAATAATTTATTTCAGTAATACACGTTGTAGTAACAGTCGTTGTTGAGGCCTTCTTGTAAGTATAGAACACCTGTGATAGAAGACCTCACTCTTCCATAACTAAGTAGACGTTGACTTTATTTTCTTTTCAACTTATTTTACTTTATTTTATTTTCAAAGCAACTTTACAATATATAATTATTACATAACCTAAAACTAAAAACCTTAAAAATATAATATAAATATTAAAACATATTATTAAACGGAGACCCTGTGGGCAAGGTTCCGAAGATACTGGCAGCGTTCCCCCTCTGAATAGCAATACCTGCCAGCTCTTCGGTCTCCTGTGATGTCGACTAACCTTTTTGCTATTTCCTTAAAAACTAAACTAAGTAGACTAAGTTAACAGTTTAACATCATCTTCTAATATATAAAATTCTCGTGTCACAGTTTTCGTTGCCATACTCCTCCGAAACGGCTTGACCGATTTTGATAAAAATTTTTGTGCTTATCCGGTATCTATGAGAATCGGCCGACATCTATTTTTCATCCCCATAAATGCAAAAAAAAATGTCCACACGAGCGAAGCCGGGGCGGGCAGCTAGTAGACATATAATATGTCAATGTTTGACACTGAAATATTTTGGCATATGAAGGTTACACTTTTATTTGTGTGTGTGTAATACGTTGATCGGTATAAAATAGTCCTGTCACATGAGTTTATTTTAAACAACATAACTGGCCCCATTGAGTAAATAACAGTGTAATGTATAGAATAACACAGGCTCGGCACGCACAATAATTCCTGGCACGAAATCACGTCCACTCTCGCTTGCGCTCTCGTGTCAACTGACGTAGTGCGCTCGAGACAGTGTGATGTATGTATGTGTGTATAATTGTATATGTGTGGACTATTGTACACATGGCTGTTATATACATATATATATAAATTTAAGTATATACCTATATTCAGGTAAATAATAAATCCACATACACTACATCCAGAACATCAAATCTTCCAAATTCACATAATAAAATTTCAATAAAATGATTATAATTATATATTTTTTAATATGAATGGATTTTTTTGTGAGTTTTGTGAGCTTCTGATTGGTTTCTTACCTAGACAGGTCGATAGAGAATTCAGAACTCTGTCGAACGACTTATAAAGCTCACTTTCGACAAAAGTGGTGTTTTATTTGTGTTTCTTTTCGTTATCATCACGCCAAGTTTCATAGTAGATAGAGTTTAATACCTGGAGCATCATTTTAGTCTTGACTGACACACCTCTTGCTTCTTTGACATTCATCAATCTCTTCATACGACATTAGACGAGACCGTTGGTATAGTGGTTAGTATAACTGACTGCTACGCTAAGGGTCGATTCCCGACAGGGCAAACATTTACGTGATAAAAATGCTGCCTAGCGTCTGCGTGTTTGGTATGTATTATGAGTATGTATTTAGAAAAAAAAAGTAAAGTATTTAAATTAGCTTTGCTTAGTTTCGGACCAGCTGGCGCCGTGTGATAATGTGCAGATATTATTATTTCCATGTTTATTTTGATTCATGGCTTAGGCTATTTATTTAGCAATATTCTTAAAAAATACATAGATTATAAAAAAAATACACCCGAAGTATTGAGCCACCTATAACGAGGCGCGAGCCCAAGCTGCCGGTGGTTAGGCTTACAGAGTGAGGGAGGAACCTCCTGACAATGCGTACCGTGTCGAGGAGTACTGCCTTCTGTATCCGACCCTTGACCCAACCATCGAGCGAGAGCGAGAATAGTCTTGAGATGCTGGTTGAGACTCTTCACTATAAGACCGTTCGCAGAAACGACTATCGGGACAATGACCGCCGAGTCAACCCCCACATGGCGGTCACCTCGTGAGCCAAGTCAAGGTACTTGCTGAGCTTTTCCTTCTCAGCCTTCACGAGGTTCTCGTCATGCGGGATGATATCAACGAGCACTGCCCGGCGCTGGGATCGGTCTGTCAGCACGATATCATATTGGCAACAATAGTCCTATCCGTAATGACAGAGCATTCCTAGTACAGCGTAGTTATTATTATTATTATTACACATGCCAGTCGGTTCCGAGTACTCTTTACCTGACCACTTATCTAACAGTAGATTGTGTTACAATGGGTTTTAGCACCGTGTGTAACACTGTTTTTCATTAGCTTTTTGTGTTTGTTACTGTCAGTAGAAGGGAGTTATGAAAATAAAATTTGAAAAAATAATCGGAATATTTTTAATTTCGGGATAAACTGAAGGACTTTTGTTTTATGGTGTTTTCGTCATATGAATTCATAGCTATGGCAGGACATCGTTTGACGGGACAGTTATTTTTTTTATAAAACAGTAATAATTCGAGTATTTACACATCATTGTTCTATTTATGAATAAATATTTTCGTTTTTATCAGTAACAGGCAAAAATAAAAAAAGTAAAACCTTTTTCCCCTAGAACAGGATATTCTATTTTTTTCCCGCTCTGGAACGTTACAACTTTTTGAGCATGAGGACTGAAAAAACATTTGAACATTATCTTTTAAAATATTAGGTCGTAAACTTGAAGGTAGGCTGAGCTGGAGACCTACCCACCCTTCGAAGAATTTATTAGGAAAGCGCTAATAATAGAGATCAAACTAAAGTTGCCAACGAATTTATGAGTCTGAAATGCTCTGCGAAATAGGACAACTTTCCAAATAAATATGAGTTTGTTTTTAATTCTGCTACAAACTTGGAAAATGAACTCATAAAATAGGAGGCAATTTCCATACGTTCGCGTGAGGAGGAAACTGCTATAAAAGAATTTACTTTTTTTTATAAAGAAATATCAGTTAAATCAATCGATTATAAAAATTTTACATCACAAGGAAAATGGCAGCTCAACTGTCAGATTAATCGCTACAAATTTACTGGATACATCATTTTCTTGGATTATCTCCACAAAAAAATGTGGTATAAGTATCTCCATTAATTGTAA
The DNA here is from genome assembly GCA_951449985.1 of Falcaria lacertinaria. Lineage (NCBI taxonomy): Eukaryota > Metazoa > Arthropoda > Insecta > Lepidoptera > Drepanidae > Falcaria > Falcaria lacertinaria. Next base: position 485,206 of record OX602119.1, on the reverse strand, counting down.
GCATTGGCCGATTTGGCCATTTATTAACGTTTTTCATAATTTATGACAACATTATTGTATCTATGATTAGACTTAATCTCTTCGTTTTGATTCATGACTCTGAAGATAGTTTACTAGGCTGTGGAGAAAATATGTCTGTGGCTGCGATTTATGTTGAAAAAACAAGCAAATATTTCCGCATATTTTAGGAAACTCTTTAAAAAAACTGCGCATATTATAGAAAGTTATGCCTGTTTTAGGTTAATATATATTTATAGATAATAAACATAAAATATAATTATGTATATTGCTCACGTCATCACGGCAAGTCTCTTTCAAAGTAAGCAGAGAGTATAAGGCGCCAGTTTCACTCTTTACTGCATTTTTTTGCTTCTACATCACTACTCTTCTTCTTCTTCTTCTTCCTAAGTATGGCAATCAATCCCTTCAGGGACTATTTTTGCCAGTGTCGAGTGTTAGAGAATTTTCATGTTGCAATATTTCTCGTGTTTGCCGCATTAAAATGCCTAGTGTCATGCATTCTAACGCCCAATGGAGTTTCTGGAGACAACCCACGGCAGTAGCAGATCGTAACACGCCTTTAGATTAGAGGTAACCTATTGACCAAAATGATAAATCAATTAACCCAAAAGTCATATTATGACATTATTTCCAATGCTCCTATAAATCAGTCACTATATGAAACTTTACTGCACATATCGACACCAAAAATACACATTAAAGATCACTATAACACAATTTACGACACACTGGAAAAAATCTCAACCGCTCCGCCTGATTCCCGCCAAAAACTCCCATCACTACTCACTTATATTATAAATATGAAAGTTGTGTGTGTGTGTGTGTGTGTGATTGTACACTCTTCACGTCTCAAAAGCTGAATGGATTTGTTTTAAATTTAGAATGGCGGTAGCTTATAGGCTGGATTACCATAAAGGATACATCTAAAATTGTTTTTTTTTTTTTTTTTTTATTTTGTGGTTCCCGAGGTCTACTAGCAACAGGCAGGCGCAGCCACGGGTAAGAGCTGGTACATCAATATCTTCATACATACCTGCCGGTACGGAGTACACTTTACGTTGTCAAAAAGAACTACAAAAAGAAATACTGCCAATCCATGGGAGAGTATATTTTATAAAAACTTGGCAGATTGCCCCATCTCCCACCTACCTATACGTCAGTACCCCATCGGTTTTACCATAGACACCATGTCGGCTTTCACCACTGTTTTTGCTTATTTTGGAGTAAGTATCAATTATTTTAATAATTTATTAAATAATTTTATTAATAAAATTATATAATTTTATTAAAATTTATGCCAGCAATGCTTGTTATATTTGCAGTTTTTTTTTTCGCTGACCAAAAGGCGCATGCGCCAAGTTCTTGTTTTTCCCGCGATGATGTCATTCTCAGTCTGATGCTACGCGACTGAATGTAGTAGGTAAGTGGTGATTGGTCGAAGTATTGAGTAGATAGCTTTTATAACTAGCAGCTTTATTTGTCAAATGAGCGGAACATAAGGAAAGATAACCTAGATTTACTTTGATTCCACTTTTACAGCTATTGTTGAAGTTAATTTTATCGCTTCTTTTATTTCATGCAGTGTGTGTGTGTGTGTGTGTGTGTATGTGTTTTTTTTATACCATTAAGGTGGCACACAAGCATACAGCCCACATGATGTAAGCAGCCACCGTAGCCTATAGCCGCTAGCAATACCAGCTAAATACCAGGGGTATCACTAACAAGCTGCCAACCCTGCTGGTCTCACTGTGCAGCATTACTACTAGCCCATATCCTCGTGGAGCACTGGCAACCTTACTTACCGCAGAAACACAACACTACATCAAAGTAGTGTTATTAGAATGCGGTCTTCTGAAAGGTGGAGGTACAGTCCCCAGTCGGGTGGCAAAAATGGGAAAACCCACGAGAGATCCCTATCGCCCTACCTCCCTCTTTAAGAAAATATAAATTATGAACTCGTTACGTACTAACCGGTAGTACAGTATTTAACATTCGTTCTCATCACAAATCAAGTGCCAAACCATAATAAGAAAAACATTTGGCAGGAAGCAGTGTCTTAAAGCACAAGTAAAGGATAAAATCTGACAACCGTATAATTGTTTTTTTTTTAGTTGCGTATTTACTAAAAATAATCCTGAATCCCGTCGTTGAGAGTCACCGACGAATAATGACCTCATTTTAAGTTCGTCTTCTTTTAACCTCGGTGTGCGAGTCCGACTCGCATTTGGCCGGTTTTATCTGTGGGGTCTCCGCTCTGTGGGTCACACGTTCGATCCCCGTTAAAAATTCCTACGGAAAAAAATCTATGTCATTTTGAGAGATACGTTTTCGAATACAAAGTGATACGTAGTAGAAACAGTCGTGCAACATTAGTTTTTTTTTCAGCTGTACCTCCTGTTCATGCTGGTTTTCTTCCTGGTGCTGTTCTTCATCTGCCTGGTGGTGCTGCTGTGCTACTATAGGAGACATGGGGCGAAGCAACCCTGCTCGGAGCCCAGAGAGGACACGCCCATCAGAAAACAAGGGGGTCAACAATTTTAATTCCATTTTTAAAACTTGACGTCTCAAATTTTTTTAAGTTGCCAGTTGGACTTTATTTTTAAATTGTGTTTTATTTTTATTAATTAGGACGAAGTAGTCTGTGGATCAGTCACCTGCCAATAAAGGGGACTCAAGATAATTAAATTGTATTAAGTCAGTGGTTTTTAAGCTTATGAGAACCGCTACTGTGGGAAAGCTTAGTCTGTTATATTTAATTAGCCATTGTCATTAAGTATCGTAAAGTAAAAATGATAATTTATTATAATATAAGGTAACTTGGTCTGTCCTTAATGAGAATGATGTGCCAATTTTTTAAAGTAAGTTTACAAAAAGCAGATACGTAATCGAGGTAACTGGCGTAAAAATATTATATTTTAATGATTTTAAAAACAATCTTAATTTAATGTTAGCCGTTGATATTTCTAATGTATTTTAAATTTTGTTTAAGTTGAATGTAAGCCTTTACAGTGCCTAAATATATTACAGGTAAGAATAAAAAAAATGCTTTAAATATGACATGTGTTTTTTTCTTAGTGTCATCAATAAGTTTTTGATTAGTCAAGTCGAGCTGATAAAGTAGTATGTATTTAGATGTCAAACATACCAACATTTTTTAATATATTAACTTTGATGATTAATAATTTGACGAGACCGCTGGACTAGTGGTTAGTGCCTGACTGCTAAGCTAGAGGTCGAGGGATCGATTCCCGCCGGGGCAAACATTTATGTGACAAACATGTTTGCCTTGCGTCTGAGTGTTTGAGTAATTCGATCTAGAAAGCTAACCTGCGGCCTTTTACGGTTTAGTAATTGGTTATTAATTGGTTTATCACGTTTGCAGTGATAAATTACAATGTTGAACATATTACTTCTTTAAATTTTACGGTTCCGTACCTTTAAAGGAAAACATTCCTTACCTTAAAAGGAAAAAAGGAACCCTTATAGGATCACTTTGTTGTCCGTCTGTCTGTCTGTCAAGAATTTTTATCTCAAGAACGCGTGGAGTTATTAAATAATATGAAATACCCGAGTCTATGCTCTCTCTTAGTTGTAAAATAATCAAACCTGTAAGTCAATATGAAGAAAAGATATTACCGTTTATGTCGCAAAATTTCGCATATTTTGCGATTTCACAAAATTCGCATCAAAACCTATAGGGTACTTCCCGTTGACATATAAATTTGGCAAGAAGCAGTGTCTTACCGCCCAAGAAAGGAAAAAAAACTGAAAACCGTATATATGTCGTTTATTTTTTTTAAATGCGAATTTACTAAAGCAAATTGAATCGCGCTGTTGAGAGTTACCGACGAATAATGACCTCATTAGAAGTTTGCCTACTTTTAACCTTACCTACGAGTGTGTACGGAACCTTCGGTGCGCGAGTCCGGCTCGCACTTGGCCGGATTCTTTTATACCACTAAGGTGGCACACAAGCATACGGCCCACCTCATGGTAAGCAGTCACCATAGCCTATAGCCGCTAGCAATACCAGGGATAACACTTACGCGTTGCCAACCCTGCTGCCAACTAGCGCAGCGAATCGTCGTGGAGCACTGGCAACCTTACTTACCGCAGAAACACAACACTACATCAAAGTAGTGTTATTTCACTGCGGTCTTCTGTAAAGCGGTACAATCCCCAGTTGAGCGGCTCCAATATTATATTATATATATATCTAATTATGTAATAATTCGTGACCAGTTTTTGTATATTTTTCTTATCTTATTGAGAAAATATACATAGTATAAGCCTTTATCGAAAACCGACCAGAGGCAGCAATCATATTTGCTTACAGGGAAAGGTTCTCAATATTTGATATCAAACAATCCGTAGCGTTTCAATTGTAACTCTTCTAGCTGGTATTTTGAATTCCATATCGTTTGCCGCGACTTTGAATGGTTTCCTATTACAGAAAGGTTTGCAGAGATTTATGTGATCGGTTTTTGAGTTATTGAATGTAGAACTTTTAGTGGAAAATCAAAAGGTTTTGGGTATCCACTACCAAGATTGTATGAACTAAAATAGTGTAGTCAATAATACAAACTTAAGATGATCTGATTATTCCTTTTTATTTAATTATAACTTGAACGACAGTTACAACATCAACTATAAAAATATATAATGTTTCATTAAAGACTTAATATTAATTTCTATATGATCTTCCGGCAAGAGATCGGACATCCGGTTTATTTAAATATAATTAATTAAAATAATATCTAAGACCAGGTGCCTCAAATGACTGTTTTAAGTCATTTGAGACACCATTTCAGAGGCAGAACGGAAGTATTATCAATTAATTACACAAAGGAAAACAATAATACTATATAGGATTAAAAACAATGCTAACAGTGGACATTTGTGTTCAAAGATTTTTATTTTACACTATGAACATAACTAGTAATCGTACTGCTGATGGTAAACAGTCACCAGAACCTAAAGTTACCAGAGGTATCACTACTATTCACTGCAGAAACAATTCAACATCAGAGTTATGTCGCTTCCTAACGATTTTTAAAATCATATTTTGATATCAGAACTGTACGGGTAGCAAGAAAATCTTTGACTACGTATTCGAAAACGGAACTCTCAAAATGACAGAATGTTAAAAAGAATTTTTAGTTCTTTATTTTTAGTACCATTCCTGACAGTAATAATACTCCCAGTTAATTTCAATATTTTAGGTCCCTTCGAGTTTTACATCAAAATGAAATATTTTCGACTGTTTGTTTTCCGAAACAAACGTTGGTTAACCGCCCACCACCCAGAAACGTGTTCAATTCCCACAGGGAACCAATATTTGTAGACCCGGTCGCCGTTCGCTCCGAGTCTAACCGACCGATAGACTACTAAGGGTATTCCGGGAAAGTTGCTAATTATCTGGATACCGCAGTGATTTCCTTCCACCATACACCGCGGTTTTCCCAAAGGAGTACAGCACGGGGTTCTTCAAGAACGGTGTGAAGAGATTGTTGCAGGGTCGGCAACAAGTTATGTGGTGACTAGCTTCAGCCCACGACTGTCCGCGTTGAGCCTAAAATCCCAGGGGATCCTAACATTTTCCCGGAATAAAAATATCCTATGTGTTAATTCAGGCTATAAACTATATGTGTTCCAAATTTCATCCAAATAAGTTCAGTAGTTTTTACGTGAACGAGTTACAAACATCCATCTATACTTACAAACAAACTGTTGCATTTATAGTATTAGTAGGAATAATTGATATGGAACTGTGAATGATGAACAAATTTGATGTATGTACTTGACTTATCAGCCTGTCTGCTGAAGATGGCCTATCTTCAGCAGACAGGCTGATAAGTCAAGTCCACCTCTTTGAGACTTATGTCTTCTGCATCCACTGGCTCGCCGCCATCTTGTGGCCATCGGCCAGCGAGCCGGATGACGTGCTACCGCGCGTCTCAGTCTGAGGTCGCCACTCTAGCACATTTTTTTTATATACCACTAAGGTGGCAAAACACCAGGGATATCACTCGCACGTTGCCGACCCTTTTATTCCAGCGACCGTCTTTTCATCGACAAATGACCTGCCCACTGTCCCTTCAGCCCGGAAATTCGTGGCCATGTCAATTATCTTTGTACTTCAGCGGATTGTATGTGTGCTAAATTTTAATTAGGTATACTGGAATCTTTCTCATTGAATATTTTATTTTTTTATACCACTAAGGTGGCACACAAGGATACGGCCCACCTGATGGTAAGCAATCACCGTAGCCTATAGCCGCTAGCAAACCAGGGGTATTACTAACGAGTTGCCAACCATGTTGTTGATGAGGACTCACTGTGCTAGCAGCATTATTACTAGCCCAGCGTATCCTCGTGGACTACTGGCAACCTTACTTACCACAGAAACAACACTACATCAAGTAGTGTTATTTCACTGCAGTCTTCTGTAAGGTGGAAGTACAGTCCCCAGTCGGGCGGCTCCAATATTAATGGAATAACCCACGGGAGGATCCCAATTCGCCCTACCTCTCTTATATACATAATATGTGCTTAGTTTCAAAAAAGGTGATGACATTTCAATACAATAAAATAATCGTTATCAGAAGCTCCAGTAAGCACGCCATATTAACTCACAAACCAAAATTATAGGCCGTGGATACAAAGGTTTTATGCAAATAAAGTTAATAGACCACGAGAACCTAACCGTGCGTGTAATTATACAACCTACACACCAAATAGGTTTCGCAATTCTGGGAATATAACATTTTATGACTTTCTTTATATATTCCGGCGAAGTTTTTATGTCTCTTGTACTGATAATATGAAGTGAATACGTTAAGTACATTAATAAAATTAAATATTGTAAAATCTCATAGGTTTTTTTTAAATAAACGTCATCTTACTTTACAACCACAGAACAGAAATCATATGAATGCATTATTAAGATTTCTGTGGTTACGATTGTAGTGGAGGCGTAGCTATGTCGTAGCCTTACGTAGCTTGGTGCTACAAGCGTAGCATGCTGCAGCGCTCATCAATTTTATTATTTTTTATGCCAATCATTGAATTTAGTGTGATGCTTTTAATTTCAACATATTATTAACCTGACGATAATGTCATTGTCATTATTTGGATTAAATTTGGCTTTAGGGTACGACGTAGACCTAAGAAAAAAAATATGGACTGTGTGAAAGATGACATGGCCAGAATAATAATAATAAATAATATAATAATAATGCTTGGACATTATCACACAGCGCCATCTGGCCCCAAACTAAGCAAAGCTTGTACTATGGGAACCAGCAGCTGACACAATACTTATATACTTTTTGTTTGTAAAAACATACTTATAATACATACCAAACACCCAGACGCAAGGCAAACATATTTGTCACATAAATGTTTTGCCCCGGCGGGAATCGAACCCGCGACCCCTGGCGCAGCAGTCAGGTGTACTAACCACTAGACCAGCGGTCTCGTCAAAAAACGAAGGGAATACAGAGATGACGGCTGATAGAAAGGAATGGGAAGAAAAAATATATTGCGTCAAAAAATAACATGGACGAAGGACAGGAGAATGATGATGATGTTTGGATTAAAAGATAGCTTGATTTATCCGGAACCAAACGACAAAAGTTTCGTCCGTAGTTTTATCATGTCAGTGTCTTAAAATATTTTGAGGTCTCGTATTTTCATTTTAAAGTGTAAACTTCATATTATTTCAATTATGTTCCAACTTTTCAGTCTTTCGAAGTTAATTTCAAATGAACTATAATGACGAGACCGCTGGTCTAGTGGTTAGTATACCTGACTGCTACGCTAGAGGTCGCGGGTTCGATTCCCGCCGGGGCAAACATTTATGTGACTAATATGTTTGCCTTGCGTTTGGGTGTTTCGTATGTATTATAAGTATGTATTTACAAAAAAAAAGTATATAAGTAATATATCAGCTACTGGTTCCCATAGTACAAGCTTTGCTTAGTTTGGGGCCAGATGGCGCTGTGTGATAATTTCCAAGCATTATTATTATCATGCTTGCCGGTGTTCGCGCCGTTAGTTCTCCGTAGGATATTTTCCGAAGGACCTAAAATATTTAACTAACTAAGATTTAATTGGTTTTGTTGATAGCTCAAAAAGGCTCACTCATTCAAAATCAATTCTCGTGACGTCACGGACGCTATTACTTTACCCTTTCTGAAGATAACTTAGTTAATAGTTTTCTGACCCTATATTGAATGGAATGTGACAGCGCAACAGAACCCTTGATTTGAGAGTTAGTTGAATCACTATGTTGATTAGTTTTGCGTTTCCATGTGTTGGAATCGGTTTCGTGATTGGGCTCTGTCACGTTGGGACATAGAATATCTTCGCTGAGAAGTGTGTTGTTTGACTGCTGGCACACCTCTGCCTACTACTTTTAGAGAGGTAGGGAGATTTGGGATTTCCCGTGGGTTATCCCATTAAATTGGAGCAAATTGGAGCCGCCCGACGGGGGACTGAACCTCCGCGTTACAGAAGACCGCAGTGAAATAGCACTACTTGATGTAGTATTGTGTTTCTGCGGTAAGTAAGGTTGCCAGTGCTCCACGAGGATACGCTGGGCTAGTTGTAATGCTAGCACAGTGAGTCCTCATCAACAACATGGTTGGCAATCCGTTAGTGATACCCCTGGTATTGCTAGCGGCTATAGACTACGGCGCCTGCTTACCTGCAGATGTGCCGTCTGGTGTGCCACCTTAGTGTAGCCATTTTTATTGACATCCCCAGAGCGTAGAATATATTTGAAGCCTTTTCAACAACAAGAGACATATTAGTATTTGTCGACCCGTGTGTGCGTCCTCCAAACATCGCATGACGATATTGGTCCCGTCATAAGTGGACCAATCAATTCAAATAAAACCCAGACACGTTCGCGCTTGTTCTAATATTTGGGCAAGGGTGAAATCAATGACGGCATGGCTACAGATCTAATGGAGCGTGTTGATTAAGTTTTTATTTGTTCTGTAGAAATAACGGCTAATTAAATTCTAGTATTTACTGATATTAGTGACTGAATGACGAGACCGCTGGTTTAGTGTTTAGTATATCTGACTGCAACACTAGGGACCCGGTTCGTTTTTTTTTTATACCACAATATGGCAAACAAGCATACGGCCCACCTGATGTTGAGCGGTCACCGTAGCCTATGCCTTAACATTTACGTTTTAGGCATTAAATTCGTCTGGGCGTTTGATATTTATATAGGTATGTTTGTTGACCACCTTAGTAATGTAAAAGTTAAATTAATGACGTAAGGAACGTCAGTCCATAAAGACATAATTAATTGAAACCAATTTTATGTGTGTATTTTAAGGCTTTATTCAAAACAGATTAAACTATTTATAAAAAGAAGAACTTAACCTCCCTTCTTGTAGATAAAAGATCTGACCCACACCAGAATCATGTGGGAGCGTGCCAAGAATGCTGGCTGCATTGCCAAGCTGGATAGCAATGCTGATTCTCTGAGCGAAATATAGGCCTCCACCAGCTGACGTGAGACCTCCTTGAAAAGCTGAAGAGCATCCGGACCCCAGGGACCCAGAGTTTCAACCGCAAATGCATAAAATATGTGCCCTGGACCAAGATATGCATATTTCCGGCGCTTGAGGCACTCTTGCTGAACAGCGGCGTGTGTATTAAATTTTAATGTGTGAACAAGAAAAAATTAGACCGGCAATTTTAATATTGACTTTTGAAAGTTTGTTTACTCACTTTATTACTTGCAACGCAATAATGAATGCCTCGAATGAAGGTCAAGGATGAAAGCTTTCTAAGAACTGGCTAGGATTCAAATGTAATATTGTAGTCAATATTTTGTCAATAGCACAGAGGAAGGTCAACCTCGCCCTGATTTCCTTGACAACGTCCAATTACCTTGGCTTCAATCATGTCTAGAAACGAATATTATTTTCAGATCTGACGCCTGATATTATTCGCATCAATTATTCAGCGTCCTTCAGATTTTCCCTCTTTGAAAAATGTACGTAAGTACACTAATTTGTGAGGATATCAAACAATTTTCATATTTAGAATATACTAGCAAAACGTTTATGAATAAAATCGCTGTACTGGTTTTTCACGTAATGATAAGAACACAATTAGGTACTTTGTAAAAATCTGGTTACCAGCCACTTCGTACCCATAGATGTAGTTACGACACCAACAGTGATAAAGCTACGGTGATGATGTACATTCCGTATGATGTACGTACCGAAGGGGTAGGCATAGGTGTTACAAATCCACTTTCCACCGAAGATAATTTGGTGCCAACTTGACAGATGGTGAGTCCGTCGCCGTAACTTAGGCACTACATACGTCCTTAATTTTTTCTCAGACGTATGCAGGTTTCCTCACGATGTTTTCCAACATCATAAGCTCGTGATGTGACTAATCACTGTACTTTACTTAAGGAATAGCCCTTTGGTACAGACCGGTGGGATTTGAACTTGCGTCGCTAGAATAACAGGCAAAGCACATCTACACGACAACGCTCAATTTTATATTCATGTATGATACTGATCAAGATTTATATGTTGTTACTTTCGCAGTCTATGAGAGGCGTGTGTTTGGACCGCGAGTAAAAGTAATCGCTATATTCAACTGGAACATGGCACGATATGTATACGAAAAGATGAAGTATTTACCACAGTTATATTCAACAAAGGTGGCAAAAATGCGTGCGGTATACCGCAAACACAACCTCCGCAAACTTCTATGAAAAGCATTTGAGCGTTACGAACGTGTAATTACAAATTTTAAACAAACCGAGATATTTACATACGCGGAGAGATTAGGATAAGCGACTTTAGGAATTTGTTTGATGCGTAGCTACGCAATGATAAGTACCTACTTAGGAGTACTAAATGAGAAAATAATTTGTGAGGTAAGCTAACACATGTTGAGCGTAATTACATACATGATTAAACGAACCAAATCAGATACTCTTTAAGAGTTTTTGCAGCTCGTGTATGTAGAATTTCCATATGAGTCCCCATGAACTCTCACAGATCACGTTAGGGTGGTGATTTAAATTAGTACATCAGCTGTGGCCTCTGTGGCATGTAATGCCAGAGTGGGTGAAGAGGTGGGTAAAGAGGACTCACTGTGCTAGTAGCATTACTACTGGCCCAGCGTATCCTCGTGGAGCACTGGCAACCTTACTTACCGCGGAAACACAACACTACATCAAGTAGTATTATTTCACTGCGGTCTTCTTTAAGGTTAAGGTACAGTCCCCAGTCGGGCGGCTCCAATTTAAATGGGAAAACCCACGGGAAATCCCAAATCGCCCTACCTCTTAATAGCGTCGAGCTTAAATATATGTAACATATGCGTAACATAGGCTTCGCACAGGCTTTGTGCTCACCATATTCACGTGTATTTGGCACAATTCCTAGGAGTCTGCGTAATGAAATTCTGCTGGGTTGGTACCTACGTATTTTGAGGAGAATGTCGTTTGATTGATGGCTTGAAAAGCAATATAATGTTCAAGTAATCTATACTATTATAACCACCATTTGTATGTAATATGCTCTTGAGGTAGCAACCGCATTATTGGAGAACGTCGCGTGTAGCTTGCTCGTCTTTTCTTTATACTACAATATGTAGATATATACCATTTATTGCACACCAGGATACAATGTATGATCGGAAATATTATTATATGGTATTGTACAATTGGCGGTCCTATTTTTTTATACCACTATTGCGTCAAACAAGCATACGGTTCACCTGGTCAGCGTAGCCTATGGACGCTTGCAACACCAGGGGTATCACTCGCGCGTTGCCGACACTTATCGTTAACTTAACTCATTTATTCGCTTACACATCCACATATTAAGTCGCCATAATCGGTACAAGTTGTTGTTCATTGAGACCTTTGCAATGACCTCAAGCACAATATATTTGCTGTAAGTTACTGAGGAGTTGAGAGTGCTTGTCTCCAAACGGCTGATCAGAATTTCTTTAAGTATAGCTGAGAACACTCTCGATCAAGTCACCTTTCAAACAACAAATAACTAAATCAAAATCGGTTCATCCGTCCAGGAGCTACGGTGCCACAGACAGACACACAGATACACTACAAACTTATAACTCCCGTCTTTTATGCGTCGGGGGTTAATGAACAAAAATAAAGAGACAAAACAATGCCTTCATTAGCATAAATTCAATCTCCTTTCTATAGAGAAGCTCGATCAAATTCACGAAGTATTTTCGTAAAGTATACAAATAGGAGTCTGGCGAGCATTCAGTCCGGCTAAGGAGACAATCCAACATGGCGGACGGATGTAGCCGGCCGTACACTTCCGCCAGAAGACTTCTGTTCACTTGAATATCACTTCAAAAGTATCTAAGGTAATTGTAAGTCATCTTTTTTTTTTTAGTCATCTTTTGTAGTTAATGGCCATTATCAAAGTAACAAGTTGTGATTTCCTAATGACACCGCGCCGCATTTTCTGCGACAAGTTTTAACATTGTATTTCATGTTTAGGGCTTTGGTTTTCAAAGAAAACCTTTAGGTTATACTTAGGACTGTTCCTGAAGATACAGTTTTGATTTGATTGAGAAGTAGGTAGCGAAATTACTGTATTATGAACTAAGGTGTCGAGGTGACGAGCGCAGCGCCACGTGAGACTTTACGATTAAAGCTTTGACGCTTACCATCAGACGAACTAGTCACCTAGTTGTATTAAAGAACACTGTAGAAACGAGGTAATTAAAAAAAACCTTATGATATAGCTGAAACATGCGAATAAAGTGACTACCTTTTTAGGTTTTATGTTTATTAAAAACTAGCTGTTTCCCCGCGAATTCGCCCGCATATCAATATAATCATATATCGCCCGCATATCAATAATATAGTCTATGTTACTCAGTGATAAGGTAGCTTTCTAACGGTGTAAGAATTTTTGAAATGGGTCTAGTAGTTTCAGAGCCTATTGAACACAAACAAAAATACAAATCTTTCCTCTTAATAATATTAGTATAGAAGAGCAGCAATAAAATGGTAATCTTACAGTATTAGATAGCGATAAAAGCACGTTCTTAAATGACTGTTTCTACATAAATGAGTTAATTAAGAAATATATAGCAGTGGCGAAAATAAAATGAATAGCACAAGTAAAGAATATTAATTAACATAATTAATTATATTTTATTCAACCTAGATGTTTCTTAGTCCCTTCATAATTTAATGTAATGTGGTCCAGCAAACCTAATTTATTTAATTAAGCAAGGAGAATATTTTTTTCTTAATATTTCCAGCGGAGCGGTGACTCAAAATAATTAAATCCAGATGTTTATAAACGGCTCATTTAACTCCCAGCTGCTTCTTTTATACACTTTTAATTATTAAATCACCAGAAATATTAGGGTATTACTTTATGAGAAGACTAGCGGCCCGCCCCAGCTTTGCAAGGGCAGACATTTATCAATTAATTTGTCTACCCGTGCGAAGCCGGGGCAGGCCGCTAGTATAATATATATCCTTTGTTACTCAGTGATAATGTACCTTTCTAACGGTGTAAGATTTTTTTTAAATCCGTCCAGTCGTTCGGAGCATTCAACACAAAAATACAAAAACACAAATCTTTCCTCTTTATAATATTACACTGACATTTCGCGAGTTACGTTTTCGAATACCGGCGCTGATTTCATCAATTTCCTCGTGACGTAAAGATCTTGCGTTAAATAAAGACAATCTATCTTTTGTAACTCAACTATTAACTACCCACACATTGAGTTCACCAACTAATTCCCAATGTTAGTGATTTCGATTGTGGTCCGCACGGGAACAATTACACACTTTTCGTTTATTTAACACAGCTGGAAAAACAATTTAAGGAGTGGTTGGTTTGTTTTGGTGTCGATCGAATGTATTGTGTGGGAAAAGACAAAGCGTCTTGCAAAATACCTTCTCCATTTAATTCAGACTCAATTAATCAATTGCCTTTTCTTTTTTTGCCTCTCATACATTTATGATATTTTGGTTAAGGTCAAATTCATAGATGTACATTTATTAGGAAACTTATTTGTCTTTCGTGATTAATATTTATAGTATGATAACTGTTTTCTTGAGCACCAATGGCGAAATTGAAAACACATTTACGAATTTTAATGGCTGTGCTTGGAGATGTAAGATTCTCGCAGAATCTTCGTGGAGCTTTGGAAAGCTAACCTACTGCAGGACTATATCAATACACGTATGTTGGGAAATATGTGGCCGTATAGAAGAGGTACTAACAATATCGGAAAAAACAATGCCTAGAAAGATATTTTTAAGTTTGAGTATTTACCCCATAAAAAAACATAATTCACAGGTAAAAGGTTCAAAATAATTCAAATATTAATCTCGAAAATTTTATTTTGTAATTAAATACATTGCTTGCATTTTATAATTATGTGGCATATTTCATTTCTGCGATGAATATTAACCTATTTCAGTTACCTTAGAAGGACAATAATCTAATTTAATTTATAAACAATATATACATAAATGTGAAAGTAAATCGAAGAAAAATACACGAACTATGAACTATCGAATTCCACTATGCTTAAAACACTTTCTTGAAAAATGTCTACCGATACATCAATATTTACATACCCTTTACAATTCTTAAATATTTCTATTGTCTTCGGTACTCTCATCCGATACGTCGGACATATCGGTTACTAGTACTGTGACAGGACTTTTGTTCAGATCACTATCTTTATCATCTACTCTATTAGCATCATCCTCATGAGCATTTTCTAAAATATCGTTATTTTCTGTGCTCTCTACCATTTCTGAAGAATCTTGATCCCCGTTTTCTGATTCATCATTTTCACCTTCCAATATAGGCTCTACGTTGCTTTTTTCTTCTAATTGATTTTGTTCATTGTTATCACCATTTTCTTTTGATATTGTATCTTCTGTAGAACTGACATTTTGTGTATGAACTTCATCGATTTCATTTTCTATCGCATTAAAGTTGTTATTTTCTTCAATTGTTGCATTGTTGTCTTCAATGGAACTAATTTCTTCGTTATTATAGTCATTACTTTCTTCAACAGATTCAACATCATCTTCAGAGTTAATATCATCTGTTTCATCATTTTCTTTGTTATTTTCTATAGAGATTTCTTCAGCAGAATCATTTACATCATTTTTATTATCTGCTTTGTTTTCTTTACTAACTTGCCCATTTTTAATTCCTGTATCTGTAATATTTTCTGTTGAATTATTATTATCATCAACTTGTGAATTTTCTCCTTTGGAATTCTGTTTTTCTTTTTCTTCCAATAATTTGAATCTTTCGTTATCCATGTTATCAAGAATAACATTGTCTATATATCTAATGGCAGGTAATGGTACTGGAAATTTGTCCCTGGAATTTGCATCTTAATTATTACAAGTCAATTACTTGAGGAAAAGTGATCATTTGCAAATGAGCTAGTGTTGTAGATGCGATATGTATCCATATTCAATTCATTAAGATGTTTTCTTCGTGATAGCAATTAAAGATGATCATGAATCAATAATAGATAAGGATAGTCCAACGATGAATCATTATGGTGATACTTGATTGAGAAATATGTCAGCAATTTTTGCAACATAGTGCAATTGACCGATTGATGTTTTGAACTGAATGATGGTCTGACCTGATCTGAATGATGTTATGGATGGAGATGTCAGTTCTACAGATGTCCGTACTCCTGTGCTGAGCACATTTTGATAAAGCACTTACTTATGAAGGTTCTCGTATTTGCTAGGCACAAGGAAGCAATTAGATTCTCGGTAGATTTGGCACCTTTTGCTGACCCACGGCCATTGTAATTTCAAGCCACCCTGAAAAATAGTTATAATTCTAAAATTATAGAAATGGAAATTATACTATTGATATATCTACTAATGCATAGTTATCCTGCGAATAATCATACTTAATGAATACTAGCAAAGTATGTGACAGAGAGCACGTTAAGTTGTTGGGTGCCATTTTGTCAATCCCTAGATATCTGCCAGAAGAAATTCTGATATCTGGGGTAACTCGGGTAGCAAGCTGATTATTCTCACTGTATATCTCATTTCAAAAATGATCTCATTAATATATATTTATTTTTAATTAAAAAAGAAAAAGTTATATAACAATTATTGTTCTTATAACACAATACCTATCTTAGTTAATTTATTAACATGTTTAACCACTCTGTTCTCTCGCTGCAACCTGATGTAGTAATAGCAGTTGATGTATGATCTTATATCACAAGCTCGCATAATTTGAGAGTCATAGTATTGATCATCTTATGATTTGTATCATTTTATGACCAATAAACGTTATTATTATTATTATTATAGTTTATTTGCAGAGATATACATTCACTCTATCGGCCAAAGTCAATAAGAAGAAAGTACAACATTAAAGTAACTGCGCTAGGCTATTACTTGTTTCAATAAAACTCTGAACAAAGATTGTTTGGTTCTTATTTTCCAATAGATGTTCTCCCGTGTCTATTGGTATCGGTATTAAGACGGTTTTATTTTCCAACGGTGGTGCTTCGATTTCTTTTGAGGTTATACTGAACCATTCAAAATTATTTACTTAGATATTCTATGTAATAAATTTAGATGGTATATTAAAACTAAGATTCAAGATAATTGGTCCTCCAGTTTTACATAGCTCTTTGTGAGTCGTGACCTATTAAATTATCCATTCAATACGTTAGATGTATTACTACTATCATAGCATTTCCTTATATTTTTTTTATATAATACTGAAATATTAGGTAACACCACGAACAAGAGCCGTGGTGGAATTGTGGTATGAAGCGTTGTCTGCTATTTTACCGACGCAAGTTAGAATCCCACCGGTCTGTACCAATTACCATGAGCTTTACGGTGAAGGAAAACATCGTGAGGAAACCATACGGCTGAGGAGAAATTCAAAGACGTATGTAGTGCCTAAGAGACGGTGAAGGACTCAACATCTGTCACGTTGGTATCAAATTATTTTCGATGGATAGTAGATGTTACGACTGATTCACGACCTTGTCGCTGTGAGCCGCAGCTGCAGCGAGGCGGCGAGCAGTCAGATCACAGCGGCAAGGTCGTGAATCAGCCGTTATGACAACTTTGCCTACTTCTTCGGGAACCCTTGTGGACAAGTGTGAAGATATATTATTATTATTATTATTGAGTAGCACATATTTTTAATAATTGAATTATTACCGTAATGTAGTGTTCTGCAGTAGCTTTTCAAACTTAAACTATAACTTTTAATGGAATATCTGTTCTTCGTTGGATTATATGTAAAGTCGTTAGCCAGTTTTGATCTGTTATTGTTCATCATCATTATAGCAGCCTATCGTAATATGAGAGCTTTTATGAATTAACGCTTGCAATAGACGTTAGAAAATTTACAGTATTTAAAAAACAAATTCAAGGGTATTTGTTAAAAGGATTTGAATACAAATGTGTAAGCTTTCCTACGGCAGTCTATCGACCATTGCTAAGCTCATTTCTCCATTTTAATTTAAACTCTAGTGCTATACACTTACGTCTCGAGGTTTGAACCACTTTGCCCTTCGGGCCCTCTCATCTGCTAGCCTCTTTTCAGCAAGGGCCGCCTCCTCCAACTGAACAAACAATTTCACAAATTAATAAACGGTACACTCTGATACAAAATTATAATTTTCAGAAACAACACTGTAAGAATGATTTATTCAAAACTGATTAAACTATTAACAAAAACCAATCTTAGCCTACCTACTTATATATAAAAGATCTGACCCAAGCCAGAATCATGCCAAGAATGCTGGCTGCATTGCAACGCTGGATGGCATTGCTGATTCTCTGCACGCCTGTCACGGGAGGCCTCGAACAACCGACGTGAGACCTTAAAAAGCTGAAGAGCAGCTGGGCCCCAAGGACCCAAGGTTTCAACCGCAAACACACTTATGCTTAGTTCTTTTCTGAGGTAAAGATAAGAATGTTCTTAGATAAAATCTGGGGTTATTCCTTTTATGACATAGTTAAATCTTGTGGTTATATTTAAATGGTAAACTTTAAGACCCATTCCGATTCACCCTTTCGGGGTTAATTTAGATAAAACCTCGGCCCAAGTTGGTGATGGATCGCACACCTAGGGTTCCATAATAAAACAAACTAGTTTTATTGAAAACTTAACATTGCCGCTCGATCCCTAGGCACGGCTATTTCACCAACCGCAAATAATAAGTTTTGAATAGTAAATTCGCTTTTGTTTTTTAGAAAATATCTCTTATGCTGTCATTTCAATTCCTCTGAACATAAAGTTGGCAACTACGCGGGCACCTACGCTGATCATCATCAGCCTAAAGACGGCCACTGCTGAACATGAAGTATAAATTTTATGTAATTCTTTTGGTTTTAAAAAGAGTAAGTGAGTTTCTTGCCGAATTCTTCTCAGCAAAACCGACCTTCCGAATCCGGTGGTAGATTCTGACGATTTGAAAGTGCTTGCTTGTAAAGTCTAGTCAAATGAAGATCTTTTTGAATTCTGAATTTTGAATTTTGAACATAGGCCTCCCCATAGATGTCCACGCAGACCGATACAATGCGGCCCGCATCCAACGCTTGCCAGCGACCTTTATCAGGTCATCGGTCCATCTAGTGGAAGACCGCTTGACATCAAACCAGCAGACTTCTTTGCTTGTACAGATCACTAGCTGTTACCCGCGATCTTGTGCATTTAAAAAAAAAGTAGCCTATCTACTTCTCCAAGATATAATCTATCTCCGTGTCAAATTTTATTACGATCCGTTCATCCGTTTGTCGTGAAAAGGTATCAAACAGAGTTACTTTCGCATTTATAATATTAGTAAGGGTTATGATATAATCTGACAAATACCAGTATAGTATGTAGCAAGCTCATAACAAACTACCCAACGATGTGAGAAAGTGTCAAAACAAGTTTGTTATAGCACTCACGCTACACCGCTTAGACAGACACGTGACTGAATATCCAGAATGAGAATTTGGTGTTATTCGTGAAATACCTGACTGAGAATACATCGCAACATAGTATAAAACAAAGTCGCTTCCCGCTGTCTGTCTGTCCCTATATATGCTTAGATCTTTAAAACAACGCAACGGATTTTGATGCGGTTGCAATAGATAGTTTTAAAAGAGTAATTGCTGAGTTTCTTGCCGGTTTTTTCTCAGCGAAACCGACCTTCCGAATCCAGTGGTAGATTCTGACGATTTCAAAGTGCTTGCCTGTAAAGTCTAGTCAAATAAAGATCTTTTTGAGTTTGACTTTGAGTGAGAGTGATTCAAGAGATAATAATTCATTTATGTTTTGTAGGTGTAACTCATATGGCTAACGCTGGCCGTGCGAAGCCGGGGCGGGTCGCTAGTTCACCGTAAAATATTTAAGACTAGCTCTCGTGTATGATGTGTGCATGAAATATTTATTGTATAAGTTGCTGTATGTTATATTATTCTCTGACGTGGCTTGCCTTTTAACTAAATTATACGAAACATTACTTTATAGAGTCTAGTATTTTATCTAAATTTGTTCACATAGAAAAACAATATCACAAAATTATCTATTAATAATAATAAAGCTTTATTTAAATTCCATTTAGGCCTACTTACATAACAATAGATGCTGATTAATAAAAAGGTAAATAAAATTCATATTAAATAATTACAATTGCAGTATGCATAATAAGATTAGTTAATTCTATTAGTTTTTATTTTGACGTGGCTTATATGGACCCCCTTCGGGTAAAAGCCTCCTCCAAGGACTTCCATCTTTCTTTATGTCTAGCCATCGATAACAAATTTTCTCCTGCTACTTGTACCAGTTCATCTGTCCATCTAGCGCGCGGGCGGACTCTTAACCTACTACCCGTCTGACTACTACTCTAACATTATCTATTAGAACTCACTAATTGGAGTTTTTTTTAGTTTTGCCCAATATAGAGGCTATATTACATCTATACGGTAACACCCGAATATTGCATTTATGGATTGTAGTATTTACCACCGATTCGTAAACAAGAGCGATTGCCATGAGCTTTTAAAAAGAGAGGTAGGGCGATTTGGGATTTTCCGTGGGTTTTCCCATTTAAATTGGAGCCGCCCGACTGGGGACTGTACCTCCGCCTTACAGAAGACCGCAGTGAAATAACACTTGATGTAGTGCTGTGTTTCTGCGGTAAGTAAGGTTGCCAGTGTTCCACGAGGATACGCTGGGCTAGTAGTAATGCTGCTAGCACAGTGAGTCTTCATCAATTACATGGTTGGCAACCCGTCAGTGATACCCCTGGTGTTGCAAGCGTCCATAGGCTACGGTGACTGCTTACCATCAGGTGGGCCGTATGCTTGTGTGCCACCTTAGTGGTATAAAAAAAACTCAAAATCAAAATCAAAATCAAAAATAATTTATTCAGTTTAGGCCCTAATAAGGCTCTTATGAAGGTCTAAATTACCACCGGTTCGGAAAAAAAGCCACCTGAGAAGAACCGGCAAGAAACTCAGTGCTCTGTCTTTTTTTGCATTTAACAATCATTATATAACAATTTGTAACAAAATTCTTCTAGACATTGGTATGAAATTACAAATATCAAAATGAAAGCTACCAAGTTGGTTTTGTCACTGCTTTCATGAAATACATATTCCAACTATTACAATTACCAGGAGCGGGGAGCCACTTGTGCAGAGTGAGTCTATATATTCCAAGCTTTTTTATCATTTACATAATCATTAATTTTATAATAGGCTTTATTTATCAAAACTCTTTTGACATGAGTCTTAAACTTATCGTAATTCAATTCGGTAATAGATTGTGGGATTTTATTGTAAAAGCGGACGCAGTTTCCCATAAATGATTTGTTTACTTTTGTAAGTCTAAACCTAGGAGCCACAATTTTGTTTCTGTT
This sequence comes from Falcaria lacertinaria, assembly GCA_951449985.1. Taxonomy (NCBI): domain Eukaryota; kingdom Metazoa; phylum Arthropoda; class Insecta; order Lepidoptera; family Drepanidae; genus Falcaria; species Falcaria lacertinaria. The sequence continues at coordinate 464,242 of OX602119.1, read as the reverse complement.
TGAGAAGAACCGACAAGAACTCATATAACTACACCATTTTGTTTCGCCTTATGTGTCCAAACGTAACATATTGTTAGTATACAATACAATGAAAAGCAATATTCATATAAGTATTGGTTCATCCAACTCTATCCGTTTGTAATCCATTAATCACCCAAAAACATTCCATATCAGTGTAAACGGTAAACAATTACAAACTGCTGGAAAGTAAACATTAATACCTACACAATACGGTCTATTTCCCTAATCGTCCAATGAATGACGATTCATCACAATAAACGCACTCGAAAAGCCTCCTCAATAGCTTTACAACTATTAAAGAGGGATACAAGATGAATCTGTGTAGCTCCCTCTCACTCTACGGTATTGTAATTATGGTAATAGGCATAGGAAACTGTTTCCATGTATTTTCTAACCAAACCTGTGATTATTAATGATTGTTTCGAGACACAGAGCAGACACAACAGTTGCTTCATTAATTATATAGTAATTTAAAATATATACTAGCTTTTGCCCGCTTGGTTCTAGAATATTCTAGATAAATATAGCCTGTCCTTCCCAAGGTTATAATCTATCTCATTGGTAAATTTCATTACGATCCGTTCAGCCGTTTAGTCGTGAACAGTGCCCGTAGCAGGAACATTGTCGACAACGTTTTCGTATCGCCTTCGACTATTTTTGTATTGGAAAATGAACAGCGCTGCGGCGGTGAAAAGTGGAACTAAAAATTAGTATGACAATTTTGACATTTCACGAGTTACGTTTTCGCATACGTTGTCGACAATGTTCCTGCTACCGGCACTGGTAGCAACAAACAAACATACTTTCTTTCGTATTTATAATATTAGAATGGATATTTTTAAACGCTTTACTTTTTGACACGCTTACACTTAACAGTTTAAGCTTTAGTCATAAACCTTACAATATAATAAATTAACAAAAAAAATTTTTTTTACGTGTAACATGTTCCCTATCGCTTTTCTGAAGAAAAAAAGGTTATGTTGTTTTATATTTTATTTCCCCTGCAACATTTTAATTTGATCAAAAAGCTAGTTGCTTGCTGAATTTCTTGCCAGTTCTTCTCAGAAGCCTTTCCCAACTGGTAGAGTTCTCGACATGCCTACCAATTTTAATTATCAACCACTCCCTAATATACTCTGTGGTAAATTTATAATGGGACCCTACCGACAGGTAACCGTATTCGCCTACCGAATCCATTTAAACGATTTAAGACGCAATAGCCTTGTGGCAAGGTGTGTTATCGCTTAGTAGGTGTCCAACCACAATGGTGTATTGTTGATTGCTACGCAATGTGTTGTTTTCGCAGTAATGTTACTCAAGACCCACGGCCAAGTGGAGCGTGGACCTTTGAGAGTAATTAGCTGAGGTTCCGGAGTATTGTTAGGAATAGTGGCTTGGTTAATAGGCAACATTTCCAACGAATTTATGAAACAAAAGCCTATAAACTAATCGAGAGAAACAAACATATCAATATGTAAGACATTGAAGGTAAAGAAAGTTATACCATGTTGGTCTTAGCACGTGGAACGGATGAGTTATGATAACCTTTTTTTTTTTATATACCACTAAGTTGGAAAACAAGCATACGGCCCATCTGATGGTAAGCGGTCACCGTAGTCTATGGGCGCTTGCAACACCAGGGGTTTCAGTCGCGCGTTACCAACCCTTCAAAAACCTCTTCACACCCTTCTTGAAGAACCCCATGCTGTAATCCTTTAGGAAAACCACGGCGGGGAGTTCATTCCACAATTTGATCGTGCGCGGGAGAAAACTCCTTTGGAACCGCGCCGAGCGAGACCATTTCGTTTCCAAAGTGTGGGAGTGAATTCTCCGCCGATGGCGAGAGGTGCGGTGGTAAAATGTTGCCGTAGGCATCATGTCGAATTCCTCTGAACACTGTCCATTATACAAACGGTGATATATATATTTACAATGCAAATGTTGAGGTCGAACTTTCCAGATCAAATTACTAAAGTTCTTAATGATAGAAAGGTAAAGAATACTCAAATCCAGCGGGCATGTATGAAGATATTAATTAATGTAGAAGCAAAAGAGAGGCAAGGCAAGAGGGAACTGGCTCTCTGTACTCTCTGCCTACCCCGTGACTTAGGTGCCGTGATAATATGTGTCGAACGTGAAGATGGAAAGGCCAAGTTCTACCTTTGATGATAATAATCTAGGACCAAATAAAATGAATATGATAGTGAAGCACTTACAAAGAAAGGGTTTCGGGAATTCAATTGTGAAGGTGCCTAGATAGGGATCAGTTTGTGGGAAAAATCGTAATGTTCGTGTTTTAGTATCGGATTTTAGATTTAGGTAAGAAATAGAAGAAATAACTGTGAGTCAAGAGTTTTGAATTTGAAAGGTTTCAAGCTTAGATGTGTATTTGCACGTGATTGTCGTCAATTGGAGGTTTATATCACGACAAAAGTTAATTTAAACAATTTGTGTACAATGCGAAGGCAGGGCTAAACGGATAGAAATATCATCATGCTGTACTCATTTTCCCAAAGAAGTGTATGAGGTTCTTCAATGTTGAAAACATATTTTTGTGAGGTCGCAGCAACGCGCGGGTTATACCCCTAGTGTTGCCAGGGTTCATAAGCTATGGTAACCACTTAGGCGGGCCGTATGCTTGCTGACAGCCTTAATGGTATATATAATCAGGTTTTATGAATGACTTTACAACCGGCTCGGAAATAGCCTACTGAGATAATAATTAGTAGATTATGAAAGCTCTTACCAGTGGGTCTTCGTAGTAGTGAAAACTGTCATCGAGGTCTTCTGGTCTGTAAGAAAAAGTGTGTTGTGTAGATCGTGATTATAATCAGTCTTTAACTCTCTACGTAAAAGAGGGATGTTATAATTTCAACGTAGCATGGTAGCTAGTAAATGGTAAATCGACGTTTTTCTTTTTTTTTAATAACATTGTTTTTATTGAAATCAGTAGCTATGTATATAAAGCAATTAAAATAATATATTTATTTAGTATTTTTAAATTTTCAATTAAGTCTTGGTATTAGAACAACCGTGTCATTGAAAGAAAGAAAGGAAAAGAAAAAGTAATTGACAGAATAAAATAATAATAATAATTCTTTATTAAAGGCAATAAAAAACCCATAAAACAATAAATACACAAACATTTCTAAAATGTGTTTAAAATACTATCCAAAGACAGCTACTTGCGGTTCTCACTGTGATGCACAGAACGCCAATATCCAAGGATGTCCGAGTCAAGACGCTCGCCCACTGTCCGAAGGATCTCATTTCGAGATACGCGAAGACGATCCCAGAAAGAGGCAATCTGTCGTCTAATAGTCGCATGAAAATCAGGTAACCTAGCCTCGGCAAACATGGCCGACGCGCTGCAGTAGCGCGGCTGTTTCATCAGGATACGGTATGCATCATTATACTGCACCCTGATGGAACTGTACGCCTGTCTCGTGTAGCTGCACCATAGTTGGCATGTATAGAGACTTTGACAGTAAGCCTTATACAATGTCAACCTAACGTCGCCGCTTCAACGTGCGAATCTGCGCGCAAGCATGTTGCACCTGACAGCCAGGGCCCTCCGCTCGCGCTCCATGTCTCTATTGTCACTGAGATTTTCCGTCAACCAGTGACCGAGGTACTTGAAATCGGACACCCTAGGAACCTGCCGACCGCTCAAACACAACGAGGGCACCATCTCCGGGCGCCTTCCACTCTTAAATATTAGCTGATGTTTACTGACAAAAACCGACCTTTTACTAGGTTTCATTTCGTTTCACCTGCCCGGTGTGTGTTTGTGTAATCAAATCTTGCAGGTTAAAGACCCACTTCCTATAATATTAAGAACTATCTGACCCGACAGGCAATGTCCTGTCTTAGCAATAAATACGACAAATACCCCATAGCAAAAAAGTCCTTTAGTTTATCGCGGAATTAAAAAGGTTCCGGTTATTTTTTCATTTTTTTATAGAAATAGCAAAATCGGTCCAGCCGTTCACGCGTGCCGCATGCCGTGACCAAGGGAAATATGGATTATTTTTTATATAGAGATTATTTCGATGTTCTATATAATTTGCTCGTTCTTGGTAGATATGTTAATAATATATTTCAGCAATATACATACGAAGTGACATTCAGTTTGAGGTTTATCCCGGACTCCACGATGATGTCGTGAGCCTCTTGTATCGTCATGGTGGTGGTATCGATGTTGTTTATGCGCAGGAGGAAGTCGCCAGCACGGACGTTCGCTTTCTCAGCACGGCTGTCAGGCTTCACCTGGACATTATAATAATAATCAGTTAATAATTGAGTTAATAAAGTAATAATCAATCTGATTTGTGTCAATAAATTGATGAAAAAAAAACACTTGGACGGGCCGTCTTCGCCATAAGGGCACACGGGGCCTGTGCCCAGGGCCCCCAACCACACGAGGGCCCCAGAAAGCACAATAACACATTTAACTCCCATTAACTTTTCCAGCAGGGCGACCGCGTAAACGTTTTTATTACTTTCCCAAGGGGACCCAAATGTAGATACTACTATGGCCCAGGGCCTGCCCTAAGACGGCCTTGCTTGCACATAATGTAAATAGATTATATAAATAAATAAATGCCCTCTCACTGTCACATTGCTGTGCCCTATAAACAGGATGTGTATTAGTATAAGTTTAAAAGCTTGTGAAATACTGTACACTTATTGCAATTAAAATTTAAGATTTATGACATTATCACACAGCGCCATCTGGCCCCAAATCTTTTACAATGGGAACCAGTTAAGTAACTGACACTTTTACACTTTTTTTTGTAAGTATACTTATTATACACTAGCTGTGCCCTACTTCATACGCGTGGAATGAATTTTGATTTGTTCTTTTTTATGTGAATATCCACGGAGATCCCAATTTGCCTTATCCCCTAAAAGTCTCCCAACTTTAAACTATAAAAGAGTCAAGTAGTCCTTACAAAAACAAAAAATATTTTAGGGTCGGCAACGCGCGAGTGATACCCCTGGTGTTGCAAGCGTCCATAGGCTGCGGTAACCGCTTACCATCAGGCGGGCCGTATGCTTGTTTGCAACCTTAGTGGCATAAAAAAAATACAATCCAAATCTGGTATACCTACACCTCAGAGTAGATAATAAACTACGCACAACCTACACTAAAGAATTCACCATTGAACTGGCAATACTACCGACCGGAGATAAGGTATTCGTACAAAGGCACCGGACTTAGTTCTATCCGGACAATAAGGTTCCGGACATAGGGTCACAGCCACAAAGTTTTGTCATTAATTTGAGCTCCTAAATCGGGGACTGTTTCCTCAATAGTATAGACTATAGACTAACTGACCACAACTTCGTCCGCTTGAAATCGGATTTTATTCACTATTTCATGGATTTTTTGTTGCGTGGAATCCTAATCCTTTTTCCAAAATAAAGCTAACCTAAGTTACGCCTTGTAAAACCAGGTACAGCCGCTTCCAGAACACAGACAAACAAAATTTTTACAAATTATGTCAATGTCAGCCTAATTTTTTATCCTTTATCGTTATCTCTTTTCTTCTTACATTTCATCTGAAGTTCATCTGTTAGGCCAATAATTTGTTATGTAGTAATTTTACGTAGTATATTATCTACTCTGAGGTACATTAACATGTCAATGTCAGACATTTTCATATGTTATCGTATTTGTTAAATAAGTCATCCTATTCCAGACGACATTATTTTTTCTTATTACTTAATTAGTCCGGTTACCGGATGACTACTCACTTGGTCTATGTAATAGCCCCCAAATCGTAACCGAAGTGATCTCGTATTAGCCAAAAATTTTTTTTTATTCACAGTTGGCAAACAAGCGGCCCGCCTGATGGTAAGCGGTCACCGCAGTCTATGGACGCTTGCAACACCAGGGGTAACGCTTCAACATCTCCTTAGTTATACTGTATGCTGTTGGCATGGTGTCATACCATACCGAAACATAATTATATTGTCTATTTAATCTTATTATTGTTTTGGCTATAAGTGGAAACTTCTTTTGGCAAACTGCACTATTTATAATATAAGTAAATATTGTTATATTAATTTCTGTTTGTTTCCCAATAAAAGATAAAAAAGAAAACTTACATATGTGACTCTTAAAGGCGTCTTATAATACGCTCCTCCTGCCAGGTCGAAGCCCCATATGGTGTCTTCAAAGCTGACCCTCTCGTGTATGCCCTCGTTCTTGGACTGCCAGCCAGGCTTGATGATCTCCCCGGCTATAAGGGCCGCTTCCTCGGGCTTCAGCTTGGTGTGGCGCATGGAGATGTCCTTTGCCATGGTGAAAGAGGGTTCTGGAATTAATATTTGCTAGTTAGTTCTCTTGGGATGATCTTGAGCCCCGTGGGAACATTTTTAGTGGTACAGGCTCGAACCTCTCAGGTGCCTTGTTCCGAACCGATGCTAAAATAAACTTTAATAAGTACTTAATTAGGGACTGAAAATAAAAAACCATTTTAATCTGCATTTTAATGTTGAGCCCTAAAAGTTTTCTTCAATATTTTTATAAAAACTTCATGATTGATTAAAAACTACAATTCATGATAAATACAATACAGGCCCTAGGTCACGTACGGAGATCATTAAAATCATTATTCATTAAAAAAATTATCACCGGTTCGGAAAGAACCTTGAGAAGGAGCGCAAACTCAGCAAAACAACCGTATTTATCATAATATGAGGAGCCGTGGTGGCCGTGTGGTATGAAGCGTTGCCTGCTATCCAAGCGAAGCAACTTCGACTCCATTCCAACATACTTCAGTCAAATAAACTACTGGGAATAGACCTGGAAATCAACCGGTTTGTACTAACTATTTTTTCTAACTTAAATGCAATTATTAGTCTTACTACGAGCTATACGGTGAAAAAAACATCGTGATGTAGCCTGCATACGTCTGAGAAGAAATTCAAGGATTTGCCGAAGAGACGGCGACTGACGCACCATATGTCACGTTGCACCAAATTATTTTTGGTGCAGTGCTTCAACTCTAAATACCTCATAAGGGAAGACATAAAGATATTGAATTCATTTTACACATTGTAATATTTACGATATTGAGACTGGATACAACCACTGAGTGATCCTAGTTGCGGGAAATTGGAAAAGATTTACGTACAGAGAGTGGGCCAATATCAGGATTCGAGCAGACGAGCATTGTGCGCCGGTAAGCTATCCTCAATACTAAATACTTGGAAAAAACATTACACCTAAAATATTTGAAAAATATCCAAGATCCATTACTTGTCGTGCCATCAACATATTTCAACCTGAATAAGATATCACATTTATTTGTATTAAAAAGAATATACGCGAACGTATAATTCGAATTCCGTGTAGCACTCAGCCTCATCAAAAGCAAATGAAAATATTCTAAGTGACAAGATCTCGGTGTCATTCATCATGCTGCCAATTACGATATTTGCGAAGACATCCTAATTGACACTCGGAGTGATCTTTTGAATGAAGTAAACCTTTATTTTATATTTTAAAAGGGTCTTACAAGCCGTCCGTCTGATAAATGCCATGTCTAACCACATTGACATATTTCACCAGACCTTGACGAAACTCGCAGAAAGCGTTTAAAGTTATATAGAAAATCATTATTGTTAATTAAATATAGGAATAATATAAGATAGTTATTTATTGTTGTTGTTAAATTCATTACGTAGGTTAAGTCATTCTATAGATACTCGTGTAAATACATAAACATCGCATTAGGCATCGCATCAAGTAAAGGTCAAAATAAATAAATAATAATTAGTTATACTTTTAACCTAAAAAAAATCTCGAAGTTAATGTCAGCATCTATAAAGCTGTTATGGCTACCGACCGTACCAAAGAAAGAAAATGCAGCTCGTAAAACGGAACCTAGCTTCACTCGCGCGTCGCTTCCCGCTGTCTGTCTGTGTATGTAGGTATGCTTAGATCTTTAAAACAACGCAACGGATTTTGATGCGGTTTTTTTAATAGATAGAGTGATTCAAGAGGAAGGTTATGTATAATTCGTGTAGTTTTTGTATAACCCTTGCGAGGCCGAAGCAGGCCGCTAGAAATATATAAAATTAACAAAGTACTCAGTGATAGACAGAAACGAGTACTCATAACCGGAGAGCATGTATGAAGTGATTGATGAATGTAGAAGAATCTAAAGGGCTGTCACAAACTGAATTATTTCAAACTTCTCAACAATAAAGTCGGCAACGCTCTGATGATACCCTGGTACTGCAAGCGTCTATAGGCGACGGTGATCGCTTACCACCACGTGGGTAGTAAGTTTGCTTGCCATTTTATATAAGAGGAGACTGTCATCTCCAAACAAACTCTATCTAACCGAGCCTTAAAAGGTTTTAGAACAGTATAATTTAAATCAATATACCTGCGAAAGCAAATATTTTACCATAATGAGTTTCGACGGGCGCAAAGCTTTCAGCTTCCAGTCGATGTTCATATAAACTACTTTCGGAACTGTGAGATGTCGGTCTGTCTGCCTTCTCTTCTATATTAAATAACTTAGTCTCGGGCACAAGGCTTGCTTTGAACATGTGTGGTATACGAAATGCTTATTCCTTCTTAAAAGAAATGGGCACAGTGCGAATATAATATAGACGTAATATATAATATTTAAGCGTATATGCCTTGGGACTTCCACATTTCGTGTAGTCTGTTTGGTTCTAATTGCTTTGATGTGGAATTTACCTATTTCTTCTATTATTTTTATCAGCCTGTATCTAATTAGGAGTATAACTACCGTGCTATATAACGCGGCAGAGCTTGGCTTCGCGTCTGTCTTGAGTTGTTATAGGAAATCTTCCGTTGCGTGCCGTGTAATCAAAATGGTTCGGAGGCCAGGAAAACAGCGGGCGATTCGACAATTGTAAGTAAGTAAAAAGAGGGGTAGGGCGATTTGGGATTTCCCATTTAAATTAGCTTACAGAAGACCGCAGTGAAATAACACTACTTGACGTAGTTTTGTGTTTCTGCGGTAAGTAAGGTTGCCAGTGCTCCACGAGGATACGCTGGGCTAGTAGTATTGCGGCTAGCACAGTGAGTCCTCATCAACAACATGGTTGGCACCCCGTTAGTGATACCTCTGTTATTGCTAGCGGCTATAGGCTACGGTAACTGCTTACCATCAGGTGGGCCGTATGCTTGTGTGCCACCTTAGTGGTATAAAAAAAAAGTTAAAATGGAATTGTAATATTTTTACAGCGAACATGTTCGATTGAAAAAAGTAAAATAGGCTTGCGACGCCAGAGGTTTACCACTCCAAAGATCTATACAGGTTGTAAGTCGCCAATATTATGTTGAAAAGAACCGCTTTGCCAGCTGCAAAGGAAATTATGCCTCCGACACTCCCAGCAGAGCCCCTTTTTCAAGAGCCTGAGCTCCTATGCCTTTGCTATGTCATATGTGTAATGTTATAAGGTCATGAATTCTTTATACAACCGCGATGGAATTAGCTTTTCGCCAATCCACGAATACATAACAACTTTTTTTAGTACTGAGGGTGAGAACTAAGAGCGAGACCCATGTATAGTAGATACTATTTACAAAAAAAAACAGAACTCGACCTACCTACTTATATCAAATTTATTTCATAACGGAATTACACGCTAGTATTATATATGAGACAATAATAATACGATCTAAAACTAGAAGAAAAAAGAATAACCAATTATAAAAAAAAAACTTTTCCCTAATTATTGTCACGCGGGAGGATGCCAAGAAGGCTGGCAGCATTGCCACATATAGATATGTAGTAATTTTGACATACGCATCAAAAAAGCTGTCACGTTATTTCAGTCGCAATTTTTTCTGATTTTATCCATTCCTGTTGCGTTGGTGGCGACCAACGAATTGGATTCTAAGTCCAATTGCACTGCTACGGTAACTGTTACATCCCACTGCTGGGCTACCTTCAGAAGTTCCAAGATTGATAGAGTATTAATTCCTGTGCTAGTGATGTTATTGCGCGGTGGTTTCTTAATTTGATTCTAATTGCTTTATACGTTTGTCGCGATTCTAATGGCCGCTCATGGAACAGTACGTAGGAGTGGTGTTTGTGAAGTCCCGCCGTATAGAATTACGCCCACAATGTTGCCATGACGTTCGGGGTTGTGCCCGTGCTTACACACACATTAAACGATCGATCTTACTTCCTCTACAGGGTGGAGCAGAGCGTAAACAGACATATTTTGAATGGTTTGAGCTCATGGCAACTCAGGTAGAATCGCCGATAGTGAATACTTAGTCATTCTTAGAAATTAGATTATATCACTTTACAATATGAACAGATAACGTGTAGAGACGGGCAAGTGCGAGTCGGACTCGCGCACCGACGGTTACGTACAAACTTGTACTTAGGTAAGGAGAGGAAGTGATATTTTTGTGAAATTGTTATAGTAAATTCGTTTCTTTTTTATTAAACCACATATTCACAGTTATCAGATTTTTCTGCAAGACTGATTATTGCCAAATTTAATGATCTTAGTTCAACGGGAAGTACCCTATAGGTTTTGATGAACAAGGTGATCCTATAAGGGTTCCCTTTTCCTTTTAGTACGGAACCCAAAAAACCAAATACTTTTTAGGATGTAAACATTGTAAAGATGTAAATAAAAAAGATCTCACTGCGACAAAAAACAGACGCCATATTAAACATATCTTAAGTCACCACAGTCACAATTTATCTACCAACACTTTATAAAAAATCATCAAGCTATCTAGGCTAGGTCATGGCAAAGGGACAACGTACGTACTCAGATCAGATAAAGGAATACATACCTGCCCTCAGAAAACATTACCTCTTTCTGGGGCAGTCACGTAACTATAGTACGCACGGCTTCTAAGCAACAGCTTTAAAGAGAGGTAGGGCGATTTGGGATTTCCCGTGGGTTATCCCATTTAAATTGGAGCCGCCCGACTGGGGACTGTACCTCCGCCTCAGAACATCCTCATCAGCAACATGGTTGGCACCCCGTAGTGATACCCCTGGTATTGCTAGCGGCTGTAGGCTAAGGTGACTGCTTACCATCAGGTGGGCAGTATGCTTGTGTGCCACCTTAGTGGAATAATAAAAAAAAACGCCTAAAATCAGCCAGAGTGGGTTTTTTACAACCTGTATAAGCCTAAGTAACTGCTGATAGGTGAAAAAGATATCCACTGATCCATCTACCAATATTGGTTGTTCTATATTTTCAATAGGTTAAATCAAATAAATAAATAAATAGGTCAGTGTATATTGTAGACCCCTGGTTAGTATACCTGTCATGCTAGGGGTCGCGGGTTCGATTCCCGTCGGCACAAACATTTATGTGACCAACATGTTTGCCATGCGTCTGGGTTTGGTATGTATTATAAGAATGTTTTACAAACAAAGTATATAAGTATTATATCAGCTGCTGGTTCCCATAGTACAAGCTTTGCTTAGTTTGGGTTAGCATATTATCTTTTCTGAGGTTTGGGGCTGGATGGCGCTGTTCGAAAATGTCAAAGCATTATTATTATTATGACGAAGCGATTCTCTAAGATTCATACATTCACTTGATAACAATAAAGATGATGATGATAATGTTAAAGACGATGTAGAATTTGGATTCTTTAAAATATCCGTTTCATATTTGCTATGTTTTTTTTTATGTGTACATAAATTCATACTAAAACACAAGCCTAATTTTGGGCCAGACGGGTAGCATCTATTAAAATAATACTTTAGCTCGTGTGGCCGAATACTGGAACGCCAATCAAATCTGATGCCAGATACTTTTTTTGTCAACATCCAGAAGCAAGGCAAACTTGTTGGTCACATATATGTTTCCCCCAAATCAAACCCGCCATACCTTGCGTAATAGTCAAGTATACTAACCAGCAGACCAGGGGTCTCGTCATCATGATCATCATCAACCTATCCATCATCTAAGACGTCCACGTGAACTAAAGCGGCCACTATTTATTTTTTATACCACTTAGGTGGCACACAATCATGCGGCCCACCTGATGGTAAGCAGTCACCGAAGCCTATAGCCGCTAGAAATACCAGGGGTATCACTAACGGGTTGACAACCATGTTATTGATGAGGACTCACTGTGCTAGCAGCATTACTACTAGCCCAGCGTATCCTCGTGGAGCACTGGTAACCTTACTTACCGCAGAAACAAAACACTACATCAAGTAGTGTTATTTCACTGCGGTCTTCTGTAAGGTGGAGGTACAGTCCCCAGTCGGGCGGCTCCAATTTAAATGGGAAAACCCACGGGCAATCCCAAATCGCCCGACCTCTCTTTAAATTAATTTCCACGTCCTATTTTATGGCACTCGCATCCAATGCTACCCACTGACTTATCTGAATTTAAATCTATTGCGTAGATGTTTTATAATTTATCTGATGAAACGTTTGGAACGAACTAAGCAATTCCGAATTAATGGAGTGTAACGGAACCACGAACTGGAGCCATTACTTCATTTGGACGGGACAATTGAACCCAAATCACTAAAGAATAATACATCTTGAATACAAAACAACATTTTTCTGCTTGAGACTCTTACATCATGTGCTATGTGAATGAAATAATAGAGTCACTTCCACGTAGGGGACGCCATAATCTGTTTTCTATAAGATTCCAAACTCAATCTCAAAATGATCTTTATTTGACTCGACTTTACAGACAAGCACTTTCAAATAGTCAGATCGTCTTTATTCCTGTAGTTACTTATAGAGATCCCATCTGATGGTAAGTTAACCTATTGCGGCTACGGTGACCACCGTAGCCGCAATAGGTATGTTTTATTAGAACTTTGATTTGACTATCTACATATATGTATCTGTCTGTAAATATGAATGTTGGTACATTTAGTATTATAATTGTATAGGTTATTAATTTTTCTAGCTGATAATCCGTCTGTCCGTCTGTCTGTATGTAAAAGCATTTTTATTCGGACACTTATTTAATGTTATAATGCTGAAATTGTATGTGTAAACATAAATATTTATAACGCCTGCCATGTTATAAAACAATAATATTAATATATCTTCACGCCTTCCCACAAGGGTCACCAAAGAGGTAGGCAGAGGTGTTACATCACCCACTTTTCACTGAAGATAATTTCTTCTTCTTCTTCTTCCTAAGTACCTTTGGCAATCAATCCCTTCAGGGACTATTTTTACCCGTGTCGTGTTAGATAATTTTCACGTTTCAAAATTTCTCGTGTTTGCCTCATTATAATGCCTAGTTTCATGCATTCTAATGATTATTGGAGTTTCTGGAGACAATCCATAGCAGTAGCAGATTCACACCTTCACAGCACAAAAAAAAAAATTTAAGTAAGTGTTAACCTAAAAAACGCTTCCCCAGATTTCATATAATACTTAGAAAGCATTTGCAGAAGATTTCTATTTCTGATAACAGTTTTATTGAAAAACATCTCACGGATAACGGTAATGGAGAAAATGAAGCCGATTGCTAGCTAGGCTCAAATGTACCTGCTTGGTGATAGTTTTCTAGTAAGCCCTTTTTTTGCCCATTTAAGTTTCAATATACGTTTTAAATGTTAATTCTGCTAAAATTACTGACTGAAAAACTGCTGTTAAAATTGTCTAAACGGCTTGCTTACACATTTACCATGAAACCAAATTGAAATTCAGTTAACACTACATTAAACAAATCCCTTAGAATTTCAGTTTCCCAAATTATATACCCCCAGTATGGCTAGCGGCTAAATAAACAACAGCTATCTAAGCCATCTCAGATTCGCGGACGACATAGTTATACTGTCAGAAACAGCAAATGAACTACAAGATATGCTCCGCTGTCTTGCTCAAGCAAGCTCACAAGTAGGATTAGAGATGAATGATACAAAAACCAAAATCATGACAAACAGCATAGAATGGCCCATCCATGTAAAGGAAAAACCTATAGAATATGTCCAAAATTACCTCTACCTAGGCAAACAAATATCATTTTTGAAAACGCACAATGAAGATGAAATTGAAAGAAGAACAAACATAGCCTGGAAGAAATTTTGGTCACTCAAAGAAATTCTAAAAGGAGACTACTCGATAAACCTTAAGAAAACGGTATTAGACACCTGCATACTGCCTTGTCTACTGTATAGCTGCCAAACTTGGATATACACGACAAAAGCAAAACAAAGAATCACAACAACACAAAGAGCTATGGAGAGAAGTATCCTATACATAAGAAAAATCAAGAAAGTTAGGAGCAATGTAATTAGACAGAAAACAAAGATAACAGATTCCCACACACAAGCTCTAAAATTAAAATGGCAGTGGGCAGGTCACATATCGAGATACACAGACACCAGATGGACAATCAATACTACAAGTTGGAAAGGGCTAATTGGCAAAAGAAGGGTAGAAAGACGAAAAAGACGATGGGCTGACGATATAACCGAATATATACGGAAGGATTGGCAAAATATCGGAAAGAACAGAGATGAGTGGAAAAAACTGGAGGAGGCCTTCACCCGAGGAGGGGTCCATATCCAATAGCAAAACTAACTAACTCTACTAACAATTAGACAATAAGCAAATAACTAACTAAACACTTACAATATATTACCACATTTGAAATGGAAATTAAGGATAAGGAAATAAAGGCTTTTTATTTTATTTTTATATTGCTAGCGGCTATAGGCTACGGTGACTGCTTACCTTCAGGTGGGCTGAATGCATGTGTGCCACCTTAGTGGTATAAAAAAATGCTTAAATGCAGCAAATGAGAGAATTAAGGAAATAGAACGTAGATAATATGTAAACTGCCTTTAAGCTTCCTAATTGAAATTCAGTGAGGCTGCATCTCGAGCGGGCAATCGTACTATCATCCAGATTAGCACGAGACTGCGGTTTCAATGAAACTTTAAATTAAATTCCGTCTTTGGACGTTTTACCCTTTATGGCATTCAGAGTATTGTATTCAGCGGGTACTATCAAAATCAAAACATCTCTTATTCAATTTAAGCATTTTGAAGATCTAAATTTCCACCGATTCGGAGAATAAGCCACCTGAGTAGAACCTGCTGTAACTACTATGGCTAACAGCATACCTTTTTGATTATAAATGTCATATCTGTATAACTATACTAATATTATAAAGAGGAAAAATTTTTATTTTTGTGTTTATGTTTGTGTTGAATAGGCTCCGAAACTACTGAACCGATTTCAAAAATTCTTTCACCGTTAGAAAGCTTCATTATCACTGAGTAACAGAAGATATATATTATAAGGCACGGGTAGACAAAATATTTAATAAATGTCTACCCGTGCGAAGCCAGGGCGGGCCGCTGGTACATAATTATTTAAAAGAATAAACTGACTAACTGACATATCAACGCAGAGCGTAAACGACTGGGGTAAGAGACTTGAAATGTTGACATTAGGTACCTTTTATGACGGACACATCCACTAAGGAAGGGTTTTTGGAAATATCACCCCTAAGGGGGTACAATAGGGGATGATATTTTAGTATGAAAATCTCTCATTTGCGTTCAAGTTAAAGGCATGAAAATTGGTATTTGGTCTTTCAGTTAAAAATAAATAATACATATTTCAGAGTTTTTGGAAATATGATGTCGACTTATTCACTTTAGAGGTCCACAGGCAAAAGCTAGTCCATACACGTCAAATTTGATAGTTTGAATGATAATTTCGATTATGTTTTTTGTTCAAAGGTGACTTAATCTAGTCTCTTTTCTTTGAGTCGGGTATGTTTTTAATTAAATATTATTTAAAAAACACCTATTTGTAAGCAATATAATAATATATCAGGTAAATTATTAATTATAAATTTACACTTTGATTTGTGAAACATAGACAATAGGTATGCTTTTAAAGCAAAAAAAATATAAGCATCGGCGCTGTTCGACATTCAAAAGTGGGCCTTAGTACCTACTTATTAAGCTTTAAATTTAATAAACGTGCCCACTCGTGCTCAAAAGCAGTACTATGTTTTGCCTACTCAAGACAATCTCTACATACCGAAAAACAATCACATAAATAAAAAAAAACAATTTACATTACACTACTAACCTTAGTCGAAAGCCTCCAAACACTACAAACAAAAATAGACCACCACTTACTAAGAATAGGAGCGAAACTCGCAAAACAATACACTGATCTACTTTGTACTTGAGTTAATTTCGACGACTGATCAGGGATGATCAATCAATTTGGCGCTTAAAGACGGACTGACCTGGCTAATATTGATTTAGGTCTGTGTGGGTGGAGATTCTTTTAAACGTCAAACGACACGCCCGGTCGCACTGCCAAGTTGATCGTCGATTAATTTATGAGAAACATCGCCGTGGTTATCCCATAGAAGTAGAGCATGGGATTCTTCAAGAAGAGAATGAACAGATTTCCACAGGATCGACGACGCGCGAGTCCCTTGTTGCAATCTAAGGCTACGGAAACCGTTTACCCTCATTTGTTTGCCACTCTACATCACAAGCAATCATACATACATGCATATTATCAGGCATGTACGTCACGGGTAGGCAGAGAGTATTGAACGCCAGTTCTCTTGCCTTGCACCTTTCTCATCACTACATTCATCGATGTCTTTATACATGCCCACCGGTTCTGAGCGAGTTACCACTTGCGGTCAAGGTGTAGGTTGCGGTTGCCACAACCTACACTCCGAATCAGGAATAGAGGATAAAAAAAGACAACTATACAGGCGGTCAAGGTGTAGGTTGCGGTTGCCACAACCTACACTCCGAATCAGGAATAGAGGATACATGAGACAATTATACACCACCAAGATCTTAACATTACACAGCTATATGTCTCGACAACAATGCAGGATGACTGGGCCAGCTGAGGGCTCGTTGTTACGTCATATTCTCATTATTACAACCATTGTTGGGTTTCCTGCCATGTTTTCCGGGTACAATTTAGACGTTGCCTCCTTTGGGTCATTGTCAACGATATTGTACCGTAGAATCCAATCTCCAGCCCAAATTCGTAAAGAAAAGTATTCTTCTTAATAAATAACGGCTATCGATTAGTTTGTGTTTTTATTTCTAAGGTGGCACACAAGCATACGGCCCACCTAATGGTAAACAGGCACCTTAGCCGATAGCCGCTAGCATTAACAGGGATATCACTACAGTGTTGCCAACCCTGTTGTTGATGAGGACTCACTGTTCTAGCAGCATTACTACTGGCGCTGCGTATCCTCGTGGAGCACTGGCAACCTTACTTACCGCAGAAACACAACACTACATCGAAGTAGTGTTATTTCTCTTTTGTACACTAAGGTGGAGGTACAGTCCCCAGTCAGCTCCAAATTTAATGGGGAAACCCACGGGAGATCTTAATTCTCCATACCTCTAGAATCAACCACAAGCCCAAATAATTTAAAGAAAAGTATTTTTCGTAATAAATAAAGGCTATAGATTACTTACGCCGCTCTCAGTTAATGAAAGTACCTTAATTACATTGCAGTGTAGTTACGTGAATAAGGTATAATTCTCAGTATACTACTCTAAATAATGTCTAGAAGACCTTTATAATATATTTTATGTGACGTTATTATCACAGAGGAAAAAGACGGGAGTATGGTAACTAATAAGATTATAATTACTGCAGAGGAGTCCATAATGGACAGCGAAGGCGGTGCAGGCCCGCCGCTAGCCATTTGGGCGCCAGTGTGCAAGACCGATTATGCCGCCCCTATCTACCTACTGCTTTATCTATGACTTGTCAGAAAGGTTATTTTATACGTTGTTATGTTCAATCATGATTGTTAATGTAAAACAGTTTCGCATGAATTTTACGACTTAGTTCCTCCATCACACTTTCAAAATCTGACTACTAGGCGTAGGGAGAACTTTCATCCCTACGTTCGTTGTGGCCATACGCACAAAACGTTTTGCGTCATCTTTCATAATGCGTACAGCAAAGGGCTGGAATTCTCTCCCCTCGTCAGTGTTCCCTGAATCCTACAACCTGGGACTCTTTAAGACTAGAGTGAATAGGCTACTAACGGACAAGCGAGCTCCACCTTTGACCACATCTTCACTTGCCATCCGGTGAGATCGTGGTCAATCGCTGACGCGTAATTAATTAAAAAAAATAAAAAATACCGGTTTTTGTTTAGTTGAGAGTTTTCCGAGCCGGCGGTAAAGTTGACACGTTGTGTTGTAATGAATAAATGTTTTTTTTCTTTCTTTCATTATAGCTGGGTGAAACTGCATCTGTTCCATGGGCGCGATGCTTACTATCAGGCGATCGACGTCATTACCTAGTCGTATAAAACCCTCATTATGGTAAAAATCAATAAAAAGCCGTGTAAACAAAATCTATGCACCCTAGCTGTTACCCGCAACATCGTCTGTATTTTTAAAGACAAAAGTCACCTATGTCCTTTCCCACGATATAATCTATCTCCTCGTCAAATTTTATTACGATCTGTTCAGCCGTTTAGTCCTGAAAAGATAACAAACAAACACAGTTACTTTCTTTGCTCTGAAGATAATAATTATGCCCTTAGATATTTGACCTTCCACGTCTTTATTATTTTACACAATAACCTCAATCGGAATTTGAGACAGACAACTCAATACGTTGCCCCGGGTTACATATCTCGGCGAATAAATCCATTGAAGTAGACACAATGTCAAATCCAATACTGTTCTTATTTCGTTTTTATCTGCAAAAGACAAGACCAAATTCGACCGCCTGCTGTGACAATTTTCGTTAATTGAAACCAAATGAAAAGGCTAAATGCGAAGACAAGGTCTTGTGTTCTTAGTAAATAAATAACATACGAAAGTTACTTTTAATATAACGGTATTAAAGCTGAAATTCTGACGAAGCTTCCGTTATATAAGACGGCTTTTATCGTTTGACCTGTAACTCCTGTAAGGCTATAACTGTGCCTTTTCCCGATGCAACTTGTAATACATTGTCTTCGTGATGTGTATCGATTCTAGACTGCCAGTATCATACACATATGTGGTTAAAACCGGCGCGGCCATAGATGCATTATGGCGCGAGATTTGAATATGTCATTCGTCTTTTGTTTTATTAATTAAGCGCATTGTAAAAACGAGTAACGATACAAGAGTTTCTTTCAGGACATATTTAGTTTTGTTTGCTGCCTATCAACGGAATTCTCACTTCGTCATTTTCTTTTTCAGTTACGTTCTAATCCATAATTTCATTTCAATGTCCGCTAAAAATACATGCTTTTAAACTAAAATTTAAGGAATATTTTGTTATTCTTAGACTTGTTCTCTTTATCACGCGGGTGAATCCGCGGGCTGAAGTTAGTGTTTCATACGATATGAAATAACATGTTGTTTGGTTAGGTACTAAGTCGGAACAAGATGGTCTGGTCACGTGTGAACAGTGTGCTCTTTTATTTAAAAACAAAATGTTTAATGGCCTTTATTTTATGTCTTCATCACAGCTGCAAATATCGGTTTTCTTGGGAAATGTAATATATTTTCAAATAACCATCACCCAACACATATTTGAAATTAACCGTCATATTCAGTAGGTAAACAAAATTACCGTTATCGAATATAAATATTATTATATTATTCAACTGAGCGATTTTTATTTTCGTTGACGTGACTTTAAACCGTATACTATTAAACCAAATCTTAACTTATATTTTCAACCATTAAAAGTATCGATATTTTTATATATCAATCAACGTTATACTAATAAAAAACAACTACTATCGACATCTCCAGTTTTTTGATATGAAAAGCTGATTTCTTTTAAAAATTAAATTCCTATTTATTAAAATTCGTTCATTCTTTCAAAGTCGATTGCGTAACGAAGGGACGTTTGAAGTTTCGCAAGTACTGCTATACTAAGCTTCATAAGTATCAATTTTAAGAAAGTATTTCAACAAAAAGCTAGTTTATTTTTTTATTGAACAATTTATTAATAGAAAAAGGTAAGAGGGTACTTCACGTCACGGCCCTTTTAGGAGCCCTTAAAACTAGCACTTAGCTCAAACTTAAACCTCCTTAAGAACTATGCACATAGAAGTACATAAAAAAATGTAAAAGCCGTGGTCGCCTTATGGTTTCAGCAACAGGCCTGTCATCTGATGGGCCCAGGTTCGAATCCCAGCCTGTACCAATGAGTTTTTCTAAGCTTAAGTACAGTGATTAATCACACCATGAGCTGTTATAAAGAGAGGTAGGGCGATTTGGGATATCCCGTGGGTTATACCATTTAAATTAGAGCCGCCCGACTGGGGACTGTACCTCCACCTTACAGAAGACCGCAGTGAAATAACACTACTTGATGTAGTGTTGTGTTTCTGCGGTAAGTAAGGTTGCCAGTGCTCCACGAGGATACGCTGAGCTAGTAGTATTGCTGCTAGCACAGTGAGTCCTCATCAACAACATGGTTGGACCCCGTTAGTGATACCCCTGGTATTGCTAGCGGCTATAGGCTACGGTGACTGCTTACCATCAGGTGGGCCGTATGCTTGTGTGCCACCGTAGTGGTATTAAAAATAATAATAATAATAAAATGGTAGATAACAATATCTGGCTTAATTACAACACGTGGTGTTCCAATATTGTTAGTCGTGCTCAATCAATTTGTCCCATCAGGTATTTCAATGCACTATTTACAACTGCTAGCCAAAACTCATGAATGAAAGTACTCTTGGAGCCAAAATCCATTCGTCTTCGTTAACTAGGATAACATTTTCTATTCTTGTTTTAAACCCCTTATAACATGTAAAAAAACCCTTATAGCATCACTTTGTTATCCGTCTGTCTGTCTGCCAAGATTTTTTTCTCAAGAACGCTTTGAGTTATTAAATTGAAATAAGCATGAAATTCGGGTGTATGGTCTCTTTCAGCTGTAAAAATATCAATCCTGTAAGCCAACGTAAGGAAAAGATATGAAGGTGTATGTCGCAAAATTTCGCATATTTTTAGTTTTCACCAGGGAATCAAAACCTATAGGATACTTCCCGTTGACCTAGAATCATGAAATTTGGAAAAAAAGCTGAATACAGTAAATATGTAATTATGTTTAAAAATAATGCAAAATTACTTAAAAAAAACCTGGATCGCGCTGTTGAGAGTCACCGACGAATATTGACCTCATTTGAAGTACGCCTACTTTTACCTTACTTACAAGTGTGTACGGAACCCCGAACCGAGTCCGACTCGCACTTGGCCAGTTTTTTTAATACTAATTTAACCCGTGACCAGTTTTCCTTGGGTTGGCAAGATAGCCGTGGTGACCTTGTGGTCAAAGTTTTGCCTGCTATTCTAGCGACGCAAGTTCCAATTGATTGCAAGTCTGTACTTAATGCGTTTTTGTGACCTTATGATTAGTGACCAGTGATTAGTCACATCACGAGCATTAAGGTGAAGGCAAACATCGTGAGGAAACCTGTATACGTCTGAGAAGAAATTCAAGGACGTATTTAGTGCCTAAGAGACGGCGACGGACTCTGCTGGACCGATCTTAACGGAACGTTACTGACAGATAGTTGATGTTCCAAAGCGAAAGGCTACTTTTTTCTTATATTAGAATTACACGCCAAAAAACTTAAAGCCTATGAAATTGCAAATAAAATTAACTCAACGCGTACGAAGTCGCGGGTACAGCAAATTGTTCAATGCATTTGCTTATTTGGTTTCTATTTTATTGATACTTTTACTTGCTCACTTGGAAGGGCACCAACAAATATTTCTGGATGAGTACATTCAAATAACAATATGGGGTACGTGACATGTTTTTTCAATGAACATAACGCAATTAAAATAAGAGATGCGATAAAGGCGGATATGAGTATAGAGATCGGAACGCGGTGAATGTACTCCCGCGCATTCTGATTAATGACACCTGTCAATCGAACTAGACATTTCATGGTAATGATTTTACACTGTATTTATAATGATTTGTGCAGTTCCTATTTTTAGTCTTTGTGCGCGAAAAAATCGTATAAATGGACTGTGTGGATAAATCTTTGAAAATCTTGATTTTGACCTGGAACAAAATTCCATGGACGTAGAAAATAACAATAAAACTATTTTTAATCAAAAACAGGCGGCTCAAAATTTAATGGGAAACCTCACGAGAGATCCCTATTCCCTACCTCTCTTAAAATGTATGTATGTAGATTAATCAGTCAGCATAATTCTAAAACTAGCGACTCGCCCCGGCTTTGCAAGGGTAAAAACCTGAATAGTTTCTACAAAAATCCCCTCTTCTTGAATCATTATATCTATTGCTTAAAACTCTAGTAAAATCCGTTGAGCAGTTTAAAAGATCTAAGCGAACAAACAATAAGATATTACAGACTAAATCCAGACACACACACACGCGCACACACACACACACACACACACACACACACACACACACACACACACACACACACACACACACACACGTACATTCACACGAAATGCGCAGCTTAGTAATTAATTTAGTAATAAATGTACATTTTATCTTGTTGCATAAATATAATATTTTATAAAATGTGGAAGTAGACACTGTCTCCGGAAACTCAGGTTTCATACCTACCTCCGGAACCAGGCCTCGATAATTTTGTAACTGTATTTATGTCAATAAAGAATTTATTATTATTAATATCAGGTGTATTTTAACAAAATGTATTTAACTTCAGAAATGCAACCCTGTTTCATAAGTTACACGCTTACTTATCTAAAATAAATTGTATTTTATTGCTCTCTAAACAACAGAGGATCCAATTTAAATAAATGCAAACAAGCAATGTAGGTCGCATTATTAATTTTAAATTTAATTAATTGTCGGATTAATCTTTATTTATAGCCAACATAAATCATTAAGCCGTTAAGATATCCCATTTAATTTGGAGTTTATTTGTTCGTTTACTCAGCTATTCGGAAGTCATCCAACTTCCGATGATCGAATTAATTTGATTACTAGAGATGAAAGACGAAACACTTAATTTCAAAGTTAAGTTGTTGACCAAAGCTTGAAACAAAGGCGTAAACCATTCTTGTCATTTTTAATTAAACTAGAACGAGTTGGTGCTTTTAAATTAGAGCCGGCTGCGTATTAATATTAAGTTGGACGTCGTGCTTGGCTTAAAAAATGGGGGGCATTTTGTTTTTGGGGAACTAGTAAAGTAATATCTTAATTTATATAAGATGCTTTTAATCTATCTTGTTTATTTTTATTTTACACTCACTAATTGACCTACTATGATAATAAAATAAATAAATTCATGACGTAATCTCAATAAGGGTAGTCTATGAATTTTAAATTCAACAGACTTTTCAAAATTAAACCTCAAAGTGATAAAGGGGATATTTTTTTAATTCTAACATTACGATTGGTACCAGTGTCTTTAGCCCTTTATGTAAGATCCCTAGAAATTAATAACTTCTAACGTATTAAGAAAACAACCATTTATTTCACCTGTCTTTTGTCCGTGTGTGTGTAATCAAATCTTGCAAGTTAAATTTGACCCACTTACCAATGTCCGGTTGAGCTGAGGCATACATGTTTGGTTCCACTGACAATGCATGATTATCTTGATACCGCCATTTCTTATCCAAAATGGCCATCGTCAAAATACATTTTTCATTTCAGTTTGCAGATTTATCATTTTCTCAGTAACACCCATAATATGGGTATAAAAGCTTGTATTAAAAAAACATGGTTTTTACCCATTTTTAGGGTTCCGTACCCTAAAAGGAAAAAAGGAACCCTTTTGGGTTTACTTTGTTGTCCGTCTCTCTGTCTGTTTGTCTGTCTGTATGCCAATAACTTTTATCTCACGAACGCGCGGAGTTATCAAATTAAAATTAATATGAAATACCCGGCTCTATGGTCTCTTTCGGCTGTAAAATAATCTAACATGTAAGTAAATATGAAGGAAATATATGACCGTTTATGTCGCAAATTTTTGCATATTTTGCGATTTCACAAGAAAATCAAAACCTATAGGGTACTTCCCGTTGACCTACAATCATGAAATTTGGCAGAAAGCAGTGTCTTACAGCACAAGTAATGGAAAAAATCTGAAAGCCGTAAATATGTAGTAATTTTTTTTTAATGCTAATTTACTAAAAAATATTCCTGAATCGCGCTGTTGAGAGTCACCGACGAATAATTACCTTATTTGAAGTTCACCTACTTTTAACCATACCTACAAGTGTGTACGGAACCCTCGGTGCGCAAGTCCGAGTCGCACTTAGCCAGCTTTTAATTGGGAAACATTTTTTTTTTTTTAGTAAAATTTTAAAACGAAATGATATAAAACTACGTGTACATTTATTTTCCACATTTGTGCTAAGAGAAAAATGTAAATGAGTAAGGTAAACGGTCATCATGGTATGTAATTTTTTTTACACATCCGTATTCCCAATTAATATGTCACTAATAAATAAGTAACATACATACAGGTAATAAAAATATTATATTAATTGCATCCGCCCAGACCATTAGTACCTACTAAATTGATATTCAATTGAATGATTTATATCGTACTAGCTGTTACACGCGGCTTCGCCCGCGTTAGAGATAAAAACGTAATTATGGAAGAATAGCACTCTGTGTGAGCTGATTAAAATTATATACAAACTTTCAACCCCTCTTTTACTGCCTTAAAGACATTTTTTTGAGACAAAAGATAGCTTGTCCTTTCCGAGGTTCAAATCTATCTCATCCCCAAATTTCATTACGATCCGTTCAGCTGCTTTGTCGTGAAAAGGTAAACAAACAAACAGAGCAACTTTCGCATTTATATTATTAGTACGGATTACTCACGGTCGATATAAATACAAAGATAGATGCATATAGTACACTACTGGTCACACTAACGACGCAACACGTGATGATAGATTGTTGGTCGACAGCCAGCAATGTAAGACGTGCAAACATCGATCTAATGTCAAGATTGAGACTGCAGTTCTACTTATGGAATCATTCCATCGACTCTGGCACAACAGTTCTACTTATGGAATGATAAACACGTAAATAAAAAATATACTTCCCTAAAAAGGTCCCTGAAGTTTCAGCCCGACTGACTCAGCACCTTACAGAAGATTGCAGTCAAATAATACTACTTTAATATATTGCAGTTATTAATATATAAAGTTATAATTTAATCATTGGAATAATTTGCCAAGGGTACTAAAAACAAACTTAACTTTGCCATTAGCTCTAGACACGGCTATTGCACCTACCGCAAATAAAAGGTTTGTAATAGTAAATCCATCATCATTATTAGCCTGTAGACGTCCACTGCGAAACAAAGGCCTCCCCCATAGATCTCCACGATGGCTGATTCAAGGCGGCCCGCATCCAACGCTTGCCAGCGATCTTAATCAGGTCATCGGTCCATCTAGTGGGGACCGTCCGACGCTGCGTTCTCCAGTGCCTGGTCTCCACTCTACAACTTTTTGGCCCCATCGCCCATTCTACGAGCTATGTGCCCTGCCCATTACCAATAGTAAATCCACTCTTTTTTTTTAGAAAATATAGCAATACAAATTCTATGAGCATTTCAAGCGTCTAAATTTCAACTGACTACCTATTACGGATCATGAGATACAGCCCGCTGACAGACGGACGGACGGACGGACAGCGAAGTCTTAGTAATAGGGTTCCGTTGATTACCCTTTAGGTACGGATCCCTAAAAACATGAAAAATAATTGGCTAAATAAAGAAAAAAGTATCAAAAAAAATATATGTTTGTTACCTGGCACTACATGTGTCTTATTACTGTTTATTTGTTCATGACATGGATACAAGTCCTTCAGTCTCATACTTACTCGATATTTATCTTCACATAAGACTGAAATGAAGTTGCCGGTAGGATGTGCATCTAAAAAATATATCGATATTTTTCGTAACGACAATTATATCGATATTTATCGAATCGAAATTTTTATATAGATAATCGTCGATTTTATTCAGCAGTATCGATAATTATATCGGGTGAAAAAAATATTTATAGCGATATAATTATTGCCCAAGCCATCTCATTAAATATCCAGAATAGTAGGTACCAATTATAAATTTATTTTTTTAATTATATAAATATATTATTTTTTAATGTAATCTATTGTTAATTTTTTCGCACTCGTAGTGAAAAGCAGTGTTACACACGGCACTAAGACCCATTGTAACTCGGTTTCTGTTTACTGTAAAACTACCTAATAATGGGTCACTTTAGCACCTTGTATAACAATCTACTATTTCATAATGGGTACATTTCACAAAACAACTTACTTACTATATTCCCGATTCCAAGAGGAATAATGTAGTAAATCTTTCAATGTTTCTTGTAAAGTTTTTTTAAGAACGATCCATTTGTCAAACGTCACGTGTTTTCAAACAAACGCCACATGGAAATTCTCTCAGGGAGTGAACAAAAAACAGCGCAGGAATTATTTGTTTGTTTAAAACCTTTATTTTTATAAGGTACCTATTTAAGTAGCTTTGCATGCAGAGCTACATAACTATAGAAAAAATAACAAAATATAGTGTTATACAACCAAATCAATCAATCAATCAAAAATCATTTATTCAGTTTAGGCCCTAATAAGGCTCTTATGAAGGTCTAAATTACCACCGGTTCGGAAAAAAAGCCACCTGAGAAGAACCGGCAAGAAACTCAGTGCTCTGTCTTTTTTTGCATTTAACAATCATTATATAACAGTTTGTAACAAAATTCTTCTAGACATTGGTATGAAATTACAAATATCAAAATGAAAGCTACCAAGTTGGTTTTGTCACTGCTTTCATGAAATACATATTCCAACTATTACAATTACCAGGAGCGGGGAGCCACTTGTGCAGAGTTACCAGTATTTCGTTATGTTATTTCTTTATCATTTTTAACGAAAAGACGAATAACGTTATCAAATATAACGTTGAATCGTACCGCTACAAAAATAAAAATATCAAAATAACGTTATAGTATTGTTATTGACTAGGATTACCCAACCCGAGCGACAAACAACGTAATTAATATCGTTATTTTGTAATTATTACTCATTCACCATCATTGACACTTTGTAGCAGCATGGAATGTTGCCTTGACTTCACAATCTTTCAAAAACAAACGCTTGCATCCTCCTTACTCTGTGGTCACTCCTCAATCTTCACTATGGATTTTTGTGCCAAAAAGACTTCACGTACGTGTTTATTATTTACGTTATTTAAATGAATTATTATGTTATTTGGAGTGTTAAGTGTTAAATAAGTAAATTACTGCTATTAAATCCCTATTGATGCAGATTAATATCGTTTACTGATTTAACGTGTTCTGACATGTCATTTTTTATTTATTTGATCTGTCATGTCTAGAATAATAATGGAGCAGTATTATGCTGCCCAGCGTGCCTCGTAGAATATGCTAAGCCGTCAATCCCGATTCTCAATTAGCATCTTTAGCAATCAATACAGGTCTGTCAGACGTAGAGAGTCTAGGTGATAGAATTTCCCTATAAAATTGATTGCGAAAGTCAAATGGCAATTAAATGAAGTCAAAAATCTGGTAACCGGCAGAGTTTAACAATATTTGAGATAAGAATATTGTATTTCCCCCGTAACAAGGGTTAATTTTGATCTCGATGAGAATATCTAATTATCAAAAGATGTTCAGCATTTAGCGATATTGAAGTTCGGTTAACAAGCAATTAACTGAGGGACAAAATGACCCCAGAGGTCTCTCAACAACCCTAAACAATTACTCCAAACACCTTATTGTTCTGTGGTCGAATGGAGCTCTTCAGATATTTATGTGTTACTGCAGTTTGGTCTATGTATACAAGGAATAAGGTACACTTCTCTATAAAATCAGTTCCATTTATGAAAACAATATTTTATTTGTGTGGTATTGAAATTGGTGCGTAGATGTGATTCTATTGGATCTTTTTCATTTGCATTTCAATAATGAGTTTTTTATGTAAATTGCAATTTTACATAGAGTTTTACTCAAAAAACGTATGAAATAAGATTGATTTTGTTTTCCGTTTTAAAATCCGTAAAACGCACTCCAGTTACGAATCGAGCTTTATAATCAAAGGAATCGAGATTATTTTTTCAACCCTGATTCGGTTTTACCATTTAATCACCACTTTCCATGAAATTACCTTCTCCTACCGTCAACAACCCCAGGATATTGACGACCCAGTGTCACGTCATAAGACAACTTCGCTAAATGAAATTTTAAAAGGAAATCATCGGATCTGACACGTCACGCCGTTATTTATCTTGGAGCACAGCCATTTTGACGTTTCTGGGCCAACCTGATGCAAAGGCATGTACAACAAGACAATCAGTAACACAACTGCAATTGAAACATAAACTAAAACTCAACATTATCTTTATTTGACTAGACTTTACAAGTACTTTCAAATCGTCAGAATCTACCACCGGATTCGGAAGGTGGTTTGTTTACTGAGACGAATTCGGTAAGACTCAGCAAAAACTCTTTTCAAATAAAACACATAATTTACATTTAAATTACTTACATGACAAAAAGTAGCCTATGTTATGCCCTGTAAAATTTGCTACCTGCCAGTAAAATTCCATACTAATCGATCCAGCGGTTTCGGGGATTATTTGGGCTAATCTCATGACAAGAATATATATTATCACAAATAGTTATCACATAAACAAGGATATAATGCTTGAATATAATAATGAGATAATTCACATGTTTTCTATAACATTAAGTTTATTTTATTCGACTAAAGCGTAAATAAGTTATTGCTAAAGTTAAAACAATATATTCGCCATTACCATAAAATGGAATACTGTGAACAAACACAAATGAATCGGAAGGAAAAAAAATGGATTCAAATTTGTTATATAACTTATATTCCGTAAACTGTAGCGATTATATATTGTAAGCACTAATGAAATAGGTATATATAAATATATGCGATATTATACGATTATCAAATTAATTTATAATTAATATTTTGGTAGTTTTTTTTCTTATTTTTTTGCCTTCCTAAATATGTTGATTTACTGCGTTACTGTCCACAGCCTGGCTAACTTTGCGTGTGTTATAGATAAGACGCGCCATATTATGCCATATAATAGGGTGCCTGAGTGACGTCACACTCAGGCACCTATTGGAAAATGTCTCGAAGCGATGACTCGGCAGGTAATACCAACTTTGTTATTGAAATAGTTGATTGTTATACAAGATATAACGGCTTTTTTCACCCGATAATAATTGTCGATAGATAGATAGATAGATAACTCTTTATTGTACACCAAAATCAATAACTGAAGAACATAAAATACATTATAAATCGGTACAATTGGCGGCCTTATCACAAGATGTGATATCTTCCAGACCACCTGGGTAGTGACTAGAGAATGGAGTTTGAGACAGGGTAGTTGACGGTATACACAATACTATATGAACAAGATACCCGTTGGTACCTTTACTAAAATAATAAACTACTACATACCTATTACATACATACATATACATAAATATAAATATATACGTCGATCTGATAAATATCGATGAGAAAAATCGATCCCACAATTATCGATATAAAAACGTTGTTTTTTATACCACTATGTTTATGTGTATGTTTGTGTGCCACCTTAGTCGTATAAAAAAAACTATAGCGGGTCGTTCGCTAATAATTGTTCGCCAAATTATTAAACAAAATAGTTAACATATTTATATGCAGTTAATTTTATATATAAAGAAATATCTAAGGTATCCATAGATGATCAAAGAACGAATGTCACAAAGCCAAGACGTGAAGAGAGGCAAAAGATTCTCAACTCTCCCTCAAATGAAATGCACAGTTCAAATGAAATGCGACGTTTTATGGGGGAAAATATTCTTATGGGGATTTTCCTGATAAAATATGATGTTTCGAGAATGTTGTTGATATTTCTTTCCTTCAAAGTGGAGTTGTTAAAGATGAATAGTCCCAAATGGGAATTCCAGCTGAAATAGAGTGGGTAGATTAATAATAAATTGAATTCTTTTAAAAGATTGGTTATTACATGTACCACGAAACCTACAACCTAGATGAAATTGCGAGTAAAAAAGCAAATATATCTATAATTGTGACGAGACCGCTGGTCTAGTGGTTAGTACACCTGACTGCTACGCTAGAGGTCGCGGGTTCGATTCCCGCCGGGGCAAAATTTATGTGACAAATATGTTTGCCTTTCGTCTGGGTGTTTGGTATGTATTTACAAACAAAAAGTATATAAGTAGTATATCGGCTACAGGTTCCCATAGCACAAGGTCTGCTTAGTTTGGGGCCAGATGGCGCAGTGTGATAATGTCCAAGCATTATTATTATATTATTAAGTATATCGTAGCGCAATTTTTCTCTTGAAATAGTTGGAAATTACTTCAACCTTGGAACTAAACTAATAATAATTCATACGCCTTCGTACGTGCAAAGTTAAATACGGGCGACTAATTAAGAAACTATTTCATTAATTTCATATCATAATAATTTGGGAGATGGAAAGTTAATAAGTGATTGGAAATTAATAAAGCTATGAACACAGTTAATCCTGAAATTCTTCATCAGTTCAGGAAATCAATATGTATTTTGAGCAACCAACCAAAGAGTGATGATCGTAGTGCCATCCGTCCGGATAAAGCCGGACAGTGTCAGGCTTATTGGACATCCAGCCCGTCTGGTTTTTGCTAGGCCTTATACTATAGTTTAATTTCACTTCAGTCAGTAGCCAACGAGAGAGATTTGCTGAAACCAAACTTCTTCAAAAGAAAATTATATAAATGAGGTCGTTTACTAAAAAAAACTTATATAGTGTCTTTTTATTTTCATCACCATCTATTAAGAGCTAGGCTCTTGTCAGTGGAGCAATCGCCAAGCCGTTCTATCGTAAGCCATCTCATTGACCTCTTGGTACGACATAACGTTAGCCTTCGTCTTTATCTGTTGCAGGTTAATTATCCTTGGCCTTCCTCTGCCACGCTTTCCTTCGATCTTTCCCTCTATGATATTTCGTATAAATGCGTCATGTCGTAGCAAATGGCCAATCATGTTGCCCCCCTATTTTAATTTAATTTTGTCAAAAATCTTCTATTCGGTCCGGCATTGGAATTTAAAAGTCAGGCTTTTAAATATGATTTATTCGATGTTTACTATCGTAGTCCAGTCTCTCTTATAAAAGTCTAGCTCATCACCATCATAGAACTGGTGGTAAAGGGGCAATATTAATAAGTGTCTTCAGGGTCTAAACTTAATAAACAGTTTTCATTTCCCATTTCTCATGTCCCAATGTTTATAGAATAAAACTAGAAAGGGCGCAGAGGGCAATTTTAAAGGTTCTTGCAAAAAAGCCTATTCGTTTTCCGAGCAATGAACTGTACAATCTCTGCCAAGTTGTTACTGTTAGACAGCTATTTGTACTTCAGACCATATTAGGCAAACATACCCAATTGCCTTACGAGCCGGACAAGGTTAACTCTAAACATAGATCTGATAAAGTATGCCTAATCGAAAGACTGAAAAAGCCAGCCGTCGCTACCATCACATTAGTTCCTTGTTGTACAACAGACTAAACAAAAAATGAAATATTTATTCACTTACTTTACATAAACTGAAATCAAAATGTTCAGATTGGCTTAAATCATTGTCTTATGATGATACTGAGGATCTTCTAAAACTAAATGCCTAGTTTTGAAATACTCAGTACCTACGCACTTTGTTTTCACATGTGCATGCACGTATATATACACGCAAGCCCAAATGCACGCACACACACTCACACACACTCACACACACTCACACACACGCACACATACACACACACACACACACATGTAAACCTAATCTTGTCATTTCATTACATAAATGTGTTAGTGATAGTAAATGTTAACAAAACTGTTATATTATATACTACTAAGAGTATTACATAACAGTTGTAACATGACATGATATGCGATTTATGTATAACCATAATGTTGGTATTTGTAATGGCATTCTGGGGTCTCCGCTGTCTGAAGAGGCCAGAATGCTAATTAAACTATATTTACGGGTAGTGTAAGTGTTACGGGATGTAACCATCTCTTTATCAGAGAGACCGTGCATGCCGGTTCATAAATACTTTTTATTTGTTCCTATTAATAATAATTAGTACGTAATATTTAGGATTATCAAATGGGGGTGGCATAGTCACTGTGTGAAAAAACCCCTTTCTAAAAATAAAGATTAAAAAAAAAACATGTAAATGTAAGTAACACCAACACTTTCCGGAGGAGGGCGTTGACATCTACGAGACAGTTTTAATACTCAAGTGGATGTCATCGTTTCTCAATTCGTTTGTAGCCATAAGTTTTCTTATATTATTAAATTAATATTTAATTTTATTTCATTTCATAGAAACACGTTTTGGTTACATAGGATCAACATAATAATTATTAGCTTCTGAAATTATATTTTGATAACTTTCAGCCGAGCTGAGTGAACGAAAATGGCGTCCATAATAATGTTAACACTACGTATTTCCAAGGAACTCGTTTAATTATTTACGATGGAGAAAATTTTAAATTTCTTTTTTATATCTTTGTGCCTTAATTTATTTTTATGAAACGTTGAGAATCCTTAAAATTAATTAATAATTAAAGTGTGCCGATGAGTTTCCTCCGACTTCTGAGTTGTAAATAATTTTACAAAGTTTTAATTGTTCTTTTATGTTAGTAAAGTCTAATTAGTGAGAAAAACATGAGTTTTATTAGGAAATTCGTATTAAAAGAGATTAGGGTCTACACAACATTAGGGTCTAAAATTATCAATTTTCATTTTCATTTTTTCATAATTTTATACCTCTAATGTGGCAAACAAGCATACGGCCCGCCTGATGGTAAGCGGCTACTTACCTATGGATGCTTGCAACACCAGACGTATCACTAGCACATTGCTGACTCTTCAAAAATCTCTTCACATCCTTCTTGAAGAACCACACGCTTTACTCCTTTGGGAAAACCACGTTATTTCCTAGAAAACCCTGATACTGTTATCCTGGGTCATAATATCCCACGGGATACGGGCCCCTCCGTGAAACATGTCATGGACACTAACATCACCCTATAAAAGAGGACCGGCTATAAAAACCGCCTTTATTGCATCCGCTGTGAGACTGAGACCGACATATTGTTAGTGAGGGATTTATTGCCGATAATAAGATTCAAATTCCATTGTCGTACCTCATAAAAATGTCATTCAGAGTTTAAAGTAGTTTTGCTAAGTTCTACGACGTGAAACGAATGATACGAATAAATCTCCTCTTTTAAATTATACTGATTTCATCGAAGTAACTTATGAACAAACATGAACTATTTAACATAGAAATCATTTTTAGGGTTCCGTATCCGAAGGGCAACCAACGGAACCCTATTACTAAGACGTCGCTGTCTGTCCGTCCGTCTGTCAGCGGGCTGTATCTCATGAACCGTAATAGGAAGATGGATAAAATGTTCACAATATGTCTATTTCTGCTGGCGCTATAACAACATACAATAAAAATGTTAATTAATAAAAAAATAAAACCCTACTAGAAGCGTGTTTTTTTGGGTTATTATCTTAATTTCACCATAATTAGACACTTGAAAAGCTCAAATAGTGTGAATTCAATAATTTCGAAAAAAAGACCCATGGACATCATCCATGTTTCATACAGATTTGGTACAAATCTGAAAGTGGCGGCCCACTTTTTTTGTATATCCTGTTAGAGCTTGTACGTCTGAGCACTTATTACTATGGCACCATAATTGGAAATTACAGGACATTTAATTTGTTTTCGTTAGTTTGAATTCCTATTTTCAACAAAATGTATGAAAATTCAAATTTTCGTACACAAATAAAATCAACTACAATGGTCCTAATGACTTGGTGCCACAGTAAAAAATGTTCAGTCGGGCAAGCTCTAACAGAATATACAAAAAATGCGTTCTCCGCCACTTTCAGATTTGGACCAAAATGGATGATGTCCTTTACTATTATAAACTTGGATCGAATTGCAAAGTTAACCTTGTTATTTGAACTGGTTATTTTTACGGATTCATCGGTATGCGAGTCCAACGCACACTTGCCCTATATTTTTGTATTACAGACATTTTTCATTGTGTGCATGTAGTGCGTATCTGTTCAGCCCCTTCAAAGGTATCGCCGCCATCAAAGCTATAACCGTGTCATGTCCTTTACTATCATTTGAATAAAAATAACGTAAAGAGGACGCGGAATATAATATAAACGACCCTCAAATAACTATATATTAGATCCCTCAACCGACCATTAAAGAAAATAGTCATGCCCCTAAAGGATACCGGGTATTTATTGCCAGTGCTCCAAGAGGATACGCTGAAAAACAGGGTTGGTAACTCGTTAGTGATACCCCTGGTATTGCTAGCGGCTATAGGCTACGGTGACTGCTTACCATCAGGTGGGCCGTAAGCTTGTGTGCCACCTTTGTGGTATATAAAAAAAACTTAATGGGAATTAAATTCCATTATACCAGCATCGATCGATTACCACCAGGTTGTACTCATAGAAATTTAATGCTTTTTATTCAGTCCTGGCAGAAAAAAGTTTTCGACTACCTATTCGAAAACCACTCAAATTGTCAAAAGTTTCATACGAATTTTTTTGTTACATTTTACTTAATATTCTATTTTAAGCGATACGAATACGTAGTTCTAGCTACAGGGGTTGCGTATGCGTTTTAGTGTACGAAGAAAATGTTTTTAATGTTCGAGTGACTATGTCCCCAATGTTGGATAAAGTCTGAGCGTCAGCCTTCTAAAATATACAGCCGATAAATAAGTAATAAATCATGAGCTCCAGTAATCTTGCTAGCCTTGAAGCACAATACACACTACCCTATTTCATTAATCTTCCTAACAACATAAGAATTTCTACATTATCACTTTAGAAATGGGATGAAATTTTCGCCGCAAATATAAAATTATACTTAGCTTATTTCCCGGAACGATACAAAAGAAAAATAAAAGCAAATAAATGTAAATATACAAACCATCTACCGCCACGCGCCCGTAACTTATACACATAACGAAGTTTCACCGTTACAGATACTTTTATGACAGCATTATGGCAATGGTTCCTTCTTGAAGATAAGACCCTTTTAAAGGTAATCTATCACTACTGTTAAGATTGGCCTCGACGGACTTAACCCAATAAGCCATGGTCGCTAAGAATTTGGCTATGGTATCCCCTGCCTGTCGTAAAAGGCGACGGGCCTGTAGGCAGCCAGAGTGGGGGCTCTGACTGCCCCTTCAAGCAGGCCTGGGGTAGATGGCAGTACGACGTGGCAAGTGCTGTCAAGAGCACGCGAGTTCCAGGGGCGGCGACATGGCTGCCCCCGGGACTTGCTCAGGCAAAGTGCAGGAGGGCACCGGTGCGTTCCACTGGAGATCCCGGTGCCCTCCTAGATGCACGGAGGATGGCCACCGGGGGGGTTTTAGTGAGTCAAAATCTCACATACCCCGTCTGCTCCTCTTAAGCAGGCGGGTACCATTTGAAATTAAAAAAAATGTCTCGAAGAAGTACTTGATTTGAATCTTGCTAGAATAATTATATTCCTTTGAATAGTCTACACGTATCAACTCATTGGCGGCACTCGAAGGGGACCCTAACGGCCTGCCCTGGCTTCCTGCGGGTGCAGCTTACTAATTCACTAGTAATTTAGACCTTCATAAGTGCCTTATAAGGGCCTAAATTTATTGAATAATTTTTGATTTAATTTAATTCAAATGCCAGATGGATTTTACAAAATTGTTTCATTCATTCAAACCTTGATTTATACCTGGTGTTGCGTCCATAGGCTACGGTAACCGCTTACCATGAGGCGGGCTGTTTCCTTTTTTGCCACCTTAATGGTACTAAAAACATGAAATTAGCCAGCCATTGCCATGCACTTATACAGAGTTTGTAAATCAAATAAATATTATTTTATACAATAAATATATTTTTGTAGATGATTTTTTTACCGGCAATAATAAGTATTTTTTCATTGCTTTTATGTCAATCTCCAGAAATAAAACTATCAGATAATATTGGCAGCTTAAAGATCCCAGCAATATCGCAAACTTTACAAAAATCTATATTCTGTTAATATTTATTATACAAGTCCGAAACCTACCTTAACCCAACGAAGGAGGAATATCTAATCCTGAGCTGATGAGCTCATCAAGCTCATCACAATACAATTATTTCACAGAGATGTCCATGTCTTCCTGCTTGCCCTGGGCAATCCTGAATATCGAACCGTTATCGGACGACGACGCCACCGCTGCCCGGGGCGTAACAAGTTACTACATTTTCCGGAATAAAAGTACGCTATGTTTCCGATAACCAACCCTTAAAATATCACTTAGCTAAAATCACGCGAATCATATTGCTTTAAGAAAGAAAAAAAACCAACAAACACTCGTTCCCATTTGTAATATAACTAGCTGTGCCCGCGACTTCGTACGCGTGAAATTGGATGTAATCCACAATTTATGGGTTTTTGTCCCCAATGTCCCGGTCAAATCAACTTCATGGTATCACCAAGAAGCTTCATGTGAAACTAATCTCTGTTAATACATCCTAGTAATATTATAAATGCGAAAGTTTGTGAGTATGGATGTATGGATGGATGTTTTTTACTCTTTCACGCAAAAACTACTCAACGGATTTGGATGAAATTTAGAACACAGATAGCTTATAACTTGGATTAACATATAGGATATAGGATAGGACTTTTTATCCCGGGAAATTTTTTGGTTCCTCTGGTATTGTAAGCTCAATGCGGACGAAGTCGTGGACAATTGCTAGTAAGTTTACAAAAACAGATTTGTTGGGACCGGGACTTAAGCAAATGATGACAAAAGACTATTTAATTTACTGCCCAAAGCTCTATATTGTACCTTTAAACTCTCCTTCAGTAGATCAATCGAAAATGACTGCTTATCTGAGTTTCGCATCAAGTCACGTTCGCTGTTTGACTTAGTTTGGTAAAAGAGAATCTCTAAACAAGAAAACAAGGATTCGTGGGGCAAACTTCGGCAAAATTGAGATAGTTTATCGAGCGGTGTACGTGTCGTGTCGACCTGGAAAATCTATCTTTTTAGTTTTGTAAAAACTTGTATATCACTATTCCATAAAAACGTTTTTTCAGCACTATTTTTAACTGAGCTCTAAATCAAATCTGGTATCTCTGTACTGGAGTTCTTTTTATCTGAATACTTTTATCTATTTTATGAGATGTGGTGCTGGCGTAGGATGTTGCGGATACCCTGGACTGCTAAGCGGACTAATGTGTCCATACTCGCAGAGTTAGGTATAAAAACACGGTTGTCCACTATCTGCCTACAAAGAATCCTCTCATATTTTGGTCACACAAAATGACAGCCTAGAGAAGCTAGTTATTCTTGGCAAAGTGGAGGGGAAACGACCAGGCGGGCGCTCTCCAACCAGATGGTCGGACCAGATTCGAAATATAACTGGGCTCTCCATCAGCTCCGCCCTACGACAGGCCGAAGACCACTGCCGGTGGAGAAGGGTTGTGAACAACCTCCAAAACAGACACGACCTTCAGTCATGAAGAAACGACTAAGAAGAAGAATACTTTTATCTCACAGAGCAATTTTAACCTTTAAAACTTCAAAATCTATCAATCTTCAATATCACTATGACTATATTATATAATTATTATTATTATTGGATATTATCACACAGCCACTCACGGCCATCTAGCCCCAAACTAAGCAAGCTTGTACTGTGGGAGCAGCTGATATAATACTTATATACTTTTTTTTTGTAAACACATACAAACACCCAGACGCAAGGCATTTTTCTTTGTCCCGATGGGAACCGAACCCGCGACTTCTAGCGTAGCAGTCAGGTATACTAACAACTAGACCAGCGGGCTCGTCATAGACTAGCTACAATGAGAGGGTAAGCGCCTAAAAAAAAACCAACTCTTGAAGAGATGTAATGAAGGGTGACCAGAGATTTCTGCAGGGTCAGCAAAGCGCGAGTGATAAAAGTGTTGTTGGTGTTGCCAGCGTCCTCGGTAACCGCTTACCATCAAGCGAGCTGCATGCTTAAGTGGTATGAAAAGAAATAGGTAAATGGACAAACATTTTAAGGCTTCATAATAAACAATTCACGTTGTAACTGAATACACGTTTAAACATAAAAATAATCCGAGAGAATCCCTCGTAGCGCTGCTGTAAACAAAGTGGGAATTTATTACACCTCTCACGAGACGTGAGACGCGACGCACAAACCTCTACAACGTGTGGTTATAGTGCTATAACTCTCTGCGAACAGCCTCGATACACTTCCTCGGGCTAGTGTTGGGTAGGGAGGGGTAATGTGGGGTAGTGGGGGGTAGAGTGGGGTAGTTAGATGGATCGGCTACCTGGTGTTCATGGAGCGAGATGAAATATCGGTGGACATTGGAAGGCATGAATGATAAAAGGAAAAGTATGGAATAAATACATTTATTTTTCTTAGTAGCGTAAAATATAATATATCGGGCACGTGCTTAGACACTAAAGATATTCTCTGCTTCAACTGATCATGATGGGCAAAGTGGAGGGCAAAAGACGCGCTGGGCGCCGAAGAAAATCGTGGCTGCGGAACATTCGGGAATGGACCGGCATAACCTCTGATGATCTACTGTTTCGGTTGGCTACTGATGAAGAGGAGTTCAAGAAGCTGACGGCCAACCTTCAGAATTGAAGAGGCACTTGAAAAAGAAGAAGATTTTGTCTTAGATACTAAATCAATCATAAAATACTTATTATTATTATTATTAACACACAACCATACGGCCCACTTGATCGTAAGCACTCACCATAGCTTATGGCCGCTAGCAATACCAGGGATATCACTAACGAGTTGCCAACCATGTTGTTGATGAGGAGTCACTATGCTAGCAGCATTACTACTAGCCCAGCGTATCCTCGTGGAACACTGGCAACCTTACTTACCGTAGAAACACAGCACTACATCAAGTAGTGTTATTTCACTGCGGTCTTCTGTAAGGCGGAGGTACAGTCCCCAGTCGAGCGCCTCCAATATTAATGGGAAAACCCACGGGAGATCCCAATTCGCCCTTCCTTTCTTGTGTCTGTGGCGTGATAGCTCGTAAGCGGATGAATCAATTTAGTTTTTTTTGTGTTAAACGTGACTTAATGATCTCAGCTATGTTTTTAGAAGCTTTTAAGACGGAAGCTATTCGATTTATTGTTTTGATTTACAGTGGATTTTAAAAGCAGTTTGAGCTGACCCATAGCATACAGCATCTAGCTATTTGAATATTTTTGAAGGAATATGTCAAAGGCAGCTTATCTGTGTAATAATATCAGGGTCGTGAGGGTCGGTCACAGCAATGTAAACGTTTATGTCATAAAACTTACAGCGCTTATAGGGAAAACTTTTCACCCCGGTCATGTCCGGATATTACTGGACCCGGCGGCAATATCCGGGACTCAGTTCACCGGAAGCCGGGTAGCACTGACGGATAACTGCATATGGGATTTTTGAATTTTATGCATATGACTTGTAGAACAATAAGAAGCATGTTTATCTGCAGTAACTTAAAAAACACAGTATGTAACCTAAGGTGCTATGGACCTAAATACCCAGTCAGGCTAGTCTCTTAACACCTTTCTTGAAGAACGCCATGCTCCTCCTTTGGGAAAACCTCGGTGACGTTCAATCCACAGTTTATTTATTTATTTATTTAGCACAAAATACAGAACACAATTTTATAATAAACAAGTACAAAGTAAAATGAAAAAAATGTTCTGAATTGTGCTCCAAGGTATGTGTGCATAAAACTAATTTAAATTAAGTTGAACTATCTAATAAAAAAAACAATAACAGAAATAAAAGTTTGATCACGTGCGCGAGGAAGCTCCTTAATTATAATAACAAGCATAATGGTTTGAAATAATAATAATAATGCTTGGACATTATCACACAGCGCCATCTGGCCCCAAACTAAGCAAAGCTTGTACTATGGGAACCAGTAGCTGACATAATACTTATATTTTTTTTGTAAATACATACTTATAATACATACCAAACACCCAGACGCAAGGCAAACATATTTGTCACATAAATGTTTGCCCCGGCGGGAATCGAACCCGCGACCTCGAGCGTAGCAGTCAGGTGTGCTAACCACAATACCAGCGGTCTCGTCAGGAAATAGGACACAACACTATAGGTAAAATGACATAGCTAGACAAACATCGCCTCTTTTACTTCCAACCCAACATACGTGCACTATCAAAATAATAAAATGCAGTAACATATATTCCCGCTTAAACTCGCCAAATATAGTTACCTGAAGCTGTAACATAACTTGCACTGAATTGTCCCACACAAATATTAACTTTAAGGACAGGGTTATAGGATACAAAATATGTCGTAGAGGATTGCCATGTCGTCAATGCCATCTGCTAACATCATTATGTGCTTTAACCGGCTGGTTGTAAAGTCGAAAGTGCATCGTAAATGAAGGTACTTGAGGACTACCGCATGACCTGATTTCGTTGTGCAAAATTGCGGAAGCCCATTTTCACATTTACTTTGGCTAACCGCCCACCCATCCTGATTTTATCAATGGATGCAATTAGTTAATGTATCTAATTCGTTCAATTTCAAATATAGACACTTTTGATTTTTAAAATAGAATTCATGAGAAAGCCTGCGTGGATGACGGACGTAATCCATTTTGAAGCGACAACTATTCACAAAATTCCGCAACTATCCAAGCTGCAAATATAATACTAATAAAAAGATAAGGCACATCATTATATGATAAGATAAATATTTCGTAGCAGCTAAGCACCATAAAAATCGGCCAACTGCGAGACGGATTCGCACACCGAGGGTTCAGGGGAAAATATAGCAATACAAACTGTATGAGCATTTCAAGCGTCAACTTGTTGTCATCTACAATAAAATACGTTTCTAGTAGGGGAGCCCCCTTTATCTATGTTCAAATGTATTATAGCGGCAGCATAATTACACACTCTGTGTAAATTTCATCTCTCTACCTATTATGGATCATGAGACAGCCCGCTGACAGACAGACGGACGGATGGACGGACGGACAGCAAAGTCTTAGTAATAGGGTTCCGTTGGTTATACTTCGGGTACGGAACCCTAAAAAGCGCCAGCGTAATGAAGCATCGTAGCCAAAAATCTCGTAGTAAAGCGTAGCGCGTAGCAAGGCTACGCAGCGCATAACGAAAACGCTTGCTTTATAGCAAGAAAATGCGTATAAAAATCCCCCTTTTACCTTTACCATTAAAAATATATAATATGTTCTTGGTAGCGATATTAAATATTAGACTGCTAAGAGGAAAATATACGAGGTTAAATATAAACTTTGAAGAGGAATAAATAAGACGCAGA
This sequence comes from Falcaria lacertinaria, assembly GCA_951449985.1. Taxonomy (NCBI): domain Eukaryota; kingdom Metazoa; phylum Arthropoda; class Insecta; order Lepidoptera; family Drepanidae; genus Falcaria; species Falcaria lacertinaria. The sequence goes on along the minus strand of OX602119.1, from coordinate 422,776 downwards.
CGGTCTTATTGCTTTCTTTGATAATATAACATGCTTTGATGTGTCGTATTTACCACCTGTTTGCAAATATTGGTGTGTGTTTTAACGTTGGCAAATGAGAAAACGTAATGTTATCGAAAAATATTACATACTAAATAAATTTAACTACAACATCTATTTTGGTCCAAATCTGAAAGTGCCGGCCATCGCTATATTTTTGTATATTCTGTTAGAACATGCCCGTCTGAGCATTTATTACTATGACACCAAAGTTGTAGGACCATAGTCGTTGATTTCATTTGAGTTCGAAAATCTGAATATTCATATTTTTTTGTTGAAAATAGGAATTCAAAATAACCAAACAAATGAAATGTCCTGTAATGTCCAGTTTTGGTGTCATAGTAATAAATGCTCAGACGGACAAACTCTAACAGGATACAAAAAAGTATTGGCCGTCACCTTCAAATCTGGACCAAATCTCTATGAAACATGGATGTCCTCTTATTTTTTTAAATAAATACTGTAATAATTTATTCTAAAAGTTTCGTAAAGAAAGTGACTACCAACTCACCATTTGTTACGTTGGCACGAAACTATCTTCGGCGAAAAATGGATGTTGTAACTCTGCCTACCCTTAAATATAGTATTTATTTATTCTTTATTTACTGTATGTAATAATATTAATTTTATCGTACTCCTATCAACCGCATTGTATGTAGCCCTAATTTTACCAGCTGCAACACATAAATCCACATTAACTAAACGTAATATGTATAGCTCTTGCCGCTTATAATAAAATCTCGCGTACAGTGGTTTATATATTCGTAAACTTAGCTTAAAACGTAAGGTACTGTCGTAAATCTATACTTCGACACTAATAATAATAATATTATAAAGGGGAAAGATTTGTATTTTGTGTGTATGTTTGTATTGAAAAGCCTCAAAAACTAATAAACCGGTTTCGAAAATTATTTCACTGTTGGAAAGCTACATTATCACTGAGTAAAACTGGCTATAAATTATACTAGCTACGCGACCCGGCTTCGCACGGGTAGACAAAATATTTGATAAATAAATATCAACCCGTACGAATCCGAGGCGGGTAGCTAGTCTCAGATAAAAAAGGGATTAGTCCATAGGCACTCAAAGGAAACTGAGGGTTTCTGAGGGGGCGATTGAATCTTGCAATATTGAAGGTGCTAAATAAATATCTATGAGCGGCGGAAAGCATAGAGAAATGTAAAATTTATGGGAAAAACCACGGAGATCCCAATACGCCAGACCTCTCTTTAAAATATTATTTGATAAACTATAAACCTTTAGCGAGACTGAGTCATGTAACCCGCGGTTATCCACAAATAGTAGCGATCGGCACGCAACAGTATTTGCCACACTGTTTGCTCGTCAAATAAGGATCTGCTATCTACATTGTCTGCTAACAAATATGACCCCTTAATATCATATGACATTAACGGATAACTTTAGTGATTAAATAGCTGAAGCTATGCTATAAGGGCCTTGTAATTCTAGCAAATGTGCAATAAATAAATAATAAGTTTGAAATTTGAAACGCTTTATTGATAAAATGGCTTAAAAACTTAGCTACCTATAAGTAAGGAACATTAAAATCGATATTTCGTTCAAATAATAAAAAGCCGATTTGAGTAACGCGTTTTATTTTACAAAAAAGCTTTAAACTAAGATTTTGTTAGAGACAATAGTTATGTCCATAATTACTTTTTTTAACAATACCAGGGATGTCACTAACGAGTTGCCAACCCTGTTGTTGATGAGTCACTGTACTAGCAGCATTACTACTAGCCCAGAGTATCCCCGCGGATCACAGGCAATCTTACTCACCGCAGGAACACAACACTACATCAAAGTAGTATTATTTCACTGTGGTATTCTGTAAGGTGGAGGTACAGTCCCCAGTCGGGCGGCTCCAATATTAATGGGAAAACCCAAGGGAAATGCCAATTCGCCCTACCTCCCTTGTAAAATGACCAAAGATCTATGTCTAATACATACGTAGTATATTATTTACTCTGAGGTATTAGTCTCTACTCATAGAAATCCGGAGCGAATCCCAGTACAGCTATGGAATGGTTAAATTCGATAGTTTAATTAAATAACTTTCACTCCAAGTTGAAATGTGTATGTTTTCTCGTGCCTCTAAAGTTTCTGTAGGTACATGTTCTGTAAAGTCAATTAAATATAGCCTCCGCCATGTAAAAGCTTTGGCAATCAAACTCTGTAATTAGCTAACAGCTGGCTTTAAACGTCCACGAGAATTTATAAGGCTGCAGTAAAACTACTATAGTGGAATTACATTAGTAAGTCATTGTTTAGGTTACGACACTACCAAATTGTCGGCGGATTTCATTGAGTATATGACTTTTTTTTAATTTTTAAACCTTTATTTTTAAGGGACTTTTTAACAATGTAACAAATTGTAAATAAAGCTCTTTTATTTCCTTAACATATATCTAAATAACATTGAAAGTTCTTGTTTCTTGTTAAGGCCCCTTGCTGATATAGGCATCCACCAACTTTTTCCAGATAGTGCTTGTATTCGCTTTATTTGTCCAGTCTTCTCCAGCATTTTTTTTTTATTTCGTCTACCCATCGCTCTGTGGGGCGTCTCCTGGCTCTCTTACCGGTTGGCCCTGACCAATTTGTGACCAGTTTTGTCCACCAATCAGTCAATCTTGCTACGTGGATATAAGAGCTAAGTAATTTTCATAATTGCACATGCCAGAAGCCCAACTCTATGCAGGCTTCGTTTCAAGATTTATGTTTTTTCCATATAGGGAGTAACTAATAGAGGCAATAACTTGTTCTGCCCTCCTCACACAAAAAGAGAAGGCTATATGCGGTACTAATGTGCAAGACAAGGACACAGCTATACTATTTTTGTCCCTTACCGCTTGCATGGATTTTTCTCGTTTCGTAAAATGCTTTATGTAACTTAACCCATCTTTTGGTTCAGTGGCTGTGGCAGCAGTTTACACACACGGACGCACACATTGATAACTATCTCTATCCCTTTCTAGGGCACGCGGTACCTTCGTGCATTAGTTACTCAGTCTACGATTTTTTCCTTACTATCTTGTTTCTACTAGGGAAGTACCCCACAGCTCATAACACAATAATATAGTTATTTGTTACCGGTAACACGTTGGCACCTAATTATCTTCGGTGGAAAGTGGGTGTTGTTACACCTCTGCCTGCCTCTTTGGGGACCCTTGTGAAGCGTGAAGATTATAATTAACATAAAATTTTATTACATCCACTTCTTCTAACTTTCAACACAAACAATAGTAATTACAACATGAAACTTACACCAAATAAAGGTTAAAAGTTGTAACGTATGTAAATAAGAAATGTCTTGACAGCTTCCTATGGAGTAGCCTTAAGTTAAATGGTCTAATATATTAATTTACTGTAGTCATGACGAATCACATTTATACCACTAAGGTGGCACACAAACATACGGCCCACCTGATGGCAAGCAGTCACCGTAGCCTATAGTCGCTAGCAATACCAAGGATATCACTAACAAGTTGGCAACCATGTTGTCGAGTTGCCCAGTGTATCCTCGTGGAGCACTAGCAACCTTACTTACCGCAGAAACACAACACTACATCAAGTAGTGTTATTTCACTACAGTCTTCCGTAAGGTACAGTCCCCAGTCGGGCGGCTCCAATATAAATGGGAAAACGCACGGGAAATCCCAATTCACCCTACCTCTCTTTTTTTAGCTCATGAAGAGGTTAAGCGAATTTATTAATGTTTTTAGTGAGTACGCGATTCGCACATTTTTCGTCGTAACCAAGAAAGACGACTCACTATTGTGACTTGTCACACATCTCAGTACCATACATAAAGAATATATGAATATGTTAACAAAAGAAATGCTCGCCTAAGCCTGCTTCTCTATACACCGTGGACGAATGCGACGCAATTTGGCCTTGATCACAGACGGTGGATGTTCAGGAGAGGACATTGACCTGAAAAGTAAATTATCATCAGCCGATGGATTCCTCTGTTGAACATAGACCTTCCCCACGGATTTCCACAATGACCGATTTATTAGTCACGGGAACCAAAGGTGTATTCCAAATTTCTGCTCAATCAAATACTAGAAAGTGGGTAAAATTTTACTGGCAAGATTAGATTACACAAACACACACCGGACAAGTGAAACTAAATATAAGCTGGTAAGTAAAAAGGGGTGGGCTGGTATATTTGTTCGCGAAATGTGTGAGGAAACCTGCACTGTTATATAATTATTGTTACATGAAAAGAAAAGACAGAGCACTGAGTTTCTTGCCGGTTCTTCTTAGGTGGCCTTTTTCCGAACCGGTGGTAATTTAGACCTTCATAAGTGCCTTATTAGGGCCTAAACTGAATAAATGATTTTTGATTTTGATTGCACGCCATATTATGATATAAGCAAATATTTTAATGGACTAGGTGTCCCGACAGACGTTGTCCTGTCTTAGCTATGAATTAATATGTCAAATACACCATAGTAACTTCTCCTGAGAGTAAAAAAGTATGTGTGAAATCGGTATAGCCGTTCACGCGTGATGCCGTGACCAAGGGAAATAAGGAATCATAATCAATAATTATAATTTATAACCTAGATTACACATACTTTTTATCCCGGGAAACCTTTAGGTACCTCTGTGATTCTAAGCTCAACGCGGACGTAGTCGCGGGCAGAAACTAGTATATATATAGATCTACAAATCGATTACTATCATTACCTCGGATGCATAAGATCAAAATAATCCATGTCCCGCATCAGCTCGTCGATGTCATCTGGGGACGTCTGCGCCTTGAGCGTAGTAGGGCTTACCCCAGGTATGCCTAGAGTTGAGTCTGGAAAAACAAGGACATTATTACTATACGCACATATATTATTGGTACAACAATATGCGATATATGTCATAGATCTTTCCGAAATATTGTTGTTCATAAATAATCTAAGATCAAATAAAAAAAGGTACCTGGATCTTTTCGAACAGCGAAGTGACGCGGGTTTTTAATCATATTTTTTTATTTGAATCATGCAAAGAGGCCCATATTCAATTTTTTTATACCACTAAGGTGGCAAACAAGCATACGGCCCGCCTGATGGTAAGCGCTAAGCGTTACCGCAGCCTATGGACGCTCGCAACACCAGGGGTAACACTCGCGTGTTGCAGACCCTTCAAAAATCTCTTCACACCCTTCTTGAAGAGCCCCATGCTGTAATCCTTTGGGAAAACCTCGGCGGGAAGTGTTCCATAAACCTTACAGAGTTCCATATACTCGTACCTTACAGACGAACATACATATTATATTATCACTTCACTATAATACAGTGCGTGGGCAAGTCGCACTGTGCGCTTCTTCTTCTTCTTCTTCCTAAGTATGGCAATCAATCCCTTCAGGGACTATTTTTGCCAGTGTCGAGTGTTAGAGAATTTACATGTTGCAAAATTTCTCGTGTTTGCCGCATTAAAATGCCTAGTGTCATGCATTCTAACGCCCAATGGAGTTTCTGGAGACAACCCACGGCAGTAGCAGATCGTAACACGCCTTTAGATTAGAGGTAACCTATTGACCAAAATGATAAATCACTTAACTCAAAAGTCGTATTATGGCATTATTTCCAATGCTCCTATAAATCAGTCACTAAATGAAACTTTACTGCACATATCGACACCAAAAATACACATTAAAGATCACTATATCACAATTTACGACACACTGGAAAAAATCTCAACCGCTCCGCCTGATTCCCGCCAAAAACTCCACTGTGCGCTTAATTGTGTATATGTGCACTGCAAGGCGTAGTTTTAGCGGGTTCACTTTATTGTTGGCAAAGTGCTATCTGCCTTTTATAGTATCTTTAGAAATTTGTAAACAAGTTCGGTCAGGCTTTTGATAGGTTGCTCAGCTGTTAATGAGTACTTTGTTAATTTGATCAATAATTTTGTAGATAGATTAAATCTGTAATGCCGATGGACACACAACTTGTCACGCTGGGACCTACATTATTCTGCGTGAAGAGGATACTGTTGTCGTGTGAACCCCTGCCTACCCCTTGATACGCTCTGGATAGGCATGAAGATACTAGTGTCGGTTCTGTTGTGTAAAATCACTAAACTAAACTAAATTTGACAGGTCTAAAAGTATTGCCATCCTTATTTAACCCCGCACATAAGAAAGTGATAACAAGACTTTTAGTTCTGTCAAATTAGTTTAGTTTAGTGATTTTACACAACAGAATTGAATCAATTAGTACATGTACCTAAAAAAGAAAATATTCCTCTCTACGACTTTCAAAGTCTATCAAACACGATTACATATGCGAGCCAGCAAGATGGGCTTTGCATATTTCAGAGACCATTAACCCAGTGCAAATACGTCATTACAATTTCACCTCTACTGCTTGCAAGGCAGAGTCATAGTTGCTTTGGCATGTGAGCATTAAGACTTCTTTTGACTGAAGGATTCTTAACGACATGGTAAGCGTTAAACTTTTGAGTTCAGTAGGTTTTTAGTCTAACGAGACTTTATTTTTTATTTTTCTTGTCCGTCTGTTAGTTCCAGCTAATCTCCGAAAGCGCCCGAACAATTTTAACTACTATTTTAACTGTAATAGCTGATGTTATAAGGCACAACTTGGCTTAATTTTATTTAGAGGAATAATAAGGGTTCCGCGCAAAAAAATCTCGTGAAATTGTGTACAAAATCAATTTCAAGCGTACGAGGTGGCGAGCATAGCTAATTGTTAAAAAAAAATGAGGTAAGGTGTACGTGTAGGTATGTGGTCATCGTCTTTAAACAAAAACCATTAAGTAAGAATTACTGAAATGATAACGACCATGATTAGATTATGGAATATCTTTGATGGGGCTACTACCATAAGAATAAATAAATGTATTCTTGATACCATGCCATACCATAAGAATAAATAAAGTTATTCTTATGGTACCACTAAATAATCGAAATTTTATCATTATATCTTTGTCTATGTTTTAATGTTCACGTCACGTATGTATGTATATCTTTTTGTGAAATATTGATGTCAAATGTTTAAGGTACTTAATTAAATAAAAAGTAACGACCCTCCCAACTCTGGTGTTAGATTCAGGTTCGAAGTACTTTTTGTAAAGTCTAGTCGAATAAGGATCAATTTGTATCAGACACTAATAATCTGACTCTCAAAATGAACAAATTTTCATACGATTTTTTTAGTTCCGCTTTTCGCCGGCGCAACGATGTTCATTTTTTCATATAAAAATAGTCGAAAGAGATACGAAAGTGCTTGTTTAGGCAACCAGAGCTTCAAATACCGTTATAAAATCATAACGTTATCACCTGCTGGTGTACCTTATACGCACAATAACGTTTTCAATATAACGTTATTTGATATATCAGTAAACGATATTTACAAAATAGCGATATATTTGCCGTATGGGTCGGGTAAACCGATACAGTACCGATATTATAACGTTATTTGCCGTATGGGTCGGGTAAACCGATACAGTACCGATATTATAACGTTATTTGCCGTATGGGTCGGGTAAACCGATACAGTACCGATATTATAACGTTATTTGCCGTATGGGTCGGGTAAACCGATACAGTACCGATATTATAACGTTATTTGCCGTATGGGTCGGGTAAACCGATACAGTACCGATATTATAACGTTATTTGCCGTATGGGTCGGGTAAACCGATACAGTACCGATATTATAACGTTATTTGCCGTATGGGTCGGGTAAACCGATACAGTACCGATATTATAACGTTATTTTGATATTAGCGGTATGATTCAACGTTATTTTTTGATAATGTTATTGATCGTTTCGTTAAAAATTATAAAGAAATAACATAACGTTATATAAACACTATATAACGTTATATTTATAACGTTATGAAGCTCAGTAGTGCAAGCATGAATAATTGCGACAACGTTTTCGTTTCGCTTTCGACTATTTTTGTATTGAAAAATGAACAGCGCTGCGGCGGTTAAAAGGTGAACTAAAAATTAGTATGACAATTTTGACATTCCGCGAGTTACGTTTTCGAATGTTCCGGCTACCGGCACTGAAGGCTACAGGTCTAACCTGGCTCATCCAGTTTCCTGTACTCGGCTACAGACCGCCATCCGGGACAGTAGTCCCCGCTCCCGATCTCGCAAACCTTAAGCTCCTTTGAAGCGAGCGCTTGACTCATTAGCCCTGGAAATATGGACCATTTAGCTTCATGTCACTACATAGTATAAAACAAGGTCGTTTCCCGCTGTCTGTCTGTCCCTATGTATGCATAGCTACGCAACGGGATTAGATTCGTTTTAAAAAGAACTAGCGACCCTTCCCGGCTTCGCATGGCCAGCGTTAACCATATAAGTTAAATAGCTACAAATTACAAATCATCATCATTGGCCACAGCATCTTGACAGATGATTGTTGCAGTGCTTGCTCGTAGTGTGGCGGAAGTAAAGTTATGTAATTATCTCGGTATGTTGCAGCATCTTTTGTGACTACGTAGCCCAATAGCAGCCCGAGTCCTCCTACCGCATCTGTCGCAGATGAACCGCGAATTTGGGGAGGCGGCGGATGAGGTTCGACGTACTCTTTTTTGGTTTTGTTTGTCAAACTATGCTTCATCATGCTTTGTCATCCCGGCAGTCACGACACGACGCTATTCTGATCTCACGTTAAATTACAAATTAATTATACATAACAAACGTCATCTTGAATTACTCTATCAAGCCGTGGTGGCCTTGTGGTTGAAGCAACGGCCTGTCATGTGATGCCCAGGTTCAAATCCCGGCCTGTTCGAATAAGTTTTTCTAAGCTTAAGTACAGTGATCAATCACACCGTAAGCTTTTAAAAAGTACGGTAGGGAGATTTGGGATTTCCCATGGGTTTTCCCACTTAAATTGTTCTCGATTGTTCGAGATTTCAAGGTTCTACAGCAGTCATAGATTCAAAATCACCTTTCTGTTCCAACCAGTCTATGGCAGTGGGCTCCACAGATTTATTGTTCTGCAGTTCTTCAGGATATTTCCAAATTTCTTCATCATCCTCGTCAAATAATTCTGAGCTGAATACATCCTCCTTGGGGAATAAAGTTAATTAACTATTGTTATGGCTTAGAACACAGTCAGTCACAAAACTAGAAAGTTCGACAACCGCACCATTATCGCCAGTAATTTCAACAGTAAAGGTCAGATGACAGAATATTCGTTTTCTACTAATTTGGGACTTGCTAAGGTCTAATTAAGCTATTGGCGAAAACATAAAAATCCTCATCAGTCATTATAAAAAAAACAGACCAGGGCCCTTAGAGTAGGCAGAGAGTACAGAGCGCCATTTCTAATTTTCATATTTCTCCAAAATCTAAATCATGTAAACATTACTGCTTACCTGTGTCTTGAAATAAAATATTACATTTGATAATTACTTATTGGGTTTTTGACCAGAGTACCAACATTCGTGTCGAGTGTATGCACTTTACCTTATTCACGTGTATCGGATTCACCCTCAGCTTCTCCAACTCATGGTGCTTCGAGACAAACTCCCAGAAATCTATGCATTTCTTCTGTATGTAGATATTATCATCCAGTCCTTCTTTGGTCGTGAAATCTAGCTGCAAGTGCTGGTTCCTCAGTGGCTCTCCACATTCCTCTTCCCTAAACGCACTCACCTTGTGCTTACCCGGATCTAGCTTAAATGATTTGTTAAGGTCTAAGCTTTCAGATTTCAGTGTGTTGAGTGAAGCATCTTCCACGTTGCTATTGTTAGCAGGCATTTTAGCTCTTGCTGCGTCAGGTCTTCGCTTTTTGGGGTATTTTTGCTCAATCTGAGCTTCAAACTCAAGATTATTATTCTTCTGAGGCATATGCTCCTCAATATGAGACATTCCTGTTGTGAAATAATCTAAATAATAGATCTTATTATTATTATTTTTCTTAACTTAGTGGCACCGCAAAAAGATATTTTTAAAAGAGAATTTGGACAATAACATGTAAGACAAAACAGAGTCAATTATTTGATTCGTACACTTCGTCTTTCGTACACGTACGACAAATACCTATGACATTATTTGACAAATACATACATATTTGACGGCAGTAGCCATCCTTTTAATATTTTGTGAATGTCATCATAGCGGTTGTATTCTCATGGAATATCATGTCACACTCGTAGCTAGTCATACTTAACCTTAAACTTAACCTATATAATCAAAGATAATATCATTGAGTTTTCACCATACAGGACGGCTTTGTTGGCGTGACTTTTGATAGTCGACCAAACCGAGATTGAAGCATAGATATAGAATGTAAAAAAATCTGTCTGTGAACTAGCGAATTATATTTTTTTTTTTTTGTTTTCTTTTTGTAATATCACTCTATTCTAGACAGTGTATTACCATTTGAAATGACAAAAGATTTTCTTAGTACAATCAAAGGAACATTCATCCACAACAAGTCCAAACCTCAAATCTTAGAATTATATTATGTACTCTTTGATTTATCCTTTTGAGTAGTCCACTCAGAATAATATAGTAACAATTCGGCTTAAGTTCGGGTAATATTGAGGGTACAAGGATCTTTTCTTTTAAGTATAGTTAATTTTCTGTCTTCTTTATCTTTAATATTTAATTCTGAAGCTGTCGTGGCATTGTGGTTGAAGCAACGGCCTGTCATCTGATGGGCTCAGGTTCGAATCCCAGCCTGTACCAATGAGTTTTTCTAAGCTTATGTACAGTGATTAATCAAACCATGAGCTTTTAAAAAGAGAGGTAGGGCGATTTGGGATTTCCGCTGGGTTATCCCATTTAAATTGGAGCCCCGACTGGGGACTGTACCTCCGCCTTACAGAACACCGCAGTGAAATAACACTACTTGATGTAGTGTTGTGTTTCTGCGGTAAGTAAGGTTGCCAGTGCTCCATAAGGATACGCTGGGCTAGTAGTATCGCTGCTAGCACAAGGAGTCCTCATCAACAACATGGTTGGCACCCGTTAGTGATACAGTGACTGACTAACCATCAGGTGGGCCGTATGCTTGTGTGCCGCCTTAAGTGGTATAAAAAAATGGCAACTGAAGTACGTGGTACGAGGACCCTACACTACGCCCTACCACAAAGAAGACTGACATCTTACGTCTCGACCTTTTTAGTCTGTGCATAGCGTTTGTATTATCTTGAATTTATTTTCTTTGACAGAATCACGCACACACCAAATATCACAGTCTTCAACTGAATAATATTTTTCCAATCAACTGCAATGATAGACGAAGAAGAGGTTTCGTTGAAGAAAACAGATTCTGTAGTGACGTCATCGTTTGAAACAACTAGCAACCCACCATCGTCGGATGTGCATTTTAGTGATTTCGGGGACTCGGCCTGCGGAGAGCCTTTGGCGACACAAAGGGTTCTCATAGACTTCACACCTCTTGAGGAAGTAGACAACGATTTTGTGCAAAGGAAATGTTGCGCGTTCTGGGACTTTATCAGCAGCCGCCCAGATTTGCAGAACTGGATGGTAGAGCCGGTACGATAGATTTTATTTAAGGTGCTAAAGCGTAGACTAAGTAAGTAATAGACGAAGGTAACCGTGTGCCCTAGAAAGTGATGGAGATAGTTATCAATGTGTGCGTCCGTGTGCGTAAACTGCTGCCGCTGGTAGGATAAGTTACATAAAGGATTTTACGATACGTGAAATACCCTACACACGGTACAAAAATAGTATAGCTCTGTCCTTGTCTTGTTAATTATTACCGTATATAGCCTTCTCTGTTTGTGTGAGGAGAACAGAAGATGTATTGCCTCTATTTAGTGACGTCCGCCATATTGGATTTAAAATGGCGATATTTAGGAATCGTGCATTGTCACGGGAGTCTAACGTGTATGCCAATTTCAGGTCAATCGGACGATTTTATTACACAGACTCTTACCCACACTCACCGGACAAATAAAAGCGGAAAAGAAAAAAAAGCTTGTGATATAATTATATATTTTTAAGCATATTTACATAGAATAAATTATCGTAAAAAGTTGGCAACTATATGAGATAGTGAACAGTCACCGTAGCCTTATATCTACGTCATACTAGGAGGTCTCCCGGACACTATCGGTAGGAATCATTCCTGCAACAAAGGGGATAAATGGATTACTTTGTCCTTTGTAGCTTAGTGCAATGCCAACGTACTAATTGATCATAACAAACAAAGAGCTTGAGGCTTGTTTGATCCATCGTTTTGATCAATACACTAGCAAAATCATACTCTACTTCAAACTATATAAAGCCCATATTCGAGTATAACAAAGCCGACTTTGAAATAGGTAGGGCGAATTGGGATCTCTCGTTGGTTTTCCTTTTAAAATTTGAGCCTCCCGACTGGGTTCTGTACCTCCATCTTACAGAAGACCGTAGTGAAATAATACTACTTTGACATAGTGTTGCGTTTCTGCGGTATGTTAGGTTTCCAGTGCTCCACGGGGATACGCTGCGCTGGTAGTAATGCTGCTAGCACAGGAAGTCTTCATCAACAACAGGGTTGGCCACGCGTAGGTGATATCCCTGCTGTCATTGCTAGCGGCTATAGGCTACGGTGGCTGCTTGTCATCAGGTGGGCCGTATGCTTGGGCCTTGTGGTATAAAAACAAAATCGACGCAGCTGATAACATAGCTACCGTATGTATCGTTCTTTTATCACCAAACAATCAACTCATCGCTTTAACCGTAAGGTCGGTATTAGGCTTAAGTACGTGACGCTTTGCCTTGTTTCACGTACCTATTGAAACACCAGCTAACTTCGAGTCGGAACCTTGCGTCGAACATTCTGTGACACATAAAAAAATTGCTAAGTTTGTTTGGTTCAAAATGGCACATAATGGTACAATCTTTTAAATTTTCAGACGGACAGACAAACAGCATAGGCTTAACAATAGTGCCTCGTATGAGCCTAATAAATAAAGCACCATGGTTCAGAATACTAGGAACTAGCGGCCATGAGAGAATCAAAAGACGTGTAAATTAATAAGTGAGAAGGCGGTCTATACACTCGGCTTATCTTGTGAGGGACTTGGCGTGATTATTGTATATAAACATGTATGTATTATGTTTCAGGAAGCAGAAGGATACATGGAGAAATTTGAACCAGGTGATTCTGACTCGTCCAAGTCAGAACCCGATGATTCATCATCAACTTCTAAGGAAAAAACTGCCGTGTCTGTGCTTGAATTTGTTGAAGAGAAAGGTATATCTTCTATATCTACACATCTACATCTACATCTACATCTACATCTACACTATCTACACTTCTACATCTACACTAATAATATTATAAAGAGGAAAGATTTATTTTTGTATTTTTGTGGGTTTGTATTGAATAGGCTCCGAAACTACTGGACCGATTTCAAAAATTCTTTCACCATTAGAAAGCTACATTATCACTGAGTAACATAGGCTATATATTATACTAGCTGCCCACCCCGGCTCCGCACGGGTGGATAAAATATTTGAGAAATGTCTATGCTCCGAAACTAATGTCTACCCGTGCGAAGCCGGGGAGGGCCGCTAGTATATATAAAAATGAATCCCTATTTTCCTTGGTCACGGTATCACGCGTGAACGGCTAGACTGATTTCGCTAGTTCTTTTTTTGGTTTCTTATTGTCCGGAGAGGGTAGTAATGAAAAGAAAAAAATGATAAAAAAACCGGAACATTTCGGGATAAGCGAAAGTGCCTTTTTTGTATGGTGTATTTGACATATGAATGCATAGCTAAGACAACATCTATCGGGATAACTTCAATAAAGATAACAGCGATAAAAAATGTTACAAGGCCGTGTCTTAGGGCAGATCGCCCTTTGGCACACAAGTTTTTGAGGCCCCTTTGGAAAATAAAATACCAAGTCATTATACAGTCATCAGCTTTCGCGAGTGAAAACCCCGCTCAAATCTGTCCAGCCTTTCGGATTTTGTTCACAATTTCATGGTTGTTTATTACCTGTTCACTCTAAATTTGGTTGAACAGATTTTAATTAAATTTGGCACACAGTTAAACCATAGCCAGAAAAGAGATGCCCTGGTTTTTATTAAATTTCCACCATATTACCTCGTAGACGGAGTCGCGTGCGATATCTAGCAAGAAATAAATCAAACACAATTTCTTGTTGACAACTTGTCTTGTACCAAAATAACTAAGTAACACAAAAGGAAACTTACTGAAAGGAAATTTGGGTATTTATTGCGCTAACAAAGATGAACTTCACAGAAAGTCAAATTTGGTTCAAAGTACTTGCAAGCTTCTTAATATAGCTTATTTTCTTAGTTGTTTAGATGAGGACCAATGTTTATTGAAGTATTCAAAAGCGTGGGTCTAAATATAAATCGTCTTTCAATGTTAGTATCCTTTTATTTGCACACAAGCGTACGGCTCACCTCATGGTAAGCAAGCAGTCACCGTCGTCAATAGTCGCTAGCAATACCAGTATCACTAACGCGCTGCAAACCCTGTTGTTGTTGAGGTCCCGTCAACCACCATCCCCTAGGCACTACATACATGTTTGAATTTCTTCTCAGACGTATGCAAGTAATGCAAGGTAATGTAAATAATAATAATAGTAAACGTCATAAAATATTCCCAGGGCTAATTGACCGTGCCTTCGAGGCGAAGATCCTTCAGTCCCAATGCTCACTTGGGTCCAGGGAGTACAAGGAGAATGAACCCACGACCCATCTGAAGGATCTATCTACTAGAAAGCAGAAACTGCGGGGTAAGATGGGATATTTATTGCTTACTTTTTTTTGTACCAGTAAGGTGACAAGCCAACAAAGTTACAGGGTACCGTAGTATCGTAAGCTACGCTAACTTGTAACCAGTCTGTGCTACGGCACGACATAGCCTATGGATGCTTGTGACAGGGTGTTATATACGCGCTCTGACTATCCTTCAAGCGGGCCCGGGGTTGGTGGCAGCACGACGTGACAAGTGCTGTCAAGTGCACGCGAGGGTTCTAGGGGCGGCGACATGGCTGCTCCCGGGACGTGCTCGGGTAAAGTGCAGGAGGGCACCGTTGCGTTTCACCGAAGATGCCGGAGCGCTCCTATACGCACGGAGGATGGCCAGCAGCGGGGTTTTAGTGAGTAAAAATCTCACATACCCGTCTGCTCCCCTAAATCAGATGGGCACCTTTTGAAGGTTTCCCCCCGTCAACAAACAAAAAAGGAAGTTACTGATGACGCATTGTCTACCCTGCAAAAATGTTTTCACTTTTGGTGTTTTTTCTACATTGTTATCAGGTCTTAAAGGTGCCTAAAATAGGCAAAGCTTGTGTTATGGGTACCAAACATCTGACTTAATTTTTTTTTTCCTTAATACTGAAAGAAGCTACAGTGACAAAAAAGAGTAAGCGCTTGTCATGGTATGGCCATGTTACGCTTTGGAAAGAAGATAACGTGCTAAGAACAGTTTAATGATTGAATTTGGTTATAGAGGACGAGATACACCTAAGAAAAGATGGATTAACTGTGTGAAAGATGACATGGCTAGAAAGGAATTGAATACAGAGATGACGGCTTTGCAATAAATTTCGACATTTATTCTGCTAATTAAATCTAATATATAAAATTCTCGTGTCACAGTTTTCGTTGCCATACTCCTCCGAAACGGCTTGACCGATTTTGATTAATTTTTTTGTGCTTATCCGGTATCTATGAGAATCGGCCAACATCTATTTTTCATCCCCATAAATGCAAAAAAAATTGTCCACACGAGCGAAGCCGGGGCGGGCAGCTAGTGTATTTATAAATTTCCCATTCCAGTGAGTTTATCAAAGAGACAAATAGAAGATTCTGCCCCAAAAGTCCTGAAGCTGTGCCAGAGCATGCGAGAGTGGGACAAAGAACACCCCAAGTACACTAGACTTTTAAAAGTATTTATTTAGACCTTATCCACGACAAGGCCGTCACGTTCTACGATGGTACAGATGACCACAAACCGGATTCATAGCAGTTTGGTCCGACTCTGAAACTGTCTACTTTTTTTTTGTATATTCTGTTTGCCAGAGGGCGATGGAGTGTAGCTTGCTTGTTGTAACAAGAAGCGATAGAGTTCCGAACACTACACTACGCTACAAGCCCGGTGTCACTGATGTAGGATGCAAAAGCGCAAAATTAAAAAGGGATTGGGTGGGTCACGTAACATAGTAACAACTTGGGTTCCTAAGGACGGGAATCGTCGCCGAGGCAGACCCAGAAAAAGGTCGCGCGATGACCTGGATGCCTTCCGGAGGGACTGGGAACATTTTGGGGGGAATATGGGGACAGTGAGGGAATTGGGGGAGGCTTATGCCCAGCAGTGGGACAGTAAGGGCTACAAAAAAAAAATTACAACGGCACCAAAGCTTTAGGACCATTGTCCTTGATATAATTTGAGTTTGAATCTATGTTTCATAGAGATTGGACCTAAATGGATTAATGTCCTTTTCCATATTTTGGTTATTTTGAGATTAAAGAAAACTTTGTTACCGTTAATAAACTGTTATATACCAGGTCTATGGAGCCCCCCAGCCACCCGCCAGCTCTGAGCCACGCCGTAATGCAGCGCAAGATACCTATTTAATAACAATAGTATATTTTATAGCTCATATTACTTTATAGAGGATAGTTATTAATTTATTTGATCTACTTTACATTATAATTTTACGGTTACATTTGGTTTTATTTACGTATACAAACTTATTTTAGTATTAGTACTCGGCATGAGTTACGATACCTGTTATCAAGCTTTTATTTAGTTTCACCTGTCCGTGTGTGTGTGTGTAATCAAATCTTGCAAGTCAAATTTGACCCCCTTCCCAGTTTCCGATTGAGCCACATATTTTTTTGATTTAGCTGTAATTTGGCACACGTTTGGTTCCAGTGACAATGGTGCCAATTAATAAAAAATATTTTTAGACCTGTCAAATTGGTTAAGTTTAATAATTTTGAACAACATCAATGCACGGTTAAATGCCGCCATTTTTCATCAAATATAGCGTACGTTACAATTTGACGATTTATCATTTCCACAGAAATCACGTAACACCTATATATAGCGTGTATGTGTTTGTTTCTTTGTAATCCAAATCACGGTTGGAATGTGTTAAAAGAAGAAGATCTCAAATAGAATAATATAACGTCACTTATAAAGAGACGAGATAACAAACAAACGTAGTGCCAGCTTACAGACTGCACCGCAAAGCAAACGGATTATAAAATTAAATTTGTGCACCAATTAGCTAACGAGCCTTTACGACTTGTTTCACTGTAATTAATCGGAGGCTTCTCGGCGTGAAGGCATGAGCGAACTGGCTGCTAAGAATGAAGATAATAATTGTACGAATTGGTAATTATAATGTACTTTTTTATACCAGTAAGGTGGCAAACAATCATACGCACTAAGGCCTTTATAAGGCACTTATGTATGTCAACTTTATCACCAGTTTATACAAAATATGTCACCTAAGAAGAAGCGGCAAGAAACCCGGTGCTTTGTAGTTGTTCATATAAAAATACATTTGTATTGTTATATGTATTGATTATACATATATATTTTTATAATCGTTTCCCCACTGACCTCCTTTCTCCCATAACTTGTACTACTTGAAACAACTCAAGCTAATTATAACATATCATATAGTACGTGGGACGAAGTGAACCGCTGTAAAACAATAATTTGAAAGGGAACACTTTTAAACTTGAGACTTCCGATGGGTAAAAAGGTTTCAGTTTTATTAAAATTGATTGAACGCAAGAATTTAATAAGATCGCTCATAACGTACGCTGACATTTTTAAATACACAAACGCTGACATTAAAACTACCAATACGTAATTTTTATAACATGGTAACCCAAGGGAAGACAACCGCTACGATGGAATGGTAACACCACAATGACAACAGTCAAATTTTTTATCAATACACCTAAATATTGTGATATTTTTAAATTAATTTATTGCTATGACAAGACATGATTAAATTACCGAAGAAAAAACGGGACCCCAAGGAAATAGAGGGTCTGTGCACGTATGTATCTTTGAAAACTTTGACTTCGTAGGTGCTTTATGTTGCTAATGTGCAAGGCGTGGTACGAAGATCATGATCTAACATAGCAGGTTTCCAGGTTTAACCAGATGACCTGTGCCCAATAATTTGCGCAAAGAAATTGGTATGGCTACGTAGACATTTTAATGGCGAACCCTCTGAGCGTCAATCATTTTCTATACTTCTATACTAATATTAGAAAGAGGAAAGATTTGTATTTTTGTATTGAATAGGCTCCGAAACTGCTGAACTGATTTAAACAATTCTTTCACCGTTATAAAACTACATTTTCACAGAGTAGCATAATATTTGATAAATGTCTACTGTGCGAAGCCAGGTCGGGCCGCTAGTAGTTTATAAGGAGTTTTAAAGCCACCTTCCGTTTATCTCCCAGCGTGTTTAACAAAAATTGCCATAGTTTTATTAGTGTAAATGAGTAATCAGAACCGGCAAGTATGTGTGAAGAGATTGATAAATGTAGAAGCAAAAGAGGTGTGCAAGTCATGATAGACTAAATGGCGCTCTAAACTCTCTGCCTACACAGAAAGGGGGTAGCAAGTTATGAACATAACTGAATTATAGTAAGAAGTAAAGCAATCTACAATAATCCTATTTTAAACAATGAAAGTGACAAACAAACGTACGGTCCAGCATTATTGTAAACGTCGCCGTAACTTATGGACGCCTGCAATGCCAGGGATATCATTGGCGCGTTGCCAAGTTGATAGTAAGGAATTATTAGGTTAGCATTCTAAGTGAAGAAAGGTAGTTTTACTGTTGAATTGCGCGTCGAAGTTCTCTGGGGACTACTGCAGAAACACAACATCAGAGTAGTGATATTTGGCTGCGATCAAGATGGAGCTACAATTCCAGTGATAGCTGATCTAATATAAAAATATGACTGCTTATTCCTTCCCCCTTCAGGGTACTAAATTCTAACAATTTAAAAGTACTTCTTCGTAAACTAGTAAAATGGAGCTACTTTTAAATTTGATTTTGATATTGGTTCGTTCTTGCAGATGCCGTCCTATTTGTAAGAGTAGAAGAAGAGAATGGAAAGGCAAAACCCAGAACACGTCGGCCGAACTGCTAGTGGAACGTAAACCAACCGCTGAATGCTTCAGACGATGGCCTATGGTGCGACCTTTTTATAATACTTTTATTTATTAGATCTAGATCAAATTGCCATAGTACTTGTAGCGACCTCACCGCTACATAAACGTTGGAAATCTACTAACTGACATAACATTCAACGGATGACACCTCCATACATACGTCACAATCCTGCCACGCGCTAGCGAAATTTTCTACGCAATTCAGTATATATACAAGTTTCCGACTAGAACAGGTGGGGCCTTGTTCCCCAGGCACCCGCCTAGCTGGATGATCTTCCCTTTGTGGCGGCTGAGCATGATAACCTCGCTCGCCCCACATTGGTGATCCCGACGTGATGACGGAAAGGTAAAGAGTCCTCGGAACCAGCGGGTATGTATGACAAGTGAATCTGGTGCTCAAGTAAAGATTGAACTGGCACTCTCTGGCCGTCGTGAAGGGACTTGGCGTGAAGATATGTAAAAAGGTTTTGTTCGTTACATATCCATTGGGCTTCAAGTCATGTCAAAGCGAGCGATGGTGTATTTATAGAGGATGTATCCTATTACGCTTGGCCAACAACGGCCTTGGGGAACACTGGCCTCATTACACTCAACAGGAGCAGTCTTCTTCGTTTTCTTTAAAATATGGATGAATCTTCATGAACCTCATTAACATAACGGCTCTGCTAAAACCACAATGCTCGTATTATGAAGCAAGTGATAAGTATCAGTCATATTAAGAACCATTGCGGCAGGCTTGTTGTTTCACCAACAACACTAAAAACTTACAAAAGCATCGCATTTCTTTGCAGAAAGTGTTCCCCAACAGTCCATGCCCGCTGTTCGCTCGTTCCCATCAGGTCACCATCAAGGAGCGTAAAGTTATACCGAAACACGACGTGGTGAGGATCTGCCAGGCTCCCATAGACGACATTGTTGACACACCCTATCTGAGATACGCAGACATGGCTAAGAAACTCGGTAAGATAGTGTATATGGGCTTAGAAGCGTTGAGGATATTAATAATAGCTTCGTCGTGTGGTCTCACTCGCACCTTCCTCTCATCAGCCTCATCTTCTTAAACTCGTACTCTTATATATTATGAAAATCTGTCGTACTTGGTTAAGGCATTTACTTTCAAGGGAGACAAAATAACAAATGAATAGTAAATGCTTGAACTTATCACACAGCGCCTTCTGACCCCAATTAAGTAAAGCTTCTACCATGGGAACCGGCAGCTGATCTGTTTTTTATACCACTAAGGTGGCACACAAGCATACGGCCCATCTGATGGTAAGCAGTCACCGTAGCCTATAGCCACTAACAATACCATGGATATCACTGACGAGTTGCCAACCCTGTTGTTGATGAGGACTCACTGTGCTAGCAGTTACTGCTAGCGCAGCGCATCCACGTGGAGCACTGGCAACCTAACTCACCGCAGAAACACAACACTGATATAATAATTGTATACTTTTTATTTGTGAACGCATACTTATAATACATACCAAACACCCAGACGCAAGGCTGAAATATACCTGAGTAGCACAGATAAAATTCTTTTCTTATGGCTTATAGTTTTTCTACGCGTGTGAAGTCTCGAGCAAAAGCATATTTTATATTGTAAGGTAGACGGATGGAAGAGAAAACAATATTACGCTAACCGCAAGTGATAAGGGAAGGAGAATGATCATTGACGTATTAATAATATATAAAGAGGGGGCCAATGAGCCGTACCTACCCCAGGTCTCATGCCACCCTGGGCTATTGGACTACCAATCGATATTCGGCTTCAACGGCCAACGCATCTCAGGAGCCAGGAAGATAAACCTAGATACGCCGATTAGAACGATTATGGTGTTTAGTGATGTGATGGGTGTCCACAGGTGCGTGGGGCGCGGTGCACGCTTGTTGCGCCTTTTGCCCGTGTGGCGCGTGCTGCCCCTGCGGCATCCGGGACTATGTGGTGCAAGACGCTGAGCGTGCTGCGCGGAGACGCGGCGATATGCACACGTTCGACGCACGCGTCAAACACGACTGTCATAAAATGCGCATTATGTACGACAAGATTTAAAAAATAAATGTTAGTCTGTTTGAGTCTCATGACATTCAAGTAACACCCGCGTCTGCAGATTGTAATGCGGGGGTAGATTATTTATCTTAAACATCACACAAACTAATTATTAAAACAACAAGTATAAACAATAATAAAACAATCTTTATAAACAAGGAAACACATTATATAAACAAGATAAAATACACTTCAAAAAAGGAAAACAAATTTTATAAACAAAAGTAAAACAAGTGTAAGTATATTTATAAATATAACAAATAATGTAAATGAATAAGTACAACTAAAGCTTACACCTGTTACATTCGTTGGCTACGAAAACAGTATTCAGCTCTCCTGGAAAAGACACAAAAATTATACGATAAGTGAAAATATATTATTTTACCAAATATCAATATTTTTTCGCTTCGTTTACATCCAAAAGATTATTCAAACAATGAGTATCATTAATGTTATGTGTTTAAATGGAATCGATGTCGGTAGACTACACAATCAATTATAGTGATGTGTTTCTGCCGTAACTAAGGTTACAAATGCTCCTCAAGGAAACGCTGCTAGCACAGTGATGCCCCTGGTATTACTTGTGTGCCACCTTAGTAGTATAAAGAAAAACTGGCTGTCGATTTGACTTTGTATAAAATTTGTGAATGAACTTTGTGTAAAAGAGACATTTTGAAAATAGACAAGAGATGTCGTAGCATTATGTGTAAGTGAATTGTATTCTTGTACCTTTTTCTTGGAGTTTCTTGATAGCGTGGATTGCTGGGTATCTGTCAGAACCTGCTGCATCAGGGTGCATCAGGTTTACAGGTCTGCTGTGCTGGGCCTGTGTCTCGGGCCACTCCACTGCTATCGGCTCCTGCAAGAGTGGAACGCAGAACTCGAAAGGGTGGAATTTACTGTTCGCTTCGAAATTTGAGCTACAATCGCAGCGAAATAAGAATAACATTACTCTGTTCTAATACGTTACACTGAAGACCTTTGATGTATGATATTAAATGAAATTATCTTTATTTAGAAAGAAAGAAAGAAATAAAAAAAAAAATTATTCATAACAACGCGTTAACATATAAAAGAGAAAGACATTTGTAGAGGAAGAACATAGTGACGTTATGAAAAAAATATAATAAAAATCAGTAATAGTACATCCCGAATGCTGATTCGGCATTCAGTACCTGTTTCTGACCTATTTCTGGATACAACTGAGGCTGCAGATAACAACCTCAGTTACTGATTTTCAGTCGAGACCCAAATACAAAACCTGTTTGGCGTATAATGTGAGTCACTACGGCAGTACACCTAGCCCGACTCTTATAAAGGGTGTATACTGTATAGCAAGCGTTGTACCACTAACCGGAGTGGCCATCATGCCTTTTAGCTCGGGTCTGCTGTGGACAAACTGCCAGAACTCGTGGCATCTTGTCTCCGTCTCCGGGCTGTCCCCCACTTGCGGCCCGAAGTCAATGACCAGGTGCTGCGGCCGAAGGGGCTCTCCGCTAGCTCGCTCTGCCTCTATTACTGGGTTCCTTGGTATTATCTGCAAGGGATTACCAAAATACACAATGATGGAAAGGTAAAGAGTACTCGGAACCAGAGGCCATGTATGAAGAGATTCATACCTAAATGTAAAAAAAGGAAAACATGTGCACGCCCAGGAACGCATGTGGTGGGTCATGTGGTATGGTGGGGACACGGGTTGACACGCGTGGTGGGTCGTTTGGTATGAGAGGAACACAAGTGCACTCGAAGGTGGGTCATGTGTCATGACGCGGAGAGCGGTGGACACGGGTAGTGGGTTTTTTGTGGTATGGGCTGGACAAATGTGGTGGATCATGTGGTATAGCGTACTCGGGTGGTGGGTCATGTGGTATGGGCTGGACACAAGTGGTGGGTCAGGTGGTAATTTAGACCTTCATAAGTGCTTATAGGGCCTAAACTGAATAAATGATTTTTGATTTTGATTTTGATGTGGTACGGGGGGGACGTGGGTAAACACAGGTGGTGGATGAAGTGGACGGGTGGACACGTGTGGTGGGTCATAATGTATATAAATTCCAACCCTAAGGGGGTAAAATAGGGGATGAAAGATTGTATGAAAATTCGTTATTTTTAAAGTTAAATCCATGCAAACAGGTTCCTACTTATATTATAAGCCGCGGGCCAAAACTATCATTTACATGTTCACTTATTCACTTACTACGCGTGCGAAGCAAGTTTTTTTATATAATGTACCTTGTAGCTTTCAAATGAAGGTTTGGAATCGTTGGATGGTGAATTGGAGAGTGGTATGGCGTCCATGTTCCAACATTGACAGCACAGCATGGACAGGAAGAATGTCAAGCAATTGGAGACTATCTGCAAAATGTTTGATGAACTTTGATCATATAGAAGTATATAATCAAAGATATTAAATAACTTATACCCCTTTTTGCACACTGGTCATTGCGCAAGCCAATCGTTTAACTTGTTAATAACTAATAATAATTATAATAAAGTTTATTTCGTAAAAAATACAACACGTGAGTTAATTCTGTGACGCTTAAACTAGGCGAGCCTGTAATTTTAAAACTATGTGACGAGATGATTAAGATCCTGAATCGTCGTGTTGATTGACTAACCATTTTGACATAACACCATTATCATTATCCTACTACGAGTCGGATTAGTAGATTACCAAGAGTAACAAACCAGTCAGAATAGGGCCTGTTAAATTAGGACACCAGTGAAGGTCATCAGAAGCTAGTTAAAAAAACATCTGCTCCACTGGCCGATCGTGGGCAGGAGTCCGCAGAATGTAACTGTATGTAAATAAATTTAGTTTATCCTGAGTGACTCGTAAAATTTACGCTAGACCCTGCCTGTAATACCTGGGCATATCTCCAAATCTTGATAACCTTCAGTGCAATGGGGTGGAAAGCGTAGCAGCTGATTGTAAACATCAATGCCCCCACATTTAATTATTAAAAAAAATGCAGTTATTTACGCATTTTCGCTTGTGTCAGAAATGTCATAAACTGATTTGTACACTTTGCGGTTAAGAACAATTTTGTTCACATTATATCGTCACCAAAGAGATTTGCACGTATTGACAACGTCGTAAATAAGTTTATGGCCCTCTGAAAGCCAACTAATAATCTGCAACGCGACGTCTCATCTCGTCCCGTATTTATTACGTATCCAATGCACTATAATGGCTACATACAATTTATGATCTTCCATCTGGGATATCGCGTTATTTATTTTATATTCAGGGTGATATTTACTTCGCCTCCAAGGGTCAGCGCTCAACGTTGAGGTCTTCCATACGATTCCCAGGCCTGACTTAAATAATTTGCCGACATACATATATGTTTTGAATTTCATCTTTTTTATTGTGTAGCCTGTGATTGTAAATTGTAATGTATTCGAAGGCAAGTTCACAAATCCCCATCAATGACGAAAATCAATGGTAATTTGTGGAATCCATTCGCGTTGGGAACTACAATATGGACTGATTAGACTCAGTTGTCCTATTGCGAGGGCGAGATGACAAACGTATTATAGGCTAGTAGTTAAGCCTTCTTATTGCCAGCACAATGCATCATTTTGGAGCTCTCTCTTATTCACCGCTAAAACCTGAAACATAGTGTTATTTTTCTGAGATCTTTATGGTGGAGATGATGAAGCGTGTTAACGCCCCGCCCCTCCTCGCCTCGCCCCGCCGAGCTCCGCGCCGCCATTACTCTATTCCGCCACCGTTCGCCAAGAGAACACAACTGATACGCTAAAACTGTGCAAGTAAACTAATTCCTACTACATTTGCCTTTTAATTTCGAGAATCCTCGTCAACAAAGCGTATTACGCCCTACCCATTGAGTACTTAAAGATCCCTCCCAGGTCCTAGCTCCCTAAACTGTCTTGAGGTACCGGGTACATAGCAATATGTAGTAGGCATAGATAGCGTTATCAATATTAACGCCGACATATTAAATTGTTGTTTACAGCGCTTACAATATTATCAACTTTGAATTAATCGTGCCAGTGACTTCATATCGAGAGTGCGATTAATTTGTGATATAATTGAGTTCAATGGTGATAAAATAAATATTGATCGAGGTAATAATGGAGACATAAATAATTGTAGCAAAGGATGTTTAAAACAGTAGATTTTATATAAAGCGATAGCTTATACAGCTAACTAGCTTCAAGAGAACTACAACAAAACGTTGCCAGAGAGTCAGAATTATCTTTAACCATTTGTTTTAAAAAATGTCGTTTATTTGTTCCAAGTGTTTAGTTAAGAATACACTTTTTTTTCCATTTCATGGACGGAATTAAAATCATCAACCAGCAATGACCTTCGCCAAAGCGGTCACTCAACTGTTGGCTGTGCAGTCTCTCATCACGGAGAAGTGGCCAAAAGACCAAACTGATAATGTAACAGGTTAGAATTATAGAATTACTATTACATATACTTAAGTAAAGCAAGTACTCAAAGTACTCAACCATTGAAAATAAGTTCTCTTAACCGGCGGCAGTAAGTAAAACCAAAATCTGCGGGCATGTGTGAAGAGATTGATGAATGTAAAAGTAGCATAGAGGTATTATTACACGAAACACCCCCTCCTTATAGTTACTCCTACCTTATAGGTACACCTCTTATGTTTACATTCACATCACATCAATCTTCATATTTTCTCTCCAAAAATGAGAATAATTAATCCAATCACATTTCAGATGGTGATATGTTCGACTTTATAATCGTCGGGTCAGGAACAGCGGGGTCTCTCTTGGCCAACAGACTGACTGAAGTCGAAGAGTGGAAGGTGCTGCTCATAGAGGCAGGAGGAGATCCACCACTAGAGAGTATTGTATGTTATATTGTCAGGCATATACGTATAAAGATATGTTGATTTCTGTGGTGTGTAAGGCTTCTGGAACTCCTCGAGGATACGCTATACTGGCAGCAAGGGTAAATAAAATGATACTCCTTCTATAGGCTACGGTGACCGATTACCATCATACGAGCCGTACGTTTGTTTGTCAACATAATACTAAAAATAACCGAAAATCTTATACAATCATGGCGTACATAACAAAGTAAATTAACTAAAATACATGTATTTATTAATTGGTTACATTCGAATTTAAAAAAATATGGGTCGGTCGGATTCCTGTGCCCATGGCTGTTGGAATGCAAACTTACCAGAATCTAATAACAACCTATAATCGAGCATATAGTGAGTTTAAATATAAGGAATGAGAAAGGAAATGAGAGTAAAAATATAAGGAATTGGGTAAAATTATAAATCTATAATGACATTCAATTATATTTATCAACTAGCTGTGCCCGCGTCTTCGTACGCGAAATTATTTTTCATGGGTTCAGTTTTTTCGTGGAGCCCTAATTATTTTTCCAAAATAAAAGTAGCATTATGTTGCGCCTTTAAGCATCAGCTACCTGCCAGTGAAAGTTCTGTTTAACTCAGACCAACAACTGGAGCACACAGTCAATATTTAACACTTGTATTTCTTTATGTTTCCAGATCCCCAACTTATCGGGAGCAACACATCGGAGCAACGACGCGTTTCAATACTTCACTGAAGAAGACAAAACAATCAACAGAGGATGTGCAGCTCGCAGATCCTTCTGGCCTAGGGGAAAAATGCTTGGAGGAACAGGATCCATGAACGG
This sequence comes from Falcaria lacertinaria, assembly GCA_951449985.1. Taxonomy (NCBI): domain Eukaryota; kingdom Metazoa; phylum Arthropoda; class Insecta; order Lepidoptera; family Drepanidae; genus Falcaria; species Falcaria lacertinaria. The sequence goes on along the minus strand of OX602119.1, from coordinate 395,848 downwards.
ACTTCTTCACATGAGGGGTAGCCCTGGTGACTATCAGCCCTGGCACTTAGACAAAGATGACGGCTGGGACTGGCCCACTATTAAAAAATACTTCAAGAAGAGCGAAAGAATGACCGACCCTTTCATCTTAAGCAATCCTGAGTTAAGAAAAGATCATGGATTTGACGGAGAGTTTATTATCGATCAACTTAACTTCACGTTCACCTCCTTAGCTGATGCATTAACAGACGCTTACAAAGAAATGGGCTTGAAATATTTAGACGATTTGAACGGAGATACTCAGATGGGAGTCGGCAAGATTCGAGGAGGTAATTATAAGGGGAAGCGAGTTAGTACGGCTACTGCATTTTTAAGCCCAATCAGAGAACGACCGAATCTGGTTGTGCTGAAACAAACATTTGCTTATCATATAGATTTCGATCAAGATAAAAGAGCTAAAGGTGTTAAAGTGACATTGAACAATGGAAACGCAGCTACTTTTTACGCAAGCAAAGAAATAATTTTAAGTGCAGGAGCTATAAACAGCCCTATATTGTTGATGCAGTCCGGTATCGGACCGGAAAGTCATCTGAATGAATTAAATATTAACGTAATATCTAACTTACGGGTAGGTGAAAACCTTCAAGACCATGTTAGAATACCCATTCCTATCACAATAGACACAGGAGCTGCAGAGTTGGACGATAATTACTGGCCGAACGCCGCTGCACAGTACTCAGCGAACCAAACTGGTCCGTTTGCCACTAATTATGAACAGCCAAACATAAATGCTTTCCTCTCAGTACCAGATGGTAAAGAGTTGCCTGATGTCCAAATAGATCACAATTACTTCGTACCCAAAAGAGATAATGTTAACTCCATGTGCAAAAACATATTGTCATATAATGTAGATATTTGTAAGCAGTTCGCCGAATTCAACAAAAACAAAGAATTGCTCATATTTTACGTCTCACTTTGCAGACCGCATTCTAGAGGAAAAGTTATGTTACGTAGTAAAAATTCTATTGATCATCCTAAGATATACGCTGGCTATTTTAGTGATAAACGAGATATGCATATATTCGTTCAAGCTGCAAAACGAGTCTCTGAAATACTAGATACGCCTACGTTTAAGAGTATCAAAGCTGATCTGAGAAGGATCGAGTATGACGAATGTGATCCATTCGAACTTGGTGCTAACGATTACTGGGAGTGCATGGCAAGGACTATAACTTATAACGTCTACCACCCAGTTGGTACTGCTAAGATGGGAAAAGTCAACGACCCTACAGCCGTGGTGGATAGCGAATTAAGAGTGTTTGGAGTATCAGGCCTAAGAGTTGTCGATGCGAGTGTCATGCCTACTATTCCTAGTGTCAATACAAACGCAGCTGTAATGATGATAGCTGAGAGAGCTGCAGATTTCATAAAATCTGCACACAATAATTCATTAAATAAAAAAGTTGAACTCTAAATGTCCCAAGCATGGTAAGTTAGCGGTTTGGAATTTAATTATAAACATTATGATGTGTTAATTCTCATTAAACATTCCCATCAACATCAACTTCAACATTATCTGCAGAATAATAAATGCAGCGCAAATCTGTGTGAGTGTGATATGGTGCTCAAAAAAGAAAACTAGGAGATTGAGGTTAAATCAAAGTTGTGTGATATTTGCGTTATGACAATATTATACTATCTAAATTATTGAAATAAATTTTTAAAGGTTTTAACCACGGTATTTTTATTATATTTATATAAAATCTATTTTAAAGATAATAGCCGCGAAAGTTTAAAACAAAATATTGTCTACTCTGAGGTTGTGATAACAGAACTTTTCTCCTTTGTAAATGATGAATCACGTGATACTACCACAAAGGTTCTATGCTCAAAGTTTTAATAATATTACTAGGCTTATCCTTACGAGAAACTGTCAAAATAAAAATGATCGCCGAGCAAGAAATGTTAATCTACTATAGCTATTTATATTTATTTATATTAAAGTTATTAACTGGACTTGTTGCTAGCTTGCGTGTCGTAGATAAAGGTATTTTACCCTTAGAGAAAAACTCTGTTGCAACGTTTTTCTATATGGACGTAGAAAACGAGGATCATCTGAGCACGTGTCGTCTGGAGTCCTGGTTGAAGAGGTGTTGTCTGATCGGAGATAAGATGGATTGTGACTCTATGGATGTTTACGGTGGCGACGTAGGTCTCTTGAAGCCAGGGAAGACAGCCACATTAATATACGTGTATCCCACACTTTATCAACATGACCAACAAGGATTCTGTGACTTTATTCTAGACTATCAGTGTGGCACTCGAAGGAGAGTAAGGAGGCAAGAAATTAACACCCCTTTCGATACCAGATTGTGTAGTGATGTTTCAGCGTTCATTGGCAACTATATAGTTGGCAAAGATGTAGCAGAATGTGAACATATTGACGAAGACTCTTTGAATGAATGCGCACCAGTAGACTGTGATACGAAATATTCTGGCAATAAGCCGTTTTTCAATATAATCGTCCACAAATGTGTACCAGTGCCCACATGTGAGACAGATCTCAATAAGGAGCTACCAAACTGGGTGTACGAGCCCCAAAGTAATACTTGCAGAGATCTAGACACGCCGTTAACGATGACTGATGTATATGCACTTAACTCGAGACTTGGAGTAGTAGTTACCGAGTCTTATAAGCCTAAGAATGGATTAAAAATGAAAATGAAATCAAACCTCTCAACAATATCTCAAAATTTAAGTTTCCTAGAGGATGTGCTCTGTGGAAAATTGATCGCTCATGATATTGACACAACAGATTACTGCAGATGCTGCAGATCGGCAATGTTGTCGATAGTCCTTTGTATCATGGGCATGTCGGCCTTGTTATTATCGTTTGTTTGTTTAGTCAACGTGGTTACATGGTTGTACAAGATGATCAAGGCTGGCGATTTCAAGAATTATTTCCAAAAGAATGGAGGCAGAAAAAAGTTAAAACCGGGTCTTAAAGAAAGCAGATCACGCGTAAACAGAGAGGTGAGAAATTCGTTACTTCGAGATGTGATTGTGAGCGATTTGCCTGTGGAGGTGGGCGCCAGCATGGTTGATGTATGCCAGAGGATGAGTAAGGAGCTAAGATGGAAAAAAAGATACAGAATGCAGGACATAGGAAGGCAAGTTGATTTGATGGAACATGAGAGCACGAGCTCTATGATATCTACGGAACAGGATGAGGACGATGACTAAACAATTTATAAATAAATCAATTCATAAAATTGTGGATTTCATTTTTCGTTAAAAAAACAAAACTCTAGATAAATGTACTACCAAAAAAATTATCAACATCCTTAGTACCTCTAGGCTCCATAGCGTATATTTGAAGCCTGTTTTAGGTTTACAACCGGTTACAACTATTTTTAAGCAAATAATTTCAGGCTCTCAATCGAGAACATTTGGTTCAATTACAATATAATACAATTCACCAAAATAATTGTATACCTTTTTATACAATGTGAACTTAAATATCTGTTTATCTTAGGGTTCAAAGAAATCATCATTGAAATCACGGATCATCAAGAGAGAATCAAACCAATCTAAGCAAAGGTTTAAATTTGTTACAAGGGAAGATAAAAGCGGCAGTGAAGTGAATAGTAGTGAAGAAAAAATGGACTTGTCAGTTACTGCAACCGATACGGATGGCACTGTTTCTGATTACAAACGAAAAAGCAATCACGACTTAGGCAAATGTAGTTGTCAGAAATGTTGCAAAGAATGTAACTGCCCAGACAGCAAAAAGAGTAAGGCCAGCTCATTAAGGGTGAGAATTCCTCAGCTGTTTTCAATGCATATTTATCCTTTATGCCATCAGTAGTAATTTCTAACAGCTTCTAAACATCATTCCTTTTATACCACTTAGGTGGCACACAAGCATACGGCCCACCTGATGGTAAGCAGTCACCGTAGCCTATAGCCGGTACCAATACCAGGGATATCACTAACAAGTTGCCATCCCTGTTGTTGATGAGGACTCACTGTGCTTGCAGCATTACTAGCCCAGCCTATCCCCGTGGAGCACTGGAAACCTTACTTACCACAGAAACCCAACACTACATCAAAGTAATATTATTTTACTGCGGTCTTCTGTAAGGTAATACAGATGAAAGGGAAAAATTAACCATAAAGTAAATTCAAATTATGTTTAATTAGGGTTCGCGGAAACTGCAGATCATCAAAGAAGTAACAAAGCAATCTAAACCAAAGATACAACAAGATACAAGCGAAGAAAATAGCGACAGTGAAGTGAATAGTAGTGAAGACAAAACTGACTCTTCACTCAGTGAAAGCAATACGGATGGAGAGTCATCAGAATCAGTGGGTTCTGATCACAAACGAAAATGCAGTCACTCTTTAAGTGAATGTCGGTCCTGTTGCAAGGGATGCTCTCGATCTAAACATAATCGAGTAGGGCGAACTCAACAAAGATGAGAAGGCAGACGAGTTTCAATGAGTGCTAGCTCTGGTGTAATACATACAGCGATACTGTGTTGATCGTGTTGAAACTGATCTTAGAATACCCCTTTGAATATGTAATGCTACCTAAGGTGAATAAATTTTAACAAAATTTCAATTAAACTTATTTTAAATGTTGTGTGTGTAATGTAGTTGAAAGGTTTGGGGTAGAATGTTATTTATTATACAGTTTCAATGGTGCCGTTTCTGTTGCTAAGCTTAACTAATTTGACAGGATTGAAGTCTTGCTGTCCCTTTCTCGTTTGCGGGGTTAAATAAGGATGGCAATAATTTATAACTTGTCCAATTAGTTTAGGATTTTGTACAACAGAATTGACACCTCTGTCTACTTAACTGGAAAAATTGGAAGATTTCATCCTGTTCACAAATCTATAATTTACCCTCCAGAATCTCTCCAGAAGGTGATATTGATGGGTAAATTCTATGAAACCTAAATAGCGCTAAACCTTTTTAAAGAATTACAGCACTTAAATACTTTTGTGAGTATTCTAGTGGTGTTGAGTCTTGACTTATGATATCACCCACTGCTGACTATTCTCCTACAGGAACCTCATAAACTATTAGTAATGGTATTATACTCGCAATCTTTTTTAAAACTTTCTTATAAATTGTAACGTTTGTATTTTGTCCTAATCTTCAAATTCGTAAGCTCCATATTATTATTAGCCTGTTATGAACACGGCCGATAGATCTACGTATGATAATCCTGTTTTTATTCTCAATGTGGTTCGACGTGTCATTTGTGCTGCATACAAAACCGATCATCGGCCAGTCACAACGTATTTACAAAATGTTTAGGAAAACAAGTTTTTTATTGATTGTGATATATATTGGTTGCAATGTAAATGCACGTAAGTATCTGAATATATCTACTTTATTTATTAAGTAGCTGGTACATAGTAATAATAATTTGATAAATTTATTGTGTTTCAATAGAAATATAGACTATTCTATTATGATGTTAACTAATGATGGTAATTTAGACCTTCATAAGAGCCTTATTAGGGCCTAAACTGAATAAATGATTTTTGATTTTGATTTTGATTTTGAATGCCATGATGGATTCCCTCGCACAAAAACTGTTTTGACATATTTTAGATGTTCTTATTCTAAGGTTTAACAGTCTACGGCTTGACCGTACTTGTTTGATTGATAATAATGAGACTAGAATATGTTTTGACCATTATCATACATTTTTAAATACTCATTTGTAAAACCTATATGAAATTATGAATATCATTTATTTTCATTAACATTCAAGTTGTGCTACGTTTGTGACAACAAGTTAAATAGAACATATTGTGTACTAGCTGTGCCCGCGACTTCGTACGCGTATAATGTTTTTTTTTTTTCAAACCCATGTTCCGCCTAATGTATCATTTATATGCCAATGAGAGTTCTGTTAGATCGATGATAGATCAACGAACACATTGCAAAGAGGATAATTTACTACATAATTATATACAGTGTAATTTAATACGGAAGAATCCGGAATCAAAATCAGCACTTACTCTTTAAACAATAAACATTTGTATTACCTACGTGACATGAATATATTATCACAAAAAGACAGATATGTAAAAAAGTACATTAACACATAAGCAAGGATAAATAGCTCGAATTTCAAATCCAAACTAGAAATAAAAAGACGATCCACTCAAAAGAAAAACTAACCAAAACACGTAGAGTTCATTTAGAAGGGACTAGGACCTTACGGATGTTGTTCTGTTTTTTTTCTTGCACAGTGGAAAAGCGGTTCAGGTTCGATTATAAATACTTCCCGGAAACGCAAGGTTGGTTCAAGCTGCACCGGATCCCAGCCACCTGGAAGGATGCACGCCTGCGCTGCCATCTTGAGGGTAAGAGAACCCGGTACTTGCCACGGCCCAATTGGGTACAACTAAGTGAACCATGGTTCACGTTTTCATTTGATTTCTATGAGACAATAGCTCACAGAATATTGTTTAAAATAGAAGCAGCCCGAATGGGTTATCACCTCCAACTTATTGAAGATCGCAGTCAAATAACTCTGATATAGCGTTGTGTTCTTACGGTAAACTCTCCAGAGCTTACCGTAAGGTACAGTTGAGGTTGAGTTGTGCTGACAGTATGGATGGAATGCCAACCTTACGAGACGAACATTTGTTCGTCCCGTAATGTTGGCATTACGTTAGTGATACCTCTAGTTGTACGTAGTATATTATCTACTCTGAGCCTCTAGTATTGCGGGTAGTCATAGGCCATGGTGACCGTTTACCATCAGGCGACAATCTAACTGAATCTTAATTTAAAACTACACCGTTCCAATAGGGCTTACAAAACTCCTTACTCGTTTATTCGAAAACTTTATTCATATCGAAAATATGTTGCCGCATCAAATTTTAGCTTTTTCACTTGCACTTAATTCATGGAAAACTCACATTGTCTGCTATGATATGTCTGGAATGCTAATGAATGATCATTGTTGAATTCTAAAATTAACTAATTAGATTTTACAGGTGCGGTTTTAGCTTCTCCGATTAATCCAACTCTACAACGATCTTTGCAAGCATTAATATCGGGTAATGAGATCCTGGATCAGACAATGTTTATAGGTATCCACGCCACCTTCTCTCAAGGAGACTACTCTTCAATTGAAGGTAAGAAGAAATATTTTGTATATTGATGACTGATTCTATAAATAAAATTCTGCCGTGAGTAGTGTTGCCAATGCTCCAAAAGGGTACGCTGCGCTAGTAGTAATGCTGCTAGCACAGTGAGTCTTCAGCCACAACAGGGTTGGCAACGCGTTTGTGATAATTCTGATCGATATATTATTTAAACCCTTAGAAATCAATAGCCATCAACGAGACATTTTTAAAAGACATTACGTATTTTATTCTAGGGATTCCACTGGCCAGGATACAAGTCACCTGGGCAAAGGGTGAGCCCAATAACCTTAACAACCAAGAGAGCTGCCTCGTAATGTACAAAGATGGAAAGGTAGCGGACGTCAAATGCGAAAACGTGTACCCCTATTTTTGTTTCAAGAAAGATATTCCTATGGTTCTCAACGAATGTGGCACTATCGACAATGGTGAGTTTTCCTGTTCTCAGTGTCTATCATCGAAACAATCCAAATTATTGTTTATCAGTCATGCATTGATTGATCAGTTATTTTTTTATTAAAACCAAATTAAGTATATCTTCAATTATTGCGACTTCTTTATCATTAATCAAACATCACTTTCGTTGATTTAATCATTCATAATCAAACATTATGTGTTACACAGATTACAGTTTAGATTCGCGTACGGGTAACTGCTACAAATTCCACACTGATATTATGCGGTGGCCGCGGGCGTACATGACGTGCGCTGCAGAAGGTGGCCACCTTGCCATCATGAACAGCGAAGAAGAGTCACAGCTCCTCAGCGAACTGTTTATTAAATACCCCGTGGAAACCATTGTTGGGACGCGGCACCGGAGCATCGCACATGTTGGCGTCTACGACTGGGAGGAGCATGGGACCTGGCGAACCATACACGGTGCGAACACAAAACTGATTTGGACTACAAAGTTAAGAAGTCGTATGAAAATATAACACTTAGCTATGTGTGAAGTTACAAGAATGAATGAGAATATTAAAAAGCGTTTGAAAGTAGCCCAAGAAAAGAAAGTTGAGAGGAAATAGTGTCGTAGTATGGACATATTATGAGGAGAGAAGAAGGGCAGGTAGGTGGTCAAAGTAAGTATGAATGTAAGTATGATACAGGAAGAAATAGACAAAACTGAGACGGATGGCTTGTGTGAAGGATGATAATAAATGATTAGGTAAAGACTGTATATTGAACGATAGATAGAAGGGTTGAATGAAAGAAGCAATATTGCAACGACCCCAGAACCGAGAATGAGGTGGTGAAAAGCTTCAGAAAATCATAATATTGTATTATAATTATCACTTAGCCGATTAAAATTCATAACACTGGGAATTTACTTCCACTTCACGGTTAGAAAATTGCCATTATGCGGCACACTACTTCAATAAGCACTGCTGATATTAAGATCCAAAAGCCGTGGTGGCCGTGAAGTAGGAAGCGTTGCCTGCTATTCTAGCGACGCAAGTTCGAATCCAACCAGTCTGTAGCAATGTGTACTCTTCTAATTTTAAAATGTCTTATCCAGGAAACACAATCGAAGAAGCTGGATACGCAAAGTTTGAAAAAGACCAGCCGGATAACGCCACGTCTACTTCTGGAGAATTTTGCGGCAGCATATACAGAAGCGGTCTACTCAGTGACATCTACTGCGATGCCAGTCTGGTGTTCATATGCGAGAAGAAACCTGACAGTCTACTATAAGACTAGATTGTGTACTAATAAATTCATTTAGTTACCGGGCATCATTCGAGGCTCCTTTGTGGTTTGCCTTATAATGGTGGCTGGCTACAGTATCTCATTAGGTTTTTTCTATATAACTTTACTGCTAGTATATAAACGAGTCACCCTGCGAGAATGCGGTCACCGTGATTGGACTACTCATATGACCAACCCTGTGCATCGACGCGGAATCTTTTTTTTTAAATATTAGTTTGCACAGCGACGTATTTTCAAGGCGTTAGAATCTACCGTTAAATCTGGAATAAAGTTTTCTCTGAAAAATATCCAGTATAAACTCAGCAATTCCTCTTGAAAATAGATATAATTACAAAAGTGAACAAAGAGTAGGCAGCAAGGGGACAAGTACTTTTGCCGCCAGCACAGCATCAAGGAGCAAGTCAAGGAGTTCTATCGGCATGGCTCTTCGAAGAAACACATTTTGTTGACGTAATTTGGCAGCCTTCTTTGATAAATAGAAGGCTTCAAAGGATTTAATTAAATTTTATAATAAATTGCGACCCTTCGTTTCATTAACATATCCCAGTGACCGTTAAGCGGTCTGTTTTTATACCACTAAGACGGCACACAAGCATACGGCCCACCTGATGGTAAGCAGTCACCGTAGCCTATAGCCGCTAGCAAGACCAGGGGTATCACTAACGACTCGCCAACCCTGTTGTTGATTAGGAGTCACTGTGCTAGCAGCATTACTACTAGCGCAGCGTATCCTAGTGGAGCACTGGCAACCTTACTTACCGCAGAAACACAACACTACAGCAAATTAGTGGTATTTCACTGCGGTCTTCTGTAAGGTGGAGATACAGTCCCCAGTCAGGCGACTGCAATATTAATGGGAAAACCCACGGGAGATCCCAATAATAATTCAACCTTCCCTTTTTTAAGCTCTTGGTGTGATTTATCACTTTACTCATGCTTAGAAAAACTCATTGGTACAGGCCGGGATTTTAACCTGGGCCCATCAGATGAAAGGCCGTTGCTTCAACCACAAGGCCACCACGGCTTAACTAAATGTTCATAATTAACACAAATATTCTGGACAACCTTTTTAATCCAATGAAATAAATTGAAACTCAAACAATGAAATCCAAATTGAAACTAATTAGCACTGGTCCTGAATGTTCTGATGCTAGTAGTACCGTACGAGGATAATGATCTGCTTATATTACGTATCCGTATGGTAGCGAATGGTAGTGAAAGGAAGTAAATTTCAATTAATAAATCTACATCTACACTCTAATATTATGAAGAGGAAAGATAAAAATAAATAATAAACATAAAAACTACTGGACCGATTTTAAAAATTCTTTCACCAGCAGAATGCCATATTATCACTGAGTAACATAGGCTATATATTATGTTGCTACGCGGGCGAAGTCGAGGGGAAAAGCTAGTAAATAAATAAATCAGGGTCGGCAACGCGCGAGTGATACCCCTAGTGTTGCAAGCGTCCATAGGCTGCGGTAACCGCTGACCATCAGGCAGGCCGTATGCTTGTTTGCCAGCCTAGTGGTATAAAAAAAAAACCAAAAACAAATCAGTGGATCTAAGATATTCTATTCTAAATTGGTATCTACTAAGACATTACTTAGACGTGAAAGATGTTAAAAGAATACTTGGATTATTTTTAAGCATTTTTAAGGGATAACGTTTGAATTTGAGCCTTATCTTAAAATTGGTAAGCTGCATATTAAGCTGTTACGGACACTGGACACGGCTGATAGATGTACAAAAACATTATACTGTTTCTTTGAGGTGTTACTTAAGGTGTAATTAATTTGTACTGCATACAAAACCAATCATCGCATCGGCCAGACACAACGTATTCTTAAAATGTTTAGAAACACAAGTATTTTGTTGATTGTGATATATTTTGGTAACAATGTAAATGCACGTAAGTATCTCAATATATATTTATTTTATTTATTAGGTAGGCAGTAGATAATTTATTAATTTGATCTATTTATTATATTTCAATTTATAGTGGAATGAAATTTTTTTATGGGTTAATTTTATTTGCTCGGATAGCCATGGCCAGGCCATCATGGCTTGTGGTTGCAGCACTGCCTGTCATCTGAAGAGCCCAGGTTCAAGCCTTGGCCTGCACCAATGAGTTTGTTAAAGCCTAAGTATAGTGATTAATCACACTATGAGCTCAAAAAGAGAGGTATGGTGATGGGATAAATCGGACACCGTTAAGATTTTGTTCACATTTTCATGGACTTCGCGAAACCCTTATTATTTTGCCGAAATAAAAGTTACGCCCAGTAAAATCTAACTGCCAGTGAAAATCCCGTTATAATCGCTCCACTCGTTTTGGAGTTACAGCGAATTAAACATTCTTACTTTTATCACCTATCCCAAGGGAACCATGCTGAATTTCGGGATAAAAAGTATCCTATATCTTACCTCGAAGTATGAACTCAAATTATAGCAAGTTTTTTTAATAACTTTATTTGTAACCCAAATTAATTAAAAGATAGGAAATTTTCTTGGTTATATCAGAATTTGCTGAGCTTAGCATGCTTACGACTTAATTTGATGCGGATGAAGTCGCGGGCAAAAGCTAGTGGTACCTGTATAAAAATATAAATATAATTTGTTAAAATGAACACTGAAGATGTGCTACGTGATGACAAATCCCACATATTTTTTATCTATTTTGTTTTTAACCGGTTTTTCCCAATAACTTATTAGATTTGCTTTGTGAAGTTTTTTTAAACCGTATTTGCCAGTGACTCATCAGATTTACTTTGTGTAGGTATTCAACCGACCTCAAAATAGGAAGAGGTTCTCGATTCGACTGTATGTTTTTTTATATTTGTTACCTGATTACTCTGCCAAAATTGTAGATCGATTTTGATGATTTTTTTGTATGGTAGGTCATACTTCAGACTTGAAATAGATCAATGAGTAGCGCTTACAATAATATTCATTAAAATCATTGGTAACAGGTGTTGACAGCAATTGTCACATTGGAATTTATAATTAATTATTATGAGCTTTTTATTAAGATTTTTGTTGTTTAATTTTATTTTGTACTTAACCAAAAAGTTCCTAATAAAAACTTCCACTCAAAGACAAACCAAACAACACATGGAGATACGTTACAATGCTTTTTGGGCCTAGGAGAAGAGTTTACGGAGGTTGTTCTGATTTTCTTCTTGCACAGAGGAAAAGCGGTTCAGGTTCGATTATAAATACTTCCCGGAGACGCAAGGTTGGTTCAAGCTGCACTGGATCCCAGCCAACTGGCAGGATGCACGCCTGCGCTGCCATCTTGAGGGTAAGGAAATTAATATGTTGCTTGCCGACGATCCAGTTGAGTCGTAGGTCGGTGGACCATGAACAATTATTGTTTCCCACAGTCCTTCAGGAGCTATAAAATTATGAGGCCAAAAAAATATTGTGACCTAAGTCTACGTTTTTCATTGGATTTTTGGTTAAAGAAAGGTTCTAACCTTTTAATGGGAGAATTTAAGATCGAAATACGATACTCCTTTATTTTTTGTACCTACTGTAAGTAAGGTTCCCAGAGCTCCTTGAGAATTCACTGTGCTGATACTAAGGCGACATGTTCACTATGCTGACAAAGTGATTTAGTAACGTAAGGTTGGCAGCACGCTAGTGACACCCACAAAACAACGAGGGATGATCGTACTCGTAGATATCGCTGCTGATTTTCTTACTCTTTCCAATCATTGTAAAGATATCGTTGTTAGTCTTTTGTTTTTCTTTTAAACTATATCCATACAATTTAATAAGAAAATCCTGATCTCCAAATACGTTGTACATATCAGACATGTTGTCGCATCCAATTTCTGCTTCCTCACCTGCACTTAATTCATAGATAAACTACTGACTAATTAATGATTGTTGTTGAATCTTAAAATTAACTAGTTGGATTTAACAGGGGCGGTTTTAGCTTCTCCGATTAATCCAACTATACACCGAGCTTTGGCAGCATTTATATGGAGTAATGAGATCCTGAATCAGACAATATTCATAGGTATCCACGCCACCCACTCCAAAGGAGACTACTCTTCAATTGAAGGTAAAAAAATATATTGAGTATAATTTAGACTGATGCTATAAATTCTATCTTTAATTTAAACAATGTCCTAGTTGTGTTCATATCTGCTCAGAGTGTTGATCTATTCAGCAGTCCATTTCATAATGTCTCTTAAACAAAATAAATAGAGTCGGCATCTAATATCAAGGATTTGTATATGAAGATCATTATGTATTGGATTCCAGGGATTCCTCTGGCCAGGATACCAGTCATCTGGGCAAAGGGTGAGCCCAATAACCTTAACGACCAAGAGAGCTGCCTCGTAATGTACAAAGATGGAAAGGTGGCGGACGTCAGATGCGAAAACGTGTACCCCTATTTTTGTTTTAAGAAAGATATTCCTATGGTTCTCAACGAATGTGGTACTATCGACAATGGTGAGTTTTCATATGTTCTCAGTGACTGTCATCGAAACAAACTGCTGTTTGTTCGATGACAACGTAGTCAAACAAATCAGCAGATCCGATCCAAATGCTTGAATTACAGTCTTGGTTATACATTTGTCAATGGAAGATTTTTATTAAAAACGAATATAGTATATCTTCAATTATTGCTACTCCTTTATCATTAATCGAACATCATTTGAGCTGATTTAATCATCCATCAAACCTCATGTTTTATGCAGGATACAAATTAGATTCGCGTACTGGTAACTGCTACAAATTTCACACTGAAATAATGCGGTGGCCGCGAGCGTACATGACGTGCGCTGCGGAAGGTGGCCACCTTGCCATCATCAACAGTGAAGAGGAGTCGCAGCTCATCAGAGACCTGTTTATTGACCACCCCGAAAACTCTATCGTTGGGACGCCGCACCGGAGCACCGCACATATTGGCTTCTATGACTGGGAGGAACACGGTACCTGGAGGACCATACACGGTGCGAACACAAAACTGCTTTTGGCGACAAAAAATAATGCTATACAGTCAGAGATATATGACTGTCTCTGTATACAGTAGACTGGTGGATGAAAGAAGAATGCATACAGCTGAGATTATAATGAATGGTAAAATTAACGTTAGTAACAAGAATGGATAGGATAAAGAACAAAAATATTTAAAAGTGTTTGACAGTAGCCCAAGAGAAGGGGAATTGCGTAGAAATCGTGTCAATGTCTGGTTATGCTATAAGGAGAGACGAAATTAAAGTTTCTAAAGTGGCGATGAATGTAGAGTTTGAATGGATATGCGGGGAAAGAGCGAGAAAAAACAACCGTACCAATGAAGGATGGGAAAATATTTCATATCATATTTTATCATTATTTTTACTTACACGCTATACCCGCGTACCTAAAAAGTAACCTATTAAGTTTGACAACACTAGGAATGAACTTGCACTTCTCGCTTATTAAATGGGATAATTTCCACTGTATGACTCTCTACCTAGATAAAATCTGATGATATAAAATCGCAAGTTACTAGGGTAACTTCGTTTCAAACGAAACGTTACATTTGCTGTTTTAATTAATTCTAACAATGTCTTATCCAGGAGAAACAATTGAAGAAGCTGGATTCGCAAAGTTTGGGAAAAACCAGCCGGACAACGCCACAGGTGGAGAATTTTGCGGGAGTGTATTCAGAACTGGACTCTTCAACGACATCTACTGCAATGACCATCTGGTGTTCATATGCGAGAAAAAACCTGACAGTCTACTTTAAGACTAGATAGATTAAATTTACCAATAAATTCATGTAGTTACCGAGTATCAGACAAGTAAGGTATTGTGGTTTGCTTTATACTAGTAGCTGGCTACAGTCTCTTGTTAGCGTTTTCTATATATTATTTTACCAATAGTAAATAAACATGTCACTCTGAAAGAATGCGGTCACCATTATAATATTGATCATATGACCGGTCGTGTGCCTGAAAATCTTTTTTTATTAGACTCAACAAAGAGAACTTGCAAATATAAGCCAAACGGAAGGTAGTTTTTACAGAGAAGAGTTCCACAAGAAATTTCGTATTTTTTACTTTATCCAAGAAACTGTTGCGACAATTGATGTCAGGGTCGTATAAATAAGTACAGCGTAAACGCAGCAGCTTAGGAAACAATTCCTTTTGCTGACACCACAACACTTCCCCAAGGAGCGCTAGCGGCTTGACTAATGGAAATACATCATATGTTGAAGTAGTTTGGGAGACTTTTTTAATAAATTGAAAGGAAGGGATTTAATTAAATATGATAAAAAATTGTGATCCTTTGTTTAATTTACATATTACAGTGACCGTTAAACGGGCAGAGATAAATATATGTTTAAAAATTATGATGATGCCGACGAGGATGATAACAATGACGGTGGTGGTGTTGAGGATTATGTTGAAGGTGAAGAGGAGGATGATGGAGGCAAGCCTGTCATCCCAGATGATTCCTTTCAATTTTGGGAACTCGCTTAGTGTTGCAGACATTCATAGTTTACTGTGATTGTTTTCTATCAGTCAGGCTTTAAACAGGTTGTATGACGATTAGTACATCCATGAATGTAGTCTTAAAAAATATACCCTCAATGTTAATTCTCCCAAACGATAAACTTTACTATTGATTCAATTAAAAAATGCCCTCAAAAATCGCTTAAGTCTATCAAAGAAAATTATCCAAAATTAACTCAGCAATTAATTACTGTTTAGAAAATAGATATGATTATAGAAGTAAGCACAGAATAGGCAGCAGTTTAGGGGACAAGTTCTTTGCCGCCAGCACCGCACTTCTTCAAGGAGTGCCTATCGGCATGGCTCCTCGGAGAAACACAATTTGTTGACGTAATTTGGCAGTCTTCTTTGATAAATAGATGGCTTCAGGGGGGATTTAATTAAATGATAATAAATTGCGACCCCTGGTTTCCTTAACATATCCCAGTGACCGTTAAGCGATCCGAGATAAATATATGTTCTAATTAAACAACCTTTTTAATTCTGTGAAATAAATTAAAACCCAAACAACGAAATCCAAGTTAAAACTAATTAGCACTGGTCCTGAATGTTCTGATGCTAGTAGTACCGTACGAGGATACTGATCTGCTAATATTTCATTTCCATATGGTATTGAAAGGAACTATATGGTATTAAATTTAAATCAATAAATCAATAATTCTGCATCTACACTATAATATTATAAAGAGGAAAGATTTGTATTTTTGTATGTAACGAATAAACTTAAAAACGATTGGGTCGATTTTAAATATTCTTTCACCAGCAGAATGCTATATCACTGAGTAACTTAGGGTATATATTATGTTGCTACGCGGGCGAAGTCGCGTGAAAAAAACTAGTAAAAACATAAATCTGTGGATTTCTAAGATACTCTATTCTAAATTTCACTTGTATGTACTAAGACAAGAAAAGATGTTAAAAGCATACTTGAATTATCTCTAAGCATTGTTATAAGGCGTAAGTCGTAACGTTTGAATTTAAGCCTTAACTTAAAATTCGTAAGCCGCATATTGAGCTGTTACGGACACGGCCGATAGAAGTACGAAAACATAATCCTGTTTCTTTGAGATTTCGCTCATCGTGTAATTTGTACTGCAAACAAAACCGATCATCGGCCAGACACAACGTATTTTCAATTACAAAATGTTTAGGACAAGGATTTTATTGATTGTGATATATTTTGGTTGCAATGTGGCACGTAAGTATAAGAATATATCTACTTTATTTATTAGGTAGCTGGTACATATTTTGAGATAGACTGTTGTTTTAAGTAATTCCAAGATTTCCATGGTGTATTATTCCCTCTCGCAAGTACTTCTTTCACAAATTAGTAACATTTATTTTTGTGTAGGTAATTTAAAAGAGTAGGAATTTGTTTTGACCAATATCATCGTACTTTTTAAAATACGCGTAACTTAGTACCTGTATAAAATTGGGAATTTAATTTTTATAACCAAGAGAATACAACCGCTACGATTTATAATTAACACTGAACATGTGTCACGTGATGACAAATCCCATTTTTTTTTTCTGTTTTGTTTTAAACCGTTTAGGCCAGCAACTTATTAGATTTGCTTTGTGTACTTTTTCAAACCATGATCTCTTGCAAGGACGACTTTGGTACTCAGCCAAAAAGACCCTAATAAAAGCCTCCACTCAAAAGACAAACTAACCATAACACATTAAATTACAAAGCTTTTTGGGACTAAGCCTTTACGAAGGTTTTTCTAATTTTTTCTTGCACAGTGGAAAAGCGGTTCAGGTTCGATTATAAATACTTCCCAGAGACGCAAGGTTGGTTCAAGCTGCACCGGATCCCAGCCAACTGGCAGGATGCACGCCTGCGCTGCCATCTTGAGGGTAAGGGAATTAATATGTTGCTTGCCCACGATCCAGTTGAGACGTAGGTCGGTGGACCATGAACAATTTTAACAAGCTTAAGTACAGTGATTAATCACACCATGAGTTTTTAAAGAGAGAGTTAGGGCGATTTGGGATTCCCGTGGGTTTTCCCATTTAAATTGGAACCGCCCGACTGGGGACTGTACTACCTTACAGAAGACCGCGCAGTGAAATGACACTACTTGATGTTATAATAATAATAAATTCTTTATTGAAATAAATACAGTTACAAAATAATCGAGGCCCTGGTTCCGGAGGTAGGTATGAAAACCTGAGTTTCCGGAGACAGTGTCTTCTTCCACATTTTATAAAATATTATATTTATGCAACAAGATAAAATGTATATTAATTACTAAATTAATTACTAAGATGCGCATTTTATGTGAATGTACGTGTGCATGTGTGTGTGTGGGGGGGGGGGGGTTATGTGTGTTTGGGGGGGGCGGGGGGGGTATGTGTGTGTGGGGGGGGGGGTTATGTGTGTGTATGTGTGTGTGTGTGAGTGTGTGTGTGTGTGTGTGTGTGTGTGTGTGTGTGTGTGTGTGTGTGTGCCTGTGTCTGGATTTAGTCCAATTGTTTATTTATGCCAGTACAGCCTCAGTTGAATTATAGTCCTGCTTCATGAGCCAATTCTTTAAGACATTTTTACATTCTACGGTTGTTAGGGGATTTATATTAAAATTTACATTGAGTCTGTTATATAAATACTTGGATAGGTAAACCCGTTGTCTTCTAGCGGATGCTGAGAGACATTTGGGAGGTTGGCATACATTTCTTATGGTTCGTTTTTTCGACATTGCTCTATTTAAGGGTGTGATGGTGTGTTGCTTACTAACGAGCCTCAAGATATAAATCTGTCGTACACTTAGAACTTCACACTCCCTATACAGAGTTGCAGTTGAGTATTGGAAAGGTTTGAAACTCATCACCTTAAGAATAGACCTTTGAACCCTTTCTAGACGTATCATGTGGCTTTTACAAGCGCCACCCCACACCGTTATACAGTATCCCAGCACTGATTGCACCAGTGCACAATAAACTGTGCGTAATGAGTTGAAGTCGGCTACTACATGTCGTAGTTCTTGAAAGCCCATATTAGTTTTCTGCAACGTGTAGTAGTGAGGTCTATATGCTGTTTCCAGCTCAATCTACAGTCTACTACTACACCTAGGTATTTTACACAACTGGATTTGCTAATGGCAAGGCAAGAACAATCTGAGCTTTCACAAATTACGTTGCATTTATGAAATAAAATATTTATATTATCTGCTTTTATTTTGGAAAAACTAAATAGCAAGCACGTTGATTTTTGAATATTTAGAGTGAGTAGATTTAAACTAAGCCATTGTCCCACTTTATGTAGGCCGGTTTCGGCGCTTTTTTTAGCTTCACCCCAAGTTTCCCCATGAAACACCAATGCGGTGTCATCAGCGTACGTTATAATTTTAGCATTTGGAAGGGATAACTGACATAGGTCATTAATGTAAATCAAAAAGAGACTGGGTCCGAGTATGCTCCCTTGTGGAACGCCGTAGGAAACCCTAGCAGATAAGCTAATATGGTCTTTGATTTTGACTTTTTGAGTACGGTCACATAAAAAATCTTTAAAAATACTAAGCGCAGTACCACGAATACCAATTTTGTTTAATTTGTTCACAAGTGAGGAGATGGAGACAGTGTCGAATGCCTTGGCGAGGTCAAGAAATATACCAATACATTTTTGCTTTGCGACTAATTTTAGTGTGACATGATCGACCAGCTGGGAAACCGCATCTTCAGTACTTTTCCCACTCCTAAATCCAAATTGAGCATCTGATAAAATGTTGTTGTGTTCAAGGAAACCTAAAAGTATTTTATTCAGTAACTTTTCATATATTTTAGACATGGTCGAGAGAACCGAGATGGGTCGATAGTTCCTAATATCATCTTTAGCACCACTCTTGTGCACTGGTGTAATGAGTGATTGTTTAAACACTTTTGGGTAAATACCCTTTCTGAAGCAGATTTCAAAAAGTAGTGTAAGATGAGGAACAATGACATGTTTAGCCAATTTTAGGAATTTTGCTGGAATGGAATCCCAGCCGACTGCACAGTCATTCTTGAGGTTCATTATCGTCGCTTCAATCTCAGCTTCGTCTGGTGGGAGTAGAACCATTGAATCACATATATAAGGTATGTCAAAGTTATATGAACTTACAGGTTTAGTATTGGCATCTGCAAGGAGATTACCTGTGCTGGAAAAGTAATTATTTATATCATCGACCGTCTTTAAAATATTGTCTGTTTGGTGTAGCAAGTGCTCAGCGTCAGTTTTATTCCGTTTTACATCAATTATAGTTTTTACAGCTTTCCATTTTTCTTTATTACTTTTTGTACTTTGTATTAATAGAGCTTCGTAGTTTCGTTTCAGTTTTCTGATTAAGATGTTGCAGAAATTACGGTATCTTTTAAATGTGACTTCAGCAACATTGTTTTGGGGGTCTTGTGAATACTTTTTGTGCAGTTTATCTCTATGGCGGATGCAACGCAGTAATCCCGGAGCTATCCAGGGTTTGAGTATTCTTTTTCTGCAAGGTCTTTTTATTACTTTCGAGTGAAGTTTTAGGGTATTAGAAATATTTTCAATAAATCTAGAGGAGATATCATTTGCATCTAAATTTTCTTTTAGAAACGAAAAATCGACTGTTTCTAGATGCTTAACTGCCGCTTCATAATCCGTTTTAGTATAAAAGTTTAATTCATTGCATTTATGATCAGTCTGACAAAGGCTAAGTAACACTGAAGCATGATCAGTCACAGTTGAATTTATTACGAATACCTCAGCATAATGGGGTGTCTTTAACATAATATGATCTAAACAATTTTCTAGCCTTGTTGGGTGGACGTGAGCTGGTAGAAGTCCTAGTTCGGCGGTTAAGTTTAGGTACGATTCACTGTTTCTGTCCATATTGTTAGGCTTAATGTCTATGTTGACGTCCCCTGCGACTACAATGTGCTTAGCTTGAAGAGGCTGAATAATTATGTCTAGAGAGTATAAAAAGCTGTCGATACAATAAATAGAAGGGGACCTGTATATAGCAAGTATATACGAATCAGGAAAAAATTTAACTAAAAGAAAATTAGCTCCGCTCTGCTCCGGTTCCTCCACAGTACATTTTATATCTTTTTTGATGTATATTACGATACCACTATTTTGGTTATATGCGTTTTGCGAGGAATAAGCTTCATAGTTTACCAGGGTAGGGATAGGTTTGTGTTCATTTAGCCAGCATTCCGTAAGGATAATGATGTCTGATTCAAAAGTCAACAAGGCTAATTGTGCTTGAAATCCATCAAAATTTCTGTAAATACTACGAATATTTTGTGATATTATTTTTAGGGACGCCTTGGAGTTTCTCATTTCAGTATTGCAAGTTTCTAAGTCACAATAATAACTTGTAGCCACAGAGATGGTATCTACTTCTCCTAAAATATCGTTTTTGTTAGCCATTTGGGCAATATTTGAAAATTTTATCACAACAACAATGTACTGTAATGTAGTTACTATACATATAACTGACGGGTCGTAAAAGCAAAGATTGGCATAGCTTAGATTTAATATTATAGCTGTATTTGAAATGCATATGTGAGTGTGTGATATTATTTTGGATAATGAATCCCTGTGTAAAAGTTTTTGGTGTGTGATGTATTTCGTGTGTTTGTGCGCTCTTATAATTAAAATACTATTACTATGGAAAAACAAAAACGAAATATACCTAATACAATGGATAAAAAACCTACGTACTTTGAAAGTAAACATGATAATAGTTTGTCACCTGTCTTGACATGCTCGTAGTTTATTAACGTCAGCTTCATTTTTAATCAATATTTGCCTGTCTCCCTCTGCTTTTCTTAGAAAGACTTTACCTAGTGCTGTCCAGCAAAATTTATAGCCGTTATCTTTAGCATGGTTTCTATTTGGGAATTCCCGTGGGTTTTCCCATTTAAATTGGAACCGCCCGACTGGGTACTACCTTACAGAAGACCGCAGTGAAATGACACTACTTGATGTAGTGTTGTGTTTCTGCGGTAAGTAAGGTTGCCAGTGCTCCACGAGGATACGCTGGGCTAGTAGTAATGCTGCTAGCACAGTGAGTCCTCATCAACAACATGGTTGTCAACCCGTTAGCGATATCCCTGGTATTGCTAGCGGCTATAGGCTACGGTGACTGCTTACCAACAGGTGGGCCGTATGCTTGTGTGCCACCTTAGTGGTAAGAAACAATTATTGTTTCCCACAGTCCTTCAGGAGTTACAAAATAATATTGTTATAAAAATGTAATGACATAAGTTCACATTGTTCGTTGGGTTTTCTGGTTCAAAAGGGTTCACGTCAAATCCTTTAGAATGGGAGAAGGTGCAGGGTTATTACCTCCTTTTAAATGTTTTGTTCCCACTGTAAAGTTCTCTGAGCTGTTGAATCAAAAAAAATACTTATTCGATTTCACAGGTGCAGTTTTAGCTTCTCCAATTAATCCAACTCTACACCGAGCCTTAGTAGCATTAATATCGGGTAACGAGATCCTGGATCAGACAATGTTCATAGGTATCCACGCCACCTTCTCTCAAGGAGACTACTCTTCAATTGAAGGTAAGAAGAAAAATAGCGTTGACAATCTCTATGAATTCTTCTTTAATTTAAATAATGTCCTAGTTGTATTCATTTCTGCTCAGATTTCTGTTTTATTCAGCAGTCTATTTCATAATGTCTTTTCCAAAATACCTTAGCATCCTACACCAAAGTTTTTGTAAACAGAAGCATTATGCATTTAATTTCAGGGATTCCACTGGCCAGGATACCAGTCACCTGGGCAAAGGGTGAGCCCAATAACCTTAATAACCAAGAGAGCTGCCTCGTAATGCACAAAGATGGAAAGGTGGCGGACGTCAGATGCGAAAACGTGTACCCCTATTTTTGTTTTAAGAAAGATATTCCTATGGTTCTTAACAAATGTGGCACTATCGACAATGGTGAGCTTGCACATGTTTAAAGTGACTGTCATTAACACAAATAGCAATTTGACAATGTAGTGAAAACAAATCAGCGGATCCGATCCCATTGCGATCCAAATTGTTAAATCAGTCATGGTCCATATATTTATGCATGGACGTTTTTTTTTATTAAAAACAAATAGTATATCATCAATTATTGTAACTTCTTTATCATTAATCGAACATCATTTGAGCTGATTTAATCATCCATCAAACCTTATGTTTTTATGCAGGGTACAATTTAGATTCGCGTACCGGTAACTGTTACAAATTTCACACTGAAATAATGCGTTGGCCGCGAGCGTACATGACGTGCGCTGCGGAAGGTGGTCATCTTGCCATCATCAACAGTGAAGAGGAGTCGCAGCTCCTCAGAGACATGTTTATTGATCACCCCGAGAACACTATCGTTGGGACGCGGCACCGGAGCACCGCTTTAATTGGCTTCTATGACTGGGAGGAACATGGTACCTGGCGGACCATACACGGTGCGAACACAAAACTGCTTTTGGCCACAAAAATTATTCTATGCTCTAAACGGATGGATGAAAGAAGATTGCATGCAGCTGAGATGAGAATGAATGCTCAAATTAACGCGTGAAGTAACAAGAATGGATAGGATAAGGAATTAGAATTTTAAAAAGTGTTTTAATGTAGCACATGAGACATGAAGTTGAGAAGAAATTGTATCACTCTCTGGTTATGTTATAAAGACTAAATGTTAGTTTCCAAAGTGGCGATGAATCTTAAGATCGATGGATATGCGGGAAAAAAGAAAGAGCGAATGAAGAAGAAAAAATGGCGTACAAAAGAAGTATGGGTTGATATTAGAATAAATGACGCTAGATGTTGATGAATTGTATTTGGAAGGCATGAAAGGAAAGAGCAATGTTGTACCGGCTAATAAGAGTAAGACAGGAAAAATATTTAATTTCATATTTTATCGTTATTTTTACTTATGAAGTAACCTATGAAGATTCACAACACTGGGAATGTGCGTGCACTTCTCGTTCACTAAATAGGACTATTTCTTCAATGCGACTCACTACCTCGGAAAAAACTGATGCTATTAAATCGCAAGAATACTAGGGTGATTTAGTTTCAATCAAAACTAATACTTGTGCTGTTTTAGTTAATTCCAAAATGTCTTATCCAGGAAACACAATCGAAGAAGCTGGATTCTCAAGGTTTGAGAAAAACCAGCCGGACAACGCAACGGGTGGTGAATTTTGCGGCAGTGTATACAAAACTGGTCTACTTAACGACATCTACTGCAATGACCATCTGGTGTTCATATGCGAGAAGAAACCAGACAGTCTACTATAAGTAATATTTTAACAGGTCCAATTATGTACATTGAAGAGATCGGGAAAATGTTTTTAGGAGCGCTCCCTTTATTCGATACTGAACCCAAAACTGTTTTATTTTTCATTTTTGTGTGTCTGTCTGTTTCACAGCCGCGCATCACGCCGAAACTACAGAATGGATTCAAATGAAACTTGGCTCAATTTGAGTTCATACTACGAGGTACAATACTGAATACTTTTATCGCGAAATTCAGCATGGTTCAGCAAGTCAACATTGGCTGTAACTCCGAAACAACTGAACCGATTTGAACGGGACTTTCACTGTCAGATAGCTGATTTTACTAGGCGTAATTTAGGCGCTAGGCGCATTTTGCGAAAATAATTTGAGTTCCGCGCAGTTAATAAAAACCCATGGAATTGTGAACAATGTCCGAACAGCTGGCCCTATTTGATCAGGACTCTCTCTGGCAGGTAGCTAACGTTATAATTCGTAACTGAGGGTTAATTTATTTTGGACAAATAATTAGGGTTCCGCGCAACATATAAAAGACTCTGTCCAGAGAGCTGTTTCGACAGTTGATGTCAGTGTCATAGAAATAAGTAAACACATCAGCTTAGGAGAAAAATATTTTTGCTGGCAGCACAACAACACGCGGCTCTCTAGTGGCTTGACTAATGGAAGAAACACAATATTTTAAGGTAGTTTGGAAGTCGTTTAAATTTATTGAACAGCTTCAAGGAGAGATATTTAATTAAATTTGATAATAAATTGTGATACTTTGTTTCATTTACATATCCCAGTGACCATTAACCAGGCAGAGATAAATATATGTTCTAACAATTATGATGATGCCGATGAGGATGATGATGGTGATGAGAATTAGGAGGATGAAGACAAAGATGATGAAGATTAGGACGATAACAATGAGCAGCAAGTAAGGTTGCCAGTGCTCCATGCTACTAGTAATGCTGCTAGCACAGTGACTCCTCATCAACAACAGGGTTGGCTAACTCGTTAGTGATATCCCTGGTGTTGCTAGCGGCTATAGGCTACGGTGACTGCTTACTATCAAGTGGGCCGTATGGTTGTGTGTCACCTTATTGGTATAAAAAAATGAGGTTGTTGGTGACGAGGATTTTTTTGACGAGGACGAGGAGAATGATGATAATGACGATGAGGATGATGAAAGCAAGCCTGTTCATCCCAAGCTTGGGAACGCGCTTAGTGTTGCGGACATTCATAGTTTACTGCGATTGTTTTCTATCAGTCAGGCTCTAATCAGGTTGTACGCCGATTAGTACATCCACGAATGTAGTGTTAAAAAATATGCCTTCTATGTTAATTCTATCAAAACGATAAACTTTATTATTTAAGTTCAGTGTCCTTGATAACCTGAACTCTATGACAAACGTGATAAAACACGTTTTTAAAAACAAACATTTTCCTTATATTGGCTTCTCTTAGATTTTGAGTCTTATACACTTTTTAGTAAAGATAATAATCGAATAACGTAGTCAATGCCATTTTTTCATTCAAAATGTTCGCATTGTTATTATTTATTGGATGCGGCAAATTATTTTATTATTATTATCGAAAAGGTAATGTACCAAATAGCCGCATTCCCATTATCATACAAACCATTTAAAATAAAATATTCTTAGATTATATAGCTCAGATCAGATACAGAATAAAAGAGAGGTAGGGCGATTTGGGATTTTCCGTGGGTTTCCCATTTAAATTGGAGCCGCCCGACTGGGGACTGTACCTCCACCTTACAGAAGACCACAGTGAAATAACACTACTTTGATGTAGTGTTGTGTTTCTGCGGTAAGTAATATGTTGCCAGTGCTCCACAAGGATACGCTGAACTAGTAGTAATGCTGCTAGCACAGTGAGTCCTCATCAACAAAATGGTTGGCAACAATGGCAACCCGTTAGCGATACCCCTGGTATTGCTAGCGGCTATAGGCTACGGTGACTGCTTACCATCATGCTTGTAAAGGTATAAAAAAAACGAATTTTACAACTTCCCACCCACCCGCTAGTTTTCAGTGTGGAGATCATGGCGGTTGGAATGCATTCGAATAATAGAACACTCAAACTTTAAACAAGCTTTAAACGTGGTAAGGATCGGTCAAATGTTATTTCTTAATCAATTAATTAGTTCATTAGATAGATGTGAT
Organism: Falcaria lacertinaria; assembly: GCA_951449985.1. Taxonomy (NCBI): domain Eukaryota; kingdom Metazoa; phylum Arthropoda; class Insecta; order Lepidoptera; family Drepanidae; genus Falcaria; species Falcaria lacertinaria. Next base: position 370,042 of record OX602119.1, on the reverse strand, counting down.
GTGCTAAAACTGCTACACTGTTCAATGACTATTTCATTCTTGATTTTTACACCTCCTTTGCTTGTTTTTCATACGAACCGGCGCCAAACGAGCACTCTTGACTTTTCTAAATGCAAAACAGAAAAAAAAAATGGTCCTAAGGTTTAATGTTTGATGTTCAACAATATTAAATGTTTTAATCAATATATTTTTTCTTATATTATCTTTAATAGACGACCATGACGATCATAGTTGATGCTATTAAGGGTCATTGAAAATGGTTGGAAAAGGGTATCATATTGTGAGCTAAGTATGCCAAAAGTGTAGTGCGCAAATAGTAAAGCACTGAAGAATCCTAAGGTAAGTTGCCTCTTTAAAGGTTTGCTTTCTAACTTAAACTATATTTCAGCCAGACTGGTTTCAGCGAAGTAAATAATATCCTTCAGCAGTTTAAACGAAACTTTAAATCAATTACCTTAATTAATTTACAAGAATTTATTTATTTTCAATTGACCGGAGTGTGTGTTCCAAGTTAAATTTGACCCTCTTCAGCTTTGAGCTGAAATTTGGCATACACGTGACAATGTACGCCTAAACGAATGTCGCCTTTTTAAATCCAACATGGCGGACGTCACAAAATGGAGAAATATAATTTCCACAGTAACCCTTATGATATAGGTATCAATTGATAAGGCTTGAAGTGTGAAAAAAAACTTGTATTGTAAAAAAACCTTTTATTCCTACTTGTTTACGTCGGTTCAGAACGAGATGTTTAAACGATCCTTCGAGAATCTTTCTTCGAATTTGGGTATGCATATCGTGCGTTGATTGTGCAGTGAAAACGCGCCCGAAAATCGAGTTTAGTTTAAAAATAAGCGTCATTATTTTGTATTGATTGCCACACAAAACTTGATTTTAGCAAGATCCACACCTCTGTACCAATCTTTGAAATACTTTTGTTAGATATACTTAACACAAAATGTTATTCAAAATAAGTTTATTTATGGTGTTGTTACATAATCACGATGTCATTGCACGTAAGTAAAATATTAAGTAATTTTCAACTTCATTAAATACCTAAGTACCTAAGTACCGTTTTCAAAAATGTGAATGACCTCATAGTATTATATGACGATATATTATATACTATATGTATAAGAATAGCTAATTGCTAGTAGAGATGCGAAATAAAATTATAATGAGGCCTGCTTGAATATTGTTGAGAAAATGGTAAGCCAACGTACCTAATTTAAGTCCGTTTTTTTTTTTTATTTATACCATTAAGCTGGCTCACAAGCATACGGTCCACAAGTAGTCACCGTAGCCTATAGCCGCTAGCAATACCAGGGGAATCACTAACGGGGTGCCAACCATGTTGTTGATAAGGACTCACTGTGCTAGCAGCAGTACTACTGGCCCAGCGTATTCTCGTGGAGCACTGGCAACCTTACTTACCGCAAAAACACAACACTACATCTACGTGTTATTTCACTGCGGTCTTCTGTAAGGCGGAGGTACAGTCCCCAGTCGGGCGGCTCCAATTTAAATGGGATAACCCACGGGAAATCCCAAATCGCCCTACCTCTCTTTGAAATATTTTGTAGTCTTCAAAAATGCTTGTCGAGTTTTTTTATTGCAATAAGTGTACAGTATTTTACAAGATAGTAAACTAAAATACTATTACACACTGTTTAATTGGCACAGCAATTGTATCAGTGGGAGGGCATTTATTATTTTATATAATCAATTTAACGTTATACCTGTCTGTTTGTATCTAAGTTGATGCATAAATTACAGAAGCGATTTCGTTGATTTCTTTCTGTTTTATGTGGCTAAGGGTGGGTTTACATTAGGTTTTAAATCATCACGCTCAGCCCTTTGATTATATATATGTAATCAAAGGCTCAGCCTTAGGGGATGGCAGTCATTATTTCAAAAAGTTCAAGTGACTTATACGAACAATGATAAGCATTTGTGACGCAGTTTATTTTGTGTTATATGAAGTTTATATTAAATCACCTATCCTTAGGACTAAAGCAACATCTAAGTTCTTATGTTACTCGGAAGTGGGCATCGCCCGTTAATTTTCTGCGGAAGTTCAAAATTCAAAATTCAAAAAGATCTTTATTTGACTAGACTTTACAGGCAAGCACTTTCAAATCGTCAGAATCTACCACCGGATTCGGAAGATCGGTTTTGCTGAGAAGAATCCGGCAAGAAAAGTTATCGTTTTGTCTACATTTGTGATAAAAACTGTTTGTCAAATAATCAATGTTATGTACTTGCACAGCTTTTTCCTTTTCCGACTGACGCAGACGACGTCACGGGTAACGCCCAGTATAAGTAAAATTTGGTTAAAATAAAAAACAGGCCAAGTGCGAGTCGGCCTCGCGAAAATGCGAATGTGCGACATAAACGGTCATATCAATTCTTCATATTGACTTACAGGTTTGATTATTTTACAGCTGAAAGGGACCATAGACCCGGGTATTTCATATAAATTTCAATTGGATAACTCCACGTGCTCTTGACATAAAAATTCTTGACAGACAGACGGACAGCAAAGTTCCTTTTTCCTTTTATGGTACGGAACCCTAAAAAACCAATATAGGTACGTAATACCATCACGCCGCGTCCCTTTCAGGAAAGGCAGAGAGCATAGAGCGAATTTACTCATGACTTATTACACCTCTATTATACTTTTTTTTTTGTTTGCAGAGGTGAAGCGATTTAGGTTCGACTACAAGTACTACACGGAGGCTCAGGGATGGTTCAAGCTGAACCGGATCCCAGCCACCTGGCGGGACGCCCGACTGCGCTGCCACCTCGAAGGTAACACACTTTAATAGATATATGAGAGACAGAAGGGAAATCTGGCCATATCCCCAGGTCAGGCAAAAAAAAAAACATATATCAATGACATGGCATGGGAGTTTTTGGCGGTTGAGATTTTTTCGGTCGTCTATAAGGTGGAGATACAGTCCCCAGTTGGGCGGCTCCAATTTAAATGGGAAAACCCACGGGATATCCCAAATCGCTCTACCTCTCTTTTTAAAAAGCACATGGTGTGATTCAATTATATTGTATGATAATATAATTATCTGATATATTGATACTGATGATATTATATGATAATATCATTGGTGTGATTAATCACTGTACTTAAGCTCAGAAAAACTCATTGGTACCGACCAGAATTTGAACCTGGGCCCATCAGATGACAGGCCGTTGCTTTAACCACAAGGACACCACGGCATTTTTAAAATATTCAGTCAAATTATTATTAATGTCACGTAAGTACCTAATTGAAATGTACGAGTATCTAATTGCTGAGTTTCTTACCGGATTCTTCGAGAAGAATACAGATTATTTTAAGTTTTATAGGTATTTATATTAGAACATTGTAAACTTATTGATACTTGTAATGATGCAGGAGCGGTGCTGGCCTCGCCTCTGCAGTCAGCTATCCTGGAAGCCATGGAGACCATACTGTGGATCAACGAGATTGATCACATCGGAGTATTCACAGGAATACACTCCACTTTCTCTAAAGGGGACTACACATCAGTCGAAGGTAACATTTTTCACATACATTAATTATTTTTATCCCCAAACCTTTTTAAATATTTGTTTTGCTATTTATTGCATGCAACTTGTAGTTTTGAGTATAAATCTGATTAGTCTGCTTACACTCAAAATGTAAAGGCTATAGATGTTTGTCTGTATGTTTGGGGTAATATTTAGAACTAATGAACTGATTAAAAAAGAACATCATCCATTTGGTCCAAATCTAAAAGTGCCGGCCAACGCGTCTGTCATGAGTCTTTGAAGATATTTCTATCGCTTAATTTGATTGTTTTAGCTTTCAAATTATAGCATTCTCTATTCCATACACACAAACATACATACATGTTATTATCGCACCAAGTCCCGCACAGGGCAGGCAGAGAGTATAGATAGAGCGCTATTTCACTCTTGAATTACACATCCTTTTTGCTTCTTGCTCATTGCAGGAGTTCCCCTGTCAAGTATAGCGATCACGTGGGCACCGAATGAGCCTAATAACAAGGACAACGAGGAGAGTTGCATCGTGTTCCACGCGAATGGCACAATGGGGGATGTGAATTGTGCTGCGGTGTACCCGTACTTGTGCTTCAAGAAGAATACTCACATGGTCATCAACAAATGCGGCACCACGGATAACGGTGAGATCTTCTTCTTCTTCTAACTTTCTAACTAACTTTGGCGATCAATCCTCTTCAAGGAATATTTTTGCCTGTGTCGAGTGTTATAGAATTATAAGGTTTAGGTATGACGCTTGTTGAATGCCTAGTGTCATGCTTATCAGAGTTTCTGGAGACAAATCACGGCAGTAGCAGATCGCAACATGTCTTTAGATCAGAGGTAACCTATTGACCAAAATGATAAATCACCTGACACAAAGGCTTTATTACAGCATAGTTTCCAATGTTTCCTATGAATCAGTCACAAAACTTAACAGCACAAAATGACACAGAAAATACATACTAAAGATTACTATAACAGAATTTACGAGACACTGGAAAACTTTTCAACCATTCTGTCTAATTCCCGCCAAAACTCCACAATGAGTCCATTCAAATGTCATTTACAAGTCTAAACTCAGAATAATAACTAAAGCTTGCTAACGCTAATTCTAACGATATGGCTCTCTCAATTAAAGGAATGGAAAACTTCTTCAACTAAACATACCAGTGGATTTATTGAATTATATTTGTTAGTTGTTGATATTGCACGTATACTTTCATTATACTTGCTTCTTTTAACTTGAAGAGAATACAACAACCTTAACCATGTTGTCAGAAATATAAAAATGCTGCTTAATTGATTGTTTTTAGTACCATAAATAGATTTCTGCATTTTTAGAGGTTTTGCACGCTATTGTAATTAACTGATTACGGTAGCTACATTAGTGTCATCTGCTCCCTAACTAAGTAGCTTGTATGATGTGTACCAGACAACTGCTACGGTATTATGGTTTATCATCTTAATCAAATGAAAAAATCAATGTGAAACTATTCAGTGCAAACTGATCTGACTATACGGGTTAATGAATTCAACGATGCAATATCTAGAAACTTATGACTAAGGGTTTCGTTTTCAGAATACAGTCTGGAGCCGCGTACTGGTAGCTGCTACAAGTTCCACCGGCTCGGCACGGTCTGGTCTCGTGCCTACATGACCTGCGTCGCGGAGGGAGCCCACCTGGCTATCATCAACAGCGATCTGGAGTCTCAAATCCTTAAAGAGATATTCGCCAAGTACCCGGAGAACACCATAGTGTCGCGTCACAAGAGTATTGCAGCGATAGGTTTCCACGACTGGGGCGAACATGGCACTTGGCGAACCATACAAGGTGAGTAGCATCGATAGTCATCGAATGTAAGAATTATCAAGCTGTTTCTCAATATTTTGTTGAGTTAAAATGCCTAGTGTCAGGCATTTTAATGCTAAATGGAGTTTCTGGAGACAATCCACGGCAGTCGAAACACGCATCTTTAGGTCAGAGGTAACCTATTGCCCAAAATTATAAATCACATAACCCAAAAGTCATATTACAGCCTTATTTTCAATGTTCCTTTAAATCAGTCACTAAATGAAACTCTACTGCACATAACGACACCAAAAATATACATTAAAGATCACTATAACACAATTTACGAGACACTGAAAAAAAACATTCCCACTCCGCCTGATTCCCGCCAATAATTCGTCATGAGCTAACTAAAGCTCTTACTAAAGTTCACTACTATAACAGCTATAGGCAAAAAAATATATATTATAAACTAAAAAACTTATATATCAAAGTTACTGAAACTGAAAGAAAATATTTTGCATCTGTATTGTATTTTCCAGGAGAAACCATCCAAGAAGCAGGTTTCGAACGGTTTGATGGTGGGCAGCCGGATAATGCGACTGCGGGCGAATTCTGCGGCAGTATCTTTAGATCTGGTCTCCTTAATGATTGCTGGTGCTACGAGATTTTGCCTTTCATCTGCGAGAAGAGCCCAATTAGTCTTGCTGAGGATCCGATTAGACGGGATCAGTAGTTCGTAGTTTTAAAGCTCAAATAGCCAATTTTATCAACCATACTAAGAACTGTATAATATCATTAAATATATACTCTTCGAATATAATTTATTGCCCCTTAAAAGTGTACTTATACAGAACAATCTTTTTTGAATTACCTAAGAAATGTAGGACAGTACGAAAGAAAGATAATGAACATAAAAAAAAATATTAAAAGGATATTTAACCAAAGCGGTAAACCCTGTAACAATTTAACAAAAAAAAATACATAGGCATGGATTTTTTTGTTATTGATTTGTTTTGGTTGGTAATGTTGGTATTGTTTTTATTTTAAAAGTAATGGTGTAAAATACTCTGTGGATTGAACTTTTGATAGTAGTTTAGTACCTAGGTACCGAATTTTATAAAACTTTATTTTAGTTCAAAATTATATTACGTTTCTTGCACCTAGCTTAAATCATGTTGTTGAAGAAGATTTATACCCTAGTATTCATTCGTGATGACAGTCAGATACTTTTAGGCTTAAAGAAGCGTGGTTTCGGTGTCAACAAGTGGAACGGATTTGGCGGCAAAGTGGAGCAAAATGAGTCAATTATTGACGCCGCCGCGCGAGAATTGAAAGAGGAATGTTGCGTGGACGTGAAAACTAGCAATTTGAAGAATATTGGCCACTTAGAGTTCACTTTTGAAGGAGATCCCATGATGATGGACGTAAGAGTGTTCGCCACGAGTATTTACGAGGGTTCTCCTTCTGAGACCGAAGAAATGGCTCCGAAATGGTTTACATATGACAAAATACCTTACACCGATATGTGGCCGGATGATCGGCTGTGGATCCCGCACATGTTAAAAGGGAAATTATTCTATGGCAGGTTTCATTACTTAGGTTTCGACACTATATTGAATTACAATATTCGGGAACTACACTCCATGGAAGCATTTTATGCTGAGAAGAAATAATATTAGCTGAGGTCTAGCGGAGAAAAATAAATAACGCTAGCAGGAGGATAATTTGACCCATGTGTGGGTTTTTTTGCTTGTGATTTTTTTATGTGACCAAATAATTCATTGAGGGTTATCACCAAGTTGAAATCAAACTAGACCTAATCAGTCCAGCATTATGTTGTCCAGACTGGTTATATGTATGTGTGAATGCAATAGTAGTACACGACAGGATAATCATCATCAATCAATCATGCATAGCATTTGCATTCTCTTGGGGGATAATAACAAACCATGAAGGAACAAAAATTATGTCTACATATTGCCATAACTTATTATACGAGCACAGGCTGGGAATATTTTACCTAATACATTTGATGACTATAGACAAGCTAAAATCTAGAAAAGGAGATGAGATAGTAAATGTATAAGAACACAGTCAAGGTGTTGGACACAGAGTACATAACCACTATGGTGTTAGATTGGATGGCATTCACCATAGCACCACAAATAAATGATCAATCACACCATGTGCTTAACTGACTGTACAAATAAGTGGTCTGGGCTGTTACTAACTTTTGGAAGCACTCTACAGCTCGTAATCAATGATGTAAGACAAATTATAATATAATGAGCAATTGTAATAGGAATAAATTATCTTTTGTTTTGTAGATATTATATTTTTTATAAGATTTAAGACTTGAAACATGCAAGCAAGCAAAGAGATCATGCATGCAAAAGACAGTGGAATTATTATCTATCACATACCTGCTCTTTGCCTACCCCAAAAGGGACTTTATGGCTTAACTCCTTACTACTTTTCACAGTAGGTAGTCTTCTACATCTTCCAGCTTTGTAATAAGCTCAAGTAGGTACACAATATTTTCAATAGCAATCAGTATACATAATAGTGAGAATGTAACCAGATCCCTGGATTATAAAAATAATTAATTATGATATGTATGTAGCCACTCTGCTGGCAATTCACAAGTGATACCCCTGGTGTTTCAAGTGTCCATAGGCTACAGTGACCGCTTACCATAAAGTGGGCCATATGCTTGTTTGCCACCTTATTGGTATAAAAACAAATAGGTAGTGATGTCGATTCTGCTGAACAAAATTACAAAAGAACTAATTTGACAGGACTAAAAAAGTATTGCCATTTTTATTTAACCCCACTCATGAGAAAGATAGCAAGTCTTGTCAAATTAGTTTAGTTTAGTGATGTTGTACAACAGAATCTACACCAGTCTAAACAAAGACACCATTAAATATTTACAAATAATGAAAAAAAAATAGCAAAAATATTTTTATTCACTTTTTCTTACTAGGTACAATCATTCATAACCAAATACAGATTAGATCCAAACAACAACCGCAACACAGAGGTAGAATATAAAAACACTTACAGGTTATATTGAATTGATTCAGGTTTTACTTTGCGGAAATTCATATTTATAGAATACAAAATATATTATAATTTGCTTTGTCCGCTTAATGAGTGTGATACGGTGGGCGCAGGCCGTTCGACCGTATCACACTCATTAAGCGGACAAAGCAAATTATAATATATTTTGTATTACTTACAGGTTAGTTAAATTACATGTTACAAATACAAAAGTTGACATTTACAATGCATTACGTAAGTAGTATGTTTAATTACACTTATGTTTACTAGTTCAATTGGAATCATTAACTTGTGGGTCCAGTCCAGGGCCAAAAGGCCACTTTGTATAAGCCCCACATAGGGATCATTTATGAAATTACACTCGACATAACTTAAACCCAGATATTACACTGTCTCTGAGCACTGTAGTCAGAGTGAACAAAATTGGCCGTAGTGATTATTAGCAAGTTCCAATCACTTAAATGTTCCATATTATTCTTAAGGTGGCACCTTAAGTTTTTTATTTTATTTTTTGCTATTCGTCTTCAGGTCCTTCTGCCAATGCTGTCCTTGCAAGGTTCCTAGCCAACGCCAGACGAAGGAGATCAGCCTTTTCACTATTTAGCTCATTAGGCTTCAGCTCTAGACAAAGCATTATTTCATAAGTGTCTGATGAAGAGATTACTGGCTCATCTGATTCTAGAAGTGGGAGTGTATCCAGTAGAAGTGTCTCCCAGAAACTGTAAGAGAATGTAAACATGTATCTCATACCTTTTTTTTATACCAGTAAGGTGGAACACAAGCATACGGCCCACCTGATGGTAAGCGGTCACCATAGCCTATAGCCGCTAGCAAATACCAAGGGTATCAATAACGGGTTGCCAACCATGTTGTTGATGAGGACTCACTGTGCTAGCAGCATTACTACTAGCCCAGCGTATCTTCATGGAGCACTGGCAACCTTACTTACCACAGAAACACAACACTACATCAAGTAGTGTTATTTCATTGTGGTCTTCTGTAAGGTGGAGGAACAGTCTTCAATCGGGCGGCTCCAATTTAATACCTTTTCTTTTCGTGGAATTAGCGTCTTCGTATTTCGGGACGACTGGGCGTGTTGCCAGGGTTAAAACAACTGTGGAAGGATAAGCGGAGACATCTGCCCACAAGTAGGACGACATAGGTAGATAAAAAATTGCCTGTCATGGAGATTGCCGACAGACGTGAAAACTTAAAACTTTGCAACAACACGTAACATTATCATGTTTGTGATAGAATCCCATATTTTTTGCCGCTTCTAAAAACGTTTAAAACGGGAATAGATGTCACTTAAAAAATTGCTTTGTAACTATATGTATCTGCAAATTTCTCGATATAGGTTCAAAATAAAGCGTCAGATCATACACAGGAGTATTGTAACATCCAACTCTTTATAGGCAGCAAAAATTACTTGCTTTCTTCAAAGATAGAAAATGGATACTCACTAGTCAGGAGCTAACTTCGATGTCAGCAGCGACACCAGCAGTTTTGCTGCCGGCTTGAATTCTCTATTTTTGTAAAGTCTGTGGAAGTCACAGTATTTGCCTGCAACAAATATGTAGTATTTTATAGCATTTTTATGTTAACAGCTCATTTTATTCAACTATTCTGGTCAACGTAATCAATCAATAAATTAGTAAAAAAAGCAATAAATTCGTATGTTGTATTGAAAATTAGCTCAATAGTGGTCAATGGTATTCGTACATTATTTACTCTGCCTGCCTACCCCGTAAGGAATTGCTATTTTTGAATTATCCCCCGGGCCCCGATGAGTGTGGCGCGCCCGGGGGTCCTTGATTCCTCTTATAGTATAGTGTTTATTACCTAGGAAAAGAAGTGTGTCCGAGATGAGCATGGCGGGGCCGGCGGTGAGCAGCAAGTCTGCGGCGGGCAGCGTGTGTTGCCCCCCGGCCGCCGCCTGTCCCCCGGCCCCCCGCAGCGCCCGGTATCCCCGCAGCGCGGTGTGAGCGGCGCGCGCGCTGAGTCCGCCCGCCCCCGCGCGCACCGCCCAGCCCAAGGCGCCGCCCACACGCCCGCCGCCCAAGTGCCGGGCGCACACGCAGCGACACACACTCGCGGCTACACACACACACACACACACACACACATTATTAGAAACTTTTACCACACATATGAAAACTTATAAAGAATGTAACATGCTTAAGTATGTCCAAAAAAATAATTGTTTTGCATACATTAGGTACATAGTTATAAAAATATTAATAAGTGATTGAAGTGAAAAGAGAAATAAAACAAAGCGGATAATAATTAATGTAGACTGTTGCAAAAGAGGTGGGCAAGTCAACAGTGAAATGGCACTTTATAGTGAGTGTTTACCAGTAATTAATTTTGAGTGTGACATACACATAGTGATATTATTATGTACTTCAGCTTATATATACAACATTAAACACCTATTATAATAAGAAACTGCCACTCTCTGCATACCCAGAAAGGGTCTTGGAGTAATGTTATGTATGACACACCACTCACCAACTCCGAGCAGGTCATACTTCCTAGCTTCAGCGATGACCCTCATGGCTTTGGCCTCTGTGTGTGTGGGTATCCGCTCGAGCAGCAGCTCAGCCCGGCGCGGCCCCTCTGGTGGACACGAGGCCAGGTACGACAGCCCTACAGTCCACAGAGACTTGTGCTCCATCAGTAAACAACCGTATTCTAGGATCAGGCTGTCGCGGAGACGCCCTGAAACACTGAAAACAAAAACATTAGTTTTAAAATTAAACCTTGTGTCATATTAAATTATCACAGTGTTTTGTTGAACTTACAAATTACAAGTAACTTAAAACATCGAACTTGATAAAAAAAACATATTATAATGTACCTTAAATGACTGACTTACGTAACAAAATACCATATTTATCATAACACATCTTTTGCCTTTGCTGTAGTCGGGCAAAAATATCTCACTCTAACAAAGTGGAGGTAATCGTTTATACAGCTTGATGGTTATCACAAGTACTATGAAACTTGGCATTTTTACAAATATAAAAGAAGAAAAACATACTCATTCTGATGTTTATCCAAGATCTTCAGTGTGCCACAATGGTGCAACACATCCGTGAGGTGCGTCGCAAACCACCCATTGTCCGTTATTTGCTGCACTTCGTGGATCACCTGAGACAATCATTCTAATAAGCAAACTGAACTAAAAGTTATGACAGCAGGATTTAAGAAATCAAAATCACAAATTGTTTATTTGTTTTTTCTTAGTTTATTCCTTTAGTAATGATTAGAACATCTACTTCACCACTTTATGACGAAATGACATATCATGTGTCCAATGATTAGCTAGCTACTAGCTAGTATTAACAGAAACTGTAACAGAATTACTGTGCTACCAAGCCAAACTTGTCCATCAAGAATGCTATTCAGTAACATTTATTTATTTATTGTAATTAATTAGAACAGCTTCAAGCCAATTATACTAACTAACAATTAAACCACAATCATACACTCAAATCGCAATACTACAAGCATGCCGACATTATAATCTACCATCCATCCGCGAACACGTCACAATCAGGGTTGGACTCCAAGAGGGCATTGAGCGCAGAGAGAGTGCAAGGGATAGGAGAGTGAGCGCGCGATACTGTGCGACTTCTACTGTGCGGGTTCTACAAATAATTTGTGCCTCCTGCCACATAGATAGTTGCAACATAGCTTGCCTGATGTAAATCACCATCCAGTAATGCCCGGACCATGACATCGAGATGTGTCCGAGTGGGGTGGGTGCCCATGCCGGCGCAAGCAGCTGCGGGGGCACCGAGCTCGTGTCGTCTCGCCCAGGGCGCTGTGAACAACACCCAGCCTCCCAGCAGGTCGAACCACGAGCTGTACTTGTTACGGATTGATTCAAATGCGCTGTACTCCCCTGTTATCAGCTGTGGAAACCAAATGTATGACTTGAACAAAAAATATTTGAATACAAAAAGTGTTGAACCTAATTCCCGCTGGGGAAAACATTGATGTAACAAACATGTTTGCCTAGTATCTGGGTGTTTGGTATGTGTTTAGAAACAAATAGTACATAAGTATTATATCAGCTGCTGGTTCCCATAGTACAAGCTTTGCCTAGTTTGGGACCTGATGGTGCTGTGTGATATTGTTCAAGCATTATTTATTAGTTGTTTTTTTTTATATATCTTTGATTTTGTATTACAGACTATAGATGAGATGAGATATAGATTTATATCAAATAAATGAATATATTGTAGATATCAAATTGTGCTTTAATGGTACAAATTATCCACAACTGAAACTTTTAAGTTCAAGTTTCTCATACTTGTGCAAGTCAAAAAGCAAATGATATAAGCTTAGGAACATGAAAAGAACTCACTCTCATTATTAGCTCCAACTTGGGCTGTGAGCAGAGCACCCTACTGGTCAGCTTGGACCGGCATTCTGCCTGCCAGTGCTTCCAGGATATTGTGAATTCACCAGTAGATACACCACCATACACCTGGCAAATTAAAATATATACACAACATAGTTTAAAAGCTTTCATAATATGGCCCTTTAATGAAAATGTACTATCACGGGTTTGGCAGCACCAGAGTATTTTTTTTGTTTAAGACAAATTACTGGTCTGATAATTAATTCTTTGCACCATGAGGTGCTGCTAATTATACTAAAGATAATACAATTATTTTGAGAATAAAATTATCATTGAATGGTGTTGATTCTGTTGTAGTTTTATTCCTTTCAAATTAGTTTAGAGATATTGCACTAAACATTTGACAGACTAAAAGTATTTCCAACCTTATTTCACCCTGCACATAAGAAAGGGATAGCAAGACTTTAGTGCAGTCAAATTAATTTAGTTTAGTGATTTTGTACATTAGAATCAATACCAATGTGTCAATCTATAAATATTGCCACAAAGATATATGCCAATCTGAATACAGAGACACATGCTGATATCCATGTTAATTTGCCCCTTAAAGATTAGGGGTGGACATGTCCATAAATTGAATAATTCATACACACATTAATTTAGATTTTGTTTGTGGAAATATTTGTTTTTCAGAACCCGTAATGCTAATCTGTGTACGTTTGTACGTATTCATAAGATTGAGATGAAAATATACTAACACTATAAACAGGCATAGTCCTTAAAGTATTATCAACTAGCTTGTATTCATTGGTCTCGGCAGCTGAATTGAGTTTGAGCAAAGCCCTGGCAACATCAACCCTTCCTTGCACAAGCATCCCCACAACGGTGTCCCAATACTCAGGGTGGTCTTCAGAGCCCCGCTCGCATGCCTCCAACAATTGTGCTGCCGTCTGCTCATGGCACGGGAAGTGGAACCTCACCCACTCAAGCAAGAATGGCAACACTATATCCCCCGGCACACTGTCCACATAGAGTATCTCACACAGGTGCCATATGCATTCTATTGAGTAAAATATAGTCACATAGGACAGTAGACTGTTCTTTTTCAAGCCATCAGTCTCGTTTGAAGCCGCTTCCTGCAAGTTCTCAATACAAACTCTAATAACCGACCGATATTGACGCGACAGCTTCAAAAGCTCTACGTGGTTATCCGTTGTCTTCGCGTTTTCGGCTGCCTTTTGTAACGAAAGATATGTGCCGTTGGATTCGTTAACTAGTTTTCGTAAAATTGGTGTGAATAAAAGTACGTCCTGACGGACGTGTAGGATTCTGTTGTCGCTCGAGTTGGACGGAGTTTTGCTAACAGTTTGACTTCGGGAGAATATTGAGAACTGATTACCGCGTCTCCACGTACAGCCTACCCCTTTTTCAAAGCATTTCGCTTGCAATGCCTGAAAAATAATCGTGAGTTAATGCGTGAACAAACATAACCTAGATGCCTAAAATATTACATGAAATTCAGCTTACAATCGTTTTTACACGGTGTGACGGTTCATTATTATCACTGTACGAATGATTCGCAGAATAGCTTGAGGTATTCATTTTGTTTAATTTCCACTGTTATAAAAATGCCGTTTACTTTTAAAATTAGAAAATGATCAACAATGAGAAATTGAAATGTATCGAACCATCAAATCAATTTAGCGTCAGTCAAAAGTCAATCTAATCAAAAATGACAGTCAATTGTTATGGCAATCAAACAATCTGTCATTATTTTGATGTTTTTACTTTAATTCTGAGGTTATACCATCCTCAGAAGAATGAATAAAGCTCGCTTAAATACCAACCACACTTTTTTATTTTAAGTAGCTTATTTAATCCTGATAGTAATCATATAAGTACGTTTATTAAGGCTAGCAGGGCGGTGAGGACCACAGAGGACATAACCCACTGTCCCACGAACTAGACCGCAAACAAACAAAAAAGTTAGTATTGTGGTTCCAAATAACCAGGAATCTTTTATTTTCTTTTTATACCACTAAGGTGGCAAACTAGCATACGGCCCGCCTGATGGTAAGCAGTCACCGCAGCCTATGGACGCTTGCAAGACCAGGGATATCACTCGCGCGTTGCCGACCCTAAAATCACGATTCTCGTACGCATAAATGCAAAAAAGTTTCGGTTACGGAAATTATTTATTCACTACACTATTCGCGTTTGGTTATGAACTTTTGATTGAGATGATTATACATTATTTTGAAATAATAGTCATATTTTTTTGCTTTACTTACCTACATTTTAATTATAATAATATTTATTTATTATATACTTTAATTTAATTATGTAAAAAGTTCGAGTGCAGCTAACTAAAACTAATGTACCTATGTAATGACCGGATGACCTGTTGGAAGACATATTGAATTTGTCACGAATAAAAACGAAGTTGTCAATTCCTCAAAAATTGTTATGTTTAGTCCTTTTTAGCAAAATTTTACAGTAAACTGAGTAAGTTGGTGTTGTGAAACGTGATAGCAGTATAATGTGTGATATACGATTAAGAAAACAAGTCTGATAGAGGGAAACTAGCAACAGAGTCAATCAGCTATTTGGTAAGTTTTTCGTGTGTATTATTGCATTGCATCAAAATTTGCCCGTCACTAACTTTCTATGTCGTATGTGGATCGCGGCACGGTTATTAGGTGGTTACAGACATTCACATTAAAACCGTAATCGTCAGAAAGAAGCGAGTTCTTGTGACTGACGTATCAAAAGTAAGCAAAATAATGTAGGACGCGTTTATTTGGCGGATGTCTTTTATAGTGTATTTGTGGATTGGGTAGTTGTTTCGTACCGTGACATGCAAGCCGCAGATTCTTTGTGCCAATGTAGTGATAAACACTATCTCCTGCCTATCTTGATAATAACAGAACACTATCAGAGTATGTTTGATAGTCACTTTCCGTTATTCTTTGACAGTACGTGCTTTCACGTAAATAGTGCTATTTATTTTGGTCTATAGTGGTGTTTGAGTGTTGTTGTCAATATTGTGTGAGTCAATAAACCTTATTATACATAACTAACTTTAAAGTTGTCCTTTACCTATTTTTTTTAATTCTGCTCTCTCCATAGCTATACAGGTACCTTTACGAAACACCTAACTAAAAACCTAAAAACAACTGTAATTTGGAATATTTGATTCAAATTATACAGTCCCAAAAATTTTGAAGTTTTCATCTTTACAATTAATTAATGATTTGTATTATATTAAAAAGACAAAAAAGAGGGGAAATAAACTTTTAAAAATTTAAATCTTTACAATATGAAATAAAAATTATCTGCTTCATGTTGTAATAATACTAGGCTACATGGTGAAGATGTTTGTAACTTAGAAGAGCAGAAATTTAATGAGAATTCATCACTAGAATTGTTATATGTATACCATACACGAAAACAGTGCAAGAATAAAGTTATAACTACTAAATTGTTGCTATACCTCTTAAGTTCTGTATAAGCTATTACAAATATTACAGTTATTTATGATATCTTATCAACAGTGTATGCCCTTCAACACCACATACAGATATAATTAACCACATAGCACATATAACATACATAATTATCATCACACTAAGTCCCCTTTGAATGCTACGGAAAGTGCATAATGGAACATCCCAATAGGCTGGCAGAAAAACTCTTATAAGTTTCTTGAAATTACAACCGGTACTGGACTAAGATACTGGATAAGAGGACCAGTACTTGATACTAGTATTTACTAGTATCAAGTATAGAGCAGGATGGGACATGCTCATTGTGTGACCCTCAGCTTCTCAGAAAGTTAACACAAGTAGCAGGAAATAGATAGTCCTCTCAGAGGACAAGTAGCAGGAATTATGTAATCCTCTCAGTATGTCCTATCAGACTTGGGAGCATAAATCGCTATACATAATATTAATGTATTTTTGTTAATGTGCTAATTTTTAATGTTAGACCTTCAAAGTATGCATTGTATCTATGATCTAAGTCAAGTGCACTGCAGCCTGCTGGCCCTAAAAAACTAACTAGCAACCATGAAGGTTGTGTTTTGTTTTTTTTTTACTGTAAGGTCACTTTGATGACCTGTATTAGATAATTGTCAATTGATAACAATGCCAGCACATATTTTTGAATTGGGTGACTATGAAAAAGATGGAAATATTATATTAATGTAATAAAATAATGTCCCCTCATTATCACACAGCAAGTGTGGTCCCAAGCTAATCAAACCTTGTACTATAGACAACTCATATAAAACTCATAATACATACCTTTTTTTTTAAAACAGATATTTTGGTTTTAATACCCATACACAATGCTCATGTTCAGATAAATATTTAAAATTTGTAACATATTATGTAGTAGTATCCCTGCACCCCTTATGTTAAAAGTTTATAGGTTATGGTTAAAAATGCTGGATGCACAAATTAAAATACCTATTGAGTCTAGAAGCAAAGGTTGGTACAACATTGAGACCAATGTCACAGAACCTACCTGCAATGCCATTTCCTTACCGTATTCCGGCGTCGTACGCACATACCAAATGCATACCTATTCATATAGGTACACACACATATTAAATTGGGCTTCAATTTATTTCTTCAATTGACTTCAATAACTTTTTCTGCGTAATTTGAAAAACTTAATAAAAATGTATTTAGGAGAGTAAAACTGTGATCTAAATTTCATGATGATCGTTTAGGATAGTTCTACTATATTATTATACGGCATTGGTCAGCTAATTTGAGGGTCGGCAACGCGCGAGTGATACCCCTGGTGTTGCAAGCGTCCATAGGCTCCGGTAACCGTTTACCATCAGGCGGGCCGTATGCTTGTTTGCCACCTTATTAGTATAAAAAAAATACACTCAATAGTTTTGCAAACAACTTATTTTCACTACGTAATCAATTGACATTACAAATTCGACAAACAATAATACTGCACCGTCGCGCTTATCACGTCCAGAAGCAAATTGATAAGGCACGTCCCAACCTCAGATATTTAAAGGTTATTAACACTTCCTCTTGTGTTCATTGTGTTGTGAATGATGAGAGGTGATAATTATCGCGGTATAAACGAAAATGTGGAAAACAACCTTTATCTAAGCGGGTCAACGAATTTAGGGTGTAGTTGTTACGTCTAGAATAACTATTTGTTTCTATTGTGTCGTCATTTGAACACGTATCTCTATTTACCTATTAATTACGTTACCCCTATATCTGTTCATTACTTTTGTACTTTTCTGTGTACGTACCGAGTTATAATTGTGTGTATAAATAAATTCAATGTTCATCAGAAGTAATTTAATGAAAAATACTGTATCATTTTCATTTTATAGGATAGGCAAAGCGCGAGTGATACCCCTGATGTTCCAAGCGTCCATAGGCTTTGGTGACCGCTTACCATCAGGCGGCCGTATACTAGTTTGCCACCTTAGTAGTATAAAAAGAAACAGGAATAATATACACACACAGAAACAATAAGTCACTACAAAAAATATTGACGATATTCAGTCAGAATCCTGAAAACTTAGGTTTGTTCTCTATATTATCACATAAGAACTTCCTTTGCATATCATAGACTAGATAGACCTTAAAAGTATTCTATGTGTTTCTCTGGGTGTCAAGGAACTTAACCTACATACCTAAATTATCAAGACTACACAGTAATATAGTTGTAGCGTAGTGAAAAT
Organism: Falcaria lacertinaria; assembly: GCA_951449985.1. Taxonomy (NCBI): domain Eukaryota; kingdom Metazoa; phylum Arthropoda; class Insecta; order Lepidoptera; family Drepanidae; genus Falcaria; species Falcaria lacertinaria. The sequence goes on along the minus strand of OX602119.1, from coordinate 351,547 downwards.
AAAGGCTAACTAAAATCTGCTGTTTCCAATCCAATGGCTTTGAATTTTTATGGATTTCATAGTTTCCCAAGTCAAAGTGGCAGTCATGACAGAATCAAAACCGTTTATTCAGTCTAGGTCCTAGTAAGGCACTTAAGAACGTCTGCTTTACCAAACGATCGAAAAAAGAAACATCTATGTATCTTCAAACATACAGTTCCCAAAAATGATGCAGTTTGCCGTAACTACCAAAGCATGTCCCAAGGCAATTCGTATCCCAGATAACATAATATTATAGATTATATCGGATCGTAAAACTCTGACCATAGGAAGTGTCAAATCAGATGACGCGTCCCATATGGGATTTGACCGGATGACAAGCTTCCGGCTGGAGTTACGTCACACGTATGTTGAACGTACAGCTATATGGCGAAACATACTTAATATCAATTAATTTAGCCAAATAAGCAGGTTGGTACAAAAATCTATTACTAAAAGTAACATTAAAAATGTAATAAACTTATTCTATGAGCGGCAATAATGCAAATGTAATGATGATAGACTAGGTGTGAAGGGGGCTTCGTCCGATGTCAGGTCGTCTTTTACCTATTGGTTTAATAATCGCGTTGTTTATTTACGTTCTGGCGTTCGTTGTACATCCTACAGCAGGCAAACAATCTGTCAAGTTGTCAGGAATCTGCAAATATGAACTATTTTAGGCTCATCATACTTTCAGTCGTCATATTTTAAGTCGCACGGATCCGCGCTCTGCCGTACTTTAGCGCAATCAGTATCACACACACAATCATGACATTCTGGACCAGCCCAGTCGCATTGGCAATTTAAAAACCTCACCCTAATAAAATCCCAGCGTTTAAAGTACACGGTACAAGCAACTTGTTAATATTTAATACTGCTTAAGTATGGTAGCAATTAGCATTTACGTCATGCATGTAGACGCAGCTCCAAGGGCATCACTCCAAGCCCGAGCTTACCTGAGTACTTGCCTAAACACAACACAATCGAGTATTGATTTATACACATTGTATGCCATCGCCAAGTCTAAAATCAAGGACAAACTTTCTATTTGTGAATGAAATGTTATGATCTAACTTAACTCATCGTGTCTGTAAGATTTATTTGAAACTATATAAACATTTATCACCCGTAGGCAGCGGGGTTCCCCGATACACAAATGATATCTGATCATGTTTAGTTTAGATACAGAATGAATGATGAAAGACTTACAGAAATATATACGATGCGAATGTGGGTTCAAGAAAGAGCTGTGAAAGGCCAAGGTCTAAATTTCTAGATCAAATTGCCAAAGTACTCAATGATGGATAGATAAAATGTACTCGGAACTGGCGGGCATTTATGAAGAGCATCATGATAGTTAAAGAACCAAGAGGTGTTCAAAACAGGAGCGGAATGGCGCCTTATACTCACTGCCTACCCCGTGAGCTTGTTATGTAGCACTGATCAGGATCCTTCTCTCAAAAGTATTTGCATCGCTCTTCGGAAAAGATGACTGTGGTGTTGGCTCACTCGATCTAAGAAATTTAAAGCATATGTGTCAAATTCCACGGGGATGCATCATGCATCAAAAAGCGGAATTTATTATTTAACAGAATCAGTGAGTCAGTGTGCCGTGATGCGGCGAAGTCCAAATAAAACCACAATGGTTCCACAGCAAATTCACTCATATATTTGCTTATCGATTATTGCCTTAAATGTTGGTCATTTTCAAACTCTTCCAACACTAGGATACCTGGTATCTTATCAATTACACATACTATTCCATTCAATAATACCCTTTTGTGGAGATCAGCTCGTGACCCTAAACCGTCAGTCATCAATGTAAGTGATGTGACCCTATAAAAAGACCCTCTAAATTTGTGACGAAAGCAACTTTTTTCTGTCATTGGAATATGTCGCCAATAAGCAAAATAATTTATTTTTTATAATTATCTTTTCTGATCCGATTCCAGAGTATGCTCTGTTGCAGTTTTGTTATTGACAGGCTGTCGACGGCAGTGCTGGCTACGACTGGAATAAATAAAGCGATTTATCCGTCGTTTTCCAGATCGATGACAGCTTAACGGACAGACTTAAAGGACAGTTTTCCATTCAGTATTCTAATCTACAGATTAGATGATCTACATAGTTTTATCGTCTACGCAACTTTATTGTCTTCTTAACCGATTGAGTATTAGTTACGGTCATTAAAAGATTACCAGTCCCTACCAGTAATTGAATGCTACGAAGCTTATGTCTAGGTATCAATTCCCAAAAACACAGTTATGCAAATATTAAAATTTGATTTATCTTTATACATGGTACGTGTGCCTTTCTCATCGGAAACAATAAAGCACCATAGCAACTGCTGGTACTCTTGGAGGATGTGAGGGGCAACGACCGCGACAATGCTGACCTACCTGTATAATACCCACTCATTACACACACTATATTGTATGTACTCCGTGCTCGGTACATTGACAGTGATTACGCTGCTATCATATTATCAGTGTACATTGCTTTTGATTTACAATGATAATGATATCATTTTTTACCTAAACAAGCAATGTATTATGTTATTGTCTTTGTTTCACGACATTTTCTTGTAATGTTGATAACCGAGTGTGTGTCCTTAAACCAGAAAACGCAACCACTTTGTCTATTTATTAGTATAACAGTATAGAATCAGTTCTACAGTTTCCAAGTGTAGACCGGTAGCTCTAAATGACGTCACTTCCATAATATCTCTAGGCATAATAGTAATTGAATATTACGCTAGGAATTATACAAACGAATTGATCATAAAACAAAAACCTGACATTTATACCAATCTTTGGAATGACGTACTGATGTTTACATAACAAGTTTTATTCGGACGCGGTTTCATCAACATTTAAAAGTTCAAAAAGAATTCCTCACCCAGGGTTCATTGTTCGTCTCACTTGGATCTGTGCGCACCTATCATATCCACCAACTAAATACAAACACCTCTAATACTTGAATCTATTCGATTGTGATATCTACACCCTGGCTATAAAGATCATAGCTCGTTTTCCGGCCGCGTCGTGGTTGTTATTACTTACAGTTAGGATCGTGCGCTGTCGGTCGTTTCGGAGAGATGTTTCAGTGATCCCACATTGCTGTTGCCAAACTTGATTTTTTTAGTAGCCTTTGGTTTGGTAGCTCTAAATATTAGTCTTTGCATGACGACTTGAAAAAATTCTGCTACTGGCGTCTACGTCTCTAATCAGACTAGCAGTCTAGCGTGCATTAATGTTATAATCTTTGCTACTCATTGAATGTTGTTGAAGGTGAATTCCATGGACATTTTCATCCTGCGGATTGTTCATCTGTAATCTATGATATAGTTCGGGTTTAAAATGATCCCGAAGCTGTAATAAATAAAATTGAAATGAGCAACTCGTACTATTATTAATCCCTACGCGATATTTTCGGTGAGAAGTGAAGTCTAACTTCGGGACCGTTTCGGGATGGACAATTATTTCATTGTTTCGTACAAGTTTATCTTTATCGCAACCGACGCTGGGTCCAATTACGCCAGCCAAGTCGGTTCTGTTTTCGAACTGCGCTTACTAAATTCGCAAGCAAACATTGTTATCGTGATAACAGGTTGATACCGGAATGACGTCACTGGCTGAAAGCATCCGGCAAACAGTTGAATTGTTTCACTAAGATATGACAAAGTAAACTAATTGTCAATGTTGCCTCCACTTAGCCTGGTAGTCCTTACTAAACAGTGCCTTAGTGTCAATGTGGAGTAGCACCACAGGTAGCACTTTCATTATGGAAGTACTAGCTTCTGCCCGCGACTACGTCCGCGTTGAGCTTAGAATCTCAGAGGAAACTAAAATTTTCCCGGGATAAAAAGTATCCTATGTGTTAATCCAGGTTATAAATTATCTGTGTTCCAAATCCGTTGAGAAGTTATTGCGTGAAAGAGTAACAAACATCCATCCATCCATACTCACAAACTTTCGCATTTATAATATTATATATAGTAGGATTGAATATAACATGGAGTTCTATTGGTATCTCTATCTACAGTACAGCAGTTGATGAACAAATTAATTATGTATAATTAAGTATTCTCAAGTGGCGAATAAAGTTGGATTCGCATTTCGGTCACTCATATAATATTCTGATACTATTAGAATCTAGAAAGTGCACTGATCTTGAAAGAATTGGGCGACTTTCACATCGCATTATGATTTAATAAGTAATCAGAAGATTAACACGGTCGGTGTGTTTTCACGAAGAATTTTGCGCGTCAGCAGTTATTGCAGTATGAAAATTTCGATGTACACAGTAATATGTTATAACTACAATTACCATATTCCATCCACAATCCCCACAAAGTGGGTATATTACGGGACAGTATCGTGTAAAAACTACTACATAGTGCCACCGATGACTGTTCTAGGCTGGTGAGGAGGCGCGCTGCCGGCGACGTTGCTAAAAGTATCTCTATGTCAGTGACGTTAGTTTCAGTTTTGTTCGGCACGTTTTGGCACTATACTAACAATGTAGACGTTTCATTTCGCTTTCATTCCTCCCCAACAGTCGTAGAGCTGCCTTTAATGCTTCCTCCCTACCACCCCTATTATACGCACACGAATCAAAATACAGACATACGTAAGAACAGTCTCGTGTAACTCATGTTAGAATTAAATTTATTAAGACGATCACGTGGAACGCCACGAAATTGGTTATTATAAATCTACTAGCGGCCCAACCCGGCTTCGCAGGGGTAGACATTTATCAAATATTTTGTCTACCCGTTTTTAGACTTTCAGGCAATTTTTATTTTTTCCTCCGTAAGAAACATCCTCGTTCTTCAAGAAATATTCTAAAAAAAAGTATACGCGAAATTGGTTCAGCCGCTCTCGAGATTTGCGCTTAGCAACATTCAGCTATTCATTTTTATATTATAGATTAATATTCGTATCACTCTGTACCTTTCGGGATTCCCTGAATTGTGGGACTTCATTTAGACTATTGATTGCTAATTCCAATTGTAACCGAGATCCCAATCTGATCGATTTATCTTTTTCTCTCATTTCATCACCATCCTACTATTTAGTTGGGGGAGTATGTTTTTCTCTTCCATTCCTCTCTATCAGCCGTCTACTATCCACTTCGATATTTATAGGCTTTGTTGAAAGTTATGTGCTTACTTTCATTGAAAGAATGTTTGCAATTCAATTTGTTGCCTTCCAAGAGCCCATATGAATGATATAACATGGAACGTTATTCATGGTTGGTTTGTATTGCCTTCAACACTTTCGTGTTGTTAAAGTTTAACAATATGATTTTGACACGTCTAGTGTAGCCGTTATGATGTACCATATATAGTTTGTGAGGCTTCTCGAGATAAACAGTTACTAGTGGTTTCTTGATCGTTGAATTATCGGCTTTTCTCGATCCTGCTGGAGAGTAAAAGTGTTGTAGATCGCTACTAAAATCACTACAGTTCTTTAAAATGTATTTGTGTTTTAATTTTATGATTCGGGCATATCTTTTCATCTCAAGGCTACTGGCGTCCTGAAAAGAATAATTCTCTGTTTCTGAAAAATCTCTTGTAAATTGTGTCAATTTCAAATTAATCACCGTACCTATCTCCGTTGAATCATAAACAGGGCTGAATGCTTCATATCGATATCCAGTGTTATCTGTCAGACTAGCAATAGCGCGCGCTTGACCGACCTTGTCTAGAAAAACAAACTTGATTATTAATTAGCGTCTTTATTTTTAACTCGGAACACTAGAAGGCAACTCGTGTGGCTAACGTCTCTGTCAAAAAGAACAGCTTAACTACGTAAACATTTTTTATAGCGTTTTAAGGAAACCGAAGTTATTGTTGTTCGGGGAAAATCAAGTCGTGTTGTGGACTCAACACACGTGATACGTCAGTCTAACACTTACACGCGCGTGACGATGTTGTGTCGTGTGTTTGTAACTGAATAGGTAGAATTAGGAGTAGTATAATCTATTAACGGAGTGATCTTTACCTTTTTTTTAAGTGCTTTATTTTTTTTTATTAGTGCATCATACCGGTCAATACTGTGTTGTGATTGTGTATAGGAATGTAAGTTTTTATGTGAAATTCGGATGCCTTGAAGCTAGTCACATCCAAAGAGTTATAGGTAAATATATGTATAGATATATTTTCAGCATTGTTTTTGTAAACATTACCGTGTTATTTGACAGAGGATGTTTGTCTGAATGGCGATGATTCATGTGCGGTTTTCGTTGGTATTGTATTTAGCGTGAGTAATTAATTTCCCTTAAATCTCTGTGCCGTTTTGTCTATTCAATATCGCGAGTTATGTTGGGAAATATGTATTATTGAATTATTTTGCCGTCCTAAATCTTAAAATACATATATTATGTGTGGGGGAATACCAGATAACTGCTTTGTAAAAAAAGATCAGTGTTATATTTTTAAATGAATCCTTTTTTCTCTGCCAAATCCATACTAATATTATAAATGCGAAAGTAACTCTGTTTGTTTGTTTGCAACCTTTTCACGACTAAGCGTATCGTAATAAAAATTGGCAACGAGATAGATTATTGTACCCTGGGGAAGGACATGGCTATCTTTATCTAGAAACACGCGGGCGCAGCCGCAGGTAACAACTAGTAATAATATAAACAGCACAAGCTTTACAAAGGAAAATTATTTCAAAAGGAAACGCCGTATGGAAACCATCACACGGCTGTGAAATAAATTCGAATTGTCATTAAATTGAAGGATACTCATCTGCACGGGGACCTTCCGTCCACTGATCTATAGTTCCTCTATCTATAGTAAACTTTGCAACATCACCACAAGTTTGTCACCAATTGTAAAAAGTTCCCTTCGACAGTCTGGGGAAAGTTTCTGATGATAATAATATAATAATCAATAAATACCATAGCATGTGTTTGTTTGTTGCCCTGCTTTGCGCTAAAACGGCTGAACGGGTTTTTATTAAAGTTTGCCACACAGATAGACCGTGATCTGTAGCCTTAGCGAAAACAAATTTTGGTATGGGAAAATGAAAAGCGCTTCACTATCGATAAATGGGACTAAAAATCCTATGAAAATTTTGACATTTACGTTTTCGAATACAAAAGTCGAAAGATGTTCTTGTCGATTCTGTTGTACAAAATCACTTCACTAACGAATTTGACACAACAGTTCTAAAAGTATTGCTATCCCTTTCTTAAGTGCGCGGTCAAAAAAGGATGGCAATACTTTAATTAGTGTCAAATTAGTTTAGTTTAATAATTTCGTACAACAGAATTAGCACCAATACTAAGATGCCAACTGCTTTTTTTGTTAGTTGGTAGTAATTTTACTACATTCCGAAGAATCTGTGAATCTGAGAATTTACCACTGTTATTTTGAAAATTTTGTCATGACTATACTTATAAATGTGCTATATGTGTTTTGCATGGTGTTATTGGTGATCTATATATATTTGTGTATATTGTCGGCAGACGGAGCGAAACTCACAGCACGGCCACAAATATTTTGCTGTTACTAAAAGATTTAACCCCAAGAATTATTGCACTGCAAAGTAAGTCAAGTTGATAACCCAAATTTTATTCAATTATTAATTGGCGTTTTTATTTTTACAATATTTTTAACCATTTTTTTATTCAAATAATTTAATTATAATCATTAAATATTAATTGCTATTTGCAGTTGTGTAAAATACATTGCTAACCTAACAATTTATATAATAAGTCTGTCCTATAGTGCCCACATCCTTTATTATAGTGTTGCATGACTTTCATTTTAATCGTTAGATGTACCTACGTTTATGTCTCAAGCTTAATTTCCCTTTCAGGGCATACATCCTTTTAATTGCATGCCTCTTCTCTTCTACATATATCAATGTATTCATACATGTTCGCTGGACTTTTCATACAAACAAAGACAAACATTTGACGTCATACATTTCCGCAGTTTGACATTTGGTTCATATTCGGCAGATAGGCCGTTACCTCCAGATAAATATAGCAAGAGAAGCGTATTGCTTTGTTTGTTTACGTTCTCTTTGTAGTACGGTGGACTTGTGACTGAAAACATGTGTTATAAGTTGGTTGGTTATTGTGAGAAAGGCGTTCAGTAGTTAGAACTAGGGTGCTCCATATATATAAAAGTTTGATCCTTCTGACATGGATTAGGTTTTACATAATAATTTTGTAGAATATTATCTAGGCTATTATCTATCAATATCTGCTGAGCTAAGATTTTATAGGTTTTTTTTTTAATAGTAATTTTTTTTTAATTATTGCGTTAACACATATTTTATCAGGAGACAGTCACTCGACAAATTTTTATTGGATTTGATCAAGTTATATCCTAACTTTTCATGTGACAAAGTGTAATTTCGTTAGTGGAGATGGGTTACGATAAGGTATGTCATTTTTATTACGCAATTTGTTTGTAGTTGTCTTTAATATGTGTGTTCTATTTTAAAATAATATATTGATTACATAAATTAATTAAAATTTTGAAATAATAATATTTTTTACATGTAATAAAATGGGTAATGTTTATAGAGAGATAATGATATAAAAGTAGCATACATGCTTCCTCAAAATGTCGATAAAATTTCATAAAATAGATACATCTGTTTAGCAGTGAATCGATAACGATAACACATAGTCAGACAGAGGTTAGAACGTTAGTATAAATGCGTGCTATATTTGTTTGTCCCAGTCACGTGTTACTTTGACTCGGTTAATCCAATTTGAGGTCGAGCGAGGACTGAAGGCAATTAGGGTAATGTTACCATAATGATTGCCGCATCACACACCTCACTTGATTCTATGTCACGACTCAATTCACCGTATTTACTTTACACTTTGACACCTCTACTACATAATTGCATATATATAGAGGCTAGCTTCTGCCCGCGACTACGTCCGCGTTGAGCTTAGAATCTCAGAGGAACCTAAATTTTCCCGGGATAAAAAGTATCCTATGTGTTAATCCAGGTTTTGAATTATCTGTGCTCCAAATTTCATCCAAATCCGTTGAGTAGTTTTTGCGTGAAAGAGTAACAAACACCCATCCATCCATCGATACTCACAAACTTACGCATTTATAACATTAGTAGATAACATCATGCTAAATCTTTCATCTGGTAGGCAGAGAGTATAGCGCGCCTTTTCAGTCTAGAGTTGCAAACCTCTTTTGCTCCATCTACATAAAAAAAAATCACAAAGGTCGTAAATAAGTGGTTTGTCTGATATTGGTGTCGATTCTGTCGTACAATATCACTAAACTCAACTAATTTGACAGAACTAAAAAGTCTTGTTATCCCTTTCTTATGTGCGGGGTTAAATAAGGATGGCAATACTTTTAGTCCTATCAAATTAGGTTAGTTTAGTGATTTTGTACAACAGATTCGACATCGTTAAGCGGTTACCGTAGCTTACGAATGCTTGCTCTTGTAATTTTTTATACTCAGAGAGAGATATTTCAGAATGGACTCTTTTCTTCGTAAATTGTGAATCGTGAAAAAGTCGTGGGTGAAAGTTACTAGTGAACTATGTATAAATGTCAGCTAGATGTGGTTTGTCCGTCTGTTACGGTGAGTTACGGTCGGCTATTCTCAGGGTTTCCTTTAAAGAGTACAGTTTTCCAAACAGCGTGTATAAGGCGAAACGACGTAGTTTTTGGAAAAAAGAGCTAAACGTTGTAAGATTTTTTTTCGATGAATCTACACTATTAATAATATTATAAAGAGGAAAGATTTGTATTTTTGTATGTAACGAATAAACTCAAAAAGTACTGGACCGATTTCAAAAAATCTTTCACCCTTAGAAAGCTAAATTATCACTGAGTAACATAGGCTATATATTATACTAGCTGCCCGCCCCGGCTTCGCTCGGGTAGACAAAATATTTGATAAATGTCTATAGGCTCCGAAACTACTGGACCGATTTCAAAAATTCTTTCAACCTTAGAAAGCTGCATTATCTCTGAGTAACATAGGCTATATATTATTCTAGCTGCCCACCCCGGCTCCGCACGGGTGGACACAATATTTGATAAATGTCTATGCTCCGAAACTAAAGTCTACCCGTGCGAAGCCTGGGCGGGCCGCTAGTTTGGTCATATAATGGTAATTGTAAATAAAATTTAAAATTATAATAATAAAATAATACGAATTTACTTCCCGGAAACGATATGTAAGAAATCTGAAAATTGTTTACTATTGCGAACCAAACGGGATTTTCCTGAATGCTTAGATAAGTATTTTCCTCATACGTATCGTATCGACAAACTCGTACAATAGCGAGAAACTATGTGTTTACAAATTCGTAATATTCCCTTAAAAACATGTCCCGAAGCTGTTTTCAATTATTATCATTGGCAATCATTAGAGGTCTACCCAGGTCTAGGAAGGTCTAATGGCAGTTACCACATCGGGTTGGATGTAGTGCCGACAACAAAATCAAAAATCATTTATTCAGTGTAGGCCCTAATAAGGCACTTATGAAGGTCTAAATTACCACCGGTTCGGAAAAAATAACACAACAACAGTGCTTAGAATAAGATGGCATGTCCTCAAGCGATGTAAATTACCAGTTTTCTCGTCTATCCAAGGCTGTCATCTCGACACTATGGTGGCAAGCGAAGGGCTCGTTTGATACTAAGCGGTCACCGTAGCCATATGTGTAAATAATACTACCAGTGAGTCAACTCGGCCGCCAGATAGGGCAACACTGCGGCACGAAATGAAGGAGTACGGCGTCCCCTCCTGCCCCCGATGCCTGCGGGTCCTGTCTGACTCGCTTGCTAGCCGGTAGGCGTCGTTCTTGCCTCTTGTTCGTGCCAACCGAGTATTATTATTATATAGAATATTATAGAAGTACTAGCTTCGGCCCGCGACTTCAGCCGCGTTGAGCTTAGAATCCCGGAAGAATTTATCCAGGTTATAAACTATCTGTGTTCCAAAATTCATCCAAATCCGTTGAGTAGTTTTTGCGGGAAAGAGTAACAAACATCCATCCATCTATACATCCGTAGGTACTCACAAACATTCGCATTGATAATATTGGTAGGCTTGCTTATACTCTCAGGATTTTCCTAAATTCCTTAGGGGAGTGACTCCTTTCATCCGAAAGTTTGTATGGAGTATATGATAAAGTAAATTTGTATTGGAATTATTAAAAAAACAATTATCACCATCAGTCAGCAACTAACAGATAATAATCAACTGAATCATTACTCACCAGCTAATATTCACGGTCAAGTTTATCGTTGTAATGCCTTGACACACATCCTGCTTGCAATAACAGGCTCACTATGTTATATACCTATGACATAATATTAATATGTTTACATTATTGTATCATTCTGTACCTATATATATATATATATATATATATATATATGTATAGAGTTTAGTACGTAATAATCCGGAGATTTAAGACAATACAGTTAGCCGTGGTGGCCTTCTGGTTGAAACAACGGCCTGTCCTCTGATGGGCCCAGGTTCAAACCCCGGCCTGTACTAATGAGTTTTCTAAGCTTAAGTACAGTGATTAAACACACCATGAGCTAAAAATTAGAAGTAGGGCGAATTGGGATCTCCCGTGGGTTTTCCCATTGATATTGGAGCCGCCGGACTGTACCTCCGCCTTACAGAAGACCGCAGTTTAATAACACTACTTTGGTGTAGTGTTGTGTTTCTGCGGTAAGTAAGGTTACCGCTGCTCCATGGGGATACGCTGCGCTAGTACTAATGCTGCTAGCACATTGAGTCCTCATCAACAACAGTGTTGGCAACTGGTCAGTGATATCCCTGGTATTGCTGGCTATAGGCTACGGTGATTGCTTACCATCAAGTGGGCCGTTTGCTTGTGCGCCGCCTTAGTGCCATAAAAAAGTCTTACGGGCTTATGATCAAGAAAACAGCTAAGGTCCTCCAAGTATATGTAAATAATTTAATGCGGAATCACTGTAGTACAGTTGTTAGTGTACAATATTATTAGCTTTAATTACGAGAAGGCTATGTGACCATCGATTTACATTAAAATGGATCATTGTCCATTAAAGTAATTATATATTTTGTACTACGTTCATATAATTAGTATGGTTAATACTTTAAATCCGTTCGATTAGTGTTGCTACTTCAAGTACCTATTTTATCAATGTTTTTTTTTTCTTTTTAAAGCTGCCAAGGATACGATGGCGAAATATTTAAATTCTCTTGACACCCTCAAATAAAGCACTCTATACTATGTATGCTGCAGTAAAGTCGACTCTATATTGTAGTTATAAAGCTCAAAATTCCCAGTGAATGGGCTATCCATATACAAAACAAACTGGCTGAAGTTGAGATGTGTAAGAGAGAGATATTTTGATTTGTGCACTTGTGATAATAAGGTTTGTTTTGCGTTGCAGATGCCCCGCGCCCGGGACGAAATGCAAGTAAACGTGGCGGGCCTAAGGAGAAATATTAAAAACCTAGCGCACAACTACTCCGATGCTCAGGTATATAAACAAAATAGTCATATGTGTAGATATACAACGTGTTACAAAATACCCCGAAAAAAATATAATTAATTATCATAGCAAAAAGTTTTGTCAACCCTACTAAGCTGTCATGTCAGGGAACCAGATTATTTAACAGAAACGCCTACATACCTATTTTACCTAATAATTGGTGTCGATTCTGTTGTACAAAATTACTAAACTTACTAATTTGACAGGTCTAAAAATATTACCATCCTTATTTAACCCCGCACATGAGACAGGGATAGCAAGACCTTTTAGACCTGTCAAATTAGTTTAGTAATTTTGAACAACAGAACTTTAAAAGTTTTCCTATTTTTCATTCATTAATGTTTGCTACCTCAATACAAGGATGTCATTATACTCAAGTACGGGCTTAAAAAAATGTCAAGTTGGAAAAAAAAATGTCATATTTAAATTTTCCGTTCCGCGATGAAATGTAGGTAAATTTTGCGTAGTTTACTCTTTAATTTTACTGAAATAGGGTTTGCACATCAGTGAAAATATTTTTTTTTATCAATATTCTTTCGATGACGGGCCTAACGTCATTCGCTATTTCCAAGACATTCCACATTTTATTCGTGAGGTGCTGTCGCCTTACATTTTTTAACTAGCCAGTAACGTAGTGCCAACCAAGGCGTTACAGTACCGCAAGGGAACCCGCCGGGAACGCCGCCTCCCTTTACTCTGTCTGGCGGCCGAGTTGTTATTATTTTAATTTTTACCCGACTACGGCGAAGTAAAAAGGAGGGTTATGTATGTTCTTCTGTTCAGTAATTACTTCTAAACTTATTGTCAAATGAGGTATCGCTGGTTATAGGCTATGTGACGTTACATTAAATTGAATGTGGTGCCCTCTAGAGGACATTAAGTAACGAAATAATTCTAACAGTAAGCGATCATTAACTTTAGGATAATGTTGCATAAACTGTCCGCTGAACATCACTACGAATATGCATTATTTAAATTAATAAATACATAACTGTATTTATTATTCCGTAGTCGGGTTTTAGTTTTTGTACATGCTTTTTATTTTTAGAGATATGATTGTGTGTTGTCAGGTGAAAGTGCGCGAGGCGACATCGAACGACCCATGGGGCCCGTCCAGCACGCTGATGGCGGAGATCGCCGACCTCACCTACAACGTGATGGCCTTCACGGAGATCATGCAGATGATCTGGAAGCGGCTCAACGACCACGGCAAGAACTGGCGGCACGTCTACAAGGCACGTACACTCACACACACACACACACACACACATACACACACACATACATCTAATATATAAAATTCTCGTGTCACAGTTTTCGTTGCCATACTCCTCCGAAACGGCTTGACCGATTTTGATAAATTTTTGTGTGCTTATCCGGTATCTATGAGAATCGGCCAACATCTATTTTTCATCCCCCTAAATGTTAGGGGTAGTCCACCCCTAAATTTTTTTTTTTTTAGACCGATTTCAAAAATTCTTTCACCGTTAGAAAGCGACATCATCACTGAGTAACATAGGCTATATATTATACTAGCTTCCCGCCCCGGCTTTGCACGGGTAGACAAAATATTTGATTTAAAAGTCTACCCGTGCGAAGCCGGGGCGGGCCGTTAGTATATGTATAAAAAGATAATAGTGCTAATTCTGTTGTACGATATCATTAAACTAAACTAATTAACCCCGCACATGAGAAAGGGGGTCGAGGTAGACCTAAGAAAAGATGACATGGCCAGAAATGAAGTGCATACAGAGATGACGGCTGATAGAGAAGTATGGAAGAGAAATACATATTGCACAGACCCCAAATAATATGGGATGAGGGCAGGAGAATGATGATGACATGAGAAAGGGATGACATGGCTTTTTAGTTCTGAGCAATTAATTTATTTTAGTGATTTTGTACATCAAATTCGACTCGATTATAATTGTTAACACGTACACATTACACTAACAATAATAAAACAGTCATGAAAAAATTTTCTTTGGGTAAATAACCCAAAATCTTTTTTATTATGTTTATATTACCTCTGGAGACCTTTCTACAGAACCAATACCGGAAAGTAGTAACCTTATTTGACTTCTGTAACTTGAAGGTTGATAGTTAGTTGGGGATTTGGAGAGTTGTTACATAGTTGGGGAGTAGTTAGGAGGTATATTCAACGTGAGATATTATACTTATCACTATATAATTTTTTTATACCACTAAGGTGGTAATCAAGCTTACGGCCCACCTGATGGTAAGCGGTGACCGTAGTCTATGGACGCTTGCAACACGAGTTGCCGACCCTGTTGTTGACGAAGACTCACTGTGCTATCAGCATTACTACTAGCGCTGTGTATCCGCGTGGAGCACTGGCAACCTTACTTATCGCAGAAACACAACACTAAATCAAAGTGGTATTATTTCACTTCTGTAAAGTAAAGTACAGTCCCCAGTCGGGCGGCTCCAATTTTAATGGGAAAACCGACGGGGGATCCCAATTCGCCCTACGTCTCTTTAAGGTAAATTTGCCAGGATATATTACAATAAAAATACTCTTTATTGCACACCACTAAGTAAAAAAATACATTCAAGAACAAAAAGATACAGTGTAGTGAAGACAACAGGCGGTCTTATCGCGAGAGCGATCTCTTCCAGACACCCTTAGGGTACAGAAAAAAGTTAAAGAGAAAGTATATTATTCTATGTGTACTTTTTGTGTTCCAGGCCTTAGTGCTAATGGAGTACCTAATAAAGACGGGCAGTGAGAAGGTGGCGATGCAGTGTAAAGAGAACATATTCGCCATACACACGCTGAAAGACTTCCAGTACATGGAGGAGGGCAAGGATCAAGGTGGGCAGCACGAGTCACGACACGTCACCACACGTCACACGTAACAGACATATTTGTTGGCATCGCAACTAATAACGTTGAAATTAATTAAGAAATAACTAGCCAAGTGCGAGTCGGACTCGCGCACCGCTTTCCGTACACACTTCTAGGCAAGGTAAAAGTAGGCGAAATTCAAATGAGGTCATTATTCGTCGATGACTCGACAGCGCGATTCAGGAATATTATTTAGTAAATTCGCATTAAAAAAAACTAAATATTCATGATGACTTGCACATCGCTTTTGCTTCTTCTACAATAATGAATCTCTTCATACATGCCTGCGAGTTTCGATATCAGTTTACCTATTTTTGATTATTTTACTTACTTTCATCGTCCCAGGTTAGATAATTCAATAATTTATTTATATATATATTATAAGATAATTTGGTTTTTGGTTTTTAAAAGAGTAATGCTGAGTTTCTTGCCGGATTCTTCTCAGCAAAACCGACCTTCCGAATCCGGTGGTAGATTCTGACGATTTGAAAGTGCTTGCCTGTAAAGTCTAGTCAAATAAAGATCTTTTTGAATTTTGAATTGCTAGACTGATTTGTCAACTGAAATATTTATCATACTATCTCTAATGAGTCATTAGATTGCGTGGCGCTCCACCCACAACACGTTAACTAATATGTCGCATATCTTTGCTAATTCGTAACACCTTTTGGTAGCTAATCCCTGCTGTTAATGCTAAGCCACTGCTTGTGAGTAACTATATACTCATAGACTTCTTTAGTATCATTATATTAAATGCAAAAGCTGAAGACTTGTCAGTGCATGGTACTCTATCAGTTTTCAAATTCAAATAAAATTTATTGCAGTAATATTATGTTAGTACAGACATCATTATATACAATAACAACTATACAGACAACATAACTTTACATCCTGTAATAGGGCAGCAAGGTAGTAGGTAGAGGCTACACTGTGATACATGTTATTATAGTACCTACGCATAAACATATTAGGCATAAGAGTATCTGTTATATACACGTGTTCAGTAAGGCTAGCATGAATAATTGTCGACAACGTTTTCGTATCGCCTTCGACTATTTTTATATTGAAAAATGAACAGCGCTGCGGCGGTGAAAAGTGGAACTAAAAACTAGTATGACAATTTTGACATTTCGCGAGTTACGTTTTCGAATACGTTGTCGACAATGTTCCTGCTACCGGCACACGTGTTGTGTTGTATTTTTCTTTTGATGAACACTAATCACTACTAAAAACACGGTATTAACTATTGTTATTTTGAAATTATTGCAAAGTCGATGTAAACATGAACACAGTAACCCCCTTTGTAATCGCTTTTAAGCGTATTGGGAACAGACTATTATGTCATGTTATGCGGAGGAATGAAGAAAACTTGTTAAGAAAGGTTTTATGTATGGATGTGGACGGGTATAGGGTCGAGGCGGACCCAAGAAAAGATGGATGGATTGTGTGAAAGATGACATGGCCAGAAAGGAAGTGAATACAGAGATGACGGCTGATAGATATAGAAGTATGGAAGAGAAATACATATTGCGCCGACCCCAAATAATATGGGATAAGGGCGGGAGAATGATGGGAACAGACTATTATATAGTAGAACTTTCTCTCGCTTCAGGTCTAAATGTTCGCGAGAAAGCGAAGCAACTGGTGAACCTGTTGAAGGACGATGAGCGGTTGAAGAACGAGCGAGCGCGCGCGCTTAAAGCGAAGCAGCGGTTCGCGCAGAGTGCGAGTGCGTTCGGCAGCGACGGCGCCTTGGACACGCCCTCTAGCCCCACATACCCCTCGGTGAGTCCCGTCACATTTGATCCCTTATAGGGAGTTGTGGGGGGATATAGTAAGGAGATCTTTATGTTTCGTGGGTACTTTGTATCTCGGTAAAATATTGATCCAATATACTGCTTGTTCATATTTTTTATTTCCTTGAGTCAATAGACCAAATTATCCGAAACTAGCGGCCCGCCCCGGCTTCGCACGGGTAGACATTTATCAATTGTTTTCTCTACCCGTGCGAAGCCGGGGCGGGCAGCTAGTATAGCCTAAAGCCTTCCTCGATAAATGGGCTATCCAACACAAAAGATTTTTTCAAGTCGAACCAGTAGTTGAGATTAAAATTCAAACAAACAAACTTGTTTTATAATATTAGTATAGCTATGTGTGATGTGTGATGTGTGTGTGTGTGCAGGTGGGCGGCGGGTCCGTGGGGTCGGGCGGGTCGCGCGCGGCGGAGGCGGAGCTGGCGCGGCCGCTGACGGCGGGCGAGGAGGAGCTGCAGCTGCAGCTGGCGCTGGCCATGTCCCGCGAGGAGGCCGACCGCGACGAGCGCCGCCGCCGCTCCGACGACGTGCGCCTGCAGCTCGCGCTCAGCCAGTCGCAGAACGACTTCCAGTCAGTACACATACACACACTGCCGCTACTCACTCATACTGTCTCTACACGTGCATACACACTGCCGTTACACACTCATACTGCCTCTACACACACAAGCAGCTGTGTATACAAACAAACAGAAAATCCACCCTGCACCCACCAGACTCTATCCTTTCCCATTTTCTTTTGAATTTGTAAACGTGAGCTATGGTCTAAACGTCTATCAAACAACAAACAAGCACTGTTAAGGGAGATAAATCACAGTAAGGGAAGCATAATTTACAACGGTGACTGCGAACCACACCGAGAGTGTTGTACGAGTACCTATCCCCCCATTTCCCCCTCTTTCCCATCCTGTCCCCCCTCCTGCAGGGTGGAATCGTACCTGCGCGCGCAGTGGCCGAATGCCAAGAGTTTGTTGAGCCTGGAGCGGCCGCGCGGCTGGCTGTACGGCTGCCTCGAGTGCCTGCGACCGCATGTAATACAGTTAGTGCCGAGCGCTCCTTACACTGTACACACACACATACATACATATCGATGGTGGAAAGTAAAAAACAAAAAAAATCGTCACTGATCGAAAATGAGTTTTATATGCAGTTCGATAGATTATTGGATTCTCTATCGATCTGTCTAGGTAAGAAGCCAATCGGAGGCTGACAACTTTTAAAAATATCCATTAATAAATGAATAATGTATATTGTTTCATGGAAATTTTAAACTCTGAGCAGCTCTGCTGAACAATTAGCTAAATGGCGCTTCATTTCTTTTTACTTTCAACCGTCGATACATACATATCATCATGCCTAGTCCCTCACGACTATTGACGAGGTAGGCAGAGTATAAAGCACTAGTGACTTGTTCACCTCATTAGCTTCTTTTACATTCATCAATCTCTCAATACATGCCCCTGGTTTCAAGTATATGAACGAACGATATGAACTCCATGCGAGGAACTAGGAAAAAGGTGGCGGATTCTACTGTCTGCCGGCTTTTTTGTCCGCACTGGTAGGGCTCAGAAACTGGCATCATATTATGTTTCATGTTGTATAAAGTGATATTAACATAGCGTTCCCTCCAGGACGGGCGCGCCCCCCACGGGGTCCCCCTCGCACCTGCTGGACCTGCTGGACGTGGCGCTGGCCCCCGCCGCCCCCGCCCCCGCCCCCGCCCCCGCGCCCCTCGCCTGGCACCACGCGCACCACACGCAGGTACCACACACCACCACTACTGCCGCGCCTGCCCCACCTGCTGGACGTGGCGCGGGCAAATGGCAAATATAGTTTATAAGTTTAGTAAGGGAGGGAACCCTCTAGCTAGGTAGTGGTACATGAAACATTTACTGGGATGTGAGCTGTCAGTAGATAATGTAATGTTGTGTGTCGGCAGGAGGCGGCCCCGGAGGGCTGGTCGGCCGTCGACAGCCCCGCGCGCGACCCCTGGGCTACCGGCCCCGACCCCTGGGCGCCCGCACCACAGGTACACACACACACACACACACACACACTATATACGACCACACACTTGTTGTTATTCATACTATGCAAATAATACATGGCAGAAAGCCAACACTTTATTTTTATGAGCATTTCCTATGTGTTTTTCTGTACCCCAGAGCACTGCCGGTAGCAGGAACATTGTCGACAACGTATTCGAAAACGTAACTCGCGAAATGTCAAAATTGTCATACAAATTTTTAGTTCCACTTTTCACCGCCGCAGCGCTGTTCATTTTTCAATACAAAAACAGTCGAAGGCGATACGAAAACGTTGTCGACAATGTTCCTGCTACCGGCACACGTGTGTGCAAATTTTAACGCTGATTGGTTGAGTAGTTAAGGCTTGAGAGCGAAATCGTATCACTTTAAATTATGATGACATTGACAATTGTCTTTTCACACATACCCAAAATTACACGAAATGTTTAATTAGTGCCGTCAAATACAATTTACTCGTACAAACGACAAATATAGTTTAAATGAACACCAGGATAGGTTAATTACTTAAGGTCAGTGGATCAATCACAAAGGATCTGCTATACACTGCTCAAGGTAATTTCTAGTACGCACCATAGGGGCGCTGATCAAAATTCATACGTTTATCGATACGAATACTGTTTCACCGAGAATAGGCATTGTGTTCATTGTATGCAAGTGATGTGTTATGTGTGTGCAGGGCCAGTCGGTGGTGTCGTCGCCGTCGTCGGGCGAGCTGGAGCAGTTCGACCAGCTGTCGCAGCGGCGCGCGCCCGACCACCTCGACCACGACCCCTTCGACCTCACGGGACTCGGTAACCACGCTACACCACCATACCACCACTATTATCACACCACCATACCACACTACACCACCAAGTACGCCCAACAACTCTATGTAGCTGGTGACCTTTCACAATGCTGGAAAAACCTGTTACCACGTTTCGGTAAAAAATAATCAAAAATGATTTTTTTTTTAATTCTTAAAACAACACTACTGCGTATAGATGGCGCTATCTGTCTTTGGATTCCTACTCGCCAAAAGATGGCACAGTGATGACATATAGACTTTCTTACACGCGGAATAAATTTCAACCACGCAACCCTATATTATGCCTAATTAATAGTTCGTATCTTCTTTTCCAGGTGACAGTATACCAGTCCGAAGTCCGGTGATGAACAACGGAGGTAGCCACGCGGTGAAAAAGTCCCCCTCGGCGTTCCTCGGCGAGAACAGCTCGCTGGTGAACCTGGAGCGGCTGCTGGCGGCGCCGCCCCCCGACCCGCCCGCGCCCAACCCCTTCGCCAACATACTGCACACGCAACCCGTCAGTACACCCCCCGACCCGCCCGCGCCCAACCCCTTCGCCAACATACTGCACACGCAACCCGTCAGTTCACCCCCAGACCCCCGCGCCCAACCCCTTCGCCAACATACTGCACACGCAACCCGTCAGCACATCCCTCGACCCCCGCGCCCAACCCCTTCGCCAACATACTGCACACGCAACCCGTCAGTACATCCCTCGACCCCCGCGCCCAACCCCATCGCCATCATACTGCACACGCAACCCGTCAGTACATCCCTCTACCCCCGCGCCCAACCCCATCGCCAACATACTGCACACGCAACCCGTCAGTACATCCCTCGACCCCCGCGCCCAACCCCATCGCCAACATACTGCACACGTAACCCGTCAGTACATCCCTCGACCCCCGCGCCCAACCCCATCGCCATCATACTGCACACGCAACCCGTCAGTACATCCCTCGACCCCCGCGCCCAACCCCATCGCCAACATACTGCACACGCAACCCGTCAGTACACCCCCCGATCCCCGCGCCCAACCACTTCGCCAACATACTGCACACACAGGGTCACAAACATCACGAAACTTTCTTTTTTTTTCAGGCAAAATTATCAATAAATGAGTTGAAACAACAGCAGATGGGTCTCGGCGGCTTGTTCCCCGGCGCCGCGCCGTCCTTCCCGGCGGCTTCCGCGGCCCCGCTGGTCCCCCAGGCCCCGCTGGGCGCGCTAGCCCCGCCGCCGCTAGCCCCGCTGGTCCCCCAGCCGCCCGCGGCCGACCCCTGGGCCCCCGCGCCGCGCACGTCCTCCCCCTGGTCCCCACAGCGAAACACACCCAATCCATTCCTATCCTAGCCGACACACACATAGGTATGTTGGAAGCTCATCAGCATTTCGACGATGTGTTATCAATATTATATTTATACAAGTTACGGTACTGTACTGTGGTAAAGTAGATTATATACATTCTTTTTAAGGGCTTGAAATTAATAAACGTTTTTAATTTCTTCGTGACCTGGATTTAAATGCTTTTTAACAGGAAAACCCAACATTTCTACTTTATTTTTTCTACATCTACGCGTTGAAATTATGAAGTACGTTGACTCTATGGCTGTGAAGCTTAATATATCGTTTTAATTGTTGCTCAGGGTAGAGGCTGAGAGGGCTGCGGCCTGACTCATTCAGCCGCGACCCTGATCTGGCCTTCACACAACACACCGCTGACCTCACTCCGGGGCTGGACCACTTCTGTGAGGCAAGGTCACATCAATCAGGGGCAGAAGGTCACATTCAAGTTTTGGATTCAACACGTTCAACAGAGAGAAAATTGCAGTGTGCATGCTATGTTTTGTTCGTGAGCTTAAACTGTGTTTACAAAATTTATTGTGAAAATGTGTTTTACACGATCAATCTTCAAGTCAGTGACAAAGAGAAACAGTGTCCTCGATAATCTACCTATACAGGATATATATAGAAAACAGCCTTTTCACAGTCTCACAGGTCCAGCGTAGATCATAAATATACGTAGGACTAACAACTTGGCCCTTAAATAGGGATCGCTGTCACTTCCATCCTCCTGCTTGACACAGTTCCGTATTAAAATATCCTATCGATATTATATTTTATGGAATATATTGAATTCCTGTTATTGCAGAGTACAAAATTTTTAACAGCAATTTTCTCTACGTGTTACGCGTGTCAGGATGAAACTGATGACAATTATCGCTATAGATATAAAAATGCGGGCCATTAGATCAATTACTTGATGTTTATTTATTCAATTAGGTCGGTCCCATCGGTCCAGTATTAAAAGTAAAATAAGTGAGAAGCCCCAGACACAAGAACAATCAATTTCAAATAATCGACTTAATGATATTTAAATAATTCAAATTAAATTCAAAGTCTTGATTATAATATAATTATTATTATAAAATAAAATGTATATAAAACAATTATTTGATTTTTGATATTTTTGTGAAGCGGTGACCGAAATCATGTGAACTATTAATATAATTATAAAGACTAATGGACTTATTGAGATACTATTTGGAAGGTGCAGGACAAACCGTAGGGACACCTTTGTGGAAGCAACATAAACTGTGTGGCGCTGGGTACGGCGAATCGTATTGTAAATTTGCTTTGGACGCATTCAACAATGAGATACTTAGTGTCGTACGTATGCTTGTTTGCCACCTAAGTGGTAATAAAATAAGTTGTAGTGATGTCAAATCAAATGAATACAGTGCCGGTAGCAGGAACATTGTCGACAACGTATTCGAAAACGTAACTCCCGAAATGTCAAAATTATCATACTAATTTTTAGTTCCACTTTTCACCGCCGCAACGCTGTTCATTTTTCAATACAAAAATAGTCGAAGGCGATACGAAAACGTTGTCGACAATGTTCCTGCTACCGGCACTGTTCAAACGATGATATTGTAGTTTCAATGAACAACAGAATTAGATAACTATTTTATTTAGTTTAGTTTCATTTCTGTACCATGTTTTTTTAATCATTAAAACTGTTTGAATCGGCCCTGTCCGTGTCTGCATTGTACATAATATATACGCCGTTATGTATGTATAAAGTTTTTTTTTTAATATATGACTAGCGGCCCGCCCCGGCTTCGCACGGGCAGACATTTATATAAAATATTTTGTCTACCCGTGCAAAACCGGGGCGGGCAGCTAGTATAATATATAGCCTATGTTACTCAGTGATAATTTAGCTTTATAACGGTGAAAGAATTTTTGAAATCGGTCCAGTAGTTTTTTAGCCTATTCAATACAAACCCACAAAAATACAAATATTTCCTCTTTATAATATTAGTATAGATAAGTACTGAAACGGATTCACGAGCTGAAATCTTATACATACCCACATTTAGCTTGTACTCTATCTCGCTCACTCTTTTGGGGTTATACTCGCACTCGCTCAGCTTTCGTCGCCAAGTTTGTGACGAAATTTTGTTGATGAAGTCCTCATCTCAAACCAAGGCAGCTCAAGTAACATTTCTTATAATGATTAGTATTACTACATTTTTCTATGATATTTCTTCATTCGTGAATGCGTCCAAATGCATTAAGTAGACTAGACATAGTATCGTAGCAACCGTAGTTTTGTACATAAGGGGGAGTTGTAAGGCCAACTGTTTTGTGGTGGACAGCCTCGGCTGGTTGGGCAAGTTGGACTCGGTTGACGCAACACTGTCTAGTTGGATTATATGTATGTCCCAAGTAGAGCAATGTATAGACTTCTATGATATGTATACGATTTAAGATTTCAGTACAATATATTATTTACTGTTGCTGATATCAAATTGGAATAGACATATGGAGTTATTTTAATATACATATGTTCTTTAAGTATGTCGTGTTCTCTGCATTTAATCACTATTTTTACCGTAGCAAATATAATTGAGATTTATTCAGAACTCACGTACCGACGTGTGAGGAATACGGTTGCATATAATCTGACTTGCAGTCTTGTACAGACTCAGAACTAGTTCAAATGTATTCGGGGGACAAGGGTCTTAGTTGGCTGTCGGTGGATTGTCACGGCGTGACGTTCTGTTATCTAGCAATAAGCAATATTAAATCTCTTATAATGTACATTCAGGAACTATTAAAACAGTGATGTAGACTAGTATTCGCATCGGTTTCGATTTTTTTTTATGGGAAAATGAACAGCGCTGCCCCGGCGTAAAGTTACGTTCTCTAATGCGTAGTCGGAAAATATACTTGCTACTATTACTGAATATCGACATTCAAATTTTGCAGGCCCACGTAACTGCCTGAAGCGTCGTCAACAATATCGCTTGTAAAATCTGCGACCATTTAAAATTAATGTGACATCAGATTTTATTGACGTTTCAGTATTCGGCCACAATAAATATAATTAAATAATTAAATAAATTAATTATTTTAAATAAACAAATAATAGTGTAATTCTGGTCCAATTCTAACAGATTTGTATATATTGGTAATTTTAAACTCATCACAAGATATTTTAAGTGGTAATGTGAATCCAAGAGTACATTGACAGTGTTTTGAGTATCAAATCGATTCATTGAAATGTAATGTCACGCTGTGGCGGTCCACTCGCGGTACCGTCGAGCCGGCTCCAGCTACAGCTGCAGCTACGGTCAGCTGTCGAATTGTTAATTGTGCCTTAGATATATTATATTATATGTGTAATAACGTGTACTGTGTTTCGCCCTCCATGGTTTTAAGTGTGCATACGTCACTATGTACGTCTGTGCTTTGTGGATCTTCAAATATCATTAATCTTTAAGAATGCGTCAGGCAGTTTATGAATTGGGTGACTTAATTTATATATCTACATATAAATTAAATGATATTAAGAAATGGGTCACACTTGAGTGATAGATAACTTGTCGAGTCTGTGCGCATTATATTTTCATAATATATAAAAAAAATGCTATATTCACCGAAATATCGAATGAACCGAGAAAGCTTTGCTTTAATACATTTCTAATGGTTGCCATTTTCTTATGCATTTGCATTGTTTTCAATTAATTTGTGGTATTATTGACATAATTAAAACGGATCACGTGATGGCGGGTAATAAATGTAATTCATTTTATACGTGGCTTGTTTGACGCTAGAACAGTAGTAACGTTAATTTAACTTTTCGTTGTAATTTCAAAATTTGTCATTGTATTATCACAGGAGATACGATCGGAGAGCTCCAGTCCTGTACATCGTGTGTGTATGTGTCGTACAAACTGTTTCTTAATATATTTATGATAATTAATATCATACTGTAATACTTTCTACGACCCTCATTATCGACTTGGTAATTATCATGTAAAAGGTAAATTATGTACGTTTAGTTCACGACACGCGGAGGCTGCCAGCCCGCAAGCGATAGCATTTATACCTTGCCGCATAACATATACTTTAAAAATACTAAATGATAGCAATAATTCGATAGTTGATATATAGATACTTGACGAAATTTCGTGCTGGCAGTCTGTGCGACGATTGTTTTTTCTTTTGCTTAATTAATTAACAGGTTCAAATGGTTATAGATTTTTGTTTATCAGTTATTGTAGATAAATTATTTTTTAATATATTAATTTTTGACCAATTTAGTGCATCGATGCTAATCCAACGTGTCACTAGCTAGGGAGAAACTGTAAAGAATGTAACTATTTAATTAAAGTATATAAGTTTTTCAATATATAACTTTACTATAACCCGACTCGCTCCATAAAAATGTGGGTGCTATGATCAACGTCTGTGTATTAATATTTATTTAATAACACCACAAACAGGCTTAAAACCTTCTAGACAATGACTTTCAATAAGGTCTACAACATCTTGATTGTCTATGGACTTTGCCGACATTTTTTTTTATACCACTAAGGTGTCACACAAGCATACGGCCCACCTGATGGTAAGCAGTCACCGTAGCCTATAGCCGCTAGCAATACCCTGGTATTGCCCCCCGTTAGGAATACCCCTGGGTATTCCTAACGTGGGTATTCCTAACGGGGTGCCAACCATGTTGTAGATGAGGACTCACTGTGCTAGCAGCAATACTACTAGCCCAGCGTATCCTCGTGAGCAGAAACACAACACTACATCAAGTAGTGTTATTTCACTGCGGTCTTCTGTAAGGCGGCAATGATAACCCACGGGAAATCCCAAATCGCCCTACCTATCTTTTTAAAAGCTCATGGTGTGATTAATCACTGTGCATAAGCTTAGAAAAACTCATTGGTACAGGCCGGGATTCGAACCTGGGCCCATCAGATGACAGGCCATTGCTTCAACCACAAGGCCACCACAACAGCTCCACAAGGGCTTCAACATCTGGCAGCCTTACTCACCGCAGAAATTTAACACTAGTTAGGTACATCAGAGTGGTGTATTTTGACAATACCACAGATACCTTGTACCCCGATATTACAGTGTCTTCTACCATCGCTATTTGGTCTCTGTTCATATAATTTTTATTAGGCATACAATGTAGGGTAGAATGGTTTTGTATGTTATGCTATATTTTCGAACTACCGTCATTTCAAGTGAGGTTTTTAGCCCTCCGCTGACGGCAGTTGTCTTTACGGTACGTTCCAGCGCGCGCTGCGCTCAGAACGATCCGCTCTGAATCTGCTTAGTAAGCAAATACGGTCTAACTGGACTTTAATCACGATTAACAACTTAATTTGCCGTCCAAAAATACACTACCACATACTGGGAAAGCAACAAAAAAAATGGCTTGTCGTTTTTAAGGTTAAATATGTATTTCTTACTTACCTAAGTGCAGTGCAGTGAATTGGAATATAGTGCAGTGAAGTGGACGATAGTGCAGTGTAGTGAAGTTGTCGATAGTGCAGTGCAGTCAATTGGCCGACATAATAAAGTGTTTAGCGCGAGGCTCGAGTAGTTGGGTCGTTCCCGTCCACCCAATGGTGGCTAGACGGCTAATCAAGAATGACCCGTGTACCCACCGCCTCAAGGCTGGAATGCTGAGCTGGTCTGCGCTCGCAGCCTGGTTGAAAAGGTTAGTGGTAGCATATTTTTTTACTCTCTGTTTCAGGCTTTTAAATGTACCTTTCTTTATTATAATGTTTCTGAGAGCCGAATTTTTTTTTGTTATTATCTACATATTTTTAAATCTTTCAGATTTTTCCCTTTAAATGTACTGCAAGACTGCTTGGTACCAAATTTCATGATTCTAGGTCTGTGGTTTTGATTCACTTGTGAAATCACGTAATATGCGAAAATTTGCTACGTAGACGGTCATATAATTTCGTCTTGCTAAGAAAAAATGCTAAGTATGCTCGGGT
Source organism: Falcaria lacertinaria (assembly GCA_951449985.1). NCBI lineage: Eukaryota > Metazoa > Arthropoda > Insecta > Lepidoptera > Drepanidae > Falcaria > Falcaria lacertinaria. The sequence continues at coordinate 324,181 of OX602119.1, read as the reverse complement.
ACCTAATAAAAAATAAAACACCAATATTATACAATATGATTATAATTTATTTAATAATAGTTTACAGAGACGTTGAAACGTTATCGTAAAAATATAAAAAAATCATCATTATCGCGTACACACGTTTTCCATAGTAGAAAATAATTACTTTGTTCATTATAAAATCTTTAGGGATATGAGCGTTTCCCGCCGCGGTAAGTACATTATAGCTCGGGGCCACTTATACAAACTACGTGCAACGCTACGCACCGGTACAAAAGTTGTATTCCTTATAAAACTGTAAAAAACATTATTTTCAAAAGCCCATAAGTATAGTAAATGTAGAAGCATGGAATGGAATGGACGAGTACACATTCGGAAGCGGCAATATCAAGCTTATCCTATAGTGTTACTTACAATAACTTATCTTAGCTTACGCCCTCTAGTCTAGCCAGACGTGCATGGCGACACATGTCTGGTATTGCGTCAATCCCTGTGTATACTTAAATTATATTACTGTTGCAAACATTTGATGATTTGTAGGCTTCAGTCTCACGATGTTCACTTCTCACTAACCTACTACGCTGATCACTATTGCGGTATATTCAAAATGTATAAATCCATCGACTAGACACTACAATATCCAATAAATATTTTCCGACAAAAAGTACTCTCGATTTATGTCTACCATATTTCCTTTTATATCTAAAATAAATAATCCAAGCGTTAATAGTGACGGTCACGTGACTAACACAATTCGATACAAGCGGTGTGCCGGCAGATCTAGCAATATAAGGAAAAAAATCTATGATCATAATTGTTTAATAGTATTGAAGCGATATACATATTCCATAGTGATCACACGCGCACTACGCACCGCGTCACACTGACGCTGCCTAACTATAGAGAATGCAGGCGACGCCTCGCACCCACCCATTATATCAAGAATAACATTTTTTTGTTGCTGAAATGTGTGACGTCAATGCAGGGCATTGATTAACATTCCCATTTTGTTTTAAATAAAACCATTGACAGCGGATTCAAGTTCAGAACCAGCTGATTGGGTCGTTCGGCCGCCGCCATCTTGTGACGATTGACCCACGTAATGGCGACTGAAAGGGGAATGGCGTCGATACCAGGCGTGCGCCCCCTAATTTCACATTTAGAATAACATTTAATTGTATTAAGTCCCTAGCCAATCTTGCAAACTGGAATAAAAGCATTGTTTGTGTCCGGTGACTGGACACAGTATGGAGTATTGTGAGGATTTAGAGATTCACTTAAGCGGCCGTACTGTTAGTTTCACGGCCCAATACTGTAATGACATTCAAAGTTTGAAGGTCCTCAGTGTAACTGTTCGAAGCGTCATCAAAATAGAAATCCGCATATAAAATCGGAGGTCAATCAAAATTAACGTGGCTTTAGATTTGACTGACGTTTCAGTTTTCGACCTTTAAAGGTGTACATTTATATAAAGTCGGGGACTTCATCGACAGCTTACATAACACTACAGCGCGTCAGCCAGTCTGAATACAATTGTAATCAGCGATGCAGCGAAATAATAACAATAACATGGGCCTTATTTAAACATAAAATATTCGTCCAGCTACTATGTTATCCCATTTTACATTATAATATTAGTTATTATAGCGACGAGCATACTTGAATTTCATATTCAGACTGCCCGAAACTCCGTTTGCATAATAATAATAAATTAGGTAAAGCGAATCTCACGTCCATTTCAAACGCGATTCTCACACAGCGTCGATCAACGAGGGGCCGGCCCTAGCAGTTTATATTATAGAGGTGGTTCGTTTAGGTCGCCTATTTAATCAGTAGATGGCGCCACTAACGCCTACGTAGATGTTATAAAACTAAATTTATTAATTTAATGTAATTTTAAAATTAAATATTGTATGTAGGTAGTTTTAGAAAAGTCATTCTTGAGTCGCTTTAAAATTGATAAGGCTTACTCTTTATGATTATATTAAATTAAATTGATCCACTTTGTAACTGAACCAGTTTTCATAATGATTTTTAGGACAGTCATCCATGAACCATAATAGTTTGTAACGGCATGTTGGTTTAAACGAACCACCACAAGCGACAAGCAACGGCGGTAGGGCGGCACAGTGTGTGTGTGGGTGTTGGGTGTGGGTGTGGGTGTGGGTGTTCAGTACTCCCAGTGCGTGGCGGCGGAGAGGTCGGGCCCGGCGAGGCGGAAGTTGCCGTTCTTGGCGGCGGCGAGGTAGAGCCGCTCGGAGGCGGCGCGGATGGCGAGGCGCGTGGGCTCGCGCAGCTCCAGCAGGAAGCCCTGCGGGGAGTCCGAGTCGCACGACACGCTCTCACCGTCCGCGTGCCAGTACTTGCCGTTCTGACCTGCACACACACACACGCACACATTTTATTTTTATTTTCCTAAACATTTTTCAAACTCACTAAGGGCTGTCTACTCCTGCAAGTGCACACTATAAAAGTATTATAATAAGTTACATCTGTATAAAATATAAGTGGTGTATTTGAAGTTCAGAGTGAGTTGGAGGTCCTCAAATAAGTAAATCAATAAACACGCCCGTTCACTTGCAACCTCAAACGCTGAACACATACGTGCAGAAATGTGCCGATGTTTATCTCAAAGTATAAATTGAAAATTGGATGTTAGGTATATTAGTTTAGGTCAGCTAACATAACGCAGAATTTAGGCCGTAGCCTGTAGACACTACTAGTAATTATACCAGAGGTTTCACTAACGCGTTGCCTTTGTTGAGGACTCACTGTTAGTAGCAGTATATCGTTACTAGGAGCTCTGGGCACATCCTTACAGCAGAAATATAGCACTTACCAAAATAGTGCTACTTTACTGCGGGCTTCTGTAAGATGGAGGTACAGTTAACAGTTGTCCAGCTTCAATTTTACAATTTTACTGGCAAATGCCACGGGACGTACCATTTCTCGCATCACGTTCATTGTGTAATCAACCATAAGCTTAAAAAACGAATGTTTTTATGTCACTTGAAGCATAGGGTTACCGCCGACCAGTAATTAGTGTGAGTAGTGTTAGTTATTACCTTTGAAGTAGACGGCGCCCTTAGGTCCGCGCACCACCTGGATGGTCTCGTAGTTGGCCTTGTTGCACTCCAGCCGCACGCCCTTGGGGCCCACGAACCCTTGCTCGCACTTCAGCACCAGGATTGGCCTAAACAACACAACACATAACCATCTCAGATATACCTTCACTAATGAACGCCCATATTAAAAAAACTACAATACCGAAATATCGGACACACGGAAATAAATACCGAACGTGATAAAAATACGTTGTATAGTGTACGATTAAAAAGGATAAAAGTTGTGTGCTCGAAGGACTAAAATGTCGAGTGAAACTTTGGTCCTTCGAGCGGGATATTCCAAGAAAGGTTCATGATTCTAAGTAGGTACCTGTTGATGAGGTAGAAGTAGTATTTGCAGTTGTCGTCGATGGTGTCCGCGTTGGCGTACAGGTGTCCGGAGCGCTTGGTGGTGAGGTACTTGCCGCTATTGGCGCGGAACGCCACAGACCCGTCGACTTGCCAGTCCAGCTCGAACAGGGCGTTCGACGACCTGACAACAACACACACCACACGTTATATATGGACCAAATATATATTATCCTTACTACTAATACCTACTTCGTATGGTTAAGGAGCTCTGGAAACCATACGACAGAACAAAACCAGTACATCAGTAGAGTTATTTGGTTGCCACTCTCTGTGGAGGTCAGACCCCAGTCTATCACCTCCAAATTTTTTATACCACCAAGCTGGCACACAAGCGTACGGTCCACCTGATGGTAAGCAGTCACCGTAATAACCGCTAGCAATACCAGGGGTATCACTAACGCGTTGCCAACCCTGTTGTCGGTGAGGACTCACTGTGCTAGCAGCATCACTACTAACGCAGCGTATCCTCGTGGAACACTTGCAACCTTACTTGCTGCAGAAAAACGACACTACATCGACCGTATTTTTTCTTTAAAATAAATGAAATATTTTTTCTTTGTTTATTCAGTTTAGCCCCTGATAAAGCACTTATGATTCAACATTGATTAATTGCGACAAATTTTCGTATGTGTGTCGTGGTACTGACTTGTTGTCGCCGCTGGCCTGGATGCCGCCGCCGGTCTCGAGGGTCCAGTAGCGGTCCTGCATGGTGCGGATGTACCAGCGCCGCGTGGCCCAGTCGAACTCCAGCTGGAATGTCTCGTGCGAAGAAATCTCATCTTGGTTCGCAGTCACGTCCACGCCTGCAATCACAAACACGTATGTTGAGAGTATGTCTCTTGGGACTGAGCATTCATGTCTCTTGTTGAAGTTTTGGATTTAAATAAATATTGAAGAGCTTATTCGATGGCCCATTCATTTATTTGGTAATAGATACAGTCCTGTAGAAGCAGAAAGTTAGACAATTAGTGTAAATTAAGGTTACTGATTTTCTTTTGGATTTTTTTTGATTATGTATAAAATTCTGGTAACCAGCCACATGGGGTGACCTAGTGGCGACAACATTAGGCATGTGGTGGTGGTGGGTGCTCCTAATTATATAAATAAATGTATCGGCCAGTGTTTATGAAGTGTTGCGGAAGTAGCCAAGGCGTACCAAGCGCAGCTGAGATTTGCCGCGCCGGCGGAGAGCAATCGTGCGCAACCGACGCGCAGGGTTGCCACACATTTGATATTTAAGCACGGTTTACAATATACTATTGCTTTGTTGCTGATATGTTTCCAATTAACCGTTATAAGAAGTACATATTCAATTTTAAAAAAACCTGTCTCATCCACCATTTTCGTCATTTTTTTATTCGTTCTTTCACGGCGCAGTTCAACCGTTGGTGAACATGTAGCAAACAGACAAAGTGATGCACTTATTACATTATTAAGCCCCTAGCCTAGAGCGTAATCGAAAATGGTGCACGGATTCGCTAGACCGAATAAAGATACCAAATAGTGCAGGTCTGTAGTGTGTGCCACCCCTATCACGAGAACATTGTATCGCTCGATTGGCCGCACGTCCGCGGTACCGCTAGCGACGCCCGGCAACTGGAGCTAGGTACTCATATACACTGTGACTTTACTGATATCCAACATAACGGACGACACCGATACTTCATTATTGTCGAGATGATTCTTTAACTAAAATAGTAACGGTGGGTGACATCATTTGAGATCGCTAAAGTTTTGGTTAATCATGGCGGTAATGCTGTCGGAATATCCGACACTCAAAAATACAGTTTAAGCGGTGAGAATCCGTTTATATGTGTGTTTGTTTGTACCATCAAAACAGCCGCAGGCTGAACATAGTTTAATGAAATTTGGTACAGAGATACGAGTTGGCTAGCGACAGTAGCAACCTAGTGCAGAGCATAGGCATTAGGCAATATGCAAAGCAGTATAGTTATACGATTTTTAACAAAAGCTGTATTTTTGCCATTTGATTTATACAAATCGAACACAGGCAAACGTTAGGTTTCCTATAATAAGTTATAATATTGTCGTGTGTAGTTAAATTTAATGACAATAGAAATAATTATTTCCATCTTTTGTTTCTCGCAAGCTAAACACAAAATTCCTAGGATCTCAATACAATTTTCCGGCTGCAAGTAAATATCAAAGCGGAACGAAAATTAATGAACCTGGCGTGCCTTGATAATGGCCGGCCGTGTGATGTACAATATCTGGCTGCACGCAGCCGCAGAGCAGGCATCCGTGCAGAGAAATAGAAAGCAACACACAATAGCGCACTTTTTATACGAATACCGCACTCAGGCGGCCGACGAGAGTTACTACTCGACAACTATTACAAACTGCCGTAAATTATCTATACATATTTGGCCTAAATTGTTAGAAAAATTGGGAAAATTTAATGGAATAAGATCGCGTGCAACACGAAGCTCTCAGTCGTGATTTTAATTGAGTTGTTCGAGCGACGCATCGCTAGGGCACTCTCAGCAAATTTTTGGATGGGTGTAGATTTGATGAAAAAAATTGGGTGTGGGTGGATGCCTCTGTGCCGGCTCAAATATATATAATGATCCCCAGTGTTTCTGTGAGCACATTAAGCTGTTGGTACTGATCGGATCGGGCATGTAGAATGTGTCATCTTGGTGACAACTGCAAAGAGAATACAACCGCGACAACTGTTCCACCGTTCGTCGCCGCTCCCCTAATTGTTGATCTAGCGTAGCGTGTTGTATGTCTTTGATTGCTGACACTTGATGGTGTTAGACCTCTAGGTGATAGACGCTCAGGTTAGACCATTTCGATTGTGTGAGGTCGTTATAAGGCCGACCTCTTTGACGCATCACGCAAAATTGTGGGTCTCTTGTCAATTCCGAAGATACCACGACGCATTTTGAAAAAAATATATAGAGAATTTCTGAATGGAATCAAAAGGCCCAAGCCAGTATTGGCAGAAAAACTTAATGGGGCTATTGTTTAATTTATTTTCTTGTTAGTTTGTACTGAAAGGATATCTCAATATTCCGTAAAATAGGGTTAACTACAAGCTAATGCTAGTTCAATATTTAATAAGTCGTTCCACAGTTCCACCATACTGACGCAAATGGTCATTATTAGTTAGTTAACACAAAACGTACGGGTTGGCCGGCTCCATTGTACAATATTAAGTATAATTTCTTCGACGCTGATGTAAATTCAAATCAGTTTCGTGGCTCGGTACCAGCGTACAACACACATTGTGATTGCAAATAGTGTTCAAATGAGCAATTAGTAACGCGTCGTCGGTCTGTCTGTGGACACTCATCCTGTTGATGGCTATTGAGTACACACTGACAGTTTAATTATGCTTGGACAAGAACCTTTACACGTCGAGGTCTTTAAAAAGACTATACTTCTAGTACACCACAGTTTGAAGTAAAAGTTGTGTTTTTATCCCGCGATTAAGCAGATTAGACATTGACCGAAGAAATTGCTTCGTTCACATTCTTTCGATTAGTAATTCCAAAATTTGACAGTCACATATTAACCGTCTTAATGAACTTTGAAACCAGGTGAAGATAGAATACTTTCAACCTCCGGGAACATTCCAATTATACGCAGACGAAGTGCAGTCCTATGCAAGAAAGCTATACAGAGAAGGAATACAGTCTTGTCCAACTTTCTGTCTGCAACTTCAGAACCTAACTTTAGTCTCATGGATGACTTGACAAAGTGAACTCTTCGCCAGGGTTTTAACAACTCATTTGCATTAATACAACATTCTTGACAGTGAATCTCTCAATATTACTGTAAACTGAACATCACTGGACGAACAAATATAACTGTATTGGCACTCTGCTTATCCTAACTTAATAACCACTCCAACGAGGTCATTGATAAAATTCTGGTTTATTGAATTTATAATTTTTGCGAAGAATAAAGTTAATCTTATTTTTTGTCTTCTTACTCATTAGGTTGTGGATTTAGATAATTAACAGAGCATCTTGTTTTTTGCCATGTTGTCTCTCTTGAGTGGCCATCACTTGAGCACATCACACAGCACTGAGTTTCTTACCGGTTCTTCTCAGGTTGCTTTTTTTTCGAACCGGTGGTATAGTAGACCTTCATACGTGCCTTATTAGGGCCTAAGCTGAATAAATGATGTTTTTATCTGAAAATCTGTACAAAACTCGTATGTCTGATAGCGTTCCTCTCAGAGAATCGTGTCGAGATACATTGCCATGTAGTACGTATGGTTCCAAGTAAAGCTGCCTCCACATTAAGGGACGGCACGTGCGGACGCGGAAGCTGTAACGAGGATGTGGCACGTCGGTCATGATAAAATGCATTCAAGTTTACAATTGCATTGACGATCTTGAGTGATCTATAAGGCGACGTAATTGTTTTGTGATAGATATGAAACACATTTGCTATAGAAATAGGATTTTAAGCTAAAAAATATGTACTAGCTGAACCAAACCCAAATTAATACATGCCTGAATTATAAATTACTTTCACCGCCACAGTTGTCCGCCACTTCCATTGGTGTGAAGTTTATTTATGAAACTATTTATCTGAACTATGACTTCAAAAACATATTAATTCTATTTGCACCGGAGTATAGTGCGAGAAGGTCTTTGAATAAGTACATTATCAAAGAGTTCGACAAGTTTTACTGAAAATTGTGTTCTTGCCACATACTCAAAGCTGGCTTCACCCTTAAATGTTGCGCGTATTGAGTATACGGGAACGTGACCACGCATAGATATGTAAGTACTGCTGAGGTAAAAGGCGCAGGTAAAAGGCAGGACTGAGATTTCATACTCCGCAGCATACTTTTGAGCTTGTATTGATCGATGGATTGGTATGATGTGATGATGTTCATACAGAGAATCTCTATATATAAAAATGAAGCCCTATTTCCCATCACACGTAAATGGTTAGGCCGATTTCGCTAATTATTCAGTAGAAGATTCTTATGAAAATAAAATTTTAAAAAAGAATCGGTATATTTTTAATTTCGGGATAATCTAAAGGACCTTTGTTCTGTGGTGTATTTGTCATATGAATGCAAAGCTAAGACAGGACAACGTCTGTCGGGACAGCTAGTTTACAATATTTATCTTCCATCACTGAATTGATATTTTACACACACCTACGCTACTTTTATAATAAAGCTTAATATAATACACTAGCTTTCACCGGTGGCTTCGCCCGCGTGTTTCTAGATAATGATAGCCTATGTCCTTCCCCAGGGTATAATGATGAGATAGCTAATTGATTTTATGTGAGTTCGAAAATCAGAATTTTCATACATTTATGTTGAAAATAGGAATTCAATGTAACTAAAACAAATGAAATGTCCAACTTTGGTAATAAATGCTCAGACGGACCAGCTCTAACAGCATATACGAAAAAAATGCGTCGGCCGGCACTTTCAGATTTGGACCAAATCTCTATGAAACATGCATGATGTCCGTTCATTACGATCCGGTCAACCGTTTAGTCGTGAAACAAACAAACAGAGTTACTTTCGCATTGATAATATTACTATTGTATTGATAATCAATAGGAAATGTTATTGAGATGGAATACGGTGATCCAGATTTCATTGATGTGCAATACACAACAAGGCCACAATCGGATGACGGTATACTTCCCAGAAGGGACACAATACATCGACGTACGATGTACTGCAATGCTTGGCATAATAATGCTTATTGTATTATTAATACTGAGGTGGTGGCGTACAAACAGTTCCGTCGCAAAGGCCTACTGCTCGCGAGATTAATATTTTAAAAAGATGTTTAATATTATTAGTGTTATATATTACTAGCTGCCCGCCCCGGCTTCGCTCGTGTGGACAATTTTTTGTTGCATTTATGGGGATGAAAAATAGATGTTGGCCGATTCTCATAGATACCGGATAAGCACAAAAAATTTCATCAAAATCGGTCAAGCCGTTTCGGAGGAGTATGGCAACGAAAACTGTGACACGAGAATTTTATATATTAGATTTTGAGCAATAGGTATCCATGTTAAGTTAGTATTTGAAATGTAAGCTTTATGTAATTCTTTTGGTTTTTAAATGAGTAATTGCTGAGTTTCTTGCCGGATTCTTCTCAGCAAAACCGACCTTCCGAATCCGGTGGTATGTTCTGACGATCTGAAAGTGCTTGCCTGTAAAGTCTAGTCAAATAAAGATCTTTTTGAATTTTGAATTTTGATCAAACCTTTATATAACTAGACTTTTTAACACGATCAACGGATTAAAAAAAAATGTTCCAATCGACGCGGAAATTCATATACCTAGTAAAAGTAATATTAGGGGCTCAACTGTATAAATGATTATGATCATTAACGAGTTTAGTGCAATTTGTGGATTTAATTTCCTTTGATTTTCTGACTTATTTAAGAATTATTTAGACTTTTTGAAAAGGATGGTCATGGTAATGAGTAACGAGGACTACGGGGTATGATGTTGAAGGAAAGCGGATATTGATAAATAAATTAATAAAATTTTATTACTCTCACTTCGACGCCAGCAAAAATAATACGTAATAAACAAAATATAAAAATGTCACGAATAATTTTGAATTTGAATAATATTAAACCAATGAATTCCGTAAAGTGTTTGCTGGTCGCCAACACTCATGCTTTACTAAGCTCACACCACATTTAGTTTAATCTGTTTCATCCATAGATTTAGAAAAAAATTCCTAGGTGGTTTCATCACAAAAAGTCCTATCATGTCGAATGGGAAGTAAAATGTAAACAGCGACGTAGGAAATAGCATATCATCCGTATTTCTGCAGACAATTAACTTTCCCTACTCTAGGAAATGCGTCTGTCTGTTTGAGCGACGGTGCGTGATTGTTCTTCGATACGTTAATTATTGCCTCGAGAAGTCGAGACATGGATACGAGCTCCTTATACAAGATCGAGTGTTTTAATTACTACAAATTAACGAATACATACACTGATTTCTTAAATTGCAGTGTAAAGTCGTGAAATTGTAGGTAAACAATTAAATATCCACTTTCAACAGAGAAGATTTAAAAATAGATTTCTTAACTGATAATTTTTGAAAGTGCTTCCCTATGGTCTCTGGTCACCAGTACTTATTTTAGTACACCAGACTCCTACGCTAGGATCGTGGGTTCGATTCCCGCCGGGGCAAACATTTATGTAACAAATATGTTTATATTTACAAAAGCAAAGTATATAAGTATTATATCAGCTACTGGTTCCCATAGTACAAGCTTTGCTTAGTCTGGGGCCAGATGACCCTGTGTGACGATCTTCAAACATTATTATTATGTGTGTTGTAAACTAAAACACTAACCTTGTTTAACAGAAACATATTTGTCGTTCAAAGCTGCGACGAAGGCTGCTTGCGGCAGGCTGTCTTCAAGCGAGAACAGTTCGTCCCTGGTGACGGCAGTGGATCTGGTCTTGAGTACGGCCTTAGAGCCGATGGGCGCGAGGTAAGCCCCCGAGCCGTCCCGGAGCGCCAGGGCTCCGGCGTGGTACTCCGCGCTGAACAGGCACGCGGCCGTGCAGGTGTCTAGGAGCTGCAACGAGTACTTGGGTTACTATCTTATCATTACCGTCCTAACCTTATTCCAACACTAACTTCATAACGTTATCTAACGTTATGAGTGTTTCCTTATGTTATTTCTTTATCATTTTTAAAGAAAAGACGAGTAATAACGTTATCAAAAAACAACGTTAAATCATACCGCTAATATCAGAATAACGTTATTAATATCGTTATTTAGTAAATATCGTTTACTGATATAACGTTATTTTGATATATCAAATAACGATATATTACGTATAACGTTATAGACACCAGCATGTGATAACGTTATGATTTTATTACGGTATTTGAAGCTCTGGATATGACCCGATGTGGCTGGTTACCGTACACTGAGTTACTAAAAGACGAAGGTACCGCGAGTCTTAGAAACCGATGCAGATGTGTGCGTCTTTTACGAAACTTCAAAAATCCTCGCACGCGGTATGGGATAAAAAAGTATAGCTGTGTCCTTGTCTTGTAAATTTGGAGTGTATAAAGCCTTCTCTTTATTGTGTGAGGAGCGCAGAATATGTCATTGCCTCTATTATTTACTCTGAGCTGGTTACAGATGTTCTATCTCACGTAGTCAGCTTAGTCCTGGTAGAGCAGAGAAGTAATTACGTGTAATATCACAAGTTTCAATCGTCCCTCAGAAAGCCTCAGTGCCAACTGTCGGCGGTGTCGCTCGCTTTAAGAACCTAGAATTTATACTCTGGAAGCATAATTAACCAAATACTAATTTTGGTCTCAATAAGCCGTGTTGTTTGTCGCATCACCGCCTGTCAGCCGGTCTCACGCACTCTACAGCAACAACAACCACGCCGTACTAGCTCCCACGGCACGGGTCGGTGGGAACACAATATGGCGGACATACACCGTGTACACGCGGCACACTTTAATAACCACTTGTCTTATTAGGTGACTGACAAACAGTCACAGAAGCCTGCTTGAGAGATGAAGAGATCGTCCGAAGAAAAAAAAAATCAAGAAGAAAGCTTCTATTTTAAATCTATTGAAACCTTCTCACAGCAGAGCAGACACAACACTATTTCCGAGTAGTGTTTTCGGCAGTGCCGTCTTTACCATACGGGCACACGGGGCCTGGTGCCCAGGGCCCCCGACCTTACGAGGGCCCCAGAAAGCTCAAAAACGCTTTTTTTTTTTTTATTTATCATTTTTAGATATTAATTTCCATTATTGAAATCCCAGGATACCAGGCCCAGCAGGGCGACCGCGAAACGTTTATTTTACTTTCCTAAGGGGCCGTAAGTATACTATGCCACAGGGCCCCGGCCTGCCCTAAGACAGCCTTGGTTTACGGCTGCAATCTTCTGCAAGGTTGAGGTACAGTCTTCAGTCAAAGAGTTCACTTTTTTATTAGAAGTCCTTTGCTCTCTACTCTCTTCTCTCATAATATAGACAACCAATGGCAGGTACTTTAGTATTGGGTGTTTGTTTATGAAACATTTACTTGGTCAGTATACGGCTGCGCCCGCGGCGAGGATATAATAATAACACGCACGTCCCGACTCCCCATTGTTTGCTAAACGTATTGAGTACATGTCGACTGCAGACTCACGTGTCATTGGTGCTTCCACACTGGTACCATGCCTTTTAATGTTACCTGATCTCAAATTATTGAGGATTATCTCTTTTCAGTTTTCTCCATAACGGGACCCCACGAGTAATAAGCAACCCTGTTGCAAGCGTTTATAGTCTACGGTAACCGATTATCATCACGTGACTCGTATGCATTTTATGTCAACTCGGTGACATATAAAAAAATCTAGCCATTAGAGTTTAGTCTATTGATTTATCCCCAAGTATACCACAGACAGAATTGTAATTTTAGTTGGTATTGCAAGCTACGGCATTATTATCAGGCGCCCCTACTTTCGGTTCGTTATTCGTATTAAAAATATGATTATAATAAAACATGTGAATGTTGTCGAGGCATGAGCCCAGTGTGGAAGCCTCTACTGCAATCCGTTACCAATGTGCAGTAAGAAACTCAATGCATTGTTATTGTTAACACCTATTGTACCGTCCGCCATTATGCTTGCTTATGAAATCTTAACACACGTAAAATTATATCAATACCTCAATATTTGAAGTTTATTGTTTGTTTTTTTATAGCACTAAGGTAGCACTCAAGCACGGTCCATCTGATGGTAAGCCGTCACCATAGCCTATAGCCGCTTGCAATACCCGAGGTATCACTAACGAATTGCAAGCCCTGTTTTTGATGAGGACTCACTGTGTTATCAGCACTTCTACTAGCGCAGCGTATCCTCGTGGAGCACTGGCAACCTTTGTTGCTACAGTTTGGCAGCGAAGAGGGACTAAAGAGAAGGTGAAAAGAAGCCGACTGACTGGGGTCTGCACTACACAAGACCACAGTCAAATAACAGTAATTCAGTGGAATTACTGATATGATGTTGTATTTGAACGCTGTGGCACTGTTACTCGTAGGTATGTAATAAGGATGGCGCCACGCTTGTGATACCCCTGGTATTGCAAGCGTCAACTGGCTACGAGTAACGCACACCACGCCGTATGCTTGGTCAACAACTTCGTAGTACTAGTATCCATTTAAATATAAAAAATAATCCCTATTTCGGTTGATCACCGCATCGGCATCACGCGTGAACGGCTGGACCGATTTCGCTAAATTTGTGTTTGTCATTTAAAGAAAGTTCCTATGAATAAGAAACCGGATCATTTTAAATTTCTGGATGAACTAAACCAACGAAGAAAATGATTTTTCCATGGTGTATTTGACATAATTATGAATTCATGAATAAGATAGGACAACGTATGTCGAGACAGCTAGTCTATATCTATACTAATATTATAAAGAGGGGAGGAGAAATGTATTTTTGTATGTATGTTTGTCAATAAAACAAATAATTTTTGAAATCTGTCCAGTAGTTTCAGAGCCTATTCAATAATTAAAAGATTTCAAAAATTCTTTCACCGTTAGAAAGCTACATTATCACTGAGTAACATAGGCTATATATTACACTAGCTGCCCGCCCCTGCTTCGCACGGGTAGACAAAATATTTGATAAATGCCTACCCGTGCTAAGCCGGGGCGGGCCGCTATTAAAAAACGAACGTTGCTCACCTTCCCTCCAGCGCTCAAGTATTTGTTGTTACAGGTATGCAGGGCGTATTTCCCGCCTACGTCGGCACGGAACTCCAGGGTGAAGAGGGTGTCCTCGCCCCAGGGCACGTTCGCGTCCACGTGGATCTCGTCCAGGGACTCCGACAGGTGGGCGAAGCGCTTGCGGCCCACCGACCGCAGGTTCATCTGCGTACACACACCAATACTTATAATAGTGTGCAAAACTAGTTTTCTAGACAAATAAAATATATAGTAATGCCCAACAACAGGGTTGGCAAGTGGTAAGTGATATCCCTGGTATTGCTTGCGGCTATAAGCTACGGTGACTGCTTTACCATCAAGCCGTATGCGTTTGTCAGTTTAATGGTATAAAAAACCTGGATGAATTGTACCTTGTGTCTTTCTATGTTACCCCTGACAAGATCTGTACAACATTTCTTGATGACCGGTCGAGTAGTCAAGGCGTGAACGCGAAACAAACATACTCACATTCGCAGTTTTATAATTATAGTTAGGAGTTTGACGTGTTCGTATTGCACGTTTTTAATGATTCATTCTGGTCACTATTACCAAAGGAATGCGGCCTAACCATTGGACAATCAAAATCTTACGTGGTGAAATCTGACTTCTTAATAGTGTCTGCTTTACTGTTAATAATCCCCGTTAAAAATGTTACCTCTTTATAAGACAAAGAATATACATAAAGATGTGGTTCGACTTTCAACAAATGAAAATAAGAAGGTACTTCACAGTTGAATAGGACAGGAATGCATGTAATTGACGGTAACCAGTACGGCGAGGCACGCAGCTTGTAATCTAGCCTAGCCAATGATACATCATTGACGCGGCATCGGACGAACAGGCATTTCTTAAGTGAGTGTGGATGGTGGATACACGCAATCGCCACTATTAAACCAATTGCAATGATGGCTATATCATATATATATATATATAATTTATAACTTTTGCCTTTTCGTGGCTTTTGTATTTACGATAAAGAGACAATGGAATGTGTTTCATAAGCAACGATCACTTGGAAGTTTATGTTTCAGAACGTAAGTATGATGATTGTTTTTTAAATGCTCACGAAAATTTTAACATAAAAGGTACCACATGATTGAAGACGGCGTTTTATGGCCGCATAACAGATGCTATAAGGCGACAATAAGGTTACTTTAAGTATGAGAAAATATATAGGGTTCGTCGCAAAAAAAAAAAAACTCAAGAAAAATATTCATTCCACGCGCACGAAGTTGCGGGCGGACAGCTGGTCTTGGGATAAACTCAATGTTTAATGATATCATCCTTCTTGCAATCTATAGAGGTTCTATGGATTGCATCTCATCGTTCTTAGCCGCGTTCTACTATTACCATCCTAATTATATTCTGCCACAATCCAAGGTTCTTTCCAAAAATTATATGATGACTGATGTAATTTTGGTCAAAACATTTTGCAATATATGTTTTAAGAGGGTTCCAAAAGGAGTGTAGCACCAGCGGTCTGATGACCGCTTGTGCTCTAAGCTCGAACCCTGGCAAGCACCGATGAGTAAACAAGCTTTCGGGGTAGGATAACATAGTGAGGAAGCATGCTCACATCAGAACTGTGTATGCAAGGTCATTGCACCCCACTGGGAGACTATGGCCGAAGCTTGCCTCTGCAGTGTGAATAAAAGACGGTTACCTGTGGTCTGGCAGCCAGGTGAACGTGCCACAGCTCGGCGTCTCCAGGAACCTTGGCGGTGCAGGTGAGCTTGTCCGAGCTCGAGCCGAGGAAGTAGCCGCGCTCCACATTCTTCAGCGCCCAGCGGCCCGAATTGTCCTCTGATACACTGCAATATTGTACCACTGTTACTGACATGATCTTTTGGTGCTATACAGTGTATTTAACAGTGTTTTCTGTAAGACCTAATGGCTATAAAAGTACAGCATAAGAGTGTTGATTCTGCTCTTGCTCCCAATAATTTTTAAGTTATATATATTGGGCACTGGTCTAGTGGTTAGTATACCTGACTGCTACGCTAGCGGTCACGGGCTCGATTCCCGCCGGGGCAAACGTTTATGTGACAGATATGATTGCCTTGTGTCTGGATGTTTGGTATCATAATTATGTACATACAAAAAAAAAGTATATCAGGTGCTGCCTGCTGGTACAAGCTTTGTTTGGTTTGGGGCCAGATGGCGCTGTGTGATAATGTCCGAGCATTATTATTTAGTTTCTTATTCTTTTCAGCATAACTACCCTCCGAATCCTGCGGTGGATTCTGACGATTTGAAAATACTTATTTCTAAAATATAGTCAAATATTGTTTTATATTATTTATTTCCGAGAATTTGTGCTATTTAAGTTTAAATATTAATTTAAAATAGCAGCTGCGTGGTACCTGGTGCAATTATTTGTAATATTATTTACTACATACACACATGAATATGTCGTGCTGCAATTAATATGCATCGAGTAACAATGGTATTTATTTACGTATGTAATAACTCAGAGTATATAGTAACTGTATTTTTGTCACGTGAAAGGCTCGAAAATATGTTTTAATACGATTTCATTAGATTTACCTGGATGTATGTATACATCTACCGTAGCATGAGTAATTAATATACGAAGGTACCGCGTGCCCTAGAAAGTGATGGAGATAGTTATCAATGTGTGCGTCCGTGTGCTGCTGCCACACAAGTCACTTCTCCCGCTTAACTGAACCAAAAGATAGGTTAAGTTACATAAAGCATTTTACGAAACGTGAAACCCTGCACGCGGTAAGGGACAACAAATAGTATGGCTGTGTCCTTGTCTTGTACATTAGTACCGTATAGAGCCTTCTCTTTGTGTGCAAGGAGAGCAGAAGTTGTTATTGCCTCTATTAGTTACTCCCTCTACGACATCTATACATATACATATCTATACATATGTCAATATCATTTAACTGACTTCAAAACTGGTTATTTTAAGAAATTGCACACTTATACAATTAGTTTGCCCTAGTGTCGACTAGGATCCTCAGAATAAACACATAATAAGCGTGTTCTTATTTACCACTAAGGTGACACACAAGCATACGGCCCACCTGATGGTAAGCAGTCACCGTAGCCTATAGCCGCTAGCAGTACCAGGGGTATCACTAACGCGTTGCCAACCCTGTTGTTGATAAGCAGTCTCTGTGCTAGCAGCATTACTACTAGCGCAGCGTATCCTCGTGGTGCACTGGCAACCTTACTTACCGTATTACGGTTTTCTAGTGTTTTCAACTGTAAATTATTACGATAATGAAGAACACAGCCCGTGGTAATTAGAATGCACCCCTGTTTCGTTGCGAGCGGGGTTCCACTGAGTTCCCCTTACACAAACATTTGCATACGTTTTTGAGATACTCTGTTGCAACTACATGTTTTTCTTTGTACTCGAAGCTGCAACTTGTTGTTGAGAAAAAACACTTGATCAAGATGTTTCGCTTGGCCGAGTACGTACGTTGCACTTTTTATGCTTCTAGGGCGCTGGTATAATGTTTGACGTAGTGTTATATATCCTGTTGCGACGTGGGCAAAGTCGCGTTAAAAGCTGGTCTAGAATACTTTAAAGTGCATGTGTTATTATTGTTTCTTCTGTAGTTTTTCCAAAAATACTTTTTCATGTTTTCATTCAAGCTCCAGTTACCCGACTACAAACAGTTGGTTCTTATGTTTAGGATATTATTCGATTATTTCTGTTATTAGTAATAATTTGTAGATAAAATAATTATAATAACAAAGTCTAATCGCTCGCTTCACTCTTTTTCCCGCGGTGATGACCCCTGTGTAAACCCTTCAAGCAATTCAAAATACATAAAGTTGGCACGAGCTCTTCGAATCCCAAAATTTTCGGCTAGCCTACGTTAATTCTTAGTCGGAAATGATCCTACTGCGTAGGACTGTAAGGTTCAGTATCGGTATTATCTGAATAGCAGCCCTGTGCGTCCCCTGCCCTCGAATAATGGGCACTTGTAGGGATGGATCAATAATTTCGGAACTACCTCCCGTTTGCCTTGGTGAAGGTTAACGCGGCTACTTGAAAGGTTATGTTCAAAAGTGTAATGAGGATGAATTGATTTTTATTATCAGACGGAACGTTTAGTTTAGAATGTTTCACAACTATAGACACTGCTTTATTATCTTTCTCGTCTTCCTAAATTGTTACCGAAATTTACAAATATCATTTTTAGCCCCCGACGCAAAAAAAGGGGTTTTATAAGTTTGTAATGTGTTATCTGTGTTTCTGTGTGTGGGTCTGTCTATGGCATCGTAGCTCCTAAACATATATGCCGATTTTGTTTTAGTTTTGATAATGATAATTACAAAATGTTGTTTATTTCTCCTTCCTAGAACAGTCCGATTCTTAGCATTGCCTATCAAGGCGAAAATATGTACCAATGCTGTATATGCAAAAGTACCTAGGGATCTGTCAAACCGTCTATCTTTAATGCATACAGTTGCAAGCCTAGTATGTATGAATCAATGTATTGTTGTATGTATGTACATGCGACCTCGTCTGACATTCACACGCCCCTGATGTAAGGGTACATGTACTGTCAATGGGATTTACTCCCTTTCGATATTACTAACAATTGTTTTGTTAGCTGACATGACAAACAAATCTACAAACAGATTTCCATGTAGGCATATCGTAGTGAAGACTCCGGAATGAGATATTATCGCCTCAATGTCAAAAGTCAGTCAGTTGATTTTGGCTTGTACGTAGTATATTATCTGCTCTGAGCTTTTGGCTGTAAAATTGCATGACATTAGCCCAGAGTAGATAATATAGTACCTTTAGCAGAGTAAATTACAACATTAGCAACTTACTCTGTTGCAAATGGTTTCGCAATATAAAAGTCTCTGTATATTGCTGGTTTGATTTGTCCGGCTATTCCTGACATTTTGACAACAACGCAATGTGTAGTTGTTTAGCATACTGAAAATGATTCATACAGTGAATCAGTTTCAGAAAGTAATTTACGGTTTACTTACTCTCCCTAATGGCATGACTCACTTCACGTGTGTTTGTTTATCTGGAGAGAGCGATATGGGCTAAACATTCGACATCAACACTAATACGATCTCTAACAACCTATTGGGCAAATTTCAGTCGAACTGAAATTTATAGGCAATCCATATGTCATTGACAAAATTTCATGATTATTGTTTCGGAAACATCCAATATTTACAAGCTTATGTTGTTCACCTGTCCGGTGTGTGTGTGTGTGTGTGTGTCCGTGTCCACATTAATCCCTGTGATTTGGTATGAGAGGGAATGGTATTGTATCGTATGGGAGGGCTTCATGAACAAATAAAAACTTGCTTTTAAAACAAAACCTCCTTGTTACACTTGCGAGCACAGGTTATTCCTTAGTTGACTGGCCAAAGCCAGCAAGTGGGCCGTGGAAATCAAAAATTAAAAGTTTCGGAAAAAAATAATCCAAGTATCATTAATTTGATGGCTTTTGTGACAAAATCCCTTCAGCCGTATTTGTGTAATTGTATCAAACACGAACCAAAACTTTCGCATAAATTATAGTAGTAGTTGTTTGTTAAGTATTAACTTAGAGAGTTTAAGGAGCAAATAAAAATGCGCTTGCGACCAAAAGATCCCTTCCTGTGAGTCACAATGATTAGTATGCGACGCCACGAGGGTGTCTGCGCGAATGGACGCCATATCCGGCATTACATAGGTTTTGTGTGGCCTTTGGCTAATTATAATACATTTATAACTTAACCATCTTCCTTCGCGTGAAATTGGGATAGTAAATATAGGGACTGCCGTGCAAGCCGTTGATATTACAGGATCAAATTAGCCTATATTACTCTCTAAAAAGTCCTCAGTCTCTGAAGGTCCCAAAATTAGTAACGCATCAACATCGCCCTAAACCTAACACAGTAAGGCGCCGAGACAACATCCAATGATATTCTAGGATATATTTAATTACATTTGAATCATTCCATTCGCCATTATCATATAAGTCAGTCAAGAGTAGATAAAGCTCCCTATCTCGACAGCTGTCAACCCTCGTCGACCGTGCTCAAGAATACTCACATCCCTAAATGGAAGGACTGTCTGAGATAAGAAATGCCATAGTTTAGGTACTAGCTACACCCCGTTTCAGCCGCGCACACAAACTTCCAGATCTTAGGTACCCGTAGCTCGGTTCTAGACTATTTTTCACGTGTCCTGTTTGTGTGTAATCAAATCTTGCAAGATAAGACCCGCTTCCCAGTGTCCGATTGAGATGAAATTCGACATACTCGTTTGTTTCCAGTATGATTACCTAAATGCCACCATTTTAAATCCAATATGGCGGACTTCACTAAATGGAGATTTATAATTTTCACAGTAACCCCAGGAGGCTGCGGTGATATATAGAAATAGAAATATTTTATTGTGTAAAAAGCCAAATGTTACAAACAAGTTGTTGGAGCACCTTTTATATATGCTATTTAAGCTTGAGAAACATTATTTAATTAATGATCTGTTTTTCCTTTATCGTCACGTAAGAAACCTTACCGTAAGGTACTATTAGGTAATTGCGCACGAACGTAGAATAATAGAAGTTGCCTGATATATTAGCGACGCAAGTTCCAATCCCGCCGGTCTGTACCAATGAGTTTTTATAACTCAAGTGCAGTGATAACAAGCACCACGAGCTAAACGGTAAAGGAAAACATCGTGAGGAAACCTGCATACGACAGAGAAGAAATTCAAAGACGTATATAGTGCCTAAGAGACGGCGACGGACTCACCAGCTGTTACGTCGGCAACAAATTATCTTGGGTGAAAAGTGGGTGTCGTTGTAACACCTCTGCCTACCCCTTCGGGGACCCTTGTGGGAGGGTGTAAAGATATTATCATATATAAAAATACTCGATCCGTTCAGGCTGTCAATCAAGTATCCAGGATATAATACCTGATGTGGAACTTGCTGCCTGGCTCCTTCTCCTCAGACTCGCAGGTCACGTTGCCGAAGGAGTCCACCGCCAGGTACTTGTCCAGGTGAGACCGCAGGTAGATCATACCTGGCAACATACACTGACATTACTACAGGAACATAGCTACAGATAAACAAAGTATTTAGTGATAGAACTTCTTAAAGATTTGTATTTTTGTGGGTTTGTATTGAATAGGCTCCGAAACTTCTGAACTGATTTCAAAAAATCTCTCACCTCTGGAAAGCTGCATTATCACTGAGTAACATAGGCTATTTATTATACTAGCTGCCCACCTCGGCTTCGCACGGGTGGCCAAAATATTTGGTAAATGTCTATGCTCCGAAACTAATGTCTACCCGTGCGAAGCCAGGCGGGCCGCTAGTAATGAATAAACTCAAAACGACTGGACCGATTTTAATAAGTTCATCACCAATAGAATGCTATATAATCCCCGAGTAACATACATTGTATAGATACGCGGGCGAGGTCGCGGGGAAACAGCTAGTTTAATATACGTAGCATCTTGATTTTTGCGAAGATGAAGTGATAAGTATTTGCCCAGGCGCAGCAAACACAGAACTCATCAAAGTACATATTCTGGCGCTTTAATTAACACGTTGAACTCACAATGACTTGTGAATTCAGTTCGCTTCCAGTGATTTTTGTCCATGATTGATGGTATCCGTGACTCTGAGACTAAACCTACCTACTGCAATCATTATCAAAATTGTGCTTCATCATACAAGTAATAAATGTGGAAATTCACGGCCAGGTGATTCTAATTAAGGTCGTTCGACTTAGATTCCAGTTCTGATTTGCATACCGTTATGAATCTGCTTGGCTTTGGTACATCATTAGGAATTTTTATTTTTTAATTAGGCTATGTTAGATCAAATGGCATTAAGTATATATAATTTGTAAGAAGAAATTTTGATGATTTTATAAATTACTTTATATTATCATTTATGTTCATGCAAATTGAGTTTTATATTGTTTTAAGTTTGTGGATTTACATGCTGTTATATTCCTGTAGATAATATTATCATGTTGTAATAAAAATACGGATTTAATATTTTCTTCTTAATCTTTATAATCACGTTTTACAACAATGTATATTTAAAGAATATTAAAACTTCAGGGTTTCACAACTGGATGACCAATGGAGACAGACGTTTGATTTTTAAGGCTTTTATTCCCGTTCGTGGAGTAGTGACCACAAGGAATATACAGTAAGATTTCACAAGAATTTGTTTTCAAAATCTCCAACTTCATAAGTAACTTTTAAATTTTATTTCTGTTTGTAATTAATAAACTCAAAAACTATCGGATCGATATTAATAAGTCTTTCACGCATAGATTGCTATATTATCCGCGAGTAACATTTTATAGATACGCAGTAAAAGAGCTAATCTTCCTACAAATTGGTATCCATCTAGTCTAGTTCAAGTCAAACAAGCAGTATTGATCCAGTACGTACTCGTAGCTACACCAGCTGTCGGCGAGACCTTGACAGTGAGGGTGTGACCCCTGATTGAACCAGTTGATCGAAGGCTAAGCGACGAGGAGGGTCAATGTGAAGTGTGTTTGTACTTTTTTATGCTTTTGATGGCTTGGTTACTACGACATTAAAGCCAGATGTTGATTCTTTAAAATAACTAGTTGTTTGGATTTTAACGTAACTCGCTTTTCAATATTTACTTTTATGAAGATAATCGAATGTAGACGATAATGCGTGAAAAAGGTTATGATATCAAATTCAAACAATGCTTGATTTCCGTCATGTAAAGTATCGTATTGAAACTGATATAGACTTTATTACAACCTCTATCTTCATATGCCAGTAAGATTACAGAACCAATTACAGTTATTTTAGTATTTTTATTTGTACTATACATTTTCTTCAATTTTAACATATTTATAGTTAGCAAATTAACCCTTAAAAGAAGAAAAATACCCCAATTTGTCTCACAGTTAAGTATACATCTATATTTACATCTGCAATTTATTCTAGGCAAGGGGAATTCTAATTAAGGAGCCCTCGTGTGGATTGCGCCCCGGAGGGTTGGGGACGAATTAGTGGCTCGACCGAGGGAGGTGAGAGTTTGTATACTTGAGATATATATATGAAAGTACTATTTATATGTCTCTCAATAGATAATGGTGACAATTCTGTTGCACAAAATCACTAAACTAAATTAATTTGACAGGACTAAAAAGTCTTGCTATCCCTTTCTCATGTGCGGGATTAAATAAGGATGCCAATACTTTTAGTACTGTCAAATTATTTCGTTTAGTGATTTTGTACAACAGAATGGGCACCAATATCGGTGTTTATAACGGTTCCAAAGCATGGCTTACCTTACCTACCTACGTTTTGATACATATATTTTCCTTTAAAAGGTCACGATAGCGAATCAATTTGTCGATCAAAAATGTGTGGTAGGTAAGCCAAAGTCAGTGAATTCAGTTTTTTTTTTGGGAAGAAAGCACATATACTGATACTGCTCCGAGGATACTACTGATAATGACATGACGGTTTGTTTTAATCAAAAAAGGTACCGGGAACCAACTTCAAACTTAATTTAAATTAGTTTTAATACTTGTAATGCTGTGCACACATACCTTGGAGCACAATTCAGATCAGCTTTTAACCATTTTACTTTGTACTTGTTTTTATAAAATTATGTTATGTTTTTTGTGTAATAAATAAATAAATAAACCATTATTTTCAACTATTTTTATGTTTTGATAAAAATTTCATATATTATATTAAATAATAATTATTTACTAAATTACGAGCGCTGACTAGGCACCGATAAATCGAGTTACGTTACCATACGCAGCAGTTGAGCCGAAACAGACTTGGCAAATATTTGTACATATACGTTTGTACCAATATTTGTAGACGAACTTCTGTTCGACAATACACCGAAATTATATCGAGAAGACAGGTTTATATGCGTAATGATCCATCTTGAGTATGCAGGAGCATGCACATTACGAAATTGCGATACGGTTTGGTCTAGTCTAGGCTAATATTATAAAGAGGAAAGATTTGTATTTTTGTGTGTATGTTTGTATTAAATAGGCTCCGAAACTAATGGACCGATTTCAAAAATTCTTTCACCGTAAGAAAGCTTTTTGACTCGAGTGTTTGCTGTTTATTTTCATAAGTATATATGTAAGAATAGTCTGGTAGGTACCCGCAGTCAGGATTTGCTTCGTTTGAGAGCTGATAGCGTTGTGTCATAATGTCTGAATAATCCCTTTACAAACAAACTGAAGTCTAAAGATATGTTTAGGAAGATTTGAGCTTTTTCGAATATTGCGACCCGAGTTTTTGAACTTGGTATATGTTTTTTGTTCTGACCGTTGCTGGGTGGAACAGAAAATATATTTAAATGTTAATTAGCGCACCACAATGTGGTATTGTGGAGTACCTACTTTTGGTTTGTATTCACTTGGGTGCGCTAATTAGCATGCCTCTTTAAAATGCCCAAACCCACTCACTGTCATCAGCGTGCCCCGAAGCGGGCTCGAGGGTCCAAATCTGTTTCTTCTTGAGGCTGGTACCGTTGGCATTGATCTTGAATCCGAAGGTCTCCGCGGTGAGGTACCGGTACCGCGAGTTGATGAGCCCGATGGTCCACCAGCCCCGCTGCTGGTTCTGGGTGATGATGTCTCCGGAGCCGTTCACCTCGCCGTTGCTGTGTCCGTTCAGACCGTTCATTTTGTCTGCGGAACAAAAGAATATAAACATTTTAAAAGAGAGGTAGGACGATTTGGGATTTCCCGTGGGTTTTCCCATTTAAATTGGAGCCGTCCGACCGGGGTTGTAGAGTTGTGTTTCTGCGGTAAGTAAGGTTGCCAGTGCTCCACGAGGATACGCTGGGCTAGTAGTAATGCTGCTAGTATAGTAATGCCCAACAACATGGTTGGCAACCCGTTAGTGATATCCCTGGTATTGCTAGTGGCTATAGGCTACAGTGACTGCTTACCATCAGGTGGGCCGTATGCTTGTGTGCCACCTTAATGGTATCAAAAAAATATAAATTTTCGGACCTTTTTTCATACAACGAAGGAAACCGTATCTTACAGACGCTGGCAATACCAGGAATATTACTGGCGTTGCCAACCGCGCTATAATCAGGACTGGCAGCTACATGGTTTCTTTTGTGCTACGATAACGTATCATCGATGAGCCCTGGGAACCTCGTTCACTGCAGAAACACTACAATAGTGTTATTTGACTACATAATATGGAAGTACTCTCCCAAGTTAAGGGTCTTCAAGCTTTGAGAAGTGCCCGAATCCCCTTCTCCACTATTTCTGTTCGTTTGTTTTCTTTTCGGACTAAGCGGCTGAACGGATCGTATTAAAATTTGACAAAGAGAAAGAGTATATCCTGGGGAACCCCATAGGCTTTTTTTGTCTTTAAACAAATGCAGACGAAATCCCGGGTATAGCTAGTATAGTATAATTAGTATTCGTATATAAGATTAGTAACATACAGACTGAAGCAACGATGTCTATGTGCTGTAATAATTAAATAACATGAATTGTATTGATACGGTTGAGTGCCTTCCGAACAAAAAGTTCCTATGGGAACCAATCGAGGTAGCCAGTTGTTTTAACGTGACCATATCAGTGCAAACAAATGTTTCTTCGCAAAGTATGTTCTCAAAACAACGCCGACGTAAACCATAACAGATTTCAGTGACTCTACTAAACTCAGAAATTATCTCCGGTTGATCGCGAGCTTATTGCGAGACACAAACCGTGAGAGCCGAGGACGGAAAAAATCAAGACGATGAACCACAGATTATTCTAAGCGAACCGAAGATTGCTAACGTGAAGTACTGTCTGTGGCGATAAATGAGCTCTTAACAAAGGCTTGACAATAGCGGAGACGATGAAAAGGTACCGTACAGAAAATACTACTACTAGCTACGGGTATGATTTTACTTTTTAATCATTTTTTATGTGTTGTTTTTAGATTTATCTCAATTCTAGTCCCACCTTATAGGTAACCACTAGTTTAATATTCTTACTATAGATTTATGTTTCTAAATTGTAGCTTGATGATCTAGGCCTAAACGAATTATTTCATTAAACGTGGCCGATCTTTCCGGGAACTTAGCTATTGCTCCCGTCGAAGTACCTCTGCTAATAGACAGCCCACAACATCTACTATTGATAAGCTGATGCTAAGTATAGACTAAGTACTTATATAAAGGTTGATACATTTCATTCGTTTTTATTATCAATGAACTAAAATTGTGTAAAACTCTAGACAGGCTGGATAATCTTATCGTCTCAACTACACTAATCAGATGCTCGCAGAAGCCATCGTTCGTCTAGTTTAGTCGTTAAGAGTTAGCCCAGTTTAGGTACATCAGCTAGATTAGCCTATCCGGTTTTAGCAGAGTAATCTCCTTCCGTGTTACTTAATGTATTTGATTGCATTCAACCTAAAGAAATAACAGTAAATATCCTAGGCTTGGTGTAATTACAAGCGTGGTTGCCAGTGACTCCATCCTCAGTGGATAGTACAATAGCATGCCACTACTTTTGGAGCGTTACACTCTTTGTGTGGTTTAGTTCCTCGGAATTTGTGATTTGTATGTATTGCTCATATGGTGTATGCAACGTTCCTGATAGTTTTCATTTTACCTGCTTTTAATGCTTATGTATTAGTAGCACACATGACTTCGGGTGTATTATTTACCTATTTACTTCTTCAGTTAATGTTTTGTGGTTTAGTAGTACATATATATTTGTTTTTCCTCCACAAATAATCAAATTAACAACTTTATCCTTAGAACAAGCTAATGCTTCGTTGACCATAATACTATCTGCTACTACTAGTGGTGGTGTTTGCAAATGATCTAATTACGGAATGACACTGCGCATACGTGTAACAATAGGCCCAGTGCCTTTGACCTGGCCTGCAGCCTTGGGCAGCACCGTGACGGCTCGTGAACTGCGTGGATTATACTGATTATGAGGGATTATAGCTAGGTTTGAACATATCTTCTAAATTTAATTATATGCGTAATTCAATGCTTTAGAAAAACCGTTGTATTACAGCTGTCAAAATTTGTTTAAAACGACAAATTTGATGTAGTGTTGTGTTACTGCGGTAAGTTAGGTTGCCAGTACTCCAGTGATGCGCTGTACCAGTAATAATGCTGCTTGCACAGTGAGACCTCAATCCTCATTAACAACAGGATTGGCAATGCGTTAGTGATAGCCTGGTATCGCTAGCGGCTGTAGGCTACTGTGACTGCTTACCATCAGATGGGCCGTACGCTTATTTGCCACCATAGCGATATAAAAAAGATTTAAATTAGTATTCTTAATGAAATCGCATAGTACATATATCATCGGATTTGGATACCATCTACTAGTTGTTCGGTGCTTCCTGACAAAGGTTCCAGTGAGGTCACCAGTCGTGTAAGGTCAGTGTGGGTCAAGGTGTGTCTAGGACACAGGACGGAACCACATGCTCTAGTAACTTATTATAATGCGAAATAGGCGCGGAACACCACTGTTACGGGCAATTAAGGTAATTCAGTTACGCCAAGTACACTCTCAGTTTGGTCGGATTGTCATTCTGTTCTTTTATGGTTATCTGAGTCATGTAGTTATTTACTCTATGTACAGATTTATGGTCTACAGCTGTGATTGGAAGGATTTTATAGACATAATTGAGGATTTCAATATCCACACAAATTATACAGATTCGATTTTAGCTTTGCTCGTGATTTCAGTACTTTATGATATTAGATATCATGTTTAGTGCATTGAAAATGAGTCCCATTCTAAATAGAACTAAAACAACATATGAATTTGTATTCATTACACTAATTGTTATCAAATAGTGTTATGTCAGTTGTTTGTTGATGTTAATTAATATGTATAGTTAAGAAGATGCTTAGATCTCGTCTGTTTTTGTTTTGCTTCAGAATTATTTCTATTAATACCATCGAAATTATTATTATCAGTCGTATTTATGGGACGCATGTGATTTTCTACACAAACAAACCAATCGCATTCATTTATGCTTATAATTATTATATTATTTAAAAACAGGGAAGTAATATATGTACCTAACTGCATATCCATTGGTATTGTAACTAACTATAACAATAATATTCCCTTCAATTATTAGCTGTGGTTTTTCCTAAAAGTATAAATTAATTGAATATATATTTTGCGTCATCTATTCCTATGTCATAGAACTTTTCCGGTAGCTTTTTGTATGAGCGGACAATGTTGATACTTTTGATGTCGAAATGAATACGCAAACAGCGGCGTAGCTAGGTAACCAAAGGCTCTATAGCTAAGGGCAAAAATAAACTAAGGCTCCAACTAAACTATTTAAGCATTTGTTCCGTATTCGTCGAGTTCTGAATTCGACGTACTCCAGATTGGTCGTAATCCAGATTCGTTGTTTATAAGTCAGACTCCGAGGGGCTTGAGCTTGGGCGCTCCAGGGCACTGCCCAGTCTAGCCCTTCGGTAGCTACGCCACTATGCAAACATGTTTTAGGACGCTGTATTGTTGGCTAGATGACGACTGTATACGAATTGGTAGACCCAAGATATGGTCCACTGTAATCCACAGAGATTTAACATGCCTTTGCCCACGTTACAACTGCAAAGTCTTTCTCTGCTATAATTCGTTTTTAAGATTTTTTTTCTTTTTGTTGTGACACATGTGACGTCACGGGCCGGTCCCAACGGAAGATCAGCGCTGGTTGTCCGTCATACGGCAACCAGCACACGCTGAGTTGGGACCGTTTCATAACGACACTATGTTCTGCTTCTACACTTGTCTTACCTTCTTATATGTTTGTGTGTTGTTATGAATAAAAATTATCATTATTTCTTTCAAATAAAGCAAAGTAGCTTATTGTAAGCCACAAGGAGGCAATGTGTGTACATTTTATTTAATTAGCAGCGCAATGTACAGCCACAAATTGTAAATATAAATTATGATCCATACATAAGGCTTGTTATTAAGTTTTTGTGCATGGAATATGTATGAAATATGGTGTGCGTGCTCGCCGGGGGTGATCAGCGTGCGTTGACCGGCCACTTGCCTCGTTTTGCATAAACATTACCGGCTGGGATAATAATATTCCATTATAATATTACACTTCTCGATCGCCAAACAAAACCCCACACATATGCATTATCAAATCTAATTCTGTACAATATATTCTAGAACCCATGAGTCAAGGGCGGATCCAGGGAGTCACAAGACTTCACTGACACTTAGATTAAAGGACTAGTGTGCAACCTAAGCTAGTTTTCATTCCGGAAATAGCCGTTAGACGCAGGTATTTAAAAAGTAGTTTGAAAAACTGGACCGATAGAAGACCAACTACGGAAAATAATAATATAATAATAATAATTCATTTATTTATTCAGATAACTAAGATCCAATACCCGCGCTAAAAAACAGGAATGAAAACGATTATAAAAGGGGTAACAAGGTAGAATCAACTCCTATTGTTGAAGTCGGTTAAAATGTAGCCTTTGTTACCCGGGCCATAATCACAAAACAATTGGCACACCTTATTCATCAAAATTTGATGAATAGTTTAGGAGCTACGGAGGAACATACGTAAATACATACATACAAAGACTGCTATATCATAACCCTTCCTTTTGGCTAAATAAAAACGCCACACGGATGAAGTGGCTTTTAAGTATGGTACAAAACATGTCAATTCTAGGATTGCACAGACGACCAGTTGCGATGAGACACAGAGTCTATCGACCTTATGTTATGTGTAATATAGATACGACAAATAATAATATATATGATTCACATGTCGATATAAATAAAAGCTTATCACAAGCACTTCAGATCAGAGGTCTATGGCCGCGTAAACATGCAGCTTTTATTAATAAAGATTGGTATTCAATAAGAATATATACTATAACGTTTTAACTAGTCACCCGGCCCGAACTCATGTTCTATTTGTGGAAATGAAAAGAAGGCTTACATAGCATAATGTATAATTATATTTAATGTCACTTTGAGAGTTTCATACACATAGCTCTCTCTACACATCCAAACTAAGTCTTATAACCTAGGTACCTATCTACATATGTATGTAATAATAGTAATCTTTCTCGCTCGTGTCAGTATCAGATCGTCGAGCAAAATGTATTGTTGATAAACTTTAAACCGGTAATACCGGTATGCCGGCACCGCACCGGTAACGGAACTACCCGACAATCGACAATGCTCACCGCACTCTTATTGAGTGAGGATAAGGCTCATTTATTCTATTATTTTTTTTCAATCGTAACTTTACACATGCATCTATGAAATAAATGGTATCTACTAATTCAGGTTACCTCTTTCAAAACTAGTTTTTATTATATTATTAAGTATTTAAATTAGCTACTACATTAAATATGCAGGCAGACATATCGCCGCATATCTGCGGTCATGACCGATACAGTTATATTGTAGACAAAATATCATATAATTGACACTGCAAGGAAATCTGAGGGACGGTTCACCTAGATTGACCTTAACTAAAGATATTTAAGGCAATTCGTTGAATGAACGAAGCCTTTGTTGACTTAGGCGTAACCACAATGCAAAATGGACGCAGTACTTTAAATACATAGTGAATTAGATTCGTACCATCGTTACGGTATCTTTTTAATCATTACTGTGCCACGGCCGATTTACTTGAAAACAATTAATTTCAAAATTACATGACGTTTAATCTTTTGCTATGTACCTATAGCTTGGCTAGCATTTTCTAATGTTTTTTGCCAGACTGTAGTGGCGTTACTGCTTGTATTGTCAACTGTGGTTTAAACAGTTAATGTGTGAGTCATTGATGAGACAAAAACACTTGTTAGAAGCAAGACCGTTCATTATGTTTATCTAAAGTAGGCTTAGTAATTAAGTCCGTTAAGAGATGGTGTAAAAAAGAAGCCGATAATCGAGATGGCAGGGAAGTGTCTAAGTATCGATTTACATTTCTGGAGTAGAGTAGATAGTTTGCATCACCATCAAATGAATTAAGGCGACATACTGCAGACGTTGTGCTTGTAAGTGCACAGTGAGATGATCTCGGTATCATTTCCAACAAGATTACCTGCTATCAAACTAATAATTGGCTACAAAATAGGTCCAGATCCGATTTCCTTTACTCCATTGGAGATCGGCTATCTGCGCACGCGAATCTGAAGCGCCGTTAGCGGCGAGTCGTCGACCTCGTTCGGTTGCACTTCTAAGTGGTGCTGAGCTAACGGCTTTGCGCCCCACCACAGCTGCAGCTGGGGAACTCCATACTCTAAATCCTCCAGATATACAACTGGTTCCAGTTATTGCTACTTATTATTCATTATTCATAGGATTATTCCGCTGCATCTCCAACCAAAAAGATTTAGATTTTACGGCTTAATCATGCTTTAGAGTTGTTTGTTCTTTGCTCCTGTACTATAAAATTCTGAAATTATAGGTAGTAATTTAGAAAAAAAACATCAATCCATGTTTCCGATGACAAAACCCAAAGCTCTCAAACATTATCCCTTCAAAGAGGAAATGTATTCTTGCGGTAAGGTCTGACGAGCTCCACTGCGCTGCCTGAGCAAACATTCACGCTGAATTTCAGTATCCTTTTTGAATTCCTCTGTAGTGACCATACGAAATAAAGACGCTGCAATTTATTTATTCTTAGGATTTCGTTAAATCTATCCCCGTGTTCGCCGACAGCAAATTGCTATTTGCAAAGTTGCCGGCGCGTGACAGACGGCAGATGTAGCGATTCGCTCCGTGCCCTCCCGAGATAAACAACTGCTGCATGGAACCTATAAGGCCAGTCATTTAAAAACTCACATTTATATCGATCTTTAATTATAGTATACTACATGTTACCCGTGACTTCTTCTGCATTTGTTTATAAAACAAAATAGCCTATGTCCATCTCCAGGATCTTCTCCTTGCCAAATTTTATTATGATCCGTACAGCAGTTTCGCATTTATAACATTAGTATGGATATGAAGCCATAGGTAATTTAAGCCACAACCGTCGACATGTCTGTCTGTATGTTGCAAGTTTGCAACCTCATGGCTGGCGGTTCATTGCCGTAGATTGTGAAATGTAGATGGACAATAATGGGCATGTCGCAGCGTGTGCATCTTGTAAAGCAATCATTTATTTGAAAAGAAGATACACAGTCTATATATTTATCTATATTTATTTAAGACGCACTATAAATGTATGGCTGAAAATTCCTGTAAGCGAGGCCGTTGAAAAACAAAACCAATTCGACATTCTAAAATTAACCAGACAGTTAATAAAACTAACAAATATTAACCAAATGACTACACTATAGTGCCACAACACTTGTCTGTCGACAAATTAATTCCTACAAGCATTGATCCTGGGATGCACGAAAGATTTGGACACGGCAATAATACCACTTTTAAAAAAATCGTTAGGAGTGACATAGAACCGAAAGATCAACCTACTTTAGGACTAAGTATGTGTGTGAAGTGCCCTAAAATTGTTTTGGACAGCAAAATTTGTAAACATGGTTGACGAGTTTAATTGCGGATTTCTTTGAAGTTTCGACACGTTACTTATTTTTAAATATGTACATTTAAATCTCAAACAATTTAAAATAAACAAAAACAAACAGAGTTAAGCAAATTTTTGGTTATTTTAAGTTAAAATGTGACCGGCCTTCACTGATTTCGACTCTGATGCCATTTTTGTAATCACGTGAAATATGAAATCCCAGCATAGGTACGGTACCGCGCTGGGTGCATCTGGTTATTTACGACTATAGAGATAGACGCGCGCCTTCTATATTTAAATTTTAAACGTAGATAAAGTACCAACATACTCGTCGCCGGTTGGGATAGGTCCGGGTTACTATAGTTCCGTTTATTTATACTGTCTAATGAGAAGAAATCTTTATTTGGCCTTGTGAATTTTTTCGATGGGATCACAGGTTTTCTTTTCTTTTACATATATATGAAAAATAGTAATGATTAAGACTCTGTTATAGATATTGCGATGTTGAATTTGTAAGATATTATTTCAATTTTACCAATTATCTAACAATAAGAAACAGGGATTGATGATTTATTTGATGTCTGAAAAATATAGCTGTTAAAGAGCCATTAGCTACAAAATTTTCACTCAGTACGCATGCATCTCTACACTTTACAAATTAAATGTAAAACTTTTAAGCAAAGAAAATAACTTATACTTGCAGCTGCATTCAAAAAATAAATAAAGGAACGAACAGAATGCAGCGGCATTCAACTCGTGACCTTGACACTCGCCGCGTCCGCGCACCACAGAATACATGGCGCGGCGCTGCGTAAGCTGCGTTCCATTTTCGAACGAAACGATCATGATAGTTTCTAATAAAGTGGCAATAATAATGTATGTACAATTTCATTTTTGTGTCAAATAACATGTCTTGATGATTGCTGTCAGCCATTATGGAAATCCAGAATCTTAAGCTGTCTTTAATCTTAATCTATGCGAGGCCTGGTAAAAACCAGGAATGTCACAAATAAAACATTCTTACAGTAAGCACAAGGGTTGTTTAAAAGTCGGAAAAAAATATACATAATGCCATTTTTTCTACTAGGTTTCTACACATAAAGCGAGCGAGTGCTCAAGATCCCGGGGGCCGTGTTCCCGTCCCTAGAAGGCGATGCACTGCGCATCACAATGAAGGTATTCATGCTAAAATGATGCATTGTGCGCATGCGTGCAGGCAGTGACGTTAGCTTGTCACACATATTGTGTTGAAAAGAAAACGGGCAAGACTTTAAATACATGTATTTATTGACACATAACAGATTAAACTATTTACAAAACCATATCTTAACCTACTTACTTATAGATAAAATATCTTACCCAAACCGGAATCATGCGGTAGCGTGCCAAGAATGCTGGCAGCATTGCCACGCTGGATAGCAATGCTGATTCTCTGAGCGAGATATGTTCCAGCACGCCTGTCACGGGAGGCCTCAACCAGACGACGTGAGACCTCCTTGAAAAGCTGAAGAGCATCCGGGCCCCAGGGACCCAGAGTTTCAACCGCAAATGCAGAAAATATGTGCCCTGGACCAAGACATGCATAAAAGAAAACTATATTTTCGAGTCAAGGGTCGACCGTATACAATAAAACCTCAGAGTAGATAATATATGTATAAAACCTAAACAAGTGGATGCATTTCACACCATGAGCTTAAAAAGCGAGGTAGGTCTCTGTTTGTTTGTCCTTTTATTAGTTTGCTATCTTTTCAG
Organism: Falcaria lacertinaria; assembly: GCA_951449985.1. Taxonomy (NCBI): domain Eukaryota; kingdom Metazoa; phylum Arthropoda; class Insecta; order Lepidoptera; family Drepanidae; genus Falcaria; species Falcaria lacertinaria. The sequence continues at coordinate 289,742 of OX602119.1, read as the reverse complement.
GACAATGAGATAGATTATATCCTGGGGAAGGACATATTATGTCCTCCTATGTTTACCGAGCGCATTTCAACCTCACGGCCGCCTCTGCTCAAAATTGTTATTGTACTCGCTTTTATACGTATAAATGCAGACGAAGTCATGGGTAACAGCTAGTATTGTATATTCTATGAACACTTGAGACATAACAATGTTTATGGAGACAGGGGCCTCCCTTGTTTAGTCTACGGTATAGGACAGATGGAACAGAGCAGTGTTATTAAACAAAAACATGCATTAATTTTGAGGTATTCAATAATCTAGCAAACGTAGCTCAAATAGTGTTTCCAGCGAGGAAATCTAAAACAAATTGTTTCTCCAACTCCACGTTCCAAGTTTCTAGACTTGTGAGAATAAGGCACATCTGCATTTCGCACCGAGCCAATTCACGTTTATAGCGTTGTTTACAGCACATTTGAATTTACGACCAAAGATGTAAAGTCAAATTTCAGCAAAACATTTTATTGAAAATTCAATGGCTTAATTTAATGAAATATTTAAGCATCACTAGTAATAATACATTAAACACGTCACAACCAAATATCCATTATTTATTATTATATTATTATTTATTATATTCATTTATAGATAAGGCATTCAGTTTTACCAACATGCCAACATACCAACATGAGACACCGTATACTAATTTTATGCTCGATTTTTGGCAAATTACAACAACGAGCCCCCCAAAATTTAGCAAATTTAAAGGCAGCCTTAAAACTGACATACTTATATATACATAGGTATTACATAAATACTTAATATTTGTATGTAGTAGTGTAAATAGAGCAGATTAATTGCAAAGCGCCAGTCAACCGGATGGCATCCCAAAAAGGAAAACCGCACAATAATCCCGCGTACGCGACGCTCATACGTTCTAAATTTAAACTCTTTGCACCAATCAGTACTGCCAACTGCAAAGTTGTTGTTTCACCCTTTTTATTGTAAAAGGCATTCGTTCATATTTATTGAGTCTATCTACAAAGAGTTGCCATTATCTTTAGATCGTGCACCGAGAGCCATAAATGGTGTTCTTTATGCCAGCAAAATGTGTGTACCAGGGCTTGTTACGAAGGAGTTAACTGTAGCTATAATCTGCATGCTGACAGGACACTATACGGATATTTAAGATCTTGTAGCTTTCTTTCTTAAAAAGCCTTGTGTAATTTAACTTAGCATCAGAATTCAAATATCTAAGTGCTGAACTTTATAATATTGGAAACATAACACGACGCAAACGGCGCTTATAGCTGCCACTTGGGCAAATAGAACTTGACAATGCAACTGTGAATCACTGTAATGTTCACCTTATATCCATTGGAAAAGGTGTAAAATGTTATATTCATAAAACTAGTAGTGAAATAGCAAAGGTAACAAAGCCATAGAAGAGACTCAGTCGAAGAAAGATTATTGCGACAAATATGTCAGTGCACACATTATAGTGATTACTGGTTCAATAGAATATTTATAATATTGGCGACGCAGCAATGACTTGAAACTTTTTACCACACTTTACACAGGAGCAGTTTTTTTTTAAAATTTTTAATTCAATTGTAAGCCGCTAATACGATTTCCTAGTTAACTTGAGCAAGAAACATAAATCATTTAAATCTTTACAAAACAAAAATGGGCACCAATAATAATTTGCACTTTATTGACATTATGAATTATATTTCATTTAAATTTCATAATATCTACACCAATAATTATCGTTAACCCGCTTCGACAAAGTGTTAACATTTGCGAAAACCAATTCGTTAACTCTTGTTCAAATATGTTGTGGTATTTTGCATACAATATTCTCGTGTGTTACGCAATGTAGTCGTGACTTGATCATATTTGAAATTGTTTTCACACTAGCAGCAGCGTGCTCAAAACATTTTGCATTAATATCATTTCTGGTCTGTCATGTGCTGCATTGACCTGGCTAGCTTCTACGTCATTGTCCCCAATATATAATTATTTTAGAGCCATACTATTATGAACATTACGTGACACCTTCCAATTATTATCCCGAATTAGGACGCGCAACTTATTAGGAGCTTGCATACAGTCATTTATAACAATTGCATGTTCAACAATGTGCTACGCATTTTCAATATCCTTGCGAAAGAAATTAGTAGTTTTCCCGTGGATGAAAATCTACTATGATCGAAAAACGTAGATTTTTTACGGTGTCATGTAATTTTCGTTAAGACGATTTCCAACTGACGGTCGTATCATACATTCGTAGATGCACTCTGTTGGTAAAACAACAATGGACGGATGTCTGTCTGTCATCACGCCTCCATGGGACTGCCATGTTTAATGTTAATCGCGTGCAGATAAACATAGTTAATGTGTCTACTTAGCTTGTCTTGTTCAAATTTGTAAGACTAGATACTTACGATCTGAGATATGAAGTAAATAGTCGTTAACAGAAAGTAGGTAATTAGATAACTAAATCGCTGATGATCAAAGATGCGTTAATGCTTAGTAATCAAATAATATAATTACTGTAGATACTCTATTTACAAACAAAGCCTAATTCGATGACTGAGTTAAATTCAAGTGATTAGTAAATATAGAAATCCGAAAGACACGTGAAGAACAAAGAACCTTAAGAAACAGAAGGAGCCCTGAACCAAGCTCGAAAGTAATCCGCAGAAATATGAAATACAGTACAAACAAAGAACCCTTGGCATTTAAAATATTTTGACCAAATGCGATAAGCCGTAACATGGGCCGCAAAAGGTCAGATACTCGACACGATGAGAGCCTCTCGACAATGCTAATAAGTCGCGTAATAGATGCGCTCGACCGATAAGCATCAGTTTGATAAGGTATCCAACATGTATTGATAATGGCACGATATGTCAATCATCTGTCCCATAAAGCAAATAAAAAGCTAAAAGATACACGTAACCAAATACTGGTGACATACTCGTAAAATTTTATGGAAATCGCACTTCAAATAAATACGGAAAATGTCGTTTTCGTATAGTTGGCAAAGTTTTCTTACGTATTCCGAATTCATAAGGAATAAGAAGTGAATACCTGTGAACTCTTGGTGCCAGTCGTGCAATATCATGACCGCTCATTTATCGTTATATTATTATAATACAATAAAATGAAAATTTGGGACAACGTAAAAAAAACAAAGCCTATCCGTTCCAGTGCTCGCGTAACAAACAACAGAATAATTAAAATCACAGCGCACATAATTACTGAAATGCTACATATCTGGATGTTCTCGCCGTGCCGCTAAAATGTGCTAGTTTTATGAAACAGATAACATCTCGCTCGTTGGAAAGTCGGTGGCGTGTCCATCACGGATTTGGGAAAGTAAAGCAATGATGTTTTCGAACGCATTCTTACAATACTACCGTTTATTAATAAAGCCTTTCACCTCGCAGTAATCTTACAAATGACTAGTCGTACGCTTACTAAGCACATTTAGAATAGCCGTTATTTGTACACAATATTCGTCCTCATTTCAAATAACACCCATCCAACGTTATTGCCTATTCTATGAATCAAACTGGTAACTGAAGTTAAGGCCAGTATCTTTAATCTCTCAATCATACCAAATATTATCATGATCACTGTTTAATGGTGAATCTTCTACTGGATTCAGCAGATCGTTTTCCCTCAGAAGAATCGGCAAAGAAGTTAGAAGTCTTCCTATCGGCAGACCTTATTAACATAGAAAAGATGATAACTATCTTTGGAAATAACTATCAACTCCGTTTGCCAATACTGTTCGTTCAGCTGACAGAGCGTTCCAGATAGATTGAATACATTGTGAGATAACATTTATCTGCACAGAACTGCAGGATGGAAGCGGCGACTAAAGTCTAGACAAACTTAGTCTATTGATTCTACATTTTGCAAATGAAACGGTGACTAACGGGTCAATGCACTTCCGCAGAGGATTATTAATTCAACGCAAGGCATACATAAAAATGACCAATTAATCCGCAAATGCGATAAATATTAAAATTAGAATCCCTAAATTACTCGGAATATTTTAAAGACAAAAAATAGGCATAGATTCATAAATCATAAATTTTTATTCCAATAGTGTACAGCATTTTAGAATTATAGTAATACAGTACACACCCTGTTTATAGGGCACAGCAATTGTGATATATAGATTAGACGAATGTTGTGTATAACTTTGAATTGTATTGAAGCTCATAAGCTGCAAATGACGTCATTAGTAACGGTAGACAGTAGACGGACACCCGATACTCACACGAAGGCCACGCGTACGCATTGATGCATGACTGCAAGAATCAAGATTAATAGACTATATTATTAAGTATCATATATGATCTAAAAATGATAATAACCTGCACATATACTATAGGCAAAATCATGACTACATCAAGATCTGGATGAGAGGGAATTGCTTAGAACTACAAATCTTGGAACATCAGCTATTAGCACGCTTAATTTTTGTTGTGTCTCTAGGTACCATAGCAGAACAGTTCCCAGCAGAAAGCACAATAGAATGCATTATATTTACAGGAAAGGGGAGTTCTCCGAGCAAGTTATACTAGTAGATACTAGAGAAGAGACTAATAATGGAACACTTCGCAAAAAAAAGAAAGTAGGTTTACTTCACTTAGGAAATAAAAGAGCATAACCAAGATACAGAAGGCAGAAGATGAATTCGATAACGAGCTTAATGTTAAGCCAAAGACCATAAAGTCCGCAATCTCGTGTTAATTTTCATAGGCACTTAATTTTTACGCTCTGATGAACGAAATTAGAAATCTTGAAAGGCCATCAACATAAAACCCGAGATAACTGACGACAATTAGAGAAGGCATCATATTATCTATTTAATAAATTATATGCAGAATAATAATTAATCAAGTCATAATTAAAGCAGTGAATTGCAAGCTCTACTGAAAATCATATTAGAATACCGACTTATTTTTACATTAAAGTTAATGTAATTTTTTTTACGATGTCCGTTGGGCTAGACCATTTTGCACAGAATAACTTGCCCTTGCAATCAAATAGCGTCCATAGTAGCCACCTAATAGTTGACTGTAAATCTAGTAACGTAACACAATTTATTAAGAAAAAATATAATTACAAAGGTACCGTATGTACCAATTAAAGAAGTAGGTGATGTCTGGAACATTTTAACATGCATTGCGCACCTAAAGCAAAAATTAAAGTAAAGCAGTTCCTCGATGTTGATTAATTCATTCAACAAATTATGTATGTTGGTCTATGTACTGTTTTAGGTATTAATAGCGGCTTTGGTATGCACGACATTATTTTTTTATACCACTAAGGTGGCACACAAGCATACGGCCCACCGCCGTACCAGTCATAGCAGTACCAGAGATATCACCAAAGAGTTGCCAACCCTGTTGTTGATGAGGAGCGGTCCAGCGTATCCTCGTGGAGCACTGGCTCGCTGGCATTTGTTTTTTGTAGAAGGTACCCCTGCATATTAGTTAGGTATACACCTACCTACCTACTTTCTAATCGCTACACAAAATAAAACTTTAAATTGGTTTGGGATGATTATTTGAATTCCAAATGTTCTAAATGATGATTGATGGTATGTATCCAGTAATCAGTATCTCTATTTGAATAAATAATGAGCATGTTGCTATAATAATATAATTAGGTATTCTTTTGGATATAATGTTCACAAGCTGGAGATATTTGATTTGGTAGCTCGTTAGCAATTAGAAATTAGTGAGGGCTCTAGTTTGAATCGCTTCTTGTATTAGATATAAAGTCGTAGGTTTATCCTACCGATAATAATAGGTAGGTAGATGGGATGGACTGTGTGAAGGAGATAGAAGGGATAGAAGGGAATGGAAAAAAATTAAGATGCAAACAAGTTGCTCCGTACTCGATTAGGTGGGTAATTGGTCTTTCGGACTTCTGATTGAAAATCGGATGAGTGATGGGTTCAACCAAAATCAATTTGTCGTAAATGGGGTTGGTTTTGGATATATAATTGGTTGGATAATAAGAGCGGCATGGAAATATCATTTTCAATCATGTATTATTTACGAAAACAGATCCTGGCTAAGCCTTATCCTAGAAATAGTACAGCTATACCTATGCAGACTATGACAATATAAGATTATCTGTCGCTGTGTGAAGTAAACGTTATGGCACCTTTTTGTCTATGTACTTATCGACCTACCTACTTACTGGATAGGCAGACGAGATATTTTAAGGGCGTTGAGAGGATAGACATTTTGGAAATAGCAATGACCCAAGGTGTTCTGACACCAAGCTTTTTTTGTCCACCTTATTGGAACAACCCTTTGTTTTTTTTTTTTATATGCCTACAATTTTCTGTGTTGCAGTAGCCTAGACCTAGGTGATTTTTGGGTGTCCTCTAGGCTCTGCCTATTAGTGTCCCGTCTAAATCCGTTAAGCCGCGCTTGGATGATAACCGTATTAAAAACACAGACTGACGGACACAAACTTTAAAATGAATATTACCTAGGTAGGTATCTTTGATTATATACCTGTCAAATATATAATCAAAGGTAGGTATGTAGGTGTATTACAGACATAATAACACATGGGCAGACAAGTAAGTACCTAGGGATATCGATAACAAAACAACCTAACGCTGTCGGAGCATCGACCTTACAATGGTAAGAATAAAAATAAGCCTTAAAAGTGTGGGTAGTTATGTAGTTACCCTTAAGACTTAGATCCAACCACTTTACTGATGTGTTTATGTTTTTAAAGAATATCGCTAGCCATAACACGATACGTATCTGTTCGTTAGCAGGACTCAAGTAAAGTAAAAAACAATTTCTTCACACATCGTCGCTTCTAAATGTTTATAAATAATTCATTACGATATGGATAACCATAATAAGCAACATCTAGCTAGTTCAAGATCAAATACCTAGCATGGGAGCGAAATAGCGATACAGCTTCCAACAGGGAGGAAAGAGTGAGGGGTTACCACTACCTACCTAGAGTAAAGCCTCCCGGCCCGGGGCAGTAGACAATCGATTCCCGGGAGTCTCCGGCTCCCCTATCGGGCTGCGACGCGGCCAATAAACCGTATAAAATAAATACTCTCCCAACACTTTATAAAATCACTCACCTTTTTACACTTCAGCTCGCTTTCAAACGAAATGCAGTCGCTTTGATCGTGAGATCAAACCACAGTTGCACTAAATCTAACCGCTTAGTAAACGTCCACACGAATCATCAATTAACTTTACACTATTTTTAATTTACAATAACAAGTTCAGTCCAAAATTGTATATACCGGTTCGGTTTGTAGAAAAGTTAAATATTATGGGAATCGTTGCTGCAACGAAGTCAACCCCACAGCGATTCGCGGCGGACTGACTAAAATGAAGATGGCGGCGGGCGGGCGGATGGCGGCTGCGAGATGACGCGAGTGAATATAGCCACAGACTAGCCCCGTTAGCTGCTGTATCATCCAATAAGAATCCAGGTTTTTGGCGATATTTTTAATTTTATTTAATTTAAAGCTTTTTAATTCAGCGCACTAACGGAATAGTTGGTATTTTTAGAAAGTTATTTAGTTCCATATTTTAAGTGATGTATCACAATATGTGATCTAAATGACTAGGTAGATCGCAACTTTTAGGTATAGCTAGATTCGATTATCGTTCTACGGTGATTCTACGAGACGAATTTTATTTGGTAGACATTTTATATTTACCAGGCACCCACGAACCTACCTACCTGCTTGGTTAGTAGCACCAAGAGAAGCACAAGAGTGCTTAGGCTATGACTATTCACAAAGTATTTTATCTGGCCTTTATAGAAATTGAGTTTTAAAAAAATCATACAAATATGCTGTGCCAAAAACTTACCAGCCATGATCTTTAACTAAAACTTTTTATAGGGCATTACAAAGCACATTACGATGACATTACCAACACTTAACGCCATCTATCGCTGACGTAAGATTTTCTTTTTTCTGAAGTTTTTAACTCAGAATCCTAAGCTCAGCTTACGCTAAGCGAGCTGAGTCCTTATTCTAAGGTTTTTATACTACAAAACTTCATATAATAAAATTGTGATCCGATATAATACAATTTTACAACCTGCCAGCACTTTCAAATTTTCACAAACACAAACTTGGAAAGCCAGACACCAATGTTTAAGGCAAACAACGCTCTAGCTTTGAGGTGGCTTTGCAAATTTTAGTACTTATTTATAAACATAAATCGTCAACTAACTTTGAACGAGTATAATATGTAAGGAATAATTTATACTCTAATTAAGGCTATGTTAATGCCTGACTAACAAACACTGTATTTCAGAATATATGCAATATAATATTGACAGGGTACCAATGTTGTGGTGTACGCATAGATAGATAGACGGTTAATATCTTATTTAGATTATGGGTGGTTGACGCTGTCTACTCACTTGGTACCTCCTCGAATCAAACTTGAATGGGGAAACGATTTGCACAAAATCACAACAAAGACGTCAAACTATTCTAACGTTTTTAAAGTTATACAGATTTGAATACAAACATGTGAAATCCTTTATAAAAAACACTTATTTACAGAAAGAAGGACTATTAGATATGCCTCAATAGCCATTCCTCTCAAATATAATCTTGAACTCAACATATCGATGATCTCAATAACATGAATGCACCTGATTTAGAGAGAGACATCAATTCTAAATACCGGTTTAAATTCCATTTTATAAGGTGATTAATCAGAAGTCATTTCCGCGTTACTGAGTTGCGTGTTTGTGAGAAATTTCCTCATGACAGATGAAATAGTCCACTGTAGCAATATAGAACTCAACACATTACCGTTAATGAAACAAGAGGCAATACTCGCTGTCGTGACGACGGACGATGCGACAGCGACAATGTTATAACCTCAGAGTAGATAATATACTACGTACCTATAATGTTGCGAAATAATTGGTGAATCACTTTCAATTGAGAATATACCTTCTTCTGCAAAGCCAGCCGCGGTACTATAAGACTTGAAACTCTTTGCATGCAGTAAACATCATTTATTAAAAAGTAGTAGGATCCAAATTAGGTAGAATGTGTTGTCGGAGACTTGATTATTGTATTCTGGGACAGGCAATGGCCTAATAAACACGAAATTAATAGTTTTATTTTAGAATTAAACCCGGCGCTCACGCGCTACGCCCCGTAGTACTATTCTCACGTCATGTACTTTGACCCTTATGAGTAGGCAAATACTACTGAGCCATTTAATTACCTCTTCATAAATTTGATTTAACATCTTGTGATGTGTAAAACGCGTGAAGCATTGTTCTCAGATCTTGTTAGGGCCTAAGTATGGTTCTTTATTACCTTTGATTAATAATAATAATAATACTTATTGTTGTAATAGTTGTTCCCAACATGTACGTAGATATTATTTCAGAAGTCCCATGCTTCCATCGCAGCCTACAAAACAGTTACGGAAAAGACACAATAAACTTTAAGAAGAAGGAATGAGAAATTAATCTTCAGCAGCCAGCTTTAGATCATGTCTTGATTTCACTGAGCTCTCGAGGCATAAACGTGTCTAAGATCGCGATAACTGCTTCATTTCAATGTACTGAATGGCGGAAAGATTGGCGATATCATGCACTATCTCCCATTAAAGTAGTGCTTAGTGTATAAGATGGAGCGGAGAGAACTACATGCCAGCGATTTATACCACTAAGGTGGCACACAAGCATACGGCACACCTGTTGGTAAGCAGTCTCCGTAGCCTATAGCCGCTAGCAATACCAGGGATTTCACTAACACGTTGTTAATCCTGTTGTTAATGAGGACTCACTGTTTTAGCAGCGTTACTACTAGAGTATCCTAGGCGTACGTAGGCGTATCCTCCACTTACAACAGAAACACAACAGTACATCAAAATAATGTTATTTGACTGCGGTCTGCTGTAAGGTGGAGGTACAGTCCCAGTCGAGCAGCTCCAATTTTAATGGAAAACCCCACAGGAGATCCCAATTCGCCCTACCATTCTTAAACAGAACTTTCTAGACAGAGCACTGAGTTTCTTGCCGGATCTTCTCAGGTGGCTTTTTTTTTCGAACCGGTGGTAATTTAGACCTTCATAAGTGCCTTATTGGGCCTAAACTGAATAAATGATTTTTAAAATAATATAAATCATCACTGTAACTACCATAGACTAAAAACTTATAACATCAACAAAAAATCTAATATATAAAATTCTCGTGTCACAGTTTTCGTTGCCATACTCCTCCGAAACGGCTTGACCGATTTTGATGAAATTTTTTGTGCTTATCCGGTATCTATGAGAATCGGCCAACATCTATTTTTCATCCCCCTAAATGTTAGGGGTAGTCCACCCCTAATTTTTTTTTTTTTTTTTTAGACCGATTTCTTCTTTCACCGTTAGAAAGCTACATCATCACTGAGTAACATAGGCTATATACTAGCTTCCCGCCCCGGCTTCGCTCGGGTAGACAAAATATTTGATATAAAAGTCTACCCGTGAGAAGCCGGGGCGGGCCGCTAGTGATTTATATATTCCTAGGGTTTATAGATTAAGTCAACAGCATAAGGACAAATAAGTTATAAGTTTAAAACAATTGAATTTTATGAAGACTCTAGAACACTCCCAGGGATGAGTTACTTTAGTAGCAGATATGGGCTGATTTGTCACTATAATGCCAGTGCAGGAATTCAAAAATCCAACTGGCTGATTGCTTGATACCTTACTAGTCAAAAAGTCTGGTTAATCGTCTGAAAAAGGACGACCTGAACAGTAAAGAGTATGAAATCTGTTCATCACCAAGTGTCCAACCTTAGAATAACGTTTACAAGCCAGCGGTTTGCGAATGCAAATGGCAACAATTAGATTAGACACCACACGAGCCGATACGTCAACACAGGAACAATTTCATGCTTCAGATACGGGGAAAGTCGACAATTACGCAATTTGCTGCATTGTTGTACTTTGTTCTATTATACTACATTCTGCCGGTGGTTTTGTTGAATTATGAAAGAACTTGGAGCTTGCAAAGAGCATAAATAAGCAGCTACAATCTAGAATTACAACAGACAATTTCGAAGTTTAACGTCAAATCACATAGAACACGATTCGTAATTTAAAACGCAATCAATAAGAAGAAGAAAAAATAAAGAATACAAAATGGATCGTGTTCGTATTAAAACGTAGTGGTTATGTTCTCTGTGGTATTAAGCAGTTCTTACGTTTGATTTATTTATATTAATTAATAAAGACAATATATTTCAGAAAGCTAGCGGAGAACATACATGTTCGTTCCAGATCTAGCACCAATTAGCGGACTGCAACCTCACCTACCGTTAAACTAGTAAAATGTTATTTAATGTCCACTTAAATATGGACTACCTCACGCTTTAGTTTTGTACGAACGTAAGGTGATAGAGGAAGCTGAGACAGAATTTTCAGGGGTCTAGTATCGTTAGTCGTTATATTGTAGGCCGGCTAAGAAGAGCGTGAAGTCGGTAGACGCATCAACCACAATTTCGGTATGTGAGAGATTTAATTAGGAATGTTTTACGTTCACAGTTTTATCATAATTATGAGCTTTCACTTTGTGTAGCATAGAATGATATATACGTATTTTATTTATATGTAGGAACTGAATTATTCATTAGGGACTTTAAGAACCCAAGAGTGTATTCAAGCAAACATTTATACACATATATTTATTATTCGTCCGAATTTCCAGTTTTTCTGAACATATGTGTCAGCTTTTTTAAGTGCTTAAAGATGACGCTATATAAATTATTCCATAATAAAGGCCATAGAGCGACGGACACAGTAAAGTAAGCTTTATCCTAATGTATGAGTATGCAAGGAGCTTAAGGAGTAAATCTTTGCAGTAATGAGTTTAATCCGAGTTGACAATGTTAGGCCGGTGACGCGCATCATAATAAGTCGTGGCCGGAATTCTGAAAGCCGCGACAATCTGCGAGATGGTCGCGTGCGCAGCGCACCTCGGATGCGCATTATCATAATTGATGAAAGCAGTAGCGTCTTCAGAGTTACTTAATTTTGTGCAGTACTTGCAAATAAGGCAGATGCAATACAGTAGAATCCCGATTATCCGAATCAAATAAAACTAGGCGTATTCCGTATAATCGAAAATCCGGATAATCGATTTCAAAGTCTGATATATTTTTTGAATGTAGAATGGGTTTTAACACACGTCATATAGCCAGTTACGATTTCAAAACAAATCGTAACCTATGTAATTTAAGGTCTTGGAAAAAAAGGTGGGAAAAACTCTCTCTCGTTGCGCCGTCAAATCTTTTCTAAGTCGGTAATAAATCCATGAAGAATGGGCACGGATAATCGGACGCCCCCATAATCGAGATTCTACTGTAATAATATTAAGGATGGTGGACTTATTTCAATCCTAAACTTCAATCAACTTTTGATGTGAGGATGTCGAAACAATCGGCGGAAATACCGCCCTATTATTTGGTCTAGATATTTTTATTACCATTGTTTTGTTTCCCAAGCACTATTCATCCATCCCATAACCACAGAATACATAATCTTCATAATTTACTTCGCTACAATCGCTACGTTGCACATGGCACATCGGAGATTTGAAAATTATTTTTTCAGTAAGGCAAGTCAAACTTTAGCCTCTGTCTCGCTATATCTATTTCGATAAAAAAAATAAGTAAAGTATACTATACCACTGTCACTAAACATGTTTCTTTTAATAATCTCAATAGTGTATGAGTGAGTGAGACTAATTAATGTCTGAAAGAAGTGTTGTCAGCCAACACGTTGGTCACAAAAACCCGTCGTTACTCACAAAGTTATAGCTGATCAAGTAAAGTATTTCGCAGCAAAAAATACTAAAGAATGGCAACACAATGTTTAAAAATCGATCGTCCGTAATTACCGTGGTAATTACAGTTTGTGGAGCGGAACCGTGTGTTCATAAATAGATTTTAGATCTGCAAATAACAATTTTTATCTGTGGAACAAGAAAACTTGGAGCAAATTTCGGAACTAGCAGGGTAAAAGATAACTGAAGAATTATTATAATTAGCTTGGCCACAACTAATCGCGTGGCTGCCAAGTAATCACAACACATCCACATTAACTCTAAAATTACCTATTAAATACAGTCCTTCAGCCGCGAAGTCTGACCGCGAAATACCGAAAACCTACGGAATGGATTTTCATAAAATATAATTTTAGAGCTACTCGATGAAGACCCACGCCAATGTTTTTATTAAAATTAATATAAGGAACGCAGCGTGGGCATCTTTATAACATAAGGCATTGTTGGAGATTGGAGACCATCAGAATTATTTGCATTTTTGGCAAATATTAGATTTATTACTAGCTGTAGCCCGAGATTTCATCTCGTCACAATCATAGTCTTAATTGGTGGAAAGCTGCTTAGTTAATTATGACTGCATTTGACTTTCAAACAGATAATCCTACTATAATTTTGCATAAGAAAGGCAGATGCGTTGAAATTGGTGAAAATGTATTTGCTACAGTCCGAATAGTCTTGAAGAAACGTCTGGGGGGGCACTATGCGGAACAAGATCCTAATTAAATTATGTGGAGCGTGACATGCGCGCGCATTTTTATGCCTCATGTTTCTGGACACGAAGTAAAGTCCGTAATTTTGTTAGTTTGAAATATTATGTCGATGGAACGGAATTATTATGCATATTATTTTTTTAGTTACTAGAGTTTATAAAAAAATAATGTCTTAAATCATAAATTTTTATTGCAATAGTGTACAGTATAGGAGTTTTTTTATAATGTACCCATTATAAAAAAAACTCCTATACTGTATAATGATGCCTTCATTAATATTTACATAGATTAAGATAAGTCTCGCTCGTGTGATGTTGTGTTGCGTGACAGGCCTTATTCAATATTCATTCCTCTGAAAGTGCATTTCAGTTTCATAATAGAACAAAATATTGATATTGATTAATGTATAACATTGATTTCCAACTAGGCGGGGCCTGTGCTAAAAAGGCTTCAAACTTACTACCAACAGGCACAGCACAACGAGTTCATCACGGGCGGAAACGAACCCGTGGTTCAGACGGCAGAGCCATTGCCGTTACTCGTTACCATTACAAACGGACTGATACTCGATGAATCCTTAAAGTAGGCGTGAATAATAACACAAATAGATAGGATTACTAGTTCTCTGATTAGTAAAATAAAGGAATACGCATCAAAATATTGTCTTTAATGTAAACTCATTTAGTTTTTTATTACCTGCCAAGTCAAGACGTAAACTAACGAACTACTGGCATTACGGACCTGGAAACGTCAAAAATGACAACTCGATTGACAGATGAAACTGGCATACTGTCACCTGACATTGGACAGATTGTAATGTTTTGAGGTTAGAAAATATTGGATTTGAAGTTCTGAGGATTTTTAATAAGTAATTTATGTTCAGCAAAGAATGCATTGATTTTTAGACATATAAGTACAGTGAGGATATCAAAATGTCTATCGCATCCTTAAGATTCACTTTTATGCGTAAAATAGTGCAAAATGTTAGCTACTCCACTCTGTTGAAAAGACCCGTCTCGTATAAAAGCTCAATTTCCTTGGAAAAGTTGTATCCAAACAGCTCGTTGAAGCTCTCCACTCCGAGTTTTGTAAGTAATAAATACTAATCATAATAATAATCTTTTGGAGATATCAGATATGTGCGAAATAAAGTTTTCTCAGATCAGTGCATAAATGAATACAAAAAATACTAAACATTTTTATTAACAATTTTTAAGCTTTTTTTTTAAATATAAATAATGCATTGACTTTTACTGAGAGTACTTGTCTTTTGTAGGCTGCTGATCCTAATGAGAAGTTCTCTGGTTACATCCCAATAGACAAGTTGGAGATATCATACAGTGCCAGCTCCGGTCCGGGGGGTCAGAATGTTAATAAGGTAAAGGTGTCCAACGTCTAGTCTATTATGATTACTACATACTATTTACTTGCATAAATGAAAATCAAAATAGAGGGAACACATTTTTTTTAATTAGCTTGTGCATTTTAAATTTATAACGAAAACGAATGGAATGGAATGAAAAATAATTGATAAATACAAAAATACCTGAAAAATATGAAATATTTTTATTTCAGCCTTCAGTAAAATAGAATGACATGTAAAATTTTATTTAAACTATCCTAGCATAAGTACTGCCACACAAAATCGCAAAATATCATGCACACACAAGGCATTTGTGAATGGTGACATAGAGTTAATACAAGAAGAGGGCATGATGGCATCTGAGATTGTTTTAAGCTGATACACCAGAAGATGTTTCACATCATCAATGTGTATCTACATTACTGCCCTCCTGAAGGGAGGCCCATTCATAGATTGTATGTGCCTTACAGTAATTTTAGCTATATGTTGATGTATCCAGGTTCACACTAAGGTAGACTTGAGGTTCAAACTGGGTGAAGCGGACTGGCTGCATCCAGATGTCAAGGCCAGGATGTTGGAACTGGTAACTGTCATCTCATTAATTAATAGATTAAATTAAAAATGGTATTTATGAATAGGGTTACTTAAAAGTATGATAAAGTGGTTCCAAAGGAGTTTATTTGATTAAATTGTGGAATGAACTCTCCGCTGTGGTTTTACCAAAGGAGTATAGTATGGCGTTCTTCAAGAAGGGTGTGAAGAGATTTATGCAACATGCAAGTGATACCCTAGTGTTGCAAGCGTCCATAGGCTGCAGTAACCGCTTACCAATAGGCCATAGGCGGGCCGTATGCTTTTTTGCCACCTTAGTAGTATAAAAAACTAGTATAGACAACAGTAATTTGTTACATATTCGAATTTATAAAATTAAACATTTAAATCTTTGGTATGTTAAGTATGCGAAAATGATGCTCTACATATTTATTCCTTTCACAACTTTTTTCTCAGCATGGCAAGAAAATATCAAAGGAGGGGTACCTCATCCTCAGGTCGGACACGACTCGCTCCCAGCAGCTGAATCTAGCCGACTGCATGCAGAAGCTGCGTAACATGATCCGAGATGCATCAGTCACTAAACGGGAGCCTACACCGGAGACTGAGGAGATGATCAGGAAAAGGTATGGACAACATTTCTCTTTTTTTTTTATACCACTGGTGGCAAACAAGCATACGACCCTCCTGATGGTAAGCGGTTACCGTAGCCTATGGACGCTTGCAAAACCAGGGGTATCACTCGCGCGCTGCCGACCCCAGTTTCCTTTTTACCAACTTAAAAGAAGAGAATTTTCTTAAGGTATAAGGCCTGCCTGATGTAAAACGGTTACCATAGCCTATAAGATTGCAATAGCAGGGGCATCCTGCTGCCAATCTTACTTTGTGAGGAATCACTTTAGTATCAGGATAAGGGACACTACATTCTTTGACGAGCTTGTATAACAATAGTCAGAGCTCCTGTGCTATTGTTTGTATGTCAAGGCTAATTCCTGGAACTGATAGTTTAGTGGCTCAGTAGTCTCAATTCTAATGATGAATTTGAATTGGTATTCTGCAAATTGTTACATTAGTAAAAAACTTCGCTATTTCAGAGTAATATATAATTTAATATTTATATCTAATATATAAAATTCTCGTGTCACAGTTTTCGTTGCCATACTCCTCCGAAACGGCTTGACCGATTTTGATGAAATTTTTTGTGCTTATCCGGTATCTATGAGAATCGGTCAACATCTATTTTTCATCCCCCTAAATGTTAGGGGTAGTCCACCCCTAAATTTTTTTTTTTTATTTTTTAGACCGATTTCAAAAATTCTTTCACCGTTAGAAAGCTACATCATCACTGAGTAACATAGGCTATATATTATACTACCTGCCCGCCCCGGCTTTGCACGGGTAGACAAAATATTTGATATAAAAGTCTACCCGTGCGAAGCCGGGGCGGGCCGCTAGTAATTTTATAATTTTATCTTTAATTCATCATTAGTGCCAATTCTGTTATATTATGAAATCATTAAACTGAACTAATGTGACAGACTAGTATTGCCATCCTTATTAATTCTGTTGTCTGTCTATTTTTAAGTGATCAAAGTCGTGGGGTGATAACAGTAATCTAGATTTTATTATATTTGTCACACATTGAACTAAACTAATTTGACAGCTCCAAAAGTCTTGCTATCCCTTTCTCATGTGCGGGGTTAAATAAGGATGGCAATACTTTAAATCGTGTCAAATTAGTTAAGTTTCGTGATTTTGTACAACAGAATCGACACAATTGCCTTAATAACTTTATAACTTTGCAGGCATTTAAAGGCAGCCCGTCTCCGCGTGGCTCTGAAACGAGAAGACTCCATCAAGCGCGCTATGAGGCAATCCCCTGTCATAGACTTATGATTCTTCCCTTAAATTGGGCATACAGTGCGAGCTAGCGGGACAAACGTTTGACGCTCCATCAAATATTGGTCCAAATGTTTGAGCTAGCTCTCAGGTTGACTGTTTTGATAGATAGAGTAGAAGTTAATATAAGGAATAAAATTATTAAGTAAATTATTATGTTGTTATTTTAATATATTTATGTGAAATACTAATATGATGTAATTTGTAGATTTAATTGTGTCAAATATGAAATTTATTGATAAGTGTGACATGCCACGAAAGAGTCCCGCTCTGAGGATAAGTAAATTTAAAACGATATATTTATGTTGGCATGTAGCCTTTCATTTTATATTATAAAACAAAGTTAGTCCCGTTGTCAGTCTGTCCCTATGTATGCTTAGATCTTCAAATCTACGCGGATTTTGATGCGGTCTTTTTTAATTCAAGTGGTAGGTTTTTATGTATAATTAATTTGTGTTTTGTAGAACTTATATGACTAACGCTGGCCGTGCGAAGCCGGAGCGGGTCGCTAGCTGCAAATGCATTTATGAGCGCCTGATAAAATGATAATATACCACATTGCTATTAAAATTGTATTAGGTGCTTGTTTTTTTTATACCACTAAGGTGGCAAACAAGCATACGGCCCACCTGATGGTAAGCGGTCACCGTAGCCTATGGACGCTTGCAACACCAGGGGTATCACTCGCGCGTTGCCGACCCTAAATGTTAATAGCAATGTTACTACTTGTTTATTTAAATATAAAACTAGGTCTATCAAAACAGTTCAGCTATTACAACAGTTTGTTGTAAAGTATGTCCAATTTATATGAAAATATGTCATAATTTATCTAATAAAAAATATGGTAACCTTTGTGTAGCTCCATTCTATTGTACCATTGTTGTATGTGGAATGTGTAGGATTTACTTGTAACAATAACATTTTAACGCTTAGACGTATTCAGCCAGAATAATGGCAATGTTTAGTTCGCAGTTGGTAAGGAAGATAGTGTTAATCATGGAAAGTGTTACTCACAAACAAATAAAACATTTTAAATCAATCATTTTTTGAGTATTTTTGAGTTATCCTCTTTGTTATTACTATTTAATACTTATTATGACCACATAGCTCGTAGAACGGATGGCCGATGGGGCCGTAAAGTTCTAGAGTGCAGACCACGCACTGTAAAACGCAGCGTCGGACGGCCCCCCACTAGATGGACCGATGACCTGATAAAGGTCGCTGGCAAGCGTTGGATGCGGGCCGCATTGAATCGGTCATTGTGGAAATCTATGGGGGAGGCCTTTGTTCAGCAGTGGACGTCTAAAGGCTGATGATGATGACCTACTATGAATTTATTGTACAGCAACACTGCACGTTGTCATAGCAACGCGTTACAAATATTGTTGCGTAGCATTTTATTTCTCTTGGATAATATTTGATAAATGTGAAACAATATTCTGCTGTAATATAAAGTGTTTTTTAATTAGTATACAAAGCTGTGGAAATAATAATTATGTCGTATAGAGATCTGAGAAGTAAGTGCCTACCTATAATTCTAAATGTTCTATTAAAATATAAGTCCTGCTGTCGCCAGCATATTAGAAACTATATAAAATTACTTTGGAAAACAGCAATACTAAACATAGGGAAGTTTTCTTTGGCTGCGATCTCCTGCAAGGGCAGATTTTATACACAAGCACACACGCATACGGCCTACTTGATGGTTAGCCGTCTCCGTAGCCTTTAGCCGCTAGTAATACCAGGGATATATCTAATTTTGAAGTTGTTGATATCCTCATCAATCCTCACAGTGCTAGCGGCATTACTATTAGTAGTATTACCCCAGCGTATCCTCGTAGAGCACTGGAAAATTTACTTACCGCAGTAATGTCTGCACCAATGTGAGGATCAAAAAGGTGTTGGTAGATTTCAGCGAAGCCATGCGCGTCCTGGGTTTTCCCAAGCCAATATCTCTGGAGAGCTTCAGAACTCCAAACTGGGAGCTGGTGGAGGAGTGTCTGCGGTGGCTGGCCGTGCGGGTGGAGCCCGAGGCCAGCCTGGCGGGGGGCCGCGGCAGCGTGGAGCAAAGAGTCGCTATGGTCACGCACGCCACGCAGCTGTTTGTGAGTCTGACATAGGAGTTAAGAATTTTGCCAATAGTTAAAGTAAAGCCTTTGTATTAACCTGGACAAGTTTTGATGCAATACAGTTAAGGTCGATGGATGGATTTCGTGGAGAGGTGTGAATGTGACGGAAACGTAGAAGGGATGCGAGGGCATGTTACAGACTGTCTTCGTTCGTTCAACATAATATAGTCTTGTATAAATGTATAATGTACCTAGTACAAAATAAGAGTATAGAAAGTTGACTATCATTATCTTAAAAATTATAAATGATCTAAATATTAAGGTTAAGTATTTGGTTTTTTTTTATACCACTAAGGTGGCACACAAGCATACGGCCCACCTGATGGTAAGCAGTCACCGTAGCCTATAGCCGCTAGCAATACCATGGGTATCACTACGGGGTGCCTACCATGTTGCTGATGAGGACTCACTGTGTTAGCAGCAATACTACTAGCCCAGCGTATCCTCGTGGAGCACTGGCAACCTTATTTACCGCAGAAACACAACACTACATCAAGTAGTGTTATTTCACTGCGGTCTTCTGTAAGGCGGAGGTACAGTCCCCAGTCGGGCGGCTCCAATTTTAAATGGGACCCACGGGAAATCCCAAATCGCCCTACCTCTCTTTGAGAATGAGATGCGAGCAGCATTCAATCGGTCATTGTGTAAATCTATGGGGAAGCCTTCGTTCAGCAGCGGGCGTCGTCCGTCGACTGTTGATGATGATGAAGGTACTTTTACTACGTCATGTACTACTACTACATAAGAATTATGTATCGTTCAAAGTCTCTTTATCTATTTCCATAGCATTCCAGAGCTAACTTGAAGTTGAATGGTAAGAAGATATACGGCGCGGATGGGTGGGCAGTGAAGGAGTTACTGAAGGTGGCGTCGCTGCTGCGGTCAGCACTGGAGGCTCCCCCGCCGGATGAGAACCAGGCTGACTCTAGGTCGTTAACCTATGACGTCAGCAGCCGTGTAAGTACCTAACTACTCAACAGAGGACCCAGCTTTCAAATCAGGGGGGAGGGGCATAATAAATGCATAAATAATTAATTTTAATTTAATATACATTTTCTGTGCTCTTTTGTCTACTATCGAAAAAAGTGATGACTTCCTCTACTTGAAGAGCCCAGGGAGGGTCATGACCCCCATGACCTCCCACCCCCAGATCCGCCCTTGTAACTATTCGCATTTGTTTAGACTATTTTAGGTAAACTGATATCTATAGTCGTAGTTCAATTAGTAATGGCACTGCCAACATTTGCGACAATTGACTATTGTGCTATTTTCGGTCTTATCGGATAATAATCATTAATCAAAGTGTTGACTCGGTGCTAAATATTAAAATGTTTCTGTTTCATTATTTCAGTTGGGAGAGATAAAGCAAGCGAGAGCATTGGCAACGGAAATAACAGCTCAAGGAGCGTTTTTGTATGACTTGCTTGCTAAAGAAGCGGAAAATAAAGTAAGCTTTAATGATTTAATGATCAATTGGTCTGATAGTAATTCTAATTATAAATCCGTGACTGAGTATCTTAATTCTGCTTCAGGAACAACGCGAGCAAGCCCTCTCACGTCCCCTCGACATGTCAGCAATGGAAGCGTGCCTACGCCGCGCATTGGACGCTGTGGCGGCTAAAGTGTCGGCAGGACGCGAGCAGATCGACAATGTGGCCACAAGCGAGGCAGCGCTCGATGCTAAGCTGGAAAGGAGGAAGGCCGAGCTGCAGAGGGCAGAGAAACGCTTGCATACCGTACAGAAGATCAAGTGAGATTCATAGAAAACGTAGATGGGGAATAAATGTGGGCCTAGAATAGTTTCCTGTGGTATCCGCTGTATAAGTAAAATCAAAAATGTCAGATTTTTCTTCAATGTGAATTATTATGACATGGTGACCAGAAAAACTGACTTCAACAGACTATTTAACTGAACTGTTGTAAGGTTTCTTTTAATTACGAATCAAATGCATGAGAGAATTCTTTATAAACGTTGGTCGTTTAGTTAGTTTATATTTTCGCAGGCCAGCGTACCAAGGCGAGCTGACAGCTTTAGAAACTGAGATTGAACAGCTCTGGGACCAGTATGTGCTGCGTTATCGATGTGTCGAGGCTTTGAAACACCAGCTAAGTGTGTTGGAGAGCGCACAGGCTGAGGTAGACTATTAGTGCCGGTAGCAGGAACATTGTTGACAACGTATTCGAAAACTCGTGAAATGTCATAATTTTTAGTTCCACTTTTAACCGCCGCAGCGCTGTTCATTTTCCAATT
Organism: Falcaria lacertinaria; assembly: GCA_951449985.1. Classification (NCBI taxonomy): domain Eukaryota; kingdom Metazoa; phylum Arthropoda; class Insecta; order Lepidoptera; family Drepanidae; genus Falcaria; species Falcaria lacertinaria. The sequence continues at coordinate 267,959 of OX602119.1, read as the reverse complement.
CAAAAATAGTCGAAGTTGATAGATATGAATAGAGATGATAAGAAGTTGTAGACAATGTTCCTGCTATCGGCACAGAAGTATGCTATTCACTATTTACATGCTTTCTCCCGTTTATAGGTTGTCTCTACCCTCTTTCTTTCTCTTTTGTCGTGATTTTTTATAATATTGTCGGTTGTAAGTTTTGTCGCCATTTTTATTATTATATTCAATTGTATCGCTTAGGCCGCCGAAGAGCAACAAGCGGCTATAATGCAGCTAATTCACAAATACGAAACTGAAGATGTGTTGGGGAAACTGAGCGATTCCGGTAATCTTTTTAACCTTTTGTTTATATAAATAAGTTCTTTGTCGATGGATGAAATGTGCCTTCAATAAAATACTCCTTATGAGTTTAATATAACCATAATGGTGTGTGTAGATGAAATGGACTCCAGTGATGAAGGGAAAGATCTCAGTGAAGTGAAGCAACCGAGACCCGCTACTAGACCCAAAACTAGGTTGAGGATTAAAACGGCAGGTTCGTATACAATTAATAAACAACTACGATTATAGTACATACACTTATGTAAAAATAATGATTAAATTTGTGGCTTTACACGATATTGCCACTATTGCTGGCTACGGTGACTGTTTATCCACCATTAGACAGGCCGCGCGTATGCTAGCCTCATTATTTATAAGTGTCACTGTACCCCAATATATAATATTGGATAAAATTATATAATTGCCAATACTCTATGAATAAATCACGTTAGAAAATAACACATTTCAGGTAATAACGGTGCGGAAGCGCGCCGTGCTTTTGGTAGTATGGCGGCGCGAGACTCCCTCGACGAGATCCGAGACGAAGACGACTCCAGATCAGATTCAGACTTCTCAGACAGACAGGCATATGGTAACCAATGTTATACCCTCGATTATGAAGCTTAAGGAGCTAATAGGCATTGCGTCAAGTTCCAAGACATGAAATACCGAAATAATATCATCAATAATAGATTAAGTCTTCTTATGGGCATGTTTGAATCGTGCGCGCATCAGAGTACGGTGATGTTACTCGCTTCAGGTAGATTAATCATAAATACGTAATGTTTGAACATTATCACACATTGCCATCTGGTCCCAAGAAGCTGGCCAAAGATTGTGCTATGAGAACCAGGCAACTGATAGAATACTTGAATATGTTTTTGTAAATATATATTCAATAGTACACACTTACATAACAAAAACCCTTAGGTAAGTTAACACAAATGTTAACAGCATATGTTTTGCCTTAGTGAGACCTACACTACGGTTTTAGCAATAGACACTATTTTGTCGGTTCCTTCACCAAATGGCTTGAAGCAAGCAATGCTCTGTTTCAGTGTGTACCTACAATATATACACGGATGAGTAGTTGTATGTGATTGAAAACCACAACATTTTGTTTTAGTGGGGAAACCCGGATTTATCACGGTGTGATAAATCTCTGTACTTAGAAAAACTCATTAGTACAGGCTGGGGTTCGAACCTGGGCCCATCAGCAGGCCATTGCTTCAACCAAAGGCCACCACGGCTGTTGAAGGATTGAGTGAATGCTAGTGGTGTTGGTGTTCCCCAGGCGAGGGGCCCCGCTGGCAGCGGCCCGCCACCCGCACGCTGGCCGCAGCCGACGACGATGACTTCGCTGACCTCATTGAAGGTGCTGATCGCACTTCACGTTGCCGGGGATCATTATTCATAAATCTGATCATAAAATGGCTTCCGGGTCCAATCACAATCGCGCGGTGTTAAGCGTAACGTATATTGCACCCAATTTGAACTGTATGCCGATGAGATAGGACTTAAATTTATTTGTATTAGATCTAGCCGTTTAAAAAAGATATAATAGTGAGCCCAGTGCCGGTAGCAGGAACATTTCTCGACTACGAATTCGAAAACGTAACTCGTAAATAAAATTGTCATACTAATCTAATTGTTAGTTCCACTTTTCACCGCCGCAGCGCTGTTCGTAATACGTTGTTGCATATCATTCTTGGTCGCGCTGCAGGAGTGGAGGGCGAGGAGGGCCAGTCGCTGGGCAGTTCGTCGGAGAGCGAGCTGCGCCTCACGAGCGCGCGCCCCAGTGCCGCCCCGGGCCGCGCCTCCGCCCTCAGCGACAACGAGTTCTAATACTACCACACACGCTATTATATTCATTTAGTTATTGTAAGCTCGCGGAGTACGTAGGAACTTTATTTAAATGTATTTGAATAAAAATCTCATTAAACGGATTAATTAGTTTGCTTTTGAAATTACGCCGCGTTGGGCAACCCCCCACTAGATGGACCGATGAACTGATAAAGGTGGCTGGCAAGCGGGCAATACCGGATTTAGAGGTTTGGAGGCCTTGGGGCAACAAATTATTTTTCAACTAAAATGAAAAATATTCTTCAGTTCAGTTTTTAATATAATCATGTTTTTACAAAATACTATAACTAAACGCGAAAAAAAAATAAAGGAAAGTTATTTAGTTAGTGCCTACTAGTCTGAATTTGATATTTTTTATAGGTCTATTATGGGGGCTCTTCTTTTGGGCCCGGGTTGTAGCCCCGGTTGCCCTCCCCTAAATCCGGCCTTGGTTGCGGGTCGCATTGAATCAGTCATTGTGGAAATCTATGCTTTTGTTCAGCAGTGCACGTCTTAAGCTGATGATGATGAATAATACATACAACAGTGCCGGTAGCATGAAAATGTTCGACTACTATTTCGAAAACGTCACTCGCGAAATGTCAAAATTGTCATACTAATTTTTAGTTCCACTTTTCACCGCCGCAGCGCTGTTCAACTTTCAATACAAAAATAGTGGAAGGCAATACGAAAACGTAGTCGCAATTTATTCATGCTCGCGCTACTGGTGTATTGTGTCTTGTCTTAAATTTTCTTCTGTTCTGATTTTGAAGCAACTAATAATGAAAATGCTTCGTGTGAAAAATACATTTATTTCGTCGCTTTAATGTACACTTGCCAATTTAATAAAATAAATAACTACATAATTATGTATAGGTACGTTCTAATTATATGAAGTGTCGGTACTTAACTTACATATTTTCGTTTACCTACCAACTCCTACACCTACAAGCTACATGCCCAAGCATAATTATTATGTAAGCCTTTTATATATGTACAAAACCTTACAATACTATATACTTGGCCTATGTTTTACACCACTCGCATTAAAACTACCTATGTGTTCGTAATGTCCTCTTTAAGTATATTATCTACTGTGATTATATACTTTTATCTACTCTGAGCCAATGATAGTATCATTACTCTGGAGCTATATGGTTTGGCCACCAATTATTTAAAGATTTCAGATCAACCTTAGACCAACATAGACACAATTTAAAAAACTTTGTGATAAAAAATTTATATTATTGAGTAGTTTTGAATAACCCCATACATTCAAACAAACATACAAATAAAGAAATAAAATGTACTTCTTTACAATATAACTTTGATTATATACTTTTATATAATCAAAGAGTACAGTTTATCTCAATTCTAGCGGAGCGGTTATATTCTCTTGGATCTCAATCTCAAACGTCCTGTCCTACAATGCTTTTTATTAGTATTAAGAGAAAGGACACGTTTCCAATGTACAAATAAGGTATGCCTATAATAAAAAAAAAAATGTACACAAAGACTTAGAGAGTAGCGAATAACACAGATATTTGACGACAATGACAAGGTGATAAATTTTCCTCCGCCCTGATAAGCATTTATAAAGTACCTACGGGATTCACACACATTAAGTCGTGTTTCCCTTATTTATATAATTATAAAATTCAATAGATTTTATCTCATATATAAATTTAAATCAAGGCGAGGCTGAAACATTGTGAACGTTAGTAACTTAATGTAAAGAAGTGCTTATTTTATAAAGCTTTGTGCCAGGATCGTGATTCAATATATTGAGCAAGAAAAAAAAAAATCGCATGTCTCTAAGTGACGCATTTATGTAACAAAGAGTATTACAAATTTACAATACTAATCAGAAGTGACACTCGTGCGCTGACACGCTTTACCTATGCGATGCATGTATGCTAGCTATCTCACTTGCACGTAGGTCGTGCGCCGAACTTTAGAGTGAGATGGCTGTATTTCGGCGCCGAATATCACTATTATTTAGCAATATTTCTTAAGATTAGAGTTAGCTTAGACAAAAGTTACGTAAAGTACCTATTTACAGTTATGAAATAATCCTTATTCAAGTTTAGTTTGGTATTTGTTGTTATTACACTAACATAACGAGTATTGAAGATTCTTACACTAAGTAAAAGTACAAATTAAATTCCCAATAAATAAGAAATACAAGTAAAACATCTAAAGCTTTGCGAATCTTATTCTACAATTTACAGAACTATAAACAACGGTTCATGTGTCGCATTAATTCTCAAAACATAATTTTAATTAGAATATGTATCTATAACATAAAGCTATTTTACATAACGTCTTTTGATTGACTCCGTGGGATATGAATCTCTTAGACTTAATTCGAGCTGGTAATTATAAAATTGGTTCCTGTATTTACATTAGAGCATATTAAAAGTCTAGAAAAAGTTAAAAATGTGTAAGGTACGATTTGTTCCACAAGAAATTCCTATAAAATTATGTGCCAAGTACGGAGTACCAGGTCCTCATGGGAAGAGATGAAAATAATCAGAAGAAATTCAACTACAAATATACACCAAAAAGATACCAATTCGTTTACTAAAGTGTGGACCAATTAATTTGTTGCCACTGGTCACTTAAAACATACGCAATGTAAGTTCAATTGACTTGACTACACACCCTATTGAAGAAATCACTCTTTTTCAGGACAGAAGTAACAAATTAAAACCTCTACATTTTCTGAGGTAAACGACTTGCCACAGAGTACTAACAGTACCTACAGTAGTGGCACACGCAATACTTGAGTAGTACTGCAGTATTGTAGTCTATGGTAGGTCAGCGTTAGAGTTGGACTGTGTGGAGTCGCTGGTGGCAGTGCCGGTGCTGGCCAGGGAGTCGTGTGCTTCTGTCGCGTGCCGGCTCTCGTCGCACACTGCTATGAACTGCTCCGCATAGGCTCTGAAACAAAAAAGGCTTTGAAGTTCAATTTAATGTCCAAATGATCATAGGTCTTTTGAAGAAGAAATAGTTCGGCAACAGGGTGTGTTGTGGTGGCATAAACCAGCACCTTGAGTGTTACATTGAACGAGGTCACGATTTATCGTCCAAGGAGTCTCCGGTTCCTGTGGTCACAGAGCTCCTTGCGAGGGTACAGTGCTAGAGACATAGGAACAGATAAGACATCCTGGGTGTGTAGTGCAATAGCAGAGAATAAATGATCATTTCCTAATTAGTCAAGCACACTTGATTCAATATTCTATCCTATCTGCAATCAACGGGTAACAGATAATCTTGATACAAGAGAGGTGAGTATATGAGGATCATTAGTGAGAGAGACAGCATCGCTGTTGGTCGAGTTTCTTACCAGATTCTTCTCAGCAAGAAACGACTTTCCGAATCCGGTGGTAGATTCTGACGATTTGAAAGTACTTGTAAAGTCTAGTCAAATAAAGATGATTTTGAGTTTGATCTTTGATAGCTTACTAAGATAGGATATAGAAAAATGGGCTAAGACCACGAACCATGTCGTCGACTAAGGGATATTTGTGTAGCATCATCGTTAATTGCGCTTAGCGTTGCGTAGTTTACCTGTCAAGCCCAGTGTAGGTGCGCTTCAGGTCAGCGTCAGATATCTTGTCGCGGGCCACTCGCCGCTTGCGATGTATTCGCTCGAGCGAGCGCGCTAGCTGCGAGTCACGTTCACGCGCGGGGTCGCGCCTGCGCCGCTCGCCGCCTGCTGTGCGCGGGGACCGACGACGCCGCATGCGCTGCGGAAGAACCAATATGCTATTACGTTTTGAAATGGGTACCAGGATAAGAAGAAGAAGAGAATCAATTCTAAAGCCACAGGACCACTAATATCATAAGCCAATAGGTAATTTTACTACTAATATGCACAATGCGTTACTGTTAGTTGTCAGGCAAAACTCTGGACAACAACTATGTGCAGGAAGCGAAAATTGCCTAAAATCAAATCCACTTACTTTAGCAGTGGTGCATCTCTCACACGTAATCAAGAGGCAAGAGCTTAGGGCCTAAGGTCTTGGCCTGGCGTTAGTCACACAGCGACACCCGACGACTCTGACGAGTGTTCTGTTAAAATATATGCCCTTACAGTGTCATGCAGCGGGTAGTAGAGCGGGGCGGGGAGCGGCGCGTACGAGGCGGGCGGCAGCGGCAGCGTCGCGTACCGCGGCGGGATAAGCACATGAGTGGGCATGCGGCCCAGCTGTGGACAAACAAAACAATCAATCAGTTATACATCTAGGTACCCCGCTTTACATAGACTACATAGTCCAGTACATAATCACCTAATTAGTATCACTCATACCGAAGCCATATTGAAGTATGATGACCGTATAATGATTTGTATAATAAAACTATGTGGATAGAATGGTGCAGCGTTACTAGTGTTATCTATAAAAACTATTAAAGTTGTAGCCACATTTAAGATAAGATTTTTGGGCAAGGTATAATAAAATAAATAGATAAGGCTTATCCCCTTTTGGCTTTCCTAAGAAAATTCAAATGGTCTTTCGTATAGATTGTTCGAAGACCTCTGACATTTTGTAATGTAATGACGTTGTACATGTAGATTATTGCTCACTCCATAAATTGGTTAATCTTTTGAGTCTGATCGCCGACCTTAGTGTATAATCAAACATTCTAACAAACACTGTCCGTCTGTTTCAACATTCACAAAATTAATTGTGATTCTCGAAAGGGCACATCACATCACAGCCCGCAAAGTGTAGCCCCGAAAGCATACGCAATATAGCGGCGAATCGTGAGATTTACTGAGCCAAGCCCTAGTCACGGAGATCACGAGAAGTGTCCAATATTCTTTGATCATTATTTTGCAATGAAGCATTATATAGCTGTAACAATGGTACAGGTGTGGTTGATTCAATATCCTCTATCAAGCTATTTGTTCTTGCTTTTGAGATAAAATATCGCCAGGGATTACGAGTGGGCTAAGACAGAGCCGTAGCTGGGGGTTAAGCATTAAGGAGAATGCCCTTAAAATACCATCAAATAAAAACAAATAAAATACTGTAAAGCTTAGTAATGACAGAAAAAAAATATTAATTTATCTCTTCATCATCACTGACTCACACCATTCTGGAAAGCAAAAATCGATTGACCAGAACAGCTAATCCCCTACCTTAAATTCAGGTCTAACTACGGCCCTGGCCTAAGAACACTGTTCGACTCGCACCCTGTCACGTTGGGACCTAAATTCTAATAATCTTGGTCCACTAATATAATCTACGTACAGAAGATTAAATGCTATGTTATCAAGCCCAGCTTTGATGTCTCTTGTGACTCGTAAAACCCAAGAAAAACACTGATGCCAATTTCAGTACTGTATATGAAATAAGCTGCCGTAAAGAGCTAAGTTTTAACTTTTTAGATCTAGATTTAGATCTAGATCGGCTTAGTTAGTATTATAAGTCTCGGAGCCAGTATGTACGAAGATAATTATGACTGTAGAAGAAGCAAAAGAGGTGTGTAAGTCAAGAGTGTATAGATATTATTTGATCGCTTTGAGAGTGCATCAAAACACCATAACACCATGAAATTTTTATTTCACACATAAAGTTCGAGACCTATTTAAATGGCTAATTATAATATCACAAGTTTTTAAAGTTCTAGACGTTGTAGTGTTGCCAGTGACAATAAAATTGTGGCTAGTGCAGTGCATAAATTAAAGCACTAAAGGACAAGAAGCCACAAGTGTAATGAAGCTCTATACTCTCTGTCTACCCCGAAAGCTACTCTGCGTGATGATAGGTATGTGTGTAAGATAGTCTCTTACATATTCCATAAATACATCTAGATAGGATTTGTTGTCTGTTCTGGTATTAGGTCAGTGTCAGACGTGCGGATTGCAAAGAAAGTCGTACATTTGCATTTTAATGTGGCATGGAATGTTCAAGTGAACCTGATTACCTGAATCTACACCCATATGATTATCATAAGCTTCAGAGGTTTTAAAAGAGGCACATGTAACAAATGTAATAGCAGTAACATAATCTACTCTACCTTCCCATTGGGGGACTTTATGATATTTGTGTACTTCCATAGGTAATTAGCTGGACTTCGTAAGAAATTAACATGACGGTAAGCAGTCACCGTAGCCTATAGCCGCTAGCAATACCAGGGATATCACTAATGCGTTGCCAACCATATTGTTGATGAAAAGTCACTGTGCTAGCAGCATTACTTAGTAGTAATGCTGCTAGCACAGTGACTTTTTAGCCCAGCGTATCTTCGCAGCACTAGTAACCTTATTTACCGCAGAAACACTACACTATAGTAGTGTTATTATTATTATTTTACTTGCCGCAGTAAACGTGTTAACTGCGGTGTGAGTAAGCAATAAGGTATACAAATCAAAGCGGGTGTCACCGGTATTTCATTCAATATAATTTAATTATCTATTTTGTCTTTTGATTCGCCAACCATACGAATCCCATCACTCAATATATCAGAGGAGAAATCATGTTCTACAAGCAAAGCACCATTATTTTGTTGTAGATTCGTGATCAATGCCCTATTCGGTAAACTAAGTCGTAACACAAATGTGGAGATGAGATACAATGACCACATGGCCTCCATTAATGCCTGGAACTTGCCAAAACAAAGGCAGTACGCATACTAGAACCGAAAAATTTGTACAAGTGTCTCGTTTGTTAGCTCGCGGTGTGAATAATTCAGCGCGGAGTCTGTGCCAGTGTGTCAGAAGTGGATCTCTATGGGCCTACATTCCTTTGTTTAGCACGCTTTAGGTACTATTTAGCTCGTGGTCTGGTATTCACTATTCTATACACAAACATGTAGTACCTACTAAGCTAAATGCAGATCAATCCTATTATATATTCTTGTCTAGTTCTCCGTCCAATCCTTGACTTTTAATAGCTTTATTTTGTGGTAAAGTAGACATTCATAAGTATTAAACTGTTTCAACGGAAGATCAGCGCTGGTTGTCCTTCACAAGACATCCAGCACATGCTGAGTTGGGACCGTTTCATAATGACACGATGTTCTTCTACACTTGTATTCCTCTCGTATATGTTTGTGTTGTTATGAATACATGGTTTTCTTTCATTTTTGTAATTGTAGCTCATGTGGCTAACTAGCAGCCCCTACAGAAGACAACTGGACACAAATCGCTGGTCCCGAATATATTATTACTAGCTGTTGCCAGCGACCTTGTCTGCATTTGTTGAAAGACAAAAGTAGCATATGTCCTTCCTCAAGATATAATCTATCTTCTTGTCAAATTTTATTACGATCCGTTCAGCCGTTTAGTCCTGGAAAGGTAACAAACAAACAAACAGATTTATTTTATCATTTATAATATTAGTCTGATAGGTAGGCCATCTGTCCCATTAAATTACTTTTTATTTTGAACAGGAACTTGCATTAAATTCTATTTAATAAAATATTTTATCATAAAACGTACTGGCATATATATACAGTTTAAATTTAAAACATTTAATTAAAGCTGCGAATCTCATAAGCAATCAGTTAAAAATGATCAGTAATTGACCGCTAAAATGTATTTTTTCATCATAAAACCGCACCTATATGCCGGAATGCAGGCGGCCTCAAATGCCTGCGAAAAGCCGACACTGGCTGTACCACGAGTGTTATGCAACCGTCAATATACACATGTAGCGACCTCACGGCTACATAAAAACCAACGTTAGAAATCGACTAACTAGCAGGACAACATTCAACGAATGACGTCACAATCCTGCCACGCGCTAGCGAAGTTTTCTACGCAATTCAACATATATACAAGTTTCCGACTAGAACAGTCGGAGCCGCGGTTCCCCAGGCACAACACCCGCCTGGCTGGAAGATCTTCCCTTTGTGGTGGCTGAGCATGATCACCTCGCTCGCCCCACACTGGTGACCCCGTTGCGCCAATATTGGCGTGAACATCAGCAACCTTCTCCACCCCCATCAAATTCTTCAGCAGCAGTCACACAGCAAGCCAGCATCGAGTATCAACAGGTCCAACTCAGCCGACTCACCGCGCTACTGGTCCTGGCACTCACCTCTCCACCGACTACATACGTCCGCCTCACACAGCCCACTTCTGGAGTCCATTCGGCATTGCTCACCGTCTTATCTCCACGTCGTACGCTTGCATTGAGATACTGGACTCAGTCGGCATCTAACGCTCAGTCTCGACTCACCGCAGACTTCGAAGCACACTGGCACTTGCAAGCATTCAAGCACTGACTGTAATCAAGCTCTGGATCGACCTCCGGTCTCGGGGGGGAGTGATGTAGCGACCTCACGGCTACATAAAAACCAACGTTAGAAATCGACTAACTAGCAGGACAACATTCAACGAATGACGTCACAATCCTGCCACGCGCTAGCGAAGTTTTCTACGCAATTCAACATATATACAAGTTTCCGACTAGAACAGTCGGAGCCGCGGTTCCCCAGGCACAACACCCGCCTGGCTGGAAGATCTTCCCTTTGCGGTGGCTGAGCATGATCACCTCGCTCGCCCCACACACAGATAATATTTGTAATTACTTATCTTAATGTTTCGTCTCTGGTGTTTACCTTGAGCGCAAACAGGTGTGCAAAGAATTTTTATGGATTTTTGTATGGTTCCGTCCGCTTACATTTTGCGAATGATCCTTACAGCTCGTAATCTTATCAGATCCCATATCATATTATATTACCTTTGATGACACAAAACAGATTAAACTATTTACAAAAACATATCTTAACCTACCTACTTATAGATAAAAGATTGATTATAAATAAGACCATATACTCATTGCCATATCTTACTTTATGAAATCGTAGTCCTGTAACACGTAGTTTAATAAATATTGTTTTAGTTGACTTTAAAACACAAGACAAAACATTTGGCTGTAACAATGTATATCAAAAAATTTTTATAAATGTGAAAGTAATATTGAGTGGATTGAATGCCTATGAATGTGCCATGTTTACGTTCCCCCATAACTATCCATATGACAGTTCCTCACTGCGTTGCTGTAAGAAACTCAGAATTATCTCCATCTCCCTGCTCCATTAACTCATCACACTTTGCTCTTCCTGTATCATCATCATCAACATTAACGACAACTCAATCAGCACTCGATCACGTAAGATAGAGTTAGTAATTGTATAGCTCGGTTACTCACAGTTGTTGTGATCGATTATGAATAGTAATGTGTACCTCCTTGAGGTAATGTTTGTATTGAGAGCGCAACCCGACGCTGGTGAGGTAGTGAATGGATAGCCGATTTGATCTTATTAGATACAGTCGGCAAATTATCTGAATTAACTATTGAAAATGGGAGGTTAAAGATAATTGATGTTGAATACGAGTAATGGGATAAGCTTAACCCAAGAAGAACAACTTTACATTTCATAGAAATGAATTACTTAGAATACACGACATAATAAATGACTGCATAAATAATGTGTACTTGAACCCCATTTCGGCTTGGGATCTCTTCTTAAAACTGACAATATAGCTCCAATTCGTATCATATACATAATTATCATATATATTTTGGTTAAATTTAATTGCAGTAATTGCTGGTTACCCGTGCACCCACCAGTGGGTGCAAGGTTATTATGGTATTTATTTTGTATATAGTTCTCTGAAAACCCTTTGGGATTGCATTGATACCTGAATGTAGCTAGATGGGCCCTAGCTGAACAGCATTTACTAATAATGCATTCATAAGTAGCCTCGTCGTCGATGGTACCTGAAAATGCGACTTCAAAGAAAAGTCAGCACTTTAGGTCTTATTATGAAGCAGGTCAACTCTGTCCCTGTCTCGATGTCCATCAATCACCGACCTGTCTCTACGTATCTGTCACAACTAGTTGCGAGAAACAAAGGGTGGGTCTTGAAGGCAACTCGGCAGGTCGTTAGACCGGTCCCCGCAGATTTATATAATAATTAGATCATTTTCATACTGTGTTCCTCAGTTAAAGACTACAATCTTTATTTATTTATACTACGGATGTGGCGATGAAATAGGCAGAGCACTGAGTTTCTTCCGAACCGGTGGTAAAGTAGGCTTTCATATATGCCTTATAACCTTTTTGATTTTAATGTTGGCACGATGGCTGTGTTCATTTGTTTGCTATTTTATAAAAAGTAAAGTCTATTTCGTCAAATATCAACAACTAAATATATGAAAAACACTATCCAAAACATGAGATACAATTTTATGTATTGTGGCATAAGATATCTACTATCGTTATGCATGCAAACGACGACACATAAAACAAAAATATCCGGTCCAGTTTGTCAACGCTGTACCATTAATTACATCGTTATCGTTTCGTTATCCAATAAGTTAGCTCAGTGAAGGACCATGTGACAGCTCCCGCAAGTCCGTCGCAAATGACCCACTTCAACAGTAAATAAATATCATCTCAAGATTATCTACGACCTTGCATCTACATTCACTTGTGGTCTCAAGGTGTTTTCTCACACAATTTTTTGTGATATTAAGTTATATCTATCGGGTATACGGTGTGTTTTCGCTTGATTGTGAAGTGTCAAAAGTGAAATTAGAAAGAGCCGTCCCAGTGTGTGAATTAGTTTAGAAACGTTTGCCAAACAAATGTTATTTTTATTTGGTCAGATAAAGTACCGCCCCACTGCTTTTGATCTATTTGGGTGAGAGAGGATATATTTACCATATTATATATCACTACAATTTAGGTACAATTAAACTGTGGAATGAACTTCCCGCCGTGGTTTTCCCAAAGGAGTACAGCATGGGGTTCTTCAAGAAGGGTGTGAAGAGATTTTTGAAGGGTCGGCAACGCGCGACTGATACCCCTGGTGTTGCATGCGTCCATAGGCTATGGTAACCGCTTACCTTGTTTGCCACCTTAGTGTTAAAAAAAAGTACAAGGTCAAGTTTAAAATAAATTATGAAATGGGTACGAATATTCTACAGACTGTTACAGGCTTTCAGTTGATTTGTTCCGCATTCGCCCTACGGAGTTTCAGCCCACATAAAGAATCCGTATTCGTCTTAAATTTTATTCTGTTTTAGCCCTAAATATATTATTTTAAGTTAAGATTTCTTTATGACGTTTCGTTCGACGTCCCTTCAAGGATATATACTTAGAATAGAAGAAGATAATATAAATACATATTTAATAATCCGGCCATTATATAATTGACAAATTTTATTCCATTTAATATAGATAGTATATAGAGAGATGTTTTTAATATTTATAAGTACATATTTATAAGTACATATAAATAAAATAAATAGAGTATATGAGTATCGTGTGTGGCATTAGCGTGAGGTGCCCATTACCTGGGTGTAGATGGCTGCGATATTATCACAGACCAGCTTCCTTCACGATGACAATTAATGGAAAAGTGATTCTACGCCTAATCGCTTAGGTTATATTATGCCTATTTCACTTGCGCTATCAGGGCTGCATTAAAGTTTAATTTGTTTCTGCAATTATATTTAAATACAGCCAACTTTCTTTAATTCTTAGCGCAGATCGAAATCTTGAGGTGAATAATGTCGAAGCCTAAATACCTGAAGGGTTTTAAGGCTAAATTACACTCAGATTAGGTAGATTATAATTTATTAGTTTAATTGAGCACATGCACACAGAGGCCATAGTGACCGAGAGAGAGATCCGAGAGCGAGAGCGCTATACGCTATCAAAATGTCACTGAATGACATTTCCTACTGTTGACATTGATGGTTACGTTTAGAAAGCTCAACAAATTAGATTGATATAAGTATGAAATATTATAGATTATTGTAGTGAAGGCTGAATTTTTTGCTTGCACTGAATAATGACTGAAAAACTAATGGACCGATTTTAAAAAGTATTTCCCCTACAGTATGCTATATTATCACTGAGTAATATAGGGTATAAATTATAATGCTACGCGGGCGAAGTCACGCGGGAAAAACTAGTCTATAGTAAGATTAAAGCTGCCATTATGCAGTGCGGTTAGATACTAGTAGAACCTATTCAGTTATTAATTACTTCCGCTGTGTCTTAGCTTACTGACCATTATATTATGAATGCAGTACGACTCGAAGTAAGTTAATTAGCATACATTAACATAGTATCAAAATGCAATTCCATTAGTATTACGTTCCGAACTCCGAGCCACTTTCGCTATCTCGTCACTAAACCATGTTTTATCTTAGCTTTGCTTGAGTAAAATTAACCTAGAGTAAAACGCGTGCGTATAATAAAAAATAAACAGTTTTAAATGTCGATTAAACTTTGGAAGTTTTATCAGGATGTCTGATTGATTTGGTGGCGATTCATATATATTTATACAAACACACACACACACAAACATTCGCATTTATAATATAAGTTTGATTTACAAGAGGTTTACAAGGCAAGTCGGCTTCTCACGCTAAATCATTAGTCTGAATTTCTGCTTCTGACAGATCTATTATCAAAGACATAAATTTTAAGCCCGTCTGAACCGACGGCTTAACATCAGTAGGTACTGTATCTAGTCGCACTATCTATCTAGACGCTCAGTGAAAATTATATTAATTAATAAAAATAATAATAAATAATTTAATAATTATTATTATTTATTTTCTATAATTATATTAATTTGACATCAGTTAAATGACCTTCCGAATCCGGTGGTAGATTCTATCTTTTGAAAGTATTTTTTTATACTACTAAGGTGTTAAACAAGCATACGGCCCGTCTGATGGTAAGCGGTCACCGAAGCCTATGGACGCTTAAAACAACAAGGGTATCACTTGCGTTGCCGACCCTATATATGTATTTGTAAAGTATATTCAAAAAAATTTGATTGTCTTGATTAAGTTGTGTTCCCTAAATGCTTTTAGTTTTTTTTTTATACCACTAAGGTGGCAAAAAAGTTTACGGCCCGTCTGATGGTAACCGGTTACCGCAGCTTGTAGATGCTTACAACACCAGGAGCGTACTACGCGAGTCCCTAAAATGACGTAGTGTACACAAAGTCAGTACACAGTAATGCAATACCTTGTACAAATAATAGCAAACTTTCTTAGTATTATCTAATTGGCTGCATGTTCCGGTGAAAGACATCCGCAAGGCGGAGCGGAGCGGTTGTGCAACCGATAATATTGTTTTTGTTTTGTCGTACGTTACTCTTTCTAATTACATCATAGGTAGTGCGGGACCGGTATCATATTACTGCATGTATATACAATATACATAGGTATATGATTACAGACTACGACGAGAGGGGACGTTATCAAATTATCGTTAATCTTAGCCTCTCAAAACTGACAGCCATTGCCATATACAACTAAACACTTAAGCTGTACTTGCTAAGACGGCTGTTCGATGTTCTCCCAGTGATAAATTAACGTTTAAATATCGGAAAATAGTATTGCTTATAAAGCAAGGAAACAAGATGAATTTAGTGCTGTCCATGTACAATATACACACTTGTACAAAAAATAATACAATCTAGTTTTAAATAAAAGAAAGCGACGCAAACCAGAATAATTTTGGGGGTTTGTTTAAAATCGTGTTAATCGTGATGTATAACAACGGGCTTGGGAAATATCACACATTCTCATGAAATCCTTCTTACTATCACGATCAGTGGCCTTAGGGAGTGGCCAGCAGGGCTACCTCCCAGGGCCTTACTCTCGAAAGGGCAGAGCAATTTAATTAATTATTTGAATCCCAGAGAATCATTTCATAGCGCTCGATGAGCGAAACACATTTTACTATTAACAAAAATAAAGCGTCTTGTCTATAACAAGTCAAACTTTAAATGAATTCCACAAAGACAAGGGCTTCGCAAAGATCTACCCGCCCAGGGCCTCGCATTGGCTAAGGCCGCCCCTGATCACGATTGTACCTGTCTGTTATGTCCGTCTTTCGGGTGTCAGTGACCCCTAAACATAGTAACGCAGGTGTTATGAGTTATTGGCGTGTGCCACTGTGCAGGTCAGGTGTCACCATGCAGTCCGTTGGTCTCCAGTACCGATACTTTCTATCGAGTGGATCGGTCGAGTCTCCGGGAGAAAGTTTGTGTTTTTGCCCACATTTTTGTCATAACTGTTTAGGTTAGACCGCATTATCTGATGTTGTTTTTCTAAGCGGGTTTCCGTTCAGCGGGTAGCGTTGTCAAGTTCTTGTTTGGATCTTTTGAGTGTTGTTTGCTGCTACGTACAAACTTTTGTCCATAACTTCAATCGTTGTTTTGTGAAGTATTTTTTTACCTTGATATTCTACGGTTGTTTAAAGTGATGTAAAAAAAAAACGAGGAAAATTAAGGACATATTGCCATTTAACACTGACTTGCATTCTATATCTAACAAATTAATTCCATTTTAACGATGCAACAAGAAAATAATTTTTACATTATTTTAACGATTACTGCATATAATAAATAAACTTTAAATTTCGATTGAGCGCTCCTATCTAGAACACCTATCATGCTTGCAGCAATTTCAATTTGGTCTATAAATGAATCTTGACTAATCGCACACTTCGTTTGTATATATAATTAAATGGCTAGCTTTGCAATATACCTAATTATTATTGCTAAGCCTCGTTATGTTTCTGAAACGTACACTATAAATCAATCACTTTTGAAATAAGTATTGAAACACAAAGTTGGTATTACAATAACCACAAAGTGGATAAGAATTTTACGCACTTTGCCTCGCGAGGGATCGTTCTACAGCTGCGTATACCTACGATTTTGGAGAATAGAAGTGTGTGTGTCGTGGACTTCCTTATTAATTAATGGTTTATATATCTCTTAGCTCAAAAGAAATTAAAATAATTTGGGGGATAGATCGAGCGTGACAACTTGACAATATTAGATGGTCTACCTACACACTGTCCACTTATTTCTGATGCACAAGAAAACGTAGACACCTGAAAAAAAATCGTTTAGCTTTCTAGTCTTGTATAGCGGCCACACAGATGTCACCCCATTGCTTAGAACAACTCTCCTAACCTTACTTACCACAGAAACACAACACTACTTCAAAGTAGTGTTATTTGACTGCGGTCTTCTGTAAGGTGGAGGTACAGCCTTCAGTCGGACGACTCCAATTTTAATGGGAAAACCCACGAGAGATCCCAAATTGTTCTACCTCTCTTTTTAAGCTCATGGTGTGAGTAATCACTGTACTTAAGCTTAGAAAAAGTCATCGGTACAGCCAGGGGTTTGAACCTGGGCCCATCAGGTGTCAGGCCGTTGCTTCAACCACAACCTAAGGCCACCACGGCTGTGATCTAAACTTTAATGTGCAAGCAATTGTAGGACACTTAACGTGCGTTGCACATCACTGCGCGAGATGTCGCGACGCGTCAGGTGTCTTGCGACAATGTTCTTGCGAATTCGTAGCGTATTTGTTTCGTGCCTAAGGCAGTGCGTATATCAGGTGTAAATGGATTGCAAGTTGCAATGTTTGGTAAAACTGCGGTGTCGGCGACGCCGCGGGTTGCACACGACCTTTCAGGGTTTCCAAACATTGCGCTGAGTACAGACAGCAACGGAAACAAGAACATATTCTATCAGTGTTATTATATTGACGACAGGTCGAGCATAATGAAACTAGTATCAAAAATCTTTTTTTCAGTTTAGGCCCTAATAAAGCACTTATGAAGGTCAGTCTTTTTTTTCATGTAATAATCATGATATAACAATTTGTAACAAAATTCTTCTGGACATTAGTAGGAAATTGCAAATATCAAAATGAAAGCTACCAACGTTTGTTTTTTCACTGCTTTCATGATATTATCACACAATCATTAATTTATAATAGACTTTATTTATCAAAACTCTTTTTTAGTCTTAAAATTCGCATGTAACACCTTGAACAGTTCAATATGACTGTAATTTACGTGAGAATATAGATATGATAATTTAAATATCTGTATACCATTTTTTGTAAATAATTTCGTATGACAAATTATGATTTAATTGCTTCAATATCACAATGTAAGGTAACTAAAAAATTAAGAGTAGCGGAATATATTTTTTACATAAGATATTATATTGTAATATGAAATACGGTATAATAAAACGGAAATAATAAATAAAAAATAATTCATTTTGATTATTCTGGTCAGGATACTAAGAAAAATTATGAATTTCTTTATTACCATGTCGATATCGATTCTTAATACGTGTGTCTTATTACGTCCAGAAGAGCGTGAAAATTACTCTGAAAAAATCCGTTAGTTTGATAGATACATAAATACAAGTGAAGCTAATAAGACCGCGTTAAAAGGAAGATACCTTGTTGGATTTCTTGCCGGTTCTTCTCAGAAGCCTTTCTTTCATTCAACGTCTGGCAGATTAAACGACTTTCATAAGTGCCTTATTAGGGCGTGAACTGAATAAATAATTTTAAATTAAAAAGTAACCATTCCTTAAGGCTTGCAAATAAGAAGTTTTAGTATAAATGTATTGTATTTTGTACCAGTATTATCCAGCCTGATTTTACCCTGGTTATGGTAAATCAGTCACAAAAGCTTACCTCCCAAATGAAGACTTCATTACCGTATAAGATATCAAGCAGAGCCATCAAACGTGACGAATATCAAACAATTTGCATTTCATTAAAATATTGAAACATCCACTTTCACTGGCGAGGAAAATGAGACGCTTAACCTCGTGTGTGTATCGGAGTGACACGCTTGCCGCATTGTGGTATATTATATAATATATATGTATATAATTTACATTGATAAAACAGATACTTCAAATACTTTTAAATTAGAAGCCTCGGAAGAAAAGAAGAAATTTCTGTGAACGGTACACTCGTGAGAAACAGCAGTGCGCCCGCGCCGCGCCGACTGTAGCGTGCTACACAAATATTGTATTGCTGTCATTGTTCGCTATTAGCGCATACCTGACCTTTGTTACTGCAATGATTTGTATCATTAATGATATTGTAAAGGTTTCTTGTTACCTTAGAGAAATGCAATTTGTTGTAAGGTTAATATCGGTAATGTTTAAAGTTTCGCGAGTATTTATATTATTGTTAAATGACTGTGACCTTTTTAAATTATGCTATAAATGACCAAGTGCGTGTCCGACGCGTGTTTCGTGTTTATTATCGATGCTCATCATCATGTCTAATGAACAGCACTTCTCTCTGCATTTGCTCTGAGGAACATTCCGTCGTGTGGCTTGAACATTCATTTGTCAAAAGTAAAAATAAAAATATCTTCACGACTTCCTACAGGGGTCCCTGAAGGGTTAGGCCCCACCGAAGATAATTTGGTGCCAACGTGACAGATGGTGAGCCCGTCGCCGTCTCTTAGGCACTACATACGTCCTTGAATTTATTTTCAGAGTTATGCAAGTTTCCTCCACAGTAAAGCTCGTGGTGTGACTAATCACTGTACTAAGTTAGATGATCTCATTGGTACTGACCGGAGAGATTGTAATTTGCGTCTCTAGATTAGCAGGCAACGCTTCATACCAAAAGGCCACCAAGGCTCTTATTAAGTTATCACGGCAATTATATATTTCGTTTCGTTACAATATGATTAAATATTTCTCAAAGGCCTAATTTAATTTACATTCCAGCGGTAACATACCAAAATGGGTAATGTGTGCAAAATGAGGGTAAACGCTTGGTGCCGGTTTGGTTGCAACACCAAATTACTGTGTAGGTACTTATCTATGGGAGCGCGGAACCTTAAATGGGCTGATTTCTTAACGAAATTTTGATGGAAAAAAGTCTACTGAATATGCAGGAAATCTAAATATTCTCTGAGTATCTTGCTAGTTCACTTAGTGGTTATTTTTATCGGTGATAGATGTAACGACCTTCATAAGATTAAGGTCTACATTTAACGTTGACTTGATCATAGCAAGCTTAAATCAAATCATAGTTTTAAATTAAATACTTATTTGTTTACTTTTTTTCGTCATGTTTGTCAGTGTGTAGTCAGCATTACTTCATGCCTTGGTCTAGATCTAGAATGTTCGGAGGCAGGTGAAAGGGCTCAGTTTGTACCTTCGCTATAAAATCAATGGGGAGATAAGCTTTATATCAATGTAAAAGTTACCTGAGATGCAATAGATAAATAATCGGTCTGACCTGTAAAAAGTAGTAATTAACTTAGACTGATAGCGAGCTTGGTCCTTATTCTGAGGTAATTAACTACAAAGTAATTACAAAGAGGGCTGCCATAGTGCAACACATGAAACTACTGGACCGAATTAAAAAAATCTTTCACCGTTAGAATAAATGTCTATGCTCCGAAACTAATGTCTATCCGTGCGAAGCCGGGGCGGGCCTCTAGTTAATTATAATTTGGAGAAAGCAGATATTCCCATAATCTGGGCGGCCATGTAAACATCGATTTCATGCGATGATTATTGATGTAATGCCTTCTCCGGTGTTATGTAAACAGTTGGATACATTTTACAATTCACATTCATAAATTGTTTGTTTGTTCGTGTTATTATTGTTCGGTCTGTGCTTATCATTACAATGCTATAGATGCATGTTCATCGTATGCTTTTTACAACTACCATCAATCCGAGGCAGCATTGAGAATCTTCGCCAGTTCTCTAAACTAGATAATAAAAAAAAAATGGCAATTCTTTGCTACCTTCAACGAACTCAGCTACTCAGCTCACTTGCTGCAATGTATCTAACATGTAAATTGGCCTACTGTATCATTATGGATGCAAGGGTGCAACGAAGCCATGGAGGCCCCTAAATGTTTTCTAAGCGGACTATTAAAAATTTCACTGATCGGAAGTTTAAAGTCTATTTTTTCCAGATCTCAATTGTGGGGGCCTTCTCTTGTACGGGCCTCAGGGTTATAGCCCCGTATGCCCTCCCTTAATCCGGCCCTGCCCTTCCTGACAATTATAACTTTGTTTATTCCGAATTCGATTCGTCATATTTATAAAATTTAAAATAGTGAGTGTTTTGTATCATTGTAAGCGGTTACACACAGTCCATCGAATCATTCGCGTCGATCAAAATCACATAGTTTATCTAGCAATGTTTGACCAGTCATTCACCTCGCATTAATGGCTGCGTTAGTCCATTACGCTTGTTTGAAGGCGCTGGCGCAGGTGCGGCGTTGCGCAACTCGCAAAGTTCTCGGCGTTTCTGAAGGTTTCGCGCAATCAATCACACTAACGCTCTTTACTGATTCGGATATATAACCTATGACAATAACCATTTATGTATACTTAATGGACCTGTTTACTGCAACGAGCCGTTAATATAGTCTCAGGGGCGGATTTCCCTATAGGCTGAGTAGCCTAGGGCGGAGAAACAAAACGGCGCAACAATTTGACAACAAAATGACAATATTTTTTTGGATTTTTTAATCCGTACCATAGCTTTGATATATTTAATGCTTAGAATGATTGGAGAAAAATCCTACATTTAAAAAGAAAAGATATCAGTACAAGAGATAAATTATCTTTAGCCTGTGGGTATCACAGATTTCACATAATAAATATATAATTTATTCATAATTTTAGTACCTAAGCGCACATTTAAATGCTAAACGTATGTTGATTAAAAAGTAAATGAATAAAATAAAATGGAGATAATTACAGCAATTAATAACTATTCACACGTACCTATTATACATATGTATTTAGGTAAATAGAATGTGTAACCTTTGACACAGATAAAAAAATCGATATTGGTGCCAATTCTGTTGTTCAAAATTACTACACTAGGTATAAAAATATTGCCATCCTTATTTAACCCCGCACTTTAGAAAGGGATAACAAGACTTTTAGATCTGTCAAATTAGTTAAGTTTGAACAACAGAATTGGCACCATTGTATTTGTAATATCATCGTGAGTGCAGGATACGAAAGATTTTCTAGACATTCAAATATCAATAGCAATATTTTTTGCCTGTCTTCGTTTGTGGCAAAGCGACGTATCACTTGTATTGAACCGGCGACCTTTCGATCGTATCTGGCACACAAGTATCCGTGTCATCGCTCCATCATTGATAGCTCAAATTATAGCTATCAAATGTCGTTGACCGGTGAATTGCAGACTCAATAAAATATTGAAATGTACTCTATGGTGTAGTAATATGTGTTATAATTGCGGTATTTCTGATGACTCTGTGTTTCTATGGGCCATAATTACTTCGTTGGTCAAATGCCGTTAGTTTGGTTCTTGACAAAGGTACACAGAGTCGGTAACATGTGATGTGTGCCTCTCACAATCTTACGGAACATCTCGTTAGTGCGAATATTGTGGCATTGTGCCGTCGTGACGAAGCTTTGTACTAACGGGCCAGTAGTCGGGTCTATACGTATTCAAAAAGGTAGCTAAGCAATGCATTGTGCTTGACTACCAATAAGGTGGCACACAAGCATACGGCCCATCTGATGGTAAGCAGTCACTGTGGCCTAAAGCCGCTAACAATATCAGGGATATCACTAACCCGTTGCCAGCCATGTTGTTGATGAGGACTGACTGTGCTAGCAGCATTACTACTAGCCCAGCGTATCTTCGTAGAGCACTGGCAACCTTACTTACCGTAGAAACACAACGCTACATCAAAGTAGTGTTATTTCACTGCGGTCTTCTGTAAGGTGGAGGCACAGTCCCCAGTCGGGCGGCTCCAATAGCCACGGGAAAGTCCAATTCACCCTACCTTTCTTCAAGCATATTTCTCAAAATAATAATTCATTTAAGCAATTCTTCTTAATCTATCAAGTAAATACAATATTTGTCCCAAAGAAGAGCTTAACGCTGAACGCTGGCAGTGTGCTACATCACTCATAACTTTTTTTTTTAGTTCTTTTTAACCGCCGACGCAAAAGAGGGGTGTTATAAGTTTACCGTGTGTATCTACGCAAAAGCAGGGGTACTATAAGTTTACCGTATCTGTAAATCTGTGTACAGACAGACACACAGGTGTATTACTAAAATACCTAAGACTATTTGGTTAGTTAAAGATGCATCCATACAACAAGTAAAGATGCAACATGATCGCTATCTAAGATTGCGCGTCCAACGGTAATAGACCAACCAGTGCAGATGAAGGAATGACAAACAGTGCATTGCTTTCTCTATAAGAAGTGTCACATGTGTATGTTGGCTAACGTTGGCAAATGCATGGGAAAAACCACGGGACTAACTTCTCCCACACTACAGAAGGTCGCATTGTGTCATATGTTGACATGATCAAAAACTAAATAATATAACATGGGTTTATGGCCACAAATACAGATGAGTAGTCATTTGAATCTCATTAGCTCAACAAAGTGATTTTTCTTTTGTAGTTTCTAATTCTAGGAACAATTTGACTAAATTATGAACAACCGAATAGCGAAGAACCACTTAAAACTAAGTTGAGTAATATAAATCCCACAGGCTTAAATTTAGGTTAATCTATGGAACTCTTAAGTTCATCAAGGACCGTGATAAAGGGTCATCTTTTGTCAATATAAATACAATTTGTGTTCGCGCGCCATCTACCAGCCAGCGCGCTCCGCTAAAAGGACGTCGTCTCCAAGCCAAATATTTTGCACGGAAAACAATTGCCTCCAAATTTTAAATATTTTTCTGTTCTAAAAAATTCGAATATTTTTCACGAAGACGAATAGACGCTAATTTTTCACGTTATTGTAATCTTTTGTATTAATATCGAATAAATTGTTATTATCACAATTGTAAATTAAACTATTCATTTATACGGTGTACACGATACTATTTTCACATTTCGACGCACAACTCCTGGAACAATCATCGCATATATACGGAAACAGATCTGGAATCATCACAACTCCTCACGTCCCCAACAATTTGCGTCGACAGAGACACACTCAAACACTCCAATAAAAATATAAAATTCTCATTTCTGCTATCATCGTAATACACACTTCTTTGTAGATGGTGATTAAAAAAGTAAAATTGGCTAAAATTATTCAGTAGCAGTCTAAATTACATACTTTCAGTCTGTGCGTTTTTTTTTGTTACATTTTACGCTTAGTCAGACACTTGACATCACAACGCAAGTCGACCAAGTCGTGATTGATTTGCAAGACAAGTGTCACGTGACTAGTGTGATACATGTACTGTCACTCGGCATGGCCCGCGTGTCCCGCAACCGCAAAATAACGCAACTGCGTTCCCTGTGGTTTTTGCAAGCAATTGCATTTTGCAATGTGAAATATTCTCACTAGTCACAGCGTTACAAGAAAAAGTTGGTTGCACGCTAAATAACCTGTCGTATGGTTACTAAATACTGCTCCTACTTATTATCTACTAAGTAATTGTCTGTTGCACAATTCATGTACACACTACATATATTTTGTCGTTGAAGAGTAGGCCTTTATATACGTATTAACTAACTGTAATGTACTTACGACTGAAACTCGTAGCAACTTACCTGAAACAAATAAAGGAGAAATTGAGTCTTGATTTTTCAAATCATCATCATCATATATTTAAGAGCTAGGCTCTTGTCGGTGGAGCAATCGCCAAGCCGTTCTATCGTTAGCCATCTCTTTGACCTCTTGGTACGACATAACGTTAGCCTTCGTCTTTATCTGTTGCAGGTAACTTATCCTTGGCCTTCCTCTGCCACGCTTTCCTTCGATCTTTCCCTCTATGATATTTCGTATAAATGCGTCATGTCGTAACAAATGGCCCATCATGTTGCCCCTCCTATTTTCAATCGTACTTATAATCGTTCTTTTTTCTCCTACCTTCTTCAGAACGTCCTTTGTTGTTACCATTTCTGTCCAACTTATTCTCTCCATTCTCCTCCAGCACCACATTTCAAATGCTTCCAACCTTTCTCTGTCTCTTTGCGTCAGTGTCCACGTTTCACATCCATACAGTACGATACTCCATACGTATGTCTTGATAAGCCTTTTTTTAACTTTTCTATTCATACCAGATCCAAAAAGCCTTTTTTTATTATTAAAAGCTTGTTTTGCTATTGCAATTCTGGCTTTAATATCGTGACTACATCTGGAATCACTGTTAATAATACTACCTAAATATTTTAAGTTATTTACTTGTTCTATTGCATTATTGTTAAGTTTGATAGGTGTATGTCTGTAAGGTATTTTGGATGTCGTTAGTGTTTTGGTTTTATTTATATTTATTTTTAAGTGAAATTCTTTAAATATCGTATCCATGATGCCCATAAATTTTTCTAGTTTTTCCCTGTTTTCTGCGAATGCCGCAATGTCGTCTGCAAATCTTATAAAGTGTATTCTTTTACCGTTAATTTTTATACCTCCCTGTTCTGATTCTGTTATCTTCCTTATTGCTAACTCTATGAATAAATTGAATATTAATGGTGAAAGTGGACACCCCTGTCTTACGCCTTGTCTTATCTTTGCTTTTCTTTTTTCTTCTCCTAACTCTATCACAGTTTCTTGTTCTCTATAAAGCTCATATATTATTCTCCTTTCTCTGTAATCCACACCAGCTGTCTTTAGAGCTTTCATCATTATTTTCCAGTTGACTTTGTCAAATGCTTTTTCTAGGTCTATAAAAGCAATGTGAGTGTTAAGTCCTAGTTCCAGACGTCTGTCAGTTATCATACGCAGTGCCAGAATTGCCTCTCTTGTGCCTTTGTCTTTTCGGAATCCATACTGATCGTCGCTCAAACATTCTTCTATTTTTTGACGAATTCTATTTTGTATAATTTTGAGTAATATCTTAGATGCCTGCGATATGAGACTTAAGGTTCTATGCTCTTCACATTTCAATGAGTTAGATTTTTTGGGTAATGTTATTGTTTTGGTTGTTTTGAAATCCATTGGTATCTTTCCTGTCCTGTACATATCCCTTGTTAAATTAAATAGTTCTGTTAATAACTGTTCACATTCTGCATATTTAATCATTTCTATATATATACCATCGTCCCCTGCGGCTTTTCCATTTTGTATGTTTTGTAATGCTTTGTCAAATTCTAACCTCAAAATGTCTGGTCCCAACTCACATTCCTCTACTTCGTATTCTTTTTCCATGTCATTTTCATCTAATCCTTCTCCTTCATAAAGTCCTTCTATATACCTTTTCCAACGTTCCACTATACTTTTGTTGTCTATTAGTAATTTACCTTGTTCATTTAAAATGGTTGTGCTTTTTGATTTGTGTTTCTTGTCTAATTTCTTGATCATTTTATATGCTACATCGGTTTTTCCCTTTTTCATTAAGAAGTCTATTAAGTTACAGTCGTTTTCTATGTCCTTTGCTTTCTTTTCTCTACATTTTAAAGTTATTTTGTTAGTTAAGATTTTATATTTTCTTATGCTTTCATTATCGGTTTTGTTCCTGATTTTTCGTCTCTCTATTATTAAATCAATTATTTCAGCGTCTAACCATTTTTTTTTTTTTCTAGCTGCAACTTTTTCATGTTTTATACATTCATTCACACTGCTCTTCAATATATCTCTTATGTTGTTCCACTTATTATCTATATTATTTTGTATACAACTATTCTCTTTAATATAATTTTTGATTTTTCAAATGCTCCTGATATATTACAGAACAAAACTACATTATTTGATGAGCTCAAAACAGAGTATGTACTAGGTATTAATCAATGAGATATATCTAGAGCAAGTTTGTTAATTTCATTCAAATATGCAGTTATTGAAAAAGTTAGTCTCCAGTCATCTGACCAACGCTTATACGCCTAATTTATCGCGTCTCGGCCGCTATAGCGCAGAGACGATCAATGCATCGAGCCATAAAATCAGTAAACAAAGCAGTAATTGTCGCTGGATTAATTATTGTGTAATAGCGAAGAAATTTTATCGGGTTACACCGTAATTAATCTGTTAAATCCAGAGAGATATTTGTATAGTAAAAATTCGCTTCAACACCTCGACTTATACAATCCAAAACGTCGCTCAGTCACGAATAACGACTTAAAAATATTTGAGTAGAGATTTATTCAAGAACTAAACTGGATTCAGTATCTATCCATACTATTCATACTAGTATTATAAATGCGAAAGTAACTCTGTTTGTTTGTTTACCTTTTCACGTCTAAACGGCTGAAAGGATCGTATTGAAATTTGGCAATCAGATAGATTAAAACTTGTGGAAGGACATAAGCTATCTTGATCTAGAACCACGCGAGCACTCAGAGCGGATTGAAACGAGCTGTGAGGCCACGTGACACGATGCCTACCACCCACTGTGGTGGCAGGTTGCCACCAGGCAGGTTGCACTCTCTCCGTTGAAACGGAAAGCGGTCGGGCCACATGCCGGGACGAGATGGACCCGGTGCCACGGCGAGCTGGTTTGATGCTTGTGACGTATTGTTGGTTGCATTCTACGCGATAAGGCGGAGATTTCTAATATAGCTGTTGTTTAGAAGATTTAAGATATACGACCGCACATTGTAGGCTCTTTGAGTGATATTGGGCACAATTGTTCTTACCTCGTGGAGACAATTAATTAACCAAATCCGTTTTTTTTAAGCCCGCTGAAGGGTTACACCCGCCCTTACAAACGGCTTGTTTTACATTCGTCACATCATCTAGTTTATGAAGTGACTGTCCAAATTATTAATATTGATAATTGTAAATATGTCACAGTGCTTTTAGAAATATTAAGCAATAGCTAAGTAGAAAAAAACATTGTATATTTTTCGTAAGCACCAATTAAATAACTGCTTAACTATTTTTATGTATGCAGGTTTAATACCTCATGATATTTCTTGACAGTCAGTCGGTATTACCATAAAAACACCGAAGAAAATACTGTAGTATTCAAGCTGATGCTAATGAGCAAATTTCGAAAATAAGATCAACCAACCAGTATTTATTTTAGCAGCGTTATATTGTTAATTAATGAAGTGCATTTCGTAGAGCCGGCTCGCAGAATGCCTAGATTTAATTAAGGCGTTTTTGTGCGCGCGAGAATTAGAGCGCGATTATTCAATGAAATCACGAATCTTTCGGTACTATTATTATTGTGTGATCGTGTTGAATACGTCGTGTGTTGAAACGAAACATACCCCAAAAATTAAAAATCAACCCAATTTAGAACCTACTCCCTTTTGAAGTTGGCTTAAAACGTTCACAGTTTACACAAAAAATACTATCTATGGATAGACGTCTATAGATATGATTACAATAAATGATAGCTATATAAATACGCTTCAAATTATGTTAATCTTGATGATCCTGGCCAGGATATTAGGATTTACGTTATGAACATATTGCCTGATCATCGGACTTCATACCTGTGCAAATTATCAAAATAATCACACATCTTGTAGATAAAAACTAGTATTGTAGTAGTAATATTATATATATTGATAGTTTCAATGGTCAAGCTAATAGAGAGTTAAAAACTAAATAAATTACGTGTTTTCAAATGCAAATAGTCATTTTAACAAAATGACACTTGACAAAGTGTGAGAATGCGATGATATTCGGACCGTGACATGACAGTTGCACGCTTTTTAAGTTCTCTATCAAATGTTTATGTTTATGTAACTAATGGAGTGGAGGTGCTAGAACACATGGGCTATGTTGGGTAACAGCTCATTCGGTCGGTACACAGCATGTCTGCATATAGTATGTGTAACGTGATAATTATAGTGACCGAATGTATTGTACACTATCATAATTTGATTCGGTAGCCGGAAGCTAAGGCTAAGGGGGGAGGAATTTTGAATGTCAACTTGAGTAGGTGTATATTGCGGTTATTATATGTATATAATTAATGCTACTTCACACGAAAATCCAATATGGGCAAATTATTATAGATTTAGATAGAGGTAAATAATAATATAGTAGTACCATTTATGTCACAACGAAATTGAAGCAAATGTAACTAAGATCATTATCATGACATTTACATTGTTGTGTGTATAGTGCTGTCCCCGTAGACAACTTCCTATCATAGCTATGAATTCATAATTCAAATACACCATAGCAATAGGACCTTACGTTAATCCCTAATCTATAAATGTATCGATTTTTTTTTCATAAGAACCTTCTGAAAATTACAAACCAAAAACATGTTAGCATCTTATCTATCTTAGCAGAATACGTGTAGCCGTTCATGCGTGATGCCGTGACCAAGGGAAATAGGGTTCCATATATAGATGGATATAAAAGAATAAACTGACTGACTGACTGACGTATCAACGCACAGCCTGAGCGAGATAACTACAGCACGAGCAGTGTCCATAATAAGTGATCATAATCATACGGTCAAGCTTACGTGCTCGTGATAAAGGCATTTCTCACACTTAATTCAAAGGATCGTGTCGGTTCGGATTATCAAAGAAATTGTACGAAATATGTAGAAAAGGCGTGTAGCGCCCCCGGCGCGGTGGCGGCGCTTCTGTTACTACATTAAACTAGCTTTTGGCTGCGACTTTGCCTACATATAAATCTACACTAATGTTATAAAGAGGAGAGATTTGTTTGCTTGTTTGTATCTAATAGGCTCAGAAACTAATGGACCGATTTCAAAAATTATTTTGCCGTTGGAAAGCTACATTATCACTGAGTAACATAGGCTATATATTATATTGATACGCGGGCGAAGTCGCGGGGAAAACAGCTAGTTGAATATAATCGTCTGGATTACTCATATAATATTGCTATTCAATAGTGAAAGACTTTTTAAGATCGATTTACAAGGGATAAGTTATAAAAAACAACTTGTTTTACTTCCTTTATAAGTATAGACAATAAACTAGAAAGTAAGTGTACCCAATACTCGAGTCCCTAGCCACAGGGTCACTCGGGTTCAAGTGAAGTACATAACACACAGAGAAATCAATAATTGCGCAACAGATTGACAATATGTGTATTGTGACATCAATTAATTGGCCTTAGCCAGGCCAGGCCCTTTGTGCCGGTTTTTAGGTGGCTCTGTGAATGGCACGCAAAAAGACAAGTACACATGGTTACCATGAGTTACGATAGATGTGTGTTATGACAATCCTTTGTAAGCCGCAGAGTACATTTGCGGCTTAGAAAACCGTCCTCTGAGAAAAACTAGCTAAGAATTCATTTTATTGAGACAAACAGATTAAACTAATTACAAAAAAACCTGCCAAGTGCGAGTCGGAGTCGAGTATATTGACATTTACTGTAATTCTACCTTTTATAACATGCAAAGCCAATATTAGGAAAATCTAATTGCTATGCTATTGGATTTTCCTATTATATCTTCCTACTGCTATATTGTATCTTTTTATTTATTATTATATCTGATTTTGTGACAATTACCTGTGACACTAGTGACGTCACGGACCGGTCCCAACGGAAGATCAGCGCTGGTTGTCCTTCACAAGACATCCAGCACATGCTGAGTTGGGACCGTTTCATAATGACACTATGTTCTTCTACACTTGTATTCCTCTCGTATATGTTTGTGTTGTTATGAATACATGGTTTTCTTTCTTTCTTTCTTTCTATATAACTACAACCAGTGGTCCATGGTAAGACAGAAATATTGTCAAATGGTCTCTCGTCACTAAAAGTCTAATGTGATTTCTATACAGATAAACGTTTGGTTGCGGTAATGTTATGCAATGTTTTATTGTTACTTGGTGCCGTTCTATTCAATAAGGCTTGGGTTTGGTTTGAAGACCACTCTTCCTAATATTGAGAACCGTTAGCTTTTGTTACTTTAGACATTTTGCCATAACATTATTTGTGGATTAAATAAGAGACGCTTAGGACAGACAGACTGACTCTAACGTGTATAATATTAGTATGCATTTGCGATGTGCGCTATACGAATTATAAGCAAAATGTGGGTAGTTCTATAATATTTGCAGTTAATTCTGAAGATGTTACATTCATAGCCACCAAAGATTTGTGCGCAGTGTAATTATCAACTCTGAGATAATACGATATGTGATGTGGCATAGATAAGTGTTTCATTATGTTATAGCATTATTTCCAATGCTCCTATTAATAAGTTACTAAAGAAACTTTACTAAATGACACCGAAAATACACACTAAAGATCACTATATCACAATTTACGAGACCCTGGAAAAAATCTCAACCTCCGCCTGATTCCCGCCAAAATATCCTAGTTTTTTTTTTATTATAATGTTTTGTATAGTTACTGCAGCATCAAACGAACGCAGTATCCTTGTATCTTTCTGTAATCTATGAAACTCGAGCAAATCTTTAAAATACCCAACCAAATAGCTACTAAATACATTGAACATGAGCATATAATTACATATCTATATATTTGACTACAGTCTGTAGGTAGGTGATATAGTGAGCTGTGTGATTTCTCCTGGGCATCGCCATAAACCAGGGGAAAGCTGGTAATTATCCGCCTCTCCATCGCCCAAGGCGGAATGCCAGTTTTTCTGCTTTACTAACTTGGATAGAGAGTAAGGTTCTTAAATACAGCATTTTATATAAACTAAAATATTTATGAATATATTGTTAGAATATTATTTTAATGAATTCGTTTTTGTCTGCCCTTGCACTTGTCATGTCCTCTTGGAAGCGGCTAGCTCCTTGAAAACTCGCGTCAGAAATATTCGAAGCAAATAAGGCACTAAAAATGGGACGAAACAGGTTTACAATATTTAATTCCGAATAAATTTTATGTTTGGGGCCAAAAAGAAAAAAATGTAGGACGAATACGGATTTTTTTATGTATCTTTGGGTCGAAACTTCTTCGTGAGGCGAATGCGAAACACGTCAAGATTCACATGCATACTTTTTGTAAAATATTAAGTGGATATTTTTTTACTTTTTCCATATTTGTTCCGTACCTGTCTTTAAAAAAATATTAATTATATTATTATTACGGTGATGGTAGAACTAGGCTGATATTATCTTTTAGTTGGTTACCATGGTTACCGATCATATCTGCAACACTTTCTAAATGTACAACTTGAACGAGCCTCTTTCTGTGGTACTTACTCCATTCAAGTCACTCCCAGAATGTGTAGACGCGACTTCATATGTTATATATGAAGTCGCGTCTTGTTTATATTCATCATCTGATTCTTAAATCTATAATACAGTGCCGGTAGCAGGAACACTGTCGACAACGTATTCGAAAACGTAACTCGCGGAATGTCAAAATTGTCATACTAATTTTTAGTTCCACTTTTCACCCTGCGCCGCTGTTCATTTTTCAATACAAAAATTGTCGAAGGCGATACGAAAACGTTATCGACAATGTTTCTGCTACCGGCACTGAAGTAACATTAGACAAATTATTTGTTTATTTTCTCTGATCTTATCATCAAATGGCTATTTATTGGTTAGTATGTGTGTAAAACCGTCGCTCGTCTGCGCAACGTACAAAGGTAGCCATATATCATTCACACGCAACATAATATGAATGTTACAAAGGCCACACACACAAAACTACATATCGTAAGACTGTTCATTAATAAAACAATCGATGGTTATTTTTGAATAATTTTCCAGCCATATGTTAACTTTCGGCTCCAACAGAATAATCTAAACAATCGATTGATGAATCTTGCAAACAATTGTTCTATTAGCTATCTTATTAGCTTCTTATTAAATCGCAAAGTACCTTTCGAGGAAGGTAAGGAGTATAGAGCCATTTCACTCAGTTTTTTCATTTCAATTCTTTCAAAAATTCATGCACAAATACGTCAATACGTATAATACGTGTGCAAAGCGTTGCGTGTGACCCCCGTGTGTCCATTTTTATTGAAACATTTAAATAACAAGAATTTCATTGAGGCAACGAACCGAGCTTCTTCTTATTTCGCGTTGCGTAACTGTTTCGTAATGCAATAATTGTATTTTATGCGTTTTCCTTACGGTTACGATTGGTTTTTGCGTGCTGCTCACGATTAGGTAACTGTTTCAAAAAAAATGTAAAACAACATAAAGTAAATAAAGGTATCGCGTTAGTGAACTTAGAGTAATACAAGTGATTATAAGCGAAGGTGACCGCTTGTCGCTGGCCACTTCTGTTCTTGTATTGTTTATAGTCGGGGAGCCCACGATGCTAAATGGGGATTCACTCGAGCGTCATGGGGACCTATTGGGAACCGCCTACCTGCAAGTTTTAAAAAAAAATTAGATGAAACAGCCACATGGACATACTCGATTGCGTCAGATTTTCAGAGGGGGTGTTAAGCGAACCCGACAAAAGCTACTATTCGAAAGACTGACGATTCGGACGTGAGGCAAGCTCGTGATGAATTTTTGAAAATACAATATGCAAAAAAAAGGGATTTTGAAAACTCGAGTGCGTCAGATTTTTATACAGATGGTTCAGCTTGATGTCCCAGTTATGCTGACACTATAATCTGACGGTGATAGAGAGGATATTTCTTAAACTGATGGTTTGAAAACTAAAAAAAGGTGCCCTAGACGCGCGGACCTATATGGAGGGCTCATATATGGCGGAGGTTCTCATCATGGTGCAGGGTACCCCCCTTATGTTAATCTGACGCGCTCGTGTAAATCCCAAAATCCCCGCTTCGGCTCCCCTACTATTAGCTGCTGTTATCCGACTGCTGGGTGAAGAGCCTTATCCCTTTCTCCCGATTGTCTGGGCCTCGAGCTTCCATATTATAAGCTGCGAAATTTCACCACCCGTTTAATTCTGCCAAAAAGCACTTAAACTTTGTCGGTCTGTCTGTTCCTCTTTGAAATTGCTAATCTCCAAATCCACTAGCCCAAAATTAATGGGCTTTTAACTGAAATCTTGAGCGTAGTTTGTCAAAATATGGGCTTTATAATAGATGGAGCTTCTAATACATCCACGCATACGAAGTCACGGGCCCGACTAGTAGATAATACATTATCATTCTCCCTTTATCCTATGGTATTTGTGGTCGACGCAATATATTTTTCTCTTCCATCCTTCTCTATCAGTCGTCATCTATGTATTCTCTTCCTTTCTGGCCATGTCATCTTTCACACAGTCCATTCATCCTCTTAGGTCTACCTGGACCCCTGAACCATCCACATTCATACATAAAACTTTACCACATTACAAGCCCATACACTGTAACCAACATAAATCTTATAGCTTCTCGGGGCTAGTTTGACAGGCTATCATGTCCGGCGGTCCGTCCGTCCGACTGTATAAATACATGTGAAGATATTATGCGCAAGAAATGTCCATGGTATTTGCAATAATAGTACATGCAAGGGCTTCCTTTCTCCTTACATTTGTGATGCTAATTGTACGTCTTCATTTCACGATTGGGTGGCGACGCTTTCTGTGTGCATTTTACTTATTATACCCACGTATATCACGTATATGTGGATTTTATTGTATACAACTATCATAGGTGGTCTTTTAACAACCCTAAGTAGTTTAGCCACTTTAGATAT
Source organism: Falcaria lacertinaria (assembly GCA_951449985.1). Taxonomy (NCBI): domain Eukaryota; kingdom Metazoa; phylum Arthropoda; class Insecta; order Lepidoptera; family Drepanidae; genus Falcaria; species Falcaria lacertinaria. Next base: position 233,516 of record OX602119.1, on the reverse strand, counting down.
ATAGTCATATATTATTTTATCACGTCATATTGTTGATATGAAAACACAAAATCGTATTGGTGATTTTAAGTACTTAACGTTTATCAGTATTTCTGTTTTAAAAGCTGTCTGTAATTAGCTTTGTGTCGTTACTTTCAGCAAATAATCGAGATGAAAATTGAATATTCAGGCGCTTATGAATGACGTATTTTACTTTACCATCTAAAGCTTTTCTTCACAGAAACTTCGGTGTTGGTTTCAAGGTTAATTTTAATCTATACTAATATTATAAAGCTGAAAAGTTTGTTTGTTTGAACGCCCTAATCTCAGGAACTACTGGTTCGAATTGAATAAATATTTTTGTGTTGGATAGTCCATTTATCGAGGAAGGCTTCAGGCTATACTAGCTGTCCGCCCCGGCTTCGCACGGGTAGAGAAAATAATTGATAAACATCTACCCGTGCGAAGCCGGGGCGGTCCGCTAGTTTATTTTTAAGTAAAAAGCATAACTAAGCATAATTAAAAGTAAAAATTGCAATATTTACAATGATATTTTATGTAAAAAGATGAGTACCACCCTACCAGGGTAGACTGTAGAGCTACCATACATTTAATGATAGGCACCATGGTATAAAGAGTTGTGAAACTAGTGTGGTACACGATGGTAAGTGAAGTCGGCACGTTTGATATTGATGTAATTGCGGAGAGTGTCGGAAGCCGGTCCATTATCCCATTAGCTCCGAGCCCTGCGCCTGCTTGATGAATGCTTCATGACAACGCGCTATTAGCGGATACTAACCACATACAGACCTACTGGTAACAGGTAGGTTCCGGCCACAGATATCGAAATAATAAAACACTACAAATGATAATAAATACAGTGGTGGCCGTGTGGTATGAGCGCTGCCTATTCTAGTCGGGCTAGTTCGAATCCCACCGGTCTGTATCAATGAGATTTTCTAAAAACGAAGTGCTGTGATTAGTTACGAGCTCAACGTTGAAGGAAATCATCATGAGAAAACCTGCATACGTGTCAGAAATTGAAGGACGTATGTAGTGCCTAAGACGGCGACGGGCTAACCATCTGTTACGTCGGGTCGGGTCAGGGAAAGGGTACTTGCTCTGACTGCCCCTTTAAACGGGCCCGGGGCTTGTGGCAGCACGACGTGGCAAGTGCTGTCAAGAGCACGCGAGGGTCCCAGGGGCGGCGACATGGCTGCCCCCGGGACGTGCTCAGACAAAGTGCAGGAGGGCACCGGTGCGTTCCACTGGAGATCCCGGAGCCCTCCTATAGCACGGAGGATGGCCACCGGGGGGGTTTTAGTGAGTCAAAATCTCACATTCCCCGTCTGCTCCCCTTAAGCAGGCGGGTACCTTTTGAAGGTTTACCCCTCGTCAACAAAAAAAAAAAAAAAAAAAAAAGGGAAAGGGTACTTGTGGGAAGGCGTGAATATATCATCGTCCGCGTTGAGCTTAGAATCTCAGAGGTACCTAAAATTACCCCTGGATAAAAACATTTTCCCGGGATAAAACGTATCCTTTGTGTTAATCCAGGTTATAAATTATCTGTGTTCCAAATTCCATACAAATTCGTTGAGTAGTTTTGCGTGAGAGAGTAACAAACATCCATCCTTACTCACAAAGTTTCGCATTTATAATATTATTAGGATTATTCCTCTCTTCCTCAAAGCCTCCGTACGATACCAACACTTGCCTAAAGTAGCCGCACAATTAATTAAGACCCTATTGCCCTGAACACGGCGATTAAAATCACAATATATGAGATTGTGATTATATTTGTGACTTTTCATTATGAAAACTGAATGCTCTTTATACATTCCGAGTTTTTGTACAAGTACATTTAGTGATGTCATTACATAAGTCATGAAATTGATATTTGCTCTATGTGTAATGTGGCGCATCTGCTTCGGAGAACATCAGCTGTTTATATTACTTCCCGATTACACTCTAATTACAGAGATAAGCCAAGTATTTACATATGTAATATGTTCATGTATTGAGGCGAATTTCAACATTAGCTGGATTGAATGAACTTCCTCATAAGAAAATCCACCAACAGGCCTCTACTAAGTAACTGTAAAACATTTTTGAGTCCAAGAGTGACATATTTGTCGCCTTCCCTTTATTCCAAACTAGCTGTTTCCCCGCAACTTCGCCCGCGTATCAATATAATATATATCCTATCTTACTAAGTGATAATGTAGCTTTCGAACGGTAAAAGAATTTTTAAAATCGGTCCAGTAGTTTCGGAGCCTATTCAATACAAACACACAAAATTACAAATCTTTCCTCTTTATAATATTGAGTATAGAGAGACATTAGTATCCCGGTATGTTTATTTTTACTGAGCCGTATTAGGTTCACCGAATAGTTACAGTAATAAATGCAATAAAGAAATATGATCATGCAATCCCTCCCAGGGTAGGCCTCTGCCTACCCCGGGAGGGATTGCATGATCATACTCTCTAGTATACAGCGCCATGCAGCTGCGATGCACTCGCGAGGCAGTGAATAGAAATTCTGAGGGATATCCGGTACCAGAGGAATTCATGCTCTTCCCTGCCGCCAACATCTGCAGACTCATTCAGTAGCAGGTACCTGTGTTTTTTTATACCACTCAGGTGGCAAACAAGCATACGGCCCACGTGATGGTAAGCGGTTACCGCAGTTTATGGACGCTTGCAACACCAGGGGGATCACTCGCGCGTTGCCGACCCTTCAGAAATCTCTTCACACCCTTCTTGAAGAACCCCATGTAGAGCGGTTATGGCAAAGGGCAGCACAAAGGGACGAAGTGCCCCTGAGCGCCCTTTTACTCTTAACTTGCACACCAATTTTGCTTCTACTACTATGGATGTAAAAGATTATGGCATGAGTTAACAGACAAAATTTTTGACACAAAATAATATTTTTTAAGAAATTAATTTTATTTCACATTTTACCGGTAGGCAGATCGCAAACCAACCATCACATTGCAGTCATTAGATCATTATAATTTTCTTCTTTGCAATTCGCTCCAATAACCGCCGCAACGGGGTACGCATGTGTGCACTTTTACAACGGATATCAACCTTATACACATAATTACAGGGTACATATTAAGAAAGTGCGTGTGATATAAAAATATTTCTATTCGCACAAACGCAAAGTATTATCTACTTTATGATAGGGTTAGTAGAGTATAAATAAGAAAGTGTGTGTTGGTCTAGTTTTATTGAAAAAGTACGGATTTTTACACGCATTGTTTTAAAAAAGTTGTTGTGTAGTGAAATAGGGTCTAGAGGAAATGTTAACAATATACTTATAGGGGAAGTACAGATGTTCTAAAGATATTATAAACAAGTATTTCGATGGAAAGGCACCGAAGCCCGGCATTCACCAAATAATTTGAATTGTTCATACAAATTTAATATATACCAAAGTGATTGTTATTCATTCGTATATGGATACTGATAATAAAATAAACTATATCGATCCTTACTAGACTTGTATTTATTTTAGGATTTCCTACAAGGAAGACAAATTAAAAATTAAAAAAATTAATATTTTATAGCTAGACAAAAGTACAATTATTGGAAATCACAGCGTTCATAAATTAAGTTTTTTTTTTTTTTTTTATCAGACACTAAGTTTATTTTAAATAGTGATTGATATTAAACTAAGTTGCTATCACGTCTGTCAATACTATACATATATATCATCACGCCAAATCTCTCACGGGGTAGGCAGAAAATTTAGAGAGCCATTGACCTACACCTCTTTTGCTTCTGCTATATTCATCAATCTCTTCATACATGCCCGCCGGTTCCGAGTACTCTTTGCCTTTCCATCATTGAGGACTTTGATCTACCAATACCGCGAGCTTATAACCGAAAGCACACAGCCTCGTATGATTGACTGCTTTCCACGCGGCAATAGCCCACACCTGTAGCTTGTGGTATTCGTGCCAAGGATTACTAGGCCGACGCTGACCTGCGCCCGCGCACACCATAAAGCCTTTTAAAAATTATATTAACTTGGCTTTATATTGACCATCCAAATATAATTGACGACAAATTTAAAAATTGTGTTTATAATATTTACATATTCCTTTACATATTCATACAAAGTTTAGCGAACTTTGTATGAATCCGAATAAGTGTTAAACGGGAAATCTCATTTCGCTCTACCTCTCGTTTTTAAGCTCATGGTGTCATTAATCACTGTACTTAAGCTTAGAAAACTCATTGGTACAGGCCGGGGGTTAAACCTGGGCCCATCAGATAACAGGCTGTTGCCTCAACCACAAGTCCGCGCGGAAAATAAGACAAAACGCAAGTGATAGCTAAGCGGGTTGTCTTTTCAACCGACCTAAAAAAGGAGGAGGTTCTCAATTCGACTGAATGTTTTTTTTATGCATCCGTTCCGCTCTCTTAGCGCGTGGCAGCTGGACCCGACAGGCCTCGTCTGTAGACGAATGGTGATCCCTTACCGCTATTGTGGGACTATTGTTACTGTCACCTGTCACTACGCTTTACAGGTTGGATATTAGAAGCATCATAAGTGCGATAACAGCAAGTATCCTAAACGTACATCATTTGAATATCCGTATTGAATAAATGTTTATTGTATAACAATATTTTCTCCGCATTCTTGTTAACTGTTTAGATATTGTTTACAGACAGACCGGACACGTTATATCAGTGTGTTATGTCATATATTATGATCCGAAGTTCAGTGGCTTTATGTAACGATCTTTACATGTTGGATCTTAAAGGTATTTGAAGATTTTAATGAGCAAAACAAGATTCGATCGTAACTATTGTAAGTTCTGAAAATAAGTTAGAAAAAAAAAATGCTTATCTATATAATATAATAGCATTTTATAAACATTTATATTTATTTCTGCTATTTGATAATCTGTTCTTACTAATGCGAGCCACGTATGTAACTTCAGTGATACACACCTTTGAAACTTACAACTTAATAATTAATTCAGTCCTGAGTCCTGATTCAGATAAATTAGTTGGCTTTGCGCGATTGGTCTTGACACTTGTTGTTTCGGAATGGTCATTAAATTATTTTTACACAACTATGAGACGAGACGAGCATTTCTTTCGCCTGATGGTAAGCGTCAAGCCCATGCAACAGATGCGCGTGGACCGCGTTACCTTAAGTGCTTAATCCATAAGTCTTCATTGCCCAGTAATATTAGCTATTTTTTTTTATATATACCACTAACGTGGCAAACAAGCATACGGTCTGTCTGATGGTAAGCTGTTACCGCAGCCTATGGACGCTTGCAACACCAGCGCCTTGCCGAACCTTCAGAAATCTCTATACACCCTTCTTGAAGAACCCCATGCTGTACTCCTGCACTTCAAGCTGGAATACAGTAGGTACTTTACACACCAGTGCTTGCAGAATGCCTGTCACTGCGGTGGTACCCGTAGTCACTGTAGTAGTACGGTAAGAGGTCTACTACCTGGTAATAGCGGACTCAGGGTCTCCCCGGCTGGCGCTGACCCCGTGACCCCTCAATGGTTACTCAATGCGCTGAACTATCACGACACATGTACTTGTTCAATACTCGTGGTGGCGCTGCCCGGTCACTCACGTGGTGATGGTTTTAATGGTGAGTAAAACTCGTAGAATAATGGTCATTTGAAGAAATAATTTCATAGTATTTCGTTTTGCTATAAACAAGAGAGTTTTGGTAGAACTATGCGTGACTACCTCGCACGCGTAAGACTGAATTCAATATTTTATTTATGTTTGTTGTTATAATACATACTTATATTGTTATGTAAATAATAAGCGCTGGTGCGGCTTGTGAAGCGGCTGAAAAAGCTAAAGCGTGCAAATACAGGGGTCTAGGCTCCGAATATGATTTTGTACCATTCGGTGTCGAGACCCTTGGTCCGTGGGGTCCTAGCGCTATAAGGCTTTTTAAGGAAATAGCAAAAAGGTTAGTCGACATCACAAGAGACCGAAGAGCTGGCAGCTACCTCGGACAAAGATTAAGTATTGCTATTCAGAGGGGGAACGCTGCCAGTATCTTGCCTACAGGGTCTCCGTTTAATAATATGTTTTAATATTTATATTATATTTTTAAGGTTTTTAGTTTTAGGTTATGTAATAATTATATATTGTAAAGTTGTTTTGAAAATAATAATAATAAGGTAACTGTCCTTATAAGATTGCTCAACCAATTTGGATGAAGTGCGAACATCAAAGCCTATTTCTTCTTTAAAATATATATACGATGTTTTAATTTTTTCGTTCACAAAGATCGCACTTGCGGATAACACGGCGTGTTATTAAAGCACAAAAAAAAACTATAGTCAATTTAATTGCAGCAAGGCTTAAGCGCTCATTAATGAGTGGAATATAAAAACTGCGATGGGCGCGGCGCCCAGCATTAGCTACGGCGTGCCGGGGTGACAGACTGTGACAGATTCCGCATTGCAGCCTTCACTTCCTGAACACGAACAACTACAGAATAGGTAATGAGTACTCAGTATTGTTTACCCACGTACTTCACTCAGAGAATTGATCATGCAATACCTGTAAGTCTTTAAAAATTAAAAATAACTCCGATATGTACCTAAGTACGTACACGTAAACATCGGAACAACAGGAACAAATTGTATATCAATATGTATTATTTTTCTTTTGTTCTTTATCAGAAAAAGGTTAGTATAAAGGCGAATGTTTAAACATGTCATTTATCTCTTTTGTTCCCTAGGTACCGCCCGTGCTAATGCGATGCGACTTTTCACAACAGGTTCCACATAGAACATTGGACTTAATGTCAAAAAATCATGAGATGACGAAAACTGCTAAGCATTAAGTTATTTTATTTTAAGCGGAATATACCGAGGCGTGAAAACAGCGGTGTACAGCGAGTAACAGTTGACCGTGACTGCCCTTTCTCTCAACTAATTAGGAACCATAGTACAGAAAAAGTGGCCGAGATACTTCCGAGACACCACACTTATAAAATATCGTCGGTGAAGGAAGATCTTATGAGAAAACTGCGTGTTACACCATAAGGCTCAGGGCCCACTTTTGTTGGAGTATCTTATCTTATTAGTAGGCTGAACGGGTCCAGGTTGCCCCAGAAGCACTTCGACCCTTGGGATCTTTTGTGCAGCCCTTTGCCATGATTGCTCTACTTACCTGCTGTGTCTGTTCTTTTACAGTATGTGTCATAATGACATAATTAGTTCGGTAATCACATTAAAAAAATATTGACGCCGACGTTTCGGTGAAGTTGAATTAATAGTGGTCGCGTGGCCTAACATGATTACTATCGTTGTATCAATCAAGACAGTGGCAGAGGATACACCAACATGCAATTGGAGTCAGCTATATATGTATAATAATTAAATATACAAGTTTTAATTTTATATTTAACTGAGCCATTGCGATCGGCGACAATAAATTACGCAATAATAGACGGAATCAAACAGCGCGTTGATGTCTTTTGTATGAGATTAACAATACGGCGTTTGTATGTTTGTATATGGCCCTCTACGTTGTATGGAATTTGAAAATATTAGACGCTTGCATCGTCACACTTCACAACCTACGGATTCCGTCCTGGAACATACGTGTTATGCTTACATTGAATATTGTCTCAGTTCCGAGTGCAGTGCTTAATTAGATGATCTGATTAAACTTGTATCAATCAGTACAAGACATTTTATATATGTAAAGTACGTATAGATATGCGGTCAAATTTTTACCAGTGAAGCCGCGTAAAAGCTGCAACTTTATTACTGACCGTGCTAGCGGAGTGCGCAGGTAGAAGGACGATGGGAGGCTTCCGTTGCTTGCGCACGCCGCGCCGTTGTCGCGGGGCGGGCTGCGGCGGAGGGGCGGGGTGGCCCGGGGCGGAGTGGCCCGAGGCGACGTGGCCCGGGGCGACGTGACCCGGGGCGGGGTGGCGCCCCAGCCAGCGCGATACCAGCCGCTCCTTGCTGTTAGCGCTGCCGTACTCCGCTTCCTCCTGGAAACATTGCTCGTAAAGCCTTAATAGTCCTGACAGCAGGCCTTATGGCCGCATACTAAAATGCCAGTCAAATCTGATGCCTCATACATTTTGGGCTTTGAAATTGTATTTTGATGACGCATCAAACAGTGTCAAACAGTTTCAGAGGGCATACCTTCTTGGTCCTCATGGTGTCTCCCTGCAGCTTCCCCTCCAACTCCTTGCACAGCTCATGGCTGCGGACCTTCTCCGGGTCAGCCTTCCTAATCTCGTCCACGTGCACCACGTGGGGCTGGGCTAGCACGTGGGGCTTGAACGTGGGGTCGAACTGGTTGTGGTCGAAGGGCTGCTTGGGCCTCAGGCAAGGGCACACGCGCTTCGAGAGGTGGTAGATGGTGACCACGCACACCAGGCAGTGAACCGACGCGATGATGAGCAGCGCTATGTTGCTCAGCACGGGGGTCCACGCTTGCATCTCATCCTGGAGACAAGGGGCGGGACAATATATAATATTAAACAATTAGGTAAAAAAAATAAACAACCTTTTATTGTTCATGATGCCCCATAATTTTAATTTCGTAGGGGTGACTGTGAAAATTATAGATATCTATTTTATGACGGCCGCCATTTTTTTTTTTTTGCATGTAGGTAGGACAATCGTGTATTGTCACGGAAACCAAAAGTGTCTGTCAAATTTCTGCTCAATCGGACCTGGGAAGTGGATTAAATTTAGGTTGAAAAATTTGATTACATCGGACAGGTGAAAATAAATTGGTTAGTAAAAAACACAAGAGTTTCTCGCCGGTTCTTCTCAACGATATTATATAGCAGCAAAGCTTTTATCTGTTTGAATGTATTAAGGCACTTTCTGGATATAAAGCGAGTTTAAACGTCACTGATGAATACCTTGAGTCACATAGGCTGATTATTTTATCCAATTCCTAAGCAGGTGTAGTCGCGGGTAGAGGCTAGTTACTTTCTATATTATACATTCAATCAATCAAAAATCATTTATTCAGTTTAGGCCCTAATAAGGCACTTATGAAGTTCTAAATTACCACCGGTTCGGAAAAAGAGCCATCTGAGAAGAACCGGCAAGAAACTCAGTGCTCTGTCTTTTTCTTTCATGTAACAATCATTAAATAACAATTTGTAACAAAATTCTTCTAGACATTTGTAGAAACATTCGAGAACATTATTAATATTAAAACCAAGTCTAAGAATCTAGTACAATTCGAAATGTCACGTGTGTTTATTTGATTCATTTATAATCAAATCCACAAAATGAATTCATATAAAATGGTGTTTCCAAACAGGTTTGATTTGCTGACATGAAACTGTCAGCTGACATTATGTCTACTAAACAGGATACCATTTAAGCAGACTACATTAAAGTAAATGCCTGGAGTTTTTGGCTGGAATCAGGCGGAGCGGTTGAGATTTTTTCCAGTGTGTCGTAAATTGTGTTATAGTGATCTTTAATGTGTATTTTTGGTGTCGATATGTGCAGTAAAGTTTCATTTAGTGACTGATTTATAGGAGCATTGGAAATAATGCCATAATACGACTTTTGGGTTAAGTGATTTATCATTTTGGTCAATAGGTTACCTCTAATCTAAAGGCGTGTTACGATCTGCTACTGCCGTGGGTTGTCTCCAGAAACTCCATTGGGCGTTAGAATGCATGACACTAGGCATTTTAATGCGGCAAACACGAGAAATTTTGCAACATGAAAATTCTCTAACACTCGACACTGGCAAAAATAGTCCCTGAAGGGATTGATTGCCATACTTAGGGAGAAGAAGAAGAAATGCCAGTATTATTATATTTAAAACTAGCGGCCCGCCCCGGCTTCGCACGGGTAGACAAATTATTTGATAAATGTCTACTTGTACGAAGCCGGAGCGGGCAGCTAGTATAATATATAGCCTATGTTACTCAGTGATAATGTAGCTTTCTAACGGTGAAAGAATTTCGGTCCAGTAGTTACGGAGCCTATTCAATACAAACCCACGAAAATACAAATCTTTCCTCTTTATAATATTAGTATAGAGTATAGATTGGAAATATAAAAAACCAGACATATGTTTTTTTAATTTCAAAATAATAGTGATGTGATGGCCCCCACTCATCCGTAATTAGTTCTGATAGGATACATGGTATGGTGCATGACCAGTGTTATTCCTAAGGACTCAGGGTGGCATAGTTGCATACACAGAATTTTCCTAAGGACTTCAATTGGTCGTAACTTGGTATATGTAGGTCATTGATCTAAACACAGACACAAAAGAAGAAGGGCGAAATGGGTACTCCCGTGGGTTTCCCCCATTTATATTAGAGCCGCCCGACTGGGGACTGTACCGCCTTACAGAAGACTGCAGTCAAATAAAACACTACTTTGATGTAGTGTTGTGTTTCTGCGGTAAGTACGGTTGCCAGTGCTCCACGAGGATACGCTGAGCTAGTAGTAATGCTGCTAGCACAGTGAGTCCTCTTCAACAAAAAGGTTGGCAATGCGTTAGTGGAGCCCGTGGTATTGCTAGAGGCTATAACCTACGGTGACTGCTTACCATCAGGTGGGCCTTATGCTGGTGTGCCAAGTTAGTGGTGTCATTTTTTTTAATAAAAACCAATTTATTAATTAAACAATTACTTGCGCATTTCTTAATGCGCATGAAACAAAGAGTATTGTTTTCACAAAAGATGTGCTATTTATAGGAAGGTCAAATAAGCGAAGTCACATACTGATGTGCGATACTCTTACCGGCTTTGCAATAAGAGTTGCGCAGACGCATGCCAACCTCGGCTAAACGTTAATTGTCATCTGCGAGTGCAATGACAGTCATTACTATTGTGCTGTGTGTACATCACTAATTGCTGCGTGTTGTTGGGTAAGCCACAGCTGAAGTAATAGAGGAACGTCCGTTCACTATTCGGGCCCAATTAGTATCGTTAAGTTTTCAAATTGATAGATAATAATTAGAGGCTTTCAGAATTACCTGCCGAGTACAAGGTCCGGAGCGCATTATTATGTGATAATAAATATCCCTACAGCTTTATTATTTAATTCATTCAATAACATATTTTTTAAAGAATATATTTTACGCGCTGTAATATAATTCACACTTAATGTAGGTAATGCATTATTGATGCAATAATGATTATTACAATATGCAGGTACTTCAAATTAAAATTGTGTTCGGTATGAGTCGCGAATAGAATATATTATGTGTAAAAAATTACGGTCACTTTAATGTACAAGAAAAAAATTACATGACAAACTCACGACAATTCTTTTTATGTTATCTTTTTTCTAACAGACCTTTTTTTTGAAAAGATGAAGAATAAGAACAGAAAAAAAATAGCTTTACTCACTTTTTCTCTACTCCTTTGCCCGCGTTGCAATACAGGAAGTATTCTAGTGGAAGATTTTTTAAATCAGACCAATAATTTTCGAGTTTATTTATTACAAACACAAACACAAATCTTTTCTCTTTATAATATGAATTTAGTATAGATATGCCAATTTATTATTCTAGGAGATAGATACACGATGATAGATAGGTCTTCGAGAAATAGAAGATAGCCCCTCGGAGTTATATTATATCTGTATTTACTAGAATGTTTCCGGGTAAATAGTAAAAATAGTAATAATCCTTTAAAAATATACGTTCTAAGAGTGTAGGCAAAGTAATAATAACCTATATAAAGTAATAATAATAATAATAATTATATAAAGTAATAACTAAAAATTTAATTTATTTATCTCACGCATTAAAAACCTGATAGAAACATATCAAAAATTAAGTTAACTACCCAAACGTGTTTAACTCATTTGTAATGATCTTTTTAGATCTGGACTATTCTGAACTTTATTCTGATAGGAAGAAAAAATGTTTAAAATAAACACATTTTAAAGACAAACCGTTGATCCAGCTGGATTAAAAATGATGTTGGATTGTACAGTACAATGTACGCCCTATAATAATAATCAAAGCATTTCTTTGTTTGTTTGTTGAACTATATTGCTCAATGTTTATAACTAGCTCGGCTGTCACGATGTCGGAGCGACTGACCTTCACGTGTCAAAACAAATGCCCATCTTGACGTGTGCATGCAACTTGTTCAAAATACATGTCAGGTATTTACGATTCGGAACGCATTATTATCTAGTCAATCAGTTAAACTGGGTTTGAAATTAATATTTCTACATATAACACTAAAAAACTTAAGCTGGTACTTAGCGACGGTTTCCGCAATGCTAAGGCTTATTTGGATCCAATAAACGGTTGAAGCAAGTCGTTATATATGAAATCTTTTGCCAATTGGTTAATCGACTCGACTAAGTGAAATTTTATTGAATATTTTCTGATCTTCGGTGGAGTCAAAGTATTACATTAATGGCGGCATATCCCTGCAAATGCATATTTACACAAGGAAATTTTGCTACCTCCTCATCTCTTTCTTCTTCCTCATATCGTCTCTAACTATCCAATCCATCTCTTCTACGGTGGTCTTCATCCTATTTATCTATATTCACCCTATGGTCATGGTCATATGGTCTACATGCCATCTAATAACATTCTATACGGGCATGCCCGTACAAATGATTTCTTCCGAACTATGCTGTCTGTTTTTGTGGCGATCAAGCGTAGTGCCGGACGCCGTAGACTATTGACAACCTTTTTACTGATTGATGATTGCCAGCCCAGCGTACCCTCGGGAACTGCCATTACTCACCGCATGCACACAACACTACATCAGAGTAGTCTCTCTTTTTTTATACCACTAAGGTGGCAAACAAGCATACGGCCCGCCTGATGGTAAGCTGTCACCGTAGCCTATGGACGCTTGCAACACCAGGGGTATCACTCACGCGTTCCCAATCCTACAGAAATCTCTTCACACCCTTCTTGAAGAACCCCATCCTGTACTCCGTTGGGAAAACCTCGGCGGGGAGTTCATTCCACAATTTGATCGTGCGCGGGAGAAAAATCCTTTGGAACCGCGCCGTGCGAGACCATTTTGGTTCAAATGTGTGGGGATGAATTCCCCGCCGATGTGCTTGCGATCTTCTGTAAGGCGCTCAACGTCACTTATTATAATGATGTGCAGCCAAACATAGATTGTGAGTAGATTAGAAACATTGACAAGGCGTGAGAGTGACCTGCGACCTTGCCTTGGATTTATTAACGATCCGCAGCTGATGAATGGGGCTCATGTCAGACGGACAGTCCGGAACAAATCGTATTATTTCGACATCGTCTCTCGAATGTTGCCTAATTAATTGTATCAGTACTGGCAGCTAGAACATCTTTCGTCTACGTATTTGTAAACGTGACTCACAAAATGTCAAAATTATCTTGGATAATAGGTTTTTTCCTATACTTATACCTCAAAGAAGATAATATACTACGAACAACAAAGTCTTGCATGTCTGTTTGTCCACTTTAATTTCGGAAACGGCTCAGTGGATTTTGACAGAATTTTTACTCAAAAATCTTTTCAGAGAGTAATGTACTTTTTATTGAGGAAAAACAACGGATACACTCGTGCTTTGTGGCCCTAACTTGCGCAGATGAAGGCGTATGCAATAACTAGTAGATTATCACAAAGATCCGGTCAACTTCGTCGATTCAGTTATTCAGTAATTCGTTTGGTATGAACACATATTTACAAAAGATAATAAATGGCGCGTATCATGAAACACTTGCAATAGTTTGTGCAAGGGAGTGCGCCGCAGCAACTTGTTACTGGTGCATAGATAATGTAGACGAGTATTGTTGCCACTCGATGGGTGACTATCGATATTGTATCGATATTCGATATTCCAGCAAAAAAATTACTATCGATTGTATCGATATCGTAGTTACTACAATATTGTTTGTGGTATGAATATTTTCTATATTCATAATCGCACCACGAGGCTAAATATAGGTAGCGAGCAATAGGGTTGATAACGCGTTAGTGATACCTCTGGTATTGCTAGCGTCTATTCTTTAGGGTACTACGGGTGACAAACAATTATGATGAATTTAAATAGTAGACTCGAGGCCCAGGTTGACCGTAGGTCAACGTCAAGGTCTTGCTTGCTTAGTTAGAAACCATTTTTTAAGGGCATACTGTCGATAGTCCCGGTACAGCGACGCTATAGTGATGGCCACTACTCTGTCAAATTCCTGACAATTGTATTATACGGATCGTTCGATCTGCCACGCTGGGTGACGAAAACCGGTTGCTGAAACTGACAATACAGAGTTGTATTGTTCACTGTTTGTTTCTGAATAAATATTTTACGAGATTCAATTGTCAGTGTGCAATTATAAATGCAGGTTAAATTAATGAACCGTTAATTATTATAAACTTCAAAAGCGTGTACTATTTATAAGTGCCTTTTTATGGATTTCGTTACACGACTGATATGTTAACAAACAATGCAATATGATAAGAGTACTTCGAATCATCTATTTGTAATGTAACGCTTTAATGTGAGCCTTGACATTTATTTAATAATTTAGCGTTAATAAAAAATAATTTCCTCACGTACAAATATAGGTAGTAACGATTTTACATACTTGCCTTTACCTACGACTTCGTCCACGTAAACAAAGGATAACAAAATAAAATTTATACTTCTAAGAAGACCAGAAGAAGATGAAACAAATGTAAAGACACCTTACATGTTATGTGCAGTATGAGTCGCATTTTGGACCACAAATCAAATTAATCGCTATTATATTCAACTGGGACAAGGTGTATATGTAGTTAGCTGTTGTGTGCTGTAAGTACCTCAAAGCTGGCGTTAGGCGTAGGCTGTGAGCGCATGGCGTCCCTCTGGAGGCCGGTGGCTGCCAGCACCGCGGCGCTGTTCCCACACGCCAGGCACAGCAGCGACAGGGCAAGGAATGCCGTCAGCAGGGAGCTCCTGTTGGATACCAGAATATAATTTTACATTGGATATTGTCACTGGTACATAGGTGAAGGATTAGGTGAGTGTAGTAGAAGGAGCAGAAGAGGCGTGCAAGTCAAGGAGTTAAATAGACGGTCATCAACACGCGAGTGATACCCCGGTACGGTAACCGCTTACCATCAGGCGGGCCGTATGCTTGCTTCCGACCATAGTGGTATAAAATTTATTTAGGTATTTTAAAAAAGCCGTGGTGGCCTTGTGGTTGAGGCAACAGGCCTGTCATCTGATGGGCCCAGGTTCGAGTCCCGGCCTGTACCAATGAGTTTTTCTAAGCTTTTAAAAAGAGAAGTAGGGTGATTTGGGATTTCCCGTGGGTTATCCCATTTAAATTGGAGCTCCCCGACTGGGGACTGTACCTCCGCCTTACAGAAGACCGCAGTGAAATAACACTACTTGATGTAGTGTTGTGTTTCTGCGGTAAGTAAGGTTGCCAGTGCTCCACGAGGATACGCTGGGCTAGTAGTATTGCTGCTAGCACAGTGAGTCCTCATCAGCAACATGGTGGCACCCCGTCAGTGATACCCCTGGTACTGCTAGCGGCTATAGGCTACGGTGACTGCTTACCATCAGGTGGGCCGTATGCTTGTGTGCCACCTTAGTGGTATAAAAAAAAAGGAGCAGAAGAGGCGTGGAAGTAAAAAGTTAAATAGACGGTCATCAACACGCGAGTGATACCCCGGTACGGTAACCGCTTACCATCAGGCGGGCCGTATGCTTGCTTCCGACCATAGTGGTATAAAATGGCGATGCGAAATCATGAATATATTTAATTTTTGGAACACCACACCAAAGTTGTAAGTTAATTAAGCTAGTTAAGTCAGAACTAGCCTCGGGGTGGGCCGCAGGCTCGGCTACATATAAAAGAGTATCATCGGGTGAAAGTGGCTGCTATCTCAATATGAGTGGCCAGTCACTGACCGACTCCACTGGACACACACAACATAAACCACCTGTGATGAACAACATGTATCTAAAACTATAATGTAGGTACCGAGGATCCAACAGACTGCTAATCATGGAATTACGCTCAATGACATAGATACATGGATAATAAATTTATTCACCAACTGGAATCATTAAAATCTTTACACAGAAAGGAACACAAAACTATGTTAATTAAGACAAGAACGGAATAAGGGGCTAGTTACAATTGGAACGTTTTTAATTTTTTAAAGTGACACACAGTTGCTTAACTATGGTGTTTCTTTCACAGACCTAGGATTTTCGCTACGTTGTCTTTTTTCAGATTTATCTGGCGAGAAGTCAATAGTTACTTGACGTTTTGATTTCGCCGTGTCATCGAAAAGAATACAAAATGCCTGTTAGTGTAGTGTGACATCCACAACAAAAAACATTTGCTAATTCACCAAGAGAATACAAGACGCTACGCCTAATTCTTAGCATTTTTATTAGACTACAAATTGTTATCAGATATAAGAATTTGATCTCGTCATTTCTTATGTTTGACACTCAATATCTATACTAATATTATAAAGAGGAAAGATTTGTATTTTTGTGGGTTTGTATTGAATAGGCTCCGAAACTACTGGACCGATTTCAAAAATTCTTTAACCGTTAGAAAGCTACATCATCACTGAGTAACATAGGCTATATATTATACTAGCTTCCCGCCCCGGCTTCGCTCGGGTAGACAAAATATTTGATAAATGTCTATAGGCTCCGAAACTACTGGACCGATTTCAAAAATTCTTTCACCGTTAGAAACCTACACTATCACTGATTAACATAGGTTAGCTGCCCGCCCCGGCTTTGCACGGGTAGACAAAATATTTAATATAAATGTCTACCCGTGCGAAGCCGGGGCCGTCCGCTAGTTGATAATAAATCGAAGTGAGTTTGTACAAAAGTTATTTAGAAACGCAATGTTAGAATTATCAACAAAATTCTCTGTTTAAATTATGATTTAATTGTTTTAAACAAATTACAAATTTTAAGTCAATTTACAGAATGAGTACAACCGTAATTGAGTAGCTAGCAACAAAGCAGCAACGTTGCCTCATGACTTAGCTAATTTAAGTCACGTTCATAGTTTTGATTATAATTTTAATCAGCACTAACTTAGAAGACTTACACCTGGTGCCGAGCTGCTATCAACCATAACATTTCATTATTATGACACATATTTACTTGGCAGGGATATAGTGCAAGTCCACATGCCAGTACCATTATCGACCTTAATTCTTAGTGTTTATGATATATATTTGCCTGGCACACGAGTACGCATCACTAGAGCCGGTGAAAGCATTGCGCCACTTACATCAATATATTTTATTTATCCGCAAAAAGTGACAGTTTACTCTAGCACGGGACTGGAGGTGAACGACTGGGATAGAATCATAGAACCTTCTGGAGCTGGTCTCCATTCGGATTATTTCTGCACCCAAATAAATTAGTCAAAGGCTAGCTGCTAACAGATGTTTCTCATACATCCAAACAACATCATCTTTTTTTTTTACACCACTAAGGTGGCACACAAGCATACGACCCACTTGATGGTAAGCAGTCACCGTAGCCTATAGCTGTTAGCAATACCAAAGGTATCACTAGCGCGTTACCAACCATGTTGTAGATGACAATTCATTGTTCTAGCAGTATTGCTACTAGCGCAGCGTATCCTCGTGGAGCACTGGTAACCTTACTTACCGCAGAAACACAACACTACATCAAGTAGTGTTATTTCACTGCGGTCTTCTGTAAGGTGTAGGTACAGTCCCCAGTCGGGCGGCTCCAATTCTAATGGAAAACCCACGGGGATCCCAATTCGCCCTGCCTCTCTTAATATCTAAGTCTTATCTAAATCTGTCATATCTGTGTAAATAAAATAAATTGTCATGTATGAAAGATTATAACTTTTCGTTTTGTTCGTAATGGATTTGACAGCTTTGTGGGAAAGATATTTGAGTAGGCGGAATCCCTACATACCTAGTCCATGCAGGAATCTAATCTGTGGTCTAGCTAGGCCATAAGTTCGATTCCAACCACAGAAAACTATAGTACCTTGCTTCCAAATGAGATTTAAACAAACTACACTGGACTTTTATTTCATTCAAGTCTGCCATACTAATTGAATTTGGAATCCGAAAAATCTAAAAGTTTTCAACCTGCGTTGTTAGATATATAAGACTAGCTGTTACCTGCGACTTCGTCTGCGTTTGTTTATAGACAAAAGATAGCCTACCTTCCTCAGGGTGTAATCTATCTCATTGCGAGAATTCCTTACAATCCAAATAGCCGTTCAGTCGTGGCCAGGTAGCAAACAAACAAATACACAAAGTTACTTTCGCATTTACAATATTAGTATGCACACGGCGATTCCAACCGCACCCCCAATTTCTTTTACATATGATCAAACTGGCAAGCTTTACAACTGGCATGCATGATCTTACGGGTCTCTCCTATAGTATGTATTGTGTACTCGTGTTGATGAGTATCATGTATCACGAGCATTGGTATCGGTAGCAGGAAGTAGGCGCGTGGGGATACCGTTTCAATTGATGTTATTACCTACATGCTAACTGCTCGCTACTGCTATGAGTAGATGAGCTCATGTGTGACGCACTCATGTCTCTTTTACATTGATTTCAATTAAGAAGCTTCACTTTATTTACGAAAACTTTGTAAGACATTACGAATTTACTTTATACAATAAAATTCTTAATCAGTGTGGCGTACGTACCTTCTGACGGATCGGCGGAGAGTACTTGAAATCGGCGGATATTTGTTTATTTATTTACAACCATATTAACATCATTAAAGTAAACGTAATTAATTAAAGTAAATGTCACTAATGCGATGTTAAATGTATAAATTAAGAATTATGTATGAAGATACTGCCTACCACAAAAGGGATTCAACTTAGATATATTGAATTGATTCATAGAATACAAAATATATTATAATTTGCTTTGTCCGCTTAATGAGTGTGATACGGTCGAACGGCCTGCGCCCAGGTGAGCTCAGCCGTGGTTTCTTCCGACACGTGTTTCAGCACTTCCACGTCCCATCATCAGGGTGCCGCCGCGTTGGTCGAGCAGCGTGATGTCACATCGAGGTCTGGATGCTGGAGCAGCGCCGCAGCACGATGGTCGGACGTTTCAACTTAGGTTTACTACTGTACTCTGATGGCACACTCCCTCACTTGTTTGTCAACAATAACGTACTTAGGACCTACATCGAGATGTGAGACCTGCTGTGACCAAGATCCGGGGCTCATGGGGAAAGTTGAGGATAGACGTCACTTGTGATATCCGTTCTGATACTACGCTTACGTAAGCGTAGTATCAGAACGGATATCACAAGTGATATATGATTTGCCTGACAGGAACGTTCCTGTCAGGCAAATCATTCGGTTTTTTTTATACCACTAAGGTGGCAAACAAGCGTACGGCCCGCCTGATGGTAAGCGGTTACCGTAGCCTATGGACGCTTGCAACACCAGGGGTATCACTCGCGCGTTGCCGACCCTATAATAAAATTTGATGCGTCACATCCTTCTCCATTTCTGTAATCTGTGGGAGTGATTTCGCGAACAGGGACGGAAGTGTGTTACAGGGAAGCGCGATCTATTTGATTCGACCAATGAGCGAGCGCAGTGGTAGAGTTGGCCGTCAAAATGTCAGATCATGCGACTACTGTATTGTTCTATCGTTATTTTTATACCACTAAGATGGCAAATGAGCATACGTCCTGCCTGGTGGTAGTGGCTACCGTAGCCCATGAACGCTTGCAACGCCAGGGGTATCACTTTTTGCCAAGAGTTTACAAAGGAGTACATTTAAAACCGCTGTGAAATAACACTACTTGATGTAGTGTTGTGTTTCTGCGGTAAGTAAGGTTGCCAGTGCTACACGAGGATACGCTGGGCTCGTAGTATTGCTGCTAGCACAGTGAGTCCTCATCAACAACATGGTTGGCAACCTTTTAGTGATACCCTTGGTATTGCTAGCGGCTATAGGCTATGCCTATGACTGCTTACCATCAAGTGGGCCATATGGTTGTGTCACCTTAGTGGTATAAAATAATAATAATTAGATAGTCAGAATGTACCACCCGATTTCCCATACGTTTCCTTAATTGGCACTAGACAAGGTATAAACCATTCTATCTCACTCCTGGTCGTATACTGGCGTGAAGTAAGTGCATCATCACCTCGAGTGCATGCCCAGTTAGCGGAACTAAATGGTCCGCTCCGGCGCGCACGCGCACGGGAAATGCACTTCTTGTCGCCAGGGAAATTGTATCATGCATTGTGAGCACATCACATAGCAAACTGTTAATTGTAATTTTCAACCGACTTTAAGAAAAAGGAGGCTCTTAATCAATTTTGATGATATTTTATGTAGTTTTGTTATTTTGTGTATCTGGTACGTAAAGGCATGATCTTAAATGGAAATGGATAGTATCATCCATTATTTATTTATTTTATTTAAATAAATGTATATTATGTCTGTTTGTATGTATAGGATAAATTCTGGACTACTGCACAGATTACAGAAGATATTTTTCATTTATAAAGTCACAGCAACCCTTGTGGAAGAGGCTATATTATATTTTGATAAAAGCAAATTTCTATTTCACGTGAGCTATGTCACAGTAATGATTCCTAATATTAGGTATTTTATTAATCCCGTTTTATTTAATCTTAGCACACACACCCATATCAGGGTGCCCTATTAGATGGGTGGCACACATTTGTATTTCGTCAACAACACACTACACTAGTCTCAGCACAAATATCTACAAATAATATTCCACTAGATTTCGTCATTAAATGTACCGACTAAAATAAAATCTAAATGCTTGCGGTGACAATATTTTTACGGCAATAGCCGCTACTAAATAAATAACTGTAACTATTTATAAATATTTACAGTACGTCAGAAATTCTAGTCGATATTTTTTGTGATAACAAGTCTAACGGAGAAATGGGCTCGTAATGAGTGGTTTCAGTATAAAAACTATCATATTAGACCTCACTTATTCCATCTATGTATGTGAATTATGTTGACGAATTAACTTGCCATTTGGAAAGACACCGCATAAACAGTCATTTCATTATGTTCAACGGCTACACGTAAGCCAGTTTTTATTGTATGTACGTACTTGGTAATTTTTTTATTCTGGAAAAAGTTTCAGTAAAAACGTTAGGGCGGTGAGACGACGGTCAATCTAACGCTATAACGAAATTTAATGTTCTTAACCATAGAACTATAAATATGGCAGAATCGTAATCAACATATTTTTTACTAAACTACAGTTAAAATATATATTATCTGTGTTGTGTCTGTTGTCTCTACGAATATATATTGTGTGTTATTAAATATTACATAACATTCAAATTTCTTTTGTAAAGTGAAGCATGAAGTATAATTTTAATGGGATTTTTAGCGAAGTACTAGATTGATGGGATATGCAATGATTTTTATGTACAGTACAACTACCTACATCACATACAAGTGAACAATTCTGCACATAGAGAATAGTCATCAATGTTTAGCTTGGGAATCGAACTCGAAATCGAAATAAAAGGCAGCCATTGGGACTGCCGACAGAAATGGATACTCAAAACTTTGGAACAACACGTCACGTTAGCATGTCGCATGTCGGTAACGCGACTAAAGAAGTTCCCACTTAAAAAACAGCACACTCCCTTTATTGTGCTTGCAGTGTTGACAATACATACTTGAAGCAACTTACCCGTTGGCGGTTCCATTGAGTCCGTAGCAGTCATTGATGCCGGCCAGCACGCCGACCACGCCGCCCACCACGGCCACGCAGCCCGCCCACAGCCCCGCCCCCACCCGGGCCAGGGCGGCGCCCTTCACCACGGCCACGGCGCCGGCACTCACCAACAACGCTCCGAGAACCACCTGTCCCAATCCTAGCCATACTACCAACCTCTTCTTGCTATTCACATCACTCCCGGCTTCGACACTTTTGGAACTAAGGCTGAGGCTCACGTTCTGTTCTGTTTTCAAAGGGGTTTTACATATGAGTTGTTCGGTGGAGTCCTCGGACTTGAGGCTGGCGTGGTAGTCGCCAGCGAGGCGCTCCGGAGCAGACATCGCGGGTCATGCTATCTCTCTCTGTGTCGGGACAGGTGCGTCGCGCGCGCCGCTCGGTACTATACTGCGCGGCGCGCGCGGTGAAAGTTGCGTCTGGATTCTGGCCGGCTTTGATGTTTTAATCGACTAGGAAAATTACGTTTTACACAACAAGCTTTGATAAGCCCTCATCTGCTACGATAAACTTTGACCCGTTCTAACGTGGTGTTCTTAGTAATTTAAGAATTATTAGGTGGAACCTTCTACTCATGGATAATTAAATCACGGTAGAATCTAGCTAGACTCTAGGTCACAGTAGGGACATTAACCATCTCCAAGGATAAGTTCAATAAGTAATGAGAATGATATACTTGTCGAGGTTATTTTGAGGAAATAATTATAAAACATTATTAGCTTAGGCCTTTGTAAAAAACCCAAAAAAAACTTCGCTATCGTAGTGACGAGTAAAGTGACACGCATATGTTTGTGACTTGCCGGTGAGTGTTGATAAAAAAATGTATTTTAAGTGTCGCTTTGTGCAATAATGTTTCATTTAGTGACTGATTTATAGGAACATTAGAAATAATACCATAACTTTTGGGTTAAGTAATTTATCATTTTGGTCAGTAGGTTATCTCTGACTTGAAGTGTCTTGAAAGTTCTCCAAAACTCGACACTGGCAAAAATTGTCCCTAATAAGCATTTATTGCCATTGTTAGGAAGAAGAATAATATGTAGTTGTGTTTTTGAAAATGGAATGTCACAAGTAATTTTTATTTTGTGTTCTGTGGTATCGCACATATTCCATTTTCAAAGTAGCCAACTCTACAAAACGGCATTTACCCACCAATAACGGCACAATATGACAACAGTAATCGAGAGCACACACATTTTTTTTATTATTCTTTTAATACATGATGATTGATTACTTATACAGGCTGTCTCATAAGTAACACGACAAATTTACATAACGCAAGATAGGTAATTTGTTTCCCGTAAGTCTGTCGTGCATCTTGAGGGACTTCATGTAAGGCAAAATATAAAAAAACTAAAACTCACCGTGTTGTCCGATGTCTAATGTCAAATATGATGTCCAGACAATGATTTTAAACAAGCAACCCCAACAAAATGTATACCTACGTCACGATGTAAAGAACAGCTGACCCGTCATACACCTCACGACCCCAAGAGACCCGACACTTCCTCCCAAGACCACCGCGCCATGCTTGACATAGGGTCCGGAAGTAGGAAGCGACCGCGCGTGCGCCGACTGCACCTGTCACCGCACCTGTCAAAACTTCAACCACCATCGGTTACTATGACTTACTTACTATTTACAATATAATTTATGTTTATTATTTATTTATTTATATTATTATATTATTAATTTATTATTATAATTTATGTTTGATGATACAATCTGTGATCGTTTATTTTTTTCGGTTCCTAGCTCTATCTAATAAATAGATAGTGTATTAATAATGACTCTACATTATTATTCAATAATTCGTTTGTATAAAAAAAATCTTTCTGCTCTCGATTCTGAACAAACCAGTTTCAGGTTTTACGACATGATATTAATGTATTTTAGGTTTTTACCGTTGTATTTAACACCATTAATTTAACGTGACACGTATGACACTAGTTACTCAATGGTGTCGATTCTGTTGTTCAAAATGACTAAACTAATTTGACAGGTCTAAAAATATGGCCATCCTTATTGAACCCTGCACATGGGAAAGGGATAGCAATACTTTTAGACCTGTCAAATTAGTTTAATTGAAAGTTTAGTGATTTTGAACAACAGAATCGACACCAATGTCTGTCAAGTCACGTCACATGTCCCCATGTATGCCAGTCACGGCGCACACTTTAATTGTTACGGAGTGATTACGTATCGTTACCGTGTCCACCTACAAGGGGTGAAACTGTCCTTAGCTAGTACACCTATATTTGCATACGTTACAGAACTTTACACGCCTAGCATTGCACATACGATTGCAGATTGTGGATTACGATGTATCAAAATGTTCGTGTGGGTTTCATTTACTCAAACCAACTTATGATACTTCATGATGATCCAAAAACAGAAATATATATGACAATAATGTTGTATGCTCAAAATAGATGTACGTCATAAGAAGGTAATAGCCAGTGTTTATCAAACGATTTAATACTACCACCCTGTAAGAAAAAATAATGTTACAAATATCTTTTAATATTAATTCTAAATTACTAATACTGTGGTGACAACTTATCAATCTACCTATCACACTATCACACTATCACACACGATCACAAGCTTAATTAATACTTCTCATAAGCGTCTTACATCTCTTAATAACATCTTCTAGTTAAATATTCACAACCGAGGCTTACAAACAAAATTCTTGGGTCAAAATTCGTCATACAGCTTCGTCGCCACAATTGCGGGTTCATTTCACACCATATTTTTCTTTAATAAAGTCCGCAGCTTGTTCGGCTATCATGACAACTGGCGCGTTAGTATTCCCACGTATCACCTTCGGCATCACACTAGCGTCTACTACTCTCAAGTTATCAACACCTATAACCCTCAGATATTGATCTACAACACTGCCCATGGCGGCAGTGCCTACCGCGTGCCATGCCGGCGAAGCTAGTGATTTCGCCTCGCATTGTAATGCATCCGAGGCATTCACACAAATATCCGATGTAATGTGTACGACTTGCGCTGATCTATTCTTGAAATAAGATGTATCAGATAACGACCTTGCAATGGTTATAGCATTTGGAAATCCTTCCAAATCTTCAGGGTCACTGAATAGGCCTGAATATATCAAAGGGTCGTCATAAGGATCGATAGAATTTAATGTTACCTTTCCTCTAGATTTGGGTTTGAGTAAAACCACAGCTACTGATAGCAAATCATGACTTTGATTAACTTCGTCTAACTTCGAACAAATATCGTAATTAAAGCCTAGGATACTGGTGCAGCCCCAGTAAAAGTCTGTGTTAATAGGAGAACAGCTTGGATACAATGCAAAATCAGCCACGTTTGGCTGAGTGACGTTAAACGACACGTAAGCCCCCATGCTGTCTGTTCGAGACAGGGGCCCACTGCTGTCATAAAGATATTTCATCGTGTCGAAGTATATGTCAGCATCGTCCATAGGGCAGGTACCATTGTCGACAGCTAAATAAGTCAGGACCATTATGTGGTCGTGTAGGTTGTCTCCAACAGGCAAGTCATGAATCACGTCTATGTCAAGTTGTTCCAAATCTTCTTTGGGCCCAATTCCTGATAGAAGCAACAATTTCGGAGTATTGAAAGTCCCCGCTGATACGATTACTTCTTTCTTAGCAAAAAAATGTCCGGGCTCTCCGTCGGATATCACTTCTATGCCAACCGCTGCATTATTTTCAATCAAAATTTTTGTAACCAGTGTATTTTTGAGTACATATAAATTTTCTCCTTCGACTTTATTGAGGAGGGCGGTTAAAGAACTATCCCTTCGTCCATCTCTCACTGTATGCGAGAATCTGCCAGCACCAATCTCGTGTGGATTCGTCATGTCGTCTACAATTTTAAAACCTAAAGCTCGGAAGGCTTCTAAGAACCTTTCTGTCATAATTTCAATGTCATTAAAACCTGTAACTTCAATATCACCATTTAAGTTATGATATTTCATTAATTCGCGATTGTTTATAATCTTTTCATCGGTCATGTGTTCAGTCTTTTTAAAGTATTCCAGGACATTAGTCCAGCCCCACATATCGCCAAGTGTTTCGGCCCACTCTTCGTAGTCAGTGGGATGTCCTCGTGCGTATACCATGTCGTTGAGGGAGCCGCTGCCCCCTAACATCTTCCCTCGAGGTTGCCGCTGACTGCCGTCCCTTAGCCCTTGGCTGGAGTACCCGTCGTCTATCGTCGTAAAATTCCAATCATAAGGACTTCTCTTCAACGAGTCCCTGAAGGCTGGTATCTGTTAACAAAAATCCATTTTTTTTTTACTTGAACAGTACCTAACAAATATCGATCATTTCGAAATATTAATTTCTGTATTTTTTGAGTACACATATTTTAATTTTGTTATCGCGTATGTCACACCTCTCCCCACTTAACAGTCAGTATACGACTTTCCAACTGAGAGGTTGTCTCGATCGAACCGATCCTGGCAGGGTCACCATGTGATGTTGGGTTCGGGAGCGCGTATTAAATGAGACAACCTCTCAGTTGGATAATCTTATATTGACTGTTAAGTGGGGAGTGGTGTGACATACACTACATTGTGATTATGGTGGATGTGTCAAGCCAAAGGTGCAATACTTCTTCATCTTCCTGCATTCCTTTATTTGTAGATTACGTGCTTGTCCAGCATAGCTTTTGCGCCTCTTTATATTTTTTTTTTATTATGAAGCCAATTATCTTCAAAATTTATTTCGAAGCCTTATGGACGATTGAAATGCCACTCAAAGTTGGAAGGCCCACGTTACTATTTGAGGTATCCTCAACCTACAATTTGTAGTAGCGTAACAATGTGTGTGGTTACTGACGATGCTATCCCGTGGGGGGTCGCCCCCCGCCTCCACCAGCAGCACGGAGTGGTGACCCCCCGCGGCCAGGCGGGCGGCCAGCGCGCTCCCCGCCGTGCCCGCGCCCACTATGATGAAGTCGAACATGGTCCCATCTGGTGGATTACGAAGTGGATTAGGAACACATATACTAGGTTCGGTTCGGGAGCGATTTAAACGGCCGAATACTGAAACGAAATTCAAAATTTGAAGGCCCTCCTAAGTGGCTGAAGTATCGTCAAAATATAATTGCCCATGTAAAATGGGAGGCCAGTGCCACTCAAAATGAATGTGGCATTAAATTTGATTGGCGTTGCAGTATTCGCCCATAAGAGAAACAACCTGTTAGTTAGAATGTCATACATACTTACATACTAAACAGAGAGAGGCGCTACATGCTAAATACATCAATAATAACTTCGCTACCCATCATGATTTATACCACGGAAGTGGCATGCAAGTATAAACCCCAACCTATGGTAAGCGGTCTCCATAGCCTATAGTCGCTTACAATATCAGGGGTATCACTAGCGCTATTTACAATATGTTCAGTATCAACCGTTGGTCATGGAAAATTATATACTTAATTAGGTGTCAATATAAGGAGTATAGTTATAATGTAAGGTGCTTACAGCTGACTTGAGCATCCGGTGGCCAGGGCTCGTCGAGCAGACAGAGCGAAACAGCGAAGAAGTGCAGCGCTGCAGCCAGCGTGACCCCCACTGCACCACCGCTGCTAGTGCAGCCGCCTGCGCACTCTGGCGCCGACATTATCTGGAAACTTCTATCGAGACAATAAACATTAAGCAGACATTCTCTACGCGGGAAGTATGTCTCTCTATTCAGTAGTCAGTAGTCTACTTCTTAAGAAGAGGAGCATCTAGACCGTAATAACAGCAGACCTAGCGCAATATCTAACAGGTTATATCCATAAACAAAGACTACGTGAAAAGTTGATAAAACTTTAAATACCCTAATGACAGTTTGAACCTAATTGATAATCACGGGTCGTTGCCCTCACTACCTTGAACGATACGAGAATTCAGCCAATGAGGACAATTGGTTAATTCTATTTGGAACAGACGCTGACTCTGCGGTGATAGCGAAATAGATATAGATCTAGCCTAGATCGATTTAATGTTGACTAATCAGTTTGTACCCAAATTATGCTATAAGTATTGGGACCGGCCTGAAAAAGCCATGAAATATCGAATCATAGATTAACTTACAGAAAACCAACATAACTATATTCAATATTGAATTGATTCAGGTTTTACTTTGCGGAAATTCATATTTATAGAATACAAAATATATTATAATTTGCTTTGTCCGCTTAATGAGTGTCATACGGTCGAACGGCCTGCGCCCAGGTGAGCTCAGCCGTGGTTTCTTCCGACACGTGTTTCAGGACTTCCACGTCCCATCATCAGGGTGCCGTCGCGTTGGTCGAGCAGCGTGATGTCACATCGAGGTCTGGATGCTGGAGCAGCGCCGCAGCACGATGGTCGGACGCTGGAGCAGCGTCCGACCATCGTGCGCGAAAGCTGAGAAATGAGTAAAGACTGAGACTCATTTCTCAGCTTTAGTTACAGAAGGGTCTACGTGCTGTCGTGGCGTCTCACGCCACCATCATGCTGTGACGCTGCTCCAGCATCCTGCGACGCTGGTCCAGCATCCTGTGACGCTGCTCCAGCGTCCGACCATCGTGCTGCGGCGCTGCTCCAGCATCCAGACCTCGATGTGACATCACGCTGCTCGACCAACGCGACGGCACCCTGATGATGGGACGTGGAAGTCCTGAAACACGTGTCGGAAGAAACCACGGCTGAGCTCACCTGGGCGCAGGCCGTTCGACCGTATCACACTCATTAAGCGGACAAAGCAAATTATAATATATTTTGTATTCTATAACTATATTCAAGTTTATCAACTGATGTCAGCTTTTTCTTATATATCTCACAGTCACTTAGAAAATGAGCCATGCTGCCAGCATTGGCACGTACTTGTAACAAGAGATGAGGGTACATATTTACAAGGAACAATTACTTGCAACTCAACAAATACCGGTCACAACGAAAGATAAAAACAAGAAAAAATAGTACCACGATATTACTTACTACTTCAAATGGCTGCAAGTGTGTTTATCAAAGTTATATTTTAACGTGAACCAAAAACGTAATAACAGACTATTTCGAAATTTACGTGGACGTCAGAGTATGGACTATGGCATGCAGTGAGCAAACATTTTTAATATAATAATATTCATTAGACATACATAAGACTAACAAAATACATTACATTACACACGCTACCATGCCTTTGACACAAGTGTTACCGATTGTTGTTACCTTTTATTCATTAAAGGCACATTTAATTAATGTAAACGATAACATTTTACATATTCACACACTTTTTTAAACATTTATTTCGGTGTACACTATTCTCCTTGGTGTACACAAACCAGATGTAGGTATAACACAGAAGTCGTAATTAGTGATACTAAATTGAAAGCCATTTCTGGCAGGCACGGTATGGGCTTACTTACGTTAATACGTTTTTAATATGATCACATTTAGATAGTACCTCAGAGTAGATAATATATTACGTATAATTCGGATGCGAGTAGGATTTGGAACACCCCATCATGCGTCATGCTGCTACGAAGCTAATTATCACCAACGTTACTTGTTCATTGAACCTATTGAATACTTAGAGTTGTAATAGCTTTTTCCAGCGACTTTTTCCGTATAGAGCCGATGTAACTTGTGTTACAGTGGCAGCCCAAGGGTAGAACGTACGGTCGCTCTAGGCGACAAAGGGCGCAAGAATGTTTTTTTTTATATATTTCTTTATTTAACGCAACCGGAATGTATCTCCAATGATTATTAGTGGCTGTAAGAATTATTGGAACCACTAAAGGTTATAAATAATATTAGGATCATTCTTTATTGATTTTCAACTCTACATAAAAAGGTCGAAACTCTTGGGCCGTGGGGACCAGAGGCTCATACCCTTTTTAAGGAGACCTCAAAAAATTACGCGAGGCCTCCTGTGACAAGAGGGCTGGCGAATATTCGGCCCAAAGGATAAGCATTGCAATTCAGCGTGGCAATGCCGCCAGCCTTCTTGGCACACTTCCCCGTGACAGTGGTTCGGGACATTTATTTTACGTTTAGGTTAGTTTTGTACTTCTTAGTTTAGTTTATTTTAAGTTTTTAATTTAAGTTTATATTAGGTAAGTAATTATCTTTTATGATTATGTATTTATCATAAGCTGAAATACAATATTATGTGATGTGATCGCATCGAATAAAGAGCGCCAAAACACAATCTCGCTCGACAAATATATTTTTCTAATGCATGATCACGTTGTCTAATACTTATATAATACGAGTATGTCTATGAATACTTAGATAAAATATGGTGAAAGGAGTACGACAAAACTCAAGGCGCAAATCTCTTATTTTGTATTCGCTTTTTCAAAGTATTCTCGATACAAATATCAACATAGCATATCTAATCTCCGGTAGACAGGGAATGACAGGTAGACACACTGCCTTTCAGAAGAATTCGCTTCATCACATTGTTGCATAAAAATGTAGAGATAAAATATTGCTAACTTACCAACTAAATACTGCAATATATATATGTAGTAAATATCACTAGTAGTCAATAAAGCCCACATAGATGAACATAGCCATCTCTCGCGCGACTGTGCGACCGATAGCTAGAGGTGTATTATACGAGTATCTACCTCTATCTAGCGTTATCATTGTTCCCTTTTTACATAATTTGCCCACTTCACCAGATACTGGCCTGCACTTCAACCGTACAGCACTCGATGTTCTACGTCACGTGACTCGTCACGCTCGGCCCTATACAAGGTGATAATACCGCTAATATTGTTTGGGGAAAATTGGAAAAGTCATAATAGAAAGCCTTACAGTAGTCGCATATGATGTGTAACATCAGACACCTTGTCCTACGGCTGGGCACAGAATCCCTATTTTTCATTTGTGCAAACAATTTATGCCGCCGCATGTGTCTTGATTGGTCATTTCCCTAACATTCTGTATATGGAAACAGTGTTTTATACTTGGTGCAAACATAATGTAAACAAAAAAAAATAAAAAAAATAATGAGTGCTCTCTTATGGACTAGCTCACTGATCTGCTAGTGTCACATAACATTGGTATTTGAGACGTCCATAGCCGATGGTGACCGCATACCGTAATTTGTAGTATAAAAAGGTACCTAAGAAGTTGTTTGAAGAGATGTAGAGCGAATTGGGATCTCCCGTGGATTTCCGATTTAAATTGGAGTCGTCCGACTGGGGACTGTACACCTTTCAGAAGACTGCAGTCAAATCACACTTTGATGAAGTGTTAAGTTTGACAGTGCTCCACGAGGATACGCTATGCTAGTAGAAATGTTGCTAGCAGTGTACCCACACTCATCAACAACAGGATTGGAAACGCGTTAATGATATCCCTGGTATTGCTAGCGACTATTATATGCCACGGTAACTGCTTACCATCAGGTGGGCCGTATGCTTGAGTATGAGTACCACCTTAGTGGTAAAAAAAACCTATATGATCTATTCTATCTAGGTTATCGACAGTAGGTTGTCCAGTAGTATTACATCTAGGTATATTCTGAGAATCAGAGAACTGAGCATGTTGATCATTTTTAAATTGAAATTAAATCGAAAATTAATATAACACCGAATTAGAATATTATCATTCTTGTATAATAGCTCATTCTAATACGTGTCTTATGCCACTCCCATAATAAAGACGAATCTAACGACATCGCAGATATTAATAAATCCTAAACTAATGGATTACAATACATCACAACGTGAAGGCCAGTGTGCCAACTAAATAGACATGTTGTACACTCTGTGTGCTCCGACGCTCATTTTCATGCAGGTTCTACTCAGGTGGCTTTTTTTTCCGAACCGGTGGTAATTTAGACCTTCATAAGTGCCTAAACTGAATAAATGATTTTTATTTGATCATTGATGACTTGTCGATGCACAAGATGGTGTCAATTAAAGTTAGTTTGAACGTTATAAATATATTTGCTACACCTTTACATTTCGCGGTCTTCAGATCTTCATATTTTATGGCAGTGTTGCCACATGGCAAAAATTTCCATTTTAATGTTGCCAACAGATACACATTGTACAGACAAAAATTGTGTCACCTACGTACAGTATAGCAACGGTTGAAAGGGACATTTTGCGACGAAGCCATTTGTGCGTCACCCATAATACTTGGACAGGCAGAGTCGGGAGTGCAGACTTACAACTGACTTAACACAAAAGAATTAAATTAAATTAAATGGCTATTTCAATAAGAAACAAGGCATTTTAGGTAAAAAATAATATTTAATAATGTAAATAAACATCTCTATGTATAAATTAAAGTACATGGTCTTAACTTACAATATGAAGCGAGAGTTGATGCCATCAGTATAATTATCGTCACAATAACGTCAGTTTGTCATCCGTACTAAATTACTAATATTATAAATGCGAAACTAACTCTGTTTGTTTGTTCGCTACTTTTTCACGGCTGAACGGACGTAATGAAATTTGGTAATGAGATAAATTATAATCTGGGGAATTACATGGGCTATAAGAAACACGCGGGCGAAGCCGCAGCCATAATCTAGTGGTGTATATATCAAGATACCCATGGAGTTACACCATGAGCATAAAACATACTGGCTACACATCCCGGCGGCGCCCGGGTCGTGACCAAACTCCTTACTCAAATGCATACCAAGGACTATCTACCACTAAACCATGAGTGGGTGCCAGTAGGTGGTTATAAAGACAAGTTTGGCCACTTTACTCAAATGCATATTAAGGACATTTTGTAAAACAGGATAGATTTGTACAAAAACCGTTCATAGACTGCCCTTACATTTTTGAAGATATTTTGTTTATCACACAAATTAAAAAACATATACCCACTATCATGAATTTCCACAAATTTTTTTTTTGCTATTAGTCAATCCTCCGCGACCCAAACATACAAAGTTATATGACATAAATAACGAGTGTTATATACGATATTACTATGATTATTTACCTGGTAGTGTCGGACAAGTAGCTTGCGCCGTGATCACGAGCTGACTCGACTTCGAGGTAAATAAACAATTTAATATCGTGTATAGCGTCTTTACTGTAAGGCTAACAATAATCATGTGATTCGATCAGGGCAGTCTTTACCGTACGGGAACACGGGGCCCATACCCAGGGCCCCGACCTCACGGGGGCCCAGGAAACTTTAGAAATATAAATATGACACCGGGCCCAACAGGGCGACCGCTGACACTCAATGTAAACGCAAAGGTTTTTTATATCCAAATGGATTATACCTAAGGCAAACTAGGCATGTGCCAAAAAGCACGAGCAAGTATGGTTTATTGAAAAAGAGGTATGTAAAACTTGCTCAGTTATAACATGCTTCCTCATTTATGGTGGTAATTTAGACCTTCATAAGAGCCTTATTAGGGCCTAAACTGAATAAATGATTTTTGATTTTGATTTTGATTTTGATGGCGGCAAAATTAGAATACCCTACTGGCAGAACATGAGAAAATCCGCCACTGAAGGGGCTCCAAGCAATTGTGTGCCCAAAGGCCCCGGCCTGCCATAAGACGGCCCTGCATATGATGTGTACATCTGACGGCCATCTCTACCACCGCCATGGATTGCCATTTCAACCACAATTTGCTATAAATATTAGAAACATGCCAATTATTTCTTACTGTCGCTAACTTGACAAATTTGCTAAACTGGCAACACTGTGCCCCGGTCTTGCTGTAGTGCATTTCCGTCCCTTTAAACGAAATAATAACCGAGAGGGACAACGTTACACAAGGAGCCAACCTGCACATTCAAAGATAGATTTGTGAGAATATTTTGTTTAAAAGTAATCAGATTTCTCGTAGTATGATTGTCAACCCTCGCCGCGTTATCTCTACGGCCGCCACCTTGTTTACGACACAGCGCACGCGCCGCTTTATATGTTATGTACACAATATACACTGTACAACGATGTATGTAGATATGCTCCAACCACCCCACGTCCTCTTGTGCCCGGCAATGTACACGGTGTCTCAGAGGGGAAGAGTTACGGTTACTTGATCACACTGTCATCCGTTCTCTAAAACAATAATCAAAGTGATGTTTATTCAACAAACAATGCCTATAAAATCTGCAGACCTATTATTGAATACCGTATGTCACCCACACAATAAGACTGCTCTAACGACACCTCATATGTGTAACGTGCCAAAACATTCATGTGCATACATTCATACACTCATATCACAGTTACATGACTAGCAACCATTTACGGCTGGTAGTAGTAGGTAGTCTGGTAGTCAATACATAGTTTGCTTGTTAGTTTGTCTCACACAAAAGTTATGTAGTGGTGTGTAGTAGTGTGTAGTAGTGTGTAGTGGTGTCTAGTGGTGTCTAGTGGTGTGTAGTGGTGTGCAGTGGTGTGCAGTGGTGTGTAGTGGTGTGTAGTGGTGTGTAGTGGTGTGCAGTGGTGTGTAGTGGTGTGTAGTGGTGTGTAGTGGTGTGTAGTGGTGTGTAGTGGTGTGTAGTGGTGTGTAGCGGTATATAGTGATGTGTAGTGATGTGAAGTGGTGTATGGTACGCACCACGTTGCAGAGGCCGAAGTGTCCGAGCAGGATGGCTCCGCTGCTGTCGACAGTGCGGCACACCACCGAGGTGATGTTACTGTCCGGCAGACGCACCACGTAGTACCTGAACATCATACCATCATCATACCATCGCTCTCTTATTAGGCACGTTCATAGAACCTTTACTGGTTACCGACAGGCTGGCTACATGATCATTGCCGACCTAATGGTATTAACAAGGTTACCTATCAGTCTCCATACTGGCTCATTCTGGTGCAATAGATATTTCATTTAAGGGCTGTTTGTAATTTAACTGGAAATATATTTGGATAAGGAGATGTTGCTGAACTGTGGACAGCTCGACCGCTGGCTAGTATATTTATTCCACTAAACTAGATACGCGGCAGGAGGGACAACTTATTTTGCAGAATCCATAAGTGGCACAGTATTCCGCGCTCACTCTCCGGTTCCTTGCACTCTCTGTGCTCAACGCCCTTTTACAGCCTCAACCTGACGACTTCTTAAACAAATTAAGTGGTCAAGACAAAGTTGCTAAATCGGCAAATCCTATGGATGCATGCAATACTACGGGTATCAGTCGCGACCCTCAAATGAAGTGTTAAATAAATGTGTTAGTCACCTGACGTGCCAGCCGTAGTGGTTCTCCACGGGGATGTAGAAGGCAGGCTCGTTGAGCAGCAGGTACTTGCGCAGCTGGTGGAAGCGCGACACGTCGTGCGGCGTGAGCGGGTAGTGGCAGTGCCGGCCCGCGCCGCGCGCGCCCCCCGCGCCCCCCACGCCCCCCGCGCCCCCCGCGCCCCCCGCGCCCCCCGCCGCGCCCACCTCGCGCCCCACCAGCGTGGCCTCCGCGCCCTCCGCGCCGCACACCAGGCTTACATTCAGGCTCTGTTGCCCGTACCTACACACACACACACACACACACACGGCTTGTAAAATGTATAACCACCGGTATCCGGTACGCAAAGCAACTCTGCACTGTTAATGAACTATAACTAGTACAAAATCTGCCCTACTGTCAAGCCGTTCCCATGTTATGCGTGAGACAATTGAATTTTATTTTATTTTGAATTTCGCGTCCATAAGATAAATGTAAAGCGCGCTGAGTAAAGAGGTGCGTACATAACACTACCGCGCCGCGGTGAGCAGCGCTATTATTGACACGGTAATTTTGCCACAAATAAACGCGATAAATCCGTTCATTATTTAATTCAATACATATATGTAACAATCGCGAAAACTTAAGAAATCATAACTCGCTTTTGTTTGTAGCCCCTATGAAAACAGGTTGAGTACCGCTGATCAAGAGAATTCGATCGTGCCGCTCTGTGAAGGGTACATAACATGACATAAGGAAGTATATGTGACGTGGTTACCCGGGCAGGTTCTTGGTGACGACGCAGGCGATGAGCGTCTGGTGGCAGCTGAAGTCGCAGTGCAGCAGGCGGATGTGGCGGTGGTCGCGCGAGAGTCGGTCCGACGGGTTCACCTTCAGGCACGACCCGCCGATGAAGCTGTCCGCGTCGTACTGCTCCAGGCACTCTGCATCAAACCACACCGTAGACGATTTTGGGGTCGGCAACGCGCGAGCGATATCCCTGGTGTGGCAAGCGTTCATAGGATGCGGTGACCGCTTACCATCAGGCGGGCCGTATGCTTGTTTATTCAAAATAACCAAAACAAGTGAAATGTCCTGTAATGTCCAGTTTTGGTGTCATAGTAAAAAATGATCAGACGGAGAAGCTCTAACAGAATATACAAAAAATATTGGCCGGCACTTTCAAATTTGGACCAAATCTCTATGAAACATGATGTCCTTTAGCTTCAAATTTAAGATTTTATTAGACAGGTGAAACTAAACAAAAGCTTGTGTGTAAAAAGTTAGGTTACCCAGTTCCCCGGGCACGCGGGCGAGAGCATAGCGCGTCTTCTCGTTGTGGTGGCCCAGCCGCAGCGAGACCGGCACCGTCACCATGGAGCGCCCGGAACCCATCCCCGCCTTCGACGCCTCCTCCTGCTCGCCGGTGACCGCATCCTCCTTCATACTCACCGCAGCATCTTTTGTAATCACGTCAGAATCTTTGATAATCACATCGGTCCCTTTAAAATTTGCGTCAGAATCTTTGATAACGACATCTGAGTCTTTGAAATTTGCATCAGAACCTTTGATATTCGCATCAGAGTCCTCGGTAATGACTTTGGCACCTTTGATAATTACGTCTGAGTCTTTGAAAGTCACTTCGGAGGCTTTGGTAGTCGAGCCTTGGTCTTTGATAGTTACTTTCGATTCTTTGGTGTTGTTTTCAGTGATGTCATTAAGGTCTTCTATACTATCTTCGGGGTCATCGTCAGGTACTGCTGGATGTTCGGTAGCTATAGTGGGGTCGTTGAGGGTCGCCGCTGATATGGCAGCGGTGGGTACAGCGACTGTATCTATGTCCGTCTCTGCTTCTTCCGCTGTGGAAAGGCGCGAGCTCATTGGCGAGGTGTCGGCGTGTGGTTCCTTCTGAAAACAATCAGTGTTGCTTTACGACAATGCTACGACAATGTTAAAACAATGGCAACATATTGAACATTACTGTACAGACTACAGTACTGCGAGTCAACTGTATTATTTCGAACTAAACTAAAATACCTACTATGAACTATATTTAACTACCAAACAAAATACAATGAGCATACATTTTGAGGAATACGTATCTACCAACTGGCTACAGACAGGCCATGTTCAAGTACAGGAACCGTCTTCGTTACATTCTATACAGATATAGATGGTAGAGGTGAACTAATTCTAGCCTTCTTCTTGAAGTGGTAGAGTATGTGTTTGAAGACGCTCTTGACGGTATGCAAGACGTCCCGGGGCCGCTGGGTGTCGGTACTGTCGGCCCTCGGGCGCACCGGGCGCTCCTTCCTGGCCATCAGCCCCGCGCGCTCCATCTGGAAGGACTTGCGGTAGCGCAGGATGCCGCCAGAGTCCTTGAAGAACGCCAGCCGCGACACCTGGCGCGACACAACCGTGGGGTGGGGACACTGACCCCCGGATGGGATCGTGTGTTGACAGTGTACCCGTGCGGGTCGTGCGCCTGTAAGAGTGTGGGGGGATACTGACCCCCGGATGGGATCGTGTGTTGACATTGTACCCGTGCGGGTCGTGCGCCTGTTAGAGTCTGGGGGGACACTGACCCACCGGATGGGATCGTGTGTTGACAGTGTACCCGTGCGGGTCATGCGCCTGTTAGAGTGTGGGGGGACACTGACCCCCCGGATGGGATCGTGTGTTGACAGTGTACCCGTGCGGGTCGTGCGCCTGTTAGAGTGTGAGGGGACACTGACCCCCCGGATGGGATCGTGTGTTGACAGTGTACCCGTGCGGGTCGTGCGCCTGTTAGAGTGTGGGGGGACACTGACCCCCCGGATGGGATCGTGTGTTGACAGTGTACTCGTGCGGGTCGTGCGCCTGTTAGAGTGTGGGGGGACACTGACCCCCCGGATGGGATCGTGTGTTGACAGTGAACTCGTGCGGGCCGTGCGCTTGTAAGAATGTGGGGAACACTGCCCCCCCGGATGGGATCGTGTGTTAACAGTGTACCCGTGCGGGCCGTGCGCTTGTAAGAATGTGGGGGACACTGACCCCCCCGGACGGGATCGTTTGTACCCGTGATGGCCGTGCGCCTGTAAGAATGTGGGGGACACTGACCCCGCGGATGAGGTCGTGCGTGGACAGCATGTACCCGTGCGGGCCGTGCGCGGAGTTGGGTTGGTACTGCTGGTGGCGCAGGTTGTACCACGGGCTCGGGCACAGCACCTGCAACACACACCGTGCATAATGTAACATGCCATGACACTCTGAGCTGCCAGGAATGTGCTACAGTGAGTCCCACTTTACATGGAAAATGGTAAGCTGGGTCAGATCACTATTCAGACTTTCTGCTGGCAAACTTCGTACAAATTGCTAAAGATGTTTTCAACCGGAACTGATGCCTTGACGAGCTCTCCTAGGCACGGAGGAGTTCTGGCATGGTACTACCAGCCACTGATAAAGCTCACAATATGCCCTGTGATTAATCACTTTACTTAGGCTTAGAAAAACTCGTTGGTCTAGACTGGGATTTGAATCTGGGCTTTAGATGACCACGGCTTATAAAACAGTTCGTGTTACAGTAATAAATAAGTGCTAGCCTCGCCGTAGAGCCGTCGCTTGCGGCCCCGGCCGCGGCAGAAGGAGGTGTGGAAGGGCAGGTGGTGGGGCAGGCGCGTGTTGAGGAAGGGCCACAGCGAGCCCCACAGCGCGCGGTCCCGCAGCAGGAACACCTCCCACGCGGTCAGCTCCTCTGCCAGCACCACGGCGCTCTCCGCGTTGCTCTGGTCCATGGCCTCGTGCGACCACGCCGGCGCGAAGATCGCCAGCGAACACCCGTAGCTGAACGCCACCTTCACCGCCTGACACACACACATGCCGCGTGCCACTTTTTTTTTATACCACTAAGGTGGCAGACACGCATACGGCCCACCTGATGGTAAGCGGTCACCGTAGCCTATGGACACTTGCAACACCAGGGGTATCACTCGCGCGTGGCCAACCCTAGACTGACTAGACGGGACTGTAGCTAGATCCTTACAATATAACACTACTCTGATGTAGCGTTGTGATCCTGCGGGTTACAATAAACAGTGCAGGCAATCCATACTAATATTATAAATGCGATAGTAACCTGTTTGTTTGTTACCTTTTCGGGACTAAACGGCTGAACGGATCTTCATAAAATTTCACAAGGAGATAGATTATATCCTGGGGAAAGATAAAGGCAATTTTTTCTCTAAACAAATGCAGACGAGGCCGCGGTAAAAGCAAGTTTTTTAAACAGAGGTTTCCATGTGAATGTGAGTTAATGTTTTACGTTTTCAAGCTTTAACTACTTAATCAATCATCAGGAAAAAAATTGCATACATTGTCAGGGGTACCGAATAGAATAAAAGGTATGTTTCAATCAGAAATACTGTGTTTTGTCTATAGAACCACGCGGCTGAAGCTCTGATCAAAGCTAGCCTGTAATAAAGCTCCTTTGCACTTTTCGCAGGTGTATGGCATTACAGTCAATATCCAACCAGGAGGGTGATGCAACCACCCAAGCCGTACAAATCAGTCATGTATGGTGCAGTTACCTCCTGTACATTAAACTGTCCACCCCCGTAGAAGTTCCGTCCCCAGACGTCGATGCCCACGAACAGGTCTGTGAGGCGGTCCCCCGCCGCGCGCGCACTGTTGGCCACGTCCAGCTCCGTCCACGAATAGTTCGTGAACAACGCGTCGCACACGTCGAAGAACGCTCTGTACCAACCGTCACGAACACACATTTACTAACCATTCATATCTTATCTTATAGTTGGGCTTTTGTTCCAAGCTACCCCAGACGCACGTCGACCCTTGGGATCTTTTGTGCTGCCCTTCGCCCCTTACGCTTTACTTACCTGCTGTATCAAATACTCCCTATATACATTTGCAGGGAAGAGCAACCATTACTAAATTAGCAGTTTGTCGGTTGATAATAACTAAAAGTTAAATTTAAAATGGTGTTGTAAGCTACGGAGGAAGCAAGCATGGCCCACCTGATGGTAAGCGCCGTCGGTAATGTAATAACTAGCGCTAGTGTTGCATCGTCGAGGAGCTCTGTAAAGTGTGAACCAAACTCACCGTAGAAGATACTACGCTATATTACCAGAGAAGTGCTATTTATATATGACTAACGACCCGCCCTGGCTTCGCAAGGGTTACACAACACCTAAATTAATTATACATAAAAGCCTTCCTCCTGATCCACTCTATCTATATAATAAAAATATATAAAAAAATGAAAAATCCGTTGCGCAGTTCTAAAGATCTAAGCATGCATAGAACAGCAGGAAGCGACTTTGCATAATACAATGTACTGATGTTTATTTGTTTACAAGAATAACCGATTTTTTTTACAGTAAGTAAATATTAGATAATATTTACAAAGGTTGTGTTATTTGAGAGCGATGTTGCGTCGGAAGGAGTGGAGTGCAAGGAGGTACATAGCAAAGCCACATGATTAAGGAATAGTATTCGCGGGCAAACTCCGCCGCCAGAAGGCAACGTTTCTTGCCGGTTCTTCTAAGGTGGCTTTTTTCCGAACCGGTGGTAATTTAGACCTTCATAAGTGCCTTATTAAGGCCTAAACTGAATTAATTTATTTTTGATTTTGAAGCTGCGGCGACCCCCTCCTGCCCCCGCTACCTGCGGGGATCCCGGCCGCTTTGCTTGCGCGCCGGTACGGCTCATTCTTGTCTCGTTTAAGCTTATAAGTAAGTACCTACGCGCCGCGCCGGTCGAATGTTTTGCGGGTTTTGCCATGTCAAGATAGTACATTCGGTATTAGTATTATTTATACATATGATAAAGCTGACTTGTTATTATGGTTGAGTCCGTTCTGCCAGTTGAGCTTGCCGTCGACGGTGACGCTGTCGTACCACACCAGCACGGCGTCAGGCAGCTCGGCGTGCAGCAAGCTGTGCAGGTACTGCACGAACCGCAACAGCTCCGCCGGCTTCGACACCTACACCACCTTCACTATTATACCCTCTACACAATTAGCTAATAGTACATTAACGTCAGGCCTAGTACTAAATTCACAAAAAACGTGTCCGTATCTCACCTATATGAACATGGATACAGGTATGTATACAAAAATATAAATATCAATAGTGAGGAACCATACGACCCGTAATGCACAGGAACTTCCTGTAGTCATTTTAGATCATCAACGGAAAATGCCTTCATAATATTATTTATGTCAAATCTCGTACTAAGGCCGTCTTAAGGCAGGCCGGGGCTCTTGGGCACACAAGTATTTGGGCACCTTTGGTAAGTTAAAAAAACGCTTATGTCCACGGTCTAGCTGGGCCTGGTCATGGTATTTTAATTTGGGAATGTTAACGAAAAAAATATTTTTTGCGCTTTCTGGGCCTCCTTAAGGGCGGGGGTACAGAGCACGAGCCCCGTGTGCCGTTATGATAAATATTGCACTGTCCATATGGAGCAGTGGCCTCTTACCTTTCGAGATAGAGACTATGATACAGATTAAGAGATGATGTCCTAATTGTGCCTTAAATAAATTGCTTTTACAATAATGATAAACCTTATTCTCAATGTTGAGGAGCCATCCGTCAAACTTGAGTGTCTGTGCGATGGCTACAAGGGCGCTCGCGAAGTTCTCGTACTCCTCCTCGGACTCCAGGATCCGGTCCCACATGGCCACTCCCTCCGCCCACTCCGTTATCACCGTTCCTGCACCAAGCAGTTTCATTGAGCCACTATTAAAAAACTATATCATAAAGACCATTGAACCCATTGTTTTTACAGAATAGACTTGGCCAAAAAAAATTTAAAATTATCTGTATTTTTCTCATAAAATTATCAATATACATTTTTAATATTGATGATATATATTGATAATTTTATAAGAAAAATACATAGAATGCCTCAATGATTTCCGAAATTTGATCCAAGACCGTATTTTGGAGAGTTGTGCCAAACCTGCGTATGGTCAAGACGAACAAAAATAACTACATGCGCCCAAAGCTGCAAGGACCTGACACTGCCTACACGTGAAGACAATGGAGATCAAGATCACCAATTGAATGAGTGCACCAGGAAAACAGAACCATCAAAATGCGCTACATGCTTAAGGATCAATAAACCAAGTGACCACGAGACAGGTGATCTGGAATGCCCGGCAAAAAGTTGACTTTAGCCCAGTTTACAAAACTAACGATGGTAATATTTCTCAGCCTTACTTTATAAAAAGCGTACAAAATGCTATCATAAACAATACTTCGCACGTTAGAATAAGCAAAGCAAGTTACATTATTTCCTGATAAGATAAATATCATTTTGCAATTATCTTACAAACGGTACAGAAATTTCTGCAATAGTCTATAAAAGCTATAAAAATAATGAAATAAAAAACACTAAGAAGTTACTTCAGGAGTCAGGCACCGATAGTAACAAAATGTGGCGCCATGTAAAAAACCCAGCTTTCATAAACAAACGACATGAGTCATCGACTGGATTATTTCAAACACACTCCACTCCAACTATATCAGCATTTTTTTTTAAATAACAACAATTTATTGTGGGTATAATCTTGCTGAGACGGCAAAACACTGTTTCAATAACATCCCAGAAAACGGGGCCATCATGTCAAGCACAAGTACGAGAAACAGGCAATTAAATTCTCCCACTTTATTAAATACGGATACAGCTGAGGTAGAAACTGTCATCATGGGACTGAAAGAAGTATGTGCCGTAAGGAAGATTTAGAAATATTTTGGCACCCCCTTTAACTCATATTTTCCGGATCTGCCTCTATGAACGTATTTTCCCGGACTAAAGAAAGCTGTTGTTATACCAGTATATAAACTGGGCGACAAAAAATTCGCCTCCAATTATCGCCCTATCTCTATAATTTCCTCTATTTCCAATAGAAAAGCTAATTAACAATACGTTAATAAAATATTTAAAACTCGGGCCATCCTTTCTGATAAGCAATATGGGTTCAGACCAAAAAGGCAACAGCCGTTGCAGTACAAGAAATGACCGATTACATATCTCAAGAACTAGATAAAGGAAATCGGACCATCGATATTTTCCTGGATCTTGCAAAAGCTTTTGATACAGTATCTATTCCTATACTGTTGAATAAGCTTGAGAATATAGGTATACGAGGTAAATAGCCTAAACTGTTCGCTGATTACGTAGACCCCAGATACCAATGTGAAAAAAATTATAACACCGCTAGTCTAGAAGTTAAAAATACATCCTTTGGGGTTCCGCAAGGAAGGATATTGGGCCCAACACTATTTCGGTTCTACATAAACGATTTTTGCAATCTAAAACTAAATTTTGGTAAAATTATGTCCTTTACACCATACTACTTTTCCCAGCAAATACTTTAAGTTAGTTAACTCATAAGCACAGATAGGCTTCAATAAAGTATACTACTGGCTTAAGCATAATCTATTAACGTTGAATGCAGACAAAACTAAATACACAATTTTTTCTATACGCAATTCGACATCGTTACCATATATAACTACCCCAGTCATCTACGCACATCAATGTAACTCAGGTACAAATACAAAATGTAGTTGTCCAAGTATTGCGATCGGGAATACCCGACCCAACTTATATACAAATTCATCATGTTCCGACAGTACGACAATTATTCATTATTTAATAACATATATATATATATATATATATATATATTAACAGCACTCAAAATTGCCTAACAATAAAATTGCCATTGATAAAAGACGTAGACATACACACAAAGTATGTGAAGTAGATTTAAAAATGAGACATTCCTTTATGTATGGTTTTTTTTATGTTTTAGGTCCTTTTCTATATAACAAGGTAAACACAATAATAACTATGTTCACATTAAATTCAGTACACTGGAAAAAAATAGCACCTGGTTACAAGACTTGTACTATGATGACATGTTAAAGCTGCTAAGCATTTATAGTTTTACTTTTAGTATTTTAAAATTATGTTTTATTTAATCACTAAGTGTGTATCATTTATATTTAAGGACACTTATTATTTTAGTATATGTAACAAATTGTGAACTCTTATTCAATAAAAGTTTTATTATTTGCATTAATATTTTTAATAAACATATATTTATATTTGAGTTTCATATTGAAATCAATTTGAATAATTATTTTTTGATAAATATTTATGGACAAATAAACAAACAGACAATCATAACCTGCATGCTTACATGCATTAGATTTTTTTTTGTTAAAAAATTACATACAACCCTTTGTTTTTTTTTTATTCTTTTCAATTTAGGGATTTTTATTTAACAATATCACAATCCCAACGTAACTTAAACTAAACACACTAATTAACATATACATCTAACATTTATAGTAATTAAGCTAAACACAAATGTACCAGCTTGCATAAGTTTAAGGCAACTTCGGAAGTCGGGGTATGCAGTATACTCTGTATGATACCCACATCGCACCGATTGATATTATGAAACTTTAAGAACGACTCCCTCTCTACTCGGTTCCGGTCACATTCCATCAATAGATGTTGCACATCTTCAATCTGCCCGCAAGTCTCACAGTTAGGTGAGTTCTCCTTTTTCATAAGATATGCAAACTTCCTCGATGGAAAGTGACCAGACCTAATTCTCATTAATAA
Source organism: Falcaria lacertinaria (assembly GCA_951449985.1). NCBI lineage: Eukaryota > Metazoa > Arthropoda > Insecta > Lepidoptera > Drepanidae > Falcaria > Falcaria lacertinaria. The sequence continues at coordinate 189,030 of OX602119.1, read as the reverse complement.
CTTAATATCAGATCGATACCTTTTTGTGTTTATGAACCAGGGCACTAAAAGTGGCTCACATGGAATGGTTTTATACCAAATACCTTTTGTTAAGGAACGTTCATCGAAATACTCTTTCCATTGATTTTGACAAAATTTATTTGCTAATGGTAGTACTTCTGTATGACTTGGGCTAATAGTGAAGTCTTTACCATTTAAACTGGCAGCTTTTGCCAGTCTGTCAGCCTCTTCGTTGCCCAGTATGCCAATATTATTAACTATACCAATATATACTATACACTATACCAAGGTAAGAACTGTTCTTTTTAAGTTCATGTAGTGTGTGCCTTATTGTATTAACTCACCTATAACTTTGACCCCATGGTCATGGCCTACGTTGATCCAGCCCAGCGGCGGGATGGTGATGAAGTGGTGGCTGAAGTAGCAGAAGATGTCAATGCCCGCCCAGTTGTAGAATGTATATGCATCGGAATGCCCTGTGCCATCTATAATGCTGATGATTGAATACTTTATTAACATTAGACCAGTAGCTAGTTATTACAAGTCAGGCAAGACAAGTTCCCTGATCACATTCTGATTGATTTGTCTGTTTTTCTACTTTTTTATTTTATTGTATCTACAAACTCGGCCTGCAAGCAACATTTGTCTTGTCATAAAAAGAAATAAAAAATAAATTTTAAAAAAGTCACCTGTCGTCATGATATCCATTGGCCAAATCGTGGCAGACCATGGTTTTAGGTAATTTTTGTCCATCGGAGCGCCTCACCTCTTCTGTATCCGGATTGAAGTGACAGTAGGACTCCGGCGAGTCGAGCTGTGTGATCCCGTAGTGTCCGTGTATATCCATGTTTCTTATTGCACTACTACTGTGCGGTGTGAGCGGTCTGCAGAGAGACCTCCACGCCGGTGGATGCTCCAGGAAGTGTATAACTTCATTATAATTATCCAGCGGCTTACAGGTTAGCTCTTCACTCCAAAACATTTTCACCGCACTTCACATTCAAATACACAAATCGTTTACATTTACTTCATTAGTTCTAGTGCATAGCTACATTTGAACTTATTATGAACGTATGACTATGAATAATAAACCTGGAATTAAAGTTTCACAAAAAACAATTCTGTTTGTTTACTTTCGTGCCTGACAAGTTGTCAAATGAGATAAGTGTATGTTATCTGTGGGAGATGTGATAACACTTATCGTTTGACTTTGACAGAACTAGAGACGGACAACAGCTTAGAACGCGCGCAGTGCATTGCATGCGGTATTGCATGGAACTAAAGGAATAACAAAGGATAGGAACAATATATATACTTACATGATGACACACGAACACGGAGCAATTTACGATACAGAGATTATTGAGGTTACTAGAACGCCTATCTAGGTTTTAAGGGCATTAATTTGTCAAATTAAATAATGTGGATCTATTTCTATTCTAACTTATAGCCAATATTAATCTTTATTGTATAGGGCTTTTGATTCTACGAAAGGGTAAGCCGTACGCTTGCTGCCTCAAAGAGGGTCACCGTACTCTATAGACGCTTGCTATGCCAAGGGTATCTTAGCTATATAAAACTTAAAATCCCGGGAATATCAGGATAAAAGAATCTAGTTTTAAAAGATGTACTTGCTGTATAAACTGCGTTCAAATCAGTGCAACATTATGCATTCAAAGAAATGTTATGCAATAATCATTGCCGGATTTCCTAACTAACCAACCGTTCTTCTCATGTTTTCAACACGCCAGCACGGTGCGTCAATGTAGAAATCTCAGTATTACTATATTTTTACATCATCTCTTTGATTAAATACTTCATTTAATCTAAGGGAATATAATTATGATATAAATGTAATTGCACTAAATAAATAAAATGTATGAGAACATCCCAGCTCGGAAGCTAAACTCTATTACCCTAAATACACCAATGACCAGCCGGGTAGTATTTGCCGGTAGCAAAGGGAACCGAATCTTAAAGGATGACTTTAGCAAATGGTAGATGTTACTACTTCTTGAAGTTCTATAAATTAAACATCTTTTTTATGTTAATAATCCACTAAGTCTTTAATACATAGACTACATATTTATTTAACGATATGTATGTACTTATGGTAGTGGAATGTTTTTCTGTTTGTGGGAAGCTAGTTGTCCTAAATATTATGATAAATGTAATTTAGGCCAATTTGATAAAACTTGTCAACTAGTTTCCTGTTTCCTTTGTTTTGAAATTATAATAACTAAGTAGATACAAATAGTTCCATGGTCATCGCATCAGAAATACTGTGCTAGTACTGCTAGTAGTATTAGTTGTTCTATTCCTAGTTGCTACTTACTTTTTTACTTACAAGCACATCCCGAGTAGATTTGGAAACCTTTGCTTTTTATAGTAAGGCTCAGATTTATTGAAACGTTTTTTTTTAAACATTAATGTAAGTTCTTGCCTCCTCAAAAGTTAATTTTAATAGTGGCTGCGTAATTCTTAAAATATATTTATTCTCTGTCGCTTATAGCAGAGCATGGATTTATACTCTCAAATAAATACGGGCAGAAGGTTAAATATTAAAGCTTACACCCGAGCTTTTACCTAAGTATTGAGAATGGTGGGAAAAATATAATATTCTTGAAAACCAAAGAGACCTAAAAAGCGATTTGTCTTACGACTTTGGCTAAGTTACGTGCCGAGAACTGTACAAATTTACAATTCGGAGCTTTTGGCGGGAATCAGACAGAGCGGTTGAGATTTTTTCCAGTGTCTCTAAAATTGTGTAGTGATCTTTAATGTGTATTTTTGGTATCGTTATGTGCAGGAACGTTTCATTAAGTGACTGATTTAAAGGAACATTGGAAAAAATACTATAATAAATATGACTTTTGGATTAAATGGTTTATCATTTTAGTCAATATGCTACCTCTGATTATCTAATAGCATGTTATGAACTGCTACTGCCATGGATTGTCTCCAGAAACTCCAATAAGCATTATAATGCACGACACTAGGTATTTTAATGTATTAAACATGAACATTTGAGAACACTTGAAAATTTTATTACACTCAACACTAACAAGAATAGTACTATAAGCATAAATCTCTATGGGTGGAGTCGATCCCCACCAACTTTCTATAAAAGCCGGGTGTCAGGGAGTGTCATCGCCAATCAACTCCAATCCGCAGTCACCACCTTGGGCGACTGGTTCAGGAAATGGAGAATTGAAGTAAATCCCGACAAGAGCGCTGCCATTCTCTTCTCTCGAAATTGCAGTCGCAACGCGAATATCCGCCAAATCACCCTGTTTGGAAAGCCCATACCCTGGGAACTCAAAGTCAAATACTTGGGAGTGATCCTTGATCACAAACTCAACTTAAAAGAGCACATAAAGGCGGTACGCGCGCGAGCCGCCTTCTCGCTCGGTAGGCTACATTGCATGTTAAATGCACGCAGCAAACTCTCACTTAAGTCCAAAGTGAGAATTTTTACCTCGTGCATTCGTCCAATTATGACCTACGCCAGTGTTGTGTTTGCTTACACTGACAGCAGTAGCATCCACTCCCTACAGGTTGTCCAAAATCGGTTCTTGCGCAAGGCCACAGGAGCTCCGTGGTACATGCGTAATAGTCAACTTCACGTTGACCTTAAAATACCGACCATTAGGCAGTTCATGAAAAAACTGTCTAAACGCTTTTTCGACTCTGCCCTTTCGCACCCAAACCCGCTGGTTGTGTCGGCCGCCCGATACAACTCTTCTCGCATCTCTAAGAGAAGGCGACCGCGACATGTCCTCATCGACCCCGATGAAGACATCACGGTCCTCCAGGAATCCATACATAATAACACTGCACAAAGACGACCGCTGTTCCGTCCTCGCCGGCGAGGCTCGACGCGAATATCTCGTAACTGCCCCTCCCGACCCTTGCATCTGCCGGCCCGCGCCGAGCGAGTAGATTTAAACACGCCCCTAAATTTAAATAATAATCCCAGCCCAGCCCAGCTCCCTAGTTTGCCCCCCAGCAACGCCCTAAGCCGAGGTCCGAGCCCCACTATGGGGCGCCCTTAGCTGTGTTGCTTAGCGTGTAATAGTGCCTGGCTGGAGGCCACCTTGGTCTCGCCATTGTCCGGTTAAGTAGCTAAAGTTCCCGGAACTCACGCTACGAGAGACAGCTCAAAAAAAAAAAAAAAAAGTTTGCCGGTCTCTTCTTCTTCTTCTTCCTAAGTATGGCAATCAATCCCTTCAGGGACTATTTTTGCCAGTGTCGAGTGTTAGAGAATTTTCATGTTGCAAAATTTCTCGTGTTTGCCGCATTAAAATGCCTAGTGTCATGCATTCTACCGCCCAATGGAGTTTCTGGAGACAACTTTGCCGGTCTCATTCGCGGCTCAAACATCAACGGGAAAGGTGGTTGGTTTCGATACCACGTATTGTGAGTCCGTTCTATATTTTTTTTTACTCTGTGGTTATTGTTTTGTTGTGTATTTTGTTTTCATAATTCTGATTTTAAAGTTAACGGTTGTTTTCGAGTTGTTATTGAATTGTTTTCAACGATCGATTTGAAATATGTAAAAGTCGTGTAATTTCGTCTGTAAGTATTAATGTGAATTTAGTTTTAGATTGTTCTCTGAAGTACGGAATTTTGTAATTAAATAAAATTAATTTTAAAGTTAATTTCTTTTTGGATTGTTTATTTTTTTGTTCTTCACTTCTGGTTGCCAAAAGTACCTATAAAGATAATTGATTGGCATAGATAGGAAGAAGAAGAAGAGGAATTTACAATTTGGCAGTTGACTGACTGATTAACATTGACATATAGGCTGAGTGCGAAAAAAATCTTAGGTCTGTGAGTGAGACTTAGATTTTGTTGTTTTGGTGTTTTTTTAAGTTGCTATTGCTTGCCTTAGCGTAGCGGCTGTGTTCTCTTGGCTTGCATTGCCTTGCCGCAACCCGCAGAGCAGAAGCCACTCATAAATTCTCACTCAATCTCATAAAATAAATTGAAGTCAAAAATAATACAAATGCTACGTTAGAGTTGAATTGAAATATTTGAAGTTGTTTGCTTGCTTTGATACACGGCACAGGCAAGCACGGCCCCTAGCATTGAGCAATACATTATCTACCGTTTATGTCTCTGAGAAGACATTGGTTAGTTCCATGTTTAAAGCCCTAATTTGTTTAGGAGTAATCAATCAGCTTGGAACAATTTACTTGTAAATCTAATCTACCAATGTCTAAAGGATCACTGAAAAGCAGGTTTGCGTTATTTGATATTTAATTCGGTACTACTTAACATCTTCTATTTTTAAACTACACAGCTGATATATAGTACTTATTCATTAGTATTGTTATAAGTAACTAAATATTTATAATATTCTGGAATTCTGGGTCACTTGTTCTCTGCCTATCCTATGAATGATATGTATGTATGTATTGATTGTTTATACTATAAGGAACCAACAATAATATGGAATAGATATCTTAGCTTAGTGACCTAGAATATAGCTTGGCATATACTAATGTTGGATTAGGAGAGCACAATATATTATTCATTCATAATATTGATATTGCAACATAAGTTTTTATGTTTTCCAGATTGCTACAAGTACGCTTAAGCACTTGCATATTCAATACAGTATGTCTCATAACTGTAATCAATTTCTTCCGTTTCTATGGAAAATACAATTACACTCACATACCAGAGGACAATATTTTGACAACTCTACATAAAGCTGTGAATCCCACTTTGGTGCCGAAACCATCAAAGCCTGACTGTAACTATGAAGATATATTGAAAAGTACAAAGTCCATGAACAGTTGGGATGTAAGAGGGAAGGATAATGACTTCTCAGCAATTGGTATAGCTAACGGCAGCTTTGTGCCTGAGCACTGCAACCCTCTATTCAGTGTTGCAATATTGGTTACATATCGAAACAGACAGAGCCAGTTGGAAATATCAGTACCTTATTTGCATAATTTTCTAAGGAAACAAAATATACACTATAAGTAAGTTTGTTGAAAATATATATGACATATTTCTTTCATTTAATAGTCTCAGGCAGTAGTAGACTATATGTTTACAGCAAGCACACACCTTGATTGATACATATATGGTAGCAGTTACCATATCCAATAGATGCTCAAGCAATACTCAGGTATTTATAGAATACAAAATATATTATAATTTGCTTTGTCCGCTTAATGAGTGTGATACGGTCGAACGGCCTGCGCCCAGGTGAGCTCAGCCATGGTTTCTTCCGACACGTGTTTCAGGACTTCCACGTCCCATCATCAGGGTGCCGCCGCGTTGGTCGAGCAGCGTGATGTCACATCGAGGTCTGGATGCTGGAGCAGCGCCGCAGCACGATGGTCGGACGCTGGAGCAGCGTCACAGGATGCTGGACCAGCGTCGCAGGATGCTGGAGCAGCGTCACAGGATGCTGGAGCAGCGTCACAGCATGATGGTGGCTGTGTCCTGTGACGCTGCTCCAGCATCCTGCGACGCTGGTCCAGCATCCTGTGACGCTGCTCCAGCGTCCGACCATCGTGCTGCGGCGCTGCTCCAGCATCCAGACCTCGATGTGACATCACGCTGCTCGACCAACGCGGCGGCACCCTGATGATGGGACGTGGAAGTCCTGAAACACGTGTCGGAAGAAACCACGGCTGAGCTCACCTGGGCGCAGGCCGTTCGACCGTATCACACTCATTAAGCGGACAAAGCAAATTATAATATATTTTGTATTCTATAAATATGAATTTCCGCAAAGTAAAACCTGAATCAATTCAATACAATACTCAGGTGTCTCTTATATTTATGAAGCAGTATTAAATCATCATAATGTCAGTATAGAAACTTGTACAAGCTCCATGAATATCTTCCAGACTCTACCTGATAGAACAGCAAGATGAGAAGCCCTGGAACAAAGGCCTCCTTTACAACATTGGTGCCAAGCATGCCATGTTGGAGAAGTTCCCATGCCTCATACTGCAGGATGTTGACTTGCTGCCTCTAGATGAGAGCAACCTTTATGCCTGTCTCTCCGAACCGCGCCACATGAGCGCCAGCATCGATAAATTTCGATATGTGCTGCCATATGACACATTAGTAGGTGGTGTGCTGGCCATCAAATCAGATCAATACACCATGGTCAATGGGTTCTCTAACAAGTTCATAGGTTGGGGTGGTGAAGATGATGAGTTTGCTGAAAGGCTGGCCAAGCATCATTTAAATATTTTGAGGTGAGATATTGGTGCCAATTCTATTTTTCAAAATTATTAAAATTTACTATTTTGACAGATCTACAAATATTGCCATCCTTATTTAACCCTGCACATGAGAAAGGGATAGCAAGACTTTTAGACCTGTCTAATTAGTTAAGTTTAGTAATTTTGAACAACAGAATCGACACCAGTCTATTAAGTCCTTGTGCTATCAGAAAAATTGCGATAATTTTAAATGTTTACATGACCATACTTTTCTAGTGAATACTACTACCATCTCTCAGCTTAATCATATTTCTTAACATATGCAAATATTTTACAGCAACTTCAACTACCATAGTAACAGGTCATGTGTCCCCAGGTTGCCTCAGCATATGTCCCGGTACAAGATGCTAGTGCACCCCCAGGAGCGCAAGAACAGCCAACGGGTTCGAATCTTGACAGAGAACCGGTTGCTCTGGGACAAGGATGGCCTGAACTCCATGCATTATGAATCTGCAAGCGTGAAGAATCATCGCCTGTTCACTATGATCGGGGTGAAGTCGTGAACCACGGCACCGGGACGTAGGGCTGTGATTATCAATAGAACTACAGTGACAAAACAATGTGTTCACATAATTGTTTTAGGACACTGTAGCTAGTCAAATTACTGGGCATTAATAACAATACTATAGGTGCTTCGATGCAATGAACGGCGTTTACTATCAAATAGGATACCTACGGTCATCACTATATCGTCACTATTACAAGTTAAACTTGAAATCAGCTTAAAAATGTACTACCAAAAATCAAACCAAAATTAAAAAAAAACATTTATTTAGTTTAGGCCCTAATAAAGCACTTATGAAGGTCTAAATTACCACCAATGTTCCTTTACATATGTAAAGGAATATACCTGTTTGTTGTTGCAGTACCTATATAGGTACCTTAATAAAAAGGATGATTCAGGATGTAAGGATAGACACAAAAAGGCCCATGATGGAGGTACGACAAGCCAAAACCATATCATTTACGACATAGTAAAGGTGTGAAAATGTATTCACATTTTAACTATTAAAGCTAGTAGTAGCTACAAGTATAGGTATATTTCTACTAATATCTAATATATAAAATTCTCGTGTCACAGTTTTCGTTACCATACTCCTCCGAAACGGCTTGACCGATTTTGATGAATTTTTTTGTGCTTATCCGGTATCTATGAGAATCGGCCAACATCTATTTTTCATCCCCCTAAATGTTAGGGGTAGTCCACCCTTAATTTTTTTTTTTTTTTAGACAAAATTTTTAATTTCTATTTTTTTATGATACAACATACAAAAATACATACAATCCTCAATTTTCACCCTTCTACGATCAACCCTTATTTTTTAATAGCCATTTTAGTAATTTAATCATTTTTCCTCTCCGGTCGAAAACAGATCAATCGTCATTTTTGTGCTTATCCGGTATCTATGAGAATCGGCCAACATCTATTTTTCATCCCCCTAAATGTTAGGGGTAGTCCACCCCTAAATTTTATTTTTTTATTTTTTAGACCGATTTCAAAAATTCTTTAACCGTTAGAAAGCTACATCATCACTGAGTAACATAGGCTATATATTATACTAGCTTCCCGCCCCGGCTTCGCTCGGGTAGACAAAATATTTGAATATCTATAGGCTCCGAAACTACTGGACCGATTTCAAAAATTCTTTCACCGTTAGAAAGCTACACTATTACTGATTAACATAGGCTACCTGCCCGCCCCGGCTTTGCACGGGTAGACAAAATATTTGATATAAAAGTCTACCCGTGCGAAGCCGGGGCGGGCCGCTAGTCTAATATATAAAATTCTCGTGTCACAGTTTTCGTTACCATACTCCTCCGAAACGGCTTGACCGATATTGGTGAAATTTTTTGTGCTTATCCGGTATCTATGAGAATCGGCCAACATCTATTTTTCATCCCCCTAAATGTTAGGGGTAGTCCACCCCTAAATTTTTTATTTTATTTTTTAGACAAACTTTTTAATTTCTATTTTTTTATGATACAACATACAAAAATACATACAATCCTCAATTTTCACCCTTCTACGATCAACCCTTATTTTTTAATAGCCATTTTAGTAATTTAATAATTTTTCCTCTCCGGTCGAAAACTGATCAATCGTCGTTTTTGTGCTTATCCGGTATCTATGAGAATCGGCCAACATCTATTTTTCATCCCCCTAAATGTTAGGGGTAGTCCACCCCTAAATTTTTATTTTTATTTTTTAGACCGATTTCAAAAATTCTTTCACCGTTAGAAAGCTACATCATCACTGAGTAACATAGGCTATATATTATACTAGCTTCCCCCCCGGCTTCGCTCGGGTAGACAAAATATTTGATATAAAAGTCTACCCGTGCGAAGCCGGGGCGGGCCGCTAGTCTAATATATAAAATTCTCGTGTCACAGTTTTCGTTGCCATACTCCTCCGAAACGGCTTGACCGATTTTGATGAAATTTTTTGTGCTTATCCGGTATCTATGAGAATCGGCCAACATCTATTTTTCATCCCCATAAATGCAAAAAAAAATGTCCACACGAGCGAAGCCGGGGCGGGCAGCTAGTTTATTATAAATGTAAAAGCTAGGACGAGAGAAAATGTTTTTGACCGATATACAATATATTATGACGTTTTTAGTTGCAGTGTAAAAAATGTTGTAGGTGTTAATCCATCTACTTGTTTTTGTTATTTTGCTACTGAGGTGGCTTGGCGGGGTACCAACGTTTCTTGTTCTATGTAAGAATGATTGTTTTTCTTATTAAAGTAATAGTAGAATAGACGCTACATCTAGGTTCGTATAGTTATGAGATTTTTCAGTAGTAAGTAAGTACCTGTTTGTTGTAGCAAAGACTTTGAAATCTACTAGGTAGTTATTTTTAATTTTTATACCATTACGGTATCAATCATACATCCCTCCCGCCTTTTGGTAAGCGGTAACCGTTACCTATAGAGGCTTGCAACGCTAAGGGGTATCACAAGATTATTGGCGACCCTGACAAATCTCTTCACACCCTTGGAAAACCCCTTACAACAAACAAACTTTATGTAATTAGTTGCGTTAACATTGAGACTCGATACCAAATTGTATACAAACTTGTACTTTAATAGTAATTGTAATAAAAGAGCAAATTGTACTTATAGATGCGTTTTAATTAAATCTTTAGTGAACCTAGATACAATGTGAACTTCAACGAAAACAATAATACATATTCGATTATAAACTCAACTACTAATAAATAAAGTAAGTAATAATATAAAATATGTATTAAAGTAGGAGTGGCGTCATTTCCCCCCAGCTGTCGCCGCTGGCGAGGGCCACCGGAAGTGACGTGGTCATCCCGCACTCGCGGCCGCACTCCTCCATCGTTTGCTTTATTATCGCTGCCAATATTATTATTTCATTATATAGTGTTACCAAGCCAATAGGTACACACATATTTTTGGAGATCGCTGAAGATAGTCATATGATTGTGTATGACAGTGAAAGTTGAAAATTCAGTTATATTTTTAGACAAACTGCGAAGGAATGTATTTGTCTTTCTATGAAGAATAGCAAAGAAAATGTGTGAATGTATCAATGTCCGTGTATAATATTGGATGCTAGGCAGTCAGGCGCCTCACCCGCGTGTGGCGCCAGCAGTGTGCGCGGCAGGTCCCACACGAGCTCGTCGTGTATCTGCAGCAGCAGCCGCGCGCCGCCGCGCAGGCGCCGCTCCGTGCGCACCATCGCCAGCTTGCACAGGTCCGCCGCGGACCCTGCACCACCACACACCACTGACCCGCCACCTCACTCCTCACTCACACGAAGTAAGGTCGCAGTCAACAACAACTCTAACCCTTAGTACTTGTGTTCCTGCAGTAAGATTTCTAGAGTTCATCAAAAAATACGCCGTAGTATGTGGTAGTAGTAGCATAGTATAGCGATTTCTCCTAATATGCCAAGATGACCGCGCGCCATCGTAGGGACCGTAGGTATGCTATTTTGTCACAATTGCAATAAAAGAAAAACTGTTGAAATCACGCTCATAAAGTGGAGCCTGGCACTTCGACAGGATTGGAGAATGAATTTAGAATGCGTTCGCGCGAAACACGCTGCAGTGTGTATCGAATAGTACCTTGCACGACAAAGTTGACGGCCTGCCTCTCGGCCTGCGCCCTGAGCGCGGGGTCTGCGCTGGCGATGTTCCTGAAGCGCCGCGCGCGCCCGCACAGCGTCGCCAGCCGCCCGCCGTCCTGCGCGCACCGAGACACCACCGACCGACCGAACGACCGAAGCGAAGGAAACGTTCCTAACAAAGTTACGTCCCTTTCACCATTCATTTATGGTAGGGTCATGAAACCATGTGTTTTTTACCACTAAGGTGGCAAACAAGCATACGGTCCGCCTAATGGTAAGCGGTTACCGTAGTCTATGGACGCTCGCAACACCAGAGGTATCACTTGCGCGTTGCCCACCCTAAAATAAATAGGCCAAAAGATTATGTTACGCAAATTTGTTCGATGGTTTCAACACTTCTGGGTGAATTATAATTCGCAAACAAATGCTCGAACGATGGGTAAGTTTCCACTTGGAGTCGGACATGTTTGAAAGATGAATGAAGTGTGTCATTGAATAATGGTCGACGCAACTGTTGAAGCTGGCGAGGATGGCCAGCGCCTGGTCGTAGGGCACGTTGAGGATGTCCATGAGCCGGCGGCTGCCCGCGCCGTACAGGCTGGCGTACACGATGCGCTTCGTGCGCTCGCGGTCCTCGCCGCTCACGCACCTCTCCTCTTTGTTAAGCCTGCACATACGAGAGCGCACGCGGCCTATATCTGCCTGCCTACCATCAGACCCCAGGCCGGCTGGAGACCAGGCTCTAACAAGTTTCACACAGAAAAGATAAGATATTTCACTCGCATCTCAAGAAAAGCGACCAAGAGGTCTGGCGTTTTAAAACTGGCATGTAACTTCTGAGTTCTTAACTAGTACCTACATTGATAAAATCACACCACGAGTAGAGAAGAATTGACGGTTTAGAATTCCGCCTTGTTACTCTAATCTCCAGTCCACATCCCTAGTCTCCTAGTGTCGTCATGAGGCAAGGTACGTACCACTTCGCAGCCAGCACCCTGAACAGATCCTGCGAGGTGTTGAGGGTCCCCAGAAGGCTGGTGTCGGCGGCGGCGTGCGCGAACACCCGGCACTCGATGTGCTTGAAGTCCGCGCTCAGCAGGCAGTGCCCCGCGCGCGGTCTGTACACGGACCGGAATGACAGCTGAGGACTGTCTTCGGAGAAAGAGAGAAAGTTGAATCCATGGCTTTGCTACGTACAATACAATAAGGCAAGGAAGTAAAAGTATAGTGGTACAAGAGTAGAGTATAGTAGCCCATAGTAGCCGCCTGGAGAAGATCGTGCACCTTACAGAAGGCCGGTGACAATATTATTGTTGTGCTCCTGGCCTGCAGTGTCATCGTCAGAGTTTTGTCTTGAGATAGGGCTTTGTTGACCAAAAAGGGTTCTGCTTGAGCCCCTATTACTCCCAGATGTATGTTCTCTAGCCTATACACTCCTACAACTGGGCAAAACCCTCCCCCAATTCCTTTCATGTCCTCCTAACCTCAGCAATATGGACAGCAGTCCTTTTGTAAGGCATCCAGGTCATCACGTCCTTTTCTTCTGGGACTGCCAGGGCGACTATGCCCATCCCTTGGGACCCAATGCTTCAATAAACTGACCCATCGTCCGGACGGCTACGGGGACGCATACGGGTACAGCGGGCTATACACGTTCAGTTCGACTGTAGGTACAGTTATAATTGAAGGCGTGTAGCACGCTTTACGTGACCCGCTCAATCCTATTTTAATATCGCACTTTTGCGCCCCACATCAGCGACACCGGTCTCAGAGCGTAGTGGAGGTTGGAACTCTATCGGTACTTTTTACACCAAATCAATATGCAATACTATTCCTACCTTCCTCTGCACTTCCAGGGAACAAAACAAGACTGAAAGGTGCTTTCGGTATGGCTTGTAAGTTGGGGTTGTTGGAAGCGATGCGTCCCGTAGCTGCTGCCGTCTGTACCCTGAATAATAAATACCATGACGCCATATATAAATTATACTACAAAGGAGTTCGGCTGAAGGTGAATCGTTTATGTAACTACTCTGATCTATTCAGACATCCTTATAATAATCGTAGACAGAAATATGGACCGCTGACTGTTTTGTCTGTCGCTCTTTCATGCCAAAACTACTAAACCGATTTAAAAGAAATTTGGTACACAGACAGTCTAGAGTCTGAGAAAGGACATAGATTACTTTTTAATGCGAAAGAAGAGTTTAAAAGGGGGCATGAAAAGTTTCATGGAAAAGTCGTAATTTTTAGAGCTAGAAGCTTGAATCAATAGGGACTATTATGGGGCGATTAGGGATGAAGGGTTGTACGGAATACGCACCAATTAATCATATTATGAGAAACACCCGAGCGGCGGGACCGATTTAAGCGGCCAACATTCACGGCAGATAGCTGATGCTATATAGCGGCACATAGAGTGCTTTAATTTGGGGAAAAAATTATTCCACGCGTAAGAAGTCACGGGCACAGCTAGTAAGTTCTACTCAATTATTTCTAGTCAAACAGTAAGCAAGCACTACACATTATAACTTACCAGGTCGGTTTGACGACACCATTTTTAATCTGCTGACTAATCCCGGAGAGGAAAGTCGCGTGAGCTTTGTGCAAGTGTCGGTATTCTAAGATGAGCTTCGGTAAGGGGTGGACTGATATCATGCTGCGCAGCTTGGGACAAGGCAAACATATAGACATTAAAAGAAAGAAAGAGCCGATCTTGGACTACGAGCGGTTTATATACAAATACATACTACCCTGTCTCTTACTACATTCTCCAGTCCCTACCTAGGTTGTCTGGAAGAGATCACATCTAGTGGTAAGGCCGCCATTTGTACCGATATGAATAATTAATTCTGTTTCTGGATTATAGTTTTAAGGTGTACGATAAAGAGTTATCTATCTATCTACATATACGTATTGGTACACAAGTCTCAAATGCCTCGTACCATACTTTCCGAAGTCGACTTAGCTCCTTTACAGATGGTCTCTTTGATCTTAACGTTGCATTTGGAGTCCAGTTTAAGTTCATCGTAGAGTATCGCCCGGACTTGCATAGCCGAGTTGATCTGGAAGCTTTTCCCTGCCGCTTGGTAGCACTCCTGCTCCACTACCTTCATCTTGGCTAGAAGGACCTCCTCCATAGCACTCAGTCTTGAAACATCCACACACACGCCACGGTGCTCCATATCTATAGCAAGATGTAACTGGTTATCTTTAAGGGAATCTTTTTGGAATGCTCACAGACTCTTTTTGTATGGATGTACATATTTTACGCGTACATAATCACGAAAAATTTATAAGAAAATACATTCCAGGGTAGGTACCCTGCAAATGGAAACTATTAATTAAGAAAGTGACAGTGATGGCAGTAGTCTAAATATGAGAAATCCAACGCTCATTTTTTAAGTTATGCAGTTATCTCATATTGATGGGGAATATAATCTTGGGAAATCTATAAATAGATTTAGCCGTTATTCATTATTAAATAGTGTGATTCGGATTCGCACCTGCAATAATAGGTAGCAAACGCATCTCAATGTCAACAAACACGTTCCACAGTGTTTGTTCCACCAGCATTGCTTGCAGCGCCTGCCAGCACTCTCTCAACATCGACATGTACCAAGCAGTCTTCTGCATCGTGCACTCTGTAGCGATCGTGTACTGCGGCACGAATGAGACCAGCTTCTGAAGATCCGGGAACATCTCTGGCGGACTGTCTGCGCTTAGAAGACTGCCGCCGATCTAGACATTAAAGTTTACTTAAAGGTTCAGCCTATGCACTAGGTAAATGCTACAACATGATGCATTTGTACCTTAGCATCAAGGATGTTCAAATTCAATACATTCACATCCAAAGAAAATCGTGACTTCAAAAAGTTCAATACGTGTTTTCCTTCGTAACAAATAATTGTATTATTCTCCAGTATTTCTGTCAGTATCTTTCTGCAATATTATTTTAATGGTCATTATAAATGATTTAAATTCAATCTATACACAAGTATAACGACGGGATATCATAATCATGAGCGGTACGACACCCGTTACATTCACGATACTCCCCTATATGTGTAACTAGCGGCCCGCCCCGGCTTCGCACGGGTAAACATTAGTTTCGGAGCATAGACATTTATCAAATATTTTTTTCAAGCTAGAATAATATATAGCCTACTTACTCAGTGATAATGTAGCTTTCTAACGGTGAAAGAATTTTTGAAATCGGTCCAGTAGTTTCGGAGCCTATTCAATACAAACCCACAAAAATACAAACATACAAATCTTTCCTCTTTATAATATTAGTGAAGATCAAAGACTGTAGATGTAGATAGGAATTAGTATATGAACGCTCGATTGAAACAAGCCGATAAAACAAGCATCATTTCATAAAATTATCTACTTAACATACGTGCACACGTCTCCATCTTCCTTGAAATAATAGAATTTTTCGTTCACATTAAGCATAATCCCATCAGCGATACAGGAGTCTTCCGTGTGTTGAGTGTTGAGCTGAGAATAGCCGTTGCTGAAAAACAATAACCATTGTTTCATTATGTTTCCTATACATATTTACCTCAGCATACTATTAAACTTGTTTACATCAATGACTGTAGCCTACCTATAACACAGTACAAGCGTCACATCACTTCTAGAAACAGCGGCTAAATTTTTCACAGTCTCTTGATTTTTCCCGCTCGTAATTATGATTTCAAAAGTAACGTGTTTTATTGGTATTTGTGACTTTATGGGTGCAATGAATTTGGGTGCAACTTTCTTCAGCTTCACCTTCTCTTTAACTGGATCTACTTGTTCTACAATCTTATCTAGCCCGAACTTCATTATGCCATCTTTGTTCGCGAGCTTTGTTTGAACTACTTTCTTTTTAGCGATACGAGTATTGGTTTCTATTTCAATATTTGCTGTCTCCAACCGAAGGGCGGATTCATTTTTATCATTAATTTGCTCCACGAATTCTTCCTCCACCGGATTACTCGCATCAACTTCGTTCAACCAATTCTTCACAGCTTTCGTATATTTGTGTTTCCGAAAACAGTTTTTTTTTACTATCTCTTTTGAGGGCTTTTTAACTTTTTTGGGATTTGTATCTGTAATCTTAGTGGGTATTTTACGTTTCCTACTAACATCTTTATTTTTTATATTACTTTTATTAACTTCGTTTGAGACACCATCTTTTTCATGTTGAAATTTGAGATCGAAAAAGCTTCCTATTTGATCGGTCTCTTTAGTAGGATTTGTTATTTCTTGAAATAACTCCGTGTCGAACATATTATCCCAATCAATAGAATTTCTTTCGCTTCCTGTTTTTCCTGGATGTGTATCTCCAGTTTCCACATTAACTTTAGAAATTCCCACATCACTGACGGCTATATCATCTTTAGAACTTTCTAGCAAAACATCTAAAACTTTATGCCTCTCGCTAGCTTCGTCGCAGTCAATAACTGGTGATATCAAATGATCCCCAGTCACGCTACAAGTTTCAACTAATTCACTTGTATCAAGACTTAGTGGTCTCACTAATTCCGTAGACAGTGGTACTTGCTTTGGTTCATAACCGAAATTGGGTGTTCTATCATTATGTTCCACAGTCAATAATGGCTGCTCTGGCCGGAAGCTATGGCAGACGTAAATATGAACTTGTAATTAAATACGCAAAATGTTATTTAGAATGTTTGCCATATCAATATCTAATTTTCCAATTGCTTATCTAGTTAATAGCATAAAAACATCTTATATCGCGAAATAAAATAAAAAAACTATCACATGCTGTTTGCCATGGCATGATGGGAATCGAACCCGCTTCACCAACTCCTATCATATCGTGGCAGTCGGGCTTACTAATCATTGGATGGTACCTATATAAATAGTTACATACTTTATACGCATCTCTAATAATATATAAATAAAAAGGTTGCTACTTATTCAGCTCCAAAATTCCAACACTAATGAAATGAAGTCGGGAGCGGTAGGCTGGTAGCATTAGTACTAGGTAAAAATATTAAATATACTCACGCTAATATTTTCTTATTTTGGTGAGATTGGGCAGGTTGTCGAGGTTGTCGAAAAACAGTCTTACTTTGGCGTTCTAAAGACAAAACCAATTATGTAATTAAATCATTAAGGATACCGCACAGAATACATATTAGTACCTATACTAAGGCGGTAAAGTCTGTGTTACGGCTAAAAGCTGAAACTCGGCTTATTAGTATACATACCACGAATAGTGTAAATAAGAGTGCAGCAAGGTCAAAACAAAAACGAAGCACTCGCGTTATTTTCTAATCGTACTACAAATGTGCTATCCACGCATGAGCCAAGATGGATCACAATCGAAGCACCAGTATAAAACTAGGTGTACTTAGTCGCACTTTAACATTTAGCCATAAAACATCACATGTACTCGTACACTACAAACGTAAAATAATATGAAAAATTACACCTGTCCAGTGTTTGACTAATGTCTTCAGCACACTTTTACCGAAAGGTGTCAACTTTTCTTCATACATTTTTATATTATTGGACATTATTGCACTCTCCATTGTATTAATCTTCGTATTTTAAGTAGATTTAAACATGTAAATTGCTTTTTTTGGGTACCTAAACATTCCCGCTTAAAATATTGCAAATGTTTTTTTTACCTATACTTACTGAGAATTGTATGGTCTGGGACCTAGGTCATTCTGCCAATTTAAAACAAAAACTATAGTTTTAATTAAAAACTGTAATAGGCTACAAGGTGACTGAAAGATAAAACCATAATATAAATAATGTGATTATTTTTATTTCATTAATAGTTAGTTAAGTTAATTAACCTAAAGGGAAAATAATACAAGCCACTTCAATATAATGAGCACCAAACATTGATAATTCATATTGGTAAGTATAGGTACACAATTCACGACAAATATGGAATTTTTACATTTACATTCTATTGTACTGTATGTTGGTAACAAACACAGTGTATAAAAACTAAACAGGAGCAACATTGAGCTTTCTGCACGCGGGTCACATTCTCACAGCGCTACAAACTGTACAGTTTTGACACTCGACTCCCTCCGGCAAACACTCTTTATGGAACGAATGCCTGCAGTTATACACCATTAGGTTTGAAGCTTTGGATAAGTCTCTTATTATAATACGGCCCTGACAAACGCAACACAAAAAGTCATCCGTCACAGATATACCTTTCTGTTGATTGATGATCAGCTTTTCGTGCAAGTCAAAGTAATTTCGTAATGTTATCATCTTGTACGCTTCTTGCACCGAGAGCTGCAGATGGTAGTCACACATCATCTTCGCTAAAGATTCTTTCAGGTCTTTGATCTCACAACCAGATCGTATGTTCTCAATGAGCATCCTCGGGTCAACATAGTTTCCTATGCGTTTGAGCAATAGTGTTACGTACTCCGGTTTGTCCACCGACCTCGCAATTAGATCCGTCCAGAGTTCCTTGTCGTTGTGCTCCTGGCAGAAGCTGATGGCTTGGTTGATATCGTTCAGCTGTTCGATGATGATCTGCAGCGCCTCCCTAGTGTTACCTATGCGGCCCAACAAGAACACCATCTCAGGATAGAAATTATTAGACGAGCAAACATCTAAAGCTTCTTGAATAGGATAATTGTCGCTACATTTTAGGAAAGGCAAAAGTTTCTCTCTTGCGTATTTGGCGTACAACCGGACCAACTTCCCGTGGTACCGGCCGTTAGGCTCAATTTTACTATACGCGTCTAAATATTTATACAAATAAAGGTCGTTGTTAGCAAACTGCTTCTCGACTACTTCTACAGGGATTTTGGTCTTCCCGAGGAGCACTGCTATAGTTTTATCACAGTCAAGAGTCATTAGATCGAGCAACTTGTCGTGTATCACGTGGTACATGTTGTGTTTAGTTATTAAGGTAAACACATATGTGTGCTGCAGATTCAGATACACGTTCAGTGCTTTATCGTATTTCTTCTGGTAGCAGTACAATAGTGCTAGGGCTTCTAGATACACTTTCTTATCAACTTCAGTCCAAATGTGTTCCAACACTTTATTCACGATCACGGCAGTTTTATAAAGAGCTGGATTCCATTCCTGGACTAATTTTAAAAATCCTTGCGGGTCCTTCTTCAAATATTCTAAAAATATGAGTTCGTAGATGTGAGGGCTCAAGGCCTGCTCTGGTGTTTTAGGCACGTACGGACTGATGGAGCGAAGTTGCTCCACAGTGTCGAATTTGAGTATTTGATTCTCCCATAAGACTTTATCATTCTTACATATCCTTGCGCAGAGGATAGCAGCTTCCTCATAGAGCCGCTCCGCCATCAAATGGTCCAAGTACTGCACCCCCACGGTGACCACCGAGTGTTTGGACGTCTTACCACCCACCTCCTCCAGCACCGCGATAGCTTTCTCAAACCTACCATGCTCTGCTAAATAACTAACCCTGTCGTCGATATCATACGGGTAAGCGATAACGATGTCTTTCGGCGACACTATAAAGAACCTGTTCTCGTCAATGAGCATATCCAAGTAGTAGTCGTTGCAGGAATATTCCTCGTAGCCGCGGATGGTAAGGCTGTCCGTGGAAACTTCGCAAAACTCGCAGTCTTTGTAATCCGCCACGGACAAGACGGGTCTTTGAGCTTTACCAGTTTTCGGATCAGGTTCCTTTGGCACTCCTAATAATACTAACTGATCGTCTAGTGGGCCGAGACCACTAATGAAGTAGTCAGTTTGAAAAGTGTATATAGGGTCTACGAGGTATTCGGTGACGTCTCGAGTTTGGAGTTCGATTTGGCTTCGCTTGCGTATGACGCATATGCGGACAGTGTCGAGCCAGCCGATCATGAGGGTCTTGGGAGCGGACCAGAGGAGGTTGCAGCGGTAGTCCTCGATAGAGCGGGTGGAGCTCTTCTCCCACTGGATGAGGCCGAGCGAGCAGCGCGCGGCGAGGTCGTAAACGCGTACGCCCACCTCGCTGGCCCACGCCACGAAGCGCTCGTGCCACGCCATCGCCTGCACATAGCCCTCGCACTCGCACAGTACTGTGCTGCGCACGCGGTTCAAGAAGCTCTTCTCGTACAGGGTAAGTTTAGTGTCACCTGCAACCAAATGCAGTTATATATATTTTAAAATTATCTACATATTCGTAAACCTGTTACTGATGGCTTTCTGGAGACCATTTGATTAGAAAGTGCTTTATGAATGTGGTGTGGTGTTAACATCCAATACACAGCAAACAGTTTTATACAAGCAAAACCCAAATTGGTGACCTTCTAAGGCTATCAGCTCCTCATATTACAAAATTTGTAAAAATGCTTACATATAGAAAATGTGTTTGTAGTAGTATATCAATAAAGAAGATGATTATACAATATATAACTATGTTTAATTTTTGGCTTACTAAGACTTCACTGTCTGTCTGTCTGTCTGTCTATCAGCAGGCTGTATCTCATGACTTGAAATAGGTAGACAGTTACAATTTTCACAGAATATATATTTCTGTTGCCGCTATAACAACAATACTTAAATTTAATTGAATGGGGCTCCCCTACTAGCAACATGTTTTTTTGGTTTTATTTTTAGTCTTAATAACTTTATGAAGTAGACTCTTGAAATGCTCATAGTGTGTTTTGCTATATTTTCTAATGAAAAGAGTAAATTTACTATAACAATACAAACATATACAGTGAGCTACCTCAGTCAGTTCTACAACTGCAACTTGTAATCTCATTGGAAGGCATTGGGAGGCAGTGTACATGGCCGTTTCTGACTCTTGTCTATAGGGAGGCTGTTTAGTACTAATATGTGGGTACATGAAAAAACAGTCAGTCTACAGCTGTCCGCCTGTCCAAAGTGATTGTGCACATTTAATTGCATGTTATGTGAGTATATAATAGAGGCTATATTTATACAATGTTTTGTAAAAGAATGCATTGGTGTTACTTGTAAGATTAATTTAAGTAATGATAATCAATCGGCACAGAAAATGTGTAGTAATTCTGTTTTTCACAAGCCAACATATTAATATTTGCATAGCATTATATTAGAGATTTGATAAATAAAAAAGTTGTAGATTTGTCTTATATTCCTACTGATGAGATGATAGCCGATGATTGTACCAAACCTTTAACTAAACAAAAACACAGTTATTTTGTGTCTATGTTACTGGAGGTCAAATAATTAGGTCTAAAATCCTGCTGCTTTAATAAAAACATGAGGTGATTGTAGCACATGCATGTCCGATTTAAACTTAAAAACTTGGCTTGTGATTTATTAGAATAAAAATAAACAAATTTATACCATATGAAACCTTGAAACAATTTACTAGCACAGCTGTGATATATTTATAACAAGCCTTTGAAAATGACAATATACAATGTTTTCAAAGTGATGACTCACAGATTAGCATTAATTTTCAAAACATTTACCTAGTGCTAGCAGAACCCAGCATATGGTGCTTTCCTTCCTAAGTATGAATGGCTGTAAATGGTTTCAGAGAATACTGCTTTCTTCCTAGTATATTTGTCAAATAATAGCTACCTGTTAGAAATTTCCTTCCTGATCCAGATTTGAAATAATTAGGGTCCAAGGCCACTGACTTAACCACTCTGCCCAGTGACAAGTTGTGCGTGTTGTCGTTTGAGTAGAGGCCGTGTACGATCACCTTCCCGTCGTCGGAGCAGCTCGCGATGTAGTCCCCTTTCACATCAACCGAGATCTTGTTCACTGCTATAGTGTGTGCCTGCAACTCTTTCTCGCGACCGTCTTGCGATATCGGCACCAAGTTCCCCTCGTGGTCCAGCAAGTGAATCACGCCCCACTGAGTCCCCAAACATATAAACTTGGTATGAACACAGATACAGCTCACTGCGTCTCGCTGAAGAATGTTTTGTACATCGTTACCCATCCTATCATATTTTAGCTTTGGCTCCTCGTCCGGAGGCAAGCTGTCACAACTCTCAACATTTAAAGCCATTTTTGGTAATTTATTATAAAATTACATCATGACTGAACTAAACAATAAATAAAGACTCAAGCGTATTGTAGCTTTGGACTCAAGTTTTCCTACTTCGTCTCGTTGCGAGTGTACAGGTCGCGGCACGAAACTCTAGCGCTGAGCGAAACGTGGAGGGGATAGCTGCGCATGGGTACCATCGCGCACGCAATACAAATTAGTAATTTAATTGCTTAGTTAAAAACAGCAAAATAATGTTTTAATGTAAAGTCAAATAGTAAGTCTAGCGGTGAACAAAATGTGGAACTTAACTGCGTATGGGTACTGTCACGCACGCAAATATTACTTCATGTTACCTACAATATAATTTTTAACAAGTTTATGGGGAGTAGAAAAATAAATACACTATCGGATTTGTAAATTTTTATATTAAATACCAAATAATAAAAAAAATTATATTAAGTCCGAATTACATAAGAACCTACTGAAGTTTCTTCTCAGGATAGAAGAAACCTGCGAGTTCGGCAGGGTGTGGACATCAGACACCGCATTCTCCTTTCCGATATCTAGTCCGAATCAGACAATGGTCTTACACCTTCAATAGTATCCCAACAGGGCCTTTTGCTTACTGAGGGCCCCGGCTCAGGGCTGCTTCGGTCGTCGGCACTAACAGCGTCATCGTCATCAGACTCACCAAGGCTATCCTCTGAACTGTCACCATCAACGCGAATGATGAATTCTTCTGTAACCAAATCCACGACATGGTCACTCTTGACATATTGCTCTTCTATGTCCTTTACCTTTTGGCATAACTTTCCCCAATCCCAAGCACCCATCAGCAAAACTTTTTCTTGAATTAGTTCTATACATTTAGCAACACTCCACTTCACATTTTTACTGCCTACATATTGCTTTATGTCAGACCATGCCATTTCGATTGGATTTAGATCTGGGTGGTATGGTGGCAGTCTTAGCACTTGATGTCCTTGCTCTGCTAGTATCCTGTCAATTGAAAATGTTTTAAATCTATCTTTGTTAGCCCGTATTAAATTGTATAGTTGAGGTTTTAGTAGAGTTTCCTCATATTGTATGCCCTTTTCAGTAAGCCAACCCTGCATGTCAGCTTTTTTGGAATTAGAAGTGGGTGCAAGGTCCCATTGTTTATTATGGTATGATGCGTTGTCGACTACCACGACAGAATTAGGCGGTAAGTTCGGCAATAACTGTGTCCTCAGCCATTTTTCGTAGTTGTCGTAGTTCATATTGTCGTGGTAGTCGCCTGATTTCGCACCAGCTTTAAAAGTTAACAGTGCGTTCGGTATGAACCCAGCCTCTGATCCTGCGTGGACAATGACCACCCGCTGTCCTTTGGAGATAGGTTTTTTGAGACCTTTTGTAGTACCATCGGTCCAGGCTTTTGGAGCAGAGTGCGATGAATCTACGTAAGATTCATCTGTATATACGATGGGCCTTCCCTCTTGGCGATATTGTTTTATTTTGCGTAAGTATTCGATACGTAGTAAACGTATATTTGAACTTTCAATCAGTACTTTTCGATTGTTTTCAGTATTTTTCCACCGAAACCCTAAACTCTTAATTATTCGTCGAAGACTTCGTTCTGAGCCTTTGAAATTTATATCTTCCTCTAGCTTCTTTCTCAACTTTCCGACGGTGGGAAGTTCATTATTTGTCCTATGAAAGTTATGTATGCACCTCTTTATTAATCCTTGATCAAAGTTATCAATATCTGTGACCGGTTTTGATCTGGAGCGTTTTTTGCCTGGTGTTCTAAATACTGATAATAAGTCGGAATTATTGGCTTCAGTGGAGATTTTCCTTACCGTTGCTATGGACGTCTTTGTAGATTCAGCTGTCCTTTTCTGAATTTTCTGTAAGTCACTAATTATACTATTTAATTTTATATTTCCCGCCTGAATAACTTCTGCAGTTTGTTTTATTTCACTTATATCTACAGTGCTGCGGTCAGAATCGAGTAAAATACTCGCAGCTTCGCCAATTTCACTTTGAATTTGTTTCAGGGAATTAATGAAATCATTCGATTCCCTTTTCAGAAAACAATGCACGTCAAACACCATTTTCCGTGCCTGTCTTTTCAAAACAGTATTCCTTCTCGGCCTCGGCATTTTCACTGTTTAAAAACTGTTCAAACTTAATCAAACAGTGAATAAACTAACAAACACAACAAACAAATCAACAAAACAAACTTAACAAAAAACAACAACAAAAATTAACGATGACAACAAAACAATTCAGAACGCGACTGTACACTGGAAGTGCGCGGAGCGTCGTATCGGCACGGGGGACGGAGTACGACTGGAGAGCCAATCGGCGCAACGCACGCTCGCCCTTCACCCCTGTACCCCGCCAAGACACCTTATTTTTTACTTCTGCGCAATAACGGTCAGCGCTAGAGTTTCGTGCCGCGACCTATAGCGACATTGATATTTTGATTTGATTTGACTGACTGACGTGAGTGACAGGTCGCTCAGTCATTGGAATAAAAACATTAAGAATAAGGACTCAGCTGCTGGCTTAGCGTAAGCGAGCTGAGTATTATTCTAAGTCAGAAGCACACACCTAGTATTGTTTTCATGGTCAAAAACTCTGAACTGAACTTTTACAAATGTCGTATTGTCGAAATGTATTTTTTGTGTTGCCATTAAATAAAGAATTGAAGTATTATTGTGAGACGCAAACTTAGAATAAGGAGTAGCCCGTTACGCTACAATAACGAGTCATTATTGACAGTACGAACAGGGCTGCAACTTTACTGCATAATACATAATCTAATAGGATATTAGAGTGCGGCTACCTCTACAGCAGCCCAAGAGAATACAACCACTACGTTACGGAGAACTGCGACTCCCTTGGCCGCACTTCTCCGTAGTCGCCGTTTTACCAAGGCATTATGGCAACAAAACGTAACTTTATACGGCTTATCGAAAATCCACTGATGCGAAAATCGATTCACTGATTTACTGCTTGAATTGCTTGATATATCAATTCCTAATAATCAGTCTTAATAGATCAGTATTAAATTTATACTTATGGAATGCGTAACTGTCTAAATTCGTAAAATTACTAGTTATGCTTGTTTTATGTTGTTAGTTGAACTTAGTTGTTTTGCATTTTTTTTGCAAACAAAAAACGCTCCGTTACCAGAAATGCTAAATTTATATTTGATTGTGATATATTCGCCTATATATCATTAATTAACGTTGAACGAAATAAATGCAGTATTTTTTTCTTTTCAAGCTATTTAATCAATTTAAAAACATGTCTAAATCTAATATTAGCATTATAAAAAAATACTTAGGATTATTGTGGCAGTTGCGTGTAACGTATCGAATTTATTGTTTATTCCCATGTGGTGGAAAAATGGACGCGCACATGATTCTGCGAGGTTTTTAAAATGTTTTCCTACCGTATTTGTGTTCGTTGAGCTTAAAAAAATCCGAACTTGTGACAAAGTGTTGTGTGAAAATGACAGAAATGCCTCCTTATCTCGCGGTCAAAGATGAGGAGAAAAACAGTGAACAAGCTGATAGTGAATCTTGTTCCGAAGTTGACGACTGGGATTTACCCTTGTGCTACGATAAACCGAGGCACATTGAGCCTATAAAAGGGGCTGAGCCGGTGGAGCACTCGTGGCGAGTCAAGGAGAAGGTATGAGTTGACAATTATACTAATTATAGTACGTAGTAAACTTTGACCGACGTAACTGCGTATGTGCAGCAAGTCAACAGCATGAATGAAAACAAACGCACATGGGCGAAGGTTCGCCTGCGTTTCTCAGTCCGAGGCTGCAATCAATTATGTAAATAAACTAATCCGTTTAATAATTTCTTTACACTTATTACACTAAAACTAAATGTTTAATTCCTAAAGGCTCTGTTATATTTATTAGTCATACGTTTTTCTTTTTTGTGTACAGGTAAAAAAAAGTTACAAACAAGTGGAAAAAAATACATAACAAATTTTAAACTGTGTAATTAAAGTAAGCCTATAATTTTACTACTTTACTGACATTTCGAACCAGTTGCATGATGATTTTATTTCCTATTGGATATTATTTATTAAACTTAATTTCCTAGTGCAGGTCCACACCACATTATGAAATGCATTCTACTTCTGTCATCAGTTCTATGTATAGGGAATTAATTACAGTAACTTATTGTGTACAAAGTTTAAATAGTGTTTATATTATTGTATTTATTATTTTTTATTAGACACATGTATTGCCTTCTTTACAACATTTTATCATGCATCACAATGTGTACATGCTACATTATGGGTATGTCTACTTTATGTTTGATCTATACATACGCTTTTGCTGAAACTACTATGAAAATATTAAGTTCCAAATTTGTGTGTTAAAGGTGTCATGGAGTTTTTGGCGGGAATCAGGCGGAGCGGTTGAGATTTTTTCCAGTGTGTCGTAAATTGTGTTATAGTGATCTTTAATGTGTATTTTTGGTGTCGATATGTGCAGTAAAGTTTCATTTAGTGACTGATTTATAGGAGCATTGGAAATAATGCCATAATACGACTTTTGGGTTAAGTGATTTATCATTTTGGTCAATAGGTTACCTCTAATCTAAAGGCGTGTTACGATCTGCTACTCCCGTGGGTTGTCTCCAGAAACTCCATTGGGGGTTAGAATGCATGACACTAGGCATTTTAATGCGGCAAACACGAGAAATTTTGCAACATGAAAATTCTCTAACACTCGACACTGGCAAAAATAGTCCCTGAAGGGATTGATTGCCATACTTAGGAAGAAGAAGAAGAGAAAGGTGTCATATTGATTTTTCTACATCACTAAATGTACAGTTTATTTGTATTGAATAATGTTCATTATGAGAAGTGTCAAGTATGGATGTGGATGGATTTAATTGAAGCAGTAGATCTACATGATGGTGCTGACGTAGCAGAGGGTTGATGATGAAGATGTTAGTATAATAAACTGACAAGTTTTGTCTACCTACTGCCAATAGGTACATATTATACAAATAATGGAAACAACCTACTCATATTGATAATATTATCTATATAAACATTACAATATTTAGATTAGGCTGTCCATAGTCTGTTGCCTGCATGGTGACATTCCATATACAAATTACAAATGCTTTTTAGGATCATCAAATTAATTACCATTTTTTAAGATAAAATAAGTGCTTTTTAGATACAATATTTCTTTTAAAGTTCCTTGGGATAAATGTCATGGATAAAATTAAATTATATACAGACATACAATATCCAGTCGAGGACTGGACGGCGCGAAAGGGAGAAGATGTTTTCACATGCACATGTTTTAATAAAATATGATATTTCAGTACAAGACCCACTGTGTAGCACTAGTGCTTTGCTTGAATGTGGGAGTGGACCCACCGGATGTGGTGAAGACACAGCCTTGTGCCAGACTCGAGTGCTGGATTGGTATGTATTGCTAGATTAATTATAGTTCTTTGAGGTTAGGCTCTACTAAGGTTACTTAATATATAATACTTGAGTTTTTGTAAACTGAAGTGATTAATCAGACCACAAGCATAAATGGTGCCACAGTCTAGTGTAGACATTGTTTACACACTGTAGGTGTATTTTCGCACCATTGATTCACTGGCCACTAGCCAGTCAGATGGCTTGTGAATGGCCATGATTCTGTATGTCATGCCTATGCGTCATACATACGCCTTGTGCACCTACATAAAAATATGCAAATGCTGGTGCAACAAAAAATTGTATTTGTCTATAATAAACCCAGCCAGCCTTTTTAACTCACTTTTAATAGCTTCACCTGTATATATTTATGTATCTATCATTTTTGTAATATAATCTTTCAAAAAAGAACCAATGACAATACAATGAATATGTTCATAACATTATCCTAGCATCCTGACCAGGGTCAAAGGATAAATAGGTTTGAAGCGAGTTTTTGAAACTGTTATTTATTATTTAGTATTAGTGAGTTGTTAGTGACAGTAGTATTGTTTCCCTAGACCCGCAGTCGCTGTCGCCGAGCAAGGCGCTCGAGAGCATCGGACACGCGCTGCAGTCGCAGTACGAGCGCTGGCAGCCTCGCGCGCGGTACAAGCAGTCCCTCGACCCCACCAGCGAAGAGGTCAGCCACCACTCCTCCTTAGCCACCACGGAGGGCCAAGGGAGGTGATAATGCTCAGGGCCGTCTTGAACCTATTGGAGGCCCTGGGCATGTTAGGGTAATTGAGTGGGAGCCCTGTGATCTTGGCAGATTACTATTTCGAAGTAAATATGTTTTGTGGTAATTAATATCAGTTATCATTTGGTAATCTGGCAGGAACTAGGGGGCCCTATCGCTCGCGGGGCATTGAGCACGCCCAGACTGTCCAATGTGAAAGAGAAGTCTGAAATGCTCAGCTGCCACAAGAGGAATATTCAGTACAATAATAAATGTTAAAATTAAATAGCAGAGATGTCGCGACAACACTGAGGTGGTTATTACCAAGCATATTGTGTTCCCTGTCTCATGAGTGATGATACGCGATAACCGTTATATGCTACAAGCATATCCAGGCACGCCAGGGCTATCGCTCGCGCTTTCACACTGTGGAAAGGGTCCATTATTATTTAGCTACAATCAGGATCATAAAACTAGAGTTTTGTTAATTAGCTAGGTAGACAAAACAAGTGGAGCGGGAAGTGTGGGTATTCTGTTACCTAAATTAGTAGAGGGCGCGCCGGGTGGCGACCTTGCGCGAATTATGTGTGCGACCTTGTTCACAGCTCGCACTAGTCATGTACTGTGTGCGTGCTTCGGGTGCTTACGTGGCTGTTGTCTATCGGGGCTTTAGCGGTTACCATTGATAAAATGTCATGATGTCATCTGTATCGAAGTTTGTCTGGCGCTAAAGTCAATTTGTTCTGACTAAGACTAAACATATTTGCATACAATACAACTATGTGACGGAATATGTTGTGAGTATTCTATGCGTCACTATTATGGTATCCGGCCCGGTTTCTTGCAATAGGGACCTGACCTGATCAATATCATAAATAACAATAAGGGGACTCATAGTGTGATGTAGGATTGTGGGCTTGTATGGATGTTACAAAAATGTTGATAGGTTATTGTACTCAACATTGGTATCTTCATATGAATGTTACGATTGTGATGCTACTCAGGTGAAGAAGCTATGCTGCTCGCTGCGCCGCAACGCGAAGGACGAGCGCGTGCTGTTCCACTACAACGGCCACGGCGTGCCCAAGCCCACCAACCAGGGCGAGATCTGGGTCTTCAACAGGGTGAGCCGTGCCCGGAGAGGGCGTCACTAATACAGGCAAAAAGTGGCATATTTTGCTCTACTCACACACAAGGTGAAGGGTATACATATACGGTACTAATGTACAAGACAAGGACAGACATACTATTTTTTGTACCTTACCCACTAGCGCCGTGCCATATTTACATTGAGAGAAAACTTTAGCTTCACTACTAATAATATATGAGACACTATCTGCCGAATACTGAAACGCCACTCAAATCTGATGCCGCATTTAATTTGAGTGGCCTCTGATTATCTTTTGAAACAGTTTCGTGGTTGTACAAACTTTGAATGTCGTTCGATTATTCGGCCGCAGCCATAAACAATGTAACCGCTCCGCTTGATTCCCAGTGGTTATGTATGTGGTGTGTTGCAGTTGTACACGCAGTACATCCCGCTGTCGATGTACGACCTGCAGTCGTGGATGGGCGCGCCCTCGCTCTACGTGTACGACTGCTCCAACGCCGGCGTCATCATCGACAACTTCAAGATATTCGCCGACCAGCACGAGAGGGAGTATGAGGTGCGTGCGATCCTACCCTTCTCCAAAGTGTCATGTACAAATGGACTGCGAGTCAGAAAGCGTAGTTATAATTATATAATGTTTAGACATTATCACACAACGCCATCTAGCCCCAAACTAAGCAAAGCTTGTACTATGGGAACCAGCAAATGATATAATACATTTTTTTTTTTAAATACATACTTATAATACATACCAAACACCCAGACGCAAGGCAAACATATTTGTCACATAAATGTTTGCCCGGCGGGAATCGAACCCGCAACCTCTAGCGTAGCAGTCAGGTGTACTAACCACTAGACCAGTGGTCTCGATATTCCATTTAGGTTGTAGTAGGGCGCACGTATGCAGGTCTGGTCTACTTTAGCACCGGTAGTAAATTAACATATAATATTGTATTGTTTGCAGTCGGGTATTCCATTAATTTCTTAACTTACAAATGTTTTATTGAATCGAGGTCGTATTTTGCGGGGAGGTTCTCCCGCGCAAGTAGCGCAGGCGCAGCGTACAGTGCAGTGTTGTGTGTCGCAGGCTTTGCTGAAGGCGGAGTCGGGCGGGGGTAGTGGGGGGAGCGGGGGCAGCGCGGGCGGCGCGGTGAGCTACAAGAACTGCATCCAGCTGGGCGCGTGCGCGGCGGGGCAGAGCCTGCCCATGAACCCCGAGCTGCCCGCCGACCTGTTCACGGCCTGCCTCACCACGCCCGTCAAGATGGCCATGAAGTGGTTCGTGTTGCGCACGCGCACGCGCGTCGCGCCGCACCACGTGCACGACCTCATCGACAAGTATGTACCACACTACACATCATCACTCACATAATAATAATATGGACATCGGCTCTAGCACAACATTTTATGAAAAGAGTATCAAGTACCGGCGCTCAAGTATAATATGAACTTGGGATACATGTATATCTCGGAACGCAGGTGCGGCGGGGTATGACATCAGAAGTGAAACGAGGGTTATAGCTAATACTTTAAACTCAAAATGATCTTTATTTGACTAGACAAGTACTTTCAAAACGTCAGAATCTACCACCGGTTCGGAAGGTTGTTTTTGCTGAGAAGAATCCGGCAAGAAACTCGGCAATTACTCTTTTAGGACCGAAAGGTCATAACCGATATAAAATAGCAATGAAACGTTAATTAAACATTAGCGATTTACACAATAAGAGGAAACCTCTCTCTAACTGATTATCTACTCGCGTAAACATCAGTGAAAGAAGCCAGTGACAGTTACCGTACTAGACAGTGGTCCGTGCACCGAGACGCAATCATTGGAAATGCGTGCCGATACAATAGCGCAGGCCTTTTTATAGGCGTCAGTAGGAAGGGGAACTCGGTAACGGAAAAGTACCGTCCGACGAAGCACGATGACGCTCGGTCCACGGGCCATTAGTGCCGCTTCGATGCTTTCTGCCATAACTATCACTGCCTCCGACATATATTATAAAAAAACACTTAAATTTGAGTCTTACCTCATTACCACACAGCTTAATCTTGCTTGCAACAATTTATCGAACAGTAATCATCCAAAGTGGGACATTCTACGCGGTTGTATGGTATTCTTATTTAGTAGTATCTTAACTCTGGACACTGAGCCCAGACACAAAACTTATTTTATTATTAATTCAGTGCTAACCACCCATACTTGGTCTGCGGCCTACCCCGCTACTCATCTGGTGCCTTCTACCTTCTGCCACCAGGTGGTGACTCAAATAAACAATTTCTCATTCTCCCTACTCGAAAGTCTTTAAGACAATTGTCATTTTGATAATTTCTCAAGGTCTTGTGAGAATAGACCAATTTTATTTATAGAATACCGCAGTGTATTGTGAATGGTTGTCGTTGGATTGCAGTGTTGAGTGTGGTGTGTGTGTGTGAGCAGGATCCCGGGCCAGGTGACGGACCGGCGCACGATGCTGGGCGAGCTGAACTGGATCTTCACGGCCATCACCGACACCATCGCCTGGAGCTCGCTGCCCTCCGACCTGTTCCAGCAGCTGTTCCGCGCCGACCTGCTCACCGCCAGCCTCTGCAGGAACTTCCTGCTCGCGGACAGGATCATGAGGTACGCTCGCCGGCCGCTTGCTCAACACCACAGTTACACGAATAATTAAAAAGAAAATAACGACAGAGCACGAATAATTTGTGACTACGTATTCGAAAACGAACTCGCGTAACGTCAAAATTCTCATAAACATTTTTAGTTCCACTTTTCGCCGGCGCAGCGCCTTACGTTATAGTCGAAGGCGATACGATACGTAGTCGCAAATAATTGTTGGTACGGCAAGTGAATATGTAACGTGCAGTGCAGTGTGTTTGTGTGTGTGTCAGGTCGTACAACTGCACGCCGGTGTCTGCGCCGGCGCTGCCGTCGCTGGCGCGGCACCCGCTGTGGGCGGCCTGGGAGCACACGCTGGACCTGGCGCTGGCGCAGCTGCCGGCGCTGCTGGCCGGCTCCGCGCACTACCAGCACTCCGGCTTCTTCCGGGACCAGCTCTCCGCCTTCGGCGTGTGGCTCGAGCTGGGTGAGCGGGCCGGCCATACATCGCATAACAAAACAATACGGGATCGGTTCTCTACATATATTCACCAAATCATTCAATAATTGAACTGTAACAATATGTTTCCTGTGACGGGAGTCTAAAGCCAATCTATTGCTGCCGATGGTGCTGCAGGTGTTGCTGAGCACGCAGTATAGAGTAGGGGGGGTTGCAGGGTCCATGTCGCGGCCGCCGCCGGACCAGCTGCCGATGGTGCTGCAGGTGTTGCTGAGCACGCAGTATAGAGTAGGGGGGGGTTGCAGGGTCCATGTCGCGGCCGCCGCCGGACCAGCTGCCGATGGTGCTGCAGGTGTTGCTGAGCACGCAGTATAGAGTAGGGGGGGGTTGCAGGGTCCATGTCGCGGCCGCCGCCGGACCAGCTGCCGATGGTGCTGCAGGTGTTGCTGAGCACGCAGTATAGAGTAGGGGGGGGTTGCAGGGTCCATGTCGCGGCCGCCGCCGGACCAGCTGCCGATTGTGCTGCAGGTGTTGCTGAGCACGCAGTATAGAGTAGGGGGGGGTTGCAGGGTCCATGTCGCGGCCGCCGCCGGACCAGCTGCCGATGGTGCTGCAGGTGTTGCTGAGCACGCAGTATAGAGTAGGGGGGGGTTGCAGGGTCCATGTCGCGGCCGCCGCCGGACCAGCTGCCGATGGTGCTGCAGGTGTTGCTGAGCACGCAGTATAGAGTAGGGGGGGGTTGCAGGGTCCATGTCGCGGCCGCCGCCGGACCAGCTGCCGATGGTGCTGCAGGTGTTGCTGAGCACGCAGTATAGAGTAGGGGGGGGTTGCAGGGTCCATGTCGCGGCCGCCGCCGGACCAGCTGCCGATGGTGCTGCAGGTGTTGCTGAGCACGCAGTATAGAGTAGGGGGGGGTTGCAGGGTCCATGTCGCGGCCGCCGCCGGACCAGCTGCCGATGGTGCTGCAGGTGTTGCTGAGCACGCAGTATAGAGTAGGGGGGGGTTGCAGGGTCCATGTCGCGGCCGCCGCCGGACCAGCTGCCGATGGTGCTGCAGGTGTTGCTGAGCACGCAGTATAGAGTAGGGGGGGGTTGCAGGGTCCATGTCGCGGCCGCCGCCGGACCAGCTGCCGATGGTGCTGCAGGTGTTGCTGAGCACGCAGTATAGAGTAGGGGGGGGTTGCAGGGTCCATGTCGCGGCCGCCGCCGGACCAGCTGCCGATGGTGCTGCAGGTGTTGCTGAGCACGCAGTATAGAGTAGGGGGGGGTTGCAGGGTCCATGTCGCGGCCGCCGCCGGACCAGCTGCCGATGGTGCTGCAGGTGTTGCTGAGCACGCAGTATAGAGTAGGGGGGGGTTGCAGGGTCCATGTCGCGGCCGCCGCCGGACCAGCTGCCGATGGTGCTGCAGGTGTTGCTGAGCACGCAGTATAGAGTAGGGGGGGGTTGCAGGGTCCATGTCGCGGCCGCCGCCGGACCAGCTGCCGATGGTGCTGCAGGTGTTGCTGAGCACGCAGTATAGAGTAGGGGGGGGTTGCAGGGTCCATGTCGCGGCCGCCGCCGGACCAGCTGCCGATGGTGCTGCAGGTGTTGCTGAGCACGCAGTATAGAGTAGGGGGGGGTTGCAGGGTCCATGTCGCGGCCGCCGCCGGACCAGCTGCCGATTGTGCTGCAGGTGTTGCTGAGCACGCAGTATAGAGTAGGGGGGGGTTGCAGGGTCCATGTCGCGGCCGCCGCCGGACCAGCTGCCGATGGTGCTGCAGGTGTTGCTGAGCACGCTGCACCGGGTGCGCGCGCTGCACACGCTGAGCCGCTTCCTGGCGCTGGGCGCGTGGGCCGTGCGCGCCGTGCTGCACGTGGGCATCTTCCCCTACATGCTCAAGCTGCTGCAGGCCTCCGCGCACGACCTCAAGGCCTCCATGGTCTACATATGGGCCAAGATCATCGCCGTCGACCCGGTACTATCAATTAAGATATTCAAAAAAATTAAGACCGCAGTGAAATAACACTACTTGATGTAGTGTTGTGTTTCTACGGTAAGTAAGGTTGCCAGTGCTCCACGAGGATACGCTGCGCTAGTAGTATTGCTGCTAGCACAGCGACTCTTCATCAACAACAAGGTGGCAACTCGTTAGTGATATCCCTGGTATTGCTATCAGGTGGGCCGTATGCTTGTGCCAGCTTAGTGGTATAAAAAAATAACATCCTCAATTATGCAAGTCCTTTTCTCACCTCAATCTATAAACACTTATTTAGGTACGCCTGCATTACATTATATCTTTTCGATCGACCCGATGGTAACCGTTTACCGTAGCCTATGGCCGCTTGCGACACCAAATGCTGTAGATGGTATGTTTCAAATGGTGTGTGTTATTTAATTGCAGAGTTGTCAAGTAGACCTGGTGAATGCGAAAGGGCATAAGTACTTCCTGGCGGTGCTACAGGACCCCACGGTCGATGTGAGTCTTGGACCGAATGTAATGTTTTATTTAGTGACAATATTCTCAGTAATATAGTATTGTAATGTGTGTGTTTGTGTGTGTAGAGCGAGCACCGGGCGCTGGCGGCGTACGTGCTGGCCGGCGTCGTGGACCACTACCCCGCCGGGCAGGAGGCCGCCTTGCAGGTATACATACTACATAGGAGACAGGACAAACATTTATGAGACAAAAATGGTTGCCTAGCGTCTGGGTGTTTGGTATGTTTTATAAGTATGTAAGTATTGTATCAGCTGCTGGTGTTCATGGTACAAGCTGTGTGAAGTTTGAGGCCAGTGTGTGCAGTACAGGTGTGTGTGTGTGTAGGGCAGCATGGTGTGCGTGTGCCTGGAGCAGCTGGCGGGGAGTGTGTGCAGTACAGGTGTGTGTGTGTGTAGGGCAGCATGGTGTGCGTGTGCCTGGAGCAGCTGGCGGGGAGTGTGTGCAGTACAGGTGTGTGTGTGTGTAGGGCAGCATGGTGTGCGTGTGCCTGGAGCAGCTGGCGGGGAGTGTGTGCAGTACAGGTGTGTGTGTGTGTAGGGCAGCATGGTGTGCGTGTGCCTGGAGCAGCTGGCGGGGAGTGTGTGCAGTACAGGTGTGTGTGTGTGTAGGGCAGCATGGTGTGCGTGTGCCTGGAGCAGCTGGCGGGGAGTGTGTGCAGTACAGGTGTGTGTGTGTGTAGGGCAGCATGGTGTGCGTGTGCCTGGAGCAGCTGGCGGGGAGTGTGTGCAGTACAGGTGTGTGTGTGTGTAGGGCAGCATGGTGTGCGTGTGCCTGGAGCAGCTGGGCGAGCGCGCGGCGCCGCTGGCGGGGCTGGCGTGCGTGGCGCTGGGGCTGGCGTGGCGCGCGCGCGACGCGGCGCGCTGGGCGGGCGTGCGCGACCTGGCGCCGGACAAGCTGCAGGCGCTGCTGGCGCACGCCGCGCCCGAGGTGCGCGCCGCCGCGGCCTTCGCGCTGGGCACCTTCCTGGCGGCCGGCGCGGCGGCGCGCTCCGACCACGCCAACGCGCTCGACCACCAGGTCGCCGCGCTGCTCGCCGCGCGCGCGCCGCACGACGCCGCGCTGCTCGTGCGCAAGGAGATCCTCGCCGGTCAGCACCACGCCACCACACTACAATACACAATGTTGTATCGACCAACTAGAATCGCGTCAGGTTCATTCAAACGGGCGCTGACATTCAACATGTTTAATAATAATAATAATAATAATAATATGTATAATGACTTTCAATGTCAGTATATTATAATACAAGATACTTCATCAATATTATCATGATCAAACTCAAATTTAAAATGATCTTTATTTGTCTAGCTCTAGACTTAGCACAAGCACTTTCTGAAGGTAGTTTTTGCTGAAAACAATCCGGCAATAAACTCGGCAATAACTCTTTTAAAACCAAAAAAAAACCATATAATTTACATTTCAATGTGAACACTGTTCTCGTAACCGCTAACCAAAGAATAGTACAACATAATAGTTTTTTTTTGTTATACCTATGATGGCAAACAAGCATCCTGCCCGTGTGATAGTAAGCGGTTGCCGTAGTGTAGACGCTTGCAGCACGGGGGGTATCCCTCGCGCATTGCCCGCCCTATATCCGTGTATTACGGTGTGTGCAGCGCTTCAGTGGCTGGTGCTGATCTTCGAGCAGCAGTTCATCGCCGTGTACATACAGGAGCGCATGCGCCGCAGCGACAAGTCAGTACACTATACAGCTATATTATAGACGTGTGTATACGATGAGGTACAGTGAATGATGCTGTCATGATTAGTACCATAGTACTCTGGAGTAGTAATGTTGCGACTTGATGTCAACCAAGCCACTCCGTAGCAGTTTAGACAACGTTCATGATAAACGTGTGTATGTGGGGTTATATCAGCTACTGGTTCCCATCCATAGTATTAGCTGCGCTTAGTTTGGGGTCAGATGGCGCTGTGTGATAATGTCCAAGCATTATTATTATTATAATGTGTGTGTTGTTGGGTGTGTAGGGAGCCGAGGCGGGGTCGCGTGGAAGCTGGAGAGGACGCGCTGGGTCCCTCGCGCTCCTCCCTGGCCCGCAGCGCCGCCGCCCTCGGCCTGCCCGCCATCGGTGACCACACACACACACACACACACACACACACACACACACACACACGCGCTAGGGATGACCGGTGTATGTGGTGTGTGTTTATATTGTGACGTGGTGTGTGCGCAGGCTTCGGGTCGGTGTACACGAAGCTGTGGAGCGCGCTGTGGGCCATGGCCCGCGAGCCGCACCCGGAGATCTCGCAGATGGCCACCGACATCATCTCGCACATCACCAGCCAGGTACAGACACGTTCACATTATTCCACATATTATAACAATTATATCATGCATGCAAGGATCAATTATCGAGGAAGCTAATCTTTTTTATTGATATGACCCACCTCCACCCATGCTCCTTCCCGCCTTTCGGCATATGGAGCGAATCGCGTGACTGCTCACAAAGACGGCACTGCGGTAAAACACGCAACGCTCTCATTACGAGCAGGCACTACAAATATTTATATGTCCCTTTTCAATTCCACTCCCCCCTCAATTCCACTCTCCCCCTTTTTCATTGATATGTGTTTGTTCTCTAATAAGAAATGCGCTATATATACTAATATTATAAAAACGATGTGTTAAAGTTTGTTTGTATGTATGGGAGTCGCTATAACTACTGAACCGACATACAAAAAAATGAGTCATCCGTCCAATATTAGCATTATATGTATTTTTAGACGATTTAAACAACATTCGTCACTTCTAGCGACAATCTCAGTAAGGGAGAGGGAAGATGTTACATATCAATAAGTGTTTGAGTGTCCTCGATGTAATGTAGTGGGTGTGTGTCGCAGGTGGAGAGCGTGGGGCGCGAGGTGGAGGCGGGGGCGGGGGCGGGGGCGGGCGGGGCCAGCTCGCTGCCGCCCTCGCCCAACACACGCGCCTCGCCCTTCCACCACCACGACCACACGCGCACGCTGCCCGCCCTCGGTAACACACACACAACACTGTGATCTGATTCTTGAATATATTGTATAGTTCATTGAAACTAAATATGTTTATCGTTTTGACAGGACTTAATTTTTGACAACACTAAGAAAACATTTTGCAAACAAAAAAAAAAAATATTGTTAATAAAAAATTGTGCTTCCCGTACGAAGCTGCGAGCACGGCGAGGTTTTTTATATTAAAATGTAAGCTTATATACTTAGGTGAGCTCCAAACAGTTATTCATGAATGTTGTAGGTAGTAGACTTGATGTTCATTTGTTATTATGAGATTGTGTATTGATGCAATGCTATTAGATGATGTAGGCCTGAGAGCAGTGTAATGTGTGCAGGCAGCAGACGAGCGCGGGGCGGCGGTAGCGGGGGCGGAGCCCTACCGCACACGGCTTCCGAAGACTCCGTGACGCGCGACAGGGACTCCTCGTCCTCCACCTCTAGTGAGCCCCCGTCCGATCACACACATACATACTGTTTGCTTTTGACACATCGCAATTACTCTCCCATTCAATTCATATCGCCATCTCGTTAAGTCGCTTTGGTGCCTTTACTGCAGAAACACAACACTACATCAGAGTAGCTGGTACGGCTAGTGCATCACATCGTATCCAATATGAAGGCGACTGTAGTATTTAAAGTAGTGGATTAAAAGTTTGTTATCCAAACCTTTTACTTTTTTTCTATTAATAATTTTGTATGTTCGTCCATCGATCCTTCTCGTCGCCAATGTTTTATCTTTATTTATTTATTTTAGTACTCAGAATATAATAATTAATTGATACTACACACAACAATCAAGACATTTATTTTTATCTAGGCCCCATTTTTACATCCCTTCTTATTCTAAAACAGTGACATTTTATTGACGAATATTTGGTTTGGATAACAAACTTTTAATCCACTTCTTTAAATACCGACCACAAGTGTATAATAACACGCAGCGTGCTAACCAGTGGGACGTGTGTGTATCGCAGGTCAGCCGGCGAAGAAGCCGATAGTGAGCACGCAGTACGTGGAGTGGGTGTGGTCGCAGTTCGCGCGCGCGGGGGCGGGGGCGGGGGCGGGGGCGGGGGCGGGGGCGGGATCGTCGGTGCTGGGCGCGCTGGGCGGCGCGCTGGGCGGCGCGGGCGGCGCCCGGCCCGACCCGGAGTCGCGCGCGCACCACGAGCGCGTGTGGCGATACGCACGCAACCGCAGCCTGCGACAAGACGCCAACGGTCACTACTCACACCTCTACCATTAACAACAACTACTATCCACTACTCGAGAACACTCTTCTCAAAATGTCACAATTTTCATACAAATTTTTAGTTTAACATTTCGCCCCGCTGTACATTTTCCCATACAAAATTAGTCGAAAGCGTTACGAATATGTAGTTTAGGGCTACAGAAACATCTTCGACGCAGTTTCGAAAAGTGTCTGTCTGTAGGGCAAGCATGAATAATTTGCGACAACATTATCGTATCGCCTTCAACTATTCTCTGTATTGGAAAATAAACAGCGCTGCGGCGGTAAAAAGTGGAACTAAAAATTGGTATGACAATTTTGACACTTCGCGAGTTAAGTTTTCGAATACGTTGTCGAGAAATGTTCCTGCTACCCGCACTGAACACGATAAACTTTAAAACCACCTCCTTAATACTTTTCCACCAATGAATGTATCGCTAGTAGTTGTTAGGTGTATGTGTGTGAGGCGGGCCTGTGTATACGTGTGTGTGTGTGTGTGTGTGTGTAGCGCTGCGCGGCGCGCGCGTCGCTGGGCTGGAGACGCAGGCCTTCCACTCGCGCTGCCCGCTGCCGCCCGCCGTCGTGCTCTTCCACCCCTACGAGCAACACGCCGCCGTCGCCTTCAAGGACAACTTCGGGTAACTACACCACCAACACACACCACTCACCACTCACCACCTCCACACATTATTTATATATTTATTTAATAAATTGCACATGTGTTATAGTATAATACAATACAAATTACAAGTATACTTATAACTAAACACACACCCTGCGGGGCACACCAATTGAGAGGGTGTATCACAGTTTATATTATTGAGATCACTATTCTATCTAATTATACAGTTTATATATTTTTCTTATATTTATTTTATCCTATCATCTAAAAATTCTTGTATAGAGTAATAAAACAATTCGGTAAGTAGCGTGTTTAGCAATTTTATGTATTTATTAAATTGTATTTCTTCTCTAATATTATGTGATAGTTATTGTATATTTTTATTGCTGTTACTTGGGGATGATCTGATAGAGTGATCTTAATTTGATGATTAACTGATCGCATCCCACCTAATTCTTTTTAACTGATCTTGAGGAAAAATACAACAAATAAATGATTGCCTTCGGTCTTCTGCTCGCCTACGTTTCCAACAGAAGTAAGTGGTGTATTTATAATATTAATCTAATATATCAAATTCTCGTGTCACAGTTTTCGTTGCCATACTCCTCCGAAACGGCTTGACCGATTTTGATGAATTTTTTTGTGCTTATCCGGTATCTATGAGAATCGGCCAACATCTATTTTTCATCCCCCTAAATGTTAGGGGTAGTCCACCCCTAAATTATTATTTTTATTTTTTAGACCGATTTCAAAAATTCTTTCACCGTTAGAAAGCTACATCATCACTGAGTAACATAGGCTATATATTATACTAGCTTCCCCCCCGGCTTCGCTCGGGTAGACAAAATATTTGATATAAAAGTGTACCCGTGCGAAGCCGGGGCGGGCCGCTAGTAATAATATAATATTGTGTGTTGTGGCGCAGCATCTGGGACTGGGGCACGGCGGCCAAGCTGTGCGTGGGCACGTGGCGCGCGTCGTGGGGCCGCATCACCGCGCTCGCCTACCTCAACGCGCACGACCACGCGCTGCTCGCCGTCGCCTCGCACTCCGGCAACCTGGCCATCTACCGGTACACTACCCCGCCACCCGCTCCCCCCTCCCCTCCCCTCCCCCTCCCCGCGTGTGACGTGTGTGGTGTGTGCAGGCCGCCCCGCAGCGGCACGGAGCCGGCGCTGGTGACGGCGTGGCGCGCGCTCACCGTGCGGCCCCCGCCCCCGCTCCGCCCGCCCTCCGCGCAGCCCATATACAGTACGTACCACCACACGGAACACGCAGCCGGCGTTAGGGATACGGATCATTACTGTTATAATATACTAGGTGCCCGCCCCGGCTTCGCACGGGTACACATTTATCAAGTATTTTGTCTACCCGAGCGAAGTCGAGGCGGGCAGCTAGTAAAATATAGAGCCTATGCTACTCAGTGAAAATGTAGCTTTCTAACGGTGAAAGAATTTTTGAAATCGGTCCAGTAGTTTCGGAGCCTATTCAATATAAACTCACAAAAATACAAATGTTTCCTCTTTATCATATTAGTATATATGAGGCTCCTGCTCGTGTTCCTCGCGAGCATCTCTTGGTTGGATTGTGGTGAGTATGGATAATGTGTGTGCGGTGTAACGATGCGCGTGCGCCCCGCAGGTATCGCGCAGCTGGTATCGGACCAGTTCTCCTCCTCCGACGACAAGCACGCCAACAACAAGAACAGGCCCGACCCCAACTGTGAGTCCCATAAACTTTGTTTGTTTGCCCTCAACAGATTCGGAATTTTAAAGAGAGGTAGGGCAATTTGGGATTTCCCGTGGGTTTTCCCACTTAAATTGGAGTCGCCCGACTGGGGACTGTACCTCCACCTTACAGAAGACCGCAGTGAAATAACACTACTTGATGTAGTGTTGTGTTTATGCGGTAAGTAAGGTTGCCAGTGCACCACGAGGATACGCTGGGCTAGTAGTATTGCTGCTATCACAGTGAGTTCTCATTAACAACATGGTTGGAAACCTATTAGTGATACCCCTGGTATTGGTACCGGCTATAGACTACGGTTACTAATGTGTGTGCAGGGAGCGGGGCGGGCGGGGCGGGGGGGGCGGGCGCGCGCACGCTGTTGTCGTGGAGCGCGCGGCGCGTGTCGCTGGCGCTGGGCGGCGCGGCGGGCGTGGTGCGGCTGTGGGACGCGCGCGCCGAGCTGCTGCTGGGGGACGTGGCCACGCTGTGCGACGCGCCCGCCACCGCGCTGCAGCGCCGCGGGGACATGCTGCTGGCCGGCTTCGGGGACGGCTCGCTGCGCGCCTGGGACGAGCGCGCGCCCGCCCGCCCCGCCTACACGCTGCACCACCACGCCGCGCCGCTGCTGCTCGCCGCGCCGCGCCCCGACACAAGCAACCTGCTCTCCGCCTGGTACACACACACACACACACACACACACCCGCCCCGACACAAGCAACCTGCTCTCCGCCTGGTACACACACACACACCCGCCCCGACACAAGCAACCTGCTCTCCGCCTGGTACACACACACACACACACACACCCGCCCCGACACAAGCAACCTGCTCTCCGCCTGGTACACACACACACACCCGCCCCGACACAAGCAACCTGCTCTCCGCCTGGTACACACACACACACACACACACCCGCCCCGACACAAGCAACCTGCTCTCCGCCTGGTACACACACACACACACACACCCGCCCCGACACAAGCAACCTGCTCTCCGCCTGGTACACACACACACACACACACCCGCCCCAACACAAGCAACCTGCTCTCCGCCTGGTACACACACACACACACACACCCGCCCCGACACAAGCAACCTGCTCCGACAACGAAACCAACAAAAGATTTTTTTGACCTTTGTTTTTTTTTACGTTTTACCTTTACCTACAGTACTTTGTACAAACATATTAAAATAAATCATTGATCTATATTTCTTCACTCCAATCAGGCAGTAGAATATCAAAATTACAAATAGCCCTGATAAGCACTTGCATCCATCTTGAAAATCCATCACTTTATTTGAAAACACGACTGAAAAAATGACCATTTTATAAGAAAAAATATTTGGGGCCAAGAGGCTCTTCTCTAAATCCGGCATTACAGTGAACTCTTGTCGTAACATCGGGTGGGGACCCGATGTGTGCGCTCACAGTATAACAGTAGTAGTAATGTTCCAGTGTATCGGGCGAGGTGCGCATCTACGACACCCGCAAGCTGAGCGTGGTGAAGATGGTCCGCGCGCCCGCGCCGCTCGCCGCCGTCGACGTGCACCCGCTCTGCAACCTGATCGCCTGGTACACACACACGCACACACACACACACATACATACATACTTTATGAAGTGGTCTGTCTTAACGCAAGGTCATTTGTCATTCATTACCTTTCTGCCAATAATGCCTAGACATTATCACACAGCGCCAT
Source organism: Falcaria lacertinaria (assembly GCA_951449985.1). Lineage (NCBI taxonomy): Eukaryota > Metazoa > Arthropoda > Insecta > Lepidoptera > Drepanidae > Falcaria > Falcaria lacertinaria. Next base: position 145,604 of record OX602119.1, on the reverse strand, counting down.
CTGGCCTCAAACTAAGCGAAGTTTGTACCAGCAGCTGATATTATACTAATTTTATTTTTTTAAATACTAAATACTGCTCTACATAATAAACAACAAAGTCGTTTCTCACTGTCTATCTGTCCCTATGTATGTTTAGATCTTTAAAACTATGCAACTGATTTTTATGCAGTTTTTTTAATAGATACAGCGTGTGTGCTTTGTGGGTATATAACTTAAATGGCGAACGGTGGCCGAGCGAAGCCGAGGCGGGCCGCTAGTATTATACGTACCAAACACCCAGACGCTAGGCGAACACGTTTGTGTTGTTTGTCACATAAATGTATGCCCCGCAGGGAATCGAACCCGCGACCCTAACCGTAGCAGTCAGGGTATACTAGCCACTAAGGCAGCGGTCTCGTCAATAAGTTAGTTTGATGACGTAGCGTGTACTGACAGCTGATAGTGAGTTTGGTTGCAGCGGCTCGGTGAACCAGTCGATCAGCATCTACGACCTGAAGGGCGAGGCGCTCAACACGATCAAGTTCCACGAGGGGTTCATGGCGGCGCGCATCGGGCCCGTCTCCTGCCTCACCTTCCACCCGCTTAGGTACACACTGTAGGGGTTAACTACTACACCTTGATAATGATATTGATACACTGATTTAACTGATGTATGATACTTGATACTGCTTGATATTGATATGAGTACACGAGTCGGGGGACATAACCACACCGTTTGAGTGATACATATGTACTGGTTTAATTCCGATTGACTTAACACTGAGTGTGCTGTGATGCGTCGCACAGCGCTGACGCGGGCACATTTTGCATACATGTACGGAAACCCGTACACACACGCTGCACGTATGTTAGATCTGTAGCGTTCGCAACAATCACTATCGACTACGTATTCCTATCGCTTTCGACTATCTTAGTATGGGAAAATGAAAAGCGCTGCGGCGGTGAAAAATGGTACTAAACATTTGTATATGTTGTCGTTTTGAGAGTTGACATTTCTAAAGATGTTGTTGCTGCTACCTTAACAGCTTGCTACATTATGTGTGTGTGTGTGTCAGGTGCGCGCTGGGCGTGGGCTCGAAGGACTCGACGGTGTCGGTGTACGTGTCGGAGGCGCGCCGGTGACCCTCGCTCATCAGCCTGGCGCTGCCGCTGCCCTTCCACCAGTGACAGGTGACAGCTGACAGATGACAGGCGACCACACACTACACAACACTACTATCAACTACAACTCACACTTTCATTGCAACCCGCGTAGCCTTTACACTTTTACTCGCGCATTGTCAGATTTATGTTGAGGGGAATCACTGTGCCAGTAGCAATATTTTTTAACAACACAGTCTCCTCGAAACATAACGGAAATAAAGCTCTGGAAGCTTACTCATCCCAGCAGTATCATACATCACTTTCTGACTTACTTACTGCTGTGAAAAGTCTCCATCTGAGTATATCCTGCACTTCCTTCCAGTCTTCAACTTCGAGTTCTCGCAAATCCTCATCATCATCATCCAAATCAGACATCACTAGTGTTATTTTTACTAAATAGTAAAAAATACGTATCTTGTGTACCACCTATTTATGTTCCACACAGGGCACATAAATAGGTGGTACACAAGCATACGGCCCATCTGATGGTAACCAGCCACCGTTGCTAATGCGTTGTCGACCCTGTTGTTGTTGAGGAGTAACAGTGCTAGCAGCATTGCTACTAGCGGAACATATCCCCGTGGAGCACTGGCAACCTTACTTACCGCAGAAACACAACACTACATCAAAGTAGTGTTATTTGACTGTGGTCTTCTGTAAGGTGGAGGTACAGTACCAAGCCGGGCGGCTCCAATTCAATGGGAAAGCTCACAGGAGATCCCAATTCTCCCTACCTCACTTTGTAGTCCACTGTCTATGAACCACCGAGTAGCGTGGTACCTGCTATGCCTCAAATGACCGCGACGTTGAAACTAATACAGATTGTATTGTGTTGTGATTCAGGGATGGCGTTGCTTCAGCGAATGGAGCCGAGTGATTTGCTAGTGTAGCGGCTACACACATGTGATATCAACATGAACAGTGAGAAATACCCCAACACGTGCGCTGCGCATGCCAGTATAACTTGAAATCATTTTGTATATAAACATATTATTATTATTATCCTATTATGAAATAGTACGAAAATATAATATAGGTATCCATGCTCTAGAGGATAATAATAAAATGATGCTCCTATTTACAGCACATTATATTGTGTGCAGATATATCTTCAACATATGATATGAATAACTCTCTTATCTCTCTTGTCATGTACTTGGCATTTATCCGACGAGATATCCTACTGGCGCTTGTGTTCCCGAACGTGGATTTGTATTGATTCAATGAAAATACTTATCAATTATACAGATTTGTTACTGGACGTATCAAATTCTACAATTTTTGACATTATATCAAATTGTTTTGCAAACGATTCCTTCTATCCAAAATAATAAAATTGTCGTGATTGCGTGCACGAGCTGCGACTAGTGTCAATACTTGGTGCTACGTTATTCCGATATTACGATCATTGTTATTTAAAGTCGTGCGTTCATCCGCGTAGGGAGACCAAACTAGCAACATGAACAGATTTACATAATATTCAGTACATGCTATGCAGCCAACTCAATATTGCACACCTGTGTGATGTGAATACGGTACCGATACTCAATTATTCAATAACGAACGGTGATTATGTTCCAATTTATATACTTTTCCTAAAACAAATTAACCGGAGTTGTTTAGAAATATGTGATTGAAATGTTGAGTTATTTTTATAAAATATAGATAATAATGTTCAGGTGTCACTAACACAGTGATAGATCTCCGACGCCTCCGCAATTTTAATTTAATTAAAAACGTATAGCAACTAAACTGAGGCATTTATTGTGCCCTCTAACGCACATTACTACTACCTGTGCTCACACACACAATCCTGCTCGCTGCAAGCAGCTTGCAAGGAACATATTATCAATGTATCGATCATGACCGAGCACTAGTACATTACGAGATTTACGAGTTAACAGTCACAATACCTTGAATTTCTAATCCCTAATATTTTGTCAGTTGTTATTGACCGTAGACAAAGTACAACCCGCTATTAGATTTTTTTCCTTAATAAGTTGATAACGAGCCATACAACAGCTTAAAAATTAAGCCAAGTCCTACACACGCAGACATATTTTCACAAATTGTAATGCTTTAAGTATGTAACATTTATGTAAATACATAGTAGTGCAACTACCACTAATGCAATATTTAATTGTTTATTTATTTACTGTAATCGCGTTTGGAGTTTGGTTCACTTGGAGAATGGTGCAGACCTAGACGGTAATGTTAGAATAAGAGATGCTGCTAGCTAACCACATGTGGCGGCGCACAGTGTGCCAGCAGCTTATTGCAATGATTACCACCTCAGAATTAATGTTGTGAGATTTACTTAAATTTATTATATACTATGTTAGGTATGTTTAAACAGTAATGTCGCGTTGTATTTGTTTGTTGAACATTAGACATACATCCTTCAGTTGTAAGGTGAGTGCTCCCTCTGCTTTTGTTGATGTAATATAATACCCAGTGAGGTATCACCATATCACCATGCCTGGTTGAAGCATTTAAGGAGCATTCACATAGCACATCCCAGTGTTCAAGAGGTGCTACATACACTATACTATAGTAAATACTATACCCAGCTTGTGTGTCATTGTATGTGTATAGATAATGTGCTAAGCACATAGAACTTAAATTCCACATCATTTTTATAAGTCCTATGTTTTGTACAAGACAGTTATATTTTGTGTACCCAATGATTTGTTTTTGTGATGAATAATTTACAGAAAGTTCCTAAGATTTAATCATTACTAGATGCCATTTGTAATATAAATAAGTTTGTTCAGTATGTCATAAGAGCAGTCTTGTGTTTGTTTTTATTAGATTTAGTTAAAGTAAAATGATGTAGGTACATGTATGTATTCAGGAGAAATATTCTTAATTTATATTATCATGTACAGAAATGTGACAACACTGGAGCTAACATAAGTTGTGTAACTGAGCATTTAGTTGTAATTATGAATAGTTAAGTTAGTATTTACTGTTTGTTTTTAAATATATTCAAACATGGCAGGAACTGTAGCCTCCAGTAGATCCCTTTGACCTGGTGCCATGTGGCCATACACACAATCAAACATTAGCGGTAAGCATACGAAGTAGCAATAGTCAGAGTGATCAAACCTCGGCAATTATGATATAAATACAATGAACAAAACTGACACAGATGCCAACAGGTTGTTAATCACATCATGTAATGGATGATTGCATTTGAATTTAATAATTTTTGCTTATACATATTGTAATTAAAATGTACATTTTCATAATAAAATTGTTGTTGTTAAAATAAACCATGATTAAACTTGTCTTTGTTGTTACCTAAAGTCCATACCAAAATGAGCAAATCAGGCATTTATTAAATATGTTGGTTAATATTATGTAATATTACATAATATTAACCATGATAACTACTATAAAGTTATTATCCATCTCACCATAGCTAGGATTGTTCTGACATCAAGGTTGGATTAAGTTCAATACCTATGTGTTAAACTAATGAGTTGGAAGAATAAAAAACAATTTTGTCAACAGAAACTTTTAGTGACCATTTTTCCAACAAGCAAATCTAACCAGTCATCATGGCACTTGAAATTATTTAGTTTGTATGTACTCTGAACTTGTTGCAAGTCTGTGAGGCTGGCCAGTTCACTGAGGTGGCTCCGTTCTCCCTGTATCTGCTGCAGTATGTGCTCGCAGACGTCATCGGCTTCGTCCTCGGAGACCAGGAAGCAGACTAGCATGTTTTGTTCTTTCTCTATACCAAACTTGGTCAGGCTCTGAGAAATGTTCTTCGTAAGAGATAGATTGTAGATAATCTCGGCAAACACGGTCCTGGTGACCATTGTGTTCAGTTTAAAGGCCAGTGCCGCTTTGTTAGCGGCGACCGCCACTTGGAACGGATCTAGAATCAAACTCGGCTTTATGATAGCACACTTCCACATACCTTTGATTACGTTATTCCTAACGTATTCTACGTTTTGCACGTTTTTATATAAATACATCTTGAGTGTGGTTTTGGTATCATCATCCAGGGTACACAAATAAGGCTGGGGTACCATGTTCTAAACAAAAAAATACAATAGTTATTGTCCCCTTTGATTATACACAAGTTTATGACTGTCCCCTAAAGAATAATTTCAAGAATTTCGTATAACAATGTTATTTCCTTTATGGTTATTTCTTTTGAAATATATTTGTAGGCAAATACTTTTTAATAGTAAGAAGTTTTCAAATAAAATGTTTTTTCTACAAACACACACACAAGGTTTAGCTTAGGGATCCTGTCTGACTGTCAAAAGTGTCAAACGTAGTGGTTAAGCTTAAGGTTACGTCTTCTTCTTCTTGGCAATCAATCCCTTCAGGGATTATTTTTGCCAGTGTCGAGTGTCAGACAATTTTCAAGTTTAAAAATGTCTCGTGTTTTCCGCATCAAAATGCCTAGTGTCATGCATTCTAATGCTTAATGGAGTTTCTGGACATCGCTTCGCTTAGCGAAGTCTTTATTCTAAGGGTTACGTACTCTGTGTGACTGTCATCGAGTCGAACTGTCATGAACTGAACTGAAGGACTTGTATCCATGTCATGAATAAATAAATTTTTTTTTTAAAAAAAGGTTACAAATTAGCGGTTGTATTCTCTTGGTTTATATTCGTAATAATCAGTAATCACATTAGAATAAGTACCAATTCAATTAATATGACCTTACTATGACATTAATCTTGCAGACAAGGTGGACAAGGTTATGTACTCAAAGAAACGAAGTACCTACCTATGTTACAGAACTGAAATAAAACAAACAAAAGGGAGATGATAATTATCATGATATCTTGACCTGATGACGTGATAAAACTAATAGCGAATGTGTTTTCTGTTTCGGTGCGTACTGCGCAGTGATAAGAAAGAACGTGTGTTAAGTTGATATCGTATCAACTTAAGTATTTACTTCGGAAACGCTATGCGCGTTCGCAGTGTTATAACTGTGCTTAGAGATCTGTTATTTTATTGCAGGTGGACATAGCCTGGTTGTAATATTCACAGAGTGCAGGATGTTGATACAAAGGTTGAGACAGTTGAAGCCAGTGGTGGTTGGCAATGCGAGGCTGCTGGCGACACAGATACAGCAAGAGACGGAGAATGTGGGCCCAGTGGTGTTCCACAAGCTCACGGGCGCCGACCGCGGCATAGCCGTCTACGGCCTCAACAGCCCCAAGGACCGAAACGCGCTCGGTTTCGGCCTCATCGACGCGATGAAGGAGGTTAACCGGCTCATACGCGAGGACACTAAGCTGTCCGTTGTTATTCTACACAGCTTGGTCTCGGGGATATTCTGTGCTGGTGAGCTTTATGTGTAGTGTGCAGAGAAACAAGAGCACCTTGCCACTGGCTCTATGACTGGTTCCCTCATTGACATTACTCCTTCCCTCCCAGAAGTGTGTAGTATATTTATTTCAATACTTTAATTTCCTACTAAGTATATTCTAGGAACAAATAGCATAGCCTTATAAGAGTATTCATCCATTAAATTATAGCTGATTTGCATTAAATACATACTATGCCTGTTATCCTTCCTCTCGTAGGTCTGCTGTCTCCTTCCTGTGATTATGTTCTCTATTCTTTCTTGAGTGTACATAAATTAGATGGATCATATTATTATCATCAATTATTTATGACAGATACCACATGTGTGGTTTTCAGACTAATTCTTTAATTGATGGTTTCAGGTGCCAATTTAAAGGAGCGCTTCCAAATGACTGACGAGGAAGTGGCCAAGTTTGTTCGAGGCCTCAGAGGCACCTTCATTGAGATTGAGGACCTGCCTATGCCTACAATTGCAGCTATAGAGGGTGTTGCCGTGGGGGGCGGGTTAGAGCTGGCGCTTGCATGTGATATCAGAATTGGTGCTGAGTCTGCCAAGCTGGGGCTGGTGGAGACAGGCCGAGGGCTGATCCCAGGGGCAGGTGGCACTCAGAGGCTGCCTAGAACAGTACATCTCAACATTGCCAAGGAACTAATATATACATCAAGAGTTATCAGTGGCAAAGAAGCAAAGGACTTAGGTCTGCATGAACATATACATGACTCTGGGTATAAGATTGTATATGTTACAAGATTTGTGTGTAATTTAAGATCTTGATTCTAGGTATTCTGAACCATGTGGTGCCGCAAAATGAGACTAAGAATGCAGCATTTGTCAAGGCATTGGAGTTGGCACGTGAGATAATTCCCAATGCACCAATAGCCCTTCGGTGTGCCAAGAGAGCTATCAATGAGGGCATGCAGCTTAGCATAACAGATGGCTATGAAGTAGAGCAGAAGTGTTATGAAATCAATGTGCCAACCAAGGACAGGCAGGAAGGCATGATATCCTTCATTGAGAAGAGGAAACCTATTTATGAGGGCCATTGACCATACATTTTAATACAGGAGGGTACAGGGTACAGGGTAAATAAGTGAAGTTTGTGTATCTTTTCATACATGCTAAGTAGTAGGATGGATTCAATGTATGATATCAGCAAGAAATTCCTGTGTGAAGCTCCAGCTGTCTAGCATAAATAAAATACCCATATTTACACAAATAATATAACAAAATGCATTTGTACATAGAATATGTTAATAATACATTGTTATATTTACACTTGTTATAGTATATGTGTTATAGTACTGTGCATTTATTGTATACCTATGACTCTTATCACAAATGCTCTTGGCAGTGATAAGTTGAATACATTTTATTTATCTATACATTTGTTTGTTTCTTCTCCATGATTACACTTGATGATGTGTTGTTACCCATATATACCTACATTTTAAGATATATTTAAGCACCTTGCAAGTATGTTGAGTGTAAAGATAACTACAGAGGACAGGGCAAACATTACAAAGGAATATTTATTTGTTGATATGCAAAGAAGCAAAAAAAGGTTGAGTTGAGGTTGAGTGAAATGGCACTATTCCCTCTGCCTACCCTGAAAGAGAGTGATGTATGTATGATATGCAAAATAATGATCCAAGTTTTTTACATATACTTATGTTATGATTTAAATTGAGAATTTTTACACTCCATTTATTCCAGGAGGTGAGAATGTTCTTATTTTACTTTTATTTTTTCACGTTTCAATTAAAAGATTGGGTATAGATTGCATGGTGTTAGAAAACTAATATAATATTGTTTTTTTATATTTTCTGTATGAAACAAATATATTTTCTTTGCATGAGATGCTATTTCATGGGTTCAATTCAATTTTCCTATATTTTTATCATTATAGATAAACCTTATTGAATTCCAAGGCCCTCTGCCAGCTGGCATTTGGTGTCATGAGGGGATGTAACCTTGTGACCCACAGTTCTGGAGTCATTGTAGATCTCAAAGTCATTGCCACCTGGATCCGTCTTATCTCCAAAGAAATGAATCTCTTTAAATTGTTCCCCTGCTATATGGTTGAGGCAGTAAGTCTTGTCCCAGCCAGTGGGGAACACATCCACACTGATCTGTCCCCCGAGGGCAAATGTCAGGCCCGAACCTTGAAACTCTTTTTGCAGTGCATCAACAAACTTCTGCCTGATGTTGTGTTGTTTATCATAATCAGAGAACTGGTCCCTCTCGGCCTGACTGCAGGACCGGCCCACTGGGCAGATATTGATCATACTGGATCTAAACTCAATAAAGTTTCCCCTCTTGGCAGGTAGCTCTAGCTGTGACATATAGCCGAGGGCAAAGTTGATAACTTTCTGTAGTGCCTGCTCACCCAGGCGATTGAGAATGCTCTCGGTGCTGATCAGCTTGCCGTGCCGGTACTGCACCAGTCCGTTCTCACAGAACACATAGTCAAACTTGGCGGCCACCTCCTCCCCGTCCATCTGCTCTGCGATCTTGACATAGTCGGAGCCGCTCACCAGCCCTACAGTCACCACAGACTTCACTTTGTCCAGTAAAAACTTCTTCAAGTCCTCACTAATAATTTGGCGGGGTTTAGTTAGAGTTCCATCCACGTCAAAAAGATATAACACAGATTTCCGACTCGTCATATCCAAAACTTGATCGGGGTCAACGTGTTTCTGATTAAGATTAAGTTCTGGAGGGAGGTAAGGCAGAGCCGGTCAATAAACTGTGGCTAAAAGTGCCAACTCTTCACAGTTCACTGCGTGCGACACGTCAATTCACACGAACAGTAGAACGATACCTCGGCTCGGCCAACATGGCAAGCAAGCGGTGCGGTGTTTGCGCTTTGTTATTATACTTATTAGTTGATACCGTCCTATCTGATAAGCCACGCAATGTCCTCATATTATTGGGTAAGTCCAATCGTATTGATCCAGCTCACGCGTCACAACACAACACAATTCACAAAACAAAACTCACGAATTGAACACAGAGTACATAACCACTACGTTGTATTGAAGTACGAACTGAATGATTTGTTTTGACAGCTTCATTATTGTCCCTGTCCTATTTTGACATATATGATTTACGACAAAAAAAAAAATCTTGGTGATCTACCTACGTGTGTGTATGTGCATACTTAGCTCAGCTCATATCTATGTAAAACGTAGTGGTTATGTACTATGTGATATCTATGAGGCTCATCTTATAATATGACCCGAACTATATGATAGAAAAAAGCATAGTATACCTACCCAAAAAGAAAATGTAATGATTAATTAAGTTCTTTTTGTAAAAATGAGACATGTATGTATATTGTATCATCACTGACCTGTATTATTAGGTCAGTGTGTTTAATTACGGTAATTGGTACGAAGACTCGGGTTGTTATCTTGTTGTCGAACAGAACAGTTTGAGGCGAGTTACAAAACCCAAGGCACAACACCCGATTGGCGGATCTGCTTGACAACCTCGCTCACCCACAACAAATAATTCAAAGCCAAAATGATTCTCTTAGCCATTTTCATTGTCGCTGTGGCCACAGAGTACATAACCACTACGTTTTAAATGTGGCTGAGGCAGGTGGTAATGGAGCGTGCTACAATATCTACAGAAGAATACTTATATTGTGCTTTTTTGAACATAACAGCCTGTCCTGACCACTTTAATTTCAGATCTGATCTTCCAATCTTAAATTGCGCGCCCCTCCACGTAACTATTCTTCGCGTTTACGTTCCGTTTCTATGTAGAACGCTGTAAATAGGCACGCAATATAATTTGCGATAATCTCTACCTTCATATTCAGAAAAGGTACAAAAAGTTACTTACTCTGTTTCAAGCGGATGACGGCGGTTTTGAGATCGGTGCCTACGCGAACAAGATATGCCAGACGCCCAACATAGACGCGCTGGCGCAGCGCGGCCTGCTCTTCAACAACGCCTTCAACTCAGTCAGCAGCTGCTCGCCGAGGTCCTTTATTTCATTCATAACACTATAACCGAAATAAGCATTATATATATATACCTACCTAATTATATTAATACCGTGCCCTTTCACCACGCACTCGTCTCCATAACTTAAGCTTGAAAACTCTGAAAATATAAGAGATATAGGTACCTATGTATAAAATAATTCAAAGGTACCTACACTTTAAAACACCAAAGTCTTCAGCAAGTTTCAATCGATCCATCACTTTTTATATGGCCAATGTATCGTTAGTCAGAACGTGCATTGGACTCAAGTTTTGAGCGTGTTGTAGGTCCTAAGTAAGACGTGAGTAATACCTAACTACTACCTATAATGTAATGTGCAATGAATCAGCCGCGCCGCGCTGCTGACGGGGCTGCCAAGCCATCAGAGCGGCATGTACGGACTGCACCACGGCGTGCACCACTTCAACGCCTTCGACAACATCACCAGCCTGCCCGCCATGCTGAGCCAAAACAACATCATGACTGGTCTGTTTCCAGCATCGCTCCTCTCCTCTACGCCTACACCTTCATTATTTAAAGACGCCTGTACTTTATGAGATTAGTACTATCAGTTTTTATGTACAACGAAGGTAAACAAGCGTACAAGCAACAGGATGGTAAGTGGTCATCGTAATCTAAAGGCGCTTAGACTAGTGGGGTTGCCATATATATCCTTATTGCCAGTACAGCGTATCTTCAAGGAACTCTGAACACGATATCCTAACTAAATAACACTACTTATTTGTGACCACAGGGTGGCTTCAGTTTTATGAGGAATCTCATTCCTATGGTATATCTTGCTTCCCTTTTTATGGTAGCTTGGCCACCTGAGTTTCAACCCGTACTACCTCAAATGGCAGGAAGTAATTAAACCACACGGCTTATTTGAAGCTTATATGAACATGTGCTAATGTAGAAGGTCACCGGCAGGTATAATCGGCAAGAAGCACGTGGGGCCGAGCAGCGTGTTCAAGTTCGACTACGAGCAGACGGAGGAGAACCACCACGTGGACCAGGTGGGCCGCAACATCACCTTCATGAAGCTGCTGGCCAGGGAGTTCCTCGCGCAAGCCAATAAAGAGAACAAGTCAGTACTAGTAGCAACTTATCACAATAAAATTGATCTCTCCTTGTCAGGCCCTATTATCAATGTACAGACAGGACAGTCTGTATACGTTACTGTGACGGCGCAGCGACCCATTATAGACTGGCCTGGCTTCCTCCGAAGCAACTGTTCTGTGTGCAAACACGGTTCTCATCGTTAAAAAAATATGTTATAAAATTTTATGGAAAAATCATTGTTGAGTTTTTTTAATGGTATTTTACGAACCAACAGTACATTCTACGACTTTCATATGCAGTTACTTTGTTTATTAAAACAATTTGATTAAATGTGATCGTGCGGTACCTACTCAGGTCGTTCTTCTTGTACGTGGGCTTCCACGACCCCCACCGCTGCGGGCGCGAGCCGCAGTACGGCCCCTTCTGCGAGCGGTTCGGCTCGGGCGAGCCCGGCATGGGCCGCATCCCCGACTGGCAGCCCTGGTACTACCAGTGGGACGAGATACAGCTGCCTTACTTCGTACAGGTGCCTATACTACTTAACGAACACGTTAAGACTTAAGACACCAGGCAAAGCTGCGCGACAACCACAAGTGCTCGGCTGGTAGGTAGGTCTCTACATGCCGGAGGTGGGATCCAAAATATGTGACCCGAAGCCCGAAGGTTGCATTAGATAGCACAGGTAGGTAATAACCTTTACAATGTATTGTTGCAGGACACGGAGGCAGCCAGAAGGGATATCGCAGCTCAGTACACGACGATGTCGCGGCTTGATCAAGGTCACTATCATAATATTATCACACATCCATCATACAGATTTTCAAATTCACCCTAAACTCCGCCTCGTCGATGTCAGTTGAAGGGTAGCGTTGCGCACCAACTTAACACGCCGTGACATCGAAGTACATTCTGTTATAAGTCAGTAACATAGGATCATTTATGTATGTTCCAAAGTGGCACATGTAAAGATTGACTATTGTGTAGTGTATAGGTAAGATATCTCCATCACACCATAACACATACTGATAATATCATTACCACACAACACAACACCTGTATTCATACAATCGTGGTGTAAGCGAGTATCGTAGTGGTATCGTGTGGTGGTTGTCCGGCGGCAGGCGTGGGGCTGATGCTGCGCGAGCTGGAGGCTGCGGGGCGCGCGGGGGAGACGCTGGTGCTGTTCTCGTCCGACAACGGCGTGCCCTTCCCCGCCGCGCGCACCAACCTCTACGACCCGGGGATGCGCGCGCCGCTCATCCTCGCCTCGCCTGAACCCAGCGCCCGGAAAAACCAGGTATCGCATTTATTTCTTGTTCATGTGTACCTTTCCTTTCGCTTTCCCGGGATGTGTTCGTGAAAAGGGATGGAAATGCATTACAGGAAGCCAGGAAACAGTGTTGCCAATATAGCGACATTGTCTATGACTATGTCTGCCGTTATGAAATGCATGATAATTATTTTTTGAGTTTATTGAGGAAATCCAAAGCAGTTAAGACTCCTAGGTCAAATGTAATAATTTAAACTATGTGTTAAAATAATAAATAAATTCACCTAAAATGTGTGTTACGGCATAAGTTACAGTTAAAACCATAAGTAACAAAATTTATATTTACTATAAAAAAAAAGAATTGAAAGCACATTTATTACACTGAAAACAATCCCGACTATTCCCGTTGTTTGTTGAAATGTTCAAGTAGCTGTGTGTATGGTGTGTAGGCGTCGGGTGCGCTGGTGAGCCAGCTGGGCGTGGTGCCCACGGTGCTGGAGTGGCTGCGCCTGGCGCCGCCCGCCGCCGCCCTCGACTACAACGACATCTGGCAACCAGACCTGCCCAAGAGCTTCCTGCCTATACTCTATAAAGGTACACATTTATAAGCACTTCTTTGCCGTGGACATTGTGTGCCCGATATAGGTGTCATTCTTTTTTAAATTTTTTTTCGTCTTTCAAGTCGAGTATCGATAATAGATCAGTTTCTTTTGTATATTTTATGTATACATGGTCAAATGGTGCAGGGTCAAAATTTTATTCGTGAAGGCGGCCAGTCTGCATGACGTTTCGATCTCAGGATATGTTAGATGAGTGGTGAATGATGTGTCGTGTGCAGAGCCGCCGCCGTCAGAGGATGAGGCAGTGTTCGCGTCGCAGACGCACCACGAGGTGAGCATGTACTACCCGATGCGGGCGCTGCGCACGCGGCGGTACAAGCTGCTGCACAACTTGCACTACGCCATGCCCTTCCCCATCGACCAGGACTTCTACGTCTCGCCCACCTTCCAGGTGCTTTAACTACTACATAATAACACACAGCAACACACTTTGAATGTTCAGTTATAGTATAGCCCTAATACATCTAGGCATCCGCTAAGAAAGGATTTTGATTAATTTTGCCCCCAAGGGGGTAAAATAGGGGTTGAAAGTTTGTATGAAAATCCGTCGTTTTTGAAGGAAAGCGCAAGAAAATTGGTATTTCGCCTTTCAGTTAGAAAGAAATAACTACGTATTTCGGGATTTTTGGAAATTCCACCCCTAAGGCGTAAACTAGGGGATGAAAGTTGTGTATAAAAATCCGTATTTTTTTAAGATAAACGCATCAAAATTGGTATTTGACCTTTCTGTTAAACATAAATAAATACGAATTTCAGGCTTTTTGGAAATTCCACCCCTAAGGGATAAAATAGGGGATGAAAGTTGTGTATGAAAATCCGACATGTTTGAAGTTAAACGTATGAAAATTGGTATTTGGCCTTTCAGTTAAAAATTAATACATATTTATTTCAGGATTATTGGAAATCCCACTCCTAAGGTATGAAATAAGGGGTGAAAGTTTGAATGAAAATCGTCATTTTTGAAGTTAAATCTATTAAAATAGCTGTAGCAGTGGGCAAAAGCTATCATTTTGGATTTTAGATATAGGTACATGTTGACTTATTTACCACGCGTGCGAAACCGCGGGAAAAAGCTAGTTACAAATACTTTTATAAAGCCTAATCGGATCGACGTATCATCCTATTTCGTATTTCCGTGTGTTATAAGGGCCTTACGTTATAATGTTTAACGTATGTATCCCTTATAATGAGGGTCACTATGATAATTGAGTTATATTTTTGTAAACTATTATAAATGCATGTATCCATGCTGTGCAGTGGTATTCTAACAACTGCATGTTGGTGTAACGAGGTCAGGTATAGCTCGCCGCTGTCATGCAATGTGATGTGCAGGACATCCTGAACCGCACGCGCAGCAAGCAGCCGCTGCCGTGGTACAAGACGCTGAAGCAGTACTACTACCGGCAGCAGTGGGAGCTCTACGACGTGCGCAAGGACCCCTACGAACTCAACAACCTACACGGTGACCACTCCCGCTATACTTATTATAAATCACACGCGCAGTGACAGTCGCCTGGCAAAAGATATTAAATAAAATAAATAAAAATAATAATAATAAAAAATAAAAATATGGCAATAAAAAAAAAATTCAATACAAAAAACTTAAACTACAATTAAGCCACGTTGAATGACCAATTTTGCTGACTAGGACGGCACAAGAACGTACATTTAATATTGATTATTGTAGACGTAAGATTACTATCACCGATTCTATTCGATTTACACATTTTAAAGATGGTATAAAACATATTTCAAATATTATTATCATCACTAAATAGTTGCTTCCGCTATTCCTATTGTGAATTGATATAATATAACTGTTAGCCGTTAGGACGTTAACACATAAGCCGCCCGTAGCTACAGCTACAGCGGCGGGCGGTGGCGGCGACGGTGCCGCTGGAGCTACGGCTCATGTGTAAACCTGCGGTGCAAACAGTTTTAGACCGACGACGTCACGTTCTCGAGCTGTCAAAAAGGATTTGATAACGTTGATTTGATGAGGTAAGGTAAGTATGTAAATGGGTCATGCATGTCCTACAGGCAAGCCGTCCCTGGCGGGGCTGGAGAAGACGCTGCGCGCGCGGCTGCAGCGCTGGCTGCAGAGCACAGGGGACCCCTGGCGGTGCGCGCCCGCCGGCCTGCTGGCGCCCGCCGGGGACTGCCGCGACCTACTCACCGGGCTGCCCGCGTAGCACGCGCCGCGCCAGGGAACTAACATCATAACGACGATTTTTTTTCGTTTATACAACGTCTTGGGTTTCTTGAAGAAACTAAAGATTAACTTTAATTCAACACTAGCGACATAAAGTATTGCCATCCTTATTTATTCCCCCAAATGAGAAAGGGATAGTAAGACTTTTTAGTCCTGTCAAATTAGTTTAGAGATTTTGTACAAGAATCGATACCAATAACTGAATCGAATGAACTGGAACTGGACAATACAATGAATATTAGCTCAGAGTAGATAATACAACACGTACGATATTAGTATACGACAATATATATAGGTGTACTATGAAACACTTTATATTTCATGTTTTTGTTTAATTTTATAATATACAATTTAATACATTAAGATTGTTTTATTTGGAAGTTCTATGTATGAGTGTAATGTAAATATATAAACTAAAATGAAAATATGTGTACATATTTATAAACTAAATAAACAGAGATTCATCACATTAAATACGACATGACAGCAGTCAGCTTTAGGCAGAGCAATCAATATATATTCATGACATTATTCCAATAATTATTATATGTCAATAATAAGTAATAAATATCATCACACACAGGTACAATGAACAAGCATGACTACATGATAAGCAGCAATGATAATACCTTACTACACACACTCCCTACATTACAATTACTAAAACAAGAAAACATTACCTTATAATTAATACATGATCAATAATCAAATGTAAAATATCAACAGTTCACTTCTCTACCTACAGAACATTATTATTGTAATGAATACCACATTTGTTTGGATACAGCAACATATATTGGAGATACAACATAGTTATCCACGACAATACTGATTTCAAAACACAGTAAAGTGCATCATAATATCACAAAAATATTTGTAAGCAACAAAATAAGTGGTGCAGTTTGGTAATGATGGCTTGTTATTATATATTTTTTTGTTTTTAGGTTTAGTTTTATTTAGAGATTAGTGTTGTTATAAAGTATTCTAAATTAAGAAATTAATAACCATGTTGATGTAAAGACATCATAATTAGTTTTTCTGGTGTTACACTTGTAGTATGATCGAGACTTCTGGACTTTTCAGTCAGTGCCCAAGAGAATACAACCACTACGCTAGAGTCAGTGCAGTACACAATATATGCACTGGAGTGTTCAAGTTTTTAACTCATCAAGATTACACCTGACTATATTTTATGATGGTAAAATAAGCCAGTGTTCTAAACACTAGCAACTTATAAAAATATTTTGACTTAAATTAAGTTTAATAATAAAATAACAAAAATTTGGCTAATAGCCTGTGTGATGATCACTTACAGTGTCATCTTTAATGCCGGTCACAAGACCAAAAAATCATAATAAATATGTCTGTGAACTTGATAGTTGTTGTATCAATGTTTCAACTAGGTGTCTAATTAGCTTAGGTATGGATTGTTATATTTGTTCTAACAGAGATCAGGACTAAGGACTCGTAAAGAAACTCACAGCCACCGGGAAGATGGCTTGATGTACCGAGACCAAGTCATAAGCTGCACATAAGATAAATCAATTAAACAAGACTAAATTGAACGGAGACATTATTAATTGACCCTAGTAGCCTTCGAACATGTTATCCAGAGGCTCCATCTTCATCCCTAGGCTCTGGTCTATGGTGTGCATGTTCAGCATCTGCTTCTCAGTCTCCATGGCCTGCAAGTATGTCACATATTCATTACTATATTATAATGTGAAGGGTTAGTATTCATTGTTGCAAGTTTAAGAGATCTTCTTCATTTTAAAAGATGTAAAGGAACCCAGTCTAATGGCTTTACTCTCAGGTAGTGTTGTGTTCCTGCAATGTTGAAGGTTTTAGAAGTGCCACTCATGGCAGTATTATGAAAAATCTATATACTGCAAACACAGTGAGTCCTCTCAACAATAAGGCTTGCAACATGTCAGTGTGATACCACAGGGTTTGAAAGGTGTTTAGCCTACAGTGACTGCTTACCATCAGTTGAGCCATACACGAAGAAGCACAGAAGCATCTAAATACAAATATTGTTATCCAAGATATAAAGATTAGCCTCAGTAATCAAATGTGACAAATACCAAGGTCATGATCCGGTCTAGTCTCTTCGACTTGGAGTATATAGTCTTGAGGACCAGCAGGAGGTACACGTAGAGCACGAGCGCGAGCAGCACGGCTAGCACCTTCATCCGCGGAGACCACGAGTTCATTTCCTTCTGAAACACACCACGCGCTCATTACAGTCATCTACTACTTCGCGCTGTTAATAATGATAATGTTATTACTCTTAGTTTAATTTCAGCACTCACGGGTTTCACCACCACTCGGGGCACCTTTGGTATGTAATACGACATCAGGTGTTCCTTGTTTGGTAATTTAGGCTCTGTTTACTGGCTAGTAGCCCAGCCAGGCCTAGTATATATCGTACCAAGAGAATACAACCGCTACGCTATTTCGTATTTGTTTTATTTTAATTGACGCTATACGTGTATCTGTTGTTTATTTCGGTTTTTCTGCATCCCCACATACACTCAATACAAACAAAGCATCGTACTTTCAAAGAAGGTGAGTATTGATTTATTGTATTGGTTTTTACATAGATACAAGTCCTTCAATCAAATTCAATTACTATACTTATTTAGAAAGGAATACTATTATATAAATACAACATTTCTTTATGTTATTTTGCTATATCAAACGCATAGGTAATGTTCCCACTTAGTTAAATTAATTTAAATTCAATGCTTCGATCGAGGTTAAAACACTTCACGGCTTCAGGCAAAATTATTGTCCTTGAATGGGATTGATTGCCATAACAAGAAGGATTAGGAACAATGAGAACTCTGACTCGTATAGTAGATATCTGTGACTCTGACGTGATTATGTACTCTGTGACTCTGACAGCTGACAAGCAAGAGTGACAAATGAGACACAGCTTAGAAAGAAATACAGAATTTTAGAATTTCGTAATTCGCTAATTAATAATAAAAACTGTAACTACTCATTTACAAAATTTTATGCATCTACTGTTGAGCTCTCCTTGAACACTATTGTCATATTATTTTTATTTTCAGTTGAAGCCGATATTTAAATTCGACTTGCGAGTCATAACCTAACCTTGCTAAAACTACAATTTGCCATGGCCACAAATTATGCAAAGTACGCTCAGCTTGTTAACGCTTCGACGAACTATGCGCGGCGAATGAAGCGTCTATCGAACCGAATATTTAGCGAGGTAGCGATACCAACGAACTCAAAGTCCATGAAGGTGGTCAATATATTTTCTGCGCGGCCGCTGCACACTAA
The DNA here is from genome assembly GCA_951449985.1 of Falcaria lacertinaria. Lineage (NCBI taxonomy): Eukaryota > Metazoa > Arthropoda > Insecta > Lepidoptera > Drepanidae > Falcaria > Falcaria lacertinaria. The sequence continues at coordinate 126,652 of OX602119.1, read as the reverse complement.
TGAAGAGATCATCCACTACTACCCGCGCCACATGGAGACGCACGCGCTCATGCTGCGACTGCGCGAGTACGGCCTCTTCAGAGACGAGCACCAAGATTTCAAAGATGAGATGAAACGGCTCCGTGAGCTCAGAGGCAAGGTCAAGGTTTGGAGGAGACTGCTTGAAAAGAAGGAAGCCGAGAAGAAAGAATAAAACTACTTACCAGCTTTGGTAATAACGCCTCAAGCTCGAAGGAAAGTATTATAATTGCTAATACTAACTGCAAAGGTGGCGCACACTGGTGGCAGTCCCGTTTGTTGATTAGCAACAAACATAATTTAATACTAGATTTATGAATGCTGTTAAATAGTTTGTAAATAAAATAATACTTCATTATAATAAATTTATAATATGAATTGTGACTGTTTAATTAAATAGTGAATCAGATGACACTAGCATCTTCTTTGTCCTCCTCAAGGGTCTTGTAGCTCTTGGTCTTGTTTGAAGAGGTAATGAACAGAAAGAACAGTATGAAAGACACCGTCGGCAGCACAACTGCCATCAAAAACATCTGCTCCGGTGAGGTCAATGGATTGCTTTGGTAGTAAACCTTTTTTTGGCTCATGCTAATGGGGTATTCCTTCAGTATGCTAATAACCCATGGCTCCAATCTGTTGGGAAATTGAATATATTGTTGAATGGTAGCTTTCTTCTGGTGAAGTGAGTGCCTGTTGAGAGAAAGGTGACAGTAAGTATTGAAGATTGAATGCAATACTTGTTCAGGTGTGTGTACATGGCCGTGGTGTTGAGGAGCTCGTCCACCGAGTAGTACGCCTGGTCCACCAGCACGAGCGCCGCGTCGTACCGGTCCGGCGCCTGTGAGAACTGCGGGTGCACGAAGCGGCGGCGAGCCATGCGCATCGAGTTCCACTCTGCACCTGCCGACATCCAATTAATATTGATCTCAACAACGCTTCTGTCATTCTATTTACACTGCAGGTGAACCCTTTACATGTGCGAGCCATGTGATCCTTGCACACAAGTGGCAGTAAAAGGAAATATATTTTCTAAATGCTGCTGTTTGCTTACAGCTTTCGAAACATCAGAACTTACATATAATGCTGAATTTAACCAAATTGAACCTGAACTATATACACCTATTATAGTTGCCCGTTAATCTCGTTAGCCCTCATGACGCCAAATGGGTGCCTCTGTTGGGTCCTTCCTTCGGCAAGACGGTATAGTTTAACTAGCTTAATATAAAGAATCTGTGCTAATAGCATGGCTTTGACAGTTGGGACCTTGGGAGAACTCTAGGCAGGTGCGTGGTTCCTTGGAGCGCACCAGTCGCAGCGTGTGCAGTGCCTTCCCCTGGAGGCAGGAGGCGCGCAGGAACACGAAGTGCGTGGCCACGAGCGCGCCCTCGCAGCCCGCGCCCGCCCCCGCCTCCGCGCCGCTCTCCGCCATCGCGCACACCAATATTCTGTTCCCGCCGTGCAAGCCCGACATGCTGTCCACTAACATGTCGTTACCCATCACGCTACCAATTACACTCAACCAAATTAACGTAGACAACATTTTATCCTTATTAGGTATGTCTAAATTATCTAATACAATTCTAGACGTTTTCGATATTACCATAACATTGCGCCAGCCAACCAGCAGAATTCAAATTTATGTCAGACACTTATAAATTTGCTTATAAACTACTATGCTTTGTTCCAAAAAGGTTGTTTTGGTAAGTTAGTCGGCACTGACTTATAGACTTTTATTCGACCAGCCAGGACACAGAAATGAAAACATAAAGGTAGCGGTTGTATTCTCTTGGACATAAAGTCCATACACCTTCCTAATTTTTTTTATACCCCTAAGGTGGCACGGCACACAAGCATACGGCCCACCTGATGGTAATGAGTCACCGTAGCCTATAGTCGCTAGCAATACCAGAGGTATCACTGACGGGGTGCCAACCATGTTGTTGATGAGGACTCACTGTGCTAGCAGCAATACTACTAGCCCAGCGTATCCTCGTGGAAATACTCAGCATTCTAAGTAGGTACTTATGTATTATTTCGACACGATATGATCCTTCAACCGATGTAGTCATATTATGATCACTCAATTTAGGAAAGTAATAAGAAATGGCTCTAATAGCTGTTATAACTTGGGCTTCGTTAGCACATAGTTAGAAAATTATGAAATCAAATACGATTACATTTCATATTTTTTATAGAAGTATAAGTAAGTTTCTAAATTCACTTTAAGTAGAAACAGTCTGAGAAGAACATTGAATGAAACTCATGAAAAAATAGCCATCATTTATTTGATTACAAAATCTTTCGTCAGGAAATAAATTGCTACATAAAATATATTTTAACAAGTAATGCCTCAACTGCTTAACTAGTCACTGCTGCGTGAAGGAGCCGCCGGCGGCGCGGCGCTACTGCCGTACACAGACAGTATACAGATACACGGCAACAGGTGTGTGGGGGCGTAGGGCCACTGGGCCCGCCGCCGAGCGGACACACAGACAGACACAGGAGACACAGGTACATACAGACGAGGCGGAGCCATCCTAATATAATTTATATTCCTATTCCTATATGAAAATGACGAGATCCCGTAAGCGAAGCGTATTTGTAGAAAATTGCCAGCATAAATATTTATTGTATGTATATTTTTGTATTAGTATTTCGTATTTTAATATTTCATGTTGTTATGCTACTATCACATTTCACAAAAATGTTCGTAGAAGATGAAATGGGGTATTACACAGAATTTGTAATTCGTTAGATGTGCGGTACAGTACACGGATATATCGCGCACTAACATCGGGTGCGGCGCGCGGGCGGTACCGTGTCGGAGCACGAGTTTAGTTAATTTTATACAACAAGCACATATTTACACTATCAAATATAATCATTGGCCGGACATCACAAGCCCAATTATTTGCGTCTCGCCTTGATGGGACCTCTCCCTCGCAGGTCGCCCCTTACTAAGTGCAGGAGGACGCGAGCTTGTTGTGTGACGTTAGGAGAGCGGCCGGCAGCCCCCGTGTTGAAGCAGGTCAGGAACAACAATAAGCTCTTAACATTATAACTCTTAACTTCCACGGACAATGCCGACAATGTTTAACGATAGTCGAGCCCTAAACCGCTCGGAATTAAATATTGACTGTTAAAAAAGATAACGCAGTGTTCGCAGGCGTAGTGCCGTTAGCCTCAAGACACGGGAGCTGCAGGGCGACTCCGTGTGAAGGAACAGTTGTTCAGACGAGCACGCAGCGCAGAGCTCACTAGATGGCGACAGTCCCTAACTAGTGATGCGTACCTTACGAGCTAGCCTACTGTACTGTACTGTACTGTACTGTAGTATACTGTACTGTACTGTAGTGTACTGTAGTGTAGGGCGACAGTACGCCGCACTGGCGGCAGGTAGCTGCCTCGCGCGACTCCCCGGCCCTCATCACGTGGAAACATTACCATCCTCATCTCCGACACTCACGGTTGTTACATATACACCACACAACTATATTATTCAACTAAAACAATAATAGCGCTCTGTATTTTGTGTCAGATCTCGCAACACCGCGACAGACGACCGCTACACGTGACGCGTATGGAATACATATTATAAGTGCGTATCTCAGTTCGGGCAACAACATTCAAACATTTCATGTATTATGATATCGCATTGTTATTATTGTATGCCGTGCATGTTTCGTTAGTGTAGTAATATGTTTAAATTCATTTAATGTTATTGTTGTATACACGAAAAAGTATAATTTCATTTCATTGCAATTCATAGATAATTCCTAATATTGTTTTTAATTCGCGCAACGCCGCGCGGTTAGTGTGCCGTATGAACGGGGACGCTCGGGTGCACTAGACTAGATGCTCTACAATACATTGGTTCGCATATTTGTTGTTTACACTGGAAACACGAAAACCGAGCGCTCTAGTGAAGTACAGCAGAGTCCGTCGCCGGTGCTCGCTATATTATGGGCCACGGTGATTTAGACACCGAGTAGAGGATCCTCAGTTACAATGAAACTCCCTAACAAAATAGAAGTGATCTGAAAATCAGAGATGGCAATACGCACGTGTCCAGCAGGGATCACCTGGTATGTGTGTGTGTGTGTGTGTCTATGTGTAGTCGTTGAAGTCGTCGATGGCGACGCGGTGCGCCAGGTCGGAGGCGGCGGCGTAGGGCGCGGGCGCGCGCGCGGCGGCGGCGAGGCGCTCGTCCTCCACGCGCCGCCGCAGCCGCTTGATCATGCGCAGCCGCTCCAGCGAGTTGGACGCGTACGGCGAGCCGCGGCTCTTGCCCAGCGACGCGGAGATCAGCGCCGCCAGCTGCAACACACACATACACACCACGCTAAACACACTGCATACACTGCCGGCAGGACTCACGGCGCAGTGTAGAGCCAGCTGGCGGGCCAGCAGCGCCACGTGTGGGGGGAGTGGGGGGAGGGGGGCAGTACTCACGGCGCAGTGTAGAGCCAGCTGGCGGGCCAGCAGCGCCACGTGTGGGGGGAGTGGGGCAGTACTCACGGCGCAGTGTAGAGCCAGCTGGCGGGCCAGCAGCGCCACGTATGGGGGAAGTGGGGGGAGGGGGGCAGTACTCACGGCGCAGTGTAGAGCCAGCTGGCGGGCCACCAGCGCCACGTGTGGGGGTAGTGGGGGGAGGGGGGCAGTACTCACGGCGCAGTGTAGAGCCAGCTGGCGGGCCAGCAGCGCCACGTGTGGGGGTAGTGGGGGGAGGGGGGCAGTACTCACGGCGCAGTGTAGAGCCAGCTGGCGGGCCACCAGCGCCACGTGTGGGGGTAGTGGGGGGAGGGGGGCAGTACTCACGGCGCAGTGTAGAGCCAGCTGGCGGGCCAGCAGCGCCACGTGTGGGGGTAGTGGGGGGAGGGGGGCAGTACTCACGGCGCAGTGTAGAGCCAGCTGGCGGGCCAGCAGCGCCACGTATGGGGGAAGTGGGGGGGAGTGGGGGGAAGGGGGCAGTACTCACGGCGCAGTGTAGAGCCAGCTGGCGGGCCAGCAGCGCCACGTTGTGGTCGGAGACGTAGTGGGTGTCGAGGTGCGCCAGGAACTTGGTGCAGATGCGCTCGTCGCGGGTCTTGATGAACACGCGGTTCATGCCGTGCTCGTACGGCTCCACCACCACGATGCACACCTTCACCTGGCCCTGACACACCGCGTCACATCTCAATACGCAACTATACTGTACATGTACTACACTTGTATTTTCTTTTCCCTTCAGTTACTAAGGTTTCCCTTGTACTCTTGAGGCACTGAACTACAAACAACAAACATAGCAATTCCCGTCAGCCATAACTCGGCAGCACGCTTTTGTCAACCCTGGTGTTGCAAGTGTCCACAGACTTTCCAGACGATGGGGCTATTCGTGAGTGTTATTTTCTATCATCGTGACAAACAGACTGGTGGAAAGAGCAAGCTGTGATCAATGTGGAGGAGGGCGGGCGTACCTTGATGGTGTGTATGCTGAAGTCTGCGCCGGAGTCGTTGTACACGATGGACACGAAGTCGTTGCCGATGTACTTGCGCTTCTCGTTGCACGTGGGGTCCTTCGGCGAGGAGGGCATCGCGGTCGCCACGTGGAACAACACCTGCACACACCCGGCCGCTGTACTCATGTGTATGTTTTGTAGTGTGTTGCGTGTGTGTGTGTGTGTGTGGGTGTGTGTGTGTGTGGGTGTGTGTGTGTGTGTGGGTGTGGGTGCCACCTGCATGATGTCGGTGTTCCACACGTAGGTGTAGTGTCCGTCCTTGCCGCCCTTCTCCAGGTTGAGGAACAGGTGCGGCTGCTGCTCCGCGCCCTCCGCCAGCGACACCAGCGACCCCAGCTGCGTCAGGAACTCCGCGTACCTGCCGTCACACCGTCACACCGTTACCAGTCACACCACCCCCATACACCATCGGATCAACCGTTTATTTGTGAAAGGTAACAAGGGTAAGTTTCACAATGAGAAGTATCTGATGGTTGGAAACTATTGAGTGTAGCAGCAGGTGTATCCCTGGGTGTAGGAGCCTGGTGTAGGGGTATGTGGGGGAGGGAGCACTCACCGCACGCTGCCGTATTCATTCTTCAATATCAAGTCCTCGTTGTCTTGCTGGCCCGGGCCCACGTACAGCACGCCGATCTGAGGCCACATCGCACACACTTACACCTCGTACTATATTACACCAAGTATTCATATTGAACAAGTGGTGACTAATAATAATGGTTGACATTCGCCTATATGACATCGACATCGGCCGATCTTACCTGGGTTTAAGCATTTACATTGTACAATCATTGTTAGTCAATGTCAAATGAAAGCCAACAGATCTTCCGAAGACATGAGAATGTCTTTACAAACTTTTGGTCAATGTTAGTAGTAAAGGGTATTCGATATGAAGGCTGGTGTGATAGTGTGGTGGTGTGATGGTGGGTGTGGGGTGTGGGGCGTGGGGTACCTTGTAGGTCTCTACGGGCGGCACGAGGTCGATGTTCTTGATGGAGCGCTCGTGCTGCACGCCCGACACGCGCAGCGGCCGCTCGGCCAGCGGGTGCAGCATGTGGCGGCTCTCACCTGACACACACACCACGTGACACACGGCCGACCAGCGGGGGGAGAGGGGGAGTGGGGAGGAGAGGGGGGGGACTCACCGGGCACGGGCGGCGTGATGGGGTAGGTGCTCATGTTGTGGTACAGCTGCAGGAACACGAAGGACGGCGTCAGGCCTCCGCCGCCGCCCGCCGCGCCCCCACCGCCCCCGCCGCCGGGGGGCCCGCCCCCGCCCCCGCCCCCGCCCCCGCCAGCCCCGGCGCCGCCACTGCCGCCCGAGGCCCCGCTGCTCGCTGCATTCGTCGCTGACCTGTCCAACACATCACAAAGCTCACAGCGGTGGCAAGCAACCGGTGTGGTCGCACTGTGGGCACGATGTCCCCCGGGTGTGTACCTGGCGCGGCGGGTGGGGCTCATGACGGAGATGGTGTTGGAGCGGCGCGAGCGCGCCAGTGGGGGCAGGTCCTCCCGCGCGGCCGCGGCCAGGGTCCCCGCGGTCCCGGCCAGGGTCCCCACAGTCCCCGTGGCCTCGGCCAGGCCCCCCCCGGTGCGCACCGTGCTGTCGCTCGCCGTCTACACCCATAACATATTACACACTTCACGGCCCATCCCTCGTTGGCCAGGATTATTATAATGAAACTATAGACTCAAATTATAGACCAAATTTTAGAACAAACTAAAATCATTTCTATTGATTGATGGTGTCAAGCGGAACAAGTGTCAAACGAGGAGTAAGTAGTGTGTAGTAGAGTAGTTACCTTCTGCAGCTGGTGGTGCGCGGGCGAGGGCTGCGCCGGGGAGTCCCCGCCCGAGCCTGCACACACACACACATATACCCACACTCACACGAGGCACACACTACTGGGAGCTGCTTACAATCAGGGCGATTGTAATCATGTATCAACGAGGGAATTGGTAAATTGGCACTTGTATTTTCAAGTTTTCCATACAAATCGTCTTGGTACGAAGAATTTGAATAAATATGTACCTACTTCTCAAAATCCGTTCGCCAGTTTGATTACGTGACGGTTCTAAGCAACAAAAAAACGTGTCCTGTTGTTCATACATAATGTCTATATACTTCTACTATTAATGATGCTCTATTTACAAATATAGTTTCTTAAATACTTAAAATTCAGCTTTATGTCATGATGGTACAGTTGAATTGTGCTTACAATAAATGATCAGCTTAAGACAGTCGACCAAACGAACACTGATGCGCGTTCGTATTGTATTATCATTTTGTAGTGTTTTAACTTCGGACACTTTTGAACGCGGAGCCGAGGTCCAGGTATAATCAGGTCAGTGACCTTCAACATATGCCTAGTTGTGTTTATAAATGTATTGCATCATTCGGTGTGTGTGTGTACTGACCGGGGTCGGAGTTGTACGTGTTGAGATGTGGGTGTGGGTGCGGGTGTGGGTGTGGGTGCGCGAGGGGCGAGGTGCCGCACATCTCCTCGGGGATGGCCTCGCAGGAGACGCGCATGTCGCTCTTCTTGGCCGCCTTCTTGCTGGCCAGCAGCGACACCGACGTCGACGACGCCGGGACCCTGCGCCGCAACACATCACTACCAGTGGCTCCTTCATTGATTGCCCGAGATCACACCAGACAGACGCCTACCACAATGTGCCAATACTATTTATGGCGACTTGGGATCTCCCGTGGGTTTTCCCATTGATATTGGAGCCGCCCGACTGGGGACTGTGCCTCCGCCTTACAAAGAACGCAGTGAAATTACACTACTTTGATATAGTGTTGTGTTTCTGTGGTAAGTAAGGTTGCCAGGAGGATACGCTGGGCTAGTAGTAATGCTGCTAGCACAGTGACTCCTCATCAACAACAGGGATGGCAACTCGTTAGTGATACCCCTGGTATTGGTACCGGCTATAGAATACGATGACTGCTTACCATCAGGTGGGCCGTATGCTTGTGTGGCATCATAGTGGTATACATAATGTTATATCAAAGCTCGATACGGATTCATAAGAACAATGAAGGTAATGCTAGGTATTTATCATGTGTTTCTTAGCAGATAGGATCTCTGCTCTAAAGGTCTATTATGATTTACTATTGCCGTGGATTGTCACTGGGCATTTTAATGCAACAAAGGTAAACAATTGAGATTTTTTTTTTTTTGTAAACTCAATACTGGCAAGAATAGTCTTTGAAGAGGATTGATTGCCGGAAGTGATAACAAGAAAGAGTTGTTATAAGAGTGCGAGGGGTGTGAGGGGGCCGTGGTAGGCCGGGTAGGCAGTGGTTGCTCACGCGGGCTCGCAGCTGGGCAGGCGGATCATGTCCTCGGGCAGCTTCCACGACGAGGACATCTCCGGCGAGGAGTTGGAGCGCCGCACCGGGTGACGACTCTTGCTCTGACAACACCACGACACTGATCATACTCGCGCAACACAGTCCTGTCACCGCACTGTGAGTGGGACGTTGGTATCAATCAACCTTCATAGTGTGTATTGAGTTTTGTTTCACTTGTATTACTGTGTAACGACTATATTCAAATGTAATTGGTACATGGTACTACATTGTAGGTAACGTCTTAAATAAATATTATATATATCTATACTTCTATATCTATACTAATATTATAAAGAGGAAAGATTTGTATTTTTGTGGGTTTGTATTGAATAGGCTCCGAAACTACTGGACCGATTTCAAAAATTCTTTCACCGTTAGAAAGCTACATTATCACTGAGTAACATAGGCTATATATTATACTAGCTACCCGCCCCGGCTTCGCACGTTCAGACAAAATATTTGATAAATGTCTACCCGTACCCCGTGCTGGGGCGGGCCGCTAGTGTGAGATAAATGTTACCGAGTAGTACCGAGCCGGGAACAACATAAGTAATATAAATAAGTAGCTATAGTTATTATTGTATGTTTATATGTACAGTATAAAGTAGTGTCGGCGCGAGTGATACCCCTGGTGTTGCAAGCGTCCATAGGCTGCGGTAACCGCTTACCATCAGGCGGGCCGTGTGGTTGTTTGCCACCTTAGTGGTATAAAAAATGAATGTGTGTACCTCCGGCACGATGAGCAGCATGTCGTCGTCGGCCGCGCTGGCCGCGCTCGCGCGCTGCGGGGACCCCGGGATGTTGATGGGCTGCGTGCCCGCCCTGCACGCACACACTGCCATTTAGTCGTTATTTATTGAAATGGGTACCAACATAGAGTACACAAAACACAAATATGATATTTCAAACAACTGACAAAATACGGAAATAGTAATTTTGTGAATACAAGTAAATCACTTAAGCGTTTTCTCTAGTTTGCACTAATTATATTATGTTATCACTACTAGAGCAACGCTGTTGTCGCAGCCTAGTACGTGTTCTGAGGGCTTCCATACTGATGGTACTGCACACTAGTGGTCGTCACACACGGATGACACGTGGTCGATGCACTCTAGTGTGTAGCCCGATGACCGATGTGTAGCCGCGTACGCTACAGTGTGTGTACCTCTCTTTTTAATAGCTCATGGTGTGATTAATCACTGTACTTAAGCTTAGAAAAACTCATTGGTATAGGCCGGGGTTTGAACCTGGACCCATCAGAGGACAGGCCGTTGCTTCAACCACAAGGCCACCACGGCTTCGAAAGATAGTTGTATGGTTTGTGGTGCGTGGTACCTGGTGTGTTGCGTGGTGGAGGCGAGCGCCGCCCTCCGGTCGCCCGCCACCACGGTGTCGGAGCTGGAACACAAGCGAGTGTCGTGTCTTGTTACCAATTGTTATACCATGATTGTTACATGAAAAACAAGACAGCGCTGAGTTTCTTGTCGGTTCTTCTCAGATGGCTTTTTTTCCGAACCGGTGGTAATTTAGACCTTCATAAGTGCCTTATTAGGGCCTAAGCTGAATAAATTATTTTGTCCTGAACACGGCTCACTCGACGCCTACCATCCATGGGAAGCCACCAAAGTGGTCCCGCACTGCGCGGTTCTTAATAAACTTCCTGCCTCAGTCGCTCAAGTCGCATAATAACCTCCCTGTGGTTATTGCTCCCGAGTGATACTCTTGATATTGCAAACGTTCATAGGCTAAGGTACCCGCTTCTTACATGAAGTTAGTTTGGTGTAGGAACGGCCTAATATGAAACGACATTCAAAGTATGAAGGCTACGTATTTGAAGTGTTGTCAAAATACAATTCTGCATGTATAATCCGAGGCCGGGCAGAATGAGTGTGGCATCAGATTTGAGTGCCATTTCAGTATTCGGCGTTAGAAATAAACAATGTGTACCTGGATTTATGCAGGTCCTGTGTGTGTGAGGCGGGCCGCGCCTGCGACGAGCGGGGCTCCCCCTCGCCCGCCTGCCACACCCACACATGCAACACACACACCTCACATACAGACAGATAACAGACTAGTAGTAGTAGTAGGAGACAACACGACAGCTCAACTACTTATAGCTTTCCATACCAGTTTCCGGTGAGAATCAAACAAATCGCTTTGGATATTTTTCAGCGATGATATGTTTGTGCTGTGCTATTTTTAATCGAGGTCAATAATCATTTGCGGCTTGGATTGTGTCAGAATTTATAGGATTGAAAATTATGACCCTATGCATATAAATCCAAAATAAAAGTAACTTGTATCCAGTGTTGTATCCCTTTTGCAAGGGTGTACTGACGGTACTGACGGTACTGACGGCGGGCGCGGGCAGCAGCGCGGCCACGTCCTGGAGCGGCGACTCGTGCAGCGGGTCCCAGGTCATGTGGTTCTGCACGCGCATCACCCAGCACACGTCGCCCGTGGCCGAGCGCACGTGCACCTCCGCCCAGCGCGCGCACCAGCACGGGCACGCCAGCTCCCCCACGCGCGACCACGCCGCCTCCTCCCCGTCCTGCACACACCCGCACACACGCTCACACGCCGCCTCCTCCCCGTCCTGCACACACCCGCACACACGCTCACACGCCGCCTCCTCCCCGTCCTGCACACACCCGCACACACGCTCACACGCCGCCTCCTCCCCGTCCTGCACACACCCGCACACACGCTCACACGCCGCCTCCTCCCCGTCCTGCACACACCCGCACACACGCTCACACGCCGCCTCCTCCCCGTCCTGCACACACCCGCACACACGCTCACACGCCGCCTCCTCCCCGTCCTGCACACACCCGCACACACGCTCACACGCCGCCTCCTCCCCGTCCTGCACACACCCGCACACACGCTCACACGCCGCCTCCTCCCCGTCCTGCACACACCCGCACACACGCTCACACGCCGCCTCCTCCCCGTCCTGCACACACCCGCACACACGCTCACACGCCGCCTCCTCCCCGTCCTGCACACACCCGCACACACGCTCACACGCCGCCTCCTCCCCGTCCTGCACACACCCGCACACACGCTCACACGCCGCCTCCTCCCCGTCCTGCACACACCCGCACACACGCTCACACGCCGCCTCCTCCCCGTCCTGCACACACCCGCACACACGCTCACACGCCGCCTCCTCCCCGTCCTGCACACACCCGCACACACGCTCACACGCCGCCTCCTCCCCGTCCTGCACACACCCGCACACACGCTCACACGCCGCCTCCTCCCCGTCCTGCACACACCCACACACACGCTCACACGCCGCCTCCTCCCCGTCCTGCACACACCCACACACACGCTCACACGCCGCCTCCTCCCCGTCCTGCACACACCCGCACACACACACACACACATACCGCCATCTCACACACACACGTATTTTATACTAACTATTGTCCGCAGCTTCATCTGCGCAGTTTTTAAAAACCCCACGTAATCCCATTGAGCTCCGGGATGGTTTAGTTGTAGACCAATATTCATATAAACATCCCGACTGTAACGTTAATTATATCAGATCAAAATGGATTTTTTATTATTTATTTATTTATATTAGGTATACCAAAAGTTATTCATTACAGTACGTACTTGTGTTCTCATTTTAAATTATATAGCTCACTGGATAACCAATTACAGGTACACATTACATGCATAATTTACATTGTTACGCAACAAACGTATGCCTTAGGATAGAAGTCTATGAGAAGATATAATGAAGAATATACCAACTCAAGTATTATCAAGAGGAGAGCACTCACCACCTCCTGAGAGATCTTCTCGAAACGTTGTGAGAAGTGGTTGAGCAGCTCCAGCAGCGGGTCCGTCGGCTTGTTGTTCTCCGATGAGTTCTGCCTGCAACACGAACACGACACCAGCCGCTCGGTACACGTGTACACATGTTGTGGGGACACTGTAATAGCTCATTCATATCAAATTACTGTTGACAATGAGTGCCGTGATGACTCAAGCCTATAAGGCCACTAAAAATTTATTTCTCGACAAATTCAATAAAAAAATCTTTGCTTACATCCTCTTATGTATTCGTAAGTGAGAATTTGAAACAGTGCCTTTAGCAGGAACATTGTCAACAACGTATTCGAAAACGTAACTCGCGAAATATCAAAATTATCATACAAATTTTTAGTTCAACTTTTCGCCGCCGCAGCGCTGTTTATTTTCCAATACGAAATTAGTCGAAGGCGATACGAAAACGTTGTCGACAATGTTCCTGCTACCGTCACTGGTGTATTCAAAAATATATGATGATTTTGCTAAAGTGAAAAATGAAAGTAAATGTAAGGAAACCCTAGTTCTAAAGATTTGTAAAAAACATTAGGATGAACACATAACATGCAGTACGGCGTGCGACGCGTGCGCCGGTCGACATCAGACGTCATGAGTGCGAAGCGAGCACGCGATGTATAGTGCGCGATATATATACGGCAAGCAAGCGGCACAAGCGGGCGGGTTGCGGACTGAACGGTGCACCAATAAGCCGTAGGTCTCATAGGAAAGCATTGTGTGTTTCATTTGACATAATATGGGTAGTTCGGGAATCCTGGGATAGGGGTATATAGCGCGGAATGACGTCATAATCAGGAAACAAGATGGTGCTGTTACCTAAAGAGATACGAGGAGCCGCGTGTGTAGGTTCAATAGCGGTGTCTTTTTCTGTGCATCGGCTGTCTTTTCGGTGTTGAATTTTCCACAAGATAAATTGTTTAAAAAACTAAAATGAATTATCCTGATGATCTTGGTCAGGACATTCGGAAGATGTAATCAAATTACTGTATTGGCATCGGTTCAAAATACAAGTGCAAATTTTTAAAGTATCGGAATCTATGAAAGAGGTTAAAATAACGTTTACAAAATTCTTTATACTGATGGATAAATAATTAAATATGACTGTTACAAAGGACATCGACATGTCTGAGTGAACTTGTGTGTTTATTGTTAAGGCGGTCGTGCTTGTAGCAACATGGTATGTGTCCGTGATGCTGTGATGTCAGGAGTATGTGTGTATGTGTGTGTGTGTGTGTATGTGTGTGTGTGTATGTATGGGGCGGTCGGTGCGTGCACCTGGAGGAGCGCGCGGAGTGGTCGTCCGCGGCCGACTGCGACGAACTGGACGTGTCCGACGACCGGCTGCGGCATGACTGCTGCAGCGACGGCTTGCTGTACCTACACCACCACCACACCACCACGCCATCACACCATCACACCATCACACACTAACCTGCCTATACCTTGTTACAAATCACCGTCTACCAACACCAATAAACATCTCAAAATAATAAAAAAATAGTTCTTTCATAATTAGGCTCTTATAAGGCCCTTATTAACTACTGTACCATCGATACGGTGTCAACAGTCATTGATTTGGTTGAGATCATTATTGATGTAGGAACATCCTCAACGTACATTTGTTAGTTGTCTGCGGCAGCAATGTGATACAAGCAGTCGCTCCGTCAGTACACAATTAGTTTTAGTAGAGGAAATACATGAATGTGATGGAACAGGGTATAGTCACAGGCCGGTAGCAGAGAGGGCATCGTATTTTGGAGCTATTCAACTGCTTACGTAAACAAATATCATTAATGTTACACATTCAATAATTACTCAAAATGCAAAGTGTAATGTAAAAAAGACTGCAGCCCGGAAGGATTGGCGCCTCTCTACACCAGTACACAGTGAAGGCTGGTAATGTAACTAGTCGTCACTTGTAACAGCTTCACTGTAAGAGTCGTGTATACACTTGAATAACTCCAGTAGCATGTTAACAGTAAGTCATTGCTGGCACTCCTCGTGGACACTAACACACCAGCTACTAGCACACACCACATTATATAATTGAGTTGTATCGTGATACTAAGTGTAGTACTCACCGTTTGACTTCAGGCGGATGGGCTTGTGGTTGCGGCTGTGGTTGCAGCAGCTGGTTGCTGGTCGTGTTCGGCTCGCTGTTGCAGTCGCTGGGGGGGACCTGGGCGCATGGGATCACATTCACACCACATTGGGACCAACCAGGCCTGGTACCCACTGCATCCACGTGTGTATGACTATCTCCTAGCTGTTTTATTGCCACGTCTAACTGTTAAAATGATGTTATGTTCGGAAAATGAATGATTGCGAGTTAGGTACCGAAGTGTAGAGTACCTGCGGTTCGGGCGCGGCGGCGGGCAGCGGGCTGGCAGCACTGGCCGCATGCTGCCGGCACAGCACCGCGCACCTGCGGACACACCACTATGGGACCGCGCACCACTCCGCCACCACACGGGGATGTCCCCCGGAGGGTGGCGGTGTATATTGGTGATGGGCAGGTGCAGTACCTGTCGCACAGCCCCTGCTTGATGCTGTTCTGCAGGCAGCCGGAGGTGGTGATGGTCACCAGCTTGTGCCCCACCAGCCACGTCATCGACTGCCCGCCGTTGAACAGGAACTCCGCCGTGTCGCTCCTGACGCCGGTAACAACATTTTCATATTATATTACACACTGGTCAACAACACGACTGAACAATCAAATGGTCCTCTTAATGATACAGACTGGATAATACTGTATAACTATCGTACGGTGCCGGTAGCAGGAACATTGTAGACAACGTTTTCGTATCGCCTTCGACTATTTTTGTATTGGAAAATAAACAGCGCTGCGGCGGTGAAAAGTGGAACTAAAATTTAGTATGACAATTTTGACATTTCGCGAGTTACGTTTTCGAATACATTGTTGACAATGTTCCTGCTACCGGCACTGTTCACAAGTTCCAGCTCAATGCTATCGTCATGATGTGACAAGACAGCACAGGGTGAGGCATGTGTGGGGTGAGTGTGGGGTGTATGTGGGGTGAGTGTGGGGTGGCTTGGGGACCTGGGGCCTACCTGTTAGGCTTGACGCTGCAGGGCGTGGAGGTGTAGCGCGCCAGCAGGTCGACGCAGGTCTCGGTGAGCTCCACGTGGAAGGCGGCCGAGGTGTTGCCGCCCCCCGCCCCGCCCCCGCCTCCCCCGCCCCCGCCCCCGCCTCCCCCGCCCCCGCCCCCGCGGCCCCCCAGCGGCGCGCGCGACACCGCCTTCGAGCCCTGACACACACATCAATGGAGTTACTATCAGTGTCGATTCTGTTGTACAATATCACAAAACTAATTTGACATGATTAAAATATTGTCATCCTTATTAAGCCCTCACATGAGAAAGGGATAGCAAGACTATTTAGTCCTGTCACATTAGTATAGTTTAGTGATTTTGTACAGCAGAATCGACACCAATAGATAGATAGATACACTTTATTGCACAACAAGAGGATACATACATTGAAAACATTATCATATTGTATTGAACAATTGGCGGTGTTATCGCATAGTAGCGATCTCTTCCAGACAACCGATGAATGGACTAGAGTAAATTTGGATTCGAACAGTGGCTGGTAATGTACCATTGTGTTTATATATTATCAAACTTATTATTTAGTTCGTTGTACTGCTTGTATCAGCGGTTTTATAAATTATTTGAACATGAAGCTTGAAGGACCAATCTTGACGAAACGTTACACATACCAAGCTGGAGCTTCTCTGCCTATTGGAAGAGTCCTCGTTGGCGCTCCCCGGGAAGTTGGATTTGTACTGTAGCTGCTCCTCCATGGGCATTATTATGTAATTGTGGAGACCCTGCCGACAACACCGTCATCAGATACGATGGTTATATAGTATTTATCATAAGCGAATACATAGCAGGCCTCGCCTCACAACGTGCATTGAATGCTACTATCTTCTTAATATATATGATGTTCGTCTGTGTGCGACGCATGAGCGTTGTAATATGGAGTGTGATCGTACGTGTATGATGAAGCGCACGAAGTTCCTCCTGTAGGAGAGGCGGCACTTGAGGAACCAGGCGGCTATGACGTGGTGCGCCAGCGACACCACGTAGTGGTTGTAGCGCGAGGGGTTGGTGTAGGGCAGCAGGATCGCGAACACCGACATGTACTGGTCCTCCACGAACGACGCGAACACCTTCGGCAGCCGCGTCAGCGCTGCTCGTACAAAATACACACACGGTTACCACCACGCTTTTCTTGGAATGTATTATATTCTTATGCTTAATGAACAATGTGTGTCCCAGAACAGTGCCTTTGGGTACATCATTGTATGCACACTGAGCGACCCTCGGACACAATTAACTTAGTATGCACACAATGGCAAAAATACTTGTTTCTTTCAGGATAGAAGTTTATAAAAGTGGGTAATTTCAATTAATATAGTTTTAAAAACGTTTTTTCTAAGTCTAGGATATTTGAAATTGTGATAGTTAGTATCGAAAGCTCGGGGAAAGTCCGGAAGAATTGGATAGTGTTAACATAATGATAGTGGTCGTACTGGACAGGAACTCCAGCATGGGGCTGGCGATGGCCTTGGTGTCGGAGATCTTGGACAGGTCCAGCAGCACCTCGGGCAGCATCTTCACCATGGTCTCGCGCGTCTCCAGCGTGAAGATCGTGAGCGCGTTGATGTAAGGCTGCGGCTTGCGGAGCACTGCTCGACACATCAGTTATCTTATACCAAGTCGTGTTAAAATGTAACATTAGTTTGTCAAGGCTACCATATATTAATCGACTGACCCATGCCGTACTTGAGCAGGCATCGCACGATGCGCTGCTGCGTCTGTGGCTCGAGGTAGGTGTGGTAGGGCGCCATGGACGCCAGCCCCGGCAGCGCCAGGCTGTGGAACTCCGACACCAGCAGCTTCTGCCCGCCCGCCACGCGCAGGCACTCCGGGAAGTTCAGGCTGCGGTCCGAGATCTGAAGCAGGCGGGGACGTCAGAGGGCGAGCGGGGACGGGGAGACAGGGGGATCAGGGGAGGGGCGCACCATGGTGCAGAGCGTGGAGGCCAGATGGTCCAGGTCCTGCGCGCGGCGGCCAAGCGCGGGCGCGCGCGCGTGCAGCAGCGCCGGCAGCGCGCCCAGCACGCGCGCCAGCACCGCCCACTCCGCCTCGCGCAGCAGCGCCGCCGTCAGCAGCCGCGCGCACCGCTCCATCGGCAACACGCACGAACCCTGCACACATCACACGTGAGCCCCGCTGCGCTGGAGGCGCCCACCGGCGCGGCGGGGCTCACCGGCGCGGCGGGGCTCACCGGCGCGGCGGGGCTCACCGGCGCGGCGGGGCTCACCGGCGCGGCGGGGCTCACCGGCGCGGCGGGGCTCACCGGCGGCAGGTCCCGCGGCGGCTGCGGCGGCTGGCCGCGCACGGCGGGCGGCTCCACCAGCAGGAAGGGCGAGCACACGGGCCGCAGCCGCTCGGCCGCCGCGCCCGCCACCGGGGCGCCGCTCGCGTCGTAGCAGAACCCCACGCAGTTGAACTGATTCGCGCGCAGCTCGAACAGCATATCGAATATCTGCAACGAGGTCCGGGATGTAGTAGACGGGCAGCGGGGGGCGGGGCAGCGGCGGAGGGAGGGCGGGGAGCACCTTGATGCGGATGTCGGGGTGGCGGCTGAAGAGCGCGGTGCGCCGGTAGTGCGTGTCGAGGTGGTCCAGCAGCACGGAGAAGGCGCGCGCGGCCAGCGCGGCGGGCGCGGCCAGCAGCCGCTCGTGCAGCAGCGCCAGCAGCCCCGCCGCCGCCAGCTGCAGGTCCGCCACCTCCGCCTCCAGCGGGATCGGCACGTCCGCCACGTACATCTCAAACGGCCGGTTCAAGATCTACGACACGCCACAAGATCACCTCGCAAATAAATTCAAATCTCCTAAATAATTACCGGAGTTGACCGGATCATGGCGCAAGCCGTATAAGGAGAATAATGCCCATTGGCAGCAGCGGGTACCTTCTGCAGCAGGACGATGAGCTCGGTGCAGGTGTCGGCCAGCCCGTCGCGCGCCAGGTCTGCAAGCGCCCGCGCCGCCGCCGCGCGCACGGCGCACTCGGCGTCGGCGGCGCAGGCGCTCAGCACGGGCACGCCCACCAGCTCCACTAGCTCCTCGCCGTACAGCAGGCGGTGCCGCTTGATGAAGGCCAGCAGCGCCTGCAGCGTGTGCAGCCGCACGGCCAGGCGCGGCTCCAGGCGCAGGTAGCGCTCCGCCAGCGCCAGCGCCGCGCCCACCCACTGGCTGCCCGTCGCCGACAGCGCGGCGGCGCGGCACGTCACCAGCCGCATCGTGGACGCCTCCTGCCGACCACACGATCACTACCCGCTCCCCCCCTCGGCACGTCACCAGCCGCATCGTGGACGCCTCCTGCCGACCACACGATCACTACCCGCTCCCCCCCCTCGGCACGTCACCAGCCGCATCGTGGACGCCTCCTGCCGACCACACGATCACTACCCGCTCCCCCCCCTCGGCACGTCACCAGCCGCATCGTGGACGCCTCCTGCCGACCACACGATCACTACCCGCTCCCCCCCCGCGGCACGTCACAAGCCGCATCGTGGACGCCTCCTGCCGACCACACGCTCACAACCCGCTCCCCCCCGCGGCACTCCCCTCTCCCCGCGGGCCCTCCTCCCCAGCACTCACCGGGCGGTCGTGTCCGCAGCTGTCGACGAGGTCTAGCAGCGCGTCGGGGTCCCCGTAGTACTGGCCCGCGTCGTGCAGCTGTTCGATGGAAGTGATCAGCGTGTGCAGCCGTGTGTGGATCAACTCGTTGGGCGGCTCGTAGTTTTCTAAACGATAACACTCCTCAGTGAATCCACCTTGAATACAGTATGTTGATGGTGAGTGTAATGTGTGGTGTACGTACTGTCCTGGAGCAGGATGACGTGCAGTATCCGGAACAGCACGTCCCAGGCCGGCTCGCTGAGCTCGAGCGGCGCGCGCGTCACCGCGCTCTGCACCCCCACCAGCACCTCGAACGTCACCACCGGCTGGTTGCCTTCCAACGCCTGAACACCACCAATACATTGACAGCGGCCCGTGGTCAGGTCTATAGCGGCGGGCCATGGCGTGGCAGTACCTTGAGGAAGGCGGGCAGCACGGCGAGGAAGGAGACCTGCAGCGTGGGCACGCGGCGCGGGCCCCACAGCGCCATGTTGATGTAGAACACGGCGCCGCGCACCAGCCCCGCCTCGCCGCCCTCCTCGCCCCCGCCGCCCCCCGCCTCGCCCCCCGCACCGCGCAGGATGTTCACCAGCTCCTGCAGCGCGGCGTGCCCGATATCCGCGCCCACTACATTGCGCATCAGCTGACAGACAACCAGAACAAATATAGATTACTTTACGGTATTAATATTTTATTTTAATAAGCGATAGGGGCATGTTTAGTGCGTGCTGACCTTCCAGCTGTTCTGGCAGTAGTGCTCGATGTTGACGGTGCGGCAGAGCGCGGCCACGAAGGTGGGCAGCGCGGCGCGCGGCAGGAGCGAGTAGGACAGCACGGCCTCCAGCAGCGACAGGCAGCCCTGCACCACGTCCGCCTCGCCGCGGCACACGCACACCTGGCACGCCTCGCTGCACACACACACACACTACACTCTACACACACACACTACACTCTACACACACACACACTACACTCTACACACGCCCACAACACACAGCCGCAGCCAGTAGGACGCACGGCCTCCACAACGACGGACAGCCCTGCACCATGCCCTTCTAACATCAATCTATATCGAAATACACAAGTTCCTAATGCTGCCTCTGATTTGGTCACAGCTATTAGTTCACACAAAAGTAATATAAATGATAATTTCATGTAATAAGACACTTTGTAATAATAATAATATATAAAATCACTAGCTGCCCGCCCCGTCTTCACTCGTGTGGTCAATTTTTTTTGCATTTATGGGGATGAAAAATAGATGTTGGCCGATTCTCATAGATACCGGATAAGCACAAAAAATTTCATCAAAATCGGTCAAGCCGTTTCGGAGGAGTATGGCAACGAAAACTGTGACACGAGAATTTTATATATTAGATTTTGCAAATGTCAATCCTGATTTTATAAACCAGCTGATTAGTGTTGTAGTTGGCAAAGTACAAAAATCGTGTTAATAAATGTGTCATACTTCACAATGCCGTGTACAATCTCCTCATCAAGGTAGGAGGCGTTGAACTTGACGACGTTGATGATGAGCTGCAGGAAGTCCACGATGAGCGCCGGAGCCTGCAGCTGGGGCAGCCACTCCAGCAGGAACGGCCCAATCTGGGGACCACATGGCTTTAGGTAGCTCTTTGTATGCTCAATACTTTTATTAAGCTCCCACATGCACAGTCACCAGCAGATACAATTATTGATTATAGTTAATTCATTCTGATTGCATGAAAGGCATTCTTTAAGTCAATAACAACTGACTAATTAAATTAATCCGTTGTAAGGAACATTTTAAAACACTGAACTGAAATGTGCAATAATGTTTTCTTCAAAATCTAGACTGTCTAAGAACTTTATTTATTTAAAAAAGGTAACAAAAAAATATCTGCCTGATAATCATAACTTATATCTCGACAGTTTTGAATGATACAGACAACTAAAGACATCTAACATCTTAGTGTATGTCAATGGATACACTAATATTAGTGCCCCAACAAACTGAACGGGATAATTTGAAGCAGTGAAGAGATCAAAATTCAGAATTGTATACAAAACCATACCTTTCCTGTCATATATTTACTTTTATTCAAAAAAGGATTTTAATTATTTTTATATGAACAACACACAATACTAATGCAGCATGTATGCAGCCTGATATGAGACAGTAATGTGTATTTAGTGTAACATTGTCATGACATGACTTTGACCATTACAATACAACATAATATAATAGGCATCCTACTAACTGACCTGTTCCTCAAAAGAGTCAATATTCTTGCCAGTGTTTGTGAGTGTGTGGAGCAGCTTGAACCGCAGTAATGTGTCCTCGGGCGGGTGGTCGGCGTGGGTCTTCCTCAGGAAGTCAAACAATATGGTGCGCATGATGACCAGGTAGTCAGCCTGCCCCTCCGCAATGCAACGCAGGAAGGATAGGGCGGTGTGACGGGCATCCACATTGCTCTCTTTTAAGAGGTCCCGGGTGAGCATCCACAGTTTCTGGACTCCTCCCTGACGGCAGGGTCAGCAACATGCAAATGATACAAACAATAGACAATGTACAAGCACCTATTTACAAACAGACTATTATCAGTCTAGACATACATTTATTCACAAACTTATAAATATATTCTTACTAATGTGAGAGTTTAGATTTGTCAGGAAATGATAGTAGTCAATAATAGCTGGCAGACAAAGAAATATGGTATAATGGGATATACCATTTTAAATGAGAGTTGCTAGGCCGAGGTAATTGTATTGTTTTCTGTGACATTGATATTATATTTAATTAATGAATTTAAATGGACTCAATATAGTCCTTGTTATTGCTCATAAAAAATGAAAATAAACAAAAAGAAAAATGGATAATTACTTTTTAATATATTCAAATCAATGGCATACATAATCAGATAAAGAAGATATAAAATGACAGCCAAATAAGAATAAATCAGCTAGCATATACATTGCTTGCAGTAGGTAAAATAACAAAGGAGGGTGAGGAATGCTGTAACTGAGACATTTGAGGAGAAATAGTACTGTAGTGGAGACCGGGGCTCACCTCCTGGACGCGGGCCAGTACGACCTTGTCGGCGAGTTCCTTGAGCGCGCGCAGGCGGCGGTGCAGCGGCGTGTCCGCGCTCAGCTCGCGCTCCAGCTCCGCCGTCACCACCAGCTCGTGCGCCGGCACTGCGACACGACCACACGTTACACGCCACTCACCGCTCAGCCCACCACAATACCACAAGACACCGCGCGCTGTACTCACCCGGAGCACCCATTTTGAAGAACACTTTTAACTTGTCTTGCAGCGACCTGGACTGCGTATCCCTATCTCTTGAACTCATCTTGCGGCTTCCCGCGTCCTACCTAAGTTACCTAAATACACTAAAGCTTATGGCTAATCGCGGCAATTACCTATGAGTGTGATATTGCAAGTAAAAAGACATATTTGTTACAAAATAATCTCACTACCGCTTCTGCTTTGCTATTCACCATTTGACAGCGACCCAACCAAACCAAAGTAAAGTACCTACTTCTGTCAACAGCTACAGCTGACAGGCGGCCATTCAATTCAATATAAGTTTCTGAACGAAATCTAATAAAAAGCCGTAGAGTAAAAACCGTACCACGTGAAACATACAAAATATTGTATTTTTTGTCTGTGGAAAACTGGTATTAAGTACTTTGAATGTATGCTTTCAAAAATAAAAGTATTCGCAAATTCTTGACTTGTTTCATTTTTTTTTTATTTTCCGTGCATTTTTTATGTGTACCTAGGACCTACACGACCTACACACACGGTATTATGACAAAATTACATCTCCCACAACTTGATGCACGATGAAGTAGTTTTCAAATATTGTACTAGATAGCGCTACTAGTACATATTAATTGTATATTAATATTATTTACCCCGAGTGAGTATTATTTCACGGGATCTATTCCGTGGTATATTATCTACGCTGATCCCGAGTACTTATCTATCAGGCATCTAGCGGTGCTCTAGGTGTAGTGTTACAGCTAGGACTTGCAGAACCGGTCCGGCGCCGACAATGTTTAGTGCCTACCTCCTAGCACTCCCAATAGTACTACTGTACGTAGTACAGACATCTCCTCAGAGTACATAATATACTACTACTATAATTATGGTTTTACTGTTTGGAAACTTATCAAACCAGGTATTTGATAGTTACCCAACCCGTGATAGGAATATAAATATGAGACGGGTTTCAACTGTCATTTATATTACTTCATCGTATTTCGTATTAGGAATGATATCTTATACACAAACTGATATCTTATATACAAACTCATCGAGATCTGTGTCCAATATCATGAATAGAAAGACAGCGTCGACGTCAGAAACCTGTATCGGAAGGGCGCGTTACTGCCCTGTTCCTGTTCCTGTACCACGTTACGGAAGGGTGTGATGTTGACGGGTACATCGGTCGAGATTGGGACAAATGAATGTGGCCATAAAGCAGGCAGTAGATGGTAGCGGCCACTATAGAGTAATGGTGTAATATAGAAGGGTTTAGTCTGACGTGAGTGACGAGGGTCGACAATTTGCTCGCCTCTCACCTGTGACACCGACGGACGCGGTGCGCAACAACCGCCGGCTGAATATTGCTTCACGGCTATTTATATTGTTATGGTATTGTACCCGTCTATTTATGGAGGCCCGTGCCGTGCGGGAGGACGATGCATCAATCTTCTTGTGGAGCGACCAGTGTCGAGGGCCATGAGTGCCATATTGTTGAAGCAACAACATCATGGGACTCCAGAAATACTTTGTGCGATAACATTACTCTAGTAGTCTCGTCGTAGTGGTTTCTCAAAACTGGTACAAGGTAAAAATACAAACCGTATTCGGCTACGGCTACTAGTAGTCACGACCAGTGGCGGATTAAGCCGGCGCGGGGCCTGTAGCAACTATAGTTGAACATTTTGATACCAACTCTTTCGTAGTAAGTATTGTACATGACTTGCAGAAAATATTTTCGCGTATGGATATGAATAGATGCCTTTTACGGTCAGAAAGCGTTATGGTGCGATGCGGGCCCGTAGCATTTGCTACTCTTGCTACGTGGCTAATCCGCCCGCCACTGGTAACGACAGCGTAGCAAGCCTAGCACCTTCTACGCCACTATATGCATTATGCATATCGGCTTATTTATTTATAATATTAATATTACGTATGTTATGTTCATTTAAGAAAATATTTTTATTATTGATTTATTGTTTTCAAGTTATATTATATATTTATTGACACCTGTCTTAGTGGTTTTAGTAAACTTTTAGACCACGGAAACTTATTTTTGTGTGTAATAATAGCTATATAGAATGTATTTACAAAACATGTATTTCAGTTGGTCATAGTACAAGCTTTGCTGAGTTTGGCGCTAGATGGCGCTGTGAGGTAATGTCCGAGTATTACATTATTTGCTTCGTGCTAGTATATAGGCCTAAAACATATTTTTATTAAATTATTGTTGAGTTAAGCCAACAGCGATTGATAATATTATTATACCCGCAAGGTACTTTCACAGTGACAAACAGAGTACTCTCCGAAGGCTACATCCTGGCGATACTCTTTAAATGAGCCTCAATCGAAAGCCTAGAGTAGGTACGGCAGGAGCCACAGCAGTGGAGTAGGAAATAAACATACGTTCTGTGAAAGTGTCAAGTGCCTACCTATTAGGGATCATGAGATACAGCCCGCTGACAGAGACGGACGGATGGACGTACAGCGGAGCCTTAGTAATAGGTAGTATATTATCTACTCTGAGGTAATAGCTCAGAGTAGATAACATACTGTAGTAGGGTCTCGTTGCCCTTCAGTACGGAACCCTAAACAAGCGCTGCACAGGGTAATATAATGAACAGTTCATTGCTTATGGTCATTGTTCATATTTTCATGGATGGGGCTGTTGCACTTCCTAAGGTACTGAGTACTGACACTCATTCATCTTTAGACAATTAAGGTAGCCGCGCCACATAGTGGCCTCGACCAACCTGGTGATTGGAAACGATAAAAATATACATGTATAATTGTATTATAGTAACACTATACTGCTACAACACAACAGTGTTGTAGTCATTATCGACGGTCACCCGCCCGCATACCGACCACATTAAATTTTTGGTAGCATTAATAATGCTTGAGGCTTTAGCCGGAGCGTGGTACCGGAGTTCCCATTCCAATTGGCTTTAAACTTTATTTGAGGTCGTTAAAAACGAAGGGAAATTGTAAGCCCGTAATGCACTTAAGCGCTGTACTCAGTCAAATTGAATATTTGTTCCCGGTCAGAACAATCAGACCGCGAACACCGCCCGCCGCCGCCGCCGCCGCCGTGGGGTCGGCGCGAACTTTTAAAGCTCTTTAAGTACCTCTTGCTCTTTGCATTGCGTCGACATTTTTTTTCCATTAAGCTGAGATTGTTATGCGACGATCCGGTTCATTTTGTATAGTGTTTATCTCCAGGCCAGCACAGACAGCCGAGACTACCTTACAAAAACATTACTTGGTGAAACCAAACTGATAAATAATTATCTTTGATTGAAGTGTCTGTTTGCAAAGTGAAAATAACAGGTTCTTACTAAATGTAAAAAGTAAACATATCGCAAATATCACGTTGTTGGTAGAGCAAACAACAAGTGACGGAGATTTTAAGTTCGGTGTAAATAAAATTGACCGGTGTCCACTGAACATTAGTAACGGTATGCATACCAACACAATCATAAGACACATAAATAAAAAATAATATATACATAATTAAATATAAAAAGAGTAATAAGTACTAATACTATTCAATACACCAAGATCCAATCACAAGATTCAATTTAAGACGTTTCTACGAATAATATACTGTTGTCACTCTTATGTCACAGGTGTCACAGTGTGTCATCGCAATAAATTGTGATCTCAAATGAAGGAAGCAGTCACAGCTAAACTATGCAGCATACTGTACTACACAATATTCATTATACATTATTGGTTGTAAAGCCAAGGATCTTTAAGGTAACGTTGTATCTGTTCGCTTCGTTTGTGGTGTATCTAGCCATCCGATATTTGAGGTCCAGTGCATCGGAACAGTGTGTGCCGGAACATTTGCGTCAATACTTGAAGTTTGAAGGGATCCACTTATACAATGAAACATATACCGAAGCTGAGATCGAAGTATTGAGGGATAAAGT
Organism: Falcaria lacertinaria; assembly: GCA_951449985.1. Lineage (NCBI taxonomy): Eukaryota > Metazoa > Arthropoda > Insecta > Lepidoptera > Drepanidae > Falcaria > Falcaria lacertinaria. Next base: position 100,034 of record OX602119.1, on the reverse strand, counting down.
GACGAAACTCAATAAGAACCCGGAACTCCTAAACTGGGTGAAGTTCGGAGTGCCGGAGCCCGAGGGGGTAGTGCTGGTGGTGCGCGTGCACCGCGACCTGCAGCGGCTGCAGCTGCTGGTGGCGGCGCTGGCGCAGGTGCGGGACATACAACACGCCCTGATCGTGTTCTCGCACAGCTACTACCACACCACTATCAACAGCTTGATCCAGAGCATTTCGTTCTGCAAAGTCACGCAGATCTTCTATCCCTATTCAGTGCAGTTGTATCCCAACAAGTTTCCGGGTCCCGATCCTACCGACTGTACTATTAAGGACAGAAGACTGGCCAACAGGCTGTGCACGCCACGTAACGCCTCCCTGACGGAAACCAAGCAGCACTGGTGGTGGATGGCCAACATGGTGTTTTCCAAGCTGAGCTGGTCGCAGGCGCACAAAGGGTTCGTGGTGTTCCTCGCGGAGGACGACTACGTAGTGGCGGACATGCTGCACATGCTGCAGTACGCGCAGCGCTCGCTCAACTACCTGCCCGAGGTCGAGGTCATCGCCCTCGGCAGGCCGTACGCAAACAACCTGGAGTACAACGTGCTGAACGTAGACTCCTGGGCCCCGCCTTTCGACAGAGGATTGGCATTTAACAAAAGTTTTTGGAAACAGGTTGAAGCATTGAGCTCATTCTTTTGCATGTACGATGATTCCAGCTGGAGTTATTCTCTGCTGAATTTGTTCGGAACGATCGGTCCGAGCCCCGTGGACATGGTGTTGTGTGAAGCGCCGCGCGTCATGAGCACTGCAATGTTCCCGAGCGGGAGAGCGGCCGTGGAGAGTATCTGCGAGCGGCTGCACGGCACGCGACTGTTCCCGGCGCGCGTGCGGGCGACGCTGGTGTTCAGCTCGCGCGGGCGGGAGGGCCGCGGCGCCCGGCCGCCCCCGCGCGGCGACGGCGGCTGGCGCGACCTGCGCGACCAGCTGCTGTGCCTCGACCCGCTGCTCGCCACCACCGCCGACACCGTCGGGGACGACACCACCACTCCGCCCACGTTCACCACCGACAACACATCTGCACCTACTTCTTAACACTGCAAACCTCACTCCGTGAAATAGCATTATACTCAGGCAGGTCAATGGACCCGAACTCTAGACTACCACGCCACGGTACCTGCAAAACACATCAAGATAATGATGGCGAAATGGACTATGTTTTTATTAATGTGGTCGAGAGATTTTTCTTCGATCGTAATTCTGTAAGATGGAGGCAGTGTCCTAGTCCAACAGCTTCAATATTGAATGAGAAATGGAATTGCTCTCTGTCTCTTTCTACGTTACTGCTCGCTTACCCGGGGGTCACTAGTTTACTATTGGAACTATTTTATTACATCAGGTGAATAAAATACTATATATTGTATTGGTTTTTCTCTTTTAAGTTAATTTAGTAATTGTATCGTAAATCAAGTGATCTGTAATGAACAGATGAGCTGGAATGCCGCGAATGAATGGCCCGCTGCTCGCCGACCGGGAATATTTTAATTAGTGGCTAATTATGAGAATGGCTGACTCGGCGCGGGTGCAGCGCGGCACACTTCGCTACAACTTGGAGCTGTTCCCGAGGAGACATGCCACGCCAATTTTAATTAAAACTCCCATTATTTTAATCTGGTTTCATGTATTTCGTGCGAAGTTGTACGTGGAGCTAAGCTTGCCTGAGAGCTGAGAGATCCCTGTTTAATATATTCTGTCACGTCACCAGCACTATATAATACGAGTATACACTAAACAATAAAATGTTTGTGAAACAAGAGATTTACATTGCATTCACATGCGGAACATTATTAAAATTAAAATAATAAATGTCCTAATAATAAACACCATTATAAATCCTGTTAATGTTCTCACCCACCATGAATGTATTCCTTTTAATAGGTACACTTCCAATAACCATGGTTGTGTGTCGTCCCGTCATCCCATGGCTTGAATACATAAAGAGGCACAGCGCTCATTGCCGAGGCAAAAGGCACATTTTACTAAAAGCGCAGAGGTTTTTTCCCATTCTTTAGTCGACCTCCGCGCAATATGTAAAGAGATTTAGATTGGGGTCGTACGTCTCGATGTTATAAGAATTCTAATTCTGAAGCGTCCGTTCAAGAGGTTTGGCCAGGAATCAAATAGAATTGTCCTTTGAGTGTGGAGCCACGAGACGTACTGCTGTTACTGTGTTATAATCGTTCTCTTTGAGGTCCGATAACTGTGGACGACATTACACACGCTGAACACATCGTCAAGTAATCTGATAGTCAGTTCTCTAGTAGCTTCGCTAAGCGGCTTCATTATTTATGTGTTATTAAGTTTATCTCTATGTAATTGTCGCCTACCTTAAATTCGTATCGGATGAATTAATCGTGTAGATACGCTAGTGTCTGAATTTTCGAATTTACATAGACATATTATGTCTAATCAAATAAAGATAATTTTAATTTTGAAGTCCACCAGTATTTGATAAATTATGTGTGTTAGTTAAAATCGCATTTTGCAACTCCGGATAATGACAATTTAAAATTTTCTAGACTTCCTAGAGTTGGTCTGGCAAAAAGGAAATGGATTCAATTTGTCGCGCAGACCGTCTCGTATCCTCCACCGTCTGGTCCGCCTCCATGCTATGCAACATCAGGTAATAAGTTAAGTGAAGTAATAAATAAGTGAAGTATTATTCGGATTGGGGAAATTATCACCAAATAAATAAATAATTTGTATTTTAATGCACCAGAAAAATTGTGAAATCGTTACAGCAAAGTAAAATTTACGATATTTTGATATGTAAATCCAGTTCGCTGCCGCTCGGGTGGCTGGAGTCATAATAATAAGAGAGGAGTTTTTAAAATGTCTTCGGCTCCAATTAATGATTACGTATTCAGTGCTCGCCGGGCGAAGCGTGGACCGGGTACGAGCGCCGCGCCCGCGCCGCGCCACTGCGCTCTCACCTCATATCTTCTAGGTATTATCAATTCCTGATATTTTTATAATTCATTTATCTTCGCCCGCGTAGCAATATAGTATACGATTGCCCGTTTTCCCGTAGGAGTGAAGCATTTTCCCGCGGTAAAAAGTAGCCTATGTTCATCAGGGATAATGTCGGCTTCTCATGGTAAAAGATTTATTCAAATAGGTTCAGTCGATTCGGAGCCTATTCAATACAAACAAACAAAAAATCACATTTTTCCTCTCTATAATATTAGTGTAAAGAATGTATGTTGATTGTGTCCGATCTACATCTAACCGTACGTGGTAGTCGATTACAAATCGAACCGTACGTGGTAGTCGATTATAAATCGAACCGTACGTGGTAGTCGATTACAAATCGAACCGTACGTGGTAGTCGATTACAAATCGAACCGTACGTGGTAGTCGATTACAAATCGAACCGTACGTGGTAGTCGATTACAAATCGAACCGTACGTGGTAGTCGATTACAAATCGAACCGTACGTGGAGTCGATTACAAATCGAACCGTACGTGGTAGTCGATTACAAATCGAACCGTACGTGGTAGTCGATTACAAATCGAACCGTACGTGGTAGTCGATTACAAATCGAACCGTACGTGGTAGTCGATTACAAATCGAACCGTACGTGGTAGTCGATTACAAATCGAACCGTACGTGGTAGTCGATTACAAATCGAACCGTACGTGGTAGTCGATTACAAATGGTATATAATATACATTTTATAAAAAGCAAAATGTTATTTAACTGCAGACATGAACTTTATAAATTAGCATATGCTTCAAATTATGATTGAATGAAGTACAATTATAAATAGTGATATTTCGAACTTAACACTCGGACTAACGATTCATTACGTATAGTTGAGAGGCCATCGTTACAGCGGGCAGTACTCTCCGATCTGTCTTGTCGTCCACCCACGCGTTGTCAACATAGCTATATAACTACATTCACGACGATACGACGAATACAGTTATGACAATCAAATTGTAAATAACTCGACGCAGGCTAACGCTAAGATTTTACGTAACATACTTCAAAACTTTTCGCGGGACTTTTGGTAAAGGTTGTTGCGCATCGCGTCGCCTCCGCCGCCTGCCGCCTCCTCCGCGTCGGTTCCGCTTCTTGTGAAAACTGTTGTCCAGCTCAGCTGATTGTTAGATCATTGTCAATCACTCATTATTACAATTAGCAATATAATATTGCACATAGACATCGCTGATATGAATGATTCATAAATGAATACGTAACGAGGTGCTACCGGTTACGTATTGCTTGTACAACTTTTTATGATAGTGAGTGTAATATAATAAAAACACTATACATTTTACAGATAAGTAGTAGTTTTGTGTTGTATCTGAGGGTATTGTTACATCGCCGGTGTCACGTGGCCCAGCACTAGTGGCTCACCACTCCACACCTCGAGCTCAAACATCTAGATAACAACATCAATTACTGGCTCACAAGTCACAAGTCACAGTGGCGCTCACTAAATAACACTGAAACTCAACACTCGCCCGACTGTTCAATTTGACACATCGCCGCGATACCTGTCCGAGCACAAAATGCCCGTCTACGGGAACAAATCTATTCCGTACGATGCCTTAAACTAATTTCTACAGAACTGATGCAAGCGAATATGTACTCTACAACTACAAGTTTTAAGATTGAAAAGGTAAATGCGATCGCTAATTGCTCGCTATTCCCCGGAGCTCACGTGAAGTACAAATCTATCCGTGGGAATTTAATTTTGTTAGCTGTTTTGTCAGCTGGCGGTGGCGTGCTTCCACTTGGTTTATGTTCAGGCTTTTTTGTCTTTTGATGTGAGTTTGTTGTGTTTGTTCTCGTGAATGGCAACAGTCGTCGGTTGGCTCCAGGTAGCTCCTGTTTATTCTCATTGCACTCCCCCCGAAGGGTGTTCCTATGAAGTATGTATTCCTTCACGTATGTATGTGTATTATCAAACCTCGCTTGTATAAGTAGGTACATCATTTAAATACATAGAAAGGAAAAAAAAATTTTTTTTTAATTGGTATTTTTTCAGGATTCCTATTTAGCTAACGTTGGCACAGATAAACAATTGAGTTATGCTCAATTTCAGCCATTCATAATTTCTGAAATTTCACAAATGTTTAATTCCGTTACTGATGAAATATTTTATTTATAGAGACATTCAAGTAATAAGATTTTATTATTATATCCATTGTACTAGTGATGTTACGGCGACAATCGGTTCTGGAAATCTGCATGTGAATGACACAGTAGCTACGTGCTGGCATTAGTCGGTGACTGGTATTTAACGACATCAGCTACATTAGAGAGCAAAAATGGCGAGTCGGCCGAGGCTGGTCCGTTGAATATTCATCTCGCCCGCGGCCCCAGCCTCTAGCCCAAAGATAATACTCTCACATAGGACACCAGCCTCTACTGCACTCCGCGCCCCGCTACACCAGCAGGTGATGCAGCTACGGACCGCTGCTGCTTTAGCTGCCACGCACATTCTGCTTACATACATACATATGACCATACACTGGCTTGGCCCGCGAACAAACAGGAACACGATAAAAATGCAGAGTTACTAATAAGCAAACAAATCTTAGTACTTTGATACTGTATTGTGTTATGATGCCGGTGAAATCTGTAGAAAATAATAAAACGGGATATTGATGTGGGTGCAGCGTATATGATATAAGGCGCGGGCGCGGGCAGGGCGGTGACTGAGGGAGTACTGCTCGCTGACATGCACAGCTGCGAGTTGTGCTATTATGTTCACACTGCTTCCTGAATGCGTGCTGGCGACCCTTTTTGGAGGGGGTGGGGGTGTGCGGGGACGTCAGCTTGCACTGATACTATTACTATCCTCTTAACAACTATAAATATACGTGTGCCGTGATAACTCAGCGCCAGACTTTACGATAAAGTGTCCTATAGAAAGTTATAATTTCAGAATTTTGCACTTTACTAGACAGGAAAAGCAGTATGTAACGATTGTTAAGCGTATTTAATAGGCTTGTCCGTCTAGTAGTGTCGCGGCGTGGCCTTACTAACATCAAATAGCAAATGCTAGCGCCGTTAGTACCAGGCACGCGGATACATGTTGAATGCAGATACCATAATAATGAGCCCAGCCTGAGCACGACCGACGGCGGCACACGCTGCCCGCCTCCGCAGTGCCGTGACCCGTTTCACCCGCACCATGCACCATGCACCGTACCATGTATTTCTTCCAATATTTTTTTTCTAGTGTAAAGCATACAAAGCTTATAAAACCAGGCAACTGAAATATCACTTGGTGGAGGGAATCGAACCCACGACAACCAGCATAGCAGTCAGGTATACTAACTATTAGAACATCGGTGTCGGCAAGATGGAAGCCCATTCAGTGACATTGCAGGGGGAGGGGCACCCTGTGGCTGTATGCTCCTCGACGCTCCCGCCGGATCGTGGGGTCTTCACTGCATCCGACTGCTGCGGTGTATACGATTGTTATCTGATAATAGTTTGTTGTGCGCTTTGCAGAGCTCACCGAGCTGTACCAGCAGCAAGGGGACTATATGCTGCTAGCACATTTATATAGGTTACGGTGACTGCTTAACATCAGGCGGGTCGTACACTGTCTAGCCAGCTTCAAGATGTTAATAATCTGACAGTGTTAACATAACTACTTTATTCTAATATCTCAGAGTAGATAATATATGCTACTATATAGTGTGACTTTAACATGCCTAAAGAGAAGTATTCGTATATATTTCATGTGGTACCACATGATACGCATCTAATAAAATGTTTATGAAGTATTGTTGGTATTGGTGTGTGTGGTTGTGTGTGGTTGTGTGTGGTTGTGTGTGGTTGTGTGTGGTTGTGTAGTGTCGCGAGGTTGCGGTCTTCGACGCTAGTCGCGAGCTGTAAACGCCTCCACCCCCTTCTGAAAGCAGTTTCAGTGAACGAGTTAAAAAGCTCTTTTATGAGAACGTTAACTGGCAATCGAAGTTCTGTCGGTCCGGCTCTTTAACAGTCTAATGGCCGCCGCCGCGTGCTAAATTGAAAAGTTAAGATTCATTTAAAACAATAGTCCGGCTGTCCCGGGCCCGACCGGCTTAATGGAACAAGTTTCAGGTTGGCGCGGCGCCGGCCGTTCTGTAAACTGTAGTTGCACGAGTTACCGAGGGCCGGGCTCGTTCCCTCAGATGTACTCACTCCGACCCGCTTTAATATGTGTTATGATACCTTCCGTTACAACATGAATGTCGACGAAGCAAAGGATGTGTGCAAGTCACAAGTGAATCGGCGCTCTATACTCTCTGCCCGTCCTGAAGGTCCTGAAGGGACTTGGCGTAAACATTTGTATGTACATGCAATACAATACAATAATCGTATTCTAATTCAACGTTCATATTTAACCCTTTATCTAAAATACTGATGTAGTTATATCATGTGCCGCGTACCTAGCTACTTATTATTGGTATAACACAGAAGGTGTGCCTGACCGGCTGCACGCACTATTCATATACTAGATTGTCTAATAACATGGAGTAGACACCTACTCTGAGCTGCCGGTCTGCTGCACAGAGTCGGACACGTGCAAAACGTGAAGGTAAATGTTCTGAAACCAAACGTAAGTATTCCATAAATAAACGCGTTCATCGCAAATTGGATGCCCTTGTTTAATAAAGTAGTGGAGCAGCGGTGAGAGCTCCACCAGTCGGAGCCCGCCGGGACCAGCCCTCCGCCGCCTCCACTGCTCTCGGCTCTGTTCCAAATCCATTGTTTATTTAGTTCAGGTCTTCCTTATATGACGTACTTATGAATGTAAACTTCACAACCGGTTCGGAGGAAACAAGAAAAGAACTGGCAAGAACTCAGTGCTCTGTGCTGTGTGGCTCGCTGTATACAGTTTATAGTGGTCTGGTATAAACACATTTCAATGCAAACTCAGCTTCAATCTGTTCACCTACACTGTGGCTAGACGATCAATATTGTCTCACCTTCAAATGAGTCATTTGTTAAAACAATTTACGTAACACTTGGCTGAACACCAAGGTAAAATTAATTAACGTGTATGAACCTGTCTGTGTTTTAGCTTCGGCTGCTTAATATTTTCGCTTGAATTTTTAAGCGTTTATTTCTGCGTTAGCGGCTGAAGGCGCGAGGCTGTGTGTTATATCTGACAACGCCAAGCACTGCACCTGGGTGTATTCCCAGCACCCAGCCGAATCATTAATTCATGAAGCTCTCCAGGAATGTATGTACCCTAGTGTGCCCGCACACAGCCGCGGCAGTGTTCACACCGCGCCGCTCAGTAAGGTCCCCCACTGCGCGCGTCACTATAATATATTACCATTGCTCGCTGCACACGATCATTCAGAGCAAGACTTGTATATTTGGAACTGTCTCCACTTCTGTGAACTGACTATTCAATAACTGTAATGCATTGTGTACTCATTATCGTGTAGCATACATTAAGAATTACATAACTGATAATAATACGGTGCCACGTTACCAATTAAACAAATGATGACATAGTAAACACAATAACATGTGCTCTAACACAATACTCCACGTGGGAGCAATCACATAGTCCTATAGGTTAAATTGTCGGCTCAACTTTTGGGACCCAGTACATGCTATGTTATAAAACCCCTACGCATATGCAGAATCCCGGTGTTTGGGAATTATACATAAAATATCTCATAAACAAATTAAGTGTACAAATATTGAAACAAGCTTTTAAGTTCCATTACAGGATAGTCTCGGGAACAAGGTGTGTATCTAGAAGACACATGCTGTGATACACTTGCCGGTGACAGGCAGGCCGCACGTCACCGCGCCCCACCTGTTACAAATATTATTGCATCAATCATACCTACCAGTCTTTCAAGTTGTTTACCTATAGTATAGACGCTTTCAGTACCATGTGTATGCCTAGCCAACTTAATCACTGTAAAGAGTTACTTGGCGATAGTTTCCTTACTGCATGGAGTTCTGGTAACCATAGTAACTGTTCAGGCCGCCCGCTAGTTCAGACTGATCGTTATGTCAGCCACAAAGCAACAAGCAACAAGTGCTACATGCACACATTACGCGGCGGCAGTGCATTGTTAACGATGGATGAGGGACGACCAACCCGCCGGGATTATCTCCGCGGATATCCGCGCCCCGCGCCTTATCCGCTGTATCCGCACCATCCGGCAAGCAATGCGTCATTTACATTATACTTTTGTTGATATGTTTGGTACTCATCTAAACAGACGAGCTTCATCTACCTCGACTATAAAGGTGTCATATGTAATACTAGTTTTACTAAATACATACAACATGTATTTCTGCTTGCAGCATGTACCCACATGAAAGCTTAGTATTAGAGTTAACATCGGACCTGGATTTAGTGTGTGATGGACGCGGAATGAGATTGGCAAAGTACCTAATCACTTCGGCAACAGTATTAAAGTGTAACGCGGGTCGCAGGTGCCGGCCGGCTGTACTCTGTGTACACTGCACACTGTATGTTATCTGTACTCTGTGTACACTGCACACTGTGTGTTATCTGTACTCTGTGTACATTACACACACAGTTCATGTCGGAACTCTAGCGTAGCGGCTGTATTCTCTTGGGTCGGAACTAGCTGGCGTCCACACCGCAATCCCACCGGGCCAGTCCGGGCCTAATTTGCATTATTGTATTAATTTAAATAGTTTGTACTAATTTAAGTCGATTAAACTGTGTGACAGAGACGGGTGTATGAAACAGGAGGCGGCGCGGTGATGGATGGCGGCTGCGGCGGTGCTCACCGGTGATAAGTCCTGGGAGAACAATCAACTACTGGATATCATTAGTCTATGTACGCGATGATAACTCTGCCACGCGCTCATTGGATATGAACTGATGTGAACGTGCCAAGAGGGTGCAGTCCACTAGCGGCTGCAGGGTCCGCCCGGCGCGGCGCGGCCCGCACTATTGTACTGAGGGCGGATCATTTTACTACAAAGTACGTTAAATACTCGGATTCAATTCATCAATTATTTTTTTAAAGTAGTTAATAGTTTTGACGTTTTTAGGGTCGGCAACGCGCGAGTTGCAAACGTCCATAGGCTGCGGTAACCGCTTACCATCAGGTGGCCGTATGCTTGTTTGCAACCTTATTATTAATTAAATACCGCGGTCCCGGTCCCAAAAGCCCAACGACTCAAAAAAAACATTAATCGAATTAGTTATTTTTATTAAGCAACAAAGCCGCAAGTAACGTCTAGTTGTTCTTAATTATTTTACTGATAATGATGCCACCCAGCTAGCTGTAACGAGTTGTTAATTGAAAGAGCTGTTAATTGACTAGCGCTCGCCGCTCTCCGCTCTCCGCTGTCCGCTGCTGTATTATAAGATAATGCGTTCATGATGGAGCAGCACCCGGGCTCGGACACACAGCAACTAAAGCAGCCCCTCAAACTCAGCTCGCTCGCCGAATTATATTTATATCGGAAATCCATTAGCCTTAGCGGATCGCACGCAGCGTGACGCGTCCTCCACCTCGCGGGCGTTGCGAGGCGCCAGGAGGAGGGCGCCTTCTATATCGCATTACACCGAGATAACACTTATCGTAACATTTTACCACTCGTATTGGATTTTGTTTTTGCTTTTTATGGTAACGTCACGGATGGCCACGTGTTGGTGGATCCTACTCTTTTATTACACCCTCAATACTCGCATCAATATTTATCAGGCTGGGTTCGGTCGCGGAGCACACTTTACACCTTTTTTTTCACAAATACTATCATCTCAGTTATTTCACGAGGTGGCTACAACGACCACATGTTGGTAAGGCTTTTGATAAGTTTTTCGTCGTAGATAATAGTTGGGTAAAAGTATGTGATTGTTTTTATACCACTGTATCAAATGAGCAGTGCGGCGGGGCCTGCAGGCCTGATCGCAGTAACGAGCGCGCCACATGCGATTACCTACTACCAGAGACTGCTAGTGCAATACGAGCTAAGGGCATCTCTACCGCGCGGCTTGCTATAAATAAATCTAAACAATAATGTTTTGGAATGAGAAGTAAGTATGCCTCGACTTCGATATCAAGTCAGTATGGACGCGGTTTTAAAATTTCTGTTTGCTGTAGAACATAAAAGTATGTTTAATATGTCACGGGACATCAATGTATGGTGCGATTATTCAGTGCAGCTGGTGTAGGTAACATGAAACGACAGTGGCCCGATGTTCGTGAGGCAGCATGTTGTGAGTGTGTAGTTGAATACCTCGCCATGCGGACTATATCCCAGCGAGTCCGGAGTACGGAGCGCGCCTGCTGACGACGACCTGCAATATGTTTATTGTATCATGTCGCGTCTCGCACAGCGTGTGTTGTGTCATAATATAGTACACTTATGAGTGGCGTGACATAGTTGAGAGCGGCTAGGACGGCGCGCACATAGATACATATCAGCGGGCGCGCTTTCGACAGAATATCTCATAATGTCACCCGTATTTCATTCCGGGCGAGGCGCGTGGTCAGCCATATTACCTCGCAGAAATGGCATATCCAGCGACCCCGCGCCTCACCTCTGTGGTGCAGCACCGTGTACCAGCGTGCGTCTTGATGCTGATTGACTACCTCCACGAATACTACCTACTGTACCAAATATCGCTTGCAGCAATACTGTGCAGCTGTCTCCAAGGTAACCCATGGCGTGGATAGTACAGGTACGTGGTTGGAACACAATGCGGTGTGAGCGTGTGATAGTCACACTCAGATTGTTCTTTGAAGTTAGACAGCATAAAGAATCCCGCAATAGTTACCCGTTCAGTAGGCGTCACGCGCCATCCCGCCCCACATTCAACGACACAATCAACACAAATATCATTTTATTAAGGTTCGGAGACGGCGCGAGTATTTTTTTATGAGGTATTCAATTTACAAACACACAAACACCTTTTGAAGTGTCATAATAGCAAAGAATACATTTACACAAAGCCTTATCTGACTCCCTCCTAAAGACATACCTTAATGATGTTTAGTAATACAATTCACGCGGAGGTGGTTAATTACTGTTGAGTGAGAGGGGTGCGGGGTGCGGGGTGCGGGGCGAGGGGCGAGGGGCGAGGGGCGGGGACCCGGCGGAACTGGAAAGTTTTCTCTTTGTCAGAGACTTTGGAGTTTTGGTAGTAGATTGGGGACATCCGGCGGAAGGCTGTAGGTACCTGCAGGTAGTGATGCTGCGTAGGGAGGAGGCAATTACATTTAAACGCATCCAAACATTCGGTTTGCTGTGGGGGTGAGAGTTGAATGAATATTTGAACTTGCTTGTTTGCTGTGGGGGTGAGAGTTGAATGAATAGTCGAACTTGCTAGTTTGCTGTGGGGGTGAGAGTTGAATGAATAGTCGAACTTGCTAGTTTGAAGTGGGGGTGAGAGTTGAATGAATAGTCGAACTTGCTAGTTTGAAGTGGGGGTGAGAGTTGAATGAATATTTGAACTTGCTTGTTTGCTGTGGGGGTGAGAGTTGAATGAATATTTGAACTTGCTTGTTTGCTGTGGGGGTGAGAGTTGAATGAATAGTCGAACTTGCTAGTTTGCTGTGGGGGTGAGAGTTGAATGAATAGTCGAACTTGTTAGTTTGAAGTGGGGGTGAGAGTTGAATGAATAGTCGAACTTGCTAGTTTGAAGTGGGGGTGAGAGTTGAATGAATAGTCGAACTTGCTAGTTTGAAGTGGGGGTGAGAGTTGAATGAATAGTCGAACTTGCTAGTTTGCTGTGGGGGTGAGAGTTGAATGAATAGTCGAACTTGCTAGTTTGAAGTGGGGGTGAGAGTTGAATGAATAGTTGAACTTGCTAGTTTGAAGTGGGGGTGAGAGTTGAATGAATAGTCGAACTTGCTAGTTTGAAGTGGGGGTGAGAGTTGAATGAATAGTCGAAGTTGCTAGTTTGCTGTGGGGGTGAGAGTTGAATGAATAGTCGAACTTGCTAGTTTGCTGTGGGGGTGAGAGTTGAATGAATAGTCGAACTTGCTAGTTTGCTGTGGGGGTGAGAGTTGAATGAATAGTCGAACTTGCTAGTTTGCTGTGGGGGTGAGAGTTGAATGAATAGTCGAACTTGCTAGTTTGAAGTGGGTGTGAGAGTTGAATGAATAGTCGAACTTGCTAGTTTGAAGTGGGGGTGAGAGTTGAATGAATAGTCGAACTTGCTAGTTTGAAGTGGGGGTGAGAGTTGAATGAATAGTCGAACTTGCTAGTTTGCTGTGGGGGTGAGAGTTGAATGAATAGTCGAACTTGCTAGTTTGAAGTGGGGGTGAGAGTTGAATGAATAGTCGAACTTGCTAGTTTGAAGTGGGGGTGAGAGTTGAATGAATAGTCGAACTTGCTAGTTTGAAGTGGGGGTGAGAGTTGAATGAATAGTCGAACTTGCTAGTTTGAAGTGGGGGTGAGAGTTGAATGAATAGTCGAACTTGCTAGTTTGCTGTGGGGGTGAGAGTTGAATGAATAGTCGAACTTGCTAGTTTGAAGTGGGGGTGAGAGTTGAATGAATAGTCGAACTTGCTAGTTTGCTGTGGGGGTGAGAGTTGAATGAATAGTCGAACTTGCTAGTTTGCTGTGGGGGTGAGAGTTGAATGAATAGTCGAACTTGCTAGTTTGCTGTGGGGGTGAGAGTTGAATGAATAGTCGAACTTGCTAGTTTGCTGTGGGGGTGAGAGTTGAATGAATAGTCGAACTTGCTAGTTTGCTGTGGGGGTGAGAGTTGAATGAATAGTCGAACTTGCTAGTTTGCTGTGGGGGTGAGAGTTGAATGAATAGTCGAACTTGCTAGTTTGCTGTGGGGGTGAGAGTTGAATGAATAGTCGAACTTGTTAGTTTGCTGTGGGGGTGAGAGTTGAATGAATTGTCGAACTTGCTAGTTTGCTGTGGGGGTGAGAGTTGAATGAATAGTCGAACTTGCTAGTTTGCTGTGGGGGTGAGAGTTGAATGAATAGTCGAACTTGCTAGTTTGCTGTGGGGGTGAGAGTTGAATGAATAGTCGAACTTGCTAGTTTGCTGTGGGGGTGAGAGTTGAATGAATAGTCGAACTTGCTAGTTTGCTTCCATAATATCTAGTTGTAGCCAGTGTAGTAGCGTCGCAACAGTGTGTGTTCAGGGCGACGCGGTGCAGCGGCCCGGGCCGGCCGGGGCTGGCGGGGCTCCGTCAACACACGTCGTGACTCCACGTTCCGCCCGGGGCGCCGGCGCCGCTCTGTCAATACCAAAGGTCAATACTTGGTATTAGTCACGTGTCGCCTCGAGCACGGGACCTCACACTGGCTCTCATGAGCACTATTAGCGCTTGTAAATAGCATTAGTGCAGTGCCCAGCACATGTTGCAGCAGACACCTCCTTTTGTTTCCAAGTACTAAAAAAAGATATGGCAGTAAATGGCGCGCACTGCAGAGACAGAACTCCTAAATTTATTTGCCATAAACGTTTGCGCACAACAATTTACAAAAATTATAATCAGGTGCATGGTAAAGGAATGCTTAGGAAAATTAGGAATCAAATATATTTTTGTATGTATACTCGTATGTAGTATCTTCACAGAGATAATCGTACCGTCAAGAGTCCTTTGATGAGTTAGTAAAACAAGAGTGGAGTACAATAACGTGTAAGTAATGTAACAAGGGATGGTCCGGCTCGGGTAGTCGTGTCAGCGACAGCGCCGGGCAGTGGGGAGCGGGGAGCGGGGAGTGGGGAGCGGGCAGCGGACTGCACACTTCACAAGTAGCTTATCAAATGTTTAGAGTTAGTTGAGGGACGGAGCCCCGTGTCAAATATATCCCACGACGAGGGCCGCCTGCCTTTGTGCACGAATTAATACAACTAGACTGACTCCTAGCTTTATCAATAAAGATCAACGACTGCATTTATCTTTTGCATTATTCATTTCAGTTGTAGAACCTATCTCATATAAACCCTAATTAGCTTTGTATGCCACATGACAATGTGTCAATTAACATTTAGACACAAACTTTGATTATACATATATAAACTTGTGATTATATACTTGACTTGGTGTTGGAGACGTATGTTGCGAATTCCATAGACCGCACGTCGAACCAACGAGTCCATCCTTAAAGAGCTCGGAATAACCACAAGGCTCTCTTCTATTTGCTCCCAGCGGATATTCAAATATTAGGTCCTTACATATGAAATTGGCGTTTTGTATGGGAGGAACAAAAAGTCGAATATTTTTTAATATAATATATTTAATTAATCAAAGTATGAACCATTATTTTCTATGCACTTTTGCCATCTCATAGGTAGTTCATTGATCCCTTTACTAAAAAAACCAGTCGGACGGGAATCAATAAAATCTTTGAAGGCGATTTGGACTGCCCCATCGGAGTTGAATTTTTTCCCTTGCAAGAAGTTATCCAAATTTCGAAAAAAATGGTAATCTGTTGGAGCAAGGTCCGGGGAGTACGGAGGATGTCTTAGACTTTCCAATTGAAGCTCTTCTAATTTAGTAGCCGTCTGTAGCGCAGTGTGTGGTCTAGCGTTGTCGTGAAGCAGCAGTGGCGTGGAGCGATTGACCAGCCTAGGTTGTTTAGCCGCTAGCTTTTCCATCATGGTTTGCAATTCCTGACAATAGACATCAGCCGTAATAGTCTGGCCAGATTTGAAAAAACTGTAATGAACAATACCGGCACTAGTCCACCAAACGCTTACAAGTAACTTTTTTGGGGTTAATTTTCGCTTGGGGCAGGATTTGGCTGGCTGGCCAGGATCTAACCATTGCGCTGAGCGCTTCCGATTATCGTAAAGAACCCATTTTTCATCACAGGTAATGATTCGGTTTAAAATACCTTCATTATTGTGCCGGTTTAGTAATGTAACGCAGCAGTCGACGCGCGTTTGCCGGTTTGTTTCAGTCAATTCGTGAGGTACCCACCTTTCAAGCTTTTTAATCTTCCCAATTTGCTTCAAGTGAATTAAAACAGTTTTATCACTAACATTGCAGCCTGCAGCTAACTCGGACGTGGTTTGCGATGGATCCGCTTCCACAATAGCCTTCAACTCTTCATTATCAACTTGAGTCTCAGGCCGTCCACGGGGCTTGTTCTGCAGGTCGAAATTTCCAGAACGAAAACGTTGGAACCAAAAACGAACTGTGTTTTCTTTTGCAACACGACCGCCATACACATCATTCACCCTTCGAGTTGTTTCCGCAGCACTAGTGCCACGGCGGAACTCGTACTCGTAAATAATGCGATATTTAAGGTTTTCCATTTTGTAAAATGAGTGACGCAAACAGAAAAAAACAGAAGATTAAAAACAAATGAATGACGATCATCGAAGCACAAATACATGAGTCTATAGCTGTACAAATTTGAATTTGGAATTCCTTACCAAAGAGGAGAAATTCGTGATTAAAGTGGCCAGTACGAAAAACGCCAATTTCATATGTAAGGACCTAATATTTCGGACATATCGCTCGCAGAAACCCCGATAGCCCGGAGAAGTGGATGGTAGTTGGGCAGGTCAAGGGGAAAGAACACGCGGTTGCTCACCTACCCGTTGGTCAGACCAAAAAAAAACGCTCACGGGCCTGCCAATACATAAAGCTATTAGGAGCGCCGAGGACAGAAACACGTGGAAGAGCATGGTGCACCCAGTGATCGACATAGTCACGACCTTCAGAAATGAAGACACCGACTAAGAAGTAGAAGATATACTTGACAAGTGTAAAATTGTATACATATGTAGTTAGTATGTTATGTGTGTTGTATGGCAGGCCGCAGGGCCAGTGGTATTGGAGGCGCGTGGATGTATCATCCAGCCCGCCACGCCACTTACACTCACGTTTTGTGTAAGTAGCACACCATGGCGTTGCAGTACAATAATACTCAAAATACTCCTGACGAGAGTTGCCATCTTGAACTGACACATATACCGTCCCTCTGACCACATAAAGTTCGACTTGACCTAGGTCCTACTGTTTGCTCGCAGTCACAGAATGTCCGCGGGGTCGACCGGAGGCCTCAGCTAATAAATAATTCCTGCGACAACTACATTCGAAACGGTAATATACTGCAAGTTTCATGAATAGGTACATGTAGTTAAGAGGATGGCTCAATTAAACAACTTGTTGGTCTCGCACTGAGCGGGCCGCGCGGCCGCCTGGAGCGTAATAACATACTCAGTACACAATAATGCTACCTACCCAATATACAACCAGCCACGTGTTTATTGTTATGTCACGTGGTTCGCAAAAATAGACAGTGTGACTACGATAACACATCACTTACCATGAAGATACACAATTAATTAAAATCACTAATTGTCGACTCAGCAAGAGAAAAACAAAATGATAATATCTCAGATTAACAGTGTGGGCCGTGGAGGCTTCACCAGTTGCGGAAGTTATTATCTGTGTGTACAACAATATCATCGTGTTCTTTATCAACAATGATTAATGTGGAAGCTATGAATAGCTGTATCTGATCTAACTTTTCCAATTAACTAGATAATGGTGTCGCAGTCAATTACAAAATCATTTGAAATGTATAACGTAGTATAGTAGGCATAGGGGGATAATAGGTATTCGATTTAAAATACTGTAGCTGATACTGAGTGTGTGAAGTGACAGACTCCGTCGTCCACACACACACACACACACACACACACACACGTATTGTATTGTTAAACTTGTTCTTTGTTATAATGAAGAATGACACGCTACACGCGTTACAAGTTCCTGGATTGTACAGACAGTGTACATAATTAATTTTGTATCGGAGTAAAAGTTATCCTTGTATTTTCGAGAACTCCCAATATATCTATGTGGTGTTTGTTGTTGTGTCTTATGGCTGCGTATGTGTGTGTATGTGTATGTGTGTGTGTGTGCTCGTGTATATTCTAAGTGTGCTTTAAGTGGCGCCCGAGGAAGCACTTGTGTAATGAACGAGCGGCTGTAGTCTGTGTCGCGAGGTGTTCAACTTGATATTGTTCGTTAAAAGTTGGCGGCGCGTTGTATTGGCCCTTTGAGGCATCACCTCGATTAGCGCTGCGCCTGCGCGCTGCGGGACCGACTGCTTTGCTGTTCATTACTCACACTTTGTTCAGTAACCGTTGTCATAATTGATCTTCCCACAGACAGAGAGGACTGCACTAGTACACTGTCCATGTTTAGTAGATGTATACATGTTTATAAGTGGAAACATATATTGTACTATAATTATAAAACACATCATTAGGCTAAGTCATTATGTAGATGTCTTATCCGTTGTTAAATCATCATCCACATGCCCTTATCCCATGTCGTTTGTGGTCGACGCAATATGTGTATCTCTTACATTCTATCAGCCGTCATCTCTGTATTCACTTCCTTTATGGCCATATCATGTTTTACACTGTTCATCTGTTTTCTAATCCGTTGTTAAATATTGTCAATAATCAGGTTAACTTTAGCCATTAAAGTGTGAACACTGAACGTGTGAAGGTCGCCCGCAGGCACTCTCTTTAAGTGGTCCTAGATCTAAGCTAAATAAGGTATTTCCTCATGGTATGCTAGTGTCGCAGCGAGGCGCCAGGCTGTGTAACGGGTCCGGTGTACCCGCGGTGCGCGGACCTCGTGATTGAAAGATAACACGCTGGGAGAGTGCCTGATTGGAAAATTTTAATTGCAATTTCTATTTAATAGAAGGTTTAGCTCCGGCGACCGACGGCGCGCCTCTTGCGACCCGTGCCTCTACTACTGGCCACAGCTTGCTTTGTAGTTTTTATATTGCGTCGTGAAATATAAATGCACGTCCTCGGTCTCTTTAACCCCTGTGAAAGGCACGTCCTCACCAATCAACATCCATGTTGAATACTGACTCATTCATTAATTACTTTAGTTAACAATTTAAAGTTTTACATTTACTATTGCATGTCACCCAATGATAAACTATTTAAATAAATGTGTACACCTATATGTATATATTGATGCAAGTCTACTCGTTTCGAGTCTCCCGTGGTAGCGACGTGCTCGCAATGACACGCCATACATTTTCTTACTCGACTCGAATTTCAATCGCGCAACCAATTTCGCTTCCTCTCTTCGGAACGATTTTCATTATAGCTGACCACGTCCGCCTTGCTGTAATATTATTGATATACTGACATCCAGTTATAGTTGGCTGCTGTTCAAACTGGACGGAGAATAGTACTAGCGCCCGAGGCTGGTGTTGTGTTGAGGGCCTCCGGGCAGGAGCCGGGGACAGGCTCGTCGGCTACACGGACATCGCCCACACGTAGGCTTCACTTTTTTATGGCTCTGGCTAATGTATAGGGCGGTATGTTTGTCTCGATGGAGGCTCCTGCCGTGTTTCCTATAATTATTCCCTTCTCAAGAAACAATGATAAGAATGCTTTCATTTATAAAATGTTTAGTGCCGTGTGTAAAGTTTTTAAACTCACATGCAAAGTATTTAAAAGTAAATAAGAAACATTTTTTATTGCAGCATACCGTAGACGGTGCTACGAGTGCTACGCGCTCGTTACTACGAGAAACCGGAGTAGCTACAGTGGTAACTAAGAGGCTACGAGCCGCGCGCCGGCAGGTGAGGTCCATGTACCATGTTCCATGCTCCATGTGCAACTACCTACATCTATCTGCTGACGATACATTCGTGGATTTTGTAGCGCAGCTCGAGTTTTATTTCTTAGTAGTGAAATGAAATGCGAAATGGGCAGCTTCAACTCTCTTCGGTTCTCAACAAAGTGGAATGCTCAGTGTTGTGTAACAAGTGAATTTGTGCGAATAAGAGATACATAATGTACTTGTGCCAAGATGAATAGTGGAATTTATCTGAGGATTTGCACCATATTCAAATGGGACAGCCGGGGCCCGAGGCGTGCGGCAAGGCGGCGGGGTTAGCGTGACGCGTGACACAGCGTGGTAAGGCCGAGGGCGTGACGCGTGACAGAGCATGGTTTGGCCGCGAGCGTGACGCGTGACCCGTGCGTGTGACACAAATAGGACGCAGCGTGCATGCACTCACTAACACCACTGACGCACGCGGGCTGCCTCCAGCTTCTATCCACTGCTACTTTCAACGTACTATATCCACACACACACAGACACACATACGCGATTACATGTGTTATATACCAACACTATATGAAATACAGTTTTAATACCCAAATAATATTATTTAATTGAAAAGAAATGTGTTTTTCTTAAAAACACGACAACAATATGAAGGTTGGAGTGCGATGGCCTCATCGCGACATTTCAACTTGACAAAGCGTAACTTTTTAATAGTTCAACTCTCAAAGAAGTACTGACAATTCGCTACGAAACTAATTAAGAGCAAACCTCGTTATATCTACTTCGTTTTTCGTTTTTAATACCAAAATACCATGGCAATATTTAAATTGGGTACTAACAATGATGTATTATTATTGGGACAACGTCATGTGGAACTGGACAAGTCTGCTTACTTCCTTCGGGCTCAGAGGAGTTAGTATACTACGAACAACTGCGGGGCTCGGTCATGCCTCGGGCTGTGCTGCATGTACTGTATGTGTCAGTCCACTTTGAGCAGGTAATAAGAGTAAACAGTAATTTGATCTATAAGACAGTAAGTCCAATGTCACCGGTGTCGGCATGTGGTTGTATGCTGCGAGCCCCTGCACGTGGTCGCCGGTGCGCCGGGACGCTCCTCGGAGTGCCATCAATAATACCTGCTAATGAGCTCGTGTTAAAGGCGTCGCTAAATTAAGCAACCTTTTCTCAAACAAAAATAACCAGCAAATTTTTGCGAGCGCGATCCCCAAGATTGTCTTGTATCCGGCGCGCTGCAGCCTTCCCTCCCCTACCCTCCCCGCCCCTCGCCTCGCCTCTCGCCTGCGAGCAAATTTTTCCAACAGCACATTGTCAAACAGAATATGCTCCGCCATTATATGCAGCTCTTTAGATACTGTTTATATTCCTTGTTCCTTGACTTGCGTTTATATAGATGTGTGTTATATACAAAACTACAAAGGGAATGTCAGTCCCGGGCGCAAATGATGTGATGTGTCACATATCACTAACATACTGACTAACGGATCATCTTACAAGTATTATTATAAACGTGAATTATTTGTATTTTCTACTGTTAGCTATGAACGGATTTTGATACGAGGGTGGCACGTGATCTGGATGCACACATAGGATACGCGTTATTTCTCAGAACTGAGGGCCCCCACGAGATTTTAGAAAAGTTCTTCTATAGAGAACTGCAAATGCACACGGATGAAGTTGCGCGCAAAAGCTAGTATATTTGTAAGATTTGTCGCTTAGAGATTATTTAGTGAACTTGTATTGAGGGTTGGTAAAGGGGTCGCGGCCCGCAGCGGCATTCAGCGCCGTGTGCTGATGCAATGTTGATAGCAGCCTGTTTGCTCGCCACACACACACACACAGCCGCCTGTCCACCACACACACAGCGAAAAGTCTGCTGAGCACGCAGTGTGTAGTGCATCGCGTTTTTGTTCAATGACAGCGCCAGTTAATGAGCAGCTTCAGCTGTTTTTGTGCCGCGTCCACATTGAAGCTGCAAATGCTGAAGTGTTATCGCATTGAGTGTTTGTGCACCTAATACTATAACATAACCCACTAGACTCTGTTGTACAACAGCAGCTAGTTATCAAACGCAATTATTCCACGCGAATACACGTAGCTCTTTAGAAGGTGTTTGATGTGGACTAGGTCCGGAGAGCATTTCAGATTTTTGGTCATTCACTGGATGCTAACACCAGCCTTTTTGGCAAGGACTGCATGATATTGATATGGGGCATCTCTTATTACTTCATTATTAATTATTTGTTTAATATGGAGTATAAATATAATTTATTCGGAGACATTTTCTTTGCAAACTCAATAAATGACTGTAGTATGAAGTATGTTTGTGTGCGCCGGTCGGGCGACACCATCGTCCGCTAAAAGCCGTCGCAGGCTTTCACGCGGTCAGTTTACTCGTTTTGCCCCGAGTGCGCTTTCCTCCCAATTATCCTCCGGACTCGCCTCCCGCCCCCCTCCCGCCCCTCTCACCTGCATTTGCGCCACACACGACTTTGGTAACTTTTTAGTCCTTATTTTTAACAAACTAATTGAGCCTGAGTCGGAGCCTGCATCCTGCCGGTGGAGGTGCTGTTGTACTTGTGTCGGTTGCTCGGATCTATTTGTGTTCCATTAGCCCAAGACTAAGTTATATATTGTAGTATATCATATAAATCGCAATTATGCATCGATATATAACATACTGTTTGCCAAACTGTAGAAGTAGATTCAGACAATTATGCATCGATATATAACATACTGTTTGCCAAACTGTAGAAGTAGATTCAGACAATTATGCATCGATATATAACATACTGTTTGCCAAACTGTAGAAGTAGATTCAGACAATTTGAAACAACTTGTTGAAATGTGTAATCATAACGTTTCTCTTACTTTAAACAACGCATGTGTCCACACCGGCTGACCAAACAACTTGATACTTGCACGCTATTTGTAAAAATATATTACAATTCAAATCAATGGGAATTTTAAAACAAACACCCATATTGTTTTGTTCCAACATTAGCGAGTGTAGTAAGAGTACGAGTACATAGTATGTATAGTGCGCCACCACCGGGCTCGCCTGATGGACGTATCGGCTGCATCGGCCGCCACCATCCACCACCATCATGCCCTCATCGGTGCCCAGTGAACTGTACTCTGCTGTCCAGTACCGGGGACCATTATGACAAGTTTATCTAACTGCTCGCCACTCCACCACTCCACCGAACAACTCCAGCTGATATAATAAGTGTCGATACGATTACTCCCACTTCCTGTTGGGAGTGCCATAAACGAGGCTTCCTCGAAACTTTTTAACAATCGTAAAGTGAGATTTAGAGAGGGCTATATCTTTTGTCGGCTTCACAAAATGTTTCCGCGTTTGATACCACTACCGCCGTAATATAAGTCTTATGAAAAGGATCTTTATAATACTAACAACTTTGAAACAATTTAAAGATAAATTGGCTTAAATATAATAATATGATAAAATGTAAACTCCTGTCGTAGTAACTACGTAGTGACGAAACGAGCAAATCCTTCACCTGATGATAAACACATCAATATGTTTATTGCGCAAAGGGTCCACATCACCTCTACCTTCAGCAAGTTTGCGAAGTGTAACATTGCCTATCATACTAGAGCTACACACTCGTGGTACATGGTGGTCATGTAGCAGTTACTGTATTTGTAGAGTAACTACGCTGTGCGCTGCCGGGACACTGTTCCGGTGGGAATTGAACGAATAGTTTGGAACTAGTCCCCGCTCACGGGGATGTGAGCACGTGTTAGTGGGGGGAGGGGGCGGGGAGGTGTGGGGCGGGAGTCACGCGCGCTGATAGCGCGGCCGGGCGCCAGATTACACTTGTTGCGGACAACTTGCGAGTTGCGACCGGTCATTAGCCGCGCCGCGCCGCGCCGGTGGCGGGCCCGCGCAAGGCTGCCGCACGCCCGCACCCATCATACTGCTACCGTATTACCATCGCGGCCCGACCATAGCCTATGGTGACCACTTATTCTTGCAGGTAGGCCGTATGCTACAGTAATCGACCGTATACTTATAAGTATTAGAGGTTATTAAGAATGATCGCATGATCATACTGTATATGCTAACAGACGTAGGATTCTTTGAATGTGTCTCCATCTAAGATATGAATGTGTAATGGATTACATCAGACAGTGTGTTCCGTCCTGTCCATTCGATGTGTGTGTCGGCGTGGCAGCCCTACTAGTGCGGTGCGTCGCCGTTATCAGGCGCACGTAGTTGGTAACGTTGTTACTGGTGTGTATCCATTACCTCCGCCGCAGGCTTGTGTACACACCACACACCACTCCAGATACTATCGGCTAAAAACCTACCTACTAGAGATACTATATGCCACACTATAGGAGTACAAACCAAACACATTCGGTTAAAACCAAACACTAACTAATTGTAACCTGCCTATCTTTAATATCTCTTTCACTTTTTTCTGTACCCTAAGGTTGTCTGGAAGAGATCGCTCTCGCGATAAGACCGCCTGTTGTCTTCACTACACTGTATCTTTTTGTTCTTGTGTGTATTTTGTTCTTTGTGGTGTGCAATAAAGAGTATTTGTATTGTATTGTATTTGTACCCGACTGCGCCGGAAGCGGCTTTTCTTTTATGTATGTATTTTAGGGTCAGCAACGCGCAAGTGATGCCCCTGTGTTTCAAGCGTCCATAGGCTACGGTAACCGTATACCATCAGTCGGCCGGGAAGTATGCTTGTTTGCCACCTTAGTGATATAAAAAAATGTATGTAAATATGGCATAATATTCTGTAACCTAAACGGCTTGATCGCATTCGGGATTAGTATGTTTCTTTACACAATATTAAACGAAATTAGTTTGGATACATAAGTAACATCAGTAGCCCGAGCATGAATAAATTGCGACAACGTATTTGTATCGCATTTGATTATTTTTGTATTGAAAACTGAACAGCGCTGCGGCGGTGAAAAGTGGAACTAAAAATTAGTATGACAATGTTGACATTCCGCGAGTTACGTTTTTTCGAATACGTAGTCGAAAATGTTCCTGCTACCGGCACTGTTGTTATTATTGAAGCAACAATATTGTCAGCAGAAGGTGTAGTGTAGTGTAGTGTAGTATAGTGTGGTGTGGTGTGGTGTGGTGTGGTGTGGTGTGGTGTGGTGTCGGCACTGTGTGTGAGTGGATCTAATTAATATATTCCGAGTGGCAGACTGCACTCATAAAGCTACTCGACATTGTTTGGTGAACACAATCACACGCTGCTCGCAGCTACGCGCTCCCTAGCCCGCTAAAGTGTACAAATACAACAAGTCCCATATCACTACATAGTATAAAACAAAGTCGCTTCCCACTGTCTGTCTGTCCCTCCTTATGTATGCTTTGATATTTAAAATACACAACGAATTTTGATGCCCTTTTTTTACAGATAGAGTGATTCAAGATGAAGGTGTGATTCAAGATGAAGGTGTGATTCAAAATGTGTCATGCACCCGAGCAAAGCCGGGGCGGATCGCTGGTACTTTATATAGAACGCGATAGAGTCCTACATGTACCGTTTGCCGTTACGTTATAGTCCGTATTAAATAAAGTAGTGCCCGGGATGCCCGCACTGCCCGGGATGCCGGGATGCCGGGACTGCGGCCAGATAATGTTACCTGAGTACTTGTCTCTCACAACAACAATAAAATTATTATATGATGTCACAAACATAGTATATTCATTTAAGCATTTGAAATTATTGTATATACCTATATCGTTCTACTACTAAAATAAGTATTTATGTTGTGTACCCACACTGTACAAGAGCAGGGGACAGCTCCGGAGCGGAGCCGGGAGTGTGCTGTCGATACTGTCTATTGTTTCGATATTTGTATTAAATCGATATTATAACTGAGTTTCAAGGTCAACTATCGATAACGATAGGCCCACTATTTATGATAATATTACCGTGCCACTATGGCTGCTAGTAGTAGTAACCTATTGATATTGTTTGTAGTGAGTAGTGTTACATTTGTGGCGATAACAGTTGTCATTCGATAAGTTACGCTCATCATCGGTATGGTGTGGTGTGACACACCTGTGGGGCGAACGAAGTAAATTTCTAACATTGGTTTATGTAGCGGTGAAGTCACTACACTCCTACAATAATATAATACTGTTGAGTGCACTACTGGGATGGGCCTAATTCGGGATTCATAAGTAAAAGAGGACCTTGCTGTTACTATGTATATTAAACTAGGAAGATGTTACAAGCTACAGGCCCCAGTAGTGACTGGGGGCCGGGGGCGCCGCGGCCGGCGACCGGACCGCGCCTGCCGCGTCAGCTCATATACGAGTGCACATGTACCGCGATATAAGCTGACCAGGCTAAATGTCGTTACACAATTTCCCCCTTTTATCAAAAACAAAAAAAACGATATAGGTTACTACGAAAACTTATATTTACTACACTGATCTCTCTTACGGGATCCATGTACCAATTAATGTGGTTGTTAGCCACATTTGAGATTTAACCGTAACACTATTGATTACTGTGACATAAACATAACACACATCAATACTTACAGTTAAATAGTGTAGCTACTCGTGTATCATGCAGGTGCGCGTTACGCTGACTTGGCGACTTGCGTACCTACAGGGTACTTTGTAATTCATTATATGAACAAAACAATTCATTCTATTTATAGCACATGCAATTTTAAAACAAGAAGAAGGTTGATGCAGTTTAAAATACACTTCACTAATAGATCACATTTTGCTGCTTAGACTGGGGCGGCGCCTGCTCGTGGTGTACCACCACGGCTGTAGGCTGACCTCTAGCTACAGCCTTCTGTAGCCAGCTCCGTATGCACTGCCTGCATTTGACTTGGATGAAATATAAGAGGAACAACACCAAAATTACAGAGATTACTCCCAGTACTATCCCAAAGTAGTTTAACTTAGCGTCCACTTGGCCAGTGACGCTGTGGACCTCGGCAATGGCAATGTTGTGCGATCCTTCCTCTTTACTTTGTCCGAGACCCATTTATATGGAAACTTTATAACGTTGCTACGCGATGCGTGTGAGCAGTGAAATGATGATTTGTTTCCGAAAACAAGTGATCTTAAATGCAAATTATTTATTGATGTCACATCAGTTTAGCGCTGACTGTGACGCAATTAAACAATTTCGATTTCTTTAAAATTGCTTGCTACTAATGTTTAGTACAAAGACTAGGTATAATGACACTGCAACCTAGTTACATTAATTTTTAAATAAAATTACACAATTTCTTATTGTAAACTTAAAATGTTAACACAACATTATTGCTAATTAATTATATTTCTATATTAAACCTCTATATTTCGCATTCTCGCAATAATCATATTAGCTAATGTCAATCAACCAGTACTAGTCACCGTTGTCGCGATGCGACGCTATGCTATAATATTATTGCCCTAGTACTAATTCTGTAGTATCAAAAATTTAAAAACTAAATCCGATAGCTGTCCGCAAACCTAACTGGTCTCTTTACTATTCTACCACTCCTAGTGGTACGTGGAATACACGGTTGCGCGTTAGCTTCGCTTTCGCTTCGCGTCGCAGTGGGCGTCGGCGTAATAGCATCACCTACCACAGCACTCGCCCGCGTATTCGTGACATCATTATCATTCCATAAGTAAGCTGGTTTCAATCTATCGATTGAGATACGAGCTTGCTTGTTCGGAAATTGAATTAAAAATACCTTCTCGCCCCGTTCTAGCACCGTAAAGGGTCCGTTGTATGGTGGTTGCAATGACTTGCGTACCGAGTCGTCTCTAACGAAAACTGAATCGCATGTAAACAGATCTTTATGCACAAAAGTCGTACGTGAGTCTCGAGCACCTATTGCTACCGGTTTAAGTTTACTTATCCTATTTCTTATGTTATTCACTAGACTAAACGGGTCCCCCGTCTCTGAACTATGGGAACTATTCAAAAAATCACCGGGTAAACGTAAGGTACGACCGAATGTCATCTCAGAGGCGCTAATTCCGCTGTCACACCGACTCGCCGCGCGCAATCCTAGCATGACGGTTGGTAGTTCGTCTTCCCACGAGCTATCCTGGATCCTGGCCATAAGGGCAGCTTTCAAGGACCTATGAAAACGTTCGACCTTGCCGTTGCTTTGGGGGTGGTACGCCGTGGTTCTACATTTTTTTATACCTAATAATTTCATTAACTCTGTAAATAGATTGCTTTCAAATTGACGACCCTGGTCG
The DNA here is from genome assembly GCA_951449985.1 of Falcaria lacertinaria. Taxonomy (NCBI): domain Eukaryota; kingdom Metazoa; phylum Arthropoda; class Insecta; order Lepidoptera; family Drepanidae; genus Falcaria; species Falcaria lacertinaria. Next base: position 72,238 of record OX602119.1, on the reverse strand, counting down.
CTTGTCAACTTAACTGGACAACCGTAACGCACGATCCACCCGTCAAATATAGTTTTGGCTACAACTTCGGCAGACATCTCCTCTATTGGAAAAGCTTCAGGCCAGCTTGTACACCTATCTACGATCGTTACTAAATACCGGTTACCACGTGGAGATGTCGGGAGGGGCCCGACCAGGTCTACGTGGATATGCTCCATTCGCCCAGCATCCTCGAAAGCCTGTAGTTTAGCAATAGTATGTCGATTGACCTTCGACCTCTGACATTGTATACACGACCTCGCCCAAAGTCCTACGTCCTTGTTCATGCTAGGCCAGAAAAACTTTTTACATATCATCTTGCGTGAAGTACGTGTACCGGGGTGGCTCAAATTATGTACACTTTTGAAAGCTAACCGCCTGAATTTTTCTGGAATATACGGTCTCACCTCTTTACTTGAAATTTCACAATAAATGGGTTCCTTGCAGTTTGGAATTGAAAATAATTTAAATGTAATGTTATTTTTAGTCCTTTCGGCGCATTGGCCCGATTGCGTCATTTGTTCTAAGTACTTGTCTTTCGCTTGCTCAGTGGCAAGTTCCGAGAAGTCGAGTACCGTGGGCCAAACAATGGTCTCTATGCGGGATAATGTGTCAGCTACTATGTTCTCTTTTCCGCTTATGTGCCTTATGTCCGTAGTGAATTGACTTATATATGATAGTTGACTTGTACGCTGTGGCGTTTCGCTGTTTTTACCGCCTATTTTGTCGAATGCATGACACAAGGGCTTGTGATCCGTATACACTATCAAAGGTCGTCCTTCAAACAACTTACGGAAAAACTTTATACACTGATATATAGCTAATAGTTCTCTATCATAAGCGGAATAACCCGTCTGTGCGTTCGTTAGTTTTTTCGAATAAAACCCTAACGGTTCCCACACATTATCCACCAGTTGATGTAAAACTCCTCCGACGCAGCTGTCTGACGCGTCCGTCATGAGAGCTAGCTGAGCATCGGGGCGAGGGTGTGCCAACGTAACTGCTTTTTTTAGGCTCTCTTTGCACTGAGCGAAAGCGTGTATCGTCTCAGGCGTCCACACTATTGGTGTTTTATCTTTTTTCTTAGCCCCCACTAAGTATTTATCCAGCTCAGCTTGACTCTGTGCCGCTCCTGGTAAATGCGACCTATAAAAATTCAACATACCCAAAAACCTACGCAATTGCTCCACGGTTTGGGGTCTGGGATAGTCTACGATTGCCTGAACCTTTTCGTCTAAAGGTCGAATTCCTGCGGTACTAACCTCATGTCCTAGAAACTCCAGCCTTGATTGTCCAAAACTACATTTTGCCAAATTAATTGTTATTCCAAATTTGTCAAAACGCTCGAAAACCTGCCTTAGATGTTCCTTATGCTGCGACTCATTATCGCTCGCGATAAGCACATCATCTAGGTAATTAAACAAAAAATCTAGACCTGCCAGTACTGAATTATTCATGAACCGCTGGAAGGTCTGCGCAGCATTACGAAGGCCAAAACTCATACGCGGGAACTCAAATAGACCTACAGGGGTAATTATCGCAGTCTTTTCTATGTCCTCCTTCGCGACGGGTATGCAGTGATATGCCCTGTTAATATCTAATTTAGAAAAATATTTCTTTCCCGCTAAAATATAAGTAAAGTCATGTAAGCGCGGTATCGGGTACCTATCCGACTTCGTTTGTGCATTTAATGCGCGATAATCTCCACAAGGACGAAGATCGCCATTTTTCTTTGTTACGACGTGTAAAGGACTGGCCCACGCACTTTTAGACGGCCGGCAAATACCTAACTCTTGCATTAGACGAAATTCTTCCTTGACTTTCTTATACCTATCGGGTGGCAATGGCCTTGCCCGTGCGTATACAGGCAGTCCAGTTGTCTCAATATGATGCACAGTGTTATGTACTTGAGAATTCCTATAAGTAGGAGGCTTCGTAATGCTCGGGAACTGGGATAACAAATCATGGTAAGGGTGGTTGTCGTCGACGGTATTAACGGTAGGCTGATTGCTACTCACTACTTGTGCTATTACGTTTAGCTCTGTCACCTGATCTACCAACTTATGAGCACTTAAATCGACCAACAATTTGTGGTGTATTAAAAAATCGGCTCCGAGTATCGGTTGTTTGACATTGGCTATCACAAATTCCCATCGAAATGCTCTACGTAACTTAAAATCTAAAATCATCGACTTTGAACCATACGTTTTAATTTCCGTCCCGTTTGCAGCGAAAAGTTTAAAGTCAGAACACTCACCCGTACACTGTTTTCTTGTCGCTGGTAAAACTGAAATATTCGCACCTGTGTCCACCAAAAAACATAGTCCACTATTTAGGTCTGTCACTCGTAAACGACGTCCGGGGGCTATGGCACAGATTTCCGCCGCATCCTGTGCCGCCCTTACTGGTTTCCCGACTTTGTTTCCCATGCGCACGGTTTCACGCACTTTTCCGCGTTCGGTCCGAAACGATAATGGTAGAAGCATAACCAGTTCGGGTTACCTACACCGGCGCCACCGCGGCGCGAATTTGACGCACTCCTACCTCGCGACTGCGACCGGCCCCGACGGAAATTGCGTCCGTTACCTCGTCGGCTGGATCTCGAGCGCTCCATGTCCATCATCCGGACGCTCAGCTTGGCTATCTCCGCCAAGATCATCGCCGTATCAGCCGACCTGGAGTTAGGCGGCGAATCCGCACGCGTTGGAGGTCGTCGCGTTGTGACCTCGGATATGTGACGTGCCCCGGTAGCCTCAGCCACGTCGTCGGCTATACTGGCCAATGTGTCCAAGTCCGTTTCCCTGGATGCTACTAGCACTGCGCGGACCGTCGTTGGTAAACGGTTTTGCCACATGATGCGTAAGGTGTCATCGGGGAAACTGTCCTTCGCCGTAACCCGCATTCGCTGTAATAGTTGAGATGGCTTCGCGTCCCCCAGATCCATATCACCTAGCACTTTCTCAACCTGGCGGTTTTTCGAGTCTTCGAGCATTGTAAGTAGCTTATGTTTAAGCGCATCGAACTTGTGAGTGGTCGGAGGGTTGGTGAGGAAATCGGTGATCCTCACTATCACCTCTTTGGGCAGTTTTGACACAACCATGTCGAACTTCGCCTCGTCGCCGATCCGCTGCTGAGTCAGCACTGCCTCGGCACGGATAAACCAGACGCGCGGCTGGTCCACCCAAAACTCCGGGATCCTACTGGAGACCGCAACCGACATTATTTCAGGCGTCTGTGGAACCACGATGTTTTCCAGATGTAGGTTGGCTGTTGGAGCACTTTTACTCGTATTGTCCTCGTCCGGCATGTTACGCAATCACTACACGTTTAATAAAAATCTACAGTCCAAATAACACAAAACTAAACAGCAAGGCAAACTATTTAACTCAATTAAAAAACGCGGGGTCACCAATGTTGAGTGCACTACTGGGATGGGCCTAATTCGGGATTCATAAGTAAAAGAGGACCTTGCTGTTACTATGTATATTAAACTAGGAAGATGTTACAAGCTACAGGCCCCAGTAGTGACTGGGGGCCGGGGGCGCCGCGGCCGGCGACCGGACCGCGCCTGCCGCGTCAGCTCATATACGAGTGCACATGTACCGCGATATAAGCTGACCAGGCTAAATGTCGTTACAATACTATAGGGAGCGTTCACTCAGACATACAGTCCGATGAGTCAAAACCAGCTCTCCGTCTCACTTATTCCTTTTCTCTCAAATAATACGTTCACACGACGAGCTTCGTTCATGGAATTATAAAAGAAGTGTGAGAGTAGTGTGTCAACTTACGTAAGGTACATAATGTTCTCTATGTATGTATATAGGAACGTGCAAGGAATGTGTAGCATCATAAGTTGTATGGCTCGTGCCGGCGCTGCTCGGGCTGCAGCGGAGCGAGTTATGTACGCGCTCTCAGACATCGCGTAGTGATATGCGACGGTGTAACTATACTATAATGTGACCATTTATTACACACAAGGTACTTCCTGAAACATAATCATTTTAAAATTGGTGAAGTTATTAAAATTATTAATAAGCAATGTGCATGAAAATGGTGGCGTAGTCCTTGACGGAGCAGCGCGAGCGGTAATATATTATACTTTTACGTTACGGCCGTTATTTTTAAATGGAACCACCATTTTCTGAAATGAATTTGAGAGTCCACCCGAGGGCTGCCGGCTACAATCTCATAAAGCTTCGCGCTGCCAACATTAGCCTAATGTCAGGGGCGACCCCCACTGGGGGGCTTCACACCCACCATTAGTACATCACATCACACAGACAGACACTATGTATATATTGAAGTAAAATAATTTGACGCTATTTAAAAATAAGGTGACGGCACGACGCCGTATGATTATGTTATGTATGCGCGAGGGAAGAGCCTCGCGGCCCGCGCAGTTGCGCCCCCCCCCCACAACACACCCTCCTATAGTACTATATCCCGCAGCCGCCTTCCTTATAATAAGGTTTTTAACATTCGTATATAATTTGCCTCCCAATGGGGATATTCATGAAGGAATGGCTTTTTATGAAAGTGGAACCTTCGGTGTAAAGCCTAACAAAGGTTTGTGTTACTGAGGCGGGGCTAAATTAAAAAGCCTTTGTTATTTTGTAATGAGCGTGAATATTTGGTTTCATTTAATAAAATATTATATTTGGGTAAGTGGGCGCGTGCTCGAATTTCCCAGCGGGCGACTGCGGAGATCGGCTCGGCCCAGTGCTATCCCGCGCTATCCCGGATCCCGCGGGATTAGCCGAGTGCGGCCTGCACGCTCCTCTACAATTACTGACGTCTTGGAGGCGGCTCTCTCTAACATCACCGCATTAAATATGTAAAGTTAGTTGCCCCTTGATTATGCCGCGGCCGTGTTGGTGAGTGTTAGTGAGTGAGTGACTACCTGCACTATACTATATGTACAGTTGTTAGGCTTTTATTATTATTATATTATATTATATATTCTGTGGTGGGAGAATCTTCATAGCTTATTGTTTATTATTATGAAACACAGAATATTAAATTATAATAGCTTTTTTCATTTTTTAATAGCTTTAGTTTCCTTTCCAAAATTTCCGTCTTTTTAACCAAACACATTTTTATTAAGCTTTGTTAATAATTTGGGAACATCTTTGATGACCATTTTAAGGGTTCGGTACCCGAAGGGTTACCAACGGAACCCTACTACTAAGACTTCGCTGTCCGTCTGTCTGTCAGTGCGATGTATCTCATGACCCGTAATAGGAAAGGAGTAAAAATCTTTTATTTTTAATTTTTATACCCCTTTGGCTCCCCTACAAGAAACGTGTTTCTTTTGTTTTTTTTTGTTCACACAGTTTGAATTCTGTATTTGCCTAAAAAGAGCTGATTTACTATTACAAACTTTTTATATTTGCGGTTGGTGCAACAGCCGTGCCTAGGGATCGAACGGCTAAGTTTAGTTAGTAATTTAACCTAGTTTTAGTTTTTCTTTTAGTATGGAACTTGGTTGGTTTTTACTTATTAATATTGGTGGCTAATTTCTGGTTTGATACCTAGTATTTTAGATTTAGCTCGCATAATAAGCAGATATCACAGACAAACAGACACAAACATAAACGGATTACGTAGCTTTTGCGAAATTATAATATGTGTTTCTATGTACCGTGTGGTACCTACTGCAGCAAGTAGCTGGATAGTTGATGTGTTCCAAACAATTTTGATCGTTTTAACTGCAACCTGCACTCCGTGTGTCGCAGCGGCATGTTTACATACATCACTGATCACTGGAGCCGCCCCGGACTGTTTCTTATTCATACTATTCCGGGAGTTGAGATTGTGACACACTCTACACCTCCGCTAACCCCGCAACCCTGCAAATGAATTATAACTTTGTCTCGCACGATATACGACATCAATTTGTAGACAGTCGATGCCTCTCCTCTGGAATGCCAACTGACTGTGACAAGGCTCCGCTTTGCTACAGCCGGTGGAACTTCAAAAGCAATTCAAGTTTTCTACTTAGGAATATGTTTAGATGAGACTTTGTGTATGTTATTGGTAAACAGCGCGCCTGCGCACTGCGCGCTCGCCTCGTCGCCTCATCGCCTGCCAGCCGCAGATGAAGGCCTTATGTACACTTTCAACATCCTCTACAGGGTTTTAAATGTGAAGCCTTTCAACAGCTCTAACAAAATGACGCACAACCGATCTCATTAGAAAATAATAATAATTTGGCATTGGTTCTTATTTGTTATTTATTACAATAACAATCTTAACTGCTTCAAAACTAAAAGGGTAAAGTTATGTTGCGAACAAACCCGGCGGACACTGAGCACAATATGTCGCCCACAGTATACAGTATACAGGCGCCCACCTGCCCGCCCCACATATACCTATATATCATATCATACTAGCTTTTGTCCGCGCCTTCGCCCACGTGGTTCTAGATAAAGATAATTGATCTATGTCCTTCCCCAGGCTATTACTTATCTCATTTCCAAATTTCACTACGATCCGTTCAGCCGCTTAGTCGAGAAAAGGTATCTCACAAACAAACAGAGTTACTTTCGCATTTATAATATTAGAATGGATGTATATGTACCGATGAACCTTGTAGCTGGCTACTTAACACTTGCTCTCGTTTATTCCAGGCCGCTGTGCAGCGAGCTCTCCGCGATACTTGTTGGTTATATATGTCGCGGTACTTCCTCCACCTCGTGGCCCCAGGGCCGGGAGCAACTGACATTCATCAAACGCCATCATATTATGTACACTAATAAAAAGCTTCACTCTCGCTTAGGTACGTCTGCTGTATATAATAGTTTCACTCTCGCTTAGGTACGTCTGCTGTACATAATAGTTTCACTCTCGCTTAGGTACGTCTGCTGTACATAATAGTTTATTTTTCTAAAACAGATTAATTTGGGAAACCCGTTACTTTGATAAGCTTTCAAGCTTTCTTGAGTTTGTTTATGGCCAGTAGGTATTGAAGCTATCCATACTCACGGAGGCAGTGAAGTGACTCGATACGGTTATGCTTATTGTGTATGTACCACCCGGGCTATCTCACTGGATAGTTCCAGTGAGAGGATGGCCACTGGTGACCATCCTACTGAGATGATGCCAGAACATTCTAAATATGTATTTATTCGGCTGGAGTAAGTTGTAATTCAATAACTACGATATTGGCGTTATCCGGTCCCAGCTGTATAATTATTGTGCAGTTGGGAAAGCGGAATGTAATGCGAGGGCGGGCGGGCATTAGTTATTCAGGCGCGGGCCGAGAACTTCATCTCATTACAATAATCCACTTGGACATTAAAAGCTTTCTAGCACGAGCCTGCGCTTGCTCGAGGAGCTGTGTACTGCCACTACTACCCCGTACTACACATTCAACCAATTATATACGTATATACAGTATCTCGCTGTGTTCGGAAACCGCTGGTCTAGTGGTAGGTAAGTTCACTTGACTGCTACGCTAGGGGTCGCGGGTTCGATTCCCACCGGAGTATTTACGTGACAAACATGTTGGCCTAGCGTCTGGGTGGTGTTTGATATGTATAATCAGTATGTATTTACTACAAAAAGTATCAATAAGTATTGTAGAAGCTTTGCTTAGTTTGCGCTATGTGATATTGTCCGAGCATTTTGGTGATACAAAAGAGGGTGAATTTGGTATACCCCCCTTCAATAAGGCATAGGATATTTTAACTTTATTTGTAACTTCAATTAAAGCGTGTGTGTTGCATGTGTCGATTAATTAAATTAGTCCTTAAGGACAAGGATTTGTCGCCAGCTCCTGGACTACAAGTGAAGTTATAAACGAAATAGTCAATACATTAAGGACGGGAATTTTGGGCGCGAGGCCGCGCTGAATCAATAAGTGGTTGGTCCGCAACGATACTCAAACAGGCCCAGTACCCACCTGATACATTTATTGGACATTAGAACACCATTACACACTCCAATACGATACTGTAACTAACAATACATCACACATACAATGCTTTACATAAATAGATGCGTAGAGCATCAGGTGGGCCGTACGCTTGTGTGCCGTGCTACCTTAGTGGTATAACAAATATTTTTTTGTATCATCTACCACCGGGCTCGGTGGGTCGAATCCGGTGGTAGACGATCAGAAAGTTATTATTTTACGTTCTGACGATGTATAGCGAGTCCGAGTCTACGGTTACGACCTCCACAGGGGAGACACAGATTGTTGTCGTGGAAGCTTGATGGAGCAACAAGGTGCTGGCGGGAGTGGTGCGCGCAGTACCGGACGCGGGGCCGCGGAGCCGTGGGGCCGTGGGGTCCGCATAGCCCACAGCGGGCGGCCGGTACTGGCGCCGCGCCAGGATCAGCTGGGAACCATTTACATCGGCGGGCTTACCTTCCATGGCTAGCAAACGTGCGATCACTATTCACTACAGTACTCTAAATGTAAACCATTACAATCCTACCCGGTATACACACGAGACTTTATTACAATCCACGGACTTTCAGTTGATGTGTAAAATCTTATCTCTAGCTTTACTATCTGTGGGAGTGATTTCGTGAAAAGGGACGGAAGAACGAACGGAAGTGCGTTACAGAAAGCCGGCGAAACGCGTGCTATCTGAGAGAGAGTTGGAGAGAGAAGGTAACACAATACCATAAGGGTAAGATGACGGCTTACCATCAGGCTCGCTGAGCGTTTGCTTGCCACTATTGTAAGAAAAGCGCTTCCCCCAAATAAACTTGACACTGAATGAAAAATACTCATTTCGAATGCAGTATTCTGTGTTTCAGTCAATTATGTTTAGTATTCACTTGTTTATTTACCACGACACTTCAACAAAGTGGCATGGGCCGTGCTCATGGGCTTCTTATGTCGTTAATGTAGTATGTTCAGATCGTCTTATATGTGTATAAGTTATATATTTAGTATGTTCACATACACACATCAATAAAACACTCAACTGTATATAAATTGTATAGCAATATTATCAATCGCCGACTCTACGGCCCCACACTAGAGGCAGCGCCGTGAAAGTTTCAGTGTAGTTTATGAATGCGGCGTGTTATCGCGGCGCGGCGGACTTTTTAATCTTTATGGTAAAATAATGGTGAGCTTTATATACCTGAGAGGCAGTTCTACCGGCACAGGTACATGGGGGGCTGCGCACACGTGCTACTACTGCATTAGGACCGGAGCGCGGGATACTGAGCGTGATCCGCGACGCTCTCATATTGGCGAGTGGCGCGGCCTCAACGCCCGGCACCTGCTGCCACATGACCGGTCAGAATACTTCATTACATTCAAGTTTCACTTGGCGTACTTGCTTGTGTGATTTCTATTTGCTATAGTAAGTAAAGTGGTGGCCTTTTTGGTTGAACTATGGCTGATATTCTAGCGACGCAAGTTCGAATCCCTCCGGTCCGTACTAATGGGTTTTTCTAAAAATACTTCAGTGTATACCACGAGAGACGCGACTAGGATGTAATAAGACCAGGCTGGAGTGGCAAGAGTGGCAAGGTCATGTCATTAAATTACGTTATGTAAGTAGGTTAAGTCATTCTATAGATACTCGTGTAAATACATAAACATCGCTTTAGGCTAACCTGTGAAGGTGTTATATGGTTCATAAATAAATGTCACTCTTGAATTTCACAACTCTTTGGCTTCTTTCGTCTCCCACAACTATATGCTCCCATTTACCATTCTCTACTATAGTACTTCACAGAGAGCGCACAAGGGGCACTCGAACTGTAGTGTAGCACTCACGAACTGCCATAAATCACACAGCCTCTGTAAAATCATATATTTAAGGACACTATTACGTGTCTTTTTAAATCAAATTTGAATATACGTTTAAGTATAAAATTAAATGCCAGCAATAAAGAGATCTATCGTGTAGATAATATAGTGTTCAATAATTCAGCGTTACATGAACTATTAGTGGAGGTGGAGTTGGAGGAGGAGTTCTACAGGCAGTGTGTGTTATTATAGTCTAGTGATCAATATCGGAGTGTTCACAATACTTGACATAATGAGTGCCGCGGCCCTCGACCCTCGGTCAGTGGTATCACCAGCCGTGCCGCCAGCAGTCGGCGGTCACGTCACGAATACCGTTATTGAACAACACAACGGTATCCGCAACGCTAACCATTCCATTCACCAGACATTACCTATTCCCTGCGATTACCATTTAGATTGGGATCTGCACACGATTTACGATATTCTAGTCTATACATAAGCATACATGTCCGTGTTGTACATATGTATAGGAACACATATCATCTGTTCGTACGGCGACGATTCCTTCTAAGCTTTCTAGAACCTTTCAATTAGAACGTTCTTAACCAGATCTCAGGATGTATGTGTTCAGGCGAAATAATCCTCGGAATGAGCGACTCCCCTCCAGGAAGTACGCCAGTCAATAGCGAGTAGCGCCTGTAGCGGCGCGGGCCGTCCTGAAGGTAACATTTGAGCAGCCGCTTCAAGCGCGAGGACGGGATAATTTGGGTGTCGAGTTAATAAAGCTCTAATTCGCAGCTGTTGGCGAGTAATTATGTTCATGTTTTGTCTTCTAATTAATTGTATTCTTCGCAGAACACGGCGCCTTAATTAAAGAGAGCATCCGAGCTCTCCGCCTGGCTGCCCGCCGACTGTGGTGGTCGCTTACTGCACCTAAATTGCTTAGAGTTTAGTGCTCCAGGGTTTTATATCACGTGCAACTAATATTGATAAAAGATTACGATTTATACACTTCGGTGTTATCGGTGTATATACCACGAGCCGCGGCCTTGTTGCAGAGCTGGTGCCGCACAAGCCTTTGTCCGCAGTGCTAGCACAAGGAGCCGTCGAGCCACAGCTTACGTGGCAAGTCACCAGTCGAATGGGGCGTCATTAAGGTGGTTGGTGGTAGATGTACAATGAGCTCGTTAGAGCCGCCTCGTGCACACCCATCCAGATGACGACCACTAAACGCCTCGGAGCCGCCTCGACTGCCTATTGATTGAACTACGATTGTATCTGAAACATTACTACCATGGCCACGGTCGCGGTCGCTAACACACGGGACAATTGTACTGAGAGATTCGTGTATCGATGGTTATGGCCGGTATTGTATTAGTCACTAGTCTATGCCGACCGATTGTGACCATCACTAATGATGCGTAGTGATGTCAAGCTTAAGCTAATTCAACATCCGAGTGGTCTATAAAAATGATAGAAGTATATAATATATATTTATTTATTTATATATAATGTTGGTAGGAACACTTATGACTTGGGCGAGACGTTAAGCAACTACCGAACAGTTTATGAATTAATTAAGATACCTTCACAGTGCAACAAAACAAACTTCATAATGCGTGCTTGAATTAATATAAATTATTTATATTTAGCAAAAGTTTATTTGTAAAGTCATCAGTATTCAGTATGGAGTGAGCAGTGCAGTGACAGCGCCCGCCGCCCTAGCGCCGCACTTCCAGCTAAACTGGCCGGTATTACCAATGGGTTGGGACTGACTGGTAGTCAGTAGTAGGTACCAGCGGGACTGGCCTCTGCTCCCCAGCAACTGGGACACAAGTATCACAAGTTTTGATTGTGACTCCCACGAGGAAGTAACACAAAAGCAAAGTTGTGCCAGGAATCTTAAACAAGAATTGGAATATTATTTTGCGGGAAATTTGTTAGTTTGTGTTGAGTTGGTCCTGAGAATACGGCAGGTGATGTGGAGTGAGGTAATTATATTTCGTTATCTCACCAACTCAATACAAAGTTATTGAGCTGCCTACGGCTTCTGTTGATTTCCACTTGGATACACTTGATTGTCATCTATTGTTAGTTTGCTTATCTGACGGAGATTAAATTAAATTCAAATGACTATATTGTCTTATTCTATAACATTCGAAAGATAATAGATAAATGATCTTAATAAAATTTTATTAAAACTATCAAATAAATTTATGGTGCCCTCTTGAAAACGTTTGCATTATACAGGCTGCTCGCTCAGTTGTCCGGCGGCAGTGCTCACAGCATGCAATACCAACGAGGCACAAAGTGTATGAACAAATCGAGATCCAAACTAGTGAAACGGAATAGTGCATCGGCTCGCGGCACTAACAGCAGTAACAGCCCACTAACGATGTGTGTAAATCAATCCGCTGCGCTCGGCCGGGATTGCGCAAAAACTACATTTAGTGTTGCTTCACGTCCCCCCTCCGCCCTCCGCCCCCCTCCCGCCCCCACCCCAGGCCCGTCAAGGCTCGCATCGCGTGCCCCAGCCGGACCGCCTTCTCTCTCCCACAACAAATATATTCAACGCGTCTTAAGTTTATTAAATCAAAAGACACGATCTCCTGAGAACATTCTCGAACTCATCTTATCAATAAAACACACTCCTATACGACATTATACGATTTAATTCCATTGTTTAACACATGTTACAAATTATTATTAAAATAACATAATATTAGTTTCCAATTACTTCGGCTGAGGTATACGGATATTGTGTCGCAGGTTCACTCAAATGATTGTGATAGAGATCAGCCGGCACACCGCACAGAAACATCCTGTATTTACAGCACCACGTGCCTCAAACTATAACCGTTGCCTTCAATTATTATGCTCTGTAAATATTGTGTCATTATATTAATTGTGTCTGTAGGGCAGAGCAGTGTAGTATGAAGAAGGCGGCGGCCGCGCGGTAAGGGAGTGTAATGGCCACTCGGCGGGCAGGCGTCTTCATTAAATCATTCCTGATGCACGACTCGGCCGCAGCGCTCCTTCTTATGTTTAAAGTGGAAATCTTCCGTTTTTCGTCAGTTTCGTCAACTTGGCCCTCGGTTGTTATCTTTGAAATGTAAAATAAGTGAACTCCGTCGCTCATTAAGTCGCTTGCTTTGTATGAATGATTTGTGGCCGCCAGTGTACTCCGCGACTCAGTACGTCCTTTGTTGTTTGTGGAAAGTTGTATCAGTGGCCCACAGGGGGTGGAGATTAGCATCTCATACTGTCACCTTGTTACCGGCTCTCTACTCCCTGGCTGCTGGGACTGGGGGACTAGCTAGGGGGGACTCGCTAGGGGGGACTAGCTAGTGGGGACTAGTTAGGGAACTACTTGGCCACTACGTCTGTGCCCGCTCAAGTGGTGTAGTTATAGTATATCTGCCGTGGTTGCTCCGAGGGATACAGCATGGAGTCAGATTATCACAGGGATGATTATGTGCGAGTAATACCCAGTAATGCCTTAATGTTGCAAGCATCCATTGGCTGCGGTAACCGCTTAACGACATGACATGGGGACCGTGTTATTAGTAATCATTGTTCATGTTTGATGTCTCACTCCATTACAGAAAGCCAAAGCAGAGTTAAACAGTCGTATTAATTAAACATGGCGAATTTTAAAAATAGAATTGTGTAACAGTCGCAAATAAATTAAGATTTTACCGGATATTGAGGCGTCGTGCAACTTCCGGGCGGTAATCCCTGAACTTCCGAGGTTAATATGGCGCCGGGGTCGCTTCCGGCACATTTGTTAGTTTAACAAAGGGATGTAACGCTCGTTATTAGTGAGGTGTCGGAGGCCAGTGCTGCCAGCCCTCTGGTGCGGGGTGTTCTGTAAGGAGCAGGCTCCACCCGAGCGGCAGCTCTTGCTGTGCTATATTTCTATCGAAGGATAGATAGATAGATAACAAGTTTATTCACCAAAAAACTGCAATCACAAAAATATTTACACAGAAAAAGAACACTAAGTAAATTAAGACTAGAACGGAATTAGGGGTAAGTCACAATTGGAACTTAAAAATATGTTGGTGACAAATAGTTGCTTAACTACATAAAACTGGTGTTCAATTTACTGCGTGCGTTGCAGCAGTGGGAAAGGGCCATAGCCCAGTGTGTAACATTGCTGCAGTTGCAAAACACTGGTTTTCAGCATATATTATTGCCTGGGCCTATGGGAGAATCGAGAATAACCGCTACTATCAATACACAATAAATTTTACAAAAATAGTTTTGACGGTATTCCTCGTTAAAAAAAAAACATCAAGTTATATGGTAAGAAAGAAATAATGCCAAAAATGGAAATATTTGCTGTCGAATTGAGAAATAAACCCCCTTTTTTGTAATCGGTTAAAATTACAACGAGTTAAACGCTAAAGTTAGGCGCTACCTATGCGAAGTTGAAAGACGTACCTAATATTTGTCTACTTAATAGGTCTAATTTAAGGTTTTTCTTAAAGGTGGTCTTACACTTTAGGAGTCTTAGTGGAGGAGGGATGGTATTCCAACACTTCGTCGCTTGGTAGCGGAAACTGCCTGTAAAGGCAATTGTACGGTGGAGATGCGATTCCAGAAGTGGGCGTGTGGCTCTTAATCTTGTTGCCTCATCGCGTCGAATTAACTTAAGTTTATCAAAGAGGTAACATGGAGTTTTATTCTGCATAAGATCAAACATCAGACACGAGAGGTGTAACTGTCTACGGGAGTGCATGTTCAACATGGATGCATTATTTAAATAAGGGGATACATGCGCACGGATAATAAGGAGTCAAGCTGTAGCTTGGAGCCGATCAACCAATTAAATGTTTTAATGTAAGTTATACCTATTTATTAAATATTGGGCAAACAATCAGGGCTCTACTCTTAGTATTCCAGATTAAAAAAATAAATTATTGCTTTTGTGTTATACATATATTATATCAGTTTGTATATACACAAATCAGTGCTACTGACCATGCGAACATCGTAGTTATAGGGAGTATATAGATATTATCTGGTGATCAACTAGCAACTGTATACATACATAGCTCACTAATAAAATTAGGTGTGGCACTCGGAGACTGCCGCGGTAAAGCTATTGCATAGCATTTTTTATCAACTTATGCAATTATAATTATTTATTTATTTTATTAATGCAGTATTTTTTTATATACCTTTATACTTTCTCACAAACAGTTGATTACGGTAGTTTTCCAATACAACCAATGCCACCTAAAGGCGGGTTGCTGAACTAAAGAGACAAGCGTGATATTCCAAAAGGTCATTAAAAGTTCTGGTATTTATCGATAGATGGCGGAGTGGGGGGTGTTAGGTTTTTTTCGTTACGGAATTTCTTGATTCGGTCCCCACGCTCAAGGCCCGCGATAAAAGCTATGCAATAGCTTAATAATATAACAATTCTAAAACGTGTTAATAGGGAACTCTTTTATGTATAATGCTACCAAATTGGACGGTGACAGTGTCTCGTGACTGGTATTGACGCCACAGCGGAGTGCCACAGTTAATTGTTCTACAATGTCATGTCATGCACTATATGTGCTACGAAGATGCTACGCGGGGCTACGCAGCACTGTCGATGCTACGCCAGCGACACAGCGGTCGCATATATATGTGTGGCCACATGACACGTGCTATCGCCCTCGAAGCGATCACCGATATTTCCACATCACGCACTCTGAGCTTTTTCATGCGAGTGACGCGCCGGGAATACTAATGGCTGCCCGCGGCGCCGCTCGCTATCTCCGCCACTGGAGCGTGGAGCCCGCTCATCACGCATGTAATATAATATGTATGACTGCACTCGTACCTGCCGCTACATGTGAACATCCCAGCGCTGATATTAATAACATATCATGTATGTCATTAGGTAAACACCGTGAGGCGGCCGGGAGCTCGCTACACCACACCGAGGGGCCCGACATAAACACTGTCAATAAGAGCTAAGCCACATGTGACACATGAAACACAGTGCACACCCGGTACACTCGCCGCGGCTTACCCTCCACACTCGTTTGTTTTTTAATATTGCAGGTGACGAGTCTTCTTAGTGTGAAATGAACCGTCAACGAATTCGATAGCTGAAGTGAATGAGCAGTGCAGCGCAGTGTGCGGGCCCGCGCGGCCGAGATCATGTCGCGACTCATGAGAGCCCTCCGGAGCCCGCGCGGCGAGGGACTCTCCTGAAGGACCTAATTAAATACAATTAAATGCTGTGCCATTTGTGAGTTAGTTTGTTTATGTTGCTCCTGGCACTGGTCAAAGTAATCTCCTGAGAACAATATCATTGGAAACAAACTGAATGCGACAATATATAGTAACAGCCATTTTAAAACGTAACGCAAACTCACTTAAAGTGGTGACAATAATTTGGGACAACAGTTTTTTTTTTGTATTAGGTTAGTTTATTTTCTTTCTCGTTGTATTTTTAAAGCTAGTTTTCCATAAATTGTAATTAAGTTTGACATAAAGTATGTACACGCCTTAAAGGGCTACCGAGTGGAATGTCTCCACTAGCACTCGTCGCCCGCATACTGTCACAGCCGTGCCACAACACATGTTTTATTTGCACTGAAGCCGTTCAGCGGGTGCCAGTGAAGTGAAGTGAAGTGTGGAGGTATTCCAGTAATTGTTCGTAGTTAATCAAATAAATCCGGTGCCAATAATGGGAATGCGGCCGCACGCGGCACTATGTGGGGGACTGTGCCCTGTACTCTCACTCTACACCGCACCGCCGCCACACCACACCATTATTACCCCCCGGCGGGACACTACACAACATATTTATACCCAATGCTAATGATATATGTTGCAGCGTGTTATTAACAATTATCTTCTGATTTTATCAAATATGAATATTCTCGAGAAGCTGAGTCAGAAAAAACATTACGTTACCATGTATTACCAGAGCGTCGGGTCAGCTCACAGTATGAGTCTGAGTCTTATGAATGCTATTATAAGTGCAGGACGGTACTGGTGATTAGGACGTCGAACGATTACAAATTACTCCGTAATGCAACGAGGGAGTGGGGCAGGTCAGTCACATAATAGTGGCTCGGACGCATACACCAATGCGTCCGAGCCACTATAAGGTGGCCTCGCCTGTCAGCGGCAGCTCGGCCTGCCAGCGGCGAAGAAATAAAAGAGAAACTTTAATTAACGTCCAATGAGGCAATACACATAGAATTAGCGGGCTCATATAGTAGCGACGCGGCCAGCCGGCCTGACCCCCGTCGCCGGGCGCCGAGTGCGACGCGGCGGGCCAGCCGGGCTGGTCGCCTGACCGCTGCATGGCGGGCGGTGCTCGCCGGACAACTGCCCGCTCGCTATTATTTCAGAACACAACGAGTTATTATATCAGTATTTGGTATCGTTGCTTCCCCATACCTTGCAATTTTGAGCGCACCCAATATTAGATTAGTAATACTGATTTATTGAAATGGAAAACTGGAGATAGTAACTAGTTGCCTTATAATTTGGTTTAGTGAAAAATACATAGTTATAGAAGCAGTGTGGGAGCGAGCCGAGTGCCACGCGCGTGCTGTCACTGTCGCGTGTCGTCGTGTGCCGTCACACCACGTCAATACAGACAGACACGCTACTAATTATATACATATCTTAATAGTAGTAAGACTAGCGATAACATATACCACATATTATGAGCGGGTCACTGGCTGAACAAGTGAACCCCAAGCGAAGTGGTCGCCACATGATCCATCCATATGAGAGCGAGCAACCCTCCCTTCTGCTGCTTGCACTGCCATTACCACGTCGCTGTTAGCACATTTTATGTATATACATGAAATGTGCCGTCAGGTCGTATATGTGAGCCTCCCAGAGCGAGCGCGCTCCACTCCGCCCCCGGCCGCTCTGATATCGAAATCAATTCTCGAGGGACAGTTCAGCTGACTCGCATGAAAAGTTACAACTAACAAGTAACTATATACTGTTACCAACTAGTAGTAAGAGCGAGTTTGTGTTCTAGTTGTTCAGTGGCAGATCCTCCGTTGCGGCCAGCTGGTGTCCCCCACTCCTCCAGTAGTCGCTCACCGCCGTCCGCGCGCCGTGACTCGCCGATGTAGTGGCTCTAGTTTTATTTTATAAGACCACACACAGTATCCGGTGACACACTACGCGCGTGTATAATGGGTTGTAACAAAATTGTGGTGTCCGAGTGACAAAGCCGTGTGTAAGATGTTGTGTAATAGGAGGTAAGTATCTGGCGACGGATTCCCTGTGGGTGGCCGTAATCCCCGCCGAGAGTGCCAATACTGACGGGTAATCCCCAACGCGGCCCGTGTTAGTACAGGCGTCATATTCCTCCACCGACATACATATTTACAAATAGATCGTAGCGTTTCGTTTGTATTTTTGTGTTCTTAGCGTTTATTTTCTAAACTTGACATTGGAACATAGTATATTTAATCGTAGTTTCAAAATGGATTATAACTGGCCAGTGTCTCATCCATATTACGATACAATACCAATACAGTTGGTATTGTATCGTATCATATATCATAATATCGTACATTCGCTAAACTTTCGGCGTAGCCTTTAGCCTGGCCATTATTACGGTATCATTCAATAACAAAATAATCGATTCCTTATTTGACTGGTCACTTATTTGAATTGCTTAAAGAAATGGCAGTAGTAGTACCTGCAGTGAACCTTTATGTTGGTTTGCAATAAGTTAAAATGATCGTTAGACAGGCAGCTCTGTACGCATCAGCGGTCACGTGGTGGCGGCCGGCCGAGACCCAGCAACAACTAGAATGATGTTGTAAGGTATGCTGGACTACGCTTCTCCTTCCTCTTCTTCCTACCTATGGCAATCAATCCTCTTCAAGGACTACCTTTCCGGCGTCGAGTGTTAGAGAATTATAACATTTTTTTTCTTGTTTGATGCATTTTATTCTAATGAGAGTTTCTGGATACAATCCACGGCAGAAGCAGATCATAACATGCCTTTAGGACAGAAGTACCCTATTGACCAAAATGGTAGATCTGTTCGCACAAAGGCCATATTACAGCATTATATATATATTGTCCAATATATATATATAATGCTGTATGTATATAGTATCAACGTCGTTGTGAGTCGGTCTATGAGCTGGTGACCGGCGCGGGTCTAGCCAAGCACTATAATACTATATATATATATATATATAATAGTCACCAGCTCCTGCCTGCGACAGTATACAACCTCTCTGGTCACTTGCACTCTCTGCAGGCTAGTGAGTGATTACTGACATAAGGAAGTGTACAACTGTTGCACACACCTTACCGTTCGTCTGTGAACAACAGCTGTGTTATAATGTAGTATCCATGTGATATAAGCTCACCAGCCACGGAGATCAGTCTCGCTCCCGCAGCATCCCGCCAGCGCCACTGTAATGCTCACAAACGTCATTATCACCAAATGCTTTTAGCGATAACATTCCCCTAATTTTAATTAGTTAAAAGCGTTGTAAATACCTCTGGGCTGCGCCCCGCGCCGCCAGTCGGGCGACATGTACCTACTAGATATCAATATGTGTACATATAAAGCGGTGGAACAGACAACTCCATGTTGGACGACATAACAGATAAACATACCGTTTGATGTTTCATCTATTAGTAGGTAGGTTACGTTCTGTTATATGTAAACAGTTCAATCTGTATTGAATAAATGATTCTTTATTAGAATTGGTCAGGACTTTTTAAGAGTAAAGAATACAAAGTCGTGCATATAAAAAAAGAATAACAAGAATAATTCTGCAATACCTATACGCAATATTGATGTCCACTTGACTGCGCTACTGGTAATTGAATCGTATTATCATGGTTGAATGTGTACAGTGTAACCAAGTTGCAATCAGTAATAGTGTGCCGGTGTTGGATGGCCGGTTGTATTGTATGAGCCCGCAGTGGGTGCACACCACCATCGCGGGGTCACCATCGCTGAAGGCACCTGTTCACTAATAATAATATTTATCTCTATCTCTATATATCAAAATGAATCCCTATATCCCTACCAGCTGGGCCGATTTTGCTAATTCTCTTTTTTTTTATGTTTATTAGGCTGTCAGTAGAAGGTTCTTATGAAAATAAAATTTGAACAAAGAATCGGTATATTAGGTCCTTACATATGAAATTGGCGTTTTTCGTACTGGCCACTTTAATCACGAATTTCTCCTCTTTGGTAAGGAATTCCAAATTCAAATTTGTACAGCTATAGACTCATGTATTTGTGCTTCGATGATCGTCATTCATTTGTTTTTTTTCTTCTGTTTTTTTCTGTTTGCGTCACTCATTTTACAAAATGGAAAACCTTAAATATCGCATTATTTACGAGTACGAGTTCCGCCGTGGCACTAGTGCTGCGGAAACAACTCGAAGGGTGAATGATGTGTATGGCGGTCGTGTTGCAAAAGAAAACACAGTTCGTTTTTGGTTCCAACGTTTTCGTTCTGGAAATTTCGACCTGCAGAACAAGCCCCGTGGACGGCCTGAGACTCAAGTTGATAATGAAGAGTTGAAGGCTATTGTGGAAGCGGATCCA
This sequence comes from Falcaria lacertinaria, assembly GCA_951449985.1. NCBI lineage: Eukaryota > Metazoa > Arthropoda > Insecta > Lepidoptera > Drepanidae > Falcaria > Falcaria lacertinaria. The sequence continues at coordinate 51,929 of OX602119.1, read as the reverse complement.
TCGCAAACCACGTCCGAGTTAGCTGCAGGCTGCAATGTTAGTGATAAAACTGTTTTAATTCACTTGAAGCAAATTGGGAAGATTAAAAAGCTTGAAAGGTGGGTACCTCACGAATTGACTGAAACAAACCGGCAAACGCGCGTCGACTGCTGCGTTACATTACTAAACCGGCACAATAATGAAGGTATTTTAAACCGAATCATTACCTGTGATGAAAAATGGGTTCTTTACGATAATCGGAAGCGCTCAGCGCAATGGTTAGATCCTGGCCAGCCAGCCAAATCCTGCCCCAAGCGAAAATTAACCCCAAAAAAGTTACTTGTAAGCGTTTGGTGGACTAGTGCCGGTATTGTTCATTACAGTTTTTTCAAATCTGGCCAGACTATTACGGCTGATGTCTATTGTCAGGAATTGCAAACCATGATGGAAAAGCTAGCGGCTAAACAACCTAGGCTGGTCAATCGCTCCACGCCACTGCTGCTTCACGACAACGCTAGACCACACACTGCGCTACAGACGGCTACTAAATTAGAAGAGCTTCAATTGGAAAGTCTAAGACATCCTCCGTACTCCCCGGACCTTGCTCCAACAGATTACCATTTTTTTCGAAATTTGGATAACTTCTTGCAAGGGAAAAAATTCAACTCCGATGGGGCAGTCCAAATCGCCTTCAAAGATTTTATTGATTCCCGTCCGACTGGTTTTTTTAGTAAAGGGATCAATGAACTACCTATGAGATGGCAAAAGTGCATAGAAAATAATGGTTCATACTTTGATTAATTAAATATATTATATTAAAAAATATTCGACTTTTTGTTCCTCCCATACAAAACGCCAATTTCATATGTAAGGACCTAATATTTTTAATATCGGGATAAATTAAAGGACCTTTGTTCTATGGTGTATTTGTCATATGAATTCATAGCTAAGACAGGACAACGTGTGTCGGGACGGGACAGTTAGTAAAATATAGTTATTGGGATGAATCGCCTTATACAGCTAACCATGTACTTGTCTGTGCATCGCTATATATAATATTGACTCTCAATGAGTTAATTGTATCGCGGGTAACACGTTAATTACAGCTAATTTTATTAGCAGAGTCGGCACAAAGAAGCCGCCGGAGTGGAGCGAACAAGTAGCTGAGCGTACACAGGGCGCGTTCATTATTAATTGTTTACTTGAAACGAGTGACGTCACACTGTGTATACACACAGCGACACGTGCCTGCGTACACACTACACACACAAACATACAATAGACAAAACAACAGGCACTTCTTAAAATATGCGTGGAACATACCTGTGAAAATACCGGTCAACCTCAGAAGGTATGTTTTACTATATGAAGTCGGTTAGAATAATGCTTACAGACCGACCGTGCACTTTCACCACTTCAACTTCTAAGTGAAATGGGAAATATTCGACTGTAAGTTAGCCTCGCGACCAACTTACATTTAGCGAAGAAGCTGTCTTCTTGTAACCGTCGCGTCTGCCTCCAACTATTACTCCGAGAGCTTATTTACAACTAAAACAAAGTACTAATTCGAAAATGAAATGACTCAACAAATTGTAATTAAATATGGTTGAGTTGTGTTTAGATTAGATTAGATAGTTCTACGCGTGCTGCGGCACTGATATAGTATGCGTATGTTTGTTACTCGGTGATAATATACCTACCATTCTACTGGGGAAAGTATTTTAAATCGGTGCAGCACTTTTTGAGTTGATTCATTACAAATCTTATCTCTTCATTAATGTAACATAGTAGTACAGAAGTAGGTATACTGAACCTGAGTGTGTCGGCTCGGCTATATTGACGGTCCTCATGGCCTTTAAGTCCGAACAACCGTATTATAATATTGCTACATGCTACATACACCACAGACTGGAGGCCGGCGCCGGCGCCAGCGGGCCGGGAGGCCGGTAGGCCGGGAGAATGTCACGCCGCTAATTAAACGCGGGGTCATTAACCTTTCTGGTGGAGTGTCACAGCCGGCGCCTGCCCTCCTCCTCGCGCGCTGCCTGTAGCGATGCTCCCTCGAAGACCTATATTGTATTGTATGTAATCCAATGTATTACGATGGACAAGAGTTGAGGCGGCACGTGCGCGATGCTACCTCATACTTAGAGAGAACATTTAACATGTCTCTTTACATTTGCCCTCTCCTTTTTGTCTACCGAGTCGTGGGGCTTTCGGGCCAGGGACCGCGGTCCCAAAATCCCCTTTGTATTTACCATTCAGCTTGATACATAATTATGATGGTGCTACACGGTGCTACATGTTGCTACACAGCGCTACGCTGCGCTGTGCTACACAATCTACGAGGCGTTACGTCAATACGTCATGGCACAAGAGCTATCGTTCATGGGATGGGTAGGTGGAGGTACATACTAGGTTCGATGAAATTGTTTTTATTTTTTTATATACCACTTAGGTGGCACACAAGCATACGTAAGTTAAGTTTTCCTGGAGTGTGTGTGGTAATGTGTAATGTGTATTCAAAATTCAATTATTAATTCCTTTTAATACTTTTGCAGCAGTCTCACACCACCTAGATGCTTGCAACTCGTGTCTCCCGAGCTGCGCGGGCTCCTCCAGCGCGGGACTACACGTATACGACACACACTGTGTGCAGCGCATACTGTGCGAGGGAATGGGATAATGCAGACAAAACAAATGGAAACCACAGTTTATACAAAATATTTATAGAACGGTATTACACGTCGCGTCGGGGCTCAGAACACGTGCACAATGATACAATAGTCGTGTCGGTGTGTACCCCGGCTATGTAGGTGTATCTGATGGACCTGCGACGGTACGCACAGACGATACATATTGCGTGCCACAATACTATGGAATCATTGATATGTATATTATATTTTCGTTGTTGACTCATTAGGAACTAACTCGTGCTGCCGGCAGGAGGTACCGGCCACCGGCTGTGCAGGTGTCGCAGGTGTCGCAGGCGAATCGTACAGCTGGGCCGTCCCTTATGCTACAATGACCACGTTCCTTTACAAGAGGTCGCTTACAAACGGACAAACACATTATTTTATGAAGAAACGTATCAAGATTTACTCTGGACATACTTATTCTTATGAACAGTTTATGTTTTGTACAATGATACATTTGTAGACTAAATTGTAGAGTAAATATTGATGAGTCGTAGTTATATAATATTACAGAGTGGTGCAATAATGTAAACATACATACTCGTAGCTATACCACATCTAACACTCCATCACCGGTCCAGTCACTTTCACAGATATCTATAGTTTGGATTATCATAAGATAGCTCATTTTCGTTGATTACACTCATACGGGAGATAATATAATATCACAAGTCGTATTACACACTCAGTGAACGTTTTGTAATTAAACATTGTCTAGGTGTAGGTTACAATATAGGCGCACATAGTGGTGTTTCGTTCGCACTATATGAGTGCGAGCAGGAGAGCGAGGGCGAGCAGTGCGGGCGCGGCGCGGCGTGCGGCGCGCGGGGCGGCGGGCGCGCGGCCCGACAGCGCGCTGGCGCGGCACGCCGCCTCGTGCTGCAGCGACACCAGCGCCACGCGCGCCCCCACCCCCGCCTCGCCCGCCTCTCCCCCCTCGCCCCCCTCGCCCCCCTCGCCGCGCACGCACCAGCTGCGCCGCGCCGCCGCCCGCGCTGCGCGCGCGCCGCCGCCCGCCTCCGCCGTCCAGCGCCGCAACCACGAGCCCAGCCACGACACTCCGCAGCCGCAATGCAGCCGCGGGCCCCCTACCACCAGACCGCCTGCACATACATAACATTACGTCACCGCTCGTACCTATTATAAAAATTACTATGTATTTCGCTCAAATCGTGTGTGAAGATAGAATAATATTTTTGTGCTTTGCGTCACCGGGGCTGCTTACCTGGGAGAAGCTTAGTGCCGAGCCGGGTCCAGTCGGTGAGGTTGGGGTAGAGCGTGGCGGGCTCGAGGCTGGCGAGCTGTGTGTCGGCGAGGTCAAGCGCGAGGTGCGGCACGCGGGCCAGCGGGCGCGCCAGGCCGGCGGGCAGCGCGCGCAGAGCGGCGGCGCGCAGGCGCAGCAGCAGCGCGCGCGCGCGGCCCAGCGCCGCCAGCGCCGAGCCCGCCACGCGCCGCAGCGCCGCGCCGCGCACCTCCAGCACGCGCAGCTTGTCCGCTCTCAGGCCGCTCAGCTGCCGGTCCAGCACGGCCTCCCGCACGTGCACCGTCAGCGCCTCGAGCTCGGGCACGGCCGCGCTGATCTCCGCGAGCGTCACGCCCGAGCGGCCCACGGCCGCCGGCGACTCCACCACCAGTGAGCGCAGCGTCCGCAGTGCTCGGAAGGCGCGCGGCTCCATGCTGTCCACGCTGCGGAGGTGTTCCATGCGCAGATGCAGTAGCCGTTCCAGTCCCTCGAACGAGGCTCGCGTCACGCGCACGATTGGGTTCAGCGACACGTCCAACGACGTAAGCTGCGGTAGCGCGAGCCACATGGCCGGCTGCAGCGAAGTGAATTTATTTTGCGCCAGACTTAGCACTCGAAGGTTATGGAGCCACCGGACGTCGACTTCTCGGTATGAGGCGATGTGATTGCTGCTGAGGTCGAGCTCCGTCAGGTTGGCGAGCGGCAGGTGCGGCACGGCCCGCAGCCCGGCCGCGGCGAGCGCGAGCCGCCTCAGCCTCGGCAGGTTGTGGAACAGTTCCTTGAAGTTAGTTTTGATTGTATTGTGCGAGAGGTCGAGCCGCAGCAGTCGCGAGAGGCCCACGAAGGTGTTGTCCGAGAGCACGGTGAGGGAGTTGTGCGCCAGGTCGAGCTCGTGCAGGAAGGAGATGGCGTGGAACATGGCCGCGTCGAGGTACTCCAGTCGGTTGCGCTGCAGCTCGAGGCGGCGCAGGGTGAAACCGACCTGCGCCAGCGCGCTGCCGGGGAACACGCTCAGGAGGTTGTCGCTGAGGTCGAGGTGCTCGAGCACCGTGTTCCTGAACACGTCGCGCGGCAGCGAGCGCAGCAGGTTGCCGCCCATCCGGAGGAGCCGCAGCCGCCGCAAGCTGTGGAACTGCTCCACGCTAAGAGCAGCCAGCCGGTTGCGCGAGAGGTCCAACATCTGCAGCGACGGAATCTCCGCGAATGCCTTCTTCCTCACAACAGTGATGTTGTTGTCGTGCAAACTAAGTATCTCTAACCGCGGCAGAGCGCCGAACGCTGAACTGTCTATCTGTGTCAGTCTATTGTGCGAAAGTATAATTTGAAGAATAGACGGTCCAAGACATTCAAAAAAGTCCATAGATAAATGGTCAATTATATTATACGAAAGGTCCAGAATATTAATGAAAGCTTCGGGTCCCCCGACCAGGGACGATATCCTATTGTAACTGACATTGACCAGCAAGTTAATCTCCGTGCTGGACACGTTGTGAAAGTATTCGGTAGAGAACTCGAGCAGCAAGTTGTTCTGCAGCTGCAGGTCCTGCAGCGCGGGCAGGTGCGCCAGCGCCCGGGCGGCCAGGCGCCGCAGCCGGTTGCCCGCCAGGCCCAGGCTCTCGAGGCTCGCCAGGTGGCTGAAGCCGTGCGAGCTGATGTTGCGCAAGCGGTTGTAAGACAAGTCCAAACTTTGCAGGTTAACCAGTTGCGTAAGGAACTCCGAGCTTACACTGCCTATGTAATTGTAGGCCAGCCTTAGCTCCTTCAGTCGTAGTGGGTGATCCTCGGTGAGCACCTCACTCGGAAATTCTGTTATTTTATTGAAGTCCAAGTTAAGATATTCCAGAGACGGGAAATTCCGAATATCCTTCGAAGAGATAAAGTTTATATTATTGTTGTCGAGGCTTAACCACGAGAGGCTGCCGAGCGCGGGGCCTATAGGAAAGTCGCCGCTGAACAGTGTCGAGGATAGCTCCAGCATCTGCAGCATAGTGAGGTTGGTGAGAGCGCTCGGCTCCACGTGGTACAGGTCGTTGAAGCTCAGTATCAGCTCACGCAGCGGCAGCCGCGCGGGGAACGCGCCCGGGCCCAGCCGCGCCAGCCGGTTGCCCTTCAGGTTCAGCGTGCTCAGCGCCGCCGACCACGCGCCGAACATCTCTCCGGACACTACACTTATCTGGTTGTAGCCGAGGTCTAGGAGCGCCACACTTCCCGATTCTAAGCTCTGGAGACCAGAAGGAAACGTTGTGAAAAAATTGCCTGCCAAAACGAGCGAGTGCAAGTTCGACGGTAGATGCGAGAGATCGTCGAGGTAGTTGTACGCGAGGGAGAGGTGCCGCAGGCGCGCCAGGCCGGCCAGCGCGGCGGGCAGCGCGCGCAGCTCGTTGTGGTCCAGCTCCAGCCGCACCAGGCCGGGGCGCAGCGCTGCCAGCGCCGCCTCCGACACGTGGCCCACCATGTTGTAGGATAACGACAACCGCTCGAGCCGCCCGCATTGGAGTACAAAAGGCGGTATCGCCGTGAAGTCGTTCAAGTCGAGCACCAGCTGCCGCAGCTGGAGCGGGGGCTGGAAGTCCAGTTGGAAGGTGTCGTCGAGCTCGTTGTGGCTCAGGTCGAGCGAGTCGACGCGCGCGTGGGCGAGGCGGCAGGAGTGGTTGGCGGCGCGCAGGCGGTTGTCCCTCAGGTGCAGGTGGCGCAGGCGGCGCAGCGGCGCCAGCGCGGCGCATGGCGCGGCGGGCAGCGCGTTGTGCGACAGGCGCAGCTGCTGCAGGGCGGCGGGCAGCGCGCGCGGCGCGAGGCTCAGCAGCCGGTTGCCCTCCAGGTCCAGCTGCGCCAGGCGCCGCAGCGCCGCCAGCGCGCCCGCCCGCAGCGCCACCAGCTGGTTGTTGCTCAGCGACAGGCTGCTCAGGGACTCCCCCAGCGCGCCCCATGGCGTGTCCGCTGCCACCTCGCTTATGTAGTTACTGGACCAATGTAGCGCGCTTAGGAACACCCGTCGACCGATAAGCGTCAAATTTATCTCCTTGTTAAAAGGTACTTACTTTTGAAGGTTGAGCCAGTTGAGGACTTTCAGCTCCCGCAGGGCGTCGATCGGGATCTCGGTGAATTCATTATATCCTAAGTCTAGGGAAGCCAGCGTGGAGACCATGGACCTGCATTTACGTATTAATAAAATACGATGATAAACTGGACTTTCGTAAGGCCCATTCGGATTCAAATCAAGCAAATAGGCTAGATAGTAATATGATGATTAAGTTATACATATGTGTTTAGTATAGGTATGTGATAGTGTACGCACGCGAGCGTGGCGGGCTCGAGGGTGTGCAGGCGCGAGGCGACCAGCACGAGGGTGCGCAGCGCGCGCGCGTCCAGCGCCGCCTCGCCCAGCGCGCCCAGCCGCGCCGCCGCCAGCGACACGTGCGCCGCGCCCGACACTGCGGGCAGCAGCCAGCCGCTAGTCACACTCGTCGCGCACCCCGCACCCCGCGCACTCCTACACTCCGCCCCACCCACCTGTGTCGGGGAAGCGGTGGAAGGGCAGGCCGCTGCAGGCGAGCAGGTCGGGCCGGCAGTGGCACAGCGCGGAGGGACACGCGGCGCGCGGCGCCCCGCCCGCCAGCATTGCCAGCGCGCCCGCCACGCACCACCACCGCAGCCCACACCACACCAACATCATCCTACAAATCAACAATGCTAACGATATTCGCTACCATTCATTACGAGTGTATACTTGCTCCCTGAACTTTACTATAACAAAAGCTATAACAGTGACAGTACCACCTTCACGAAACGATATCAAACCATGCAATATAAGCTTAGTGCTGGCATTTAGCCCGCTGCCCTAGGAATTGGTTATTCAATAATATAATTAAAAATATATGCACCGAGTTTTCAGAGAGTTCTGAGAAGAACCGGTAAGAAACCAGCAAAAAATCTAGTTATTACAATAACTAATACAATTGGTAACTAAATGTGTTTGTATATCAGATGAACAGTGCAGCCGCGGCGGGCGCTAGCATTGCATATTGTAATCTCATTGCAGCTCCGCGCACGCCTCGCGTAGCGCCGCCTACGCCACGAGCTACGGGTGTAGCTACACAGTTTACAATATGCTACGGCGTAGTAACTATGTAGTATTTATGAAAATCTGCGGCCGTTGTTTTTAAATCACATCCGCAAAGTCCTGCTAATATTATAACTGCACTATAAATGTAAAAGTTTGTAAGAATGGATGTACGTACATACCTCCGCCTTGCAGAAGGCCGCAGTAAAATAACATTACTTTAATGTAGTGTTGTGTTTCCGCGGTAGGTAAGGTTGCCAGTGCTCCACGAGGATACGCTGCGCTAGTAGCAATGCTGCTAGCACAGCGACACCTCATCATCAACAGAGTTGGCAACTGCTCGGTGATATCCCTGGTATTGCTAGCGGCTATAGGCTACGGTGACTGCTTACCATCATGAGCCGTATACTTGTGTGCCACCTTAGTGGTATAAAAAATGATTTTCCTGGAAGTAACTTCCGCACTACAAATAAAAATAAAATGTAACCCATGAAATTGAGAACAAAATCCAAATGGCTGAACGGATTTGAACAGGACTCACTGGCAGGGCAGGTAGCTATACTGGCAGGTAGCTAATGCTATACGGCGTAAATTGAGCTTAATTTATTTTAGAAAAGTAATTATGGTTCCGCGCAACAAATTTAACCCAAAACATTTAATAAACCAAATTAATTCCACACGTATGAGGTCGCAGGCACAGCTAGCTCTCACAATTATTTTTGTAAATAAAAACTTTAAAGCAAAAAAATTAAACAGACTTCAAGAACAACAAAAATATACTTCCAAGCGCAAAATAATTAATTATTAATTCCAATGTGACAATTTCTGTCGACACCTTGTTACCTATGATTGTAATGAATATTATTGTGAGAGCTACACACTGATGTATTTGCTGAGCTACGTAGACAAATTTATAACGAAATACAGTTTTATTTTGATAATATGTATTCCGGTAGTTAGCGTCACATAGGTTGGTCTGTTATAATTCACTAAATATTTCGTTACATACACAATTAGTCATATTGAATCGCGCTTTTTTATACCTTTAAGGTGGCATACGATCCACCTGATGGTAAGCAGTCACCGTAGTCTATAATAGCCGCTAGCAATACCAGGGATATTACTAACGAGGTGCCAACCCTGTTGTTGATGAGTCGCTGTTAGCAGCATTACTCGGTAATGCTGCTAACACAGGATACGCGTATCCTCGTGGAGCACTGGCAACCTTACTTACCGCAGAAACACAACACTACATCAAGTAGAGTTATTTCACTGCAGTCTTCTGTAAGGTGGAGGTACAGTCCCCAGTCGGGCGGCTCCAATATTAATGGAAAAAACCACGGGGATCCCAATTCACCTTATCTCATTTATAGCTCATGGTGTTAATAATCACTGTACTTAAGCTTAGAAAAACTCATTGGCACAAGCCGGGATTTGAACCTGGGCCCATCAGATAACAGGCCGTTGCTTTAAGGTTACGGAGCGTGGAGTGGTGAACAACTGAACGACTCGGGGGCGCCAATGAGGCCCCACGCGCGCTCAGGAGCACTCACTACCGAGCACTTGTGCTGGATGCCGGTGAAGCTGCTCCGCCTCAACGCCGAACCGGCCTCGCAGCCACTACGCTCACCCACTGCTCTCACATCTCAACACTTCCCAAAAGATGAACATTTTAAAATATTTACTTCAATTTACTTTGTGACGATCTTAGCAAGTTACGCTCGCAACAAAATAATATTCCACCGATCACGTGGATAACTAGTATTTTTTCTACTATAACAGGGCGAAGTTTTAAGATGTCTAACAAGTTTGGCAATAAAACTGAAGCCAACTCGGTAAAGCAGATGTGAACCGGCAGTCCACGTAATGTTCGCGCGTGGAGCAACAGTTGAGTTGTGTGGGCGGCCGCGGCGCTCCAGTGGTCTGCGCCCGCCGCCGGCCGCGGCGCTACTGACTCGACCGACACCCACACCCACACTACACCCAGCACCCAGCCGGCACACTATACAGCGCTCTCCTCCGGTCTCGCTCACCGCTGCGCGACATGTTGTAATGCCTCCAGTTGAATATCAAAAAGAGAATCAAAATCAAAATGTAAAAGCAATTACATGTTCCGTAGTTATTGTTTATTCCTTGGGCCATAGATCTAGAGTATTCTAATTATATAATAATAAATATACTAAAGGGTATTCTAAATCTATGCTTGGGGCTCGTATACCCACCAGTAGGTGCAGGGGACATTCGTTTAAATATCCGTGAAGTTACTGCATTATATTTGTATAGAATCAGCGGAGTAGACTAGGGTTTCCTAGGGGTCGACATAAACGAAACTGATTTTGGATGTCGACGAGTTCTCAAAAACGACCCCTATATAACACAAGTTCTTATTTGAAACATTCAACACACTGTATAAGTTGTGTTACTTGTATCAATTTGTTATAAGCATCAGCATGACTGATGACTCATCTATTCTACTATTAATAATTATTTATTAATTATTATTAATATGTTACTTAATCTACACTAATATTATAGAGGAAAGATTTGTATTTTTGTGGGTTTGTATATTGAATAGGCTCCGAAACTACTGGACCGATTTCAAAAATTATTTCACCGTTAGAAAGCTACATTATCACTGAGTAACATAGGCTATATATTAAACTAGCTACCCGCCCCGGCTTTACACGGGTCGACAAAACATTTGATAAATGTCTACCCGTGCGAAGCCGGGGCGGGTCGCTAGTAATGGATACAATTATCCAACAACAGATTAAACTATTTACAAAAGACAGAACTTAACCTATCTCCTTTCAATCTGCGATATAACTAGTTAATACACGCGTGCAACCCTTATACATCAGATGATATACTGCCGATACGAAATTAATTTATAACTGTACTAGCAACCCGCCCCGGCTTCGCACGGGTACATTTAGATCAAGATAAAATATTTTGTCGACCCGAGCGAAGCCGGGGCGGGCAGCTAGTATAATATATAGCCTATGTTACTCAGTGAAAATGTAGCTTTCTAACGGTGAAAGAATTTTTGAAATCGGTCCAGTACTTTTTGAGTTTATTCGTTACATAGAAAAATACAAATCTTTCCTCTTTATTATATTATAGTGTAGACAAATGCAAGTTGCATGTTACATACATTAGAGATGTCAATAATGGTTGATTCTTTTTAAAAAGTTATAAAAAAAAATTGATCATAAATAAAAATATCGATATTTTTAATGATTGAAAATATTAGATAATGTTTGGTGATTAATATAATTAATTGTGTTTGGCCATTCTGACCAATAGCCCAAACATAATAAATAACAGAGTAGGAGTAGTAGTAACCTGGCGGAATAAAACAATTCACATGGATTTTCTATGTTTATTAATTTATCCTAGACGCATCACTTGACCTCTTTCACCTGCAGACCTGCAACCAACAACACAAACCATGAGATCAATTACATACGCCACACGCCTCCACATACCAAATAACAGTATATTAACACAAGCGACCCGCACGCCCCCATCTGTAAACTGTCTACCTTTCACGGATCATAAGATACAGCCTGCTGTCAGACAGATGGACGGACAGCAAAGTCTTAGTAATAGGGTTCTGTCGGTTACCCTTCGGGTAGGAACCCTAAATGGTAGGCGTATGTATGTATATGCTACAGCTATACGGCTGTTGCGTGCAGTATGTGGACCAGCTTAAAACGCTACTGATGTTCATGCTCTATAGAGCCAATTTACAAGAAACCTTAATTATTGTATTTACCTTCCTCGTGAATCACTGACCACTGGGAAAACCGTTCAATAGTTTTCGAAATTTTCGAGTTTTTGTTTTGTTTCAACAGAAGTGTATGTACTCCGTGCAGTCTAGGTGCTGTTTGTTTACGACCACCCAGGGCCCATGCGTGGCTCTTACATGTAGAGCACCGGCCCCAAATTATACTAGTTGCTAATTTATGTATGACAATAATCTATATGCCTACTGAAGAATGAATGTACAACCTCTAACTGATTTCAAGCCAATTTAATAATATATTGTAAAGTACAGTTTGTGCCTCTGTAGGAGCAAGCTAGCTCTGTGTTGCTCTACAATATAGTCTTACTGAGTAAATATATTGTTTAGATTACACTTCAGTACAGTGTTCTATGTAAATTGTTCTTTTACATTATTAATTCAGAAAAAGTGTCTCACCAGGTGGCAGGCTCTGTTTAAGCTTCTCTGCCTTCTCCTTGTCTGTGATCACCAGTGTGTAGAGGAAGCGTGAGCAGCGCACCTTGAACTTCACATTCTCAGGGTTCTTCTTTATCTTGACCGCTGCAACACAACACCATGCTTAACACTACACCTGTCTCCTATCCACACAGGATTGTGTCCCATTCAAAACCATTTCATTAAGATTACCTCCTACACACTAACAAATAAACACCAATGCACCTTCCACATACACACATACACATACACACTACCACATGTCTGTATAAAGTGTATAGACAATGTCTGTCACTGTTCACAACAACAGCCCAGCAGGCTCAATAAAACGGCACCCAGTGACAATCAATCAATCAATCAAATATCATTTATTCAGTTTAGGCCCTAATAAGGCACTTATGAAGGTCTAAATTACCACCGGTTCGGAAAAAAAGCCACCTGAGAAGAACCGGCAAGAAACTCAGTGCTCTGTCTTTTTTTTTTCATGTAACAATCATTATACAACAAATTGTAACAAAATTCTTCTAGACATTGGTATGAAATTACAAATATCAAAATGAAAGCTACCAAGTTGCTTTTGTCACTGCTTTCATGAAATACATATTTTAAACTATTACAACTACCAGGAGCGGGGAGCCACTTGTGCAGAGTGAGTCTATATATTCCAAGCATTTTTATCATTTACATAATCATTAATTTTATAATAGGCTTTATTTATCAAAACTCTTTTGACATGACACTCACTATACTGTATAGTGTGTATTGAGTGCATGATTAGCTCACGATGAAAGATATATTTATTGTAATTCATCATAAACACAATCCAATCAGCAGGCCAACTTACATTTAGCGTCTTTCCTACGCGCCTTGAGTAGGAAATCCTTGATATCTTTGATTTCACGCGGCTGAAACACAAAGCCACATTATAAATGTCTTACAAGTCATTGCGCTGCTAGTTACACTTATGGCCTAGACATGTATATATGACAAGAGTATGGCTCACTGGATTACAGCAACTCCGAACAGACAGGACCTCTTTGACTAACAAGTACTAATAGGGTATGCAAATTCAGTACCTAACCTACCATTAAATACAAGTTTTATTTACGTGCCGTTCACTTGGTTAAGTCGGCGGTATCCAGTTCAGATAGTTTGGTGAATAATGGGGTTCTGCTCTAAATACAGTGTTAACTTAACATACCTAATTTATAAACTGATACAACAGGGCATGTAAAATTGTAAACAAAGTACTCACCATAACGACGACTACGATGTTTCACATAAACTGAAATGTAACAAAAAAATATATTGATAATATCACGGAAAATCTCGAAAAATCACTTAAACAATGAAACAGCACACAAAATATATTCTTAAAATTCCAGATTTTTAAAGATTAATTTCTGAAACTCAAAAACACCAGTCTGTGCTCACCTGTCAAACAACGTAAAGGAAGAGAAAAGGACAGTCGTATTGACAGTTGACATTGACATAACGTGTATGCAAGCCGGCCGTGACGCCCCGGCGCGTAGGCCCGGCCTTTACTGTCAAAGATTTGTCAAAGTGACGCCGGACGCGGTACAAAGCAGCTCAGAATAATAACTAAAGCTCACTAGAGGGGACCATAGTACAATGTAATACTAGCGATCCACCCCTGCTTTGCATGGACACCGGAATATGATGCACCTTTTTTTCTGTCGTCGTTATGTTCTATCAGACTATGAATCTAATAACTACATCTAAACCATAACTAAATTGTGTACCTGATTCTTTAAATGTGTATGTCGGAACGCAGGTGTGGTGGTTGTGTGACATCAGAAGTGAAACGAGGGTTATAGCTAATACTTTAAACTCAAAATGATCTTTATTTGACTAGACAAGTACTTTCAAAACGTCAGAATCTACGACCGGTTCGGAAGGTTGTTTTTGCTGAGAAGAATCCGGCAAGAAACTCAGCAATTACTCTTTTAGGACCGAAAGGTCATAACCGATATAAAATAGCAATGTAACGTTAATTAAACATTAGCGATTTACACAATAAGAGGAAACCTCTCTCTAACTGATTATCTACTCGTGTAAAAATCAGTGAAAGAAGCCAGTGACAGTTACCGTACTAGACAGTGGTCCGTGCACCGAGACGCAATCATTGGAAATCCGTGCCGATACTTTTTTTTTTTTTTTTGGTGTTGTCTCTCGTAGCGTGAGTTCCGGGAACTTTAGCTACTTAACCGGACAATGGCGAGACCAAGGTGGCCTCCAGCCAGGATACGTGCCGATACAATAGCGCAGGCCTTTTTATAGGCGTCAGTAGGAAGGGGAACTCGGTAACGGAAAAGTACCGTCCGACGAAGCACGATGACGCTCGGTCCACGGGCCATTAGTGCCGCTTCGATGCTTTTTGCCATAACTATCACTGCCTCCGACATGTATCTGATGTTGAAGAACCAAATAAATAAATATATCGTGTTATCGATTAGACTGTTTTGGGTATGTATGTGGATTAGATAAAAAGGTTATTAATGTTTATCCTACTTGAACGTATTATAAATTTATTTTATTTCAAATTCATATCAAATCCTGCAAATATTTAAAGAAGAATACAATGTTTAATAAAATAATATGTATCTATATATTTATATTAAAATGAATCTCTATTTCCTTGGTCAAGTGACGTGGTGAACAGCTAGATATTTCAATGGTTTTTTATGAAAAGAAAGGTATATTTAATTGCAATTTGATGCTGCCGTGGATTTTCTTCCAGAAATTCCCGTAAGCATACGAGTGCATGCATGACACTAGGCATTTTAAATATATTATGCCAACTATGCTACACTCTTTAAGTTATTCTGAGATACATCCATAGATTTAAAATCTATGTGTTGCAGATATTATTCAATAAAACAAACTAACTTAGAAACATTTATACAAAATACAAATGAATAAGTGTGTATTCCCAATAAAATTGTAGCGCAATAAAAAAAATATAAGGGAGAAAAAAATATGTGAGCGTGTTCTTGTTTTTCTGATAAGACCAAAAAACTTTTCTTCTTAAAAAGAGCGGGCCTTGCCAAGCGCCCCAAAATAAAAATAAAATATGAAGCATTGGCGTAGTTAAGAAAAAGTCTAAAAACGGATAAATATGGTTACTGGCAACCTTCCAAAATGGAATCCATGTTATCACGTTTACTCGTCTTTTTACAAATGTAATAATTTCATTGCGTTTACTGTAAACGAACTAATCAAGACGATTGATGCTCTATGTCTATCATATAATAGCTTCGGCGGCGTATGCCCAAGAGAATAAAACCGCTGGCATATGCGGTGGGCTACCATACGATCGACACAGTAGCACCCCTAATTTAATTTATTTTGCAATTTTTGCATTATCCTTTTTTGCGAGACTATAAAACATAAATTCCTCTTCTACTTCTTCTTCTTAAATATGGCAATCTCTTTAGGGACTATTTTTGCCAGTGTTGAGTGTTAAAGAATTTTCGAGTTTCTCAAATATTACGCATTTAAATGCATCAAACACGGATGCATTAAAATGCCTAGTGTCATGCATTCTAATGCCCATTGGAGTTTCTGGAAACAATCCATGGCAGTAGCGATCGTAACATGCCTTTAGTCAGAGGTAACCTATAGACTAAATTTATAAATTACTTAACTCAAAAGACATATAATGGCATTATTTCCTACACATTAAAGATCAATATAAGTATAACACAATTTACGAGACACTGGAAAAAATCCCAACCGCTCTGCCTAATTCCGGCCTAAAACTTGCAAGCCATAAATAATGCCCTATGGCTACGCCGTAACCGTAGCGAGCTAGTTACTTTTCTGAGTACGTTACCATAAACAAGATATAACCAATTTGACTGTAACGTAGTGGTTATGTACTCTGTGTCAGAAGGTTGGCAGTTGACTTGCCTGACTGGAGTTGCCTATGTTCAGTTCAGTTTAGTGACAATGTCAGCGTCGTTATAATAATAATAATTTATTTTTGTTAAATAAAGAACTTATTTTAAATTAATAACTAAGAGTGAGTGTAATAGATTCTTTTGAGTTTTTAGCGGTTTCATTAAACCGCCTAGTACCCGTAATTTGCTCCTGTTGAACGATATGTGCGTGGTGTGTGGGTCTCACAGCCGGGCGGGCGGTGACGGCGTTCAGAGCAGGCAATAGTCGACGCTATGGGCGGCCGCAGCGCCCTCCGCAGCAGCGCGCGCCTCAACGGCTCGGGGGCGGCGGCGCAGGCGGCGGGCGGCCAGGCGGCGGCGGGGCAGGCGCCCCGGGCGCGGGCGGCGGGCTCGGCGGGTCCCTCGGCCGCCGCGTCTCGCCGCGCGCGCGCCGCCGAGCGCGCCCGCGAGGTGGAGGACAGCCCGCGCGTGTTGCGTGACAAGTGCCGCCGCCTCGCGCGCGTTCTACGGAACGCCAAGCACTTGGTGGTGAGTGCATAGTTATTTTCACCCCTCGAGTCTACTGTCTGTCATTTAACGACAATAATGCTCAATATTATCTTTGTTAATATTAAACATACCCAGATCAGTGAGGGATTACTGTCATCCATGAGTATGGTAATGGTGCATCAAATTATATCATCATCATAATCATCCACAGCCTTTTTCACCACACTGCTGGGTATAGCCCTCTCTTTTATTATGCCAATCGCCTCGGTCCTGCGCCAATCTTATCCAGGTTCGACCCGCAACTTTGATTATATCATCTGCCCATCTAGCTGCTGAACGGCCAATGCTTCGCTTGCCTTCTCTTGGCCACCATTCCGTCAATGCTTTGCTCCATCTATCGTCATTTCGTCTAGCCATAAATGTCCTGTCCACCTCCATTTTAATTTCATTATGGCTTAGCTGAGATCCCAAACTTTGATTCTGCACCGAATCTACATTTTTGACTCGATCTTAGAGTTTGATACCTAGCATAGCTCGCTCCATGGCTCTGTGCTACTCTCATTTTGTACACAGCCTCATGTGTGAACATCCATGCTTCGGCACCATAAGTCATAGTGGGCAGGACACATTGATTATAATTTTCCAAATGCCACCAAACGTAGTTGGATTAGTCTGCAGATCTCTTTCAATTGGTGCTCTTTGCCAAAATAGAGTATGACCGAGATATATGTAGCTATCTACCTCTTCTAGGCTCTCATTCTCTATATGAATCGAACTGGAGGTCCCAGTGAGATTCAACATCACTTTGGTCTTAGTCATATTCATCTTCAGGCCAACTTCTAAACAAATATTATATTATATACCTATTACCAATTGTCCTTGATTTTTTTTTTCTTGCTTATTAAATGAAAAAATTGCGCCAACAGAAATACACATTCTGTGAAAATTATAATGGTCAGCCTATTTCAGATCATGAGATACAGCCCACTGACAGGTAGGTGGATGGACAGACGGATGGACAGTGACATCTTAGTAATAGGGATTACTGTTGGTTACATTTTGGGCCCTGAACCCTAAAACTATGTAAAGGAACGTGAAATTGTCCAGGTTGAATTATGCCATAAATTCAAATCAGAGCATCTCCAAAATTGACTATCTGTGTGGAAGGAAAGGAAGACTCACCTGTGAAGGTGCAACCTCTGCTGCACTGGACTCTTCTCACTCGTGCACCTTCAGCTGTATGAACACTGGGGTCTGGGCTGACAGGACAAGCACTAACATATCCATTACATTTGTCTCCAGTTTAACATAAGAAACATACAAAAAATGAAATCACTAATGTGTTTTCAAAAGTAACAAAACTTTTGTTTTGCAGCTGAGAATTAGCCCTCAGCTTAAGAAGGATAAAAAGGAATAATAATACATATCTTTATTCAGACCTGAGGCCACAAATACATATGGTTATGATAGTGAATGAATGTGTGTCAGGTGTACACGGGCGCGGGCATCAGCACGGCGGCGTGTATCCCCGACTACCGCGGGCCGGCGGGCGTGTGGACGCGGCTGCGGCGCGGCGAGCGCGTGGGCCGCGTGGAGCTGGCGGCGGCGCGGCCCACCTTCACGCACATGGCGCTCACGGCGCTGTGGGCGCGCGGCGCGCTCAAGTTCGTGGTGTCCCAGAACTGCGACGGGCTGCACCTGCGCGCCGGCCTGCCCCGCCGCGCGCTGGCCGAGCTGCACGGCGACATGTTCTGCGAGCTGTGCGCCGCCTGCCGCCGCGTGTACCTGCGCGCCTTCGACGTGACCGAGCGCACGGCGCGCCACCGGCACGGCACGCGCCGCCTGTGCCACGGCTGCGGCGGCGAGCTGAGGGACTCCATCGTGCACTTCGGCGAGCGCGGCCGCGCCGCCTGGCCGCTCAACTGGGCCGGCGCCCTGCGCCACGCGCGCCGCGCCGACGTGGTGCTGTGCCTCGGCTCCAGCCTCAAGGTGCTGCGGCGCTACCCGAGGCTGTGGCGCATGCAGCGCGCGCCGCCCGACCGGCCCGCGCTCTACATCGTCAACCTGCAGTGGACGCCCAAGGACTCGGTGGCGGCGCTCAAGATCAACGCGCGCTGCGACGCCGTGATGGCGCAGGTGGCGCGGCGGCTGCGGCTGCGCGTGCCCCGCTACCGCGCGGCGGACGACCCGCTGCTGGCGCACGCCGAGCCGCTGGCGCCGCCCGAGGCGCACACCACGCGCCGCCCGCTGCTGCGCGCGCCCGAGCTCGAGCCCTCCTCCAGCGACCCCGACGACCTCTCCGAGCCCTCCGCCTCCTCCGCCCCCTCCGCCTCCTCCACCTCCTCCGCCTCCGACACGGACGAGGAGCTGCCGCTGCGCCGCCTCGCCGACCGCCTGCGTCGCCCGAGCCCGCTCTGCTCCTTTCAGGTTACTATTCTCACACTCGTCACAATATTCAAACATCATAATTTAGATCCAAGCTAAATTATACTCTTGTGGTACCATATATCTTATCAACCAGATTCAAATACAACAAAATTTTAATCACTCACATTTCAAGTGTTTTCGAAATTTTATTGTGACTCAGGTGAACATGCACGATGGTGAAGCGACAATATTACTCCGCACCGAGCATTCCCGCGCGCCCTCGCCTAGCGGCTCCCCGCCCGCCGCGCGCCCCCCGCCGGCGCCCCATCCGCCCTGGACCGCCTTGCCCCCGCCCTGGGATACTCCGCCCCCGCCCTGGGCCGCCCCCGCCGTGTCTCCGTCGCCCTCGGCTACGGCTGAACTGCGCCGCGTGCGCATCGCGCGCCCATTTCGCCCCGCGCCCGCGCCCCTCAACGGGAACGTGTACCCGAAGAGCGAGGAGGAAAAGGAACATTTCGGCTTGGGCTCCAAGCTGCGTCGCTTGCTCGAGTACGACCCTCGCATCGAACCCACCGATCGCCGGAAGAACGGTGCGTCGGTCGCAAGCGGGCTCTCACCGAAGGACGAGTGCGAGGACAAGGGGAAGGTGGAGCCGAGGTCGGACGGCGAGGGCAGCGCGAGCTCGCTGGCGGCGGCCATCATCCGGCGCACGGTGCTGGTGTGCCGCGGCTCGCTGTACCCCGGGCTGCACACCATCCTGGCGGGCGAGCTGGCGGGCGAGCCGGCGCGCGCGGGCTGCGCGTGGTGCGCGCGCCGGCACGCCGCACGGCGCTGCCTGTGGTACGGGCCGCCGCGCTGCACGCCGCTGGCCGCGCGCGCCTGGCGCCGCGTGCGCGCGCGCCGCCTGCTGTGCGCCTGCTGCCCCGCGCCGCCGCAGCCCGCGCCGCCCGCGCCGCCCGACGACACGGGCTGGTACGGCAAGGGCTACCGCAAGGGCCGCCGCAAGCGCCGGTAGCATCGCCGCTCCCTCCTGAGCGCCATGGTTGTGACGCCCGGCTCCGGCGGGCGGCGGCTCGCTCGCTCGAGCGAACTTTCTTATGATGTAATGCATTTGTATGTACTTCATGACATAATATTTTGTAAATTATAAATAATTCGATTCGTGACGAGAGCCTGGTCGGAGTGTGTGTGATGGGTGTGATGGGTGTGATGGGTGTGGAATAATGACGTAAGTATTTATAATTAAATGGAATTGACAAAAACTCCTTGCTTTCAATTCAAACCTGCAAAGGCCCTTCCTACTTACAAAATACCCGTACAAAACGAATGTCTGTTGCTATGCTGGGTCCTGAGAGTGAAGGTCACCGGCAGATCTGGAGGTGGTAGAAGCAGGAAACTAATTCTGATGTATGTAGTCCGGTCCGGTTTATTTATTGCCTTTATTGGTTTTGCCACAGACCTAGGAGTTGTTTCGTTACGTACATACTATATCTATGGGTTCTGCTCATCCACTTGGTATGTCACCTAGTGTTAAGGAACCGACTATTTCCCTCTCTGATACCTACCTGCCATCTATGGACATCAAAGGGTGAAATAAGGAGTGACGTGATTCATGTGCCCCTTACCTCAGAGTAGATAATATATTCTTACACTACAAAATATTTAAAAAAAAATCTTTCTACGGATATTGACGCGGAGTATTCTAAAATTCCACTCAGAGTAGATAATATATCCTTACACTACAAAATATTTAAAAAAAAATCTTTCTACGGATATTGACGCGGAGTATTCTAAAATTCCACTCCCTTTCTAAAAATACGATTAATGTGAAGAGACAGTTCTACATATGTTTACATAACCCTGACACCCAGGTGAAGGAGATGTGCACATCCTAGTTCCCGTGAGTACCTCTGACTTTCCTAATAGTCGGTGGAGAATTTTGGGGCACAGAGACCATATTGGCTGGTGTTCACAACATTTCGGTCACTTCGTACCGGATACTATTGTTTCTAAATAGGTACAGGTAAAATAGTATTTTCATATTCTACTATCGCAATACCTCACCCTATTTACCTTCATACTATTTATGCTCTTTTCATATTTGGATATTTACTAGTTTTACTAAGTCAACTAGAAATCATATAATAATTAAAAATTTAACGTATTTTTCCAACTGTATATACTTTCTAGAATATTTCATATACAAGGTGTAACCAAAATGTGGTATGTATCTGAAACTATACTAAAGTACCCATGATTACGAACAACTTTTCTATATACGACTTTCCCCAAAAGTAAATAATTATTGAGGTGTGTCTAAAGATTTCATGAAAAATAAGCTAACGCAACCCTATCATCAGCTGTGTTTCATATTTGGGGTAATGACCGCAACTGCAAAATGGCCGCCCATGCCGCATGCCCTATCCACAATACCGACAAAGGAGTCAAAGGCACCGCCGCACGCGCCAACTAGCCTACGCGGCTCTTTCGGCGCATGTCCTTTGATTAATTCGTTTTACCGCCATTGCATAAAAACCTAAAATATTTTTGTTGGCAAAATTAATTTCTATCATGGGCTTCAGTTCAGTCGCTCTAAGCAGCTAAACGCATTCGGGTGTTTATGTCGCTAATTTACTAACGTGAGTCGTGTGTTTTTGTTCGGATTATTGTAGTTATTGTTATTAATCATTCTGTTATTGTTATTGCTTATTAGTATTGTTTTGTGTCAAAAATGTCGACGGAGACCTACACTAATCAGGAGGACTATTATTTTGTGCATCGGTAGATTTGCGATGGATGTAGGTACGTTTGAGAGCATCGGGGGCTCTCCGCAAGTGTTTCGAGACGTGATAAAATCTGTTCATCGACCGACGTGCCGCTTTATGCATCGAGCGACAAGTGCGACATATGCACCCTTCTTGTAGTTCTTGTTGGTAGCAGCTCGCAGCAACCGTCGCTTTGACGTCGCGACGGTTGCGAGTGCGCCAGCCCTTGCCCTTGAAGATTCGTACCCACGTACTCAAACAGTTCGTAATAGTGTAATAGAATCCAACTGCTTCGTGTTTTACAATTTCCAATTACTAACCTTCTTTAAGTGTCCTTCCCTACGGAAATCGATTAATTCTTAAAGTGAACAAATACGTGACGTGTCCGATCAAATAAAGCAACATAATCATTAGGACAGGTATGTTTTAGATAATGTAAAATCAAACAAATAGGTAGATGTAAATGGATGCACAATCCACTGTTATTGACTAGGTTAATTTCAGGGGTGCGGCACGTGTAAGGCGCTTTGTAGTTTACCGCCTGCCGCCGCGCGCCTCTTTCATCGAATAATGCATAGCTATAGCTCAAGAGGGTTGCTACTATTTTGAAATAAATAGCATAAGTTAATTTTTTAGTAGGAAATTAAAACCATACGATCTCCGGCTGTGTAACAAACACAGGTGATACTTTGTATTGCCTAAATATCAGGACTTCCTTTCCGATAAACCATTTCAAATCATTTCTGAGGGTACGTTGATAATTAATTTAGTGAGAATGCCTCACGCCCCTACTAAGTTAACGGGATTTGAAATAAAACTTAAGACGTCAATTAGCCTTAAAGAACGTTATTTTGGGCGTATGCAACAATTGTATGATATTGCTAAAATGGCTTTCGGCATTCGGCATTAAGTTCTCAGTTTTCGGTAATCGGATAGATAGATAGATAGATAGATAGATAGATAGATAGATAGATAGATAGATAGATAGATAGATAGATAGATAGATAGATAGATAGATAGATAGATAGATAGATAGATAGATAGATAGATAGATAGATAGATAGATAGATAGATAGATAGATAGATAGATAGATAGATAGATAGATAGATAGATAGATAGATAGATAGATAGATAGATAGATAGATAGATAGATAGATAGATAGATAGATAGATAGATAGATAGATAGATAGATAGATAGATAGATAGATAGATAGATAGATAGATAGATAGATAGATAGATAGATAGATAGATAGATAGATAGATAGATAGATAGATAGATAGATAGATAGATAGATAGATAGATAGATAGATAGATAGATAGATAGATAGATAGATAGATAGATAGATAGATAGATAGATAGATAGATAGATAGATAGATAGATAGATAGATAGATAGATAGATAGATAGATAGATAGATAGATAGATAGATAGATAGATAGATAGATAGATAGATAGATAGATAGATAGATAGATAGATAGATAGATAGATAGATAGATAGATAGATAGATAGATAGATAGATAGATAGATAGATAGATAGATAGATAGATAGATAGATAGATAGATAGATAGATAGATAGATAGATAGATAGATAGATAGATAGATAGATAGATAGATAGATAGATAGATAGATAGATAGATAGATAGATAGATAGATAGATAGATAGATAGATAGATAGATAGATAGATAGATAGATAGATAGATAGATAGATAGATAGATAGATAGATAGATAGATAGATAGATAGATAGATAGATAGATAGATAGATAGATAGATAGATAGATAGATAGATAGATAGATAGATAGATAGATAGATAGATAGATAGATAGATAGATAGATAGATAGATAGATAGATAGATAGATAGATAGATAGATAGATAGATAGATAGATAGATAGATAGATAGATAGATAGATAGATAGATAGATAGATAGATAGATAGATAGATAGATAGATAGATAGATAGATAGATAGATAGATAGATAGATAGATAGATAGATAGATAGATAGATAGATAGATAGATAGATAGATAGATAGATAGATAGATAGATAGATAGATAGATAGATAGATAGATAGATAGATAGATAGATAGATAGATAGATAGATAGATAGATAGATAGATAGATAGATAGATAGATAGATAGATAGATAGATAGATAGATAGATAGATAGATAGATAGATAGATAGATAGATAGATAGATAGATAGATAGATAGATAGATAGATAGATAGATAGATAGATAGATAGATAGATAGATAGATAGATAGATAGATAGATAGATAGATAGATAGATAGATAGATAGATAGATAGATAGATAGATAGATAGATAGATAGATAGATAGATAGATAGATAGATAGATAGATAGATAGATAGATAGATAGATAGATAGATAGATAGATAGATAGATAGATAGATAGATAGATAGATAGATAGATAGATAGATAGATAGATAGATAGATAGATAGATAGATAGATAGATAGATAGATAGATAGATAGATAGATAGATAGATAGATAGATAGATAGATAGATAGATAGATAGATAGATAGATAGATAGATAGATAGATAGATAGATAGATAGATAGATAGATAGATAGATAGATAGATAGATAGATAGATAGATAGATAGATAGATAGATAGATAGATAGATAGATAGATAGATAGATAGATAGATAGATAGATAGATAGATAGATAGATAGATAGATAGATAGATAGATAGATAGATAGATAGATAGATAGATAGATAGATAGATAGATAGATAGATAGATAGATAGATAGATAGATAGATAGATAGATAGATAGATAGATAGATAGATAGATAGATAGATAGATAGATAGATAGATAGATAGATAGATAGATAGATAGATAGATAGATAGATAGATAGATAGATAGATAGATAGATAGATAGATAGATAGATAGATAGATAGATAGATAGATAGATAGATAGATAGATAGATAGATAGATAGATAGATAGATAGATAGATAGATAGATAGATAGATAGATAGATAGATAGATAGATAGATAGATAGATAGATAGATAGATAGATAGATAGATAGATAGATAGATAGATAGATAGATAGATAGATAGATAGATAGATAGATAGATAGATAGATAGATAGATAGATAGATAGATAGATAGATAGATAGATAGATAGATAGATAGATAGATAGATAGATAGATAGATAGATAGATAGATAGATAGATAGATAGATAGATAGATAGATAGATAGATAGATAGATAGATAGATAGATAGATAGATAGATAGATAGATAGATAGATAGATAGATAGATAGATAGATAGATAGATAGATAGATAGATAGATAGATAGATAGATAGATAGATAGATAGATAGATAGATAGATAGATAGATAGATAGATAGATAGATAGATAGATAGATAGATAGATAGATAGATAGATAGATAGATAGATAGATAGATAGATAGATAGATAGATAGATAGATAGATAGATAGATAGATAGATAGATAGATAGATAGATAGATAGATAGATAGATAGATAGATAGATAGATAGATAGATAGATAGATAGATAGATAGATAGATAGATAGATAGATAGATAGATAGATAGATAGATAGATAGATAGATAGATAGATAGATAGATAGATAGATAGATAGATAGATAGATAGATAGATAGATAGATAGATAGATAGATAGATAGATAGATAGATAGATAGATAGATAGATAGATAGATAGATAGATAGATAGATAGATAGATAGATAGATAGATAGATAGATAGATAGATAGATAGATAGATAGATAGATAGATAGATAGATAGATAGATAGATAGATAGATAGATAGATAGATAGATAGATAGATAGATAGATAGATAGATAGATAGATAGATAGATAGATAGATAGATAGATAGATAGATAGATAGATAGATAGATAGATAGATAGATAGATAGATAGATAGATAGATAGATAGATAGATAGATAGATAGATAGATAGATAGATAGATAGATAGATAGATAGATAGATAGATAGATAGATAGATAGATAGATAGATAGATAGATAGATAGATAGATAGATAGATAGATAGATAGATAGATAGATAGATAGATAGATAGATAGATAGATAGATAGATAGATAGATAGATAGATAGATAGATAGATAGATAGATAGATAGATAGATAGATAGATAGATAGATAGATAGATAGATAGATAGATAGATAGATAGATAGATAGATAGATAGATAGATAGATAGATAGATAGATAGATAGATAGATAGATAGATAGATAGATAGATAGATAGATAGATAGATAGATAGATAGATAGATAGATAGATAGATAGATAGATAGATAGATAGATAGATAGATAGATAGATAGATAGATAGATAGATAGATAGATAGATAGATAGATAGATAGATAGATAGATAGATAGATAGATAGATAGATAGATAGATAGATAGATAGATAGATAGATAGATAGATAGATAGATAGATAGATAGATAGATAGATAGATAGATAGATAGATAGATAGATAGATAGATAGATAGATAGATAGATAGATAGATAGATAGATAGATAGATAGATAGATAGATAGATAGATAGATAGATAGATAGATAGATAGATAGATAGATAGATAGATAGATAGATAGATAGATAGATAGATAGATAGATAGATAGATAGATAGATAGATAGATAGATAGATAGATAGATAGATAGATAGATAGATAGATAGATAGATAGATAGATAGATAGATAGATAGATAGATAGATAGATAGATAGATAGATAGATAGATAGATAGATAGATAGATAGATAGATAGATAGATAGATAGATAGATAGATAGATAGATAGATAGATAGATAGATAGATAGATAGATAGATAGATAGATAGATAGATAGATAGATAGATAGATAGATAGATAGATAGATAGATAGATAGATAGATAGATAGATAGATAGATAGATAGATAGATAGATAGATAGATAGATAGATAGATAGATAGATAGATAGATAGATAGATAGATAGATAGATAGATAGATAGATAGATAGATAGATAGATAGATAGATAGATAGATAGATAGATAGATAGATAGATAGATAGATAGATAGATAGATAGATAGATAGATAGATAGATAGATAGATAGATAGATAGATAGATAGATAGATAGATAGATAGATAGATAGATAGATAGATAGATAGATAGATAGATAGATAGATAGATAGATAGATAGATAGATAGATAGATAGATAGATAGGTTTAGGTTTAGGTTTAGGTTTAGGTTTAGGTTTAAGTTTAGGTTTAGGTTTAGGTTTAGGTTTAGGTTAGGTTAGGTTAGGTTAGGTTAGGTTAGGTTAGGTTAGGTTAGGTTAGGTTAGGTTAGGTTAGGTTAGGTTAGGTTCAAGGTGTAACCAAAATGTGGTATGTATCTGAAACTATACTAAAGTACCCATGATTACGAACAACTTTTCTATATACGACTTTCCCCAAAAGTAAATAATTATTGAGGTGTGTCTAAAGATTTCATGAAAAATAAGCTAACGCAACCCTATCATCAGCTGTGTTTCATATTTGGGGTAATGACCGCAACTGCAAAATGGCCGCCCATGCCGCATGCCCTATCCACAATACCGACAAAGGAGTCAAAGGCACCGCCGCACGCGCCAACTAGCCTACGCGGCTCTTTCGGCGCATGTATCCACAATACCGACAAAGGAGTCAAAGGCACCGCCGCACGCGCCAACTAGCCTACGCGGCTCTTTCGGCGCATGTCCTTTGATTAATTCGTTTTACCGCCATTGCATAAAAACCTAAAATATTTTTGTTGGCAAAATTAATTTCTATCATGGGCTTCAGTTCAGTCGCTCTAAGCAGCTAAACGCATTCGGGTGTTTATGTCGCTAATTTACTAACGTGAGTCGTGTGTTTTTGTTCGGATTATTGTAGTTATTGTTATTAATCATTCTGTTATTGTTATTGCTTATTAGTATTGTTTTGTGTCAAAAATGTCGACGGAGACCTACACTAATCAGGAGGACTATTATTTTGTGCATCGGTAGATTTGCGATGGATGTAGGTACGTTTGAGAGCATCGGGGGCTCTCCGCAAGTGTTTCGAGACGTGATAAAATCTGTTCATCGACCGACGTGCCGCTTTATGCATCGAGCGACAAGTGCGACATATGCACCCTTCTTGTAGTTCTTGTTGGTAGCAGCTCGCAGCAACCGTCGCTTTGACGTCGCGACGGTTGCGAGTGCGCCAGCCCTTGCCCTTGAAGATTCGTACCCACGTACTCAAACAGTTCGTAATAGTGTAATAGAATCCAACTGCTTCGTGTTTTACAATTTCCAATTACTAACCTTCTTTAAGTGTCCTTCCCTACGGAAATCGATTAATTCTTAAAGTGAACAAATACGTGACGTGTCCGATCAAATAAAGCAACATAATCATTAGGACAGGTATGTTTTAGATAATGTAAAATCAAACAAATAGGTAGATGTAAATGGATGCACAATCCACTGTTATTGACTAGGTTAATTTCAGGGGTGCGGCACGTGTAAGGCGCTTTGTAGTTTACCGCCTGCCGCCGCGCGCCTCTTTCATCGAATAATGCATAGCTATAGCTCAAGAGGGTTGCTACTATTTTGAAATAAATAGCATAAGTTAATTTTTTAGTAGGAAATTAAAACCATACGATCTCCGGCTGTGTAACAAACACAGGTGATACTTTGTATTGCCTAAATATCAGGACTTCCTTTCCGATAAACCATTTCAAATCATTTCTGAGGGTACGTTGATAATTAATTTAGTGAGAATGCCTCACGCCCCTACTAAGTTAACGGGATTTGAAATAAAACTTAAGACGTCAATTAGCCTTAAAGAACGTTATTTTGGGCGTATGCAACAATTGTATGATATTGCTAAAATGGCTTTCGGCATTCGGCATTAAGTTCTCAGTTTTCGGTAATCGGATAGATAGATAGATAGATAGATAGATAGATAGATAGATAGATAGATAGATAGATAGATAGATAGATAGATAGATAGATAGATAGATAGATAGATAGATAGATAGATAGATAGATAGATAGATAGATAGATAGATAGATAGATAGATAGATAGATAGATAGATAGATAGATAGATAGATAGATAGATAGATAGATAGATAGATAGATAGATAGATAGATAGATAGATAGATAGATAGATAGATAGATAGATAGATAGATAGATAGATAGATAGATAGATAGATAGATAGATAGATAGATAGATAGATAGATAGATAGATAGATAGATAGATAGATAGATAGATAGATAGATAGATAGATAGATAGATAGATAGATAGATAGATAGATAGATAGATAGATAGATAGATAGATAGATAGATAGATAGATAGATAGATAGATAGATAGATAGATAGATAGATAGATAGATAGATAGATAGATAGATAGATAGATAGATAGATAGATAGATAGATAGATAGATAGATAGATAGATAGATAGATAGATAGATAGATAGATAGATAGATAGATAGATAGATAGATAGATAGATAGATAGATAGATAGATAGATAGATAGATAGATAGATAGATAGATAGATAGATAGATAGATAGATAGATAGATAGATAGATAGATAGATAGATAGATAGATAGATAGATAGATAGATAGATAGATAGATAGATAGATAGATAGATAGATAGATAGATAGATAGATAGATAGATAGATAGATAGATAGATAGATAGATAGATAGATAGATAGATAGATAGATAGATAGATAGATAGATAGATAGATAGATAGATAGATAGATAGATAGATAGATAGATAGATAGATAGATAGATAGATAGATAGATAGATAGATAGATAGATAGATAGATAGATAGATAGATAGATAGATAGATAGATAGATAGATAGATAGATAGATAGATAGATAGATAGATAGATAGATAGATAGATAGATAGATAGATAGATAGATAGATAGATAGATAGATAGATAGATAGATAGATAGATAGATAGATAGATAGATAGATAGATAGATAGATAGATAGATAGATAGATAGATAGATAGATAGATAGATAGATAGATAGATAGATAGATAGATAGATAGATAGATAGATAGATAGATAGATAGATAGATAGATAGATAGATAGATAGATAGATAGATAGATAGATAGATAGATAGATAGATAGATAGATAGATAGATAGATAGATAGATAGATAGATAGATAGATAGATAGATAGATAGATAGATAGATAGATAGATAGATAGATAGATAGATAGATAGATAGATAGATAGATAGATAGATAGATAGATAGATAGATAGATAGATAGATAGATAGATAGATAGATAGATAGATAGATAGATAGATAGATAGATAGATAGATAGATAGATAGATAGATAGATAGATAGATAGATAGATAGATAGATAGATAGATAGATAGATAGATAGATAGATAGATAGATAGATAGATAGATAGATAGATAGATAGATAGATAGATAGATAGATAGATAGATAGATAGATAGATAGATAGATAGATAGATAGATAGATAGATAGATAGATAGATAGATAGATAGATAGATAGATAGATAGATAGATAGATAGATAGATAGATAGATAGATAGATAGATAGATAGATAGATAGATAGATAGATAGATAGATAGATAGATAGATAGATAGATAGATAGATAGATAGATAGATAGATAGATAGATAGATAGATAGATAGATAGATAGATAGATAGATAGATAGATAGATAGATAGATAGATAGATAGATAGATAGATAGATAGATAGATAGATAGATAGATAGATAGATAGATAGATAGATAGATAGATAGATAGATAGATAGATAGATAGATAGATAGATAGATAGATAGATAGATAGATAGATAGATAGATAGATAGATAGATAGATAGATAGATAGATAGATAGATAGATAGATAGATAGATAGATAGATAGATAGATAGATAGATAGATAGATAGATAGATAGATAGATAGATAGATAGATAGATAGATAGATAGATAGATAGATAGATAGATAGATAGATAGATAGATAGATAGATAGATAGATAGATAGATAGATAGATAGATAGATAGATAGATAGATAGATAGATAGATAGATAGATAGATAGATAGATAGATAGATAGATAGATAGATAGATAGATAGATAGATAGATAGATAGATAGATAGATAGATAGATAGATAGATAGATAGATAGATAGATAGATAGATAGATAGATAGATAGATAGATAGATAGATAGATAGATAGATAGATAGATAGATAGATAGATAGATAGATAGATAGATAGATAGATAGATAGATAGATAGATAGATAGATAGATAGATAGATAGATAGATAGATAGATAGATAGATAGATAGATAGATAGATAGATAGATAGATAGATAGATAGATAGATAGATAGATAGATAGATAGATAGATAGATAGATAGATAGATAGATAGATAGATAGATAGATAGATAGATAGATAGATAGATAGATAGATAGATAGATAGATAGATAGATAGATAGATAGATAGATAGATAGATAGATAGATAGATAGATAGATAGATAGATAGATAGATAGATAGATAGATAGATAGATAGATAGATAGATAGATAGATAGATAGATAGATAGATAGATAGATAGATAGATAGATAGATAGATAGATAGATAGATAGATAGATAGATAGATAGATAGATAGATAGATAGATAGATAGATAGATAGATAGATAGATAGATAGATAGATAGATAGATAGATAGATAGATAGATAGATAGATAGATAGATAGATAGATAGATAGATAGATAGATAGATAGATAGATAGATAGATAGATAGATAGATAGATAGATAGATAGATAGATAGATAGATAGATAGATAGATAGATAGATAGATAGATAGATAGATAGATAGATAGATAGATAGATAGATAGATAGATAGATAGATAGATAGATAGATAGATAGATAGATAGATAGATAGATAGATAGATAGATAGATAGATAGATAGATAGATAGATAGATAGATAGATAGATAGATAGATAGATAGATAGATAGATAGATAGATAGATAGATAGGTTTAGGTTTAGGTTTAGGTTTAGGTTTAAGTTTAGGTTTAGGTTTAGGTTTAGGTTTAGGTTAGGTTAGGTTAGGTTAGGTTAGGTTAGGTTAGGTTAGGTTAGGTTAGGTTAGGTTAGGTTAGGTTAGGTTAGGTTAGGTTAGGTTCAAGGTGTAACCAAAATGTGGTATGTATCTGAAACTATACTAAAGTACCCATGATTACGAACAACTTTTCTATATACGACTTTCCCCAAAAGTAAATAATTATTGAGGTGTGTCTAAAGATTTCATGAAAAATAAGCTAACGCAACCCTATCATCAGCTGTGTTTCATATTTGGGGTAATGACCGCAACTGCAAAATGGCCGCCCATGCCGCATGCCCTATCCACAATACCGACAAAGGAGTCAAAGGCACCGCCGCACGCGCCAACTAGCCTACGCGGCTCTTTCGGCGCATGTCCTTTGATTAATTCGTTTTACCGCCATTGCATAAAAACCTAAAATATTTTTGTTGGCAAAATTAATTTCTATCATGGGCTTCAGTTCAGTCGCTCTAAGCAGCTAAACGCATTCGGGTGTTTATGTCGCTAATTTACTAACGTGAGTCGTGTGTTTTTGTTCGGATTATTGTAGTTATTGTTATTAATCATTCTGTTATTGTTATTGCTTATTAGTATTGTTTTGTGTCAAAAATGTCGACGGAGACCTACACTAATCAGGAGGACTATTATTTTGTGCATCGGTAGATTTGCGATGGATGTAGGTACGTTTGAGAGCATCGGGGGCTCTCCGCAAGTGTTTCGAGACGTGATAAAATCTGTTCATCGACCGACGTGCCGCTTTATGCATCGAGCGACAAGTGCGACATATGCACCCTTCTTGTAGTTCTTGTTGGTAGCAGCTCGCAGCAACCGTCGCTTTGACGTCGCGACGGTTGCGAGTGCGCCAGCCCTTGCCCTTGAAGATTCGTACCCACGTACTCAAACAGTTCGTAATAGTGTAATAGAATCCAACTGCTTCGTGTTTTACAATTTCCAATTACTAACCTTCTTTAAGTGTCCTTCCCTACGGAAATCGATTAATTCTTAAAGTGAACAAATACGTGACGTGTCCGATCAAATAAAGCAACATAATCATTAGGACAGGTATGTTTTAGATAATGTAAAATCAAACAAATAGGTAGATGTAAATGGATGCACAATCCACTGTTATTGACTAGGTTAATTTCAGGGGTGCGGCACGTGTAAGGCGCTTTGTAGTTTACCGCCTGCCGCCGCGCGCCTCTTTCATCGAATAATGCATAGCTATAGCTCAAGAGGGTTGCTACTATTTTGAAATAAATAGCATAAGTTAATTTTTTAGTAGGAAATTAAAACCATACGATCTCCGGCTGTGTAACAAACACAGGTGATACTTTGTATTGCCTAAATATCAGGACTTCCTTTCCGATAAACCATTTCAAATCATTTCTGAGGGTACGTTGATAATTAATTTAGTGAGAATGCCTCACGCCCCTACTAAGTTAACGGGATTTGAAATAAAACTTAAGACGTCAATTAGCCTTAAAGAACGTTATTTTGGGCGTATGCAACAATTGTATGATATTGCTAAAATGGCTTTCGGCATTCGGCATTAAGTTCTCAGTTTTCGGTAATCGGATAGATAGATAGATAGATAGATAGATAGATAGATAGATAGATAGATAGATAGATAGATAGATAGATAGATAGATAGATAGATAGATAGATAGATAGATAGATAGATAGATAGATAGATAGATAGATAGATAGATAGATAGATAGATAGATAGATAGATAGATAGATAGATAGATAGATAGATAGATAGATAGATAGATAGATAGATAGATAGATAGATAGATAGATAGATAGATAGATAGATAGATAGATAGATAGATAGATAGATAGATAGATAGATAGATAGATAGATAGATAGATAGATAGATAGATAGATAGATAGATAGATAGATAGATAGATAGATAGATAGATAGATAGATAGATAGATAGATAGATAGATAGATAGATAGATAGATAGATAGATAGATAGATAGATAGATAGATAGATAGATAGATAGATAGATAGATAGATAGATAGATAGATAGATAGATAGATAGATAGATAGATAGATAGATAGATAGATAGATAGATAGATAGATAGATAGATAGATAGATAGATAGATAGATAGATAGATAGATAGATAGATAGATAGATAGATAGATAGATAGATAGATAGATAGATAGATAGATAGATAGATAGATAGATAGATAGATAGATAGATAGATAGATAGATAGATAGATAGATAGATAGATAGATAGATAGATAGATAGATAGATAGATAGATAGATAGATAGATAGATAGATAGATAGATAGATAGATAGATAGATAGATAGATAGATAGATAGATAGATAGATAGATAGATAGATAGATAGATAGATAGATAGATAGATAGATAGATAGATAGATAGATAGATAGATAGATAGATAGATAGATAGATAGATAGATAGATAGATAGATAGATAGATAGATAGATAGATAGATAGATAGA